>CM077464.1:4800000-6070000 GCA_039654755.1 Calcarius lapponicus | reverse complement strand
TTGCTTGAACTGCAAGTCTGCAGGCTAAAAGCGCCTCGCATTTTATATGACATTCTTCATCCGTGCTTTTCAAATCATTTTATAAGTACTAATGAATAAAGTTTATTAACAATCCAGTGAAGGAGACAAGAACTGTTATCCTCTTTCCATGGCATGGAAATTGGGAGATATTTGTGTGTAATCTCGTTTGCGCTCGCTAGATGCCAAATGAACTCAAGTTCCTTTGCACCTCTCCAGCACTATAAAAATTCATTAAAATCATTCAATACGTACTTTAAACTCTGCCACTACGAGACCCTCATTAAATGGGAATCAGATCCAACATCAGGTTCTGGCATCACTGTAACAGCCAGTCTGTGCTCCCATTAATGACATGAGCATTGACCTCAGGCCCAGAGTTCATCATATTTGGGAATGACAGAAAAAAAGGCCACAATTTTGACTTAAAAACCTTTGTTGGAATGTTTTGATCTAGCTATTTTTCAAACTTTTATTTTGTGGATTTTGGGTGCACTCAAACTGTTTTTTTTATTCTCCTAATCTGATCAAAGTAATCAAGGGGTGGCATCTTCGCAAAATTTTTAAGAACCAAAAAACCCCAACCCTCTAAGGACCATTCTTAGCATCTTTAGCTGAAATGCTGCAGTCCATCATCTGCAAACACCTGCATGTGATCAAGGTGATACTGAATCTGTAAGAAAGGCAATGTGAGGGGAGAGGACCTGCCCTTCTTCCCTGTGGTGTGTGAATTTACCCTGCCCCAGGTAATTTCTTACCCAAACCCCAAACTGGCAGATTGAGTCAGAGTTTGAAGTGATTATCCAACTTTAGAGTGTTCATCATAGTGATGTCTTTCCTTGCTCAGAAGCACACGTATTTCTGTTGCTAATTGTGGCCCCAATTATTCTCTCTCATCCCATAGGGGAATAAACCAGCAAAGCACTTGACCTACTAGTACGTACACCCGGGAGGACCTTCCCCACACAGGGTCCCCTCTAGTCTGGGATTTGGAGGGAACACTCAGGTCCCCACAGATGTTAACTGCTCCCCAGGGGTCTCTCCTTGCAGCACTCCAGCTGAGGGAGTTTCATTCCTCACGTCAGTAGGTGCAGGATTTGTCCCATGTGAAGGACAACTGTCACTTTATTAAATAGTGACATCAATGATTGTCTGCCTGGCAGTAGCTGTGCCTTGGTTCACAGCTCTGCACTCAGAAACCAGAGCATCTCCTGACTGGGGAGACCACTTTTTATAACCTCATCCCACACAGTTTTGCAGGCAGTGATACATCCCAGTGAGACTATTAGACAAATAAGGTCTTAAAATCTTATCTCAGATCTTGCTCAAACATGAGATTTTTGTAATCATAAATGCTAAAAATACTGCTCCCATGTAAGAGCGATAACTGCAAGCAGGATCCAGGCTTGCCTGAAATTGCTGCAGTCCAGGCAGTTCATAGTTAATACATAACTCTCTTGACAAACAGCTCAGATGACAACACACCTATAATTATAGTTCTATCTGATCACGTCGCCGGGGGAAAAAGGAAGGTGATACTGCAAACACAGAGGGGCTGCATCCTCCTCTCTATCTCCCAGCCAGGACTCAGACTCCCCTGGACCTCTGCAGGAATTACTGTTGGCTAGTCAGACCTGGGAAGGGATGCTGTGCACTCACCTGGCCTCCCTAATTCTGGGAGCAGTGCGGTACCCACTTAGAGTGGTGCTGGCAGATTAGAGCAGCCTAAAAAGGCAGACAGGTAACAGAGGCAGGGTAGGCTTGAGCTTGTGTCTTCTGTCCCTGGGAGGCTTGCAGGGCCAGCAGATGGGAAGCCAAGTGCTGACACTGTCCCCACTGCTGGCATGGTGTCACTTGTGTGCCAGCTCCCCGGGATGGGGACGGGCTACTGTGGCAGTGCAAGGGACAGAAAGGGCAGCACATGACAAGGGGGATGGAGAGAGGCCACAGGGCTGGGGAGGCAGAGGGGTTTGTGTCCTCCATCCTCAGGGATCATCCTGCCAAGAGCCACCTGCCACATCAGCATCAGCCTGGGCCACCTCTTGTCTTGCTAACAGAGGTGATGCCCTTTGTACCCAGTCTGCAGATTGGCAATATCTTTGCCCCTTATGTGTATCCTAAATTTCTATGCACCTTATGTTCATCCTAAATCTGAGAAAACCTCAACATGACTGACTCAGCTGGGTGGGTTTCTGCCTGTCCCTTTTTTTCCTCCAGGATGAGCACTTAACCCATCAAACACAAGCCCACTGCATGCCCACTTTTCCAGAATGACCCCTGTCTCTAGCACAGAGTGGGCACTGGTACTCTATTTCCACTGCTAGCAGAGTCCTTCTCCTTGAATTTGCTCTAAATACTTGCTAGGTTTCCAGGACTAATATTTCCAGGATGAATATTATATGATATTGCAGCCTTCTTCTTTTGGCTGAGACAGCAATGTTCCCTAATGTGTAAATTTCCCTGTTTTTTCCCTATGCATAAACCTTAAACTCTATCAATAACTAATTGTTTCATGTGTTTCAGACAAAGTGTAATCAACAGAGAGAATGGTGGGGAAGTGTGAAATGACAGAGTGACATTCTATGCTTAAATAAGCAAACTACACCCAAATCAAACAATGGCTCGAAAATGTTTCCATAATAAGGGTGCATAAATTACCTCCATTACTTGGAAAGCTCTTACTTGCATCTTACCAGCCACATTTGTAGTATTCACAAGAGCTGATACACTCCAATCATGATAGACATGCCTCTGTTACAGTAATTATAAAACGCTTTGTGAAAATATCATTGTGTCTACAGAGCTACTGAAGTTGTACTGTCTCTTTGGTGTTTGTTTATTGCCTTCATGAATTTAAAAATATCATTATAAAGGACAAGAAGAAATACATTTGAAAGGAGATAGACCACTTTTTGATATTTATTCTCTGTGAGGGAAAAAAAGAAAATGTATCTCAGATTGTGCCAATATGTGATATTCACCATCTGGATAATGTAAAGGGAGTGTGATTTCTTGAAAAAAAATGGGCAATAATTCCAGATTGGATGGAAACATTTTTAAGAAGACACACTGATGGTTTCTTGTGTAAGATCTCAATCACAGGTGCATATGTTCATACATACGAGAAGGGTCTGGGAGAAAAGAAATTTTGTGTGAGAGGGCCAAAGCCACCCAGGGCTGGGTGCTGCAGGTGGTGCTGCCCCTGGCTCCACACAGCCCCTCTGGACCCCGTGGAGGCAAGAAAGTCACTCCTCTCTCTTGCTCTCATCTCACAGGTTTGTTTTATTTTTGGCATCCTACAACTTGAAAAATAGCAACATTTATTTTTTTCTTTATAGGAAAATCCTGTACAGTTTAACCAAAAGCAGAGTCCTTACAATAATTTATTCAGTCTGTATATCTCATAATTTTATGTATTTTTCCCCCTCAAATATTTTGCTTTAATTGGACACATCTAATGATGTAAAGTTATAAGTAGTCAAAATTCTTTAAGGGAAACCTGGAAAACAATTATACTAATAAATGAAAAAGAAAACACAGTAACAAAAGAGATACTAGGTTCTTTAATTTTGTGGCTGCATTTATCATTACACTGGGGCAATATTAAATATCTGACCTGAACACGATTCTTGTCCTTATTACAATTGCTGGATTCATTAAAAAGACCATGTTAACTTTATTTTAATACTGAAGAATCTTGGAGTATAAGTATTTTCAAAATTAAAATCAGTCAACATAAGTAAGAGCCTTGAACAAATCTGAAATGCCTTAAAGGATTATTCTGAATTGATTTTAACACACAGTGTAAGAGGGAAATGTACTTGTATAGTGCTACTTTTATTATAAAAATGTATATGCAGGAAGTTTGGAGAGAAATTGTCCACAAGCAGTGAAGTGCAAAGTGTGAAATATTAGATATACTCTTAAAAAAAAATTTCCCAGTTTTAACAAGCCAAGAGGGTGTGAATGCATGAACAGCATCAGCTGTATTTCAAATTAACCATAGCAAGCCCTTCCACGTACCTGGAAAACCTGATCCGAAGGCTGAGATTTTGTATGTTAATTTATACTGCAGAGTCCTTAACATCTGACATCGGCTGTAACATTACAAGTTGTGCTATGACTTTATTAAGGGATGATTTCCAAAGCCCTAAAGAATACTTATTATGTTGTAATATATATTTCTGAAGAGGATTAGGTCTTTGATGCTAAAACCTAGACGTTTTAAAAGCGAGTTTACTGAAATGAAAAAGATTACATAGGTTCCTTTGTGCTGCACCAGGTACAGCTTTTCCACCTTCATTTCAACTTGGTTTCACAAACCTCAGTGGTATCACAACCGAGAAATGCATTTAAAATCCCTCAGAGTTTCATTACTGAAATGGGATATTCTAGAAAAGGACCCGGGGCTTGTGCTGAACCACAAACTGAATAGGTAACAATGGGGAAAAAAACCTGGAAAAATACAAAAAGCCCTTCCTGCAATGTGTTAATGTTAATATCAGACTGAGCAGCAGCTGGATTTCAAGGGCTGTGTCTGATTTTGGGTGCCAGTCTTTTAAAAAGATTGAAAAAGTTGAACGAAGAGCAAGAATAATGAAAAAGTTTAGAAAACTTGACCTGTGAGAAAAGACTGATGAAACTGGGTTTGTTTAATTTAGGAAAGAGAGGACGGGTAATGGTTTTCCAGGATGTAAAAGGTTGTTGCAGAGAAAAACACCATCAGTTGTTCTCCAGATCCACTGGGGGTAGGACGAGAAATAATCAGCTTAATTTGCAGAAAAAAAAATGTAGGTTAGATATTAGCTAAAATGTCAAACTATAAAGAGAGTTAAGCACTGGGAGAGGTTACCTGGGAGTACTGTAAAAAATCTGGCACTGGAGGATTTTGAGGCTGGGTCAGAGGAGCAGTGGGGGATGCTCCAGGCGCAGGACCTGCCTCGGGCATGGGACACAACAGGTCCATGTCCCTCAGGGCGCACCCAGCACTGCAGCACTGCATGTTTGCCACCACAGAAACAGAACCATTTAACTTCATTGCAGAAATGTCTGGTCAGGTTGGGGTTTTCAGATCAAGGGCATGTTGACACTTTTTTTCAAACAGCACATTTTTCTGTTTTAAACATCAGGAAAAAAACATTTCTTTTGGCATTCTTCCCTCAATTCACTGACATTTCAGCTCTCAGGTCAGTCCCTATTTTAATACGTACATTTATGTATACATATAAATCTAGCTTTTAAATTCTTTTTTTTCCCTCCCTGCAATCCTTGCCAGTCTCATCTCCAATACATGTTCCCCAGAGCCCAGCAGCCAAATCAAACTTGCCTTTCCCTGTGGGATGGCTCATAAATCTCTTGGTCCTCAGCACTGAAATCTACTGTATCCCCAGGGTCACTTCATGAGGAGATATTGGATATTGGTCAATACTGCTTTTCTCCTGCAGGGAAAAATGCAACTTTTTGTTATTATGGTAATATTAATTTGCTCAGAAGAGAAAATTCTCAGACACCCATTTGAAACAGTGTCATGAGTATGAGTCCCTTTACAAGATCCAGAGCAGTGAAAACTCCCCTACATCTGGGGTTTTGCTGCAAAAAGGAATGAAGAAAAAGGAAAGGAAAGGAAAGGAAAGGAAAGGAAAGGAAAGGAAAGGAAAGGAAAGGAAAGGAAAGGAAAGGAAAGGAAAGGAAAGGAAAGGAAAGGAAAGGAAAGGAAAGGAAAGGAAAGGAAAGGAAAGGAAAGGAAAGGGGAGAGGAAAGGGAAAGGGAAAGGGAGGGAAAAGGAAAGGTTTTTATTTTTGACAATTTGTAAACAAATGCAAATCACACGTGGACAACTGAAGCATTTATTAATGCACACCACAAGGCATTAAGCACAGATGTCAATAAAGGACTATAAGAAATCTAGAATGAGACATACACATTCAGCCTGACCCTGCAGGACAGCAGCTGCCATGCTCTTTCCTCCCTCTTTCCTGTGATCCTGCTCACTCCACACCCGGGTTTGCATGGAGTGCTCTGTCCTGGCACACGTTCTCCCATCCTCCCTGCTTGTGGGCAATGCAGCTGGTGAAGGGTCTGCAGCACCAGTCTGATGAGCAGTGGCTGAGGGAGCTGGGGCTGTTTAGCCTGGAGAAAAGGAGGTTTGGGAGTGACCTCATCACTCTCTACAAGCACCTGAGGGGAGGGTGTAGCCAGGTGGGAGTCAGTTTGCACTCCCAAATAGCAAGTGATAGGACAAGGAAAAGCAGTCTCAAGTTAGGGAAGGTTTAAACTGGAGATTAGGAAAAAATTTCTTCACTGAAAGGGTTGTGAAGCATCAGCACAGGGTGTCCAGTGCAGTGGTGAGATCCCCATCTGTGGAGGTATTTATAAATCATTCAGGTTTGGCACTTGGGTACATGGTTTAGTGGTGGGCTTGGTGGTACTGGGGTAATGGTTGGACTCAATGATCTCAGAAGTTTCCTCTAAGCTAAATCAATCCATGATTCTATTTCTCTATGGGCAGTTGCAATGAGCACCAGAGTTTGTGGACGTCTGGCGCAGGAGTGCAAGGCAACAGGAGGAGGGATCCTCAGGAGATCACAGCCAGTGGCTTGGGACAGCAGATCCCTGGGAGAAATGATCCTGGTCCTTCCACTGAATCCGTATTTCCTATTAAACTGGGTAAGATATAGAAAGTCAAGAAGAAACTTCCTTAGCCAGGGACCAGGTCTGGTGGGGCTCCTTTTGGGGGATGCAGTTGCTGGTTGCAGATCCATCAGTGCAGGCTCACCCTCTCACTCTATATTGTCACCAGTTTTCCTGTTACAGGGACAAATGTCTTTGTCTTTATCAGGGCTGCTGGAAGCCTGTCTAAATTTTATATGTGTTTTAAATTTATGAGATAAAAAAAAAAGGAGGATGATGTGAATGGAGCACATTTGCACAGTAGCTCAACTTGAGAAGAAGTGTGTAAATCTGTACTCTTTTCATCCAGCTCTGTTCTCTTCTCAAAGAAAATCCCCAGTGAAATACTATTCAGAAAAAGAGTCACTTTCAAACACGGGGAATGGCAGTGCTTTTAAAGCAACATCTACATGCCCCAAATCCAGGGAAACCTTAAAGACACAGCAAGAATCTGCTCAAGCACTGATGTCATGATACTTCCAGACATGGAATAAACTGTATGTGATGGAAAAGCTGCTTTGCCAAGCTCTGTGTGCCAAACAGACCCTGACTGTATCCAGGGTATGAAACCAAACACTTCTTTTGCACACTAAAAAAGAACATAGACCTGCAAGAACTGGAACAAACACCCACAAGTGCTGCTGGAAGTGAGGGAGCTGTGTTTAAATGAGGTGTTACCAGCTCACAGCCAGGTCACCTCAAGGCACCCAGCACTGTCAGGTCCCTCACCAGCACAGGGGAGCTTCTGTCTGTTTACAGGATATTTGCCCACTGCTCCTACCTTTAAATTGTGTGTTCCACCATTTCTGCTGACGAGGTTCATCAAAGGATGGTTTAAGATATTAGAAAGGTTTTAGAAAGGAACATCCCTGTTTGCCCCAGTAGCAGAAAATCCCTGTTCAGAACTGCACCCCATCACTTTGTTTTATTGGTCCCCAGTGTTGCCAAAGCTCTTATCATGACCCTTTCTCACTTCGTGTTTCTCCTCAAAAATCCTTTGTTCTATAGAAAGATACTTAAAATAGGCTCCTCTTACTCTCTGCAAACCTTTGTTTCAACTCCCAAAGACTCTTCCATTTACCTGGGCTCCCTTGTCTGGCTCCTCTTCCTGTTCTCCACCTTCTGGGAATCAGCATTTCTCCATTTTATCCCACTTTGACAAATACACTCACATATACCGCTGGGAGAAAAATAAGGAAAAAAATCAGGAAAATTCAAACAGGCACAAGAACACCAATTTCCAGCTTTTCAGTTGTGTTGGTGCTAGAACTGCAAAGGTTTTCTTTTTCCATCCCTCTATCCTCAGCCTTTCCTCCCCTGAGCATCCCTCCATTCTGCTGTTTGCATAGTGCCTCTCCCATTTCCATTCTCATTTCCATCTTTTTCTTTGACTTGCTGTTACCCAGGGGCTTCCACCCATCTCTCCATGGCAGCTCACAGGCTGATCAGTCACACAAGGAAAGGCTTGGCTGTACCCAGCCTGTGTCTCTTCTTCCTCCCTCCTTCCCTGGGCTGCAGGTGCTGCACTCAAGGGGTGTCCACCACACCATGACCTGGATTTCAACCTCTCTTTCCTGGGGGATTTATTGACACCTGATTTAGCACCCCAAAACTGGGGCTTCAGAGGAGAAAGGGACATAACCTCAGCTCAAATATTTGATTTTTTCTTCTTTCTTCTCTCTTCTGTTCCTGTATCTCCATGCACGCCTCAAGTGGGTCTGGCAGCCACGAATTGCTGCAGCCACTTTGCTGCATGCCCACTCCTTCACCAGATGCTGATGCTGAGGGCCATGAACACGCCCAATTCAGAGCTGAAACAAGGAAGAAACAGTGAAAGACAGACCCAGCTTTGCCATCACACACTCCAGCTTGTGGGGATAAGCACCTTCTGGCGTGAGCTCTGCGTCTGTATTATTCTGCCATTTCATAACTCAATCCTGCCAGCCTCTGAACTATTTTTATTGCTCTCCTCTGAATAATTTTCAATCTGTCACTATCTTTCAGGTAATATGGTGCCCATAATTAAATACTGCAGGCGCTACCGCACCAGAGCCATATGCAGACGGACTATTACCTCCTTGTGCTCTGATGTCTTCAGCCCCAAATCAAATTGGCCTTTTTTTGCTGCCATATCTCAAGGCAAACTCATGTCTAATTTACTGCACACTATCATCTCTAGATCTCTCACAGCATTGCTGCTCCTACGGTTTTTATCGCTGATTGAATATCTGGGGTTTAGATTATTTTTCCACAAATGTCGTAACTTCTATTTTCTATGTTGAATCTCATTTTACTCTCCACTCATTTTTCCTGCCTTTTCAGATTCCTTTACATTATTTTTGCTTTCATATTTGGGATTTTCCAATCCACCCAGCTTAGTTCAGTTTGCATATTACATCCACAAAGCATTGAACCCTTCCTTCAGGTCAGTGAAAGAGTTGGTAAACAAGCTCCTCATTCAGAGAATCTTTTCAGCATAAGTTTATAACCCTTAGGAGCCAACAGGGCTCAGGTATAGGATGAAGCACCTGTTGGAACACATTAGTTTGGTAATAGGGAGAGCACCCTTCATATTTGATGTGCAGAGGGTTTCTGCAGAGGGAGGGACAGGTGATGTGGGGCAGAGGATGCAGCAAATGTCACTGGTGAAGCAAAGCCACCACAGGCTGCCAAGTGCATCCTCACATCTTCACCTGTGTGGTCAGGGCCTGTGTTAGGGTTCTGCCCTGTTGAGATGCCACCAGAGGCTGCCCCAGATCAGCTCGTGGCCATTCCCCTGCTCTTTCTGCTGAGACATGTTCGAAGCCACGTCAATCTGAATTAATGTTGGGAGTGAGACGCTGGGTGACAGCAGTGACTGTTTTATTAAAATCCAAGGACCCAACTGAGCACTCCTGAACTGTGCTCACATGAATAATCCCACATGTTTTGAGCATCAGACCTGAATCCAAAAATTTTCGATTTCTGTAAAAAGGAACTCAGTGTTTGGTGGTCAAAATTTGCTTTATGTAAATCTATGCTGTTTCTTTTCTCTCTTAACCTCTAAGTTCCCAATCCCACAAAGTCAATGGAAAAATTCTCTTTAGCTCCCAACACCTTCAGATCTGGCTGCAAGGATTTATCCACCTGGAGAAAAATATCTGGAGTATCTACAGTGAAATAAAATCGTTCCCAACATCCAAAATACATCATTTAGATAATCTGATCTAAAGTAAAAAGCATTTGTTTCTGGAAAATTCCACTCAGAAAATATGTTGATTATTTGGAAACAAAGCCTCTTTATTTGATGATATTGATCACATAGGGAGATGCTCCAGATGAGCTATTTCTTAGTCTGATTATTTTTTTCTTTTTTTCAGGGATACAGAGTGGTGAGTGGTGACAGAGTAGTTTATTTTGGCCAAATTCCCTCCATAGACAAGCTCAAACTGATGTTTGTTTTATAATGTTTGTTCCTTTACTTGAATTAGTACAGTTATCTTTTCTAGAAAAACAGGACCATCTTTCTTCTGGCATCATAACATTTTCCTCCTAATTTTCCTATGGCTCTTCAGCTTTTCATTAAGAAAAGCAAATAAAGTTGCAGTGCTTTAGGAAATTTGTTAATTCCCTTAGTGGTGAAGAAATTCAGGTTAGGTAGTTTATATATATGGCCACATTTTGTAGAACCAGACTGAACTGCCTTTTTGATTCTGCTTGTCCTTAAGAAATTCCATTTCAGATCCTGCAGACATTTGGGTAAACGGGTTTGCTGTAGGATTACTTTGGGGAAGCCAGTTTTAAGCAATATTTAAGAATATTTGAGGAAAAAAAAGTGCTGATGTGATGCTGGAGAAGGCTGGCTGATGGAAAGCTGATTCCTGATGGGGAGGCTTCCACTCCCTGGCTCAGGGAGTACAAACACAGACTCTGACCTCTCCATCCACTCAGATGAAGCCACTTGGCCTCAGGTTGGAGGAGCAAATGCTCTCAGTGAGCAACTTGGCTTCAACATGCACCTCACAAATAATTTTCATAAAACACCATGCAAGGGCATTTAATAACTGACATCTCAGAAAGCTGTAATACCCTTCCAGACAGCCCATGACCAAAAAGCAGGAAAAAATTGAGCAGGTAATTTGCTATATGTTTTCCCACTGCTTTTACCTTGCTTATTTATTTTACTAAGTTTCCTGACCTTCCTACAAAAATTGTGTCAATTAATTTTATTCTTATGAAGAATAATTTATTTTTAAAAAGTTTATCAGTCCAGCCATTTTTTAATTTACTCTTAATTTAGACCCCTTCTAATTAATAAATGGGCCTGCTGGCTCTCTAGAATGTCTTCTCCATTTGGTACACATTTTAACACCCTTTTAAAGTTCTTTGGTTAGCTTTAAATTCTTCCCCCCCTTATCCTTATTATTTCCCCTATAATCCCTAACTGAATTTGAGTATGCTTGTTTGATTCCTTCCCCCGCCCCCTCTTGCTTTCTAATTTTGACTACAGCTTTTTTCTTTTTTCCCCCCCTTTTTTTTAATTAAAAAAATTAAAGCCTCAGATCTTTGCACAGTCCCTTATGAAGGCACATTGGCCTCATCTTGTTCTCTCTGTTCTTCATTTTGAGGGGAGCAGGAGTCTCTTGCAGCTTAATTATGGTTTCTTGCAGGAGTCCCCCTGCTTCCCCTCACACTGGTGGCTGTACAGTATTCCTCCTCCTCCTCCTCCTCTTTTCCCTTCTCCTCCTCCTCCTTCTCCTCTGCAGACTTTTGTTAAATACAGTATGCACAGTGCATGCCAATCTTTTAGATCCACCAGATTCCTCCCTCATTGATATATAAAAACACCTGCCTAAAGATTTACATCCAGGCAGGTTTCTTCCTGTCTTTTGCCTTCTTTCTGGAATTAAACCCACTTCCAGAAGGACCAGAGGATGCTGCTCCTTTTTTCAGCTTCCATTTTTAATTTTTTTTCCCAGCACCTGCAGCTTCAAGGTGACAACTGGTCCATGGCCAATGTTTAGGCACATTTCATACATTTCACCTGAATACAGCTGGAACAAGGGCCAGATTCTGTGCAGGGCTAAATCTCTGCAGCCTTTTATTCCCTCAGACCCGCTTTCTGCAAGCAGCAGATGCAGCTCAAAGTTCTTCAAGACACTTGGGAGCGATTTTAAAGCCCTTCTAATTTTCCTGATAATATTGGCACTCCTGGGTGCTGCTTTCCTGGTAGCTTAATTTTTTTTTCTATATATATAAACCTGCCAATGTTGATAGCTTGAGTTTCTGGAATCAACTCTCAGTCCTCATGAAGCTATTTTAATTAGAATGGGAGGGCTCTGTTAACTAAAAGTGGAAGAAATATTGATATGAGGATGCTCTGAAATGTGCTCAGCCTAGCGAGCATCTTGTAACTCCTTGTGAATGCTGAACTATAAGAAATTTTAGACAGAGTTTGGGGTGGGTAACTTTTTTCTTTCCTTTCTTTTTCTCTCCTTTTTCTCTCTCTCTTTTTTCTCTTATTTTTCATTACTTTATTTTTCCCCCTCTTTTTTTTTTCCTCCTCCTCCTTTCCCCCCCATCACCTACTATTGCCACCCAAAATCTTTTGTTCTCAGTAAAACACCACATTCCCGGCCACCCTTTTCACAGTACGCACGGAAACCCAGAAGGTTTGCAGCATCTTCCTCCCCCCCTGAGCCCACGTTCGGTGCCTTACAGTCCTGTCCTGTTTATTTCCATCCACTTGGGTTTAGTTCCTCGCTCTTTCTCCGTGCCGAGGGCTCTGCCCGGTTCGCTCGGAGCTGCCTTTGATGCCGGCGGACCCGGCGGGGTTTTGTCCAGCCGGGACAGGAGGGCTGAGCCGGGCTGGGCGCGGTTCCCCTTGTCCTGGCAGCCGTTCTGTGACTGTTCTCACTCCACTCTCCGATGGGTTTTCCCCTCTCCGCTGCCCGCACAGCCTCGCTTGGCTCTCCTACCCACTTCGTCTCTGCCTCTGCAGCAGATTTTTGGTCATTTGAGGTTGGGGTTTTTGCCATCTTCTGTCTGGCCTGTTTTATTTTTTGGTTTTTTTTTTTTTTTTTTTTTTTTTTTCCCCAGAGCGAGCGTTGTTGCGCAGGCTGCCCCAATATTGATTCCTAGTCCTCCTGGACTCTTATTTTATTTCATTCAAGGTTGGCACCATATGGCAGCTATGGCAACTGAATATATAACCCTATTCAGTTTCTGACTCCAGACTTGTCTGGTAAAGGGCTTCATGCTCTGGTCTGGAGGGGAAAAAAAAGTGATTCCTATAGCACGTAGTGGTAGAAAAGTTCAGATAACACATTGATGCCTTTAGAGTTCTCCTTTTCTTCTTTTCTTTTTCAAAAAATAAAGAACGTAGATATATTTTACAGAATTTCAAATAGGATGAAGATATATGCTATCAAAAGAATAACAGGTTAGTTTGAATTAATAACACAGTTAATAGCATATATAAAATCACAACATGTGTAGGGCCCATGAGCAACGTATTTGTGGCTACTTTTGTTTCACTGTATTTGCAGAGAAAGCTGTAACCTGCTGCATCTCAGGAAGCCAGCTGCTAATAAAGAAACCGGCTAATAAAGGGCAGAAATAAATGTCTGAGGGAAATATTTAAAAGCATGCCAGTGACTTAGGGACATGTGTCAGTTGGGACACATCATTTATTTAGGCATTTTCAGAAATTGCAAGTGGAGCACGCGCTCGCTCACATGAGTAGCTTGACTTGTGCACTGCCTTTGAATTCAAGTTAAGGTTACTCATGTGCATAACTCTCCTCAGGACTGGGCCCTACAGCTGTTTCTTCCTCCTGAAAAGATACTGAGGGAACTAATTTTTCTGATGATTAATCTCCAACGCTGCACCTGCAGTGCCTGCTTTCACTTGAATGAGAAGAGATTGATTTATCTAGCTATCTTTCTGTCTGTCTCATTATCCATCTCCCGTAGCATCGCAGTACCTCAGAAAATGATGACGAACTTATCTTCCCAACAGCCTGTGTGGGGCAGGGCAGAATTATCTCCACTTGCCAGATGGGCAGATCAAGGTAGGAATCAGCAAAGTGACATGCCTGAGGCCATGTAAGAAGTTAGTGTCAGAGCCAGGCAGTGCAAAGAGCTTCCTGGGCTCCCAGACCCATGCCATAATTCCAGCGCCATCCAATTGATTTTTAGATCCCTGGCAAAGAATTAACAAATCCTGCTGCTTGAGCCCAGCTCCACTTCATGGCAGAGCAAACCTCAGTGTGGTCCAGCACTGCTGATATCCTGCACTGCTGATATCCTGCACTGCTGCTTGAGCAGAGAGCTGCAAAACACACGTGCCCTGGCAAGGGAGCTGCAGGGGGATAGAAGAAAGGAACAAGTTTTCCTATGCTTTAAAAATACACAAAATATCATTATCAAAGTTAGGATAAAAAGTAGACGTTTCCAGAGGTTCCTCCTGTGATTCCTGTGGTGCAGGAATCCAGTTCTGGATTCAGTTCTGATTCAGCTCCAGTTCTGCAGGAGCATCAGGGGAGAGGGTGAGCTTGGGGGGAGCCCGGTGACGAGTGTGGCATGGGCAGAGCAGGGTTGGGGTCTCCTTTGGGTGGGTGAATGTGTGAGGGGCCAGTTGGGTGTTCTCACCACTTGGATCATGGCAAAGGCAATCCAGTCCTGGCCATGCTGTGTGGAGAGAGAGCCCTTGTGCCACCTCCCCTGACACAAAGTTTTTCATGAATATTTCAATGTTTGTGGGTGTGATTCTCTGCCAGTACTGAGGGCGTTTCACACAGACACACAATTCCATCCATCTTCCAAGGTAAACCAACAGAGAACAGCTTCAGAATGAGGGACACCTACCCAAACGTGGTACACCTGGGCAACCTGTGCTTTTTGTCTCACTCCAAATCACAGCTCAAATACAGGCTCCTCTTAGGTGTGACTCAGTCCCTGTCCATTGCTGGTGATTCCCATCCTGCTCTGTGAGTCCCAGCCAGCTGGAGAGCAGATCTGACCTGCTCCTGACAGAACCTGACCTCATGGTGATGCCACCAGGAGCATGGCATGAGAGAAGTCGTCTGACAAACTCTCAGGTACCCCATGGCCAGAGGAGGGGACATTTTTGCAGATATTGTCAGAGGCAGACACAGCACTGGCCCAGAGCAAGGACACTGAAGTTTCAGGCTTGCCAAGATCAACTCCTACAGCTAAAAGGACAAGAACATTAAATGACATTTCCTACAGCACCAGTTTTAGCTAACTTTTATCCTGTCCCAGTGCCCAGTAGCATCTCCTACCCCCAGCACAAGGACACTGCCATGCCCATCAGCTGATGGTGGTGGCATTGTGACACTTGGGCATGTCCTGGCCAGGTGCCAACGAGGGCACAGCAGAGCCCACAGCAAAGCCAGCCTCATTCTTCTGCCCCAGCTCCAGCCAGGTCTGGAGCTCAGGTACTCTATGGTCAGACAAGGGGTCATTTTTGCAGATATTGGTACAGGCAGACATCAGCCAGAGCTCAGTGTCCTGAGCAGGGATACTGAAATTTCAGGCTTGCAAAGATGAACTTCTACAGCTAAAAGGACAAGAATATTAAATGACATTTCCTACAGCACCAGTTTTAACTAACTTTTATCCTGTCCCAGTGCCCAGTAGCATCTCCCACCCCCAGCACAAGGACACTGTGGTGCTCATCAGCTGATGGTGGTGGCACAGCAGAGCCCACAGCAAAGCCAGCCTCATTCTCCTGCCCCAGCCCCAGCCAGGCCCCAGGGGATATCTCTGCTGAAGGCACTAACTTTTCCAGGCATGTCAGCTCCATTACTTTCAACAGTGCTACAAGCACAGAGGACCTCACCTTTCTTTTTTCTTAATGTGTGTTTAATGTGCAGTCGATGGGGATGGTTATCCTGTCAGGGGCCTGGGGTGAGCGGGGCCTGATGGGGCCTGGCAGCCAGCAATAGCTCTCTGCACGCCTCTTTGTAGTGTGCACCCAAGTATTACAGGCCTGGGCCCAATACAAATAAATAATTAAGTGCATTTCCCGGGGCAAGAAAATGAAGACTTGGAGCTGTGGCAAGAATGAATAAGTACGAGAGCTCTGGAGCTGCAGTGCACACACGCAGAGTGTGACTGACAGGGGGTTTCTTGCAGCCATCACATCAAAGACTCCTGGAAAATGCTGTGCTGGGTGTCACTGGGAGCAGAGGAGAGGCTCCTCCAGAGGGGGGGACCCAGCAGGCCAGGTGGGGGATGTAAAACAACCCATGGTACTCAGAAAATTGGGAAAATTTTACACGAAAATTTGCTGTTCCCCCTGCGGCACCATCAGCTCTAGCATGGTGGTCTTTGAGTGGAGAGGAGGGTAAAGGCCTTCCTCACCTCAGCCTCAAAGGCGGAGGGTGGGCTCCATGTGACAAACCCGATGGACCCCAAGGGAGAAGGGATTGTCACCTGTGTCCCCACAAAGCTCCTGGCTCCCTCCAGAGCTGGCTCTCCTCCCGTCTCCCACCTTCCACCTGCTCTTCCTGTCCCACTCCCACTCAGGGCTTCCTTATCTCCTCAGGAACATTGCTACAAGCCTTGAGAAAGGAAGGAGCTCTAATCCCCAGGGCTAAAGATCCTCCCATTGTGTAGGATGCCATGCTGGGGATGCCTGGAGCTGCCCCTTGGGGCTCTTGGGAGGTCTCCATAACAGCCACCCTTTTCTGGACCATACTTGGGATGTCTCCTAAATGTATTTCCAATATATTAAACAGTGTGGGCATGGTTGGGCATGGATTGCAAGAAGGCTTTACACACACCTGTGTGCTCAGCTTTCTCCCACAGAGGCAAGAAGCCAAAATTAGGCTCCCCAAAATTTCAACCATTTTTTCAGCCAGGCTTTTCTGGGGCCAGCTGGAGTCTCTCCAGATGTTTCTCCATTTTGGAGCATGACACCTTTGGGGCGGGGTGTGAATGTTGCAGCTTGTTGACAGCACAAAAGACTGCCAAGGCATCACTCAGACCTGCACATTCACCACCAGCTCCATCACAGGCTGTTTTAAAACAGACCTCTGGTACCCCTGTTTGAGTCTGCATTTTGGCCATACCTTTTCCAATAAACTGAGTTTTTCCTCTTCTCTCCCTGTAAGTTGGTTTAAACTTAGCTTTTATTTAATTTCCTTCGGGGATATTGGTTTCTGTTTGATTTTGTAAACAACTTTTTTCACCTTTGAGGGGAAAGGAAGAGCAGCCCAAAGTGTTTCATCCCACAGCAGTGATTACAGTACCACTTGCACTACTGTTACGGTTATTTGGGGGAAGGACTCTCAACACCTTCTTAGTTTTGAACAACTTTGCTAGTTTATACAGTTGTTTTCATTAAAAATTCATCTAAAAGATAATTCTTAAAAAAACCCCAAACATTAACAACTGTACTTAATTTTTCCTGGTACATGTAAATCTCTCTGCTCCTGTGCTCAACTGGTTTGGGTTTTCCTCCTTCCAGTTCCTGGTACCCCTTGTGGCTGGTGCACTCCTACTCTAACTCCTGATCCACACTAGACTTTTTCTCTCTCTCTTTATTTTCCTGTTTCCTCACTCCTTAGGTTTTATTCAGCTTTCCTGCCTCCACCTCAGCCTTTCTCTTTTCCACAGTCTGGCTCCTTCCCAGGGTTTCCTTTTTTGCTTCTCCCTGGGATTTTGGAGCCTGTCCTGGAGAAGACACAAGCGCTCAGAAGGACACAACTGATCCAGAAGGGACAGCGGCACAGAGCCTTCATTTGTAGAGAAGGCAGGGACCAAACTTGGGCCCTTTGGAAATGTGTGAACCTTGGAGTAACAAATGGACTGTGTAATGTCAAAAGGTTGGTGCTTCCATTGTCAGACACACCTAGCTGACCCCATTCAATCCACAGCTTTTCTTTGTGGTCCAAGCATCCATGTCTTCTGGAGATACAAATGTCTCTGTGGACAAGCTGCTTCTGGTCTGAGCGGTCCTGGGTTTGCTACAGAAGAAGCAGAAGAGCTGGCTGTTGAGATGGGTGTTGTGATTCCAGGTCTTAGAGGCACAAAAAAGCAGAACTAAAGTTAAAAAAGTTAAAAATCTCACTCTTATTGATTTCTGAAGGATTGTGTCCATCAGGAAGCTTGGAGCCATGCAATTCTGCAGCGGAGCTTTGTGTTTGCCTTCACACAACTAGGTGGACTTTTTCAGATCTTTCCCCTCTATAGAAGGAAGAAGATGGAAAACACAACAAAAAAAAGAAAACATAACCTGTGTATTCTAGGTATAATTCATTCATGGTCCAAGATGTGATCCTGAACAAGAGCTGCTAGAGATGGTACCTGATGATGAAAAGACTGTTCCTAGGTCTGGAAACTTGCAGACAAATAGAAAGATGTTCCTATTGATATGGACAATGTCCATGCAGTGAAAAAAATCTGCTGATTTATTCTTAACTTGTGCAAGAAAACCTCAAAATATTACATGGGTTGCCTTGATTTGTTAATGAATTTTTATATGGAAATCTCAGCTTTTTATGTGTTTCTACAGAACCCAGCTTTCCAAAAAATCACCCACTCTAAAAAAGTCTAAGACAGCTCCTATATTCTGTCTGAAGCACCTCTTAGAACTGCCTCCAGGTAGTAGAGAACAAAGAAAAAGTCTTTTGAAATAGAAAAGCTTAGATTTTTTTGAGATGTGTTTTAAATGAACTCTCTGTGTCCCACTGAGGTTCATTCATTTCTGCTATCCAGGTTTCTGGAAGCAAAATTTAAAGCATGGCAAAGAGTAACACTCTTGTGGAAGAAACAGTTGTAGTCAGAAATATTACTTGGACAATTAGTGATTGAGAAAACCTCTTCCCTGTAATCACATCAAGATGTTGGGTTCATTTCTCCTTTGGGAACACCAAGAGTAAGTTCAGTCAAATCCCTGCAATTTTCCTGGTATTAAATAAGTCCCATCAAGAAGGGAATGAAGCACTTAAAACTTTTAGGCAAGTCACAGTGCATGTCTAAACTCCTCCCAGTGTCTGTGGAACTGGAGGAGAGTACAAACTACCTGAAAGGTGTTCTGGTACCTTCTGGAGATGTTCCCACAAACATTATCCAAACAGGACCTCCCATACCAACCTGTGGCTTACACACAGTCTGAAAACCTGAAAGCATTGCTGTAAGTGGCAACTCATTTGGGGAGTTTGAAGAGAATCTCAGAACACTCCTGGTGGCTCCAGCCCACATTCTGTATGCAAAGCTCTGGCTACATCCAAGGCGCCACAAGTTCAGCTACATGCTTTCCTTCCTTGAGTCACCCTGTGAATAAATGACCAGGACAGGTCATACAATCACTCCTTCCTTACAGCTTGTGGCAGCTGGAAGTGTCTGGATGTGGCTCTGAGCAACCTGGTCCAGAGGAAGGTGTCCCCGCCCATGGCAGAAGGTGGGGACTGGATGATCTTTAAGGTTCCTTCCAACCCAATCCATCTATACTTCTGGAATAATTCTTCCTGTGTGTTTCATGTCCTTAGAAGTCACCCTTCCTAATTCCTTGCACAATCAAGACAAGGGCTTGATGTCCATGGGGCAGGTGCAGTGTTTTCCATGCAGACACCAACTTCCTGCTGAGACCTCTGATAAGGAAGTGGAACCTCCCTGCCCTCCTGAATGCAGCCATGACAAATCAGCTTCCAGTCAAGGTAAACTAATACTTTATTAAAACACATAGAACTAAAACCCAAAGTTGTGAAGTATAAAAGAGGCTTTCAAGCAATCTTCCCTTGAACTGTGGCAGCTTAAGTCTTGCTGCCATTGCTGAAGCGCATCAGGGAAAATCATTTGAAGGGCCCAAAGGTTAAGAATTCGGGTTTTCATCTTCACAGAAAGGTTGAAAGAATCAAATGGCTGACCTCAGCTATTTGTGTTTTGTCTTTTTATCATCATCTTCAAATGAATCAAGGTGCTGCTCATCCAGTTGCATGAGGGCAGGGCTTTCCTAGACATATCCAGGGCTGTTTACAGACTTTTCAGGAGAGATGGAAGACCCTTCCCAAAGAGAAATAGTCAGAGGTTGGGATAATCTTTGGTTATTTCCATCCCTGTATTGTTTCAGCAGCCCTCTGAAATTAGACAGCCCATGACATTGAGTTTCTGTACAATAATTAATAACAAACATGAACTCCATCCTTACTATTTGGAGAAGGAAAATAGGTGGAATCAAATAAGCAGATTGGACAGGAGGGTGGAGGAACATCTCCCACAATAATGGCTTTGCCAAAGTCAGTCAGAGGCGAGTGACTGCTCGTGCCTACACTGCATCCCATCTGGTGTCCACTAAGGAGAGAGCAGCTCTCTCTTATTCCATATGTGGGTTCTCCAAGGCTCTCCTCTAGCAGTTTTTAAACTCTCCACAATGCAGCAGTTCTGGTCAGAATGAACAAAGGTGACAAAATCCCCACTGAGAAAAAGCAGTCTTAACCTAAAATGATTATTCTTATAATGGAGAGAAGATATCTATTCCTTTCTAAGTATCTCACTTCCCTATCCTTAGAGATTCTGTGTGGGAAAGGGCTGCAGGCAGATAGACAGACAGGACATTCATCCCTCTTTTGAATCTGGGAACACAGCAGACAGGAGGCTTTCCTGAGAACTTAAGGATTGACTGTACAGGAGAAGAATAAACATCATGAAAATGTGAGGGTCATTTTGGGAAGATGAGTGATCTGAAACCAGGAATTCCCTGCGAACTGTGCTGTGCTATCACACCAGAAAGCCTCACAACCATAACCTGCCCTAGCTCATGTCTTTCCAAACATTCTCACTGCCCTCAAGTGCCCCCAACACAAGTGTGGCTCAGCCCAGAATGGACCTTGGCTGTCATCCTTCCCTGTGCTGCCTTGAAGTGTCCTGGCTGTGCTCAGCACCACTCTAGTTTCAAGTCTGAAAGACATCTGCTCACCCTGGTAAAGTGCTCTGGTGTGTTCAGGCTGCCTGAGGAGGAGCACAGTCAAAAGGCCATATGAAACCTGACTCAGCCTCAGAAAACACCAGTGAAATTCCTTTTATGATCATACCTGGTCACGTAAAGTTAAGTCTTTGAAAGTCAAAACAAAATTACCCTGAGAAAACCAACCTCACATATTCCCACAATCCCTGGGATTCAGGCATCATTATCATCCTGCCAGGCTGTGCCATCACCAGGTGACCACAAATCCCTCTGCTTCCAAGGGGGTAAGAGATGGCCAGGAAGGCTCTGGGAAACACAAAATCAAAGCCCATTCCAGTAGGTGAGTGCTGCAGTGCCAGGTGAGGTTTGGAGTTAATTATGTATGGGAAGATTTTTTAGGAAAGGCTGCATCACAGGGGGAAGGAAAGGAAGGAAGGAAGGAAGGAAGGAAGGAAGGAAGGAAGGAAGGAAGGAAGGAAGGAAGGAAGGAAGGAAGGAAGGAAGGAAGGAAGGAAGGAAGGAAGGAAGGAAGGAAGGAAGGAAGGAAGGAAGGAAGGAAGGAAGGAAGGAAGGAAGGAAGGAAGGAAGGAAGGAAGGAAGGAAGGAAGGAAGGAAGGAAGGAAGGAAGGAAGGAAGGAAGGAAGGAAGGAAGGAAGGAAGGAAGGAAGGAAGGAAGGAAGGAAGGAAGGAAGGAAGGAAGGAAGGAAGGAAGGAAGGAAGGAAGGAAGGAAGGAAGGAAGGAAGGAAGGAAGGAAGGAAGGAAGGAAGGAAGGAAGGAAGGAAGGAAGGAAGGAAGGAAGGAATCTGAAACCATAAAACCTTTCAAACTTTGCTAGCTCAGTTTTATATTCTGAAATTCACTGGCAATTGGGGGACTTTGGAGAGAAGGACACACATGAAGGATATTGATGAGCAAAGCCACACAGGAGGCACATCTCCAGCTCCTCCCTGGCTTTAGCCATGTAGGCCCAAGGCACCCAGAGGCTCATGCAAGGTGCTGGTGTGCTCTCTTTGCATCCATCAATCATCAATTTCATAGATTAGGAATGACACTGAATCTTATTCTACTTCTGGAAGAGTCAGGAGTATCTAGCTGGATGAAATGGAATATATTTTGCAGTTCACTTTGTGTGCTGCAATGGGCAGAGCAGTGGGCCAGGTGCACAACCACACTGTCCTCCTTCTGGCCAACACAGCTGAACACAGCTCAGAAAACCCCTAACCCAGCTAAATGCAGTGAAAATGTGAATATTTAGTCATCATGATATAAGTTACATGTGGAAAGAAGTTGAGACAAGTCTCCATCTCCTTTGGTATCAGTAAACAGGCTTTTAATCAATGCTTTTTTGTCCCCAAATAATATTTTCTAGTAACTGACCATCCCTGTGGAGGCCAGAAGAGGTGGCCATGTGGTTAAGACTTGGCTGTGGCAGGGCAAAGGTGTTTAATACCTGCCCATTCTCAGCCTGTGATAATGAAGGAGCAGTGATCCTGCGTGGGCTGGTGTGTGGTGAGCACTGGGGGAATTAACTCTGCTGCTTGTGCAAGGCTGAGCACAGGGGATCCCAATCCTGAGCAGGGCTGAGAGCCACCGCTCCAAGAGAGCTCCTAATGAGCAGCAGGCATGATGAAACTCAAACACAAAATAGATCAGCTCAAGGTGGGCAGGGTGAGCTGTGTGACACATTTTTCACAGTGCTCAGCCTTCACGTTCCTGGTCTGTATGAGCACCACTGTCGTGCTGAAAATGACATCCCAGCCCTCAGTCCCCGTCAACAGCAAATGGCTGCTGCTGACCTTACATTTGGTGTGTTTGGCCCTGATAACCCTGGCAGCCAGGCACTGCTCCTGTGCTGCTGCAAGGCTGGTGCTGGCTGGAGCTGGGCCCCAGCCTCAGGAATCTGCAGAATTGATCAACATGTGCAGCCAGATAAATACAACCCAGCCAAGCACCAAGGCTTGCTGAACTCTCACCTTTTGCTCATGTCACATTTAATATGACAAGGAAGATTTTTTTCTTTTTTTTTTTCCCCTACCATTTAAGAAACACTGCCATATTGAAATCTTTTTCTTTCTTCCTTCATTAATGTCTGTGTCACCTCAAGGGTTGTTGTAATTCCTTATTGGCTGCTCTTCTAGAATTTGCTTTAAGAAAACTTCAGCTAGTTTTCAACGTGGCTGCAAGGTTAACTAGAAATAGAAAATGTCACGAACATGCTGGATATATATCCCTTCTGCTTCCCTGCCACTAAGCCAGCTTTTCATAAAGTTTGAAACCGATATTAATATTTAACTTTTAACTCACAAGATCTTTCATGGTCTCAGCTCTGCTTAATTAGCTGACATTTAGCTCCCTCTATTCCACGGCATACACCTAGGAGTCCTTGGGTACTGGTTTATTAACATTCCCCAAAGTAGATTGGAGCAGGCGGTTACCAGAACCTTTATCAATTGCTCCCGAAGGCGATGGAATTTATTGCTGAATGCCATTAAACCAGCCAGGTCTGTAAATATGGTTAAAGGCACGAAGACACTCTTGTTTTCCAAAGCTTCTCGCTCAGTTTAAATGAGCTTTGTGAATTGGTCTCTCCTTTTCTCCCACTCTTTCGCACGCAGCCTGGTTGAGGCGCTCCTGAAGAAAGGCTCTGCATTAACCTGCGCTGCATTAAGCACAGTTCTGCTGTTGAGGCACTCCTGAAGAAAGGCTGTGCATTAACCTGTGCTGCATTAAGCACAGTTCTGCTGTTAATCAAGGCTCGTGCAGCGATCGCTGCAGCTCTGCTCCGGCACGGGCACGGCTGGGGGGAACTCGCCGAGTGCAGCAACTCCACTTTGCCATTATTTCCCAACCTTTCACACTCTTTCCTTGTTCCCATCCAGTCTCAGAAATCCCCGTGCTCAGACAATAGAAGGTGACAGTGCTGGGTTTACGTCCACCCTGTGCCCCCAGTAGCATCCCAAGAGCTTTTCTCTCCTCGTCCCCTTCCCCACTCCAGGCTGGTCTCCCACTGCCACCTCCACCCTGCCAGTGGCAGAGGTGCTCCTGCCCAGTGGGGAATTCCAAGAGACTTTCTCCAGAAGTAACAGTATCCAACCCAGCAGTAAAAGCAAGGACGATTTTCAGAGACCAACACAATTTAAGATCACTCACAACTCCATAACCAAAATGCTAATTACCTACTTAAGCCCCAGAACAAAGTCTGCTGCACTCGGATGTGTACACCATAATTACAAGGTATTCCTCACTGCTCCTGCTGTAAGACCCACTAATAGTATTTCATTTAACATGAATTTGGCTCTCCTCATTTCTGGTAAACTTCATATGTATTAGGGGCACTATACCAGTTAATATTTTGCTCATAAAATTCTAACATGCTTGTTCTTTATGTCAGTGAAACAATGACAAGCAATATGCATTTTCTAAAAGCTGTATTTTGATGAAGCTATCATAAATGTTAGACCACAAAGACAAATATGAATAAAAATATGACTAGTTAGTGGATAACCTTGTTTTAGGGCTTATCTTAATAAATAAAGCATCAGTCTTGACCATTTAGGATCTTGCTTCATTTATTTTTGTTTCTCAGTAAAATGAACTTAGTGATTTCCTCTCATTCAACATAAGTCACATTTGAAATAAAATGTGTGCTCTTTCCCTGGTATATTTGGCATAAAAATGAAATTACTGTTTAAAAAAAAATATTACAGTCCTCATGAACTGGGGAACCTAAGTCTCCCCAGGTCAAATGTGACAGCTCTATCCTAAGTCACCAGACTAAAGCTACTTGCTCTGGGCAAAGATCTGGTCCTCCTTCCTTAGAAATTACCTTTACACTTCTGTTGCACTGACAGAAGGCGAGATCATGCCTTTGGATACATCTCTGACCTCATCAGAGTAGGGTGAGATAAATAAGGGAGAAAAGACAAGGTCTGAAGTCAGGATGCATTTCCTTGATTTTCCATATAGGTTTTGAGATGCTCATTTCTAGGAGGGAACCAAGGGGACCAGCTGAGGACAGCTACATAAATATCTGGATAGATGGGACTCCAAGCAGTTCATGTCATGTCATATTATATATATCATATAATTTTACCTGATCTGCTGATTCACACATGATAAAAAGAATTAATCTCTTTTTTTTTTTTTTTTAAGACTTCTTACTGAACCCGAGATGAGTTTGGCCTCACTAAGAGCCTCCCAAATTCTAAGTTTGCATCTCAGTCAGTACCTGCTTCAATAAAGTAATAGTGAAACAATCTGAGTATTTATCCCAGAAGTAAATACCCCAGGGCTGGGGAGAGTGTGTATCAGGTATGGGCCACTGCAGCATTGCCCCAGCTGCACCAGGTTACATCAGGACAAGACTGGAGAGATACCGGGGTGAATTTGCCCCATATCTTAACACAGATGCAAAAAGCAACAGACACCAAATTTCTCTGGCAGTCCTGCAGTGTGAAATTCAAAGTCAGATTGCAAAAGTGTAAATCACAGTTTAAAGAAAGGCTTTCCTTCTGAGGGAGGGCTATCTCACTGCCACCCTCTCGTAGTGATTTCTCAGTACAAACCAGGCCAACCACAGAGGCTGAATGCCTGCTCTGAGCCCAGCACTGACTTGATGCTCAGCAAAAAACCATGTTACTCAAGAACTCTTTTATAGCACCACTGTGATCAATTTTGAGAGCATATCAAAGCACAAGACAGCACTTAAATTTTTAAAGAGACATTCTAACATATCTGCCCGAAATAATTTAGCAGCTGCTGTTACAGAAAACACAAAAGTTTCCTCTATTATAAAATACAAAGGGGAAAAAACCCCCAAAAGTTACTCCCTGTTTCCACCTTACTTAATTTATTTTGATTTTTTATAATGGTCAACCACTTGCACTATGCTGTTCTAGACAATCAATTTTCTTAGTTACTTTTATGGGTTTTTTATGTTGAATGGTAAAAAGAGGATGCTGGAGAAAGGTAAAATTCTTTAAATTTTGGGAGGGAAATATATGATTAAAATAAGCTGAGAATTAGCTAGACTTTGAAATGGCTGCACAGAATCCCAGTAGCTGTCTTCCTTTTATGTGACCTGGTAACATATGTTTTTTTAAACATACTTTGAGCCAAATCTGTCTTTTCTACCCACCCAAAAATCCACAGATTTAACAGAATGGAAACAGGAGAGGAATCCAAACCTTTCCCATTAGTTTTATATGTTTATGTCTTAGTTTTATGCAAAATAAGAAACATTTTCTTGCTCTCAGAATTTAAATAGTGCCAGCTGATTTAGAGTTTTGTGTGTGAGGTGAGCTCAGTATCCACACTAAAGAACCCACCTCAGCCTAAACTGGCTGTTCAGGAGCAGAATGGAGTACAAAGGGAGTTCAAATATTTGAAAGTTTCTTTAAAAATTGCTGTTTAATACACATCAAAGAAGATGTTGGATTGGATTAAGTGTGAAGAAAGTCTTCCTTAAATACTGAAGGCATTATTTCCATTTTATAGTGTATAGGTGCTCCACGATACTCAAATTATAACTTTGATAAAGCATTCTGCAAAACTGGTCTGTCAGTAGGATATAGCAGAGAATGTTCCATCTGAAGCAAAAACTTCAGTCTTTTTAAAACATTAAATCAGACAACAAATCTTTGTGTTACAGATTTCGGGGACAAGACATTAAACTGCTGTAAATCAGTGTTGCTCTAATTGCTTCTGTGAAGCTCCAGCAATTTACATGCACTGAGGGATGGATTGTGTAATTGTTGAAATATTTATCTTTAGAAATATTGTAAAAATCTGTAAATAAACTTTAAAATTATGTGACACTTATTAACTGATTTTTAATCAGAGAGGGGTTTTGTTTTTGATGATACAATTAATCATTTTATATTCTTGGTTGTTTACTCAATCTATAAAGGTGCCCTATGTGTTTTCGGAACTTTTTCTTTGTTATAAAGCTTACTTTTACCATAAATATTCTACTGCTTTGAATGAACTAGCCTTGTTACCTTAAAACCATGGCTAAATAGCTAGCATCCTTTTAAACAGTGTTTTTATAGGGTATTGGAGCCTGAAGCAGATATTCTCCCACTTTATCTTCTGGAGACACAGCAACAACCTGAACCGAGTCCCATCTCTGGGTGAGATTTATGACCAAATGTTTTATACTGATTAATAAATATTTTGAACATATAAAAACCACCCCAACGATGAAAGGCATAACCTCTGTCAGGAATATTTTGATGTTTTTTGCCATTTCTTCAGCAAGAGAGCTTTAATTAAAAAAAGTTATTACAATAGTGGTGCTCACGTTGAGTGAACATTCATATCGGGATCAGTAGGACTTTGATATGGAAATTTTAAAGGAAAGGCTTGTTTTAAGGACTGCACACTCTTTACTAAGTTATTTCACCTTTAAAAGGACAAATTATTTCAAAAGTTTGCCATCATCATCTCAATAACAGAGATAGAAACTTTGCAGCTCATAGCTATAAACTCTAAAGTCTTTCTGGTCTGTAAGTACAGATAAAAAGGCATCTGTTAAATGCATGAAAAAAAATAATAGAGTTTTTGGAATTCTCTGAGTTCTTTTTCTGCTGCAGCAGGAGGCTCAGTTTTTACAGACCCCAAATCTATGACAATCAGATGCTGATTTTATGAAAATCAGCACAAGTGAAATGAAAACCTTTGGGGTAAATAAAAACCCGAACACAGAAATAAGGTTGAAAAACCAGTTGCCCATTAAACTCACCAAAAGTGGATGTTCTCATCTGCACATTTCATATCAAAACATCAGAAACAGAAAAACACTTAAAATACTACTAGTTCTAATAATAATAATTAAAAACCCTCTGTGGAATGTGGGCACATTCAAAGATGAAAAGTAGAAACCAGCAGAGATATTACAATAGCAAAAATTGACTAGGCAAGGAAAACACTGGAGTTCTGATCTTACTTCAGTCTGCAATGAGGAGCTGATCTCTTCTGCAACCTTCATGAGCAGCAGCCTCTGCTCAGGCATCTAAGGCAGGAAAAGTTCCATGTGATTTACTGATGTCCTGAAGAGTAATGCTTTGCTGAAAGTACCTGTTTCTTCAATCAAAAAAATGTATTTTTCAAACTAGAAAAAGACAGGTATTCTTCTCAAAGCACTTTCACCAGTGAATGCGTGAAGGTGAAAATTAAAGCATGTTAAACAACTTTGGGCAATAAATCAGGAATGAAGGACAGCATGACACACTGACAGTGAGTCAGACTCAAAGATATTTTCTATTGAATCAGATAAAGAAGACTTTTTAAAAATAAAAAAGTTTAAAAATAAAAAAGTGTAAATAAATATCTATTTTTTCTCAATTCCTGTCCTCAATGTGCTAAATAATTCAGTGTCTGACTCTCCCTGTACTGGACAGGGGCACGACTCGTGCATCCCCATGTGAGAGGGCATCTCTGCAAAGCCCTGAAAACTCTGGCTCATTTGAACTGAAAAATTATAGGGCTCTCTAATGATTGTCACATCACAAAAACACCGTTTATGGAGTTTTTTTAAACAGTTGCTGAGAAACCACCGAGGAAGCACCCAAGCTCTGGTGGTGAACCTGTCGCTGCCCAGGAGGGTTTCACATCTGGCTTTGGGCTCTTGCTGGTGCTCCTGTGGGTGGGTTTGGCCCATGGATCAGCCCTGGAGAACAGACCCTAGCATATTGCACAATATGACACTAATAATGAAATAATAAATACAGAAAATATCCCGTTTTTCTCTCCGGAGGGGCCCACATTAGTCTTCAAATTCACTTCCCTTGTCTTCCCAGTATAGCCTCATTGCTACAGCTAAAATCTGATGGTATTTTTAGATCAAACTTTGTATATTAAAACAAGGATTGTTAGAGCCCAGTTCTTTAATAAACCCCAGTGATATGGACCCTCCAGCCCCTTGTAGCATTTGCAGAAATGCGGGCTCACAGATCCCATTTCAACGCAGGGACGCAAAGGCTAATCTCTCTCTGTCCCGTTCTTTTTCCTAGTTGCACAGGGAGAAAAATGTGAGAAAATATGTCATTCCAGAGTGCTGTGACAGCATTAGACTACAGCTTCTCACCCCATATATTGCCTTTCTAAACCACAATCTTGCAGAGAGTGTTAAGGTGAGCGGTAAATGACTTAATGGCAGCTTAATATTCTGCACATACCCATAACAGACATTTTAGTTGCTTTTAATTGCTGTAGCTGCTAGCTTTGTTAAACTCTCCAGGAGAGTAGTTTTCACTGGGAATGAGCCTCCTAGAAAGTATCAGTTTGCAAAAACACAATAGTTTGAGCGATAATTGTGCAGAAAAAGACTTCTGGTTTTCTTTGCAGTTGAAGAAGAGCATTTTGTTTCACTTTGGTACTACTGAACATCAGGTGCCGAAATTATAGTCAAACTTTCCAAACAGCTACATAAAGAAACACGTGGGGTAAGTCACTTTTAAGATAAAATGGGGACTCTAAGATTTTAACCAAACAGAACATTTTTATGGCTGTGAGCACATAAAAAGAAAATTATGTTGGAGAAGTCCTGCTGTTACTTAAACAGTAGCTTTCAGCACTCATAAAATACATGGTGTTAAATTATTTTCCACTTATAAATCAGCTGGCTCTGCTCTGTACATTAGCAGAAGCTTTAACTAGTTTCTGGCTCCTTACTGGCCTTCACATAACTCCATTTAACCCTGAATAAAATGCTGCTGGCATGGCACTGAGCCCCAACCATCACAACTAAAAATATATATATAACCCCAGAAAGAGCACACAGAAAAATGATTGCAATCAGCAAAGAAAATTAGAGGGCAATTAAAAAAAAAATCTGTGTTATTCCATTGGGCCGACTGGCAACAGCGCCTTCTGTTTGGAGGTGGTGGGGGGGATAAAAAAAAAAAAGGTAATCTCCTCGAAAATTAACTTTTAGGTTTTTTTTTAAGCTTGTAAAAATAGTAGAGGATCTGAAGGTGCGTCTCAGCAGGTTTTGCCTGCCTGTCTAGCACTGAGACTTTTTGTGTGATCAAAGAATACATGACAGCGAACGGATCTATGCTTGTAAATATCAAACGGTTTGATCACGCTAAAAGACTTTATTGAAGTTTCCCACTTTTTAATCAAACAAGAAACATCCACCTCCAGTAGCCATAAAAAAAAAAGTCTGCTATGATATTAGAATTAAAGAAAAGTACTAAATGGTACTTGTGGAGAAGGGGTTTGCTTACCATAATGTGGGACTTCCATTAATGTCATGTTTGTTGGCTGAGAGAAAACTGCAACCCTTATTATTTTACCACAGAACAGTAGAAAAAGGATTTGATTACACCAATATAAGTCTGCAGTGGCCCACAAGAAATAAGCCATGTTCATGTATACAGCCTTTTAAAAGAAAATTAAAAGCATAATAATGAAATGAATACATCACTGACTTGGTTTGTTGTTTTCATTTTCTCCTGCTTTATGGTGAAATTCATAGTATCAAAATCTACAACTGGCCTGTGGAGAGGTTTTCTATATATTTCTGTCACTTAGTATGATAATTTGCACCACCCCCCCCACTAAAAAAAAGAAGTTAAAAATGCCATTCTGAATGAACACATGGAGCTCTGAATAAAAGGAACCAATAATTTACAGTAGGATGATAAAAGTGCAATATTGCTTTAATATAACGTATTAATGAAAATTGCCTTTGTAAGACAGATAAGACCTAATAATATAAGTCTCATTGTGTTCTGTGAGTTGGAGGCTTTGGTAAGTTATATGTTGGTGCTGTGTGGCTGGCATGAAGCCTGACACAATTTCGAAGATTCGCCATTTCCAGTGCCATCGGTGCCTGAATTTATTTTCCCTGGAAAAACCCAAGCAGGCACTTCCCTACTCTGTCAGGTACTACTGTGCTCCTCTGCCATCTCCTGCCTGCTGCAGAGTTAATGAAAACATGTTTTCATTATTTTTAATGCAATTTAATACATTTATTTTCATCCCATCTTGAACATTGGGCGAACTAGATTTTAAAGAAGTCCCTGTGGCTTTTTTTAGTCTTTACTCTTTAATGTACTGACATTTTTAAAATGGGCAACGGGGCAATACGGGGAATGGCAGATTAATTTCTTGCCCTTGTTTTATATCAGCGTAGCTCAGCATCACTCTGTAGTGTTCCTGCTGCTTTTGCAAGCATCCTATATTTGCAATGATGAGGACTTGCACTCCTGTTTATTAAATGGCAGCTTGTTTATCTGTGCTAATTGCCAGGAAGAAAACCAAACTACTTTCCCCTCTGTGGACCACTATTTATAGTCAGGAAGAGCAGCCCTGCACATATGCAGGGGGGTATTTTTGTGAGGGAGGTTAACGTGCAGTTACAGCAATCTCGTCTGTCAGGAGGGAGGAAATTATCTTCCTGATGTAAGAAGGCTGGGTGAGAACACAGTGTGGGTTTTAAACCCAAAATGTGTTTCAAGGAGGGGGGAGAAAGCTTTTGAGCATATCCGTGAAAAATAAAAGGACAAAACAGATTTTTAACAGCATGGGCTTTGTTGCTTTCATATTAATATTTTGCCTATGCCTTTGGAAAATATTTTTACAATGTTACTGGAGACACACAAAACTGCAATTTGTTCTCCAAAAGGTTTAGAGGCTGCTATAAGAGGAGCCAAGAAGGAAAGGGGATTTATCCCAGTCTCCTCTTCTCTGAGAAAAGCACTCTGGAAGGTGATGATTTTTCTACACTATCCCACAGACTCTTCTGGGTTTTGTTTCTGAAACACTCAGAAAGTTTTTCTGTGCAAAACCCACGACCAGAAATCCTGCCGTCCATTTTGGAGGAAGTATGTTGTTTTCAAAATAATTTGCTACTCACTGTGTCTGTTCTGGCACGATCAAGAGTAGCTCCATGATGGCAGAGATGACAAATAGGAAATACTTGTAATAAATCAAATTTGTTCTGGAAAGTTTATTTTTTGGAGTTTATTTGCCCAAGAAGATTATAGAGAGAACTTTGTGTCTTTAGGGATGGAGTTCTCCTGTGCTCCAGACTATGTGTTTTCAATAAGTATTACAAATACCCTGGTGTTTTAAAGTATACAAACTTACTTCTGTGAACTTCTTTTCCAGCCTCTAGTACTTTTCATGGGTCCTGTTTCTTACATCCCAAATAATGCTTACAGCCTTTAAATCTCTAACCCACAAACCAATATTTACAAGCGTTGATTCGGAGACTGATATTTTCATGCATTTTCTAGCACTGAAGGCAGCACGCTGAGGAGGGATAAACCAACTTCATTTATAATCTTATAATTCTTAGTGCCCCAAGTTACGTGCTTTTTACATTCAGAAATGAAAATAAAGCTTGAAAAAAAGCCACTGAAAATGAGGGAAGGAAACAGACGAATGGAGGAAGATTTTAAATAAGCTATAATTAATTTTTGAAAGCATTTTCTTACTTTGTCAGGATGGAAAAGAGGCCTTACTTATATGGAATTATATATTTTACAGAGAAAGAAAACATTAAATGATTAAAAAATACATTTTCCCCAGGAGGTGATGGTGGTGGGCTGGCTAGCCCTTCTACGGACAGCTCCTGTCTGATGGCAACGAAGAGTTCACCTAAAAATGAACAGCACATTTCTAAACCTGCCCTCTCATGGCTCCCATTTCAGCTTCGTGGCTGCAATTAGCAATTAAACAGGAGAAACAAATGCCTGTATTTTGTTGCAAGAGGGTTAGTTTCATTTCTGACCTGAAAATGACAGCGCAGACACACAAAGAGCAAAAAGTCATGTAACACCAGGAGGAAAACACACCACGTTAGCTGGGATGCTCAAATCATGCTGCATTGATATGCACAAAAGAATTAAATGAATTAAAAGCCTTTAAGAAAGGGGATGCTTGGTTGTTTTGGGTTTGTTTTTTTTTTTTTTTTTAAAAGCCATGTAGTGTCATTGCTTATTCAACAGCAGCCCACTTCTCCTGCAAAGCAGTACGCTGGGTTTGAAAAAAACACCCAACCCCACACGGCTGTAGAGAGAGCACATGTTACATCAGACACAGTACCTGATTTTTCACTGCACAGCTTGTCAGCTAGATAGTCTGCCTCTTGGGCGATAAGTGAGAATATTTCATCTTCATACTCCTCTACGATACTTTCCCACTGTAAGGATGAAAAAAAAAAAAAAAGGAGGATACTCGTACTGTGCTTTTTTTTTTTTTTTTGCTTTTTTTTCTTTTTTTTTTTTTTTAGCTAAACACAAGCAGGGCGGCTGCGAGGAGCCCTCGGCTCGCTCCGCTCTGCCTGCCCCGCTCAGCGTGGGGATGAATGGGGGCTGCCTGAGAATTCATGCTACCAAATATTACTTAAACTTCATGCCCAGCCTCACTGTTGTTTCCAAACCACATTCATGAATTGGGGGTGGGGGGGGACACCCCTCCAAAAGGCATTTCCCTTGGTTAGGGACACCACCTTCCCCCCCTCCTCCCCCCCATGCCCCTTTCAACACGGATTCATGGAGGAGGCACTGGAAATTTAAATAAAACGAGCCCATTTTGTAGTCTGATATTAGTGGTGACGATGTGCCATAAAGGCAGCTCGCTGGCCTTGCAGATGCAGCTCTGATTTCAGGGTAGATTGAGCAAAGAGCTGCTGAGCTCCCCCTCAGCCCAGCATTTTGGGAGCTGCTGGCAATTCACCTCTGTGCCCCAAAATGCATCTCCACCCCCCTGGATGGATGGGTGGGTGCAGGTCCAAGTGGGGGCACCACCCAGCCTGGTGTTTGCACCTTGTAGGAAGTCGGGCTCATGTTAAGAGGGAATTCCTCTCTCCAAAATACAGCCTTAAACCCATAAACAAGGGGGATGCCGTTGAACGTGGGCAGAGTAAAACCACAGTGAAAGAAAATCTGCCTGCTGGAAGTTGTACACACACGCACACACAAACACACACACACACTCAAATAAAGGCCCTTTGCTGTGCTTGGCTGAAAAAAAATCAAAGCAATACCTGCCAGGACACGCAATCACCGTGAGCTGGCAGTGACAGAGGCAGAGCTGTGCCTGTGCTCCTCACTCGCCTGCTTCTTTCAACTGCTCAGAAGGCCATGGCCAGCACAGCCCTCTGGCTTTTCAGGGCTTTTTTTTTTTTGGTTCGTTTTTGTTCACTTTCCACAACAGTCAAAAAAAAAAAAAAAAAAAGCCCCAAAAGTATTAAGGAAAAAATATAAAAGATAATTTTGAAGAAGGCACTGGCACAAAGCCAAGCAGAGCACCTCAGTATTTTTAGCAGAATTAGCTGAGAAAAACCCATCTCTATACCACAAGGCCTCAGGAAAAAAAAAAAAAAAAGAAGATGACATCCCTCCCCTCCTTCCCTAATTTGTCTATAAATATTTGAAACTCCAGTTAGCAATCTGGATTTTAGCCACTCGTACAATTCCCTTATTTCCTGCACATAAATCTGCAGAGATTTTTTTTTTTCCTGGAAAATGCTAATTTGTAGTTAATCACTTAGAAAAAACCACAAGTAAAATGTAGTTTAGAACTGTGGAACTTTAGGAAATTTGTAACGTATAAAGCATCTGGTCTAATCTGTGGGTTACTTCTGCCTTTTGTAAATGCTTTATTCATATTTATGAAGCCCTAAATAGATTCAAATATGTTTCTAAATAACGTTATAAAGCATCTGACAAAATGCAGTATTATCACAAAATACTCAGCCAGTTTCTGTGAGGAACCTGTACGGACCATGTTAAAATATGGCAAGAATACTAAAACAAGGCACAATCTGCATGAATTTCCTAGTGATGAGAAAGAGTGGGCACACTGACACAGCTGTGGCTGGAAAATAAAAGGTTACTTGTTTGTTCTGTTGGCCTAGCCCAAATTTCAAAGGTTGGTAAGCATCAGATTAAATACTGATTTTTTTCCTGTAGGCTGCACAGATTTTTCTCCCCGGCCTAGGAGTAAATCCATTCCATCTCCTTTTCTGTCCCAACAACTCCCTTCAGCTGCTTTCTGACTTTGCTAAAGAAACCTCACAGAGGAAAAAGCTGATTTTGTTTGCTTAATGCACCCCCAAAATCCCACACTTCACACAGCCAGAAGTTAGATGTTAGTTAGACGTCAGAAAGAGCAAAAAAGAGCATCCCTCTTGCTATGTAGAACCGTCGACACATTGCATTAGACACACCGTTAAAAACGTCAGCTCCAGAAAAGGTGGCCCTGGAGAACCTGCGTGGGCCCTTCAGCTCACACCCCCACACCCTCCCATGCCCCTTGCCCTCCTCCAAAGCCAGCCTCCCACTTGGAAACCTCCCGGCAGCCCGAAGACACCGCGGCGAAGGGAGACGGACGTTCGGGCCTTGAAAGCCCTTGGCGCTCCAGCCACTTGTTTCTCTGGTTGAAGCGGAGTTTGCCAAAGTCCTGGGCTCTCAGTTGTTGCTCTGTCTTTTAGCCGCTGCTCGCCAGCTCAGATGCAGCTGTTTAATACCTCCCAGGGGTTTTGTGCAGAAAATAATAGCTTACAAAACCTAGCTTCTCCCAGGTTCTACTATTTCAGCTTTATTTCCGAACAGCTGGTCCGTGTCTTTGTCCATCCCCTTCCCTCCCGGCCACGGCGGAGAGAATTCGGCAGGAAACCTCTGGCCGCTACCTTACGCCCTGAGAGCCACCACCGCTGGTGGTGGGGGTCAAAGAGCAACCCTCGCCCTTGGAAACGGGGACAAAAAACCCCCCAAACTTCGCGCCCCGTCTAGACAGGTCAAGGTGCAAGATGCTCCTCTCCCTGTTGCGTCTTCCGGAAAGGGGCGTGAACCGGAGCCAAGTGCACAGCAAACACCCGCGCCGCATCCCTGCCCCTTTAGAAGACTTCTTTTTTTTTTTTTTTCCTTCTTCTTCTTTTTCTCTCCACCCTCTGCTGATCAAAGTAGGAAGTTTTCATGACAACCATAGTCAAAGGGCCTGCATCGCAAATGAACTCGATTTCGGCGATGTTGATATATCCCGGCTCCATTGTCTCTTTTCAGACACAGTATGAACCCTTCCGGTCTCAATGATTACATTACAGAAGGACTTTCACATGTGGGCTTCATTTGCACAAAGGGGTTGCCTTGCTTCACCACCATCTGGCCACAAATCAGATAAATAAAGGCAGGAGAATTAAAATTAAAGCTTAGAGGGGTTTTTTTCCCCTCTCTCTCCCCCTTCGTCTTCTTCTTGCACCAGGCCCATTATGAAATCCCTCCCTCCCCCTGTCACATTCGGATGGGGAGTCTACTTTTTATGAAAACTGGGAAGAGCAAAAAAAGTGTCTAAAAAAAAAAAGACACCAAAAAAAAAAAAGTCTGGGAAAAGCAAAAAAGTGCCTAGTAGAAAAAAAAGCACAAAAAAAAAAAAAAGACAGCAGCCTTTTAATCCCAACCCTGTTTGTAAGGCAGCATAACTTATTTTACAGTAAAGACAGTCTCTCACAAAACCACGTTTTGCTATTAGAATTCCATCACATCCACTGGGGTGTAATTTTTTTTTTTTTTCAGGAAAACATAATGATCACAAACTGAAAAAAAAAAAAATGCTGGTGGAGGCAGAAGGTGGTGGCAGAAGTGAAGCTTGAAACTTGTGCTCCAAACTCTGCTAATTCTTCCTCTCGCTGGGACAGGGACTGCAGAGACTCCGGCAGCTCAGGCACAGAGCGAGCATTTTTCCTCCCCAAATTCCAAGAAATACGTGGCAGTTTCTGAAGGTAAAAAAATAAAACCACCTGTGAACGTGGAAGGAAGGTTTTATAGCCCTTATGACAGAAGGTGGGACTCGACCTCACTGTCTAATTTCAGCCCTGGCATCCCTTTTACTGAGGTCAGTGTTGCTCTGGGAGGCATTGGGGTTTTTTTTTTGCATTCTGAGTGCTCTAGCAATAAATTGCACTAAATTTCATCACCTTTCTCAGTTTACATCCAGGACAGTAACTTAAGTTAGTTGATGGGGAAAGGCACTTTTTGTGGCTGTGTTTCTTTTCACATAGAGAGATTCAGTATCTGCAGCAGAAGGGTTTTACTCTGCAAATTTTGAAAAAAAAAAAAGGTTTTCCTATGGCTGTAGTCCAACCAATATTGAGGTGTGTAGTCATATCTCCTGCAGCACTTTCCTGTGGCTTCCTGGCTGGGCAGGAATGTGTGAGTGTGGCTGAGCCAAAGCCCGTGGATGCCACGGGGTACCCTGCCCAAACACAGGGCACTCCCTTCTCCTGAATGTCATCATGTGCACCACAGCCAAAGACTGAGCTGGAAGAAATGTATCCAATAGCAGAAAGAAATAACGAACCCACAAAATTAATGCGATGACCCCCACAAAGTTACAGAGAGTGTTTTGCTGTGTGAACTTTCTTTTGGATACACCAAAAGTAAGTTTTTGTACATGTACTAGCACTTATGTGATGTGGCTCAGGTTTTATTTAGTATCATATTTAGATTTGGGCTGTATTCCCTTGCTATAGTAATGAAAAGTATTTGAGAGATAGCATAGACAGAGAAGATGAAAAAAAAGCACAAGAGATTAACCTGCCAAGAGCTGGATTTATGTGGTTTTTTTGTTTCTGTCTAATAAATTATATATTGGATGTGTAATCTGTGCATAACTTTGCCTTCCCTCATATGTTTGTAGTCAGATTCACAGTTTGGGTAGGAACTACCATTTATCTGAGATTGTTTCTTGTAAACCCATGGATGCAGAAGCTGCCAAGACTATCTGTTAGTTTCTGCTGTCTATTTGTTGGGTTTTACCGAGGGAAATTTTTGCAGACATAAATGCAACTTGAATTTAAGAGAAATATTTTTTTGCTGAGCTGTGCTCTGCCTGGTGTACAGGGCTCCAGGCAGTTGAGAGTGCTCTTTCTGCAAGTGTTTTAATAGTAAGAGAGGAATAAGTATTTGGACAAGTGGTGGAAAACTAAAGCCTTTCTTTCTATACTGTGAAGATTTTGAATAGTACTTGTCAATAAAGCAACTCCTATTGTAATTGCACCGGAGACATGGGCCTCCACCCCGAAAAAGCTGTCTCAGAGATACTAACCTCATTAAAATATGAATGAAAAGGCAGCCATCATTGTAATGGGAGAAAACCATGTACTCAGCAACAAACTTTATCTTCTATCTTGTGCGAAAAATATAAATATGATTTTTCATTGCATTTGGTGAGGAGATTGATGAACACACAATTATTTTTTTTAAGTTGTCACATAAGTCACAAAATTTGCTCCTTCCCTCCCTGATTTTTCTCCTAAATGTTTCAAAATTGGAAGCACCTTCAAATCATTTGAAATCTTTAAAAAGAAAAAAAAAAAGGCTTTGTTTCTTTGGAGCATTTTTTTGAACGTTGGAGGAAACTTTTGGATTTGTTTCTGTGGGTTTTTTCCCCCTTCTTTTTTTTTTTTTTTGCAATCCAATTTCAAAAGAAAACAAGAGAATTCATTACAGACTACTGTGACAACACCTTAATAACAGTCAATTATAGGGTGCTCAAATGCCTGTTCATTACTATGTCTCTGTTAATCTAGTCCTAAATTTCTTGCTTGATAGATACCACAACTGGCCAAGAATACAATTGCATTACAAAGTGCAATGAAAAATATACAAAGTGTAACTGCAGGAAGGAGGCAGTTTCAAAATAATCGAACTGTCAATCCAACATTTGTCAAAATAATTAGACATATCTGGTCATTTTTTAAATAAAATATGGACAGACTTGGAATGGATAATATGGGAGGGTTTAGGTTTAAATAGGAATTGTTTCAATGACTTGGAAATAAGTCTTTTAAAATGTTTCATGTAGTTTAATCATTATCTTTTCATCCACAAAAGTGTTCAAATCATTTTTGATATTAGTTAAAAGTCAATATTTAGAAGTGAAAATTCAAGCCTCCTTTGCTCTAGGCTAAAACAGGAGCAACATGAATGCTGAGCTACTCTAAAGGCTGATGGGATATATAATTAGCTATTATGTTAATTGAATCCACTGTGAGTTTGTTGTATGAGATTTCTTCATATAATATGCAAATAGCTTCGAAGGTTTAGTTTTATTAGACAATATAATTAGAAATCTTCTAAAGGACTGAATTCTAATGAGGCGTAATAAAGCTTTGTAAAATATCTGTTTGCTGGGTGAGCAGACCACCTGGGCTTAATCAATACCAGGAAGTTTGTTGTGTAATGGCACATTTTAAAGAAAGTTTAAGAATTTACCTTTCTAGTTCCATTCATCACAGTTTTATTTTAGGGGAAAGAGAGTTCATTTTGGCAAGGAAGGAGATTAAATTCTTGTCATAAGTAAGGAGGTGAAATTCTTGTAATCTGAGGGAGGGGAAGTAACTTAAAAAATAAACAACTTGAATTCTGCTTATTTAAAAGAAAACAAAAATAAATAATAACAATAAAAAAACCTCTCCCAGCTGTAGTGTCAGTTATGTGTATCTCTTAAAGATCCTTAAAGTGAAACGTTACATGAGCAAAGTTAGCCATTTTTCCTGCCATTAAATGCCTGCTTCAAGCAGATGTACATACTTTAGCTTCTGTAGTGTAACTAATCAGCGTAACTTCACTTTTAGTAAAATAGCCCAACATGTTAATATGTGGAATTAAACACTCTCTTCTAAAGAAAGAAATTCACACCAGGGTATTCCGGAGCCAGTCCTGAATTCCACCTTCGCATTCCGCTTGCTTTAAGACCACCACCAAAGACAAAGCTTAAATTATTTTAGTTAATGCCAGAATGCCAAAAATGTGTAATCTCTCGTCTAATTCGCCTTGTTCTCAATTTAGACTGTGCCAAGGCTGCACTATTCAGTCTCAATATTAATTGAAAATAATAAAGACAGGATACTTTGCACTGGTGCAGCATTCAGAGGAGGGCATTTTTTCTCTCCCTGTCAACAACAATCAGTAGCAACACATTACAAAAAAAAAATCAGAAGTGCTGATTTAAGCAGTAGATTTAAAGAAACCTAGAGGAAGCACGATCCCAGTAAGTGGCCTGCCAGCCTGCTGGGGAGGAGAGGCAGAAGACAGCACAAACTGCAGCCAGATGAGGTGTCCATACAGCCAGGCTGAGGCTATCTAGCAAATGTTTGATTTCTCTGTGCCTCACCCAAATACTTCTGGCCCTGTGCTTCACAGAGATGCTCTCTGCAATGCCAAAAATCTGACAAACCCACATTTAGTAAAGGCAATGAATATATTGCTGTGGATATATTATAAACTTACCATGCTTTGCATAGCATGTTATAAAACTGTTGTACCTAGGTCTGGCTGGAGGCCTGGATGGTACCAGTAGCTGTCCATTAACACTTTTCTGATCCATGCACATGAAATCTGCAGCAGCAAGTGCTTGTTCCTCTGAATAATAAGAATCTCAGCATGATAGGAAAGGCTAATACTGTACAGATCATTTTCAGCTGAAAGAAAAAAAAAATCGAGTTTGTTTTTCCAGGTTCTGCCTTAAGCTGTCCCAAAGTTGTTCATGATCTCTCAGAAAATCCCCCCAACTCCCTGCCATCGTTTGAGGAAACAAATAGCCAGTCAAAACCAACCTTCCTGCCCAAATGTGAACTTTATTCACACTCTGTTTTTATTTCTTCCTTAGATTCAAAGCGTCTGGAGAAGATAGCCTGGAGCAGCCTTCAGAAATCAGGACTGTGCCCTGGAGAATTAGTGTCAGAAGAGGATGTTACCTGTTTGCCTTGCCTGCTATCCTCCCCTTATCCCCTAAGGGAACAAAACCAGGCTGATTCTGCCTAATGTTAATTAAATCACTCTGTTAATTAGAAGTAAGGTGCTTTAGCAACAAGCAAACAAAGGGCCCTTTCCCTCCCTTGCTCTGCTGGGTGGACTCAAATGCATTTAAATGTTGAGTGGATAAACTCAGGAAGCAAAAAGGTCTGAGGAGGAGCCCATGTGCTTTGATCATCCTTTCCCACCTCTTCCTCAGGCACAGGAGCTCTCCTAATGAAGGGCTGCCTGCAAGGGATGCTGGATGCTGCTAGGAAAGCCTGGCTGGGCAGAGAACCTGGGAAGAACTCATGTGGGTGACAGAGAAGTCAGAAAATGAAAGGAAATATGAAACAAGATTGAGTTTGATAGTCTGTTGTGCTGTTTAAGTGTTCAGATGCAGTGGCCACATCTGGGCTGAGACTCGACAGGCACCATTGCCAGCCTGTGCTCTTGGGCTTGGGGCAGCTCTTTGGAGGGGACAGCTGGGCAGGTCTGAGGAGATGAACACCCCGTCTTGGGCCTCACCTGTCAGGAGGCCTCAGGGATGGAGAGTCCACTGTGGAGTTTCCCTAAGGGAAAAAGGGCTGAGATGAAATGCTGGCCTGCTGGGATTCCCATGGGATACAGCTCTGGACAGAGTAACTGCAATCCCTGGAGCTCCCAGATAAGGGATGACACTCCCCACTGACCCCAGCTAGGCCACCTCTTCCCTGGGGGTGACAGCCTGGACTTCCTGAACCTCTTTCTCCATCCCTGGGAGCAGGTGAGTCAAAAGGGTTGCTACTCCCTGGTGCTCAGAATAAAACAGCCAGTTCTTCTCAGTGCTCTATTTAAGTTGTAATTTTAAAGCAGCAACATGCCTGTCAGGGGACAGGCTGTGACTGGAGCACAGGAAATAGCACTGATAAAGGGAAACCCCACTGGAAATTTTTAACCAGTCTTATACATGACAGTAGATAAAATTTTCTAATCCGTGGACAATTTCTATGCTTGACAGATTTCCATGCTAAAACCTCAGAATTTCTCAAACTCCTCTGCCCTGCTCTGCCAGCAGTCTCTGCTCAGGAAGGCAGCTCTTCAGCCTCCCCCCAGGCTCCCTGGGGAAATCCTCCACATCCTCCACATGCTAAACCTGCGCCAGGAGCCTCCATCCACCGCTGCTGCTTGCACGCTCCCAGCCCTAGGAAGGGGTGGTAGGTTTCAGCTACTTGGCTGCAGCCCTCTAAGACCACCTATAGACTTAAGCCTGTTAAATTAACCTTAATACCTTCATTATTCCTCTGCTGGATGGTAACCATCTGGCCATGACTTCGAGTTACAGCTAACCTAGGCTCCTGCTTAGGTTTCAGCTGGAATCCCTGGGCTTTGCCTGCACTGTCACAGCAGTGATGGAGGATGGGATGGGTTTAAGCTGGTACATGTCTCCCCAGCATCAGGAGGGTTGTGGATTGATGAATCCTATCCCAGAGCTGTGCCAACTGTGCAGTGACTGCACACTGCTGATCCTCTGCCTGTCTTTCAATACCCACACTCATCTTTCCATGAGTGCAAGGCTCTGAAACAACAGGTCTCCATGAAAATGATCCTTTTATCTTGGCTTTTCTCTTTGCCTGGGGACTCAGTTAGAGCAGTTGCATTTCCACTCAAAACTACCTCTAACATGACATTAGCAGCATGGATGCTGCTGTTCAAGCTGGAGCTCTCCACGTTACCCCAGGGGATGAGTTTTGTGGTTTTGTGTCTGCCCTGCCTACTCCATCCTCACTCACTCCATTGTGCCTGAAGCTACTCACACACCCCTGACCCCTGGACACTTCTCACAGCCCCATTTACTCAGACCTCCTCTATAACAGGGCCTTTTCTGCCCTCAAGGTCCCATGAGCACATCCCACATCCCCAGTTTTACCAGAAATGATCGCAGGATCAGTTAGGCTGGAAAAGACCTCAGAGATCATCGAGTCCAACCTGCAACTGAACACCACCATGCCAACTGACCATGGCACTGAGTGCCATGTCCTGTCTTTATCCATAAACACCTCCAGGGATGGGGACTTCACCACCTCCCTGCACAGTCCATTCCACTGTCTAAATGATGGAATACATTCTTGTGGGCAGCAGCTCTGGGGGACATTGCCAGTCCTCAGTCAATAGAAAGAGATTTTTTTTTTCCTTTTCTATCTCAGGACAGAAGGTAATAAATCCTTTCTTTGCCAGAGGAAGCTCTTCCCAACTCTGTTAGGCCACCCCAGCCCAGTGACACAAGACTTCTGAGGAGAGAACCATAAATCAGCAGACAGAAAAAAGACTTTGCTAAAGAAACACAGCCCTGGCAGGGCTTCCATGCCTTCTTATCACATCTCATCATTTATGATTTCTTTTAAATTTCTTTATAGGGCTTTCCATGCATGCTGCACTGGATTTTGCATATCCAGGAAACAAGAAGTGAGCAGGAGGTTTACTTGAAGGAGGTTTCTGCATCACAAAGTACTACAGAGCCATGGCAAATTGTCCATTTGAGCTGTGTTTGAAAACATTGCACAGAATCATGCTATTTTCCACCTAGAGTCAGTGTTCAAAGCATTGATCCTTTGACTCCAGGGGAGGTGTGTTACTATGTGTGTTATATATTAAATATTTGTATTGAGCTTATGGATTACAACACAACACAATACAATAAATACAATACAATAAATACAATACAATACAATACAATAAATATTGTATTGAGCTTATGGAGGGTATCCCAGCACACTGGATCCAAAATGTCCAGAAGAGCCTCACTCCAATTCTGCAGCACAAAATAAATCTCTGGGTGTGCCTGTCCTGAGAAAGGGCATCCAAGTACAGCTTAAGTCTGCCTGAATGATGGACCAAGAGCAGAGGGGATCCAGGTAAGCTCTGCACACAAAAGAACAATTGGCTGCCCTGGAGATTTATGTATTTTATGCCAGCTTTTCTATGGCAATGCAGACTCCCAGCCTGTGTATTGTTGGTATAAATCCTGCCCAAAACTGGGGAGAGCAGAGAGTGTGGAGCCCTGCTCCTGCCTTCTGCTGGAGACAGCTGTAACTCACAAAGCTGGGATGCCTGGGACATGGACAGGGAGCGCAAAAGTCATGGATCTCCTCCCCACTGCCCGAGAGAGCATCACCAGCATCCCAGCAGCCATGAGAAAACCAGATACTGCCTCTTCCTCCAGTCTGAACAAAAACAAGGGCATTCAGCATCTGTGAAAGGTATTCTAGGAATGCTGAAGTTTTTGTGGATTTTTACCTTGTCTTTCTCCAAAAAACATCTACTGCAAACATTTAGAGCTGTCTTCCAACACGTCTGCCCTCATACCTGCCCAGAGGAAGCCATCAGAAATTCATAACCTCACCTATGAGCAATCTAAACTGAGCTACCCTACCCCCCAAAAAACTGACTCTGAGTAACTTAGTGGTGAAGAGAGCCCCAGTTGATAAATAAACATCACTGAGTAATTCTATGCAGACTTATCAGCTATCACTTACCAGAGGCACAGGGGATTATCACCCCAGCTGGCAGGAGTGGCTGCCTCCCTGCTGCACTCACAGGTACCAAAGGTCAGCTCCTTCCAGACACTTGCTGGGTCTCCCTGCCTTTCTCCAGGGAGTTAACCCCCATTCTGCAGAAAACTAAGAGCTGACTTTGCTTAAACACTGGGAAATGTTTATACGCGTAGGGAAATTAACAGTAAGAACTAGTTTGTGGTTTTATCTTAAGGGGATGGCTGTCCCTAAAGCATCCCTTGTGTACAGCTGGTGGGGCAAAACCCAAGTCTGCCTGCTTTTCTGTTCAATGCACAAAGGTATTTGGTAAAATTGGAAGTTGTTGCAGTTAAAATATGGAGAACAGTTGCTTTCTTGAAATAATCCAAATTTTCTGAGTTAAGCCTTTCTAATTTCTAGCTTGGTTTCTAGAATGTTTCTAGGGATGGTGTATCCAAATATTCCAAGCACATGCATATTTTTATGGGCCATCTGCTCCGAGGATATGCTTGATAGTGCCTTAGATACAGCTGTGTAACTTTTCCATATCACCCTACACATTTACGAGTGCTTTTTTCCGGTAAAAGTGAATAGAAATCTCTAAATACCAAACTCATCTGTTTTCAAAGCAAATGCAAATGAAGGGGGACGGTTGCACATGGAAAAACCTTGTACAAAAGCAGGCATACCTGCATGCCATGAGCTAAACTCCATGAGCACAGTGTTGGACCCCAGGCAGCCCCAAACACCCTCCCGTCCCCGATTCCCATCCTGCAGCGCCAGACTCCACGTGGTGTTCAGGAGATTGTTATGAGCACATTACCCCACCTAGCACTGCTGAGGAAAGGCTCCCACGCTGAAGGGAGTCACAAATAATTAAATGTTTCAAAACACAATGGATATGACATGCTTTCAAAATAGCATCTATAGAATCACTTCCACTAGGGCGAGGAGCTCTCGGGAGGAAAAGCCCTTTCACTCACTTCAGTTGATTACCTGTATAAAAGGGCTTAATTTCTCTGGAGCCTTTCCTTTCCAAATCACCTCCTTTCACCAAAGCCATTGCAGCAGGAGTAGCAGGTACTCCTACAGCCCATGATGTGATGCTTCCCCAGACAGATCTATCAGAACGTGGGTCCCAGCTAGACTTAATTTTTAACGTACAATTAAGAAAAAGAAAAAGGGAAAGAATTGGGAAAAAAAAAAAGCCATTTCTGGTTTTGTGGCTCACTGGAAAAATGCCAAAGCTATTAACAAGAAGGTCTGACCATGATTTAAGTTTTCAGGATGTTTCAGCAATGTCTGGGAGCTTTTCCTTCGAAATCAGTTTTTCCATCCCAATTCTGCTAGCCTGGACCTTTTGAGAGATGCCTCTTTTTTGCTCAGTTTGACAAGCAGAAGGTTCCTGAAGGATTTTGACATCCCCTGGCTGAGAGCCAGGCCAGGTCCTGGCCTCCTTCAGCACCCATTTGGGAAGAAGGGGTTGCCCAGCACTCTTGACCATGGTGCCCCATGAGTCACTTCCAGACTAAAATCTTGCATTTCTTTGCTGGGTTTCTGGGTTTGTGTCCTAAACTGGTGATGCTATTTTCAAATGCATTTTGATGGGAGATACTGGATGGTGTGTGGTTTTCAAAGGTTGCCGGACTTCTTTCAGTGAAGAAACCATTGTTGGGGAATGCAACTGCAAATGCTCTTTAAGAAAACTTTGGTCAGGTGGAAATTTCCTTAAAAACTCTCTCGACCTGCTAACATCAACAAATACATTAAATACTTCAAGAAAAAAAATAAAAAAGATGTACCACTATAAAGCTGTGTAAAACAACAAGATACCCAAAATTGTATGGAAGGACAGTGCAGGACACAAGGAAATTATATCAACTTTTATCACCTGAGGTGAACTGTGATCAATTCCCCATGATCAATGACATCAACAACTGTCCCTCCACCCCTCCCAGCCTATGGCTAAACCAGGATCTGTGTCCCATTGACAGCAATAGTATTCTTCATTTATTCTGATGGAAGCCAGATCAGGTCACTGGATACTTCTGTGTTTATTACCTTAACGTGCTTTTAATTCTTCAGTAGTGCATATTTATATCTGGGCTTCCTGGGGGGTTTATGATCTTTTTAAGGATAATTACAACCTGCTAGGAAAATGCCCTTTAGTTCTATAAATACATTCTGATCTTCATTTTACACAGATGTTGTCTCTGGGATTTTCTCTCATTTAAAAACATAAAATTTAAAAGGGAGAAAGGTAGTGAGAAAAGGGAGTGAATAAGGGAGTGAGATGAGGAAATACAAGATTTTTGGTAGGCATGGACTGCTGGAGTGTTCATGGATATGTGGGCTTTCCCAAGGACTTTATGAGACCTAAAATTTTTCCCAGCTTGAGACAAATGAGGATAAATCACATATTCTTTCTAGACAAACTTGATGGAGATAAATACAGCCAGTCTGGGCTTTCTTATTGTTGACCTTGCATTTCAGAGGGAAGGTTGTGTGTTGGCTGGCTGATAAAAAAGGATGTTAGTGTCCCAGGGTGAGCACAGGCACAAGGCTGTTGGCAATAGAAATGCAACTAGAAGAGAAAAAACACAGGTTTTAATACCTGTGAGCTTGAATTTGGGATTTACTGAGCACTGATTTTTTCCCTTGGAAGTTTGTGCCTGTCCAGCTGGCCCAGATGCCCTCTGATACAAATCCCCATTTGTGCTGGTGGAACCTTTTTCTTCAACAGCTTTGAGCTCTCTCTTGGGGAAACCTCTCCTCAGAAAAACTCAAACCACTGAGCAACTAAACAACTTAAAACTCCAATAGTGACAGAGAGAAGAACAAAAAAGAATAATTAAGCATTAAAAATCCTATGTGAAAATGACTTCATTCTCAAGTGGGTATAAAGCTAATATACGTGTGGGACATTTGAAGAACACCAAAAGCTCATGAGATACTGCGATGAAATTTAGACCACAGCTAATTTTATCTTCTCTGATGGAATGGGCTTTCCTTGTATCCTCTGGTGTCCAAATTTTCTGTGCAAACTCTGATTTCCTCTATTTAAAATATACCTATTTTTATTATTGATATTGTTTTGATTAGAAACACCTTTGTGCAAAAGCTGATTTCTGCAATGTCATTGTGCTGGGCCATGCAGAGTTGGTTGCTCCATGCCTCAGACTGTTGGCAGTATTGAGGTGCCAGCACTGAGCAGTGGCATCTCCTTCATGCACCCTTCTTTTTGCATCTCATCCCCTCAGGAGAGGTGCTATAAACACCACAATATGGGATCATTGAAAAAAAAAATCTATTTGCTTTGTAACAAAATAAAAAATAATTTCCTCTGAAAGTTTCTGTTTAACTTCCATACAACAAAACATTGGAAAGGTCTTGGAGAGATGGAGGATCTGTTTCCTGCTCCAAAATCCTGCACAACAGCTCTCCATGGAGGAGGTGACATGGCCCAGTGAATGGTGGCACCAGGCTCCAGATCCTTGCCCTGCTGCCAAGCAGGTGAGTAAGAGTCACTTATGGCTCTGTTTCCTCATCAAACTCTTCAGAAACAGCAACTCTGCTTCAATGTTCATGTCAGGGGTTGAGCTTGGCTTGGATAGAAATTTTTATTTCCATTTGTGTCGGGACCCAGGACATTCCTGTGGCTGCTCTGGGTCATTTGAGACCCTGGCAAGGGGCTCAGAGACATTGGCTCAGGGTCAAAAACACCTGTGCCTATGATTTTAGCCCTTGGAAAAAATTACCAGCTTTGTGTGAAGATTTACAAGACACAAGAGTTTGAGTAGAATGATAGTTAATTTATCACAGGGTGAAAAAGTAGAATTTGGGGGACTTAGAATGAGGGTTCAAGAAGCAAGATGGAGGAATCTGGGCATGTCCTGTCCTTCTTCTCCTTCTTCTTCTTGTCCTCCGTCTTCTGCTGTGATGGTGACACTTCTGGATTGGTTTAGGGTAGACACAGACTGTCTAACATAGGTGACAGGTATTGGAAAATTATTGTAAATAAAGTACACGTAGTTCTTAGTATAAAAAGATAACAACGCTCCAAGGGTGGTCAGTGTGCCATGAACCAACCTGCTGGAGAGATCTCAGCGGGCCAGAGAAAAAATGTAATGGATAAGAGAAAATAAACAACCTTGAAAAGCAGAACCGACATATCTCGACTTCTTCAGTTGCACAGCTGGGAAAAAAGAGACTTCTAATACCTCAAAAGTCATCTCAACCACAGAAACCCAAGACATTTGGATTGTTTGGAGGGATCTGGGGAAGCAGACTGCAAGGATGATCTGGTTCTGTATTTCACCAGCATCTTTGAGGTGTCAGACTTTGTCTTCAGCTTCAGCTCCTCACAAGGAGTGCACACCAGTAAAATGGGTGGCTCCCGGGGTGGGAGATTAAAGCCATTCACACCCCAGGGGATATTGGAAGTGACAAGAATATCTAAGGAGAGCTTTAGAAGTACAGCTTATCCTCCTTACATTGCCAATCTGCCTTTTGCTGAGAGCTGCTTGGGAGTGGATTTCCCACTGGATTAATTAATTCTAATTATGACCTTCCATCATCTACCCATAAATTGGCTTGGTGTGGACGTAGGTGAGATTTCAAATACGGGCTACCCATTAAATATACATATATATATATATGTGTGTGTGTGTGTGTATCTGTATGTGTGTGCACATGCACCAGCAATTCTCCATCTGGGACTGCATGGTAGCTGAGCTGGCTGCTGTGTGCACACACCAGCAAAGGATATTCCTGTCTCCATTGAATGGAACCAGGCCAACAGGAAGGTAAAGAGCAGCATTTTATAAGTGACCTGTACCAGGTGTTGGGGTTTGACCCAGATTCCTTTTTATCTTGGTTGTTTTTCCAGCAGACACACCCAGACACTGCTTTCCCCCAGTGTTCAGTGTCAGTTCAGACTCTGGGTTAATTTTCACCTCTCAGTGTTTCTGTTGGTTCCAATGTGCTCCAGGATGTCAGCACCACCTCTTGGGATGCAGCAGTGCCTTCGAGGCTGTCCTCAGGGCTGCTGCAAACTCTGCTAAAGGCACCCACAGCCCCCACTTCCATCACACTGCAGAGCACAAAGGTGTGTGTGGGTACAGGACACTGACAAATAAATTAACAATGCTGTTTAAAATAACACAGTGGTGAGGGCTTGAGGGGTGCCAAGCCTAGAAAATTACTGTAAATCTTCCATCTGTAACTGAGTGTGGAACGAGCAGTTTACCTTTCCTTGATGAACCCAACTTCCAGACTGGACTGAGGGGCCAGGGCTGCCCCAGCCTTGCAATTTCCTGCCCTTGGAAGCACAGAGCAGGCAAAATTCTCCCTGCCAACATGAAGGTCTTGTAGGGTCAGCAGGGAGCTCAGGCACTGCCACATCCCTTGGTGATGTGGATGGCAATACCAGAATCCAGGCTTGGCCAAGAGTTTCCTTCTTCCCAGGAAAACTTCTGAAGAAAAGTGCTTTTAGTGCAATATTTTGCTCAAGAAGATTTTTTAAAAAAAGGAAATATTATCCTGATTATCTAAAGGGAGAGGATTAAAGAAATAATTCCCCTTTTCCTGATGCTCTGCTGTAAATCTTCTAGCACAACAGTTGCAGTAAGGATCAGCTACTGTTTGTAATCCATATGTGTGGAGCCATGTGCGTTACAGTCTGGATTAAAGGCAACCAGAGCCCGTCTGATCTTGGTTGTCAATAAATCCTACAGATCCAGAAAGACTCAGAGGAATCTCAGGAATTGAAAAGCTATAGTTACATCTTTGGCCTATAATATTACCAGTGATTCACAGAAAGTTTAATACTGGTGACTTAAAGAAAACTCTCAACTACTTTGAAAACTCTAGGCAAACAGAACTACTCTGAAAATGCTCAGAAAGGCTCTGTTTTGAGAGCATTACATCTGAATTGCAGGAAATTTCTGAAGAAAATAAGAGCCAGCCTTTTATAAGCTTATTTTTCAGTGAAAAATTAATATTTACAGGACTATATAATTTTGTTGATGCTTATGACAGCATTTCCCCTTTAACAATTTTTTGCAAGATCTGAAAAATGGACAAGTAAAGCCCAAAAAGCCTCATAAGTTTGTCTAAGTTAAGGAAATAAATGGCAAAACATCTCTTCCTTAAACCTCAAATCCACAAACTCCTCCCACAATTTACCTAAACCAAGTGCAAAGTTTTCCTTGACTTTTTTTTTTTTGGTTTTTTTTTGTTTTGTTTTGGGTTTTTTTGTTTTGTTTCGTTTTGCGGGGTTTTTTTGTTTCTTTTTTGGGGCTTTTTTGTTATTGTTGTTGGTTTGGGGAGTTTTTGGGTTTTTGGTGGTTTTTGTGGGGTTTTTTGGAGTTTTTTTTGTTGCTGTTGTTTGCTTTTTGGAGGTTTTTATGTTTGTTTGTTTTTTGGGTTTTTTGTTTTATTTTCGTTGTTGTTTTTTATTTTTGGGTTTTTTGTTTTGTTTTGTTTTTGGGTTTTTTTTGGTTTTGGTTTTGGCTGTGTTTTTTGTTTTGTTTTTGTTTTTGTTTTGTGTGTGCGGAAAAAAAAAAGAAAATTTCTGTTAGTTTCGGAAAGACATTATGCCAGATTAAAATAAAAAGTCTGCTTTTTCCTTTTCAGGTCATCTTTGGCAGCATCCTTTTGGGAAAGCACCGAAAGAGTGCCTGCCCTGCAGCCCAGAGGTGTAAAGGCAGAAGTGCAGGTCCAGCCCTGCTCAGCCCTCGGGGTGCCTCAGGGAGCCTTTTGTGACTCGGCTGATTCTTTGCATTTCTCTGCACAGAGGAACATCAGCCTCACACACACAGAGCAGGGTTTGCTGTCCTCAGTCACCTTGCCATAAACCAGGAGAGAATGGGACTGTGCACTCAAGACTTTAAGTTCCAATGGGAAACCATTAAATACAGGGGTTTTCTTTCTGTCCCACCTTCCTTTTTTGTTGTTGTTGTTGTTTGGGGTTTTTTTAAGGAACATGCGTCGTTCATTTTACAGCTCCATGTTGCACCTGGAAGCAAAATTCCTTCCCTTCTTAATTTTCAGAGGCCAGGTATCACAGATGTACTGATGTGCAGCGCTGTACTGAACCCTGAGATGTTTTGCTTAAGTGCCTCCAAAGCACATCATCAGTGGTTTCACTGCCCAGGGCTGGAAATCCAAGGCCAGGGCAGCTCCAGGGCTGAGACTGGCACAGGGAAAGGCCTCCATGGATCCCAGCACAAGGCGCTGCCATCTCACCCCTTGCTGTCTCTTGTGCTCACCAAGTGCCACCTAGGTGCTTGCTGCTGCTCTTATGAGATGCTTTGATGGCTGCACAAGTCATTTTTCCAGTATTTTATAAAAGAGAAATGCCTTTATTTGATTGCAGAAGTGAGAGCTGCCCTGCCAGATCTTTCTGTGGCTGAGAGACCAACGCAATCAAACCAGGCAGATGCAGCATAGAGGAAATAAGGACTTGATGCCAGGGAGATGACACCTCAAATCACCTGCCTTTCTAGACACAGGAAATGAAAATCCCAAGGAGATTCCAAAGAAATGGAAAGTGGTTTAACATTTTGATATTTCTGTATCAAAATCTCCAGGTTACAGCCAATACCAGTCTTTAGTGATTTAGGAGGCTCAGCAGCACCACAAGGAAACAGAGATTAAGATTGCCAGGATCCAAATCCTGGCAGAAACAGGGGGGACAGTGGGTGGTTTACTTGCCAGCAGATGGGTGGTGCACAGTGGTGTAAAACCCTCAAACGTAGGCAGGTTACAAGTATAAAACACTTTCATCTAGTCTTTTAGCTTAAAAACTTTAAATCTTGTCCTATCACTACATACCCAACTAAAAAGTCTGTCCACATCTTTCTTGCAAGGCTCCTTTAAATACCAAAAGTCTGCAATAAGGTCTGCCCAAAGCCTTCTCTTCTCTGAGTGAAAAAACCCAGACTCTCTCAGCCTGGTGGAGAGATCATCTTCATGACCCTCCTTTGGACATGCTCCAGCAAGTCCATGTCGTTCCCTTGCTGATTAAAGTCATTTAGGAACATGCAGCTGACGAGACCTCTGTGCATAGGAGTGTCCCAATATTTGTCTAGTTTTGGGAGCAAGAAGACGACAGAGAAGAGGGAGGAGTTCATCTTTATTTCCCCACATCACTGGGAAAAGGGGATGCTCTGCACAGAAGCAGAGGTTTATTTTGGATGCCATGACTTAATATGAAATGCCTCCAGAAGCTTGTGGAGACACCAGCATAGCTTACCCAGAGGTATCACTTCTAGCAATTTGTCTTTTGAGGCACTGAAATGCCGGTCTCCTTTCAGGATAGGGGGACAGAGGAGATATGGCTGCACTTGTGTCACTATAGGACATGAAATAAAATGACACGGACACACAACTCTCCAAGGTAAAAAAAGGGTGTTTAATTTCTGACTCTAACATTTATAGGTTTCCAAAAGTGACAATGGATTGGAGGGTGACAGTGCCACCTCTCCAATTACACTGGACAAACCAACAGTCCGTCAAATTTCTCTTCTTCCATAAAAGAATGCAAAACAATAAGTTATTTACAGAAAGGGCATAAGAAAGATTGTTACAAGAATGTAAACATCAGAAAACTTAAAAACCTTACAAAAACAAAACAACACACTTGGGCATCCTGACCAGGGTTAGGACCATGAAGGTGTCAAGAAGAGATCAAACAAAGGCCAGGATGTGCCACAGCTTTGTGGGTTTCAGAGCTGACTTCAGCCAAGAGCTGCCTTGGCACAGGTTAGTGTCTCCTGCACTGCTGCTGCTCGGGCATTCCTGGCACTGCCCAAACCCTGCTTTGGTGATCCTCTTGAGGAATCAGCTGGAAGCAGCTGGACCAAGCACAGTGCAGGGGCACACAGAGAGAGATACCTGAATGTCTGCTGTAATATGTATGTTTGGATCTCTCTTGCAGTTCCTTTATAGATATGGCTTCCTTCTTTCTATCATTTCCTATCAGGATATCCATGATTTATCTCTAGATTTGAGACTGAAGAGGGTGTGGACTGCCTGAGTCTCAGCGCTCACTGAACACATTTGCTGTTTCATGCTGTAAACTCTCTGCTCTGCCTGCTCTGTTTCTCCTGGCTGCCTTTCCCTCCCTTGCTTTCCATATTTCCCAGCCTGAGCTCCCCTGAAGGACTGAATCAAAGTGTGGAAGAAACTGGGCAGACATCACCTTCTGTGTCACCAGGTACAGAGCTGTTTGCTCACTGGAGCTGCAAAATGCTCTCACAGCCTTGGCATGGAGAGCCTGGCTCTGCAGAGTCAAGCTCAACAAAGCTGGAACCAGCTGGTGCAAGCACAGTGCAGAGGCACACAGAGAGAGACACCTGAATGTCTGCTGCTTTCCCTGGTGGTCTTTTCCATCCTGAGCCATGCAGATTTATCCTGAGTCATACAGACCCCGTGATAGTGGAGTCAATCCTGTGGCTCGTGCAGGCTGAGTAAGACATGGGATGGGTCAGCTGCTGAATTCTTCAAACTAAACTCAAATTAGACCAGTATATATGTCAGAGCAGTTATTTGATGACTATTTCACTGTGGAGAACTCACAGAATATCAAAGGGTCTAAGTTTCAATGCCCTGAGGTTAGACAAAAAAAGCTCAAAGAAACACAAAGCAGGAAAGCATCCCTGACAGGGCACTTCAGGGACAGGTAACAAAGAAAAGCAGTCTGTATATGGACTGTGTGATAAAAGCATCCCAATATTCCTGGACAACATGCCTGTTCAAGGGGTTGAATAGTGTTTGTCTCTGAAAAAAGGTAAAGGTGCAGCATTGGAGGGAAAAAAAGTGGAAGTGAGACTCATTAAAGAAAAACACAAGAGTGGGATGAGCTCACTGCCTGGTTATAGCACTGCTGAAGGGTGTTCAAGGAAATGTCAAGAGCAAAATTCCCTTTCTGCTACCACAGCCCAGTTAAGATTTGTTTGTGGAAGACTGTAAGCAACAAAACTGATCAGCAAGTAAATGAGAGGTCCTTAATTCCTGCCAAGCCTCCTGGATCATTTCCCTTTAAAGGCTCTAAAATGCATGGGACTTCTGACAGATGAAAGCAGAATTGGTTCATTTGTTGAATGCAAACTGAAACCCCTCAAAAGCATCAAGTCCCATTAGTTGTGTGCCATTAAAAAAAAAAAGTCCAGCTCAGAAGTGAGCCTGCAGATCTGTGCTGTGGAAGACACAAAGGGTGAGCTTTGTTGAGCTTGACTCTGCAGAGCCAGGCTCTCCATGCCAAGGCTGTGAGAGCATTTTGCAGCTCCAGTGAGCAAACAGCTCTGTACCTGGTGACACAGAAGGTGATGTCTGCCCAGTTTCTTCCACACTTTGATTCAGCCCTTCGGGGAAGCTCAGGCTGGGAAATATGGAAAGCAAGGGATGGAAAGGTAGCCAGGAGAAACAGAGCAGGCAGAGCAGAGAGTTTACAGCATGAAACAGCAAATGTGTTCAGTGAGCGCTGAGACTCAGGCAGTCCACACCCTCTTCAGTCTCAAATCTAGAGATAAATCATGGATATCCTGATAGGAAATGATAGAAAGAAGGAAGCCATATCTATAAAGTAACTGCAAGAGAGATCCAAACATACATATTACAGCAGACATTCAGGTATCTCTCTCTGTGTGCCCCTGCACTGTGCTTGGTCCAGCTGCTTCCAGCTGATTCCTCAAGAGGATCACCAAAGCAGGGTTTGGGCAGTGCCAGGAATGCCCGAGCAGCAGCAGTGCAGGAGACACTAACCTGTGCCAAGGCAGCTCTTGGCTGAAGTCAGCTCTGAAACCCACAAAGCTGTGGCACATCCTGGCCTTTGTTTGATCTCTTCTTGACACCTTCATGGTCCTAACCCTGGTCAGGATGCCCAAGTGCAGCCATATCTCCTCTGTCCCCCTATCCTGAAAGGAGACCGGCATTTCAGTGCCTCAAAAGACAAATTGCTAGAAGTGATACCTCTGGCTAAGCTATGCTGGTGTCTCCACAAGCTTCTGGAGGCATTTCATATTAAGTCATGGCATCCAAAATAAACCTCTGCTTCTGTGCAGAGCATCCCCTTTTCCCAGTGATGTGGGGAAAGAAAGATGAATTCCTCCTTCTTCTTTGTTACAGATCTCTTCACACTGACTGGTCAAGGATATTCTGGATGAATATTTATTATGGCAAAATGTTCTCTCTGTATTCCTTGGTCCTGCCTGCAGTGCCCCAGTACGCAGTGCATGGCAGAAATGGGGCCATGAAGCACTTGCTGATGCAGGCACTGAGTTGGTGATCTATAGGCAGCAGTCCTTACAAAGAGCTGGGCATTGCACAGGAATTACCAGCTGTGCTCTGGAACAACAAATGGAGAACTGCAAGGAAGACTTGCTCTATATCTATGGATTAGAGAATTTATTTTGTGCTACCTACCCAGTTTTCTTTGGCTTTGGAACGAATAAATTGGCATTGTGCAAAGGAAATTCTGAAACCTGGAAGGCTAGGAAGACAGTCTTACTCATAACATCATAGAGCAGATATCTTTGTCGTGAAGGGATGGGTCTGTCTAGATTGAAAGCAAAATCTTTCCATTGTTGAATGCACATACACTGCTGGTTGCATGGACATTAAATATCTCTGCTTGCTTCAAATTTTTCACTAAAGGATCTAGTAAATGGGGATTCCATAAAATGCAAATATAACTTTTTGTGGAAGGGGAAGGAGATGCTTGCCAGTACAGCTTTTCTGGAAAGTTTTCCAGGAAAGGATTAGGAACTATGGATGGTATTTCCATAAGCCCTTGTTTTTGGCCTGACTATGACTCCCAGAGAAGCTGATGATAAATCTGCCATTGTATCCAGGAGGAACAGACTTGAGACAGCACTGAGCAAACTGAAGATCCCAGCCTTTGACTCAGGAGTGTAAATATTTTGCTTTTATGCAGAGAGATTAGTAAATTCAGGGATGTTATTCAAAAGGCAGTTTGGTAGCTGCTTCACTGAGCAGCATCCATGCACACTGAGCATACTTATCTCCCCCACTTTTAAAAACTGCTTCTTGTCTTTAAGGGACAAGGACATAAACCACAAAGGCAGCTGCAGTCAGTGGTGTAATCTCAGCACAAAGGAGACAAATGGTTCACAGACACATTATTCCCCCTGCACCCCTTGGGATGCTCCCCCAGCCAGGGGGATTTGTGGCTGTAGGGATGGGTGCTAGGAAATACCAACGCTGGCACAGCTGCCTGGTTCTCTGCAAAAGCTGGTGGAGCTGGTCTCTCCTGTTGCTGATGTGCTGTTTTTTAATGGGAAAGGAAAAGAACTGTAAAGGGGAAAAGGTAAATCCCTGTTCATGTTCGGAGTCAGAAATATTGTTGTGCATTGAGAGAATTTAATCCACTCAGTAGAAAAGTGCCTGTCTGAAAAGGTATCCAATAAAGATGTTCAGATGTGCTTAAATGAGTTGCAGAGTGGATTTTCCTGAGTTGTCTGTCCAACATATGTAGCAAAGATAGGAGATGAGAGCAGGACTTCTTCCCTTGTAGCTGTAGCAGGAGCCAGAGTGGGCACAAAAAGCTGAGCTATCCACAGACACTGCTACCCATAAAATGCCTCATGCACTCAGTGTTACAGGAAGAAATGGGATTTCAGGCTGACATTTCAGGCAGCCAGAAGAATATATTTGTGCTTTCCTGAAGCACTTCATTTGAGCAAAACAGCCTACAGATCCATGCCAGACTTCACCTGGATAATCTGCCTTGGCTAGGAAGCTCTTCTGCCTTATTGCTAAAAGTTGGAAATTGAAAATTAGTTAAAGGAAAAAGAAAATCTTGAAATTGTAAGGTTGGTTTGTTTGGGGGGGGGTATTTTTGTTGGGTTTTTTGGGGGGGGCGGGTTGGTTCTGTTGTTTTTTGTTGTTGTTGTTAGGGGTTTTTTGTTTGTTTGGGGTTTTTGTTTGGGGTTGGTTTTTTTGTTTTTTTTTTGGTTTTTTTTTTTTTTTTTGAGACTTGCCAGGATTCCCTATCTGGCCTAAAAAAATGTAATGGAACTTATCAAAGAATTCAATTCAGACAAATACTCTGACTTGAAATTTGTGTGTCTGGAGACTCAGACTCTACCTTTTCCTGATGAACAGAAGCAGACATCAGCTGGCACAGTAATGTAAGGTGGAGAACACCATAGCAAGGTCATGGTGTGAAACTTAAACCGGGGGAATTACAAGAAGCATTTATGTCACAGCAGTTTTATTACTTGGAGCTTTTCCCAAACAAGCTTGGTAACATCATGGCTAGCAGAATTGACATTCTGAAGAATTGACATTTTACTTAAATATTTTGCTCCTGCTGCAAGATCTGACCTTACAGCTACATTTAACCTGGCCAGAGTATTAGCTGAAGAGCAACCTTTCATGTCACACACTAGATTAAATCCTGCTCAGTGACTTCTCTGAGTGTCCAAGGCAGTATTAAGAAGTCCATCCATCTCTATACTTTGGTCTGACAGACACTTTCCTCAATGAGTTTTTGCAACAGAAAACTTTTGCTGGAAAAAAAAAATCAACCCAAGAAGTCAAAGATTTAGTAAAGACTTGAGAGAAACCATCAGAAAACCCATGTGATGAAAAGGGGTGGAGAGTAGCTGAGGTTTTCAGTCTTTCTAACTTCTGTGCAGTTTTGGAGAGCAGTAGAAAAGTGGCAAGGTCTTAATTTGAGAAATGGTCTGAGCTTATTTATTCCCATTTATGTTACATCTTGATAGGTCCAGAGGAAGTCTAATCCAGCCCACCAAAGTGACTTACATGAAATAGGATATCTCCCTAATTTAATTTGTTTCAATGGAAGGCTCAGTGATCTCCACCCCTGGCAGAAGTGCACACCATTACAGGTGGAGCACGTGAAATAGGAAATATCTCTCCACCTGAAACTGAGAAGCTGATCTATCTAAGCTGCACTGAGCTGGTCTTTTTTTCCTTTCAGTTTGCTCATCAGTCCCATCAGACCTGCTGAAACAAACAGCCCAGGAGATCCCCCAGACATGAGTCAGAATCTTCACAAACCACTACTCCGGCTGCTGAAGCCATTATTCAAGGACTCATGAAGTCTTCTCACCATTCTGGAGATGAATTCTGGATTTTGAAATGATAACCCCAGCTGGCATCAATACCACAGCACGTGTGTGTCATCACCAGGTGTGAGATCCTCTCACAGAGAGACAAGGAAACCCCTCCCAGACAGGACATGAGAGCTGGCAGAGGGCATGAGGAAGAAGAAGAAGAAGAAGCAGAAGAAGCAGAAGAAGAAGAAGAAGAAGAAGAAGAAGAAGAAGAAGAAGCAGAAGAAGAGATGGCAGGAATTACTGCTCTGCCCTCATAGGAACAGATCAGAATCCACCATAAGTTTCTGTGAAAACTGGATTCTTTTTCAGCGTGGCCACTTTTTTCCTGTATGGTGATCACAATTTTCTGTCACCTTCCTGCTGAGGTGACAATTCTCATGCAATCCCGTTTGTCTCCACTTCCTCAGCTACATCTGCCTGCATGTGCCACTGTACATGCAGGATCCTCTAGAAACAAGTTTCTTGGTGTTTGCTCCAGCACTCCCTGGAGTCAAAAACCTTGACTAATATCCACAATAACTGTCTGATGAATTCCTCTTCTTTAAAACCAGAATTAACACTACCATGACCCAGAAAGGGAGGAATTTGTCAGATCAAACAGCAGTGATCAGACATGGGGAAGGGGGAAGTCACCCTCCAGATGCAGCATGGAAGAACCATGTCAGAGGAATGTGGAAAGCAGCCACCTTTGGGAGCTGAGTCAGACACAGAGCCCTGCTCTGCTGCTTCCTATCCACACAGCTGGAAATTGGACAGATGAAGGATTGTACTGCCATGACCCAAAGCAGATGAAAAGGGATTTCATTCACACCCTGGTATTTCCATGCCCTGGCTTAAAAATGCAACCTTTGAGCACAGGAATGACAAAGTGGTGTTACATAATCCCAGGGTAAACTTTCTGGACTACCTCCAATGATATTCTTCTGAAAACAATTACAAGTAGCCATTTCCCTCTGAACTAGGAAAAAAGCCTTGCCCCACTCCTTGGGTGTGATTCTGGGCAGAGCTGAGGTGCTGCTACCAAGAGCTGCATCTTACACCACCCCCTGCCCTTGGCCTGCTCACCAACAGTCAGGTGCTGCTTTATCCTCTTGCTTTTCAAGGGCTCCAGATATTTCCATATGGTTTGAACTCCTGCCAATGCTATAACTCGATTTTTTTCTGATGTCTGAATAATGTGGGGCTTTGCTCTATGACTTTCTCCCTCTGAAAGAATTCCTTCCATGTATTGGCACCAGTGCCTGGCCTGAGGTGCCCATGATGGCCAGCAGTCTCCTTTCTTCTCCATTTTGCTGTCACCTTTGTGTACCAATAGCATTTTTTTTTCTTTCCTTCTGGATGGATGTCACCCTTGAGATTTGTCCCCATTAGTCCTCATCAGGAGGAAGAAATTCTTCCCAAGATAGTTCTAGTGGCTACTTGTGTCCTTCATCTCCAAGACTCTGAGCTTGTTCTTCCCCTCCACCTCATATGGGCCCTCCTCAGGAAAGGATCTGGAGCATCCCTGAGAGTTAGGGCATGCAGGGAATGAAGAGGAGGGGACAAGGAATCTGGGATGGGATGGTGGGGTTTGATTCATGAGCAATTTTTTTCCTTCTTTTTTTTTTTCCCCACCTAGAAAAAGCAAACCCAATCAGCCCAGCCCATGCTGTGCTATGGGACCCAGCCCAGTGGGCCAGCCTGGCTTAGGGGAGCATCAAGATATATGGAACATTGAACCACAAAATCATAGAATGGTTTGGCTTATAAGGGACCTTAAAGATCATCTAATCCCACCCCCCTATCTATTCCACACCTTTCTATAAAGATGCTTCCTTTCATGTCTGCCTGGCAGCCCCATTTCCCTGTGAGCCCTGCAGAGGAGCCAGCCTCAGTGCACACTTTGGTAAGAAAAGCTCTGTGAACAGAGCATCACCTCAAAATGAAAGCGCTGCTCAAAATGAAAGGCACATGCCTTGTGTTTGGTAAAACCTTGAGTTCAGACATTTGTGCCACATTGAAATTTTGTGGATGGAAATCCTGGCCAAGGCACCTCCCACCCACCTCTGCAGGGTTTGCACCATGGCTGCAGGATTTGCCTCCAGCCTTTGGCAGTGCTTTGCTTGGGGGATCATGCAGGTAAACAGAGTGAAAGTGTTTTTGTTTTACTGTAGGGATGCTGCAGAGGACAGGGGCACCTGCTCCTGCCTCCAGACTCTCTGGAGGCTGCTGCAGCCACTGGCTCTTGGCACAGCAAAGGCACTGCAGTGTTGCTGTTGTTTTAGAGAAATAATGGCTACAGACTGCCCTGCTCAACTGGCAGCAATGTGAAAAAAAAACCCTGAGTTTAAATAAAACCAGAGTTTAGCAGCTCTGAGATGGAACTGCAGGTGTGCTTAAATTCCCTATAACTCCCTGACTCTGAAAGGTATCAAAGTCATGTTGCCTCCAGCCTGATGAAAGAGCAAGGGGAAAAGGCATCCCTGAGCAAATTTCTGTGAAATATGTTTATCCTTGCTCTCACCCAAGCAGAGCATCTCCCTTCCTGATGCTGCCATCACCACCTGTGCATGCACAGATGATGCTCTGGAATGTGTGTGGGGCTGGCCTCACATCCCTGAGCAAGTGTGCGTGAGACAGAGTCAGCCTGGACAGGGCTCTCCTCGCCAGCCTGGCCTGGGTGCCCAGCAAGGTTTTCATTCTCAGTGCTTCCTGATATCACAGACCTCCTCTGGCTCACTCTTTTTTTAACCTCCTCTGACATTTAGGGCTGGTTCTATACTGGGGATTTAATTCAAATTGTTTGAGGATGTGAATTTAGAGAGGAATAATTATTCTTGATTAACTCCCCATGTGGACAGTCTTGTTCCAAAATAAAAGTGCTTTATTTCAAATGGGTTTAATTGACTCCGGGAAAATCACTAGGTTGTTTTCTCTAAGAAAAAGAATAGATACAAAATGAAGAATACTTTTTCTCCCTCAGTTTCTTGAAAAATGCAAGGACTTTTGAATGTTATGCAAGTTTTAAGTGAAAACTGCTGTATGTTATTATGTATAATTTGCACCTCTGATAAACTGCATGCTGTTAAAATTATTGTTCCATGAAAATAATTACACAGCAGCCAACATAATTAGACAAGCAGTGCAAAATCAGAGGCAGAAATGTAGGGCAATATTGTGAGCTGTTTATAAGGGAGGTTGCTCTGAGGTGTATTTTATTCTGTCCACACACTCACACAAAGCCTGATTTACTGAAACCAAACCTGATTACTGAACGTAACAAACCTCACAAAAAACATGAAGAAAAAGGGTTCTCAGCTTTAGGATGAATTTTCTCTTAAAAAAATACAAAACAAAGCAAGACAGAAGATGGATCCCAGAATAAAGAATATTTTTCTGGGGAAAATCAGAAATTGGGATGCCAAATAATGTCCAGGAATAATACCAGTAGTGGAGGCACTGAGGCTGCTGCTGCCTGTGGTACCCAGAAGGGAGAGCTGGAGTCAGGCAGGGCCCTGGCTGTCACACATGGGCTCAGGCACTGTTCTTGTGCCTTCCATATCATTGACCTCATCTCAAATATCACCTTTTAAGAATATTTTATGGGGATAGTGAGGCGTGCAGTGAGCAGGTCAGGGTGAAGAATGCTAGCATGAATCCAGACCCAATCCTTTGTTTTCAGGGCAGGGATCTGGTCCCTGCCTTGTTGGGTACCAGGACAGACCTGCCCATAAACCTCTTCTTCCCAAAATGTGCTCTGCCTAGGTGCAATCCAGCCTTGAACAGAAATGTTCTCCTGGAACTAAAAATTTTGCCCTTATGAAATGGTCATCAGAGCTGCTTCATGTGATTCTTCCAAAAAACCGTTGTCATCAGCAAATCAGCACTTTCTGCATTAAAACAAAGAAAAAAAAAACCAACCTACCTAAAGCAGCCAAAACTCTTGTCTGAATCAGTAGAAGAAATCTTATTCTGGGGCTTCTCAAATAGTAGGAGCTACCACTGCTGGCCAGTGGAAAACACAAAACACAGGCTTTGCTCAGCTTCCTTTTTTCCACCCAGCAGCAATGGAGAGCCAGCAGCCCCTGGATTCCAGCCCTGATTTTCAGGACACAGAGGAACAGGCTGGGATCAGAGGAGTACAGAGGTTTACAGGATGGCTCATGTGCATAGAAATAGGCAGAGTTCTGCAGAAACAGAGCCTAGAATTGAGATTTCTGCAATCACACCGTGAGAAGTGGGAATCTTAATGCTCCCAGAGAATGTTTGTTTCTTTGCTTTTCTGACATTACTTTCAATATTGGGTTTCCCTGCCCCTTCCCCTTTGCAAAGATGGAAGGGCAATGAACAGACAGGAGGTGATTATGTCACTCTTTTAAAATCTACTGTACTTGTTACACATTTAACAGCTCAGCTGAGAAAAGAGAACATATTTCCATATTTATCCATTCTTTCTGTTCACTTCAATGTACAATATAAACCCCTACTCACACACACCAAGCCAAACCTTTCCCTTCTTCTGGAATATCCTAATAAAATGCATTCTTTTACTTGTCTGGCCCATCAACCAAACCAGATCATGGCCAGGAGTGTTTAGGTGCCCATCTCACCATCCTGCCCACCTTTGCCAGGTCCAGAATGAGCAGGAGCAATTGTTCTACTCCTGTGGCCTGTGGTGGGAGGGAAGGCAGTGGGAGCAGAGACCTCGCTGTGGAAATTGGATGTGCCAGATGCAAACATCTGGACTCAGGAGCTCAGGAAGGATCTTCAGTGCCACGCTTCAGGTACAGCCCTGGTAACTTCAGGGACTTTCAGCAGAGCTTGGGCTTTCTGGGGCCTGAGCCATTCTGAAAACAGGACTTCAGGATGCTTTTGTAAATTTTAGTCAAGGTGAATTTATACTGAAGTCTAAATCCACAGTTAATTACAATGAAGAATAAATGGTTCTGAAGAGATTAGGGATGAGCTTTTGAAGGAGGCCTCTGAATTTTAAGTAACCAATTCTCTTTGAAAGTCACTGGATTTGGGCTTCTAACTCCCTTGCTCACTTTTGAAGATCCAAACCAAGGTTTAAATTCATTCTGTTAACAAGCCAGCCAATATTTCTTTCCTGGGAAAGCAGTCTTCTGTTATCCTAAAATTAAGACAACAGAGGGCTACATTTTTTATTTTATTCTCCAAGGCTAATAATGAAACAATATAGAAATTGTGAAAAATAAACTACAGCAATTTAGATATTTAGTTTTCAAATCAGTTGACAGGCACAGCAAGGAAATGGTTTTGCCTCTGAAGAAATAAATGTAATAAAATCCTGTTTAAATAATGTTTAAGTGATGTGATGAAAGACGGGTTCACGAACCCTCTGTTATGTTAACAATTAGCAGTGCAGGACATGGATTTTGTTTAAGAAATGTGTACTGCTAATACTGGGGTCAACATATGGATAAACAAGAATGGCACTGTGCAGTAGAGTCAGGCTCTATTAATATCTGCTTGGTTATCTGCATTGCTTGATTTATCACCCCAAGATCTGCTGCAGTCAGGTCCTGTGGGCAGCCAGCCACACTCTTGCCCACATGGAGACATTGTGGAGATGGGACTGGATGATTTTTAAGGTCCCTTGAAACCCAAACCACTCTGTGATTTGTGTGCTGGAGTGAGGAAGAGCCCCATGTCAACCCAGTACTGTTTGAGCCAGCCAGGTCCATGGGTTGGGGCACTGACCTGGGACCACTCCAGAAGCTTTTTCTGCTACAGACTAACCATGCAATGCCAGCCAAGCCACTGTGCTCTCCTCTCACATTCTCTTGTAAGCTAATCTTACTTACCATGAGCTGGTCTCTTGCTGTTGGCCACAATGGTACCCTGAGCATGGAGCTCTCACTGACAGGAAGGATAAACTCCTTGGAGCTGGACTTCAGAAGATTCAGATGCCTTGGGCAGCTTCTGATCCTCTCACTTCCAGCTGCCTTGGAAAGCTGCTGCCTCACTCCAGACACATCCTTGGACAGCTTGATCCTCAGTGCTCCTCAGTAACAGCTTGAGAATTGACATAATTGCTACAGACAGACCTGAGAATCGTGAGAAGGCTCTGCCATTTATAAAGAAGCAGCTTCCATCTTCTTATGCCTTATATGCACTCTTAAGCCTTTGAGTTTACACTTGGGGGTGATGGAAAGGTTTATTATTATATCTGAGTCAACAACAATCCTCTGGAATACCTGCTAAATGACCTAGCTCACCAAATACTTCCTATCTTGGAAGGGATCTTTCTATCTATGTGTACAGAGGATGATCTGTAATTTCCATGCTGCAAAACACACAGAGTAAGCCAAGCCTTGCTCCTGGAGGCTGGCAATGTGATGGCTTGGTCCAGGAAAAGGCTGATGACCCTCAGTTCCCACCATGGGCAGTGGAAGTTGAAGGTATCCAGCAACCACAGGAAGCCCATGGATGGCAATGGGCACTGTTTGGACCTCAGTGCAATGCCTGATTAGATAACAGCCTGTCTCTAGGTAGAGCATGTATTCTCTCTTTCATTCCTCCTTTTTCTTTCTCTGTCTTAAGAATGCATGTAGCTCTGATTTATTTTTTATCAAGATTAACAATGGAACAATACCACTTCAAATATTAAAAAGGCAAAGAAATGTAGGTACTGAAAAGGAAGGAAAATACCTCAATTTCAAGCCTAAAGATTACTTTGGGTCCCAGAGGAAGCAGAAGCAATTTAGTGGCTGATACCCTTAGCAAGAAAAAAGGTTGTAAGATTAAGACCAACTGCTGTTTGGATAAGTGGTTGGTAATTGCACATATCAGCAATTATGTGCTGTCATATCATTTTTCTGCTACCTTACTCCTCTCTTGTGTCCCGTCAGGGTTTACTTGGAATGACCCTACATCCATGGTCCTCTTTGGATTCACCTTCCTAATGTCACAGCACAAGTTCAAAGAAAAAAGAAGTCATTATTACAGGAGGTGCCTGGTGGAGGTGCTCCTCTTCACAGATGTAGCTAGGGGCTACTGCTGTAATAACCAGGCTTCCAGGGAGAGAGAGAAAGAAAGAAAGAAAAGGCCTCCTGAACCTGCAAAAACCCTCTTTGTCCTCCATACTCACAGTGGGAGAAGGGGGTGTGGGAGGGGAGAGTTTGAGTGGGAGAGAATTGAGTGGGGTGGGAGAGGGTTGAGTGGGGTGGGAGAGTTTGAGTGGGGTCAGAGGGGTTTGATGGGGTGTAGGGTCATTCCAAGAGGATTGAGTGGGGTGGGAGAGGGTTGAGTGGGGTGGGAGAGGTTTGAGTGGGATGTGAGAGAGTCGAGTGTTGTGGGAGGGGGTTGAGTGGGAGAGGTTTGAGTGGGGTGGGAGGGGTTTGATGGGGTGAGAGGGGGTTGTCTGTGTGCATGGCTCAGATGCCACCCCACCCCAGAGCGTGCAGCACTCGGCTCCGGGTGACATTGGAGGGACTCAGGGGAGCTGGGTGCTCTGAGTCCTGCCTTGGCAGGTTACGTTGAATCCTCTTCAAATGAGAAGGGGGGAGCTTCTGTTCTGTACATGTAGGCTGCTCATAACTCCTGCCCCATTTGGGGGTAACAGAGGCTGGCCCTTGAGCTGAGCTCTGGGGCTCACTTCTGCAGCTTGCCAGAGGCTTTGCGCCACTCAGAAAAGCAAACAGCATCAGAAGCACCTTTTTCCTCACAGAAGTAACTGATTCCCCAGCAAAGTGTCAAAAGATAACAAAGTCTGTTCCAGCTAAACTCATCTGTTCATTGCCTGAGGGAAGCCTGCAGCCTGTATGGCACCGGGTGCTCCCATGGAGCAGAAAGTATTTAGCTCACTAATCAGGCTCAGGCAGGAGGTGCAAGTGCGGCTGCCTGCAGTGTGCCTGCAGTAGGTCTGGAGAGGACAGGCACTAGCTGGCTTTCCAGGGTCCCAGGCTGACCCACAGTGATGCCTCTGAGGTCAGGGATGGAAAGGAGAGCAGGGTTTTACACGGGGATCCCACCACAGCAGCAGAGCCAGCCCTGTCTCTGGGTGGGAAGCCCTAAACCCTGGTGTCAGGCTGTGGGAGATGCCAAAGCACAGCCAAATGCAGGAGCCTCAGCAGTGATAGTGAGGTGCTACCTCACAGCTCATGGAAGAGCTAATACCCTTTGAAAAGCAGATAAAAGATTCATCAGCACAGATGAAGATATGAGGGCTCGGGCTCAGACAGTCTGTAGCTCCTGCCAAAAAATTGTGTGGAAGGTAGAAACGAATTTAAAAGGTTGAGTGGGGGCCAGCAAGTCAATAACTGAATAATCCCACCCAGATAGGAAACCAAAGCATAAACAAGAGTCTCCACGTACTGACAAGTTAGCACTGGTTGCACTCTGGAAAGGATCCTAAAATAACAGAGATTCCTGTAGACAGAATAAACACATCTCTCAGTTGTCATCCTGAGCAGAGGGTAATTGCCTAGATGTCTGATTGACTCACTGCTAGGACTAAATATGTACTCCTCTGACATGCTGTCACCTCCTTCACCGTGCGTCTGAGATTTCTCAGCAAAGCACATCAGGAATCAAAGCAAATGTCCACAAGGAAAGATGCAGCTCGACCTTGAACTTTAATCACTGGCAAAGGGCTGAAAATGTATTTAAAAAGAAGCGAAGTCACTGCATTCCTGAGAGTGACATTTAATCTCAAAATTCCCTGGGGGGTTGTGCATGTGTGCTCCAGCCCCCCAGGAGAGGAACACGGGGCTGCAGCCCCTGGCTGAGGGCTGGAGCTGGCCCGTGCCTTCCTGAGCTTCCCAGGCACACACAGCTCCCCTCTGATCCCTGCTCCTTCCCAGAGGTTTCCTGAGCTGCCCAGGCACACACAGCTGGGTCCCCAGCTCCCCTCTGATCCCCACTCCTTCCCAGAGGTTTCCTTCTGCCTTTCCTTCAGCATGTCTCTTCCCAGTTTGCACTCCTGGAAGAGATGGAGGATCACAGTTCCTAAGTTAATCCTCCTTCTACTTTTAGCAGCTCTTTCACCCTGAACAAGAGTTTTTGATGCCCTCTCAAAACCACTCCAAGGCTCTTGGTTAGTGAAGTCCTGAGCAGTCCTGAGCACCCTGCTCATGCTTTGCTGCCTTCCCACCTCAGTGCCAATCTCTGTTAAACTTTTATCTACAGATATGTAAGAGAGCCCACTCAAAAGCCTTAACATTGGAATATTAACATGAATATTCAGTAAGCCCTGGAAATTGCAGGGGGCTGGACAACTGTCAGCACCATAGTGATTTTCAGAAGTGAAGTGACCTGGCCAAATCCCAGGCTGGGATTCCTTCCCATGGGAAGGATGGTGTGCTGGTTTAGAATTCAATTCATAAGAGATATAAAAAATACTATACTAAATGCAATGCAGTGTGAATTCATGAAGGTTGTTGATTTGGTATTACACTCTAACATGTTAAAGGCTTGTGTTTTTCTCCATAGTATGTGACCGGTTTGGTACTGAATTCAACCAAAATTAACCTGGCATATCCTATGTGAAAGAAAAAGATTTTAAAAAACATGCCTTTAATGGTAACTACAAAAAAAAAATCAGCAATTGAAGTAATTTTGAAAAAGTCCTGGTTCTAAGTCCTTGGTCTTTCATGTTTTGCATCTGGAGAAAAATCAGATCATCAGAAGGCACAGACATTTGCTGTGTGATTGGATGGAGCCCTGAGCAGCCCCATCCAGTGGGTGGCATCCCTGCCCATGGCAGGAGAGTTGGAACCAGATTATCTTTAAGGTCCCTTCCAACCCAAAATGTTCTGTGATTAACAGCAAAAGGATAACCATGGATGTGGGGCAACCTGCATCCCTATCAAGTAATGGGGTAACCTGCATCACTCATTGAGTGCACTTGGGCAGTTGGAGTGGCTGGACATGAAATAACTCCTCACCAAATGAGGAATGCTGGGAGAACTCCCATGCAGGCTGCACTGGAACCAGGCAAAACAGCAACTCTGAAACCTGAGGCAGCTGGGAAGGAGGAGATCACACCACTTCCCACTGCTGTGAAACTGCCTCCAGGAGAGCAGCCCAGCACTACCAGCAGGTGATGGAGCAGGAGAGCCTCTGGGAAGCTCTGCAAAGGAATTGTGGAATGGCTGGAAGGGCAGGTTCTCTTTTATCCCCCAGGAAAGGGACACGGAAAGCACAGGAGGGCTCAGGCACATGGTGAGGCAGTGGAAACCACGCACCTCAAACCTGAGCTGGTGGCCCAAGAGCAAGACTATTTTCTCTGTCTCTCTGCATTTGAGAATTCACCCTGGAGGGAACTGAATCCCAGGCCAGAGTGAGGTTGTGAGGGTGGTTTACAAACCCATTCCCTCCCCTCACCTCCAGCCTGTGCAGGAAAAAAGCATTTTCTAACAGGAACTTTGACAGAGCCATCACTTTGTGAACACTGCAAATATATATATAAAGCAACTTGTCTAATACATGTTCAAGATAAAAGTTCGAAATGTCAGAAAATTTTATCTGAAAAAAAAACAGGCATTCATGCACAAGAGGATAACTTGAAACTATCTACCCATCTATTAAACTCCAAGCTTTAGGTAGATAAAGAAATCAAGCAGAAGCTAAAGCAGGCAGACACATGTAAAATGATTTCTGAAGGCAGAACAGGACATCCCTAGGAGTGCTGCTAAACTGAGTTTTGGGGGAGAAAGTGGCAATAACCCAGCCCCTGCCTCCTGCCCTCACCTGCATGGCCCCAGGAGTGAAGGGATCCACTCAGGTGAGAGAGGAGAATGTGGCCCAGGGGACTGGGGTGGCAGGATGGCACACATCTCCACTGCAGCCAGCTCTTCTTCTGCCCTTAATGACCTACTCATCTTTCTCTCTGCCTTTAATTGAGGAATAACAAACAACCCAGGGGGAGCTGGGTTAGGAAGGTGCAGAACAGGCAGGAAGAGCCCAGCCCAAGAAGAAGATGAGGTGCTCAGCTGGTGCTCCCTTGGTCTGATTTATATCAGTGGTGACAGCAAATGAGCCCAGTGATTTAAAACCAGTATAAATGAGTCCTAGCTTGGGCCTACCTTACAGCAAATTCCATTTTCCTCCAAAATGGTATTTGTCATGAAGAACTTCTCTCACAGAGACTGCAAAGCCAGAAGGCTTCCTCCATTCATTTACATTTTAAAACTCAACAGATGATGAAGGAGAAGCAATTATTGCAGAATGCAAAGCAGTTCTCTTCATTAAGTTCATTACTTTTCTTTTTTTTTTTCAGTAAAGTTTATGCTCAACAGAAACCTGATTATTTGTATCCAGCACATTAACTTAAAGTGATTTAACACAGTCAAAAAGAATGAAAAAATGCAATGTGAAAGAAATGTGTGGCGCTTCACAAGCAGGGAGCCCCTTCATTTCAGCTGTGTCCATTACTCTGTTAGAAGAGGGGTTTGAGCACAGAGCCAAGCACTGAGCCACACCTTGAGGCAATGCCCAAGTGCAGGGTGCTGCTCCCCTGCCCTGGGCAGAGTTCAGCTCTGTCCCAGCAGCAAAGTTGACTGTTCCAACTTCATCTTCATGATTGCCAAGGATGATGGGTGCTCTTTTTCACCCAGACTCATCTGCACAGAAGATGGATCCTGAAGATGATATTTTAAACTTTCATTTTCCCTTCAGGTGCCATTTGGATTGTTTTATTTTTTTTCCTCTCCCACATTGTTTCACATTAGCTATATTCAACTACAGGGAGTATCAGAAAATATTACCTCAGCTTGAGAATAGATTTGCTCTCAAGTGACACTTCCCAATACTTCTGATTTATACCCTTTTCCTGCATTGATCTGTTGGGAGATTTCATCAGCTATATCTGACATAAACACTGTATTATTCTGTATTGCATTATACCCTAGAAATCCACTCAAATCCCTTTGCTCCTCAAATTAAAGCAATATGCATTACAGTGTCCTGATTTCCTTCTATTCTTGCATTTGCATTTTTGTATCATGCTCTAGATTACTCATGTATATTTTGGCAAAAGCATCTCCCTGCTCATTTAAGAATATTGCCTTTAATCTTCATTATACCTTGAAGCACACAAAACCTTGGCCCCAAAGGACACATGGAGACTTTTAGCTCCCACAGTGGCTGAATTTCTGTGGAAGTTATTTAAAGCAAATGTGGTGTTGTTCAGAAGCCCAAGCCCTGTTCCAGGGCAATCCCATGGACACCCAGTGTGTCCCTCTGGTCTCACTGCTCCCCACAGCTCCTGAGGTTTGGTTTGTCTGCCTCACTGCAGATCACCACGGCTTTGGGAAGGGACTTCTCCTCCTTCCACAGTGCTGCACACTGCAACCCTGCTGCCAGAAGGTTTTAGCTGTGTGGCTGTGCTGGGGTAACTCCTCAGCAGTTTAACCATGCAGTTCACCTGCCTGCAAGCAGCTTTTTGGAGAAATGGAGGAGCAGCTGGAAGTTGTACTTTTGCTGCAAGAGGCTGGGTGTGTTCACTGCATCATTCTTATTCACTTTAAGTACCTTCTGAATAATACTTAAGTACCAGAATAATCTATTACTGCATTTCTTACAAAACATAATTCTACCATATTTATTATGATAATAAATCACATATTCTGGTAGGACTTTTTGGTGAGTCTGCCTCGTTTCCCAGATTTGTTCTGTGGTAGGAGTCCATGTAGGTCCCCAGTGTTTGCCCCAGTCAGATCCCAATGGTTATACTGGAAATGTATTTAGACAAACAGAGCCCCAAGTTCAGTAAAGCTACATGATTTATTAGAAAGGTCAGGAAATTCCTTGAAAGAGGAGCTTTTGATTTTTCTGAGATGGGATATAGGCATGTTGGTTCAGAATTGCTCTGTTTGGTAACCAGTCTAGATAAGCAGACATACTCTTTATTCTAGACTTTCCTGAGCTATAACATCCCCCATTAGGGACAAATAATTCTTTCCATAGGTGGGAGGGAAGACCCAGATTTTACTCCAGGTAATGCTGAGACCATCATATTCAAAGCAACCCTATTGTTGTCTTCTCTTATTTTCAAACATCCAAGATATCCAAGATTTGGTTTAAAGATCTGAGCACAACAGACTGCAGGCAATCAGAGCCAAGGTGCACAGCGACACTGGGTGGGCTCTCTAGAAGCATTTGAAAGCTGCAGTCCTTTACCAAGAGCAGTCCTTTACCTTTATCAAGAAACCCACAATGCCAAATAAAATCCATGTGCAAACCATGACCCATCCCAGTGAGCACTGACATATGGGTCCAGTGTCAGGAAAAAAATGGAATATTGATCATTGTACTTGGAAAGGAGGAGCCTTTGTACAAGGCAAAGCAGAAGCTGAAGATAGTTTGACAAGAAAATCACTGTCACCTGGAGTCATACAGGAAACGTGTTTGCACCTTCCATGTCAGCAGAGGAAACCTCCTTCTCCCCTTGTATCCACTCTGCCCTCATGCAGAGCCACTGATCATTCCAGCATTGCTCCAGGAATGCAAAACTTTCCTTGGAGGACAGTCCAACATCATGGCTGTGAGGACAGCATGTCCTGAAACCTCCCACAAAATGCCCTTCCCTGGCCTGGTCACATTCAAGGGCAAAAGATGCCATTACTGCTGAAAATTAATAAAACTGTATGTCCAAGCAGAAGAGACCAACTTCTGCTAATGTCCAGTGGACAAGGAACAAAAAGGACAGACAAATAGAAGAGGGCAACAGAAACAGTTACATTGTGCCTACAAGAACAAGTAGAATACCATTGCATATTCATTAAGATTTGTTCAAAAGTTCAGAAAATTCCCTCCAGTAACATAATGGGTGATAATTCAACTTATTTATGTTTTTAAGGCATGAAGACTAGCTTTAATTTCCCTCAACTGTGCCTCTATTATTATTAATCTACTTATCTTCTAAAAAGATCGTCTAAACTACACTTCAATAGGGAATGTGATCTTTGGCCATGTAGGGCTTTGCAATTATCCAGTTCTGAATGAACTTGTTGTTGAAACATTTTTTAAGTCTAATGAAAACATTAGATCAATTCCTCGCAGTGATAGCTGTCATTAAATCAATAGTGTGTGTAAGTCCATTACACTGATATTTGACACGAACTGCCGAAGGTCTGCTAACAATGAAACCATGCTGAAGTGTGTCCTCTGCTAGGCATATTTCATATGAGATAAAAATCTGTTAAGTCTACAGTAACTGAAACTTTTCTTCTTTAACTAAAATAAACAGAGATGTGAAATGTTGCTGTAACTCACACTAGGACCACCATGATCCACACGGGTTTTGGAGCTGGTCCTTTTATCACACCTCTGTCACAGCTGTGCTCTCAAATCAGGCAGGAAAGCTTTTTATGATTGTTTATCTGTGTGGCTTACAAAGAACAGGCAGAGATTTCACAATAAAGCTCTGATGGAGGACTTGGTTGCTCCCCCTCCAAAAGCAACAGCACTGTCCCCAGCTCCAGAGAAAGCTGGGCTGCTCCTCAAGCCCCTGGGAAATGGACTTGGGGAAGAGTCTTGTGGCTGAGGATCTTCCTGAGGAGGAACAGCACCTTTGCATCACAGTGCAGCAGCTTGCAGGGCCAGGAAGCACAACCAGAGCCATTTCTCCATGGAAAGGAGCAGTTCCACTGTATATGACATTGCATTGCAAATGGAAAGATAACTGAGGGACCTCTGGCTCTGTGGTTTAAAAATATTTTACAGTGCCCTACAAATTCAATTTTCCACTCCTACCACGTGTGCTTCAGCCACAGAGCCTCGATGCAATCCTGTGAGACTGTGATGTCTGGTGTAATAAATTATGGGACTCTTACCATGAGAGAAATATAAAACTTGAGAAAATGGCTAGCTGATGGATATGAAGACTGCTCAGCCTGCCACTTCTTGAGATTTATAAACCTAACAATTTTTCAGCAGTAGTAGTAGGTAACACTTTTTCACAGGCAAGGGAGCTGTGAGTGCACAAGTGTAATGGGAAATGACAGTCAATGGCAGACACTGACAATTTTCTTGCTCAAAAGATCACTTTAAAATGAAAATCCAAACTGATTAATTTTGAATATGTTAAAGATTTACCGTGAAGTGGGCACGGGACCACTCAATTTTTGGAAATCTGATCATTAGAAAATGCATTTTTTCACAAACAAATGCAATAATTGATAGGTAAAAAATTCCAAAACAATCCCATCTGAGACATTCTCTGAGACTTTGGTTCCCATAATATTTGCAGCAGACAATCCCAACCAGTTTCGAAGGGAGCGAGCCCCAGGCAGACCCGGGTCCTGCCCTGCCCTGTGCGATGGCTCCCACTAATGGCAGCAAGGGAAAGCTCGGGCACTCCCAAAAGAGCACAGAAAACCCTCTGCAAACCCTTCTTCAACCCGTTTTTGGTGTTTGGTTTTACACGTCTGGAAGTACAGTTAACAACTAGATTTTCATTAATTTTTCTGTTGTCAGAATATGACAGAAAATAATCTGAATATTAGTCTCCTTGGATGGGTTTTGTCTCGCCATCAGGTAGCTGCAGTGGAGACTTCTAGAGATACAAGGGAGCAAGATGCAGGGTGTGATTCCCGTTGATGGTCTGACCTATTTCAGGCATGGGCTGAGCCATGAATTTGATTTTCCTTCTAACTTCTCTCTTGACTACACATGGAGTTGGGGCAACTGGTCCAGACACAGGATGGAGATGGCCCCAGCGTGACTGCAAGGTGATGTCACACAGAAAACACCATCTTTGTGTTCAGCCAGTGAGGAAAACCATGGCTGAAATGAGGACACGACTCCCTTCTAGGGAGCCCAAACTGTAGGATCAGGGCCATGGGATGGACGTTCTTGTTCATGGATGGGGAGACTTTCAGCCCCCTTGAAAGATTGTCTTGGGTCTTTGGATTTTGGTCAAGTCTGCGCTCCACTTCTGTTACAAGGAGAGAAAGTCCAAAAAACTTGGCTGAGGACTGGTAACCATGGAAGGAGATGGACAAATATATTTGTTTTACATTTCAGTTTTGAGCACAACAGAGATTAAAACAAAAAGAGATCAAAACAGCAGAGCAATTTTCTCTTAGTAACATTGCAGAGATATCTTCTTGCAATCAGACACAGAGACCAGGTGCAGACTGTCCTTGGGTTCCACTTCTAAATCTCAGATACATTTTTATAGGGTCTCTGACTCAAGGAATAAACATGAGAGGATTACAGCTAATCAGATAAGTATGTCTTTATTTAACTGTAACATCAAAAATTAAGCTTGCAGTATGTTCTTAAGAGATAGAGTCTTCAATCTAATTCAAAGATTTCTTTTGAAAGATTTTTTTCCTTTTAATTAAATCGTGTTGATTTTATTTGACATTTGATTTCAAGCAAGCCGCCAGAATTTCTCCTTCACCGTCAGCCTCAAATCTGTGTGTAACATGTCACAGTCAAAAGGCCACCCCACTTCTCCTGGGCATTGCTGCATTTTAGGTTCTCTGTGGGTGACACAGATCAGCCCAGGTACAGATCTGTCAGGACCCAGGACACCCCTCTGGCTGTCCTGAGCAGCCAAGACCCCTGACAGGGGGCTCAGAGACCCTGGCACAGAGCCCAAGATCCCTGTGGGTTTGGTTATGACCCGTGGAGCAAATTACCAACCTTAGATGAAGATCAGCAAGCCGTGACAAATTAAGTAGAATGCTAGTGAATTTATCACAAGGTGAAAAAGTCGATTTTGGGGTTTTTAGAATGGGGATTCAGGGGGCAAGATGGAGGGATCTGGACATGTCCAGCCTTTCTCCTTCTTCTTCTTGGCCTCCATCTTCTGCTGTGATGTTGGCACTTACAGATTGGTTTCAAGTGGAAGCTCACTGTCTAACATGGGTGATAGGTATTGGAAAGTAATTGTAAACATTGTATACATAATTTTTAGTACAAAGAAATAACACCACCCTGGGGGCAGGCAGAGTGCCTCTGTCTGTCCTGCTGAGTGAACCTCAGCAGGACAGGAGAAATAATTTTATAGATAAGAAACAATAAACAACCTTGAGACTGAGAACTGAAGAGCCCTGACTCATTCTACAAGCACTGGGCTGGGAAAAGAGACTTTCTAACATTTCTTGGGGTCACTCTGACAAGCTACAGATCCTGACACAGATCAGCCCTGGAACATTTCCCACTGAGGATTTCTGTCCTGTGCAGGTAGCATGGTCTGCATTTGGCACACGTACATGCAGCAAAAGTGAACCTGCTGGCACAGGATGAGCTTTCCTTGCACCAAAGAATGAGTTATGCTGGGATCAGCAGCAGAACAAACACCCTGCAAATACCCAGGGAGATATTTTTGAATAGCTTGTCCCCCTGCACTGGTCCACAGTGAGGCCAGACCAGTACCCAATAGGTATGACCAATAGCAGGAGCCTGAAGAGAAGTTATATTGTTCCTTTTTATCAGCCTGTCCAAACCCAATGTGTTTTCTATTTCAGCTCCATGGGTGAAAGCCTTAGGGCTTATCTGGGGTCACTGCTCTGGTCTGGACCCAGTCACATACCTGCCACGGTGGCACAGTGGTGGAGGGGGAAGGACGAAGTTGTCACTCTTGGTGGCAGTGCTCCTTGTGGGATTACAGTGGTGGCCTGTGAGAAAATCCTCATGCTCAAATCCACACATGAAACTGCAGAACCCAAGGAGGAAGCTACAGAGATACTCCACCAGCAGCAAAAGGAAGATTAGAGTAAATGTGGGGCTGCTGATGAACCAGTTGGGTGTCCTGGAAATGGAAAATATGGAAAAGGTGGAATTACTGAATGCCTTCTTTGCCTCAGCCTTTATTGCTGATGTCAGGAGTCCCAGACCTTGAGGTAAGAAAAGAAGTCAGGAGAAAGGAAGGAGGAGTGGTTTGGAGATCAGCTACAGGCGCCTCCCATCCACGGGCCCTGATGCACACACAGGTGCTGAGGGAGCTGGCAGATGTTGTTGCTAAGCCACTCTCCACCATCTTTGAGAAGTCATGGAGAATGGGAGAGGTGCCCAATGAGTGGAGGAAGGCAATATTACTCCCAACTTTAAAAAAGGGAGTACCCAGTACTTTAAAGCAGGAACAGCCAGGAAATTACTGGCGAGTCAGCCACACCTCCATCCCAGTAAAGGCTTGGAACAGGTCATTCTGGAGGTCATCACCAGGCATGTAGAAGAAAAGAAGGTCAGGAGTACAACACAGGAATATTCAGCATGGATTCACTAAGGGGAAAGAAATTACATGAGAGCTGGGCCAGTTTAGTCTGCAGAAGACAAGACTGAGAGGGGAACTCATTAATGCACATAAATATCTCCAAGGTGGGTGTCAAGATGATGGTGCTGGACTCTTTTCAGTGGTGCCCAGCAACAGGACAAGGAGCAATGGCCATAAACTAAAACACAGGATGTTCCACCTTAGCATGAAGAACTTCTTAACAGTGAGGGTGGCAGAGCACTGGAACAGCTGCCCAGGGAGGTCATGGAGTCTCCCTCTTTGGAGACATTCCAAGCCCACCTGGACACGTTCCTGTGTAACCTGCTCCAGGTGACCCTGCCTTGGCAGGGAGGTTGGATTGGATGACTTCCAGAGGTCCCTTCCAACCCAAACAATTCTGTGATTCTGCCACATGTTAAAATCGAGTGTAAATTCTTCAGAATAGGATAAAATAAATAATAAAAGAGCAAAAAAGAGGATGCTATGCTCTACAAAAGTAATCACACAAATATATAAAGATTGTCAGGATGTCAAAAGTTTGTAAACATCACCTTAGCATCTGCTGGGAAAAAGCCCTATATCCACTCAATTCCTCTCTCATTTGTTGCTGAAACTGGAAACTGCCCAGTGAACAAGGCAGGAAATTTGAGGAGGAAGGAGACATGGTGAAGGCAGCTGAATGGTGTCCTGGGGCACTGGCTGTTATCTCTGCTCCTGCTGAAGACTTTTTCTGAGATACTGCCAAGTCATCCAAACCATACATTGAAAGCTGTGTCTCAGTAATTGTGTGGGGTTTTGTTTTTTGAATGCATAAATTAATACCCCAAGTTCTGATTCACAAAACTGCTGAGCACTCGTTGCTGTGAAAGAAAACAAGGGCATTGTCCTTCCAGCACATAAAATGCTAAAGAATGTGAAGTGTTCAGAAAAATCAGGTCATTAGGCATGCAAATTGGGTCATCAAAATTAGTGGATCTTTTTGACATTAATCTCTCTAGACTTCTTCCTGGGAAAACAGGGAGATCCCATACCCTACAGGAGAGTTGTGAACTAAATTAATTTAATGTTTGTTTCTCTACCAGCTCCAACCCCATCTGATGCTGATGCTATTTGCATGTTGGGCGGGTTGTTTCTTTCTCTTTCTCACTCACTATCACTGAGGACACAGCTGTACTGGCACAGCATCCCAAACCCTGGACAGACATGGAATGGGAGTTCTGCCCCATCCCTACAGACACACCAGGCATCTCTGGTGCTGATGGTTCTATTTGGGCTGCTGACCGCTATGATTTTTGAGCTCCCAGATTTTCAAATTTGCTCATATTTGAGTATTGCTTCACATGTCCAGAGTATTCTTAGGGCCAGGATGACATGACCACTGCCCAGTATTAGGGCGGATTTCCACCACACAGAATTTCCCAACAGCAAAAGCAACTTCAGAACACATTTTTTCCTCAAAGTGCTTCTGCTCCTCTTCCATTCAGACAAGCCCAAGTCTATTATCCCTAAAGTAAAACGCTAAAACTCCTACCACAGATGTTTAAAGTTAGAATTTCTCAGAACAAAGAGCTTATTCAGCTTGAAAAGACTTACTACCTACGGAGAAGTGCTAACGTCTTAGCTCCCCGCTGCTCCAGTCCCCGGCATCTGGGGGCTGTCTCAGTCAGTGCTCAGCCTGCCCCCCCAAATCCTGCTGCAGGCACAGGCAGCAGGGTGGGACCCCTCAAAACTGCTGTGCCTCCATCACCCAAGGCTTTGTCAGGGGATTCAGGGAGGACTTATTTCAATATGTTCTTGAAGCTATCTGATGTCAGGTTGCGTGTCTCAGGGGGCCGCGGGCTCCGTGTAGTTTGTTGTGCCATCTGTTGAGGAAGGCAGCCACTCGTCTCTCCGCTCCGTGACCACAGATGGGGAGTCTTTCCCCCTGTGTGCATTACTGTCAATACATGCCAAAGCCTTCCTAGCTGGAGCCAGGTGGAATCACCACCACGACGAGCACGCCTGGGAAGAAGGGTGCTGCTGCACGGGCCTCCCCAAGAACCTTGGCTCAGGGCGTGCAGACGAGCTGAGTGAACAGAGTTGGCCTGCAGCAAGGAGGGCAGGTCCCTGAAACACCTCTGACTTGCAGGACACTGAGCAAAACCTCCAGCAGAGGAGCTCAAGGAGGAGGTTGAGAGGCCCCATGCCACACATGCAGCCCCAGTGCAGGTTTGACCCTCCCGTTGGCTGGCTGTGGATGGTGCTTGCCGCAAATCACCGTCTGGCAACAGCACCGTGAACCTCAGACACAGGAAAAACGCAAAGCCTCAACTGCTGCCTCTGTGGAGATGCCTCAGGTCTCAGTGGAGGCTTGGTGTGAGCTTTAGTGAGCATGGTGTCCCCAGTGCAAAGGAAACCTGCTCTGCTGACTGACCACTGAGTCCTGGGAGGAAAAAGCAAACAGAGTGAGCACCAGGTCCCCCAGTGGCCATAAGCAGCCATTGACTTCATCAATAATGCTCCTTTTTTTCCAGGAGTGATTATCACACCTTTTAATATTGAGCTGACACTTTTCCAGTGGAACTGGGTTCATTTCTGAGCCCGTGGGCTGGAAGTTTTAAAGGGAGACTTTACAGACAGGAGATTGTAACAGGAAGTTTAATTCAAAATTGGAAGACTTACGGAAAGGGGATGTTGGTTAGGAAGGAAAGTTTTACAGAAAGAGCCAGCCCGCTCAGATCACTCTCACTTGTGATCCCTTTGGAACAGGTATTTCACCTGAGCAGAAAAGAAACTGACATTGTACATATTTTCACTGGAAAGCAAATGTTTGTCCTGCTCTCACAGCACTTCTCCCATCCCAAGAGTGACAGCAGCCAGTGGCATTTCCCAGAGCAAGCAGCTCTGCTGTCTTCTGGGAAGACACAATATAGCAGCAGAAGCAGCAAAGCATTTGCCTATGAGGATGCATTTCTGAGGTGGGCATGCCAGAAAGGCCTTCTGAATCAAAAAATACATTTTTTTACATCAGTATTAGAAACATCTTCCTCCCTTCATCCCCAGCCCTGCTCCCAGCAGCCAGAGGTGCTCAGCTCTGCTGCAAACCTGCTTTCTAAGCTCAGACCTAGATGCTCCCTTGGGAGGCAGCATTTTGGGGAGCCAGCAGATGTTTGCATCTGTCACTTCTTACAGAAGCCAAGCAGGACTGAGTGAATGCAGAGCTCAACCAAACCTTGCACCCTGGCAAAGCCTCAAGGGCTCTTGCTGCTCACACCTGCTCTGGCCAGGCTCTGTGCATCTGCAAAGGCAGCTGAGGTGGTCCCTGCTTCAGATGTGCCACACTGGGGATCAGGAGTGACCCCCAGGAATAATGAGGGATGTGGAGAGAGGCTGAAGTGCCACGGAGGCACCAAAGGACCAGCACTTCTCAACCTAGATTTTTCCAGATAAATGCAGCTTTTGACTGATGCCCAGTTCATCCAGAGACTTCACCTTTGAAGTCTGTGTGTAGTTAAGGCTCCTTCCTCCCATCTCACCCAGAAGAATCAGGAATTAATTTACCAAGTGGTGTAACTAAATAAAATGAAAAAAAAAATGAAACCACTTAAATAGAATACTCTGACTAGAGGAAAGGATAACTTAATTTGCAGATCTCTTTTCTATTTCCTCCATTAATTTACTTCTATTATAATTTAAGTTCACAAATACCTGTGAAACAACTCTTAAAACTCTTTTCAAAATAAACCAGATAAGTTATGGACAAATATATTAGAGGCATGTGAATCTCTGTATTCAAAGCAACTTCCAGAAGAACTCTGCCTGCCATGAGCCCTCAGCAGAGTCTGACTGCACACATTCATTCTGAACACCCACATACTGCACCTGAATGTCTGATGGCATGGCAAGGGGACAGCTGGCAGGGTCCCCTGGCCTGGGGATGCCTCAGCCATGGACCAAGCTCACCAGCTTTTATGTGGGGACCCACATAAATTCTCACTCAAAGGCAAAATTTTCCTCCAGGTCTCTTACAACTGGGAATCTGCCAGTGCTACATCTGCTTCTAGAAGCTGAGTCCTGTAACAAGGACTCCAAAAAAGAGAGCCCTGGGAGGGAAAGGATTAGGCATAACCCTTAAAACAAATGAAGTCTTTGTGTTTTAATATCTGCATTCACATCTCAGCCTCTGTCAAGCTTTCCTCCCAGTGCTTTGGGGGGTGGGCAGGCCAGAGTCATAGCACCTTGGAGGGATCTGCTGGCTGAGGGAGCATGTCCTTAGACACCAGGCAGGGCAGAAACAACACAGACCATTGAGAAAAGAAACACTTGCTCCTTTCTGCACCTGTATAATTCCCCAGATGGACACCCACTAGGGCTGCCAGATCTAAAATCTGATAGCACGAGGTGCGGCAGCCACAGCAGCTGGAGGAAGCTGTGAGGAACTGTTTTTCCATTGTGCCATTCAATAAAACGATTTGAAATGGAAAAGAAGATGGAACAAAAGTGGAGGAAAAGAAAAAAAAAAAAAAAAACACAAAACCAAAAAACAGAAAAGGAAGAAAAAAAGCTACAGACAGCCCAGGGTAGAAAGGAGAGGAGCAGAAGCAACAGAAAACAAGAAAAAAACCCCATCACTTTCTGTCCTGAAAATGAGTACTTTTGGAGAAAAATAACAATTTTGCTCTTACAAAATTTTAAAGCAAAACCCAAACAAATAACTTTAAAGGGGCAAAAGTACTGGCCCTAATAAAAAACTCACGACCTCCTCAATTTTTTAGGCAAATGACCAGCAACATGACAACTTTTACACATCGATCCTTGGGAAACAGCTCTCTCCCCCGACTCCTGTCAAGGAGGACAAGGGATTAGCCCAGGCACTGAGGAGCTGACATAGTTAAACACTGCTGCTGGCAGATACAACCCAGTTTATAACAGAGGTTGTAAAAATACGTATGAAAGCAAATTCATAAGAAAGAGGCTCTAATGAAGATGTAGAGAAGGGCTGTAATGCCACGTAGCCTCTTGATAGCTAAGGCCCTGATCCTGCAAATTAAGCTAAGCGGAGAAGTTAATCAGATGCATAAGCATTTGCAACATCAGTGGTTTTTTTTCTTCCCCAAATGAGCTAAATTCAAAAAGCCTTGGTTTAAATTACACGAAGATATTAGCAACATCAGTTCTTTATTAGGAGCAGTTTATTCATTCAGGGTGTACAGTACGGAGCAACACGCCTGGCATGGTTAGCGATGCGTGAACCTGAAGGAGAAGAAATCCCTTTGCATTCCCTTCACAGCCAAGTTGCACAACAATTCAGGCTGCTGCCTCAGCAGCCAAATGGGCATTTTTCCAAGCCTAAAAGTCAGCAACAAACCCAAGTGTTAAAGCAGCTTTGTTCTCCTTAAAGCTGACCAGATATCCTTGGAAAACTCGCTTGGAACGCCCTTCTTCCTCCCCATCTTCTCCCTGACAGCCTCTTTCTCTAAAGCATCCCAACCATGATGTTCCACTCCAAATCAAGGGGTGAAAGCATCACATGGCATCACAGCAAAACCTCTGGTTCATGGCAAAGCTATGGAAGTCCTGGTGAGGATGGCAAAACCAAAGTAATACACCTGAGGTATGAGGAGAAGTAACACTCCAGGCTCTCCAGCTCTTCTATCTCAAAAGTTTAAAGCTGTGGCAAATGTGTTTGGTAGGGTGACACTCAGGAGTCATCCTGTGCTTGCCTTCATGGCAGGAATGAAGCAAGGCAGCAAATCCTGCTTATAATTTGCACACCTCAAACACATCCCTAAAAACGCCTCTTTTGTGTGATGCAGGGTGTCTTGTTCAACAAGGGAGAAAAACTGTCAGAAGCTGAACAGGCAAAGGAGAGTGAGAATCTTGCTCCATGAGCAGGGCATCTTCATGATCACAATATAACATGCTCAAGGCTGGGAGGCCAGGGGACCTTGTTGTCCCCTCTGCACACCCATCAGCACCCTGGTAAGGCTGAGTTGATCAGTGGAATGGTAATGGTTTCTTATTTCAGTAAATTTTTAGAGACGATAACAAAGCTCATGAGACACTGCTGTGAGGTCAGCAGGGATGACCTTCTCCACAGTGAGGAGAATGTTGGGATGGGATGTTTAAGCTAAACCTTGATATACAGCACTCCTTTATAAAGGGTAAAATTCTGTAAAACCTTTTAGAAAGAAATTACTTTATTCAGGAAGAAATACAGCACCATGGGGAAAGAAAAGAAACAAGCAAACAAATGGCTTTTGATCTTCTCCAACACTTCCTAAGAGGCTTAACTGAAAATTTCTAAACATATTTTTCTCAGTATATATCCTCTCCATTTTCTATTGTCTCTGATAAGATTAATTTCTCACTCAAGGATTCCAGCAACCTCCTTGACTAGTATTTAACAAATATTTTCATTCCACAACATGGTTGTATTTAACACCTTCAGACAAGTCTGGGCTGAATAGCCACAATGCATTTAGAAACCAAAAGTGCCTATAACAACTTCACTGTGTAAGACCTGAAATTTCAGGGAAATCCTCCAAATTCAGAGGTCACTTGTAGTCATTCATGACCTAAATTTTCAACCTTGTCTTTGAATCTTGGTCTTGTACTGAGGGGCAAGATAGCAATGACAAGAATGAAAGTTATACTCACAAAGATGTAATTTTTAGTTTCTCAGTCACAAATGTACAGAAAACATTTGAGTACATATAATTGTTCTTCCTTCTTTGGTCTTGGCTTTAAATATCTCTTACTGGTCTTTCCTAGAAAGAAATACTATGTCAGAAGGACTTTTGTTCTGACCTAGTACAAAACTTATATGATTGTAGGACCAAGACCTAGCTTTCCAAAATCTTCCAGGTTTGGAAGCACTGAAAAATAGAAAAGGAAAAGAAAAAGGAATGCCATCAATCTAGTAACAGTTTTAAGTTTTGGTGGGTGTTACTATTATTATTATTATCCCCTGCACTATTCATAATAACCAGGAAAGTATTAAGTAGTTACAGGGTGACAAGAAGAAAAGTAAAGGAAAAGAAAGAAATCCCCAGCCACTCATTTTATTTCCCACAAGTCAAAAAGAGATGAAATGAGTATTAAATTTATCTTAAGAAGTGCAAAGAAATGCTAAAAATGATTAGCTAAAACAAAATGCTGTTTCATTTCAAATCTGCAAGAGAAAATCAGCTATTTTTAAAATGTATGAAATATTAATGAAATTAATCCCATTCATTCATGAGGTAACCTCTTCATTTCAGTTTAACCTCTCTGCACCAGAGCGCCGGATGAAGGGGACATGGAGGGAAAAGAAGATGGAGCTTCCTGGAGTGCTTTGTGCTGAGCCTATTTTGGGTTGCATAGCAGCTGATGGGCACTGTGGGCAGCATCCATGAGCTATGGCAACGCTTGGGGTGACGGTGGCAGCTGTGCCAGCCCTTGGATCAGTCCCCAAGCCCAGAAATACAAAGACATCATGAAGCTGTTTCCCTCCCTTGTCTTGCGTTGAGCCTCCTGGGAGGCACAAGATGAAACCTGGCACTGGTGTCCTTCTTGATCTCTGCCAGCCAGAGCTTCCACACCCTGACACATCCAGCCCATTTGCACCCACAGAGTTGGACTAATGTGTGTCAGAGAGCTCCTCTTACAGTCAGGACCACAACAAACTCCATATGGATGTCAGTTCTTGGAATTACTGCTGGAACAAGACCAAGCTGGTAGGCAGGAAGTTTAGGCCAACAAAGCCAGGCTTTCAAAGTCAGAAAAGTTTGATAGCAGCACTCCTGTAGCTTGCTGCAGAAGATCCCTTTTGCTAAATTTAGGCACTAAATAGCATTGCTGACCTATTCTCTTTGCAGGATGCCTGGCATGGTGCAAAAGCACTTTCTGGAATAATCTCTTCAACACAACACCATGTGCGCTGCTTAAGGATACTCCATGAGCTTGTACTTGTGCAATCACTGACATTTGCTCTTGAGCTGATTTGTATTGTCAGTGTAAATATAAAGGTGAACAGGTTCTGGAGGGTACAATGCAAAGTCAGCACCATTGGTACCAGAGCAGGCAGCACAGGCCCATGACAGGCAGCAAATGTGCATTTCAGCACAGCTCCTCCTGGAAAGAGAGGAATGCAACCATCAGTCCCTGGCTCCTGGCTAACTAAATACAAAATACTTGTCAACAAAAAAAACCAACAAAATCAATCTGGTTTTTAAGTGGCTTCCAAACCTGACATAGCCAAAACATCAATCAGGTGAAAGATGCTGCATTTTCGCCTGCAAATTTCTGCCCACAGAGAGCACTTGGCCACAGATCTCCCCAGATTAACAAGGTCAGCAGGTCCCATCACAGAGCAGCCTTTGTTCTGCAGCTGCAGCCTGACACTTGGATCAGGTTGGATTTGAAACCTTCCCCAAACCCACCACCTCCATCTGGGAGCAGGCAGCCCAAGTTGAGTTCAGGCTGGACTCACTCAGAGCCCAGGGCTGATGGATAAATGCATTTCCTTCCACTGCCATCTGCCATCTGGTACCTATGCTGAAAAGACACAGCACTGTGCTGGCATGTCACAGGTCTGCTCCAAGGGCTCTCTGCTACTGCCACCACCCTGGGAGGTAACAACAGCAGCCAGGAGAACCAGGGAGCCTCGGCAGCAGAGCCCCTGCCATGCCTGCCATGGAGCTCTGGCCAGGTGAGGCTGAAATTGGAGTTCTCATGGCCTCCAGGGTGAGGCTGGAATTGGAGTTCTCCTGGCAAAGCACCTGGGGTGAAATGACCTCACTGGAGACTTAGTACAGGATTTCTGGATGATGCAGTAAAGTTGACTGTAATGGTAATTGTCTTACAGGACTTGAGCATCATGGTTGCAGGATCTGTCCCCTCCCCTTCAGGGAATTTGCGTCCTGCTTTAAGTCATCAGTTAAAGCAGGATTTCACTAATTCCCAGTTGATTTTGTCACAGGAGTGTTACACACACACACACACACAGAGCATCTTATCCAGATAGATCTACAGCAAGGATTTTGGGGCTATGAGAAGGTTTGGGTGGCAGCCTGTGATGGCTTCAGCACTGGTTGCTGCAGTCACAGAATCACAGAACAATCTGAGTTGGAAAGGACCCAGAGGGATCATTGAGTCTCACTCTTAAATGAATGGGCCTACACAGGGATCAAGTCTGTGACCTTGTTAGCACCATGCTCTAACCAAGGGAGTTAATCTCAATTTTGCTCAGCTCTTATAAATTCTTATTATCCTTATAAATTCTCTCATTATAAGCATAGTCCCCTCATCCCATGGCAAAGGTGAATGATGCTTCCAAAATAACCTTCAATGTAGCAGGTTGAATGTGGCTGGGCTGCCTGGAGCTTTTGCAGTACCTCATGCAACAGGACAATGCTCTTGCTTCAGTCTTTTGATTGACACTGGAAGGTTGAAAACACAAAGAGGAAATCGAATTTTCATTTTTTCACCCCTGCTTTGGAAAGAACCAGAAGATGAAGTCTTCATCTCACCCACCTTCACTTCCCATCACAGCCAAATCAAAGGATGCTCCCACAGCTGTCATTCTGAAATCAGACCACCTGAACAGTCAACAAGCAAAGAGCCATGCAGGCAGTTCTGCTCTTGTCCCTGGGACTGCCCAGGGATGTGGAGCAGGGACACTTGCCTCCCAAGACCCAGCTGCCACTGCTGTCCCTTCAGCAGGACACGAAGCCACCAGTCTGGACAGCAGGTGCTTCACAGTACAGTATCCCTACAACCTTCATATGGACATCTCTAGTCCTCTGATGCCTCTAAATAAATTCCCTTTTCTTGTTTTAAGCAATGAGAAAATGGTGGAAAATGGGTTTTTCCTAACAGGCAGAACTAAAGCTTGTTCCATATTGCTAAGCTGATTTTTAATTGTCTGGCAGCTACTGAGAAGAATTTTCATGGTATTTTGTGGTTTGAGGTTGAAAAGTGTTCCTGTCTTGAAATATTTTGTCTAAGCTTAGTTTCTTTGTCTAAATAGATCAGTAAACTAATGTGTGACCCAAACATAATGACTTCCTTTTTAGATCTGTAAAAACTTCAAAGGAACATGCTCATTGCAGACTACAAAACTGTCCTAGAATATTCACTGAGATACTCTGCATCAGGAAACATATACATATTCATTAGCAGTTTTTATTTATCTTCAAAACACTACAGTTCTGAAAAAACAAATCAAACAGAAGTCTAAAAAGCCTTTGTGTTCAGCCAAGACTACTTGGGAAATGATTAGTATTACTGCAGTTGTACTGAGTAGACAGGGTTATTAATTAAGACATACTGGTTTGCTCTGGCGCACTCTATCCTCAGCAGAAGATCTGTCAAGTTATTGTGGTTTGTACAAAAGTTTTCTCCACATACCATTTGTTACGTTTTCTAAAATAAAACCAACTTGAGTCTTCATGCTTTCAGATTTCTCAGGGCTCTATTCACTGAAAGCAATGTCAAAAATCCTACCCACCACGACCCTAATAGACTCAATTTAGAAATGTATTTGCTACAATTTGAAAGTATCTTTCTGCTCTCTCAGTAAATAACCCCATAATTTGTTTTATGGGCCTTCGAGTCTGGGAACAACTGCCAGCAGTCTGTGTTCTGTGGAACAACAATCTTCTGGAGATTTGTGTTTGATTCGCCACAGAAATGAAATCTAACCTCCTAAGAGGGGAACAATGACCCAATAGTCCTGTATGAGGCTGAGAATTAGGGCAGAGGAATTCAGTTTTGCCATAACATCAAACTTCTTGTGTGATCTTGGACAGCATCCTTGTGAAGGTCCACGCTGCTGTGCCTGGGAAGCAGCGTGACTGTGGTGAATTGGTGTATCTGGAGCTGCACGTCACTGCTCTGCTCCTGGCTCCTGAGCCAGGTCCAAACAGCCATGCTGGTATCCCTACACCGAGTGCGTGGTAGCCCTGGGAGTATCTGTGGTCACAGAGCCCAGAAGTCTAGAAAATGAGCTTTGATTCCTGTGACATGAGGCTTCAGCAATTTCTGACATAGCTCATATGTCTCTATAGACCCTTAATTCTCCCGTAGCATTTTATTCTTAATTTTAAAATGGGAATAATAGTGGTGAGTGGTGAGGAGAGCCTGGCCACCCTCTTCTGGGGGTAAGAAGAGTTCAGTGACCATTCATCCTGGGGATCAGAGGGTGACCTCTGATGTCTTCTCTTTACTGACACAGGTGTAGCCATTCTCTTAGTAGAAGAACTCATTTGCTTTTTAAATAATGGTCCTGTGGTGAGTAGTGTGACCTGAGATTGTGCTGACTGAATAAATGGCCTGGGAATATGTCACATTAACACAGTACTGATGTCTAACAGAAGGAAATCTGTATTTTCCCTAAACCAAACTGCAAAGAAATATAAGCAAATCTGATCCAGACTTCAATTAAAGGCAGTGCACAAAATATTTCTTCTGTTCCTTGAGCTAATTTTGCTGGTAGCTGCTCAAAGTACAACTGCATACTGATTCCTAATCCTCCTCAAGTTCTGACCAAAGTGATGCTCTTCTGAGATCTTTGTGTTTCTTTCTCCTATTGAGAATGGGATCTGCCTTCTCCTAGCTTTTGTGAGTGTCCCTACCACAAAGATCTCACAGATTAAACAGACAAAGCAATAAAAACAATATATTGAAAACACAGTAACAAGGATCATAAAGGAACAGAGGGGCAACTATGGGAAGTGAAATGGCCACTGTCACAGCACACTAGCTCCACAGAAAGCAAGCTGTATGGTTAATGTCCTACAGTAGGCACAGCCACCTGAGCATTACATGAAGGTGCTCTGAGATAAGCACAGCAACTCTTTACCCCTCACACACTCAACACACAGTCCATGGCTGCAGAATGCACTGGCATGAGCCTCTTTTTGCAATTCCTATTCAAACTGGACTTCCTTAAAAAGTATTCCACCTGGAAATTTCAGAGATAATACTTTGTCTGAAAAAATCATCAAATACCTTTTGGAGATGGATTTTCTCATTCTTCCCTCAAAGTTAAGAAGTACACTTCAGTCTCAATGGCAAATTTCAAAAGGTTTCATTGATATTTTTATCTTTTCTCTGACAAGTAGACATTACTGGATTCAACCCAAATCCCTGTGTCCAGCAAAGCCTGAATTATCATCAGCAACCTGACATGACTATCTATTGTTTAAGTTCTGATGTGCTTAGCTGGAGATACATTTTCTTCTTTTTACAGGTTCCATAGTTCCTCACCTTTTTATTTTTCAACTCTTACTCTACAAGTCCTTCAACTCCTTTTCCTTCATTCAGGTTCTCTGTAAGAGACTTCTCAGGCCCTGCACTAGGAGGACATACACAAAAGTGTTACACCTTCAGCTTCTCTGAGTCTGCTTCTGAGCCTGGAAGTTCCCTCTGCAATACAGGGCACCTCTGAATGTGAAAGCTTTAGCATAGATGGATGTTTTCATATACTCCATGGAAAATCCTATGACTATTCCAATTAAGATGGGTAGTCTTCATACACCATCTAGCAGATTGAGCAAGACTTGATCTTTGAATTTACCAAAAGGCTCTTGGCAAACATTAGGGGATTTTCTGTGCCTAGATAATGTGAAACTCTTCTACTTCAGTGGATTTAGGGTCAAGCTGTCAAAAGAAAGCAACCATGTGGAGCTCACCACAGAGTTTCCTACAGTGAGCAGCTCATATGTTTCTTACCAGATGAGATGTTGGTGCTAAAGATTTTTGCACACACACACACAGACACACAAATCAGTGCTTTGGAATAATGAAAGCATTTAAAATTCCTTTGGATGGCAATATTATGAAGAGCACACAACATACACATGGAGGATGGGAAGGAAATAAAAGCAGAGGAAGGCGTCACGTCTTGAGGAAGGTCATGGAAAAGGCTGGTGACAAGATTCAGAACACAAAAGAGATGTTCTGGCTGGGGTTTTTGTTACAATAAAAGACTGCCTCTCTTCTAATAGGGATTCCTCATCTTAGCATAATGCTGCAATAACTGCTGCAGGGATCCCACAAACACAAGCAACAGACAGCCACCTTTCCCAGAACATAAACTCTAAGGAATTTTGGTAGGTATCAAATGATCCCTTCCTCAGAACTCAGCACCAGCATAAGGGTGGGACACATGCACCATCATGGCATTGTATCAGTAATACCTGGCAATGCCCTTTGAAAAAAAATCTCTTGCAATAGCTGGGCCATTCAGATGCACACAAGTTAAAAACCAGTAATAACAAAGGTAACAGCTACAGAGTCACCTCTGGTGTACTGGACACTTCTATCATAACTGTTTTACCTGCAGGCAATGTTTTTCTTTCAATTCTTGTTTAAAGATTAAAGGACTTTTTCTTCCTTATTTTCTCACATTATACAAGGTATTCTAATTACTGTTGGATGATGACTGCAATGTTAACAATATATAATTTACAAAATTTATGCCCATATTGACACCAAAATAAAACCTGAGATTGCACTCCAATACTGTGGTTTTATTATACTGTAAGTACAGTTTCAAACATAACAGGATTTATTCATAGCATATTTACTCTGCTGAAGTGAGCATAAATATGTAAATATCTAAGGCTTAAACTGGGAATTGCCTACTGCTGCTTTCAAGTCATGCAGCACTCTCTGCACTCTAAATACAGGCTGACAGCAGAAACAGCAGAACTGTACATCCAAGGAAAGTATTACAGATGGATCAACCTTGCATATCATTACCTTACCCCTGACTTCTAACACAGAATGACAGTGGACACACAGTTGTAGCTTTCACACTAGTTTAATGGAACAACTACAGAGAGAGAGAGCACACATTGCTGATTGGGGCAGCTCCTGCTGGAGTGTGATTTCAAGGAAGAAATATCCATTTTTATAAGATACCATTCAAATGTACTAAGCAAAATAATTTTCATTTTTAAATACGTGTAAGTGAAGGGGTGTTGAATTTGTTCCCACGTTGTCAGAGAAGATGAGGACAGCAGAAGTGCCTACGAGCAACACTCAGACAAAATCTTTTTCTGAGTGAAATAAACATGAAGAGAAGTGTGTGGTGGGAAAGTCATTCTGCTGAAGCCAGTGGATGCAGCTTCATTGGCTTCTCTGGAGTATGAGGCAGCAAAAACCTGTTCCAAAGACCTGCAGGAATGAGAGGTTACACCAATGTGAAGGGACTGCATGTGGGGTACATTGAAATGAAGGAACCCTACTTATAGCTTTCTCAGAGGCAGAAAGCTCAATCAGTTTTCAAAGCTGCAAATAAATAAGTAAAAAGACACAGCAGAATTGCACATGGGACAATTAATGGAGGGTAGTTGGAGTGACAGAGAATAATACCAGCTTTGCAGCTGGAATTTCAGATCTAAGCAAATACCCAAGTGAGCATATTTAGCCATGTACATATTTTAATTCACACCTTTCCACTCACTTATTGCCTCCGTGCCAGATAGTTTTTAAGAATAGGAATCAATTGCCCATAAAAGGTGTCACATTGTCAACAATGGCAATGAAATCCCCTGGTTCCTGAACAAACAGCCTCAAAGCAGCACTACAAACTCCTGCTCACTGCTGAGGCAATTTGCCTCTCGTGTAACCTGGAGGGTATCTCTCATTATAATTGCTACTCGGTCCTGGCTTGAATTGCTCCAAGCTCTTCTAATACAATCTGATCCCTTCAGACTCTGCTTTACTGCCCTTGTTCAAGCATGAAGAATTCAAGCTGGAACAGGTGCAGAGCAGGATGATTAACAATCTGGGGAACAGGGGGTCTTTCACAAGCAGAGCTGCCAACGCTATCAATTTATGTGGTAGACAACTGCTTTGGGCAGTAACCTACTGGATTTCCAGTATGTGGCAGCTTAGGTTCTTGTATGCCTGGAAATTCAGGAGAATTTCACAGAGCATACACAAAGCAACTTGAGGTGGAATGAACAGTGGGTCTGATACGTCCCTGGTCCCAGAAGGGGCACAGAGTCAACTGGTGGTTGTCACTTCTGGACCAGCAAGGACAGAATGGCCCAAGGAGGGCTCTGTCCATGTGCTGTGGTAAGGGCTGACTGATGTCTGGGCTTACATGGGGGTGGCAGTGAAAAACACTGTGAAGGAAGAAATGTCACTATGCTAAAAGATAGCATCAGCAGGGAGAAAAAACAAGTATGGGCTGGCCAGGGATACAGTCATACTGTAAACTGGAAGGTGCCAGGTAATTATGAGTGTACGGATGTTGCACAACAGCCTTCTCCAAGGTGGGGGAGGCAACAGCTACTCCCAAAAAGAGCTTGAGCCTTTATGGAACAATTCTATTACAAAACTGTCTGTAACATTAGGGATTAAACCAGCTAAATCCAAAGATCCTGTCCTGTTTTCAACCATGCAGTGGCCCTTATGTGTGCCTTTCTCATAAAAAACATATGCTCCTCTCTGCTTTCTCTGGAATTTACTCTGTGTTTTTCTCTACTGAGCATTAGCAGTAGTATTATTTTTTGTTTTCCAGTGTGTTAATCTCATTCTAAGTGCCAATTCTTTGCATTAGCTTTAATTTCTTTATATGTTTTCTGCTTACATATATTTACATCACATAGGTAAAGGACTAGGCATCATTTAGCTTAGCTGACAACAGTCATTAAAAGAATTATCTTTCAATTATTTTTCTTCCATTTTTGTCTATTGTGAAATCACAATTTTTTCTAAACTTCACAACATAATCACAATTATAACTCTCTGAAATTGTCAATGAATTAATCTTTTTTATGACCATGGGATCATGAAGTTACTGGAAAATCTCCTGGAAATCAGAGGCTGAATTTCTACTTCACCTGAGAGCTGGTACCTAGTGAATAAAAATGACATAAATCCTATTAATTTCACACAGTGAAGGTAAACTGGTAACATTCCTCCCTACTACAACCTCCCTTACAAAAATCCATCTGAATCTTTAATACTAAGTCATGAAGAGAAAACAACCTAGCACTTAAAAAAATAACGTCTTTTCAATTAAAGATTTAAAAGCAGAAGGCACCTTATGTACCTTTTTCTTATCTTTCAGATAAAGACCTCTTGGGTAAGCTTGGTAAATCCTTATCTGCTAGATAAAGGGCCACTATGATGGGTCTTATCGCTTAATTAAATCCTAGTACTATGTACAATGAAGTCAATAATTTGTTATACAAGATAGCACTTCAGCCTGTGCATTGGATAATGCATCTCTATGGGTTCCCTGTACCTCAGCCCACTGTAATGGGTCATGTTCCATAACCTGCTCCTGGGCTGCCAGGAATTCATTACAAAAAGGGGACCCAGCTTAACGTGGACAGGCTGTGATAAATAAAACTGTTGGATCAACTAGATAAATTAAATTTGCCAAATCAAACTGGTTTGATACATAAGCCCTAATTCTATCATTCTTCCTCGTAAGGGATTCAGCTGAATGTAAAAAAATTGTGGATTTTGGAGCAAATAGAATACTGGTTCTACTAATAACTGTATTGGAAAAATAGTATAAACAAAGTTAATGTTTGAAGTTGTTGCAAAACCTGTGGACCAAATGTAGCTACTGAAAGAAAAGCATGATAAAGTCTAAATCCTGAGCATCTTTGTGTTCATTAAGGCTCACATCACTCATTATATTTGAATCCACATATCAGGATGAAAAGAGAAACAGATCAATAACAGCTATAGCAACTATCACCACATATCATACTGGCAAGGTCTTCCTGAATGTAAACCCAGTTCAAACGATTCTATTTTCCACACAAACATATTTGCATAAAGCAGTCTAATACTTGCAATGCTTCATTTCACTAATTGGCTTATTAGTAATGTGCTAGAGTGATCTGTTCCTGAGTCTGTTTGGCAACAGCGCTTTTGTACATATGGAAAACCCATAAAATCAGGTGCATTGTGTCTCTGAGTCTTTGGAGGACCCCATTATAGCCCAAACCCATTACCCATTAGGCCCAGCAAACACAGAAATGACTTGGTTCTATAATACACTGAAGCTCTCCAAGCCAGGAGTCTTGCCCTGGTAAATGTGGAAAATGTTGGAGTCAAGATCTGCTACGACACTAATCTTGCTCAGTTCTATAAAAATAGAGACTCTGTGGCTGGGATTTATTTCCCTTCACTTTGACCAAGAGAGGTCTCCCACAGCTAAGTGGCACCATTCAGCCCATCTAATGTAACTGAGTGAAGGAGGTTACACAACAAGCTTAGCTCTGACCTTTACACAACCAGAGGCAGAGAACATTTATCCTCCCCTTAGAAAGAAGCCCTGAGGAGCATCTGATCATGGAGCTGTACCAGTGCTACAAGGCAAGATGTCTGTCCGTGAAGGATGGGGCATTAAAATTCTCAGGTGCTCAGTAAGACAAAAGGTCCAGATGAGGATGTGGCTCATGCTGAAGATGCTGAGAGCTTTGGAGTGTGTTATCTTTACTAATTTATGCCAATTGTGTGCTCAGACCTGCACTCTCAATGTTAAGTAGAGACAACTCTGAGCCACAGGGATAAACCACAAACCAGCTCTAGATTATGCCACTCCAAATCACCCCCATTAGGATTATTCTGCAAATTTAGCATCTCCACACATTTACAGGGTTTATTGCTATCACATTCTGCTTTCATAAAGCTGAGGGTGCAAAAACTGCTTCCAGGAACCACTGGTATTGATGCCAGGCTAAATATGCTCTAAGTTGCTTGAGCTGTGTGCAGGAGTTCCTGGATTTCACAGCTGGCTACTTCTAGCAAATTGTACTCCTTTCTGTGCATAGTCCCAGAGGATTTACCCATAAATGCATAGACCTAGTTCTTGCATGTCTGGCAAACTCTTCTTGTATGCTTGCCAAGTTTTAAAGGGCAAGGAATCAACAGCTGATAATTTATGCCAGGAACCTACAATGATCCAAACTCACCCCTCGTGTAATTCTGGTAAAGACAGCAGAGTTCCAGGGGAAAAGTTGTTGGCTTAGCAAAGCAAATTTTCACTGACATTTGAGGAATACACAGTATCAATTAAAGCAGAGCTAATTATTGCTACTATTATTTGCATTGCAGCAGTTCCCAGAGGCTTTTAACGGGATTATAGCCTTCTGGCACGAGGAGTTCTTAGGAACATGAGCTTGTATCTGGAAGTTTGTACACGACTGCTGACATTTGCTACCTGTGCAAAATGTTCAGTGGGGCTCCACAGAGCACTGTGCTGTGCTCACAGGTATGGGTCGCAGGAATCTGAGCCACAGGAGCTCCTTGTGATGCTCTGAGGTTTGCCTAGAGCCATCACATGTCCTTCTGCTCTTTTACAGCCTGGCCTTTGTCCAGAGAAAGCAAGCTCTTCCCAAAGCTCAGCACTTGGGCAAGGCCAACAACAATGCTGAACATTGCCTCCTCGTCAGGAAGTCTTGGGAAACATCCTAACCTTTATATTTATTTTGATATGTTTATCATGGGGTGCCACTCCCTTTACCTAAGAATGGGGATCTTTGACATTATCCACTACATTGAGCCTTTCTTGCAAGGAAGGACTGCCTTACATTTGTCAACTTCACCCCGATTCATGTGCCATTCCTCACACCAGATGGGATCCTGGTGAAATGAAGCAAAGCTTAGTAAGATTTCCAGCATCCAGACTGAAAAAAAAATTAGAAATAAACCACTGTGAAACATTTAACACTGGGATTTCCTTGGTGTTTCCTGATTTCTTTTCACAAGATTCCTAAAATATATTGCAAACCCTGGGGTCCAGAGCACTACCCAGGCTTCTGAATGCTGCTCTCTGTTCAGAACCCAAAGTACAGCCCAGCTGGAGCTGATAAAAATGTATATATTTTACACTACAACAAGGTATGTGTTCTGTTGAGATTTTGGTCTTTGGTGGTTGACCAGCTTTCTAGGGACTCCACACTTGACACATTGCTTGCTCAGCCCATTTCTCAGCCCACAAGCTCTCCTGTTCTCCATCATGACAGCTGCTTCAGGGTCACATTGCTCTGAAGAAATTACAGCTGAAATAAGATGCATCAAGTGGATTGCAGACTACAAGGCAGATAAAATGCAACAAGGGGATAAATATGTACCAAGAATGCAGGAGGAAACAGAAAGAAAAATTACAGTGAAACCAGAAATGGAAACAGATGAATGTTGGCTACAGCTCTGACACTACAGTTAGTCATGGGGCTGTAACACACTCAGAAATGTTTCTGTTCAAGGTTTATCACCAGTGTTTTTCATATACCTTATTTTAATCCTCCTACTGCCCTCCTTCCTTAAGTAAGACATTAATTAGTTTTTCAGTATTTGCCATTTCCTAATCTGCCTCTACCCTTCCAGGCTCAAAGGGAAAGCACCTTTCATCTGTCTCTCTTTCAAGAGGTACTGCTGTGTCCTATGATTGCTGTCACTGCCAACAGGTCATAGATCAGGACTAGTGACACCTACAAGAGAGCAAATTTGCTTTTGCACCCCGCATTTGTACACTTTAAATTCAGAATTTCCTGTCAGGTGTGACAGAATATGCTGCATCCATGCTGCACAGGATGTTGCTGAAATGACCAATGAACTCCTAAGTGCAAGGTTTGGAGGACTTTACCCAAAGACAGGTTTAACTTTGGATGGAAGACGTCAGATGTCACTGAGAGCTTCAGCACAAGGAGGTTATGAGCCAAACCCAGACTGGATCACCCATCTGGGCCAGCCTGCCATGCTGTGAAAACTCAGTCTGGCTTTGCCAGACTAGAAAGCAAGCACACAGAGAGGCAACTGTGGTTCAAAAGCAAAAACTATATTTTGTCTCTGGAATTAGGAACCAACACTGTTCTAAACATCTTCATATTAATTCCAGGTGTTTCATGGAATTAAACTTGGAAAGCTGCTGTACTGGATTTCTGACTGATTTTTAACCAGAGTGCAAAAATAAATAATGATTTAAGTATAAAAAAAGATTTAAAAAATATTATGTCTGCTCCAGAAATAAGCTACAAATTATTTTGTTACAAATAAAACTGATAATGACTATTACTATGGAAATAGATTAATGTAGAGAAGTTAGGACACAACAATTTTTACTGAAAGATTTAAAAGAAGAAATGTGAGGCAGGAAATTAAAGCAACCTGCTCCAGTAATGCAATGAATGCAGAACCAGGATTATTGGATCTTGAGTTCTCTCTCTCTCATTTACTTCATCCCCTTGCAAGACAATCTGTTTCATTCCTGACTGCAACAGGATTTGCTTGAAAGATGCACAAGCAAATATGTTATTTATGCAGAACTACCAAAAGTATTTTTTAAACTGATGATTAATTCATATACAATAATTTTAATTCATGGGTTCCAGAAGCTGTATGCTAACTTACCAAAAAGACATGAGCACATTTGCATTTATAGCATGGCATAGGAAGTGTAGAGAAAAAGTTGGGGCTTTTTATACAGAATCCAGAGCAAGTACAATTCCTGGAATTTGAAAATTCATAGAAAGTTCTGAGTGAAGGTAAGTAGAGTCACCATACCTGACTCTGTCATTATCATTTAGGTCCCTGTTTCACACCTGCTGAAGTTTGGACACCTGGGAACAGCCACTTTTTTGTACCAGAGCTGTGCAAAGTGGCTAAAGTGTTTGCATATTATCAAAATAATAGTTAAGTGTCCTGTTATTCCTCTTAAACATTGGACTGGTCTGTTAAGAAAATGGTAAATTGGTTTCTGTTTGGACTGTCAGTCAAAAACATTTACTATTAAAATGAGCAGAAATATAGAGTATAAAATATCCATAAAATCTACATATGTGAATTCCACAAAGCTGCCCATTGTGAACACTGTTTATGTTTAACAATTTCCCAGCATCAAACAAACGGGATACGGAGAATTTTGACAGGAGAGCTGTGAATTGTAAGACTGGCTGAGTCTTGCCCCACACAGCCTTTAAAGGGTCCAGGAAACTCCTTCCCTTGCCAGGAAACCCTTTTGTACTGCAAACCAGCTTCAGGAAAGAAAGATCAATACCAAGAAGCAATTGGTGAACTCCTGGCCCCCCACTGAAATCCTCATGGGTTTTTACCACTGGTAATTGTTGTATTCACTCATCGCCCCCATGTCAGGCAGTCAGAGCTGGACTGATGGACTACACATGAAATTATCAGCAAGCATCACCCACTGATGGCCTGTTTCCCCCATTAAAGCAGAATTTGGCTGTGAGTTTGTAGAAATACATAAAGAGTAAACCTCTAGCTGTACGGTTGTGAGGAAAACCTGAAAAATGAGATCAAATGCAATGTATAGACAAGTCTGCAGGGAGCACAGAACAAAGTGACATGAGAACTTCCCTATTCTCCTAGCGAGGGTTTAATCAGATAACGCTGATAATTTAAATACTAACATTGTTAATTATTTCCACCAGGACTTGTCCACCTGGGAAAGTTTTGCCGTTTACTCGAACTAGTCTTGTTACAGTAGGCTCCATTAAATTGTTTTAGGTCAGATTTGGTTTCCTTACAAGTAGTATAACCCAGAAGATTGTTTTATATCACGGCATAATTTTATATCACATTTAACCTGGCCTGTGCAAAAGTCTGGATTTCCCTGTTAAAACTTGGAGGAGTCAGGAAGGAAAAGTTGAAGGAAAAACTTTCTGGTAATTACTTTTCTGATGAGTGATCCAAACTGATATACTCAGCAGCCACAGTGAAAATGAGAGGGGGCAAGTAGCCAAGCAGCCAGGAGGGCAGTGCTTGGAGTGCCAGCAGGACGGGATTCACAGCTTGCAGTGAACCAAACTGAGCGTGTTGTAACTCTGAACCATAAAGGGAGATGAAGTCAGGTGAGGTTTGAGTGTGGAAGCAAGAACCACAGGATCTGAACTTCTTCAATTAATACACGGGTTAACTTCTCTGCATGCTCAAACCTTGAAAGATGGGGGATCACAGATCTACCTAACACACCTTGAACCATCCCCTTCATGGTGTATTTAATTAATTGACTTGTGAGGTTTTTTTGTCACCCAACAGGCAGCTGAACTCGGTGGTTCAAGCTGGAGCCGTGACTCCTGAAGCCTCAATACAGCCCCACGTGTGCAGCTCTGAGACCTTCCACCCAGGAAGGACATTGGATCTGCTGGAGCGGCTCCACAGAAAGGAGAGAGAGTTGGTGCAGGGTCTGCAGCACAAGAATGATGAGGAGCAGCTGAGGGAGCTGGGGCTGTTCAGCCTGGAGAAAAGGAGATGCAGGGGAACCCTATCACTCTTTACAACCACCTGAGAGTGTGGTCAGCGGAGAGTTGATGTAATTTCTAAACCAATCTGCAATAGGACAAGAGGAAATAGTCTTGAGCTGCACCAGGGGAAGTTTAGGTGGGACAAAACGCGCGATTAGAGATCGGAAGGGGCTGCCCAGAGTGGTGGAGGAGTCACCGTTCCTGGAAGCGTTTAAGGAAGACCGGACATGGCACTCAGTGTAATTGCTATGCCGCTGTTCCGTCACGGGCTGGCCTCGATGATCTCAGAGGTCTTTCCCAACCTAATTGAGCCCGTGATTCAGTGCGGGCCGCGCATTTCAGCGGTGGTACGAGGAGTCACCCACGTCCACAAGAGACACGTACAGACCCCCATGAGAGAGTCTCGCCCTCCCATTCCCCCTGTCTGTCCCGGCCAGGGGAACCAGCACCGGCTCTGCCGCCCCACACGCAGGCGGGACAGCGAGCGCTGCCCGTGCCCCGTGCCCCGCCCCGGCCGCCATTCCGCCCTCACGCCACCCCCGCGCACGCGCCCCGCCCGCCGCGCACGCGCGCCACCCTCCCGCCCCGCGCACGCGCGGGGGGCGCCGGCCTGACCAACCAGCGGCGCGCGCCGCCCGCCCGCCCCCGCCGCGGAGGGAGGGCCCGAGGTCCGCCGCCGTCCCAGCATGCAGCGCGGCGGCGACGGCGGTGGTGGCCGCCATGTCGTGCTAGTTTGTTGTTCTCCGGCGGCGGGAGCGGGGCCCGCCGGGCGCTGAATCCGAGCCCTTACCGGCCCCTTGCCCGCGTCCTTCGCCGCGGCACCCGCGCCCGCCGCTCCGGCGGGCGGCACCGCGGCGCTGCCGCGACCCGCCGCCGCCCGGGCCGGCCGAAGAGCCATGGCTGCCGCGCTGGGAGGAGGCGCAGGTGGGTGCTGGGGCCGCGCTCGGGGGAGCGGGGCGGGCTCGGGGCAGCGCGGCCGGCGGGGTGAGGGGACCGCGGGCTCGGCGGGGCCCGCCCGGGGCGGAGGCGCTGCCGCGGGCCCGGCTGGGGGCGGCGCGTCCCGCGTGGCCGGGGCTGGGGGCGCGGATCGGGGGGAGAAGGAGCGGCCCTGGCCCCGCGGAGCCTCGGGAGCGCCGCTCCGCTGCTGGGGCCGGCCGTGGCGGGGAGCGGCTGCGGCCGCTCGGCGGGGCAGGGCCCGCAGGGTCAGCGGCCTCGGCGAGGGTGCGGAGCCTTCGGGGGACGTGGGTGGGTTTTAGTGAAAGACATTCACAGGATCACAGGATCGGTTAGGTTGGAAAACATCTCTGAGACCGTCCAGCCCAACCTATGGACGAACACCACCGTATCAACTAAACCACGGTACTGAGTGCGGCGTCCAGTCTTTCGCTAAACACCTCTAGGGATGGTTGGTGTTTTTTCACATAGCTTTTGCAGGTATAGGTGTGTGGGTTGAGTAACGCGTCTTTAATCTACAGCGTAGCTATTATTTATTTCATGGACTATCTAGAAGTAGAGGATCTCACTTGAGAAGTGTAAAATGAAGTCAGTGTTTGACTCCAAGACTCTCAGGTGTTTGTTCCACTGTGCTTCTGCATGAATACATATACTTTTACACACGGTATTTTAATAGACAGCTCTGTGGTTCTGATTAACCAAACTTTAAAATGAGAATATTTGGTTGGGTGATTAAAAGAAAGTCTTTCAGGGGTCTCTCCAGAGTGTTCAGGAGAGATAACAGTTAAGAGGAGTTGTGTGTATCTGTACTTGCTTTCATTAGAAGGAGCAGTTTTTGATAAAGACTGATCAGAATAGTCGACCCACTTGTCCTTGTCTGTACAAAAGTTTTTGTTGATTTAGTGTCTGTAAGTTGTTGTCGAGGAGGAGAGGGGTGGTTGATTCAGTACTCACTCAGCTGAGGGGTCTGACTGTGCTTTGTGTAACAAGGCATATAAACATAATTACATTTTTATCCATAATAACATTTTTTGGGAAGTCTTGCTATACATAAAGAAAAATACTACAGAGAAATTCCCAAATTTAGGAGCTGAGTTGGGAAGAAGAACTAGGAAGGACAGCACTACTGGTAAAACAGCAAATAGTTTAATACCTTGAGCATTGTTATAATAGTGTTAAATATACTGTGGTATTTGAGTTACTTTTGAAATTTTTTTGTGCTAATTTCAGTGGTTCAGGTCTGTGGTTCCACTTGTGATGTGGAAGTAAGGTTGCCATTTATGTACTAGGTGGAAGTTCTTGAGGTATTTTTGGGATAGAGTAATTTAAGTAAAGTTTCATTTTTGAAGCATTTTGGTTCTTATGTTTAAAACTGCTTCAAGTTGAATGAATGTGCTTTCCTGTGCTGCAGCAGACAGGCTTCAACAAAGAGGTGAAACTGCCATTTCAAGGCTGATTTTTGTTGTTGTAGAGTTCCATTTGTGTCCAAGGGTGAATTGGGATCCCTTTGTTTTAAGTGGGCACAAGCATTTGTTTGTTCAGCATTCACACTGTGCTCGTCAGTAAATGGTGGCCACTTAAATATGATCCCTGCCCCACATAGACAGTGTTTGTTTACTCTTGGTGCAGCACTTGCTGAATGGAGGAACCCGCAGGTCACACACTTATGTGGTCCATGTGACTACTCAGGGAAAATTCCTGGTTGAGGTTGTTTAATACACTTTTAAAGCCCAGTCAGGAAAGCCTAGAACTGAGGGAAATGGAATATACAGCTGTTTTTGGGAGGGGACTGCTGTCTAAAGTCAGTAGTGGTAGCATGTGAAAGAAGCCCCAAACTAAGTGGTTTTGGTCCTTTAAAGTTTTAACTGTAGAAATTAATGTTTGGTATTTAGTTTTTGAATTTTTGGAGTGAGGAAAAGACTTAAAATATGGGCATAACAGCACCTTACTTAAAGAGAAAAAAAAACAGGCTAATGATTGGTAAAATAGTACAAAATAGGTATTGGGAATATAAATTAATTTGATATTGCAGGATAACAGCTGACAAAATTAGATCATTTTGTCTTTGAGGATGCAGATTAAAGTTGAAGTCCTCTGTAAGGGTATGTTACAGGACTGAGAATGAAATGTGGAATGTCTGTGTTGGCTGAACATTTCAATGTATTTGATGGAAGGAAGGTGATGTGTCTGTTGGACAGCATGTATGGGTTCATTACTCATTTATAGTTTTTAAACCTTTGGGGAAATACTGGTGTGATTCTTTAGAATAAATCACTCACAAGTACTTTTGTGACCAGATGTGTTGGTGCAGCAAAGCTTTCTGAGGATGAAGGTTAAGGCTCTTTTGGTGTTGAGTTTCGCAAACTAGAAAGTTTTGAAGTGATGGTCTGTGAGGTCTCTGGGAGTAATTCACAGTTGCGTAATAGTTTGCAAATTCTTTAGCTGATCAGCCTGATCCAACCTGCTTCAAGTTCTAGAATGGCTGCATGTTGAAACATGAAAAGTTGAGGTGGATGTGCAAGTGATGAGGGACCTTGAGGGCTCATAGTTGGTCATTGATAAGGCAGTGATTCCCAAACTTTGTTCCAATTTTACATACAAAAACAGAACCTGAGGAAACACTGAATATTGAGTAACATAACCCTAAAGGGTGAGTACAGAGAGGATGGAGGCTTTCTCTTCACCAGGATCCGTGCAGAGCAGGCAAGGGACAAAGGGACAGTGGCTACAAATTGCAGCAGGAGAGGCTTCACTTGCTACAAGAAAGACTCTTTTAAAAGGGAGGATGATCAGTCACTGGAAAAATTTCCTCAGGGACATGATGGAACCTGTGTTACTGTAGCCTTTCAGGATATGTTTGGCCAGGGTGCTCCATCAATTACCTCCTCTAGGCTCCCTTTTTCATGGGAGACCAGGTAGTGTTGGAGGGTCCCTTCAAACCTGGACTATTACATGGTTTAATGATCATATAAGGTAACAACCATTTTGTATAAATTATGACTTTTTTTCTTGATATTTATCTTGATATTTCTGGAGTCAGTGTGCAGCCAGATATTAGTCTCATTTAGGGAGAGATGGTTACAGGTTAAACAGCAAACCATGTTCAAAACAATGCAAGGAGAATATTTTCATTGTCTACCATACTGCAGTAAGGGAAAATTATTGTAAATTTTCTTTTCAGATTAGTTTACTTCTGATGAATGAACATCAGTAGCCAGGAAGACTTTGGGTGGAGATGTCTTGGGGTTGTGAGTCATGCCATGGGATGGGGCAGAGGAGGAGTTGGAGAGGGTCCATTGACAGATGTGTCCCTTCCTGCAGGAAGTCCTGCACGGAGAGTAGCAGAATGGGTGTTTCTTTACCTCTGAGGCTGTCAGCAGCTTCATTTCATTTGGGCATGTCTGAGGTTTGCTCTTGCACTCTCAGCAGTGTCAGGGCTTTGAAAGCCTCTTGTGAAGCAGTTGATAAAAAGAGGAGCAAAGCTGATCCTGCTAGCACAGCACGTGTGGTACGTTCTGTGTGTTGTGGATCTCTGTCCGAGGGTGCAGGAGAAATTGTCCAGGGTGACAGATTCAGTTGAACTTGAGCTTCAGGCTATTCAGCAGTGGCCTCCAGGGACTGGAAATAGATTCTCCATTTGTGCCTGGGTGATGCACACATTAAAGCTTCTCCAAGTTTTGGAGGTCTAAAGAGTTTACAGTTTGTGAAATAATATGCTCAGAGTGTGCCAAGAACCAGTGCACTTGTGTTGTATGTAGTATTGTACTAGGAACTAGTGCCAAAAACCAGTGCTACTTCAGTGTGCTTGAGGCAGGGAGATGTCCTTTGAACACAGTAATGTTTAATCTCTGCTTTTTTGACAAGGTGTCACTCTTCTGAATGTCTTCTCTTTTCAGGTCATCTGAAATAAACATAGCCTTGGTATCAGCTGTTTTTACAAAAGCCAGGCCAAACTATTTTGTATCAAATACTAAACCTCAGATTTTAGATCACATAGAATTTGTTGTCAGAATAATTTAAGATGATGGCTGTCACAGGCTTGACCAAAAAAACTCCCAAGTGATGTGATTCATCCTGTGTTATGTTGTGCTGTAATGCAGTCTCAGTTTTAACTATAACTTTTGTTTGCTGTGAAAGATACTGGAGAGTTGCAGTTTCTCATCAGCGTCCAAATCCATTTGGGAACCAAGCTGATGTGGATTTCATTTAAACTCAGCTTTCCTTCACTGTTCAGCATTTGTAATACAAAGTCTATGGCACTTTCGGTTTTCCAAAGCAAATATATTTTCTAGTTCAATCAGACTTTGAAAGTTTTTTTTTTTTTTTTTTTTTTGTTTTTGTGCTAGTGACTTGCTTTGCATACGAACTCAAAAAAAAGTTGGTTATAAGAAGATAGAAATAATTTCTCTCCTGTAGAACTTACTTTTTTGCTTTATGCCTTTGAGGAAGCTAAACTTTGTCTACAGAAATAATTTGGAAACAAAACATGAAATACACTAATTGAGGAACGTGTTAGGCAGTTGTTAGGTTGTTATACTCAGTCACCAAGTACTTAAGGCTTCTATGAGTAATTGTTTACCAATATCAAGGCTGTCTGGTGTCTGTCCCTGAACACATAAACTACACTGTTTGTGTTTGAGTGTGGTGTATTTGTGCATAATGTGGTAGTAACACTGAATGTGATTTTTGTGATGATATAGAAAGGTTGATCTTTTTGTAATAAGTGGGACTGGATTTATAGTGGGCTTCATGAAATGTTGGGTTTGTAGCACAGACTTGGATTCAGAAATTCCTGTTGACCTCATGTTTTTTTTCCTGCCAGATGCTGTCAGGATTTGTTACCAGAAGTTTTTGTTAAACTGATGTTAACAGTACAGTTACATTGCCAGCCTGTGCTACAGGCACAGACACTGCTCATGAAACCTGTTATTTTGTGTTGCATGGCAAGAGATACCAAAATTCAGTTCACTGTTTAGCTGTTTTTACATGGTGTACTCAGGTGCAGAAAATCAAGTTTTTACAATTCCTATGTGTTGTGTAACCTTTAACAATGAAATATGCAGAAAAATATTTTGTAGAAATATGTTATTACATAAAGACAATCTGGTAAAATGTTTTTAAGCTGGAGTCTTGCTCTTGAAATGCTGCCAAGTTGTCATGTTTAGTGTTTTGAATGGGATAGAGCAAGATGGGCTTGTTATATTCAATATTATTTGAAGAACAGAGAAATTGTGTTTTTCATGTGGTAAATGACCTTTTCTTCTCTAATTTTCTGTTATTTTCTTTTTTTTTTCTTTAACTGGCTCCCTTACCTATCAAAGAATCATATTTGCTTAATTTTTATTTTGCCCCAAAGCTGTGAGTTTTAGTTACTTCATTGAAAGACCTGTGGGGTAAAGAGTATGTAGGACTTTTTTATCCACTGAATTATAGGATCATTGTGGCATCTCCATCTTGTTTTCAATCAGGAGAAGTCTTCAGTCCCTAAAACTTCAATAATAAGCTTTGTGTTCATGAAAGTGTAATGCTGGAGCAAACCAGAACACAGAATTTTGAATTGTTCAGGTCTGTGAGACAGTACCTGGTTAGTGTTCCAGAAAGCTTTTAGATGTAGGTCTGGGAGGACTGAAAATGCAGTTGTCAAATGTTTTCCTTACTCCAGAAGTCTTGGCCATGTCACTGCAGTAAAATACTCCATCGTAGCAACAGTTGCTATGTGTGACTACCTTTTTAGGCTCTTAGTACCATTTTAAGATGTTAAGAGCTCTGCAGTGTTCTGCTGATTCACCTCCTACGCTTGTGAGACTTGACTGTGCAGCTTAAGACTTCCATTTTACACAAAATAATTAGTGAGGATTTTATTGAAGGGGTGTCCACAGAGTTAGAAACTGCCATCAGCACAGCCAGAGAAGAAATAAGGCTTGTATTTTGTGGATTTCTGGTGTGGATGATCTGTTCTCATTGAACAGGAAAAAAAGACACCAGTTGTTGCCATATATCTAAAAAACAAGAACATAATCTGTACGGAACAATTTGCATCACTGCTGGTGCAGCACCAGGGTAAATATCAATAAAATAGGAATCTTTCAGTGTGGGGCCTGATGGATTTGCTGGGAGATGCCCCGATGAAGGCAGGAATGAGGCATTTGACTCCATGTTCTCAGAAGGCTAATTTATTACTCTGTAATACTATATTATATTAAAGAATATTATACTAAACTATACTACAGAATACAGAAGGGATACTTACTAAATGCTAAATAGATAATAATGAAAACTCATAACTTTTTCCAGAGTCCTGACACAGCTTGGCCCTGGTTGGCCACAGTCAAAACAACTCACACCAGAATCCAATGAAACAATCACCTGTGGGTAAACCATTTCCAAACATTCCACATGTGAGCACAACACAAGAGAAGCAAATGAGATAAGAATAGTTTTCCTTTTCTCTGAGGCTCCTCAGCTTTCCAGGAAAAAATCCTGGGCAAAGGGATTTTTCCAGAGAATGTGAATGCCACAGGGCCCAAGTATGTTTGTGTTTATTGTGCTTCACAGCTGGCCAGAGCCTTGCATGGCAGGCTGGTCTGACAAATCAGCCAGTGTTAGTCCTTCTCTGCAGCATCCTGAAACTTCCCTGCCACTTCAGGAAGAGCCAAGTGGTGAATTGCTTTGGTTTTCCCTCTATGACTGACCTGTTCTGCTTCCTTATTCAGTTACTGCTTTTTTTGGTGTTCAATAGGTCTCTTTTGGTTTGCTGTGGGTTTTTTTTTTTTTTTGTTTTACTTGCTGATTTTGCCTGGAAATTAGAGGGGGCTTAATGTGTTTAGAGATCACCTATCAGCATATTCCAGTTGGTACCCAGCTGATGCACAAACATCTGTGACGGTGGTCACAAGGGGTTTTTGAGGTGAAGGAGAGACGAGAATGTTGACTCCATTATCAGAAGGCTTAATTTATTATATTAAGATATATATATATATTATAACTATACTAAAAAGATATAGAAGGAGAGAAGGTTTCTCTAAAGGCTAAGCTAAGAATAGAAAAGAAAAGAATGTACAACAAAACTAGCTCTCTCGGACTCTGTCTGAGGAAGCTTCGTCTTTCATTGGCCATTAACCATAAACATCAGAGATGGGCCAATCACAGGTGGACCTGTTGCATTCCACAGCTTCAGATAACAATTGTTTACATCTTGTTGCTGAAATTTCTCAGCTTCAGCTGGAAAAATCTTAATGAAAGGATTTTTATGAAGAGATGTCGGCAACAAACATCATCTTGGTGAGCTTTGCTGGAGGAGGAGCTGTGGCCGGTGCCTGGCGTGTCTTAGCAACAGTTGCTGTGTATGAGTGCTGGAGAGATGCAAAACTTCTCTGCCATAGGCATTTGAATGCTTTAAAACCTTATTTTCATGGATTTTCACCATCCATTTTTTCCCTACTATCTCCCACACAGTAATATTGAGAATTATTAAAAAAAAAAATAAACTTTGGCTGTTGCTCTCAGAGCTTGTGAACTCTGCTGATGCTGATTGGTTTTATTTCTGTACAAGTTAATGTTTTACAGGCATTTAACCCCCTGTGACGCAAACATTGACTTACAAGTTCCTCAAGGAGAAGGAGCTATAAATGTTACATTGATTGTTATTTACTGGTATTTTATGTTGTTACTGCCTAGCCAGGTCAAAGAAAAATAAATGTCTGTGTGGTTTCAGAAATGGAGAGAAAATGACGCCTCATGAGGACTGTTAGGTATCACAGCACATTGCAGGCTCAAGGCCTGAGTCCATTTCAGAGCTGCTGTCTCGCAGATAAAGCTGGCACAGGATGCTGTTTGTAGGTGTGTAACTGTTGTGACCTCTTTTCTAAAGGAAAGGTACAACCTGCTCTGGGCTCTGACAGTCCTTAATGTTGAAATGGCATAATTTGTAACACTCATTGTCAGTGTCAGCTGTCACAGAGCAAATAAGCATAAAAAAGGACAACAAATAAGCATAAAAAAGAAAAGCTGTCTCCTTCTGTCCCAAAGATCTTTATATCATGTGTGTTGAGATGGGGAGAGAAGAGATAAGAACAGGGAGGTGAAGGGGACGTGTGGAGCAGTTCTTGCAAGGTGTGGTCACTACAGGCAAACAGGCCAGTCATTTTTGAGGATTTTGTGTGCACCCTGCTAGAGGGCACTTGGGAAAAGAGTTTTCCTGGATGTGATTCAGCTCTGAATTTTGGTAGCAGTTTCTCATAAATAAGGAATAAGATGTGAGAAATTTGGAGGGGTTGGAAGAGCTGGAGCATGGAGGTAAATGATGTTGGCTGGGTGGTGAGAGTTCAGGTCCACACTTTCCAGGTTCAGAAACTTCCCAGAACTTGGACTGTCCTTTGCTATAATTTCTTTACTAGCAGCAGTAGTAGGTTGAAACATTTTTACGGCTGTGAAACTTTGATATCTGGGTTGGAAAAGTGAACCATGAGGTGTATCAAAAAGTGTTTCACTGTGCTGTGGAGAGATTATACGTGGAGAGAAGAAGGGTTTGATATGTAATTTTGTGTGGTCTAGATTTAGACCTGGCTGATATGAAGGTCCATCTCTGGAAAGATTGTGTGCTAAGAGCTCAGATCTTCAAGTGCTCCTGGTTTATAGTGCAGCTCCAGTGCTAAAGGGGTGCCTGAAATTAAAAAATCTATCTTGCAAGCAGGCATAGCTTAAAAAGAATTTAGTCTTCCTGATGGTGGTCATTTTCTTGAACTTAGGCAATATTTGGACACTTGTTATTTGGGTTGCTGCCAAACCAGCTTACCTTAAAAAATAATCTTTGGTGGTGGTTGCATCAAGTGAGTGGATTACTGTAATCCAGCTGTAAGAATAGTGTCAGTGTGGGATATTCGTGCCCTTAAAATGTCAGTGCACTAAGACAGGCTCTGCAGCATGGTTTCGAATGACCATAAAGAGAGCAATGTGACCTTTTTTTTTCCACAGAGACCACAGAATTAGTTAATTTAGTGTTCAAGAGGAAGATGGGAAATACTTGTGTATTTGTGTGTTTTCCTCTGTGAGTGAAATGGGAATTGGAATAGGAGGTTGCAACATATAGATGTTTGAGCAGAGAAATGTAAAACAACTGTTTTCAATGGTTTTAGCTTGTGTAAATGAGTTAAAATATAAAAGATAAAATATAGACTTATCTGTTGATAGTAAAGAACCTCATCAAGAATAATTATAATATATATATAATATAATATAAAAATTATAATAGCTACTGTTTCAAAATAAGAGTTGCTACACTTGCCTCATGTTGCATCATAATTCTTACTGAGCACTCTTTCTTTCGTAGCTATTTATGATTGAAATTTCTGGTTTGGATATTCTTAATGTAGTGATGTTGCAAGATCTGGATTTTCTCTTTTTGATGTTTTTATCTTCTTTTAACTTTCATAAGTCACTAGCACTGATATTTTGATAAGATGAAGTGAGGAGTGAGTAGGTTTGCCATTGCATATGGGAAGTACTCACTTAAGGATACTGGACTGAGTTTAAAGAGCTGAAGACAGATTTGGTTTTGGAGGTTTATTAAGGAAACCAACCAAACAAAAACACCTAGTTGAATAAAACAGTTGTTCCTTGGCAGTGTACTTGGTCAAAGAGTTGAATGCAATTAGACTGAGGAGGGCAAGTGGATTTATGGCATTTTATCAATCCCAATTCAGTGTCAGACTGCAAGGACTGGATTTTGTCCTTGCAGGCTGTATTTTGCAGGCCATTTAACTGCAGCAGGTTTCCCTCTATGTTGAGCATAACTTTTGTCCACTTGTTTGATTTTTACCCAGGTTGTTAAAATGTGTGAACAGAGAATGAATCCAGCTGTGTGTTCTCTGTTGGGCTGCAGTCAGAGAAGGGGAGAGTGGAGGTTGAGTGTATGTGAGGGGTATGTGCTTCCAGTTTCCTGGTGACAAGACATGATGTCTGAACAGAAAAAATGACCTTTGCATATTCTTGAAGAGAAATTGAAGTTTTTACATATTTCAGTAGCAAAATTGTCATTTGCAAACTAAGCTATGCAAGAGGAAGTGGTGGGCTAAATTAGGGTATTTATTGAGAGAAATATGGAGCAGCAGTTGTTTCTTGGAAGGCAAGTGTGGATTTAGGTACAGAGTAGAATCTGCTTCAGTAACTTCTGGTGGTTTTACTGCCCCAGTTGAGATGAGTGATGGTTTTTCCATCCAGCCTCTCTCTTGTGCTGTGTTGCTGCTGCTGACCTGCCCTATGCTGTCCTGATGTTTACTCCTATTTTCAAATTGCCTTTGCAGACTCAGTGTGAGTGGATGAGCTTGTGGCCTCCAAGGCAAGCAAAGATTTGGCAGATGATGTTACCTTCACCTTCACTGCATCTCAGTTCCATGCATTTCTGGGGAGCTGCTGTTTCTGGAGTGAGCTTCACTGCCAGTGATTTAGCTTGTGCTCTGTTTCCCTCAGGTGATCCTTGTCACAACAGTGAGAGGAAGCAAAGCTGTGTGGTACAGTCTGGTTTTTTTATTGTTGAAGCATGGAGATGTCAGTTGATAGTGGCCGACCATGAGCCAGAAGTGTGCCCAGGTGGCCAAGAAGGTCATCTTGGTTTGTGTGTGTGGCTAGCAAGGCAAAGGCTGCGATCATCTCTTTCTCCTTGATACTGGTGAGACCACACCTCAAATCCTGTGTTCAGTTTTGGGGCTCTCACTACAGGAAAGACACTGAGGTGCAGGACTGTGTCCAGAGAAAGGCAGGTGTAGTTGGTGCAGGGTCTGGAGCACAAGTCTGACAAGGAGCAGCTGAGGGAGCTGGGGAGTCAGCCTGAAGAAAGGGAGACTCAGGGGGACCTCTCTGAGAGGATCATCTGAGAGGAGGCTGTAGCCAGGTGGATTTGTCTCTTACCCCAGGTAACAAGGGACAGGATGAGAGGAAAAGGCCTCAAGCTGTGCCAAGGGAGGTTTAGATTGCACGTTTGAAAGGATTGTAAAGCTTTGGCACAGGCTTCCCTGGGAAGTGAAGTCATCGTCCGTGGAAGGGTTCAAAAACGTGGATATGGCACTTGAGGACATGGTTTAATGGTGAACATGGTTGGTGGTTGAACTTGGCAATCTTACAGGTCTTTTCCAACCTTAATAATTCTGTAATTCTATGCTGGTGTTTGTCTGTTTTCTTTATGCTAATTGAAAAGTAGAAAAAGGTATTTTTGCATCTTCTGAACAACATGCGCACCCCACACCCACCCAGAAAATCCCATCTGTGTGGTTGCTTTGGCAACATTTCATTTTGAATCAAAGGTTTAAAGAAACTGGAAGATTTAAGAGTTTTGCTAGATTTTGTTAGTAGGATAAAAACAATTTATAATGATTAGGAGTATACCAAGAAGAGTAGAATTAATGGGGAATAGTTAATTATTAGCAGATAGAGTAGTTAAGGCTAAGATATAAATCGCTTACTTGTCTTACTGTGTTTGAAGAAGCAGGATAAATATTTGGAGCTATTGTGAAAATGAAGAAACTGTGACCTACACCTGGGCCCTGAAACTTGAGCTACAGCCAAGGGGTCCAAAGCTTGCCAACAAGGCAGAAGTAAAAGGTCACTGTGCTCTCAGAAGACCACAGACCCATTTGGAAGCCCACTGACTTAATTCAACCAAGAGACTGTGCAGGTGTAAAAAGAACTTTGGACTCATTTTAATACATTTTCATAGGGAGCAGGGGTAGGTGGGGTTAAGTAATGCCTATTTGTATAGGTGTATTGAGTAATTATAGGAATTTGTAAGACTTTTGTGAATAAATGAAGAGCCAGAGCTCTGTGAATTTTGTACATCTTTGGGAAGTTACTCGCCATGTGTTCCCAGTGCAGTCAATGAACACACCACTTTCTAACTAGTTGGAGAGTTCTAGTCTGTGCTTCAGTTTCAGTAAGGATTATTTCATGTAGTCACATTTTTTTTTACAGATGATGACTTTGATCAGTTTGATAAGCCTGGTGCAGAAAGGTCTTGGAGAAGAAGAGCTGGAGATGAGGACTGGGACAGGTAGGTAGAATATTTTCATGTTCAGTTCTGTGTGCTGAATTGCATTGTTCTGTTTTCCCATTCTGGCATTTTGTACTCTAACATTCAGAGCAGTGCACATTTAGATTCTAATGAAGATGTTGGTTGTTTTGCATGTATCAGCCAATGCTAGATTGTGCCAAACATGTACTTGCCTTGAGGAATATAGAGCATTATGAAGAGATGCCTGTAAAATTGGATAAATACAAAGTACTTGTGGTGTGTAATTTTGCAATTAATGTTTTGGTTTTGCTTTTAAATATTTAATAGAGCTAGGTATTTTAAATAGAATTTGCTTGTACTTGAATTTGTCCAACTTAATTTTTAAAATATTTTTTACTTTAATGTTTATATTAATTTAATGTTTAAATTTTTTTACTTTGATCTTTAAATTCCAATCCTCAAAGTTCTCCTTCAGTTTTAAATTGGGGAAGACGAGGAGAGCTTAGGCTTCTTCAACAATATGACTGTTCTAAAGATAGAGAAGTGTGTGTGCTCTGGGTTATTTTAAGTGAGAATGTGTGTTCTTTTATGAGGCAGGAATCAAGCTGCTAGCTACACTGATCTGCTCTTTCTGGGAGAAAACATTTCACTTATTTCTGTTATTTTTCTATGATTCTGTTTTAGTAATAGACTTGTTCAGACTTTGCCAGTGGTTTTCACTCTAAAGGGGAGAAAAAAATATTCCAAGTAGATATCTGTCTTCTATAATAATCACTCAAGTGATTGTAGTAAACAGATTTTACTGTAAGTAGTTTTCCACTGAGCTGAGCCCTTGGAGTAAATCAACTGCTCTACATTTATTGTCATTCCAGAGGCATTAGTTTCCTCTTCCTCGGTGTTCTGCTAGATTGAGTGGGAGTATGTGAGTGAGGAATTTGGGCAGTAGCTCTGGTATATCCAGGGTGTTCTGCTGTTTGCTGATGAGCAGTGCCTGCTCTCTGTCAGGCCAGTGCAGCTGTTGGAGGGGGGGATGCTGAGGTGCACCAAGGAGCTGCTCTGCTTTGAGAGTGGAATTAAAATAACTTGCTCAGGCTGGGTCTCTCCTGGGCTGCCTCCTGTACCCAGGATTGGCTATTCAGAAATCTTAAAATCAGTACTGCAGGCAGAATGTTTTGTATTGGAATATGTTCTGAACTTTTGGCCTTTATTGCATAAATGGGCGGGCTCTTAGCTGCTGACTGCTCACATTCAGAGTTAGCTGCCCTACTCATCACTTGATAAGATCTGAAAGAGTCAAGCAGCTGTTATATAAGAAGTTGGAAGCTTTTACCCGGTGGCAAACTGCTTGTGCAAAGCTGGTTTTAATAGGGCTTGACAGTAGTTTTAGAGTATTTTCACTGAGCTGAGACTTTGAAGTATACAAGGACTTAGTTTTAGAAAAAAGTTTTAATTTGTGTTTATTATTAGCTGTATTTAATTAAAGAGAGATGATAAGAAATTCAGTAGTGAAATTGTGAGGGAAGTGGTTTCAGGTGCAGAGCAGAAGATTCTGGAGTTTTATTTTACTGATCATTTCGGAAGTTTTATTTTACAACTGTATCTGATAAAATACTATTTGTATGTGTTGGAATATTTTTTGGTTAGTATTATTCTCTTCAAATTGCAAAGCTCACTTTGTAAGTGTCGAGTTCTGTGGTTGTCTTGGCAATTATAAATGCTGTACATGGATATGTTGCCTAATGTAATTGCTTAGGAGTTTTACTTGCTGGCCTAATTCAGTATAGAACATAGTTTCTCAAAGATGGAAAAAAGGCTGGATGAACACAGTAATCTTGGTGTTCTAATCCTTCATGTGTTGTTTTCAACTGAAGCATCATTTGGGAGGGGGAGATAGAGTTCTGATGGTCACACATCTTCATCAACCATCAGCTCCTGCTGTGTTGTTGACTGAGTCCTGTCCCTCAGTCAAATAAATAATTAAAATATTAAGATTTTGAATATAGAAGTAATATATTTATTAGTAGTATATTTATTTTATATATAATTAAATGTTGATTTTTCAGATCTCTGTCATTTCTCAAACCCTAAAGGGTGTTAACTGAGAGTTGGAAGGCCCCAGTTATCTGGGAGTACAAATGTATCATTCTTGGATACTTTTCCCCTTTTTTTCCAAGTTCTTTTCCTGAAGCATTGTGTCCTTGCTACTGCTCATGTTTAATGAGGCATGCTTATGAAATTGGAAGTTGAAAGGGCCAGTCTGATGTCTTTATCACGTTAATTTGTACATTTATCTCATTAAGTAGCCCAAAGCTTGGATTTGGGAAAAACCTGCATTTCTGGTGCTCTCATTCAAGATGACAGGGCAGATTTAGTAGCTGATTTTTGCTAAAATTCACTTGTTCAGGCCTTTCTTTGAGATTACCGATTTCTCTATGGTGGCTGAAAATGTTCCACTTTTTACTGTCTGCTTTTTTGTTGTTGTTGTTGGTTTTTTGTGGTTTTTGGTTTTTGTTTTTGTTTTTGGTGGTTTTTTTTTTTTTGTGTGTGTGGTTTTTGGTTTTGTTTTTTTTTTTTTCTTATTTGAGAAGCCTAAATTTATTCAGTGAGGAAAATGTTGGGTATTGGGAGTTGAGGAAGGGGAGGAAAATCTGTCTCTTTCTTGTGAGAGCAGCCAACCCAAAATTGTCTTAACCCAATATTTCCTGGTATTGTGGTTTTGGAAAGACTTTTGTGTCTTGACGATAGCAAGGAGGAGATGCTTTTGGAACTAGCATAGGTGTGTACTTTTATTCCAGTTTATTTTATGTGGATTTGTGTGATATCAAATTGCAGCCATTCATTTATGTCTATTTCTCTCAGGTAGCCTAAGATCTGTTAGTGTCTGGGGGTTTTCTGTTTGTTTTCTTGGTGCTTCTTTTGTTTGTTTGCTTTGTTCTTTAATGGTCAGATTTAGTCCTTGTGGTCCCTCTTTTTCTATAAACAACTTCAGATTTGGCTACTTATAAAGAAGTTTGACATAGTTCCGCTTTACTGTGCAGGTTTTTCATTGTTACTTTGTGTAATCAAAAAGTTACTCATGGTCATTTTTCTTCTTCTAATTTGTCAATGAAAATACTGAATGATCTTGAATATTTTAATAGGTTTTGAAGGGCACCCTGTGAACTACTTTTTGCTTCTGATACAAACTCCATTAATATCCTAGTGTTAATTTTTTTTGTCTGTCAAACAATAGATCAGAGTTTCTGAAAATCTAGAATATGTTTACAGTTAATTCTAGAGATCAAACGTTATTTTTTTTCTAAACAGTCACCAAAGGATGCTTTTTAATAATGTGGTAAATAGGCCTAGGTATGTTGAGATAATTAAATTATTCTTTCACTTTCTTTTGCGTTCTTTTCTTTAATCTGAATTTCTTGCTACCCAGACTTGTTTTTTATCTTTGAATGCTGCTGCAACATATGCTCTTGCCATCTCTTGGAATTTCTCTTGTGCAGTTTTATTAAAAGCTGTCAATGGTTGGCCATAGTGCTGGGAAATATTTTCAAACATTTTGGTGCATTTGTCAGATTACTGACAGTTGGAAAGATTAGTGATTTTTTTTTTTTTTGAGACAAAATTGAAGTAGGAAATTCTTCTGCAGCTATTTCTGTTCCATAGAGTCTCCTATCTCTAAAAGAAAAGGCTGAAATTCTAGTCAGTTTGCTCTTTGGAATGTGTGATATGTCTTATCTCCTAATTTTTGTTTAATATTACACTGAGCACAAAACAATTGCTGTTTGTTAATGTTCAGTCATTCCTGGAACTATTTGTGATCAGTAACAGTGGATAAATTCTATATACTGATGTTAATGTCCTATTTAGGGCTTATTTGGTGTATCATTTGTTCTTCCCTTGCCCACAAGAGTTTTACAACCCTCACTACCCCTTCCCTCCTATGTTACCTGTACAGTAATTGGCTCTGAAAGAGATTGATCCATCTGAAAACCAACTGATTTACGTTTTGGGGTTGTTTTCCCATTTTCAAGCATTTGCCATGTAGTCCTAAGGAACTCTTACACAAATTCCTTTTCAGTTCATATAGGCTGTTCTTACTTGGGATGATTTGGTTTTTATGTACTTCCTAAGGTGTGGTGGTTTTTGTTTCTCTTTGGTTTTTTTGGTTTTTTTTTTTGTTTTTTTTTTAAGGTGTGTAGGTAGACATAGTCTCCTCTGAAAGCACAGCTCATATTTCAAATCACTGGCATCTCATTTTAGTATTGATATGCATATTCTAATATATGTTTTTGTCAGTAACAGGTGTTTGTTATTGAAGGGGAGTCTGGTCATCCCTGTCACTAGATAATTCTTTCACTGAAGGAGGAATGAAATTAAGCAGTTTTTCTGAAGTTTAGCTCACTTTGGATGTAGTTCCTTGCCCTGAATTTATTTATGGGGCAGTTGCACTGTGATGGCAGAAGTGTTGTAAGCCAATATCTCTGTGCTTCCTGAATTCTTGGGCACAAATACAGAACTGATGAAACATGCATTAGATTTTGTCACCCTACAAATGTGTGTTTGATCTTACCCTCAACTTGAGGAGAAGGAAATGAAGTATTTATGCAAGATCAAGGCCTAAGCCTGGCTTTCAGAACAGGTCCAGGCTCCCAAGCCAGGCAGCTTCCCAGGCTCCCAGCTCCTCGCCGGGTGCAGCTCGGGCTACATGGGGACCTGTGGACTGAGCCCTGCCCACAGGACATTCCTGTCCCATGTCCTCCCTGGGGAGCTGGAAATCAGCAATTTGGAGTTTGGACAATGTGTCCAAATGGCCTTGGAGTGAAGGATCTAGGATGGCTGTGTTTTGTCTGGCTGTGCCTGTTCCTATCTTGTGTTTAGTTCAGGGAATATGGAAAGGAGAGCATATAGAAATGAAATGCCTGTGCATACAGACTTATTTAATAGGTATGATTTGTTGTTTCACTGAAAAGTAAAAACCTTTTATTCCCTGAATGCTTTGCTGAAATGGACTTTGTGCTGGCTTGGCAACAATTCTCCTTGAGGCAGTTTTTTAAGGCATATGCACTGTAAGGTTTTTGGTTTTGTTTTGTAAAGTTCAGCTTCTTAAATTTGTTACTGTTTTACAGTGAGCTTGATGATGACTTGCTTGGAGAGGACTTGCTAACTGGAAAAAAGGTAAGAGTTATGCATTAAAGTTGCAGATATTAAAATGTGAATGTTGTTCAGCTTAGACAGTTCAGGTGTTTGGTTTGTATTTTACAGTCACCTCCCCAAAGCACAGCCACAGGTACCTGAGATCTGCCTTACTGCCAGAGCATTCTACACCCAGGGCTTTGTTTCCTTTTGTGAAATACCTCCAAGTGTGGCTTTCTAAAATAAAACTTAGAGAAAAATTTCTTTTTCAACCCAGTTAGGTCTCCTGAATGCTAATTAGCCTAATGGAGAATTTAATCCAAGTGCCAGTTTCCTGGCTATTAAAAGTCACTTGTCAAAATACCAGTAGTATTTTACCAGAGAGGAAATAAAAAAGCAGTCATGGTTGTCTGTGAAAGTTCATACTCAGTGTGCATGATCTGCCAGCTCATTGCCTGATGAGTAAACAGAGAATTTTCCCTTTTAAAATGAGGGGGAAAATATGGCAGCAGCTAAAACTGTGGAACATAAACAAGCTTTCCCCATGTCTGCTGTAGACTCTTCCTGCTGGTACTTATTTCCAGGATTGAACTCTGAGAAAAGAGCTAAATGTATCTTTGGATTTGCCAGGTATCAGTAGGAGAAGACAGTACTTATGTTTGAGAAATCAAATTGACTGGTCACTTCTTTCTATATTTTATCTTCTAAATGAAGATAGTAGTAGTTGAAAGTAGTGTTTTAAAAGTAGTTTTTGAAGTTTTAGTTGGAGATCAATAGGTTGTTAAGAAACTTAGCTCTATTAAGAGTTAAGCTTTATTTGGTGTAGTTTTTTATAACCAGACTCTTAAGTGTTGCAAATTAAGCTTCTTGAAATTATTATAGCTTCTGTAAGCATTTCCTATTAAAGTTAGGAAGTTCCTTATTCTTATGTGCTGGTTTAAAGAGAGTAAAATTCCAGGAGGATAATGATTGCAGATGTTTGTTACACAGTTACCAAAACCAGAAGCAGTTAACACTGAATGGAGGTGATAAAGCTACTTACTTGTGTTTAAAAATTATATATGTGAATACTAACCAGTACTTGATTCTCCAGTATATTATGGGGTTTTGTGCTTTTTCTAGTCTTTTTAATTTGCCATGTTATAGGGCAGTATCTGTGTGTATGGACTCATGTGATGGGGTAATAATTTCTTAGATTTCTTAGAAAGTTTTCCCTGAGTTATTTCGGGTAAACTTCCTTCTATTTAATCTCATCCCAGTACTTTTAGATAAATCTATCTTTGTGTAACCTTTCTGATCCTATTACTTTAGAGGTTGGAAATGTTGCTCAGCAGAACTGCAGTTATCTCTCCCTAGGGAGTAATTATTAAAAAAAAAAAGAAGCAACTGAAATTTGTTTAATTTGAGAGACAAATTAGGAGCTGACACAGTATTTTCTTATGTTTTTTTTCTCTTACAAAGTAATAATGATTTTTCAGTTTTCTTTATCATATCCTTTCCTCCAGTCTCCTATCTCTTCTCGCTAGAAATTGCAATTCATATGTTTCCTTGACTTGTCTAATGCATCAGGGTCCCAAGGCTGTGTACAAGAGCTAACCTTTCTTCCTTCCTGGTCTGTCTTAAGTGTGGTGTCATCTTTGGCCATATTTGAGAATACATCAGTAAAACAGTGTTGATAGGCAAATTTGAGTTCTGTAAATTTCCTTAGGATTGTCAAAGATGTATTTTAAGATTTGTGATCTTGTGTGATTTTTATTTTTGAGTTACGTAATTTCTTTGAAGATATGGACTCAGTTTGGGATGTATTTTCATTAAAAATATTTAGCCTTCACTTAGTTAAGTTTGTATCTTTTGTGTTTATGATTGACTTTTTTTGAAACCTAGAATCAGTCAGACTTGTCAGATGAAGAGCTGAATGATGATCTTCTTCAAAGTGACAATGAAGAGGAACAAGAATTTCGGTATTTCTTTTTTGAATCTTGTCTTGGATAACTCAAAGCCATGAATGACTCCTGTTACTGATAACTAATAACTGCTAAACCAAAGTTATTGATATATACTTAAAATAATTTGCTTTTTACCTACCTAGCTACTTAGTGATGTATATATAATGTAAACAGTAGCATTGTTAACATTTCAGTAAAATTTTGTTTATTTTGATCTAATAAATTTATTCAGATATCTAAAAAGCTTATAAGAAGAAATAATGTCATCTGCTGTGCATATAGAATTAATTACAGCACTTGCAGAGCTTTCTTTACTGCCGCAGTATCGCTTACTGTGGTAAGCTTCCTTCTCCTGATGCCTGATGATTTTTTGCCTTTTCTTATATATATCATATCACTTTTATGTGTCCTCAGTGTATTTAGCATGCATACTTGTAATTCCTTAAGTCTGATAATTTATCATAGTCCTAGTATTCTGTTATGCCAGGAGACCAAACATCCTAAAGGCCTTGTAGTAGGAGGCTGGAAAACCCTACACTATCTTGGGAAGTCAAGGTTCTCTCTAGAATCCATCCTGTAAATTGGAGATTTGGCCCAGCCAGGGGGGAATTCCTTGGGGTGGGAAGATATCACACTATTTATTCAGGCCTCTCATTGGGGCATCTTTGTTAGATATGCTGATTTGCAAGGTCTAGAAATTGTATATGAGATCTATCATGTGTTGTGTGCATTTTGTACATTCCACCTTGGTGAAGTGGTGCACCATAAGGATCCTTAAGGTAAAAACCTTTTATCCCTTAACTGTGTCTGGCTCTTAATTTTTAGGACCAAGGGAAAGGCATCACTCCTATATAGTCCTTTTCTGCCATCTTTCTTTTAAAAATCTGTCTTACCTCCTAAGACTCTGAGGAGGGGAATTTAAATATTTGCGTACAATTACACAGCAGAAAATTTTGAACAGACTTAATAGGATTAAGATATTTCCATGGGAGTTTACTGAAAATCCTGCCCTGTGAATACCCTGTAGTAATACAGTTTCTCAGCTGAATTATGGGCATTACAAGTCAAAATGAATGTCTCGTTTGCTTTTCAAGCTGGAGTGAAGTAGAGAAGGTGCTTGTAATGCCAGAGTGATGCAGTGCCATTGCTGCTTTTACTGGCCTGTTTTTCCAGCTTTCCCTTATTGCATGCTGTGCAGGGCATGTGATCTGAAGGGCTGTGAATGTATCTATATGTATAACATACATAGATCTCCATCTCTGAGATCTCCTGTATTAGCTGTAATTAGGATAAGGATTCCTGTCTTTATGTTGGACTGGTGAGGATGGAATAAAATGCTCCACCATCAGTCTCTTCATTGGCTGCCATTTTCCTCCCTGCATGAGTGAGGGTGGGACTGTTCCCTTCAAATTGGCTGGTTTTTGCTGTATGTCCTCCTTGAGACACCTGAGTAGCAGGGATGGCTGTGTGACCAAACACAGTGGTGATAAAACATCTCAAATGTGATAATATTGCTCAGTGGAAGCAGGTTTCTGTAGAAAAGTTTTGCATTTTTAGCAGTTTTATTTGCCAGAGAGAGCCTTTCGCTTCCCCTTACGTTTCTGTAGTTGGGAGGATAATGATAATCCTGCATAATGTCTTCACTTTTGTTTTAAATCTCTCTCTTAGAGATGCAAATAGCTCAAAGCTGCCTGGATCTTGTTCCACCAAACTTGGGAAAATGGAGAATAATAGCAATGTTATTTAAAAAACATTCTTTGTGTTCCTTATACACAGAGCTCTCAAATCAAGAACTAGTCTGCAGTTGGTTAGTTGGTTTTTGTGTTGATGGCACTGGCTTTTGTAAACAGTAAGCCCTGAGCTTTGCTTTGCCTGCCTGCAGATTATAAACTTGCCAGTTTTTCTATTGATTTTTTTTCCAGTGTCTGTACTAGTTAAGAATGTCTTAATCATTTACATTACAGTTTTGACTATGTTTTATATTAAGTAGAACATTAAATCTATCATAAAATTGCAAGTTTGAATTCAATAATCAAGATGAACAATGTTAATACATTTAGTAAAGAGTGTTTTACTAGTGTATTCTGAAAGATTGGGAAAATAGATGCAGTTATAGTCATTTGGTGTATTTTTTTTTTGTTATTCTTGGAATTAAAATTGAATCTGGTCTGCTTTGGTTACCAAGCAGGACTTTTGCCAGTTTGACCTGCTAAACCATCTGGTTGGTTTGATTCCCCTGGTCAAATAGCCTGCAGCTGGTGATAAGCTGCATTTTAGTATGTATTATGAGAACATGGCATGTAGTCAAACAGTATATGGGGTATAATTCTATCCACCAACTTGGAGATTTTACATTTGTTGGCTTTGTTTTGCTGAATCTTTGAGAGTAGTTGCCAGTTAGACTTGAGCCTCTGAATTATGCCCCTGTCCCACAGCTCTCCAGGTGTCACAGTGAGCCTCAATGCCACGTCTGGCATCCTGACATCGTACGAGTCCATCAATGACCCCTCACTGGAACACGAGTCTGAGTATGACCAAGGGGAAGATGAAATTGGTTATGACAAATCTGAAGCACCTGAAGAATATGCCTCAGAGTATGCAGAGGAAGGACAATATGAAGGCAATGATCCTGAGCTGACAGAAGACCAAATAGAATATGGGGAAGAGCCTGGAGAAGAAGATGAAGTCCTAGACCTTGAAATCAATGAACCTCTAGATGAATTTCCAGTGAGTTTCCTTCTATTGTATCTTCAAAGATAACATTGCTTCACGTGCATAGGGTTTTAGACTGATTTAAAATCTGTTTACCTCCCTGGGGAGGAGGGGAAATTAGACCTATTATCACTGTCTGCCAGTTTCTTTATCTAGGCTGTGACAAAGTTTGTGTTGACAGCTTGTTTGGCGGTAGGTAATGCTCCTTTGTCATGCTGGAAAGCAGTTGAGAATCATGACCTTGAGGGTTGTATCCTTAAGGAAGAAAACTGCTTTGTGTGGTGGAGATACACTGCCAATTGTTAGAAGTACTTAATGCAAAAGCTTTTATCCAGGCTTTAGACAAGATCTGATAAAGTCCTTCCAAGGTGAAAAGATTATTGACCTGCTAAAGACATCTTTAAGGTGCTAATATCCCAAAGTGATTGATGTCCTGCTTGTTCATCCTTTTTGTAACTGAGAGCTGTCTAAACCTGAATAAAGAGATTGGAGGTTAGTTCAGAAAATGTCACCTGCATAATTCAATATAATTTAAGCAGCATATTAGAGAACATGCACTGACTTTAATTGTTAATGAAATGATTTAATCTTAATCAAAACGGTATGTAATCAGTGGGGTGTTTGAAAAATACAAGCAAACTTAAGCAAGATTTTGCTTTTGCTTTATGTTCATAATTTTTCAGAGTTGAACCCACTCATATGTAAGCCCTTGCAGAATGCTTTAAGAATGTTTATATTTGATGGGGTGAAATCTGATGTTAATGTATATGTGCTATGGCCAGAAAGTCCTGCAGCGTTTGCTTCATGAATTTGTAATCAGTGGATGCAGATGTATAGAAGTAGTTGGGACAAACAGTATTAAATGGGATCTTTATGGTGACATTGCTGGGATATGAATGGAAACTGTTTTGGTTTTGATAATTTTGAAATCACTGTCTAGTTAAAAACCCTGCTAATTATGCTGTATGTGCGCCATATCGATTATAGTTGACTGTTCCCAGAGATGCAATACTTCTTTTCCACTCTGGAAGCTGCAGCAATGCAGTCAGACCCCACCTATCCATTGGCCTGGTGTCTTTTTACCTTCCTGTTTACTGCTTTAGGATGAAGATTACATGCAATCATATAATGAGCAAGCAATGGAAGAACAAGGAGAGTATGCAGCTGATGAGGAGTTGGAAGAAACCCAGACAATGGCTAATGAATCAGAAGAGGTATGTCATGAATTTAATGGAAACTTTAAATAACTAGTTCTGTTACAATTTGATTTTGTAGAATTGTACATAGAATTATACACAGAATTGTGCTGGGTAAGAATTGATGCACCTTTGCCAGTGTTGAATTATTAATGGTAGTACTCTATGTATAAAATGAATTGTGATAGCGTCTATATTTTCAAGTACATCAGATCCCCTCTCCCCTTGGGATTAGAATCATTAGGGGAAGCCCAAAATGTGCATATTTAGTTTTGGCTTCAACATGAGAAACTTCAGGGGCCCATTTGGGTAGGAAATGACAGTAGTACTGTACAGTCTGTTAAATCTCCAAGAGCTGTGGTGCTTCCCTTTCCAGATCATTGTTGCTGTTGGGATGTACATGCGGTTCTTGGGTATCACCCTTTGAGGGAGGGGAGTGTAAGCATGGAAAGTTTGGTATTTTAGACAGGCAAAGAGGTGGTTGTTTTGAAAGTTGTTGAGACTGAAATTCCTGTGAGATTTATCTTCTTCAGTGAGGAAAATGGAGAGTTCCTTCATTTGCCATAAGAAAGCTTATGCTAAAGTCTGCCAAATATGCATTCACTAATTATAGCCTGGTAGTGATGCCTAAAGGTTTTTTAGCTTTTTATATATTTTTCATATATCTACAGCCTTGTAGATTTTTAATACATATTTGTGTAGGTTCTGGTATTTTTCCTGCCCTCTCTCGCAGTTTAACAAACCTTTACTTTACATTCTTGAAATTCTGTTTAGTCTTTTTCTTAAGAAGATAATTCCTGACAAGGACATCTTACGTTCTACCAGAACCTAAGAGACATAACAAGAAAAAAGGGAAAGAAGCCCATGGACTAGCTGACCCAGGGCTGGGTTACTGGCAGAACTGATTTCCTATTGGATGTACTGGCTAGATAAACTAATTAATTAACCTTATGAAAATTATAGAAATCCTGTATCATACATGTGCAATGCCATATTTTGTGCACCTGCAAGCTTTCATAAGAGTTGCTTTTTTTATCTTACCACTTCAACTGTGTTGCAAGGTTTTTCCTTTTGTTATTAGGCAAGAGTATCACAACCATTTTTAATTTGCAGCAAGTTTTTTGATGTAAGATTTTTTTCCTTTCCCCACCAGGAATCTGCTTTAATATTACTTTTATTCCAGTTCTTAATTAAATAGGATTGAATGGATTACCTGCTGAGAAGTGTAGTCAGAGTGTATTTCCTCTTTGGAGCTTTAACTCATCAGGAAATTAATTCCTCAAAGACACAGCAGCATTACTGTATGAAGTTCTCACAACTGGGTGTGCTGTGATGCTCCAGTTGTATCAAACCTATCTTGGTAAAACAGCATTTTTGGTAGGGGGAGATCTGCATTGGAAGAGACCACCTGCATCCTTCAGCCTCCACTGCTGCAAGTGTAACATCTTGTACCAAATACACATTCATGTCATTAATTTCCTACTTCCCAAGTGTTAAGTCTGCCCTTCAAAAGATCTGTGAAATCCTTGAACACTTTTTATTCCTTCACTGGATTGATACACACTTTTGTTTTGGTGTTTTGGAGGTGAACTGATGCACTTCTGGTGTCTGCAGCCACAGTCTGAGATGATGGACAAAATGCACATCATGTAAAATTAAATGCATAGCTGGGATTCAGTGCCAAACTTATTGCTGTAAAAAAACACAGCTTCATTTTGGGAGTATGAACTCGAGAGTGAGAATTCTCCAATAATCTAAATTATTGGAGAAATTATTGTCTAAATTTATCTAATTCAGAATTAAATTTGTTTTATTCAAAAGGTACCATTGATGCAGGTTTTTATTTTGTTTTGTAAACTGAGCTTTTATGGAATTTGTTCATCATATAAGGTGAATGTTTTGGCCATACCTTCAGTTACTCTACATTTTGACTTTATTCTCGTGATTTGTAGATTGTCACAGGTTTCTTTTTTCCAAAACAGTGCCATTTTTTCCCTTTATTATTTTGTATGGATCTTACTTTCATTTGGCAGTAGGTTCACAGTTGCGCTCTTCAAACAATACTACCATGAGAGAACTTTAGTATTCACTTCTGTCATTGCAGGTTAAATACCTGCCTCCAGCTCTGAAGAGTTTTGTTCTTCATTCAAGTGTTAAGTAACAGCACTTTTCCTTAAATCTCATAACATTCAGTGCTTGTAAACAGGGGTAAGGGTTGGCATTCTCCTGCAACACAAGAGTGGAGCTGTAATGGATGTGGTACAAAGAAAGAGCATTATTGTCCCTTGCTTGAAATTTGGCATCTGAGTAGCAGAGGAGAATGTTGGGTGGTGTTTTATTTTGAGCAGTTACATTAAAGCCAGCTAAAGCTTCTTATTATATTGCATGAAAAAATAAATCTTTTTGTAAACCTAGAGAAGAGCTGTCTGGCTGAGGAACTGGAACAGGATGGGGGAAACAGTGAATAAGAGAGCTGAGACAATTGCTACAAGTAGCACTCTGGTGGGAGAAGTGAGGAATAGGCAGGTAGAGTTTGTTTTTGAAACAGTGCTTAAAATTTGAGAACTTGGATTAATAAATAAACAACATTCTGTGGGGCCTCCTTGAAAAATGTAGCAGTGCTTCAGAAAATATTTTTGCCTTCCTGAGGTATAAAGCAAAACCCAACACACTGAAGTTTCAGCAGCAAATAGGTGTGACAGAACAGCCACGTGATGTATCATGTCCTAAATGTTTTAGAGGAAAAATATCACTAATTACTTTTGTGAAGTGTTCATAAAAATGAAATCTCATGAAGTTTGAATTCATAATGTCTTTGTTTTATATTGAAAGTAATCTGTGAAGTCAGTGATAGAGGATTTATCATTGCATAATTTAAACTGTATTGGGTTACGCTGATAAGAAGTGAAGAGTACTTTAGTCAAGAAAGCATTTCATGAAGTGCTGCATACTGCTTTTCTTTTGGTAGAATAAAGGCTTGGGAAAAAAAGACCAATGTGTCAGTCTGATATGTTGCATCTGTGCTTAGCCAAAACTTCTGCACTTTTGTTCATTTTTTCAAGTTTGAAAACATGACCTGCCAGCCTGGAGGAAAGAGGTGAAAAGAGTGCAAATCAAACCAGCCAATTTTTAAGCATATTTTAAGGCACTTAGATTTGTTTTTTGGCTCCATTTTTCATCTGTGGAATTGAGGTGCCCTTGGAATAGGTATAATCTCCTCCTATCTGCCCTGTTATTTCTTGATCCCCTGGGATTGAACAACTGCATTTTCTTCAGCGTTAACCTGTAGTAGATGCCTCCACATCCTTTTTTATGGCTTGTTAGTAAAAGTTCTTTGTTTCACCTTTAATTTAGTTGGTTTTGCACATCTTCTGAATGTCTGGCACAAAGTTCTCCTGAACACTTCTGGGGGGGGGGGGGGGGGGGGAATCCCATGTTTGAGAGGGCCCCATGTTTGGGGGGATCCTGTATCTGGGAGGATCATGCTGTCAGTGTTTCTGCAACATCCCTTGGGTTGTGTCTGTTACGTTCCTGCAGCTGCCTGTAAGCTGCTCAGGGCTGGAGCACTCAGCCCTTCTCCATAACAGATTATAACCCAGTGTGAGGAGTCCTGCTCAGTGGCTGGGATATAGGGCACAGTTACTGAATGAGGATGGCAGGAGCCCCTGACCTCGTGGCAGAAGAAAGGTCATTGCATTTCTATGTAAGGGTCACCAAAGCTCTTTGGTAGCTTTGTGCAAGGTGTCATAGTGGGAAATGTAAAGCTCCCTTTGGGAAGCCTGAGCTGGTGAGTCCAGTCCAGTGACCTCAAGTGGCCATTCAAGGACTGTTAATATCTATGCAGAGATATTCATGATTAGCAGGTATTAAAGCCAATCCTGTAAGTAATAATATGGCTTAATTCTGTGTCTGCAGTTGTCTTTTTGAAACATGGAATCTGTTCATGCTGTATCTTGGCAAAACAGCTTCTGTGTGGCTGGGAGGTGGAAAAGATCATGTAGGAATCTTGCATTTTACAAGTGCAGACCAAACTGCAGGGGAAGGGTGTGTGCTCCTACCCTGCTCAGCCAACCTTTCCTGGAGCTGTGTGGAGAGAATATATGGGTGGCTGTCAGACATATTTGTGTCTCCACTGCGTAAATCCCTCAATAAAAGGTGTAATCAGATTTGGACCTGGGTCAGTTTCCATTCTCCAGCACTGCCTTGCCTTGGTGCCTGCTTTTTCATTGGCTCTTTTGATATTTTTTCTTTTGTCTTTGATGTTTAATGCTTTTATAGCTGTTGCTGGTTAATGGGTGGCATGAGCATTATGCTGATGAATAAAGTGAGTCAGATCAAGACTTCAGAATTGGTATAAGTGGGTAAGAGTAGAATAATGCTAGTCTAGAAAAGTATGGAATTTTTTTTATTGGTCTGTAGGTAAGTCTGATAGTCTGTCAGAAATTGGGATGTTTTCTTATATTTTCTTTTTAAAATAGATTTTTTTTTCCAGAATGAATAATTGTCAAAATGCAACAGAGTTTCAGGGTTTTTTTTTTTAATAGTATTTCATTAAAACATAGCCAGAGTTTTCAGGACAATGTAGACTTATTTACCCTTTCTAGTCCCGATTCTGAAGTTTGAGCTACACATAGAGCCTTGCACAATTAAGTTTAGCACTCACAGATGAGATTACAGCCTTTGATTAATAAAAACCAGAATTCCAATGTAGCTTTTAAGGGCCCTGGATGTGTCTGGGGTTTGTGCTTTAGAGTAAAGCAGGAGGCTCAGTGTAGAGTAAGCATGTCTTGCAAAACAGCTGCTCCAGTTCTGACTTCAAAATCCTGATCCTGAAGGAAAAGTTTCTAAAAAAAAGAAGTGAGTCAGTAAAATTATGGAGTTTGTGATATTTATGAAAGCATATATTTAATAGAGATATTGCTTCTTCTTGTTCTTTTGGGAGTCCCTCTTTTCAAGTAAAATGTCAACCCTGTCTTTCTCTTGGTGTTGTTTGTTTTCATTAAACCATGTTAGCATCTCTTTCCTTGCTAACATCCCTCCTCTGTTCTACGAGTATCAAATGCTTGCTCTCAAAGGTGTTTTGATTATATGTGGACATGTTAATTAGACCAGTTGTGCTCGGTTTGGGTTTGCTTTTGAGGTTTGGATTTCTTTCAGTCTTGTTGAAGGTGTTTTTTTTTTTTATCTCATGCTTTCCCTGTTGTTTTTACCAGCTTTTTTTAAAAAATATGATAAAGTTGTTACACCAAAATAAATATATTTGTAAGATGAAAGCCTCAAAACCTTTTGTAAAATTCGGCTGTTCTTTTAGCTGTATCTTAAAGCAGTTTTGTGAGGTCAGAAAATTGAGTGCTTAAAAGTTTGTCTGGAATGGATAAAACAGAACTTGGGATCAGTAGCCCATTAAAGGCCTGTAACTAAGTATACAGATCATTTATTCACCAGACAAAAGCTGGAATAGATTGGAGCTTGAGTACATCAGGTTTGCTGTCTTTTTTAAAGCAGAAACTGTTTTGCCACGTCACCCTGTCTCTGATCTTGCTTCACACATTTTTATTTTGGTTATGGATGAAGTTAGGTTGCTGGGTAGGGAAATTTGCAATCTCTTGCCCAATTATGCCGTTAATTCTTTCTTGATTTGTGATTTAATATCTGTCCACCTGACTGTCACACTTGCTGTGCCTTTCTCGTATAAATTTCTGCACTGATCTGGTTAATTAGAAGATAAAACCGTTTTTGCATGTTAGATTTGGCTCATTTTTTAACTGTCCTCAAGCAGCATTAAATTTATGATGTATTTAGTGGCTTTGCAAAGAATTAAAATGCATATGCATTTTAATTTAACAGGCTCTAAGAAATGAACAAGTAGGCTTGTACAAGAATTAATCAAATACACAGTAACCAAATTCTTTTATGGAGAATCACATGATATTAGAACATTTCTAATGCTGTAAAAATCCAGTATAACATGTGTAACACTCTGGACATTTTCATCAGGCCTACATGTGAAAATGTTTTGGTTTTTTTTTTCACTTCTATTCATTTGAAGGAGAGGAATCCATTTTCATTTGGAACATTGTTTTATTTAAATAAATGTTCTCTGTTTTAGAGAGAACTGGAAAGTAAATTCCAGAAGCATTCCAACAGCAACCAGAATACAAATTTAGTATTTTCAAATTTATCCAATCCTATTCTGATTCTTCCCATCAGTTACTGAATTGAAACTGGGAAGTATTTGAGGAGCAAAGTAAAGGCATACATACTTAGGGGAATGGGATTGACATATAGGGTTGTCTTGGTTGCTGGTTGGTTAGGTTTTTTTAGCAGCATGGTAATGACAGTTGTTAAAAGATGGAAAAAAAATTAGGATTTTACTGATCCTATCATTTGAATCTGGTAGTAGCCAAAGTTTGCATCATAGTCAATTCAGTGATAAAATGTCAGTCTGTGTGCAGAAGTACCTACTAATCAGGTGGAGGTTCCAACTGAAGTTTCAATGATCCCTTAAATATTACAGCAGATTTATTTTCTAAATGTGTTTTACTTTATTATTTATTATGTAGTACATATATTTTTATTTAAAAAAATAACCAGCTCTTAAACGTTCCCTGAAATATATATGAGCAGAATGTATAATGCCAGCAAAATTTGTAGAAAGGGCGATTTAAAGAAAGTTTTGTTTTTGATACTGTTTACAAGAGACTTGGTTTTTTGAGGCTGCATGTCCTCTGGTTTTTGTGATTTAGGCAGCTATTGGGTCTCTGGAACTTCAAGAAGAAACAAAAGAAGAGTCTGATGAGGAGGAGGATGATGATGAAGAGTCTGGACGATTACGTTTCAAAACCGAACGGAAAGAAGGAACCATCATCAGGCTCTCAGATGTGACAAGAGAAAGGAGAAACATTCCAGAAACTTTGGGTGAGGTTTTGTGGCAATGGATTGTTTTGCAGAGCTGTAATGAATGTGGGTAAAGGGTGTTTTAGCTGAGGTGCATTCCAAGTATATTTGCAGCCATGAGACCATATTTCTACAAACCACATAGAGACTGTATCTTGTTTATACAAAAGGTGTTGGTGGCTTGACAAAATAGAATATTTTACAAAGAAGAGTGCACTGGAATAACTAAATTTCTGCACATAATTGCAAGATAAAGGACAGTTGCATTGTTTTTGTGTATCTGTGGATTTATTCTTTTGTTTAATATAAAAACAAGACCAGCCAATAAGGAGAAAACCTTATAGTGGAGCTTGACTGTTAAGGGAACAGTGATTTGAATTAGACTTTTAAATGTAGTTCTGAGTGATCTAGGATGTTGCTCTGAGATAGAAGGAAAAGATGAGGGCACATGTGGATGATCCTATAAAGAGGTTTTTAAACTAATGTTTGGCAAAACCACAGTATTGCTGTTGTGAAATGGTTTCTATTTATACTACTTTTTCTTAATAATTTGTTGATAGAGACCAGATAACTGACCATGTGGTAGAAGGTTAAACCACAAGAAATTCTGTTTGCATATATATCTGCTTCCTTTTAAGATTATAGAGCAAATTTTTACAGCTGCTATGGTTTAAAAATGAAATTTCATTGCAGACCTACATCTCCTTAGTCTAAAATACGAACATAGTTCAGAAAACACTTAAAGAGGAATTAACATTTCAGTTGAAGTTACAAACGTAATTTCCATCCTGTCACATTTTGGTGACCTTTTGTGACAGCTTGTCTCTATTGGAGGAGTGCATTCTTACTTACTGATTAAAGATGTCATTTGAAACCATTTTATTACCAGCAATAGTGAAATTAATCTTGACACTTAGAGACACTAGAAAAATAATTGCTGATTCACTGCATTAACTGTGTGTGTGAGAACTGTACAGTCAAGATGAGACCAAGTTTGTGCTGGTAAAAAAGATGTAAAAATACAGTGTTCTCAATAATCTAGCTAAGATCTTTCCTAAATATTTCTTCATCCAAGATAATGTAAAGAATGGATTTTCAAAGTTCAGAAGAGGGATATTGTAGGACAGCTCTGCAATTGATTTCTAGCAATACCAAGTTTTCACCTTTGATAAGAAGTACATATCTTCTTTCACTGCCTGTAGGTGAAGCCTTCTCAGAGTGGGTTTTGTCATATTCTCTGGATGTAGTTATATCTTAAAGAATGTGAAGAGTAAAAATGTCTTTGGTATTACCAAACTAAAGTATTCCCTTTCTATCTAATCAAAAATACACAACTCAAACCCTTAGACTTCTGTAGAACCAATTGCAAAGTGCTAACAAAGGTCATTTGGATGTGACAATACTTGTTATGCCCTGCTTAGTTGGCTTATGTTCACTGTGATGTCTCATGTCTGAGATTTCAGGCAGGGCTGGGAAGTTAAAGTGAGTGTTTTAAATTTGTCCAGTTGCTCTGTGTCCAGAAGCACAGAGTAAAATCAGTTTGCAAATCTGGATCATTAGGAGAGAAGAAATGACAACATACTGCATATATGTGTAAATGAATATGTATTTGGAGTTGTGCATGAATTCTTAGCCGGGGAGGAGCTGTATTCATGTGAGTGAACACCTGGCTGTGCTTGGAAGAGCCCAGGGAAGGAAGGAGAATCTGTTCTTCCTCTGCTCATCCCCTCTTTTCTTGAGCAGTCTGAGGTCGCTTTCAGGCCATCTCCCATGCCTTCTCCTCTGCTTGATCTGTGTGTGTGGAAGAGTGCTCTCAAATTCAATATGCAAAATATAGTCAGAGCTGACTGTATTTTGCTGTGTGGTGATGTGTAGCTACATGCAGCACTTGAGGTGCTCGTGGCATCAGTCTTAACTTATGCAAGAGAGTTCTGAACCTTCACTTATGTGTCTAAGCAAAATTCTTCACAGGTTGGACAGTTGCCCTCAATGGCATGTTGTGGAGGAAATATGCTTGATGTTGATGTAATCCTCTTATTTTTAAAATCCAGTGGTTATATTGTACTTCTGTGGTCATAGATGTAGTATGAATGTGAATTTGTGTGGTTTTGTTTGGGATTTTTTTCCAAAGTTGCTTCCTACTCTGGCTGAAAACCTGAGAGTGTGGACTGTGCCTTTAAGGACACGGCCTTAAAAAATTGAGAAATTTTGTGTGAAGTGAGGAGGAAAACAATTTATGTATTTTAAAGGGAGTGATTCTGCACATCCAAGATTGACAGACTTGACTTTGCAGGGATACTGTCATCCCTTCCCCGAGCTTAATCAGCACAGTGCTCTGAAGTAATTGTGTTTGGAGCAGCTCATCCTTTCTTTCAAAGTTGTTTCTATTCAGTGCCCTTCAATGTGTGCTCAAGAGGCTGAGAGACTTGGCCATAGTCTTCCTTTTTAGGAAGCCTAGCTCTGTTCGCAGGTTCATTAAAAATTGCTTTCCTCACATGTGATTTCTAAGCTGTTTAATAGGAACTTGCTTCTTACTTTGCTTGACTGTCAGTTTTAGGTACTTGTTGCAATGACTAAACTTTATTTTCCAGACTCCAGCCTTCCTGAGTTCAGGGTTGTAGTGTGGAAGATGTCAGAGAAATTGCCCTGCCTGTCCTAATCCTAGGAAAGCAAAACAACTGTCCAAGCAGCAGAACGCTCAGGATGCCCTGCAGGACTTGGATCATTTCTGGATAAGGGATAGAGAGACTCTTTTGCAGCATAGTGGCACTATTTTCCCCCTTGGGTGTATGGAGAGTAGGGCTCTGTCCTTCAGGCTGGTCAGGTCAAAGCCCACATTTGCCCTTCAATGTTTGTGCGTTTCTGAAGAAACACAACTTGCTTCAGGTGTGGAGAGGAAGAAGACCTGAAATAAGAGCTAGATGGTTTTTCCCATCTAACCAGCATTTTTGATCCCTAGCAGCCAAAGATGCCTATGGCAGTTGTTTTACTTGCATCTAATGTTTTTAATTGCTTTGGGCAAGAGTACATTTCTCTTAATTTTTGTTAGAAATGCACATATTGTACCTAAGACTTGGGGGACTGTGGTTCCTTCCCTCATTCTAAACATTCTGTAAGATTTTCCTGATAAAGCCTGATTGTCTTGGGCTCTGCTGTGCCTTGAGGGCAAAGGTAGTATTTCATAAGAGTATTTGTTAAGGCTTTATGCCATTCAATGGTAGTGTCAGAGTGGAGAGAAAAGGAGGTAGAGAAACTTGTCTCATCACCAACGTGCAAAAATGAAATAGGAAACTCGGACACATTCTTGGCCTTTTAGAAGTCTGTCATGTTTGCTGTGTTCTTACAGGCCATTGGCAAGTTCAGAACTTTTAAAAATTGAAAAGCTCCTGCTTTGTGGAGGTGTTAAATACTTCTGAAAACTGGGACATGCAAATTTACAGTCTTTGCAGCTCAGTCATGCAGGTAGTTTTTGTAGCAAAGTAAGAACTGCCGCAGAGGGACTGCTCAGTGCTCACCCTTTTCTGCCCTTCTGTCAATCCTCAACTTCAAAGACTAACAGAGATTACTTATGAAGATGTCTAAGATGTGGTGGTTTAAGTAGCTTTGGCCTTTAGACTCACAAGAAATTAAGAGTTTTCTAATTGATTTAGTTATGTATTCTTGGGAGAGGATATCTTGTGGTGTGGAGACATAGTAGTAATGTCTCCTGCCAGATACTAATTACTTTAGTTCTGATATTATGGCCACTGTGTGTAGTATTGACACATAAATACCATATTAATTCAGAATATGCTTTTATTTGTCACGAGTGTGTTTGGTTTTAGTAGTTTAATTTTGCTTTGTTAGAGGCAGAAATCAATATTAGGGATAACAAAGGATCTGACTAGCACATGGCAAAAGATTCAGCTGCATGTTTGAGTTAAAGTTTATTACCCCTTGTAAGTGATTGAAACCTGGTGAATGGTTCTGCTTGTACTTTCATGGTATGTTTCCTGAAGTTTGTTGTGGACATTTTCTGTATTTTCAGGTGATTTCATTACCTGGGTCTATTACTGCATAATTTCTTGCTTAATGTTGTCAGCACTGTCCAAGGCTTCAAGCAAATTTGTCATCTTTGCTGAGAACCACATGTTTTCTGGTGTTTACCTGTGGTGTGAGTTGGGTGGGTGTTACCAGCAGCCACGTGTTTGACTTGAGCTGAGCACAGATTTTAATGTGTGCTCTCTCTTCAGTGGGATTACCACTTGTGAAGTACAGTGGGTTCTTAAACCACATAGAGTAAAACAAAAATTAAGTAGTTATGTACTAGAAACACTTCAGTAGGCAGAATGTCCTTCTTTGGAATAGACCAATGTGCAGAAGAGTCTGGTGCATAAAATCTGTTTATATGGAAGACTCAACAGATCTTTTACTGTAGAGTTTACTGCAGATTCATTGTCTTGCCTGACATCTGCAGATAAGTGAGATGTTAAAGATAGCAATACTTTGAGGCAGACTTCAATACCAGCTTGAAAAAGAAAACAACCAAACCTTTTTGTTCATGTTTGTTTCATTTATCTGCTGCTTTTTGCCTGTGCAGAGGACAATTATCTGTGCTTTTTCCTTTTAAAGATGTCTTTAACAAAATGTTAACATGCCACCTAAAGGAGATCAAAGTGCCTGCAAGGTTTGTTAGTTGCAGGGATTCTTCTGTAGTTCTAGCAGTGTTTTATTTGTCATTGTGTTTTCCACCTTTTCAGCAGAAAGCTAAAATAATTTTCCCCATTTCTTTTTTGACAGAGCTTTCTGCAGAAGCCCAAGCAGCACTACGTGAGTTTGAAGAGAGGGAAAGGCAACTTAAGCAGGGGCGATACGGCTCCCGGAGAGGAGGGAGAAGAGGAGGCTCAGTGATGTGCCATGGAATGGGAGACCAAAGGAGAGACAATAATGATAGGGGAAGAATGAAGGATCACAGACCTGCACTGCTGCCAAACCAGCCATCAATGGTACCTTTCAATCCTTAGTATTCTTTGAGCATCCTTGCAGGAAGTTGGGGAGAAATGCATTTTAAATCATGAATCTTTGCAAAGATGAAATATATATTTCAGTGTAGACCTTCTGCTCTTTCAGGGCACTCTTAAGCAGTATGGGCTTTGTGTGACATGATGATTGTAAAGTATGTGCTTAGTCCTGTTACTGGCTTCACCGTGAGCAATCTCAAGACCTCCAAATCAAAAGTGCATTTTGACTGATGAATCATAGTCAGACTTAACTGCTGGTTTGCATGAGGATGGAGGAAAAAATGAATTCCTCTGAGAAGTCTTCATGCAACATGGAAACATGTTCAGTCCTCCATTATTTATAATAATGTAGTTTAAAAAATACGATTCTGTAAAATACTTCTTGGGTTCTGTCAAGGTAATATTTTTGCTGATACTTCTTTAAAAAATCTATTTGCATATAAGCTATGCGACCTGTGGAGGTAAATAAAACCCTAGGACAGTAGTCAGCACTTCATTACTAAATAAGTTACTATGTTGGGATTTCAAATGAAATTTAGCTTTGTTATTACTTTCTATTTCTCTGCTGTGCTTTGTATCACACTATTAAGACTTTACTTTTTCCATCAAAAAAACCCTTAAAAAACCAAAACCATCTCCAGCAAGTGATCAAGAGGTCAACACTTATTTTTGTTCACTGTCATAAAATATACTGGAAGCTGAGATTGTAGAGCAAAGTCTTTGTATATCTTTGCAGGACAAGGTCATCTGTGTTAAACAAAGGTAATTTTTTCCAACAGCAGAAAGTAGGTGCTGGTCACTGGCAGGAGTCGGTGGATATCTCAGTGCTTGAGAGCCCTGCAGTAGTAAATTTCATGCTTTTTAAGCAGTAAAGGTTGAATTTTTTTTTTTCTGTTTTGCTGTAGTCCTTGCAAGCTATTTTAAATTTAAATGTAAATATTTTTGTGTTCATCACAATGTCTTTTTGTGCATACTCTGTAGCTGTTTTGCTTTATGTATTGGGCTGCTGAAAGAAACAAGAAACAGTTTGTCACACCTTTGTTGCTAAAAGGGTCTCTTCTTACACTGCCACTTGGAAGTTGCTGGTGTAGGACTGAGATCTAGTAAGTGACTTGAGAGGCAGAAGAATGTCTCTGAAAAGAGACACAATATTTTTTTTTATACCACTGATTTTGGCCATTTGTTTCTAAGAGTTGAGCAGCAAGAGACTTTCTTCTATATCTGGAAGGATACCTTTGAAAGATGTCTTCAAATGAGTTTCTCTTCAAGCAGTATGGTTAGGTGTGCTGCACTGATATTGAAGAGTAGTTGAATTTGTGCTGCACTGATACCTGAATTTGTATTTTGACTTTTGTTGCTAGTGCTAGGTCTGTTATCTGAGAGAGGCTTTTGTATACATGAGACAAAAGGTCGTGGATTTGTTTTGGTACTAGGACTCAGATTTCTAGTGATCTCCACTTAAACCTTATTGCAGTTAATAACACTGACCTATGCAGAGCCCTGGCTTTATATGAAACCAGACAGTTTCGCTGTTAAAAATGAGTGAAGGTGTCTGCATTCCCTGTGCTTCTTTGCTCTTTGTTGCCTTCTCCTTCACATGAATGTTTTTGATTGCTCCTTTGCTTTCCTGGGCTGATGTTTTTTAGTGGATCAGTTGATTATAGGGAAAAGAAGTTTCTCTATTCATAATTGGCCTTAATTGTTCTCCAGAGATGTCTTGTGCTCATTTGTGTCAGGATATTTTAACTTTAAAGCCTAGTGACTCTGTTCTTTTGTCTGACTTTAGACTCACTCACAGAGGTTAATTCCAACACACCAGCAACCTGTTATGAGTCTGTTCCAGCAGCAGCAGCAGCAACAACAACAACAACAGCAGCAACAGCAGCAACAACAGCAGCAGCAGCAGCAACAGTTACAATCTCTGCTTCCTTTACAGCATCAGCATCATTCTTCTCCTCCTCCAGGGCTACATATGCCCCCTCAGATAGAAACACCTCGAATAATGATGACTCCCCCTCCAGTGACCCCCCAGCAGCCGAAGAACATCCACATCAATCCGCATTTCAAGGGGACAGTGGTGACGCCTGTACAAGGTGAGCGAGCTCAACACCTTGCCAGTCATGCAAGCGTGACTCATCTCATTCTTTGCCAGAGATGGAACAATTTGTTTGTTTATCACTTCATGGAAATATGCTTCAGGCTGCTGTTTTTTTTTTTCTTGAAGCTTGAAACAAATGTTTTGCCTGAAGTAAGACATAATGTTTTTGGACTGTGGCCAGCTGAACAAGCAAAGCCTTTTCAGCTTTTTAGCATGTTTGGTATTCTAATGTAAAGCCTGAGAAGAGCAGGAAAAATGGAAACTGAAAAGAGAATGTGCTTTTCAAAAAACAATAAATGTCATTTTTCAAAACTAGGAAAGTACTGCAATTTGTAAATTTCCCAGGACTGTCTACCAGTTTCGGTGAGAGGGTACTGAGGCACTCCTTGCAATGTAATTGCTCTGTGAATGATACCAGTTGCTGTCCTTTCTTGACAGGATACATGCCCTCAATTCTCCTTTCACAGAAGCACATCTGTAATTGTTTTGATTTGCAAATATGTTTTTCCTCTAAGTTAACACAAACATTTGGGCTGCGCTTCTTAGGGTAGCTCTCAGCAAAGCTGTTCATGGTACTGATTATTTAAGAAGTGTTTAATCCCAAAGAGGGTTAAAAAAAGATACCTGCCCAGCTCTGATTTCTGATTATATTGGGACAAGACAGACTAAAAAAATACATAAGTATTTATACATATTTGCCATTAGGTTTTCTGTATTTCCCCCCCTTCACATCAGCAGAACTCCACGCCAGTGCTATCTCTGCTTCATTGATTTGACCAATGAAAAGCAGGAATTTGGCAGTGTAGAATATTGCCAGTGTATGGAGGTCTATTTTGCTGCTCACATATGGCTTTGTCAGAGAATTTATTTTGCTTTTCCCTGTGGTGCTTCCCACAAAATTATACATCAGGACAGATTATCTGGAAACACTCCAAAAGAATCTTTACTTGCAGATTTGTACCTTCTGTGCATTTTTCTAGCACTACCAAAGTAAGTTACTGTTTAATTAGAAGCAAAAATTGCCTTTAACTATTCTATGTCTTTTCTCTGTCCCTGTGAAACAGTACCAGATCTTTTCTATCTAGGTAAGCAATAATGTGATCATAATCCTGGGAATGACTACTGAAGGTTTATGCTTTGCCTAACGCCAGAAGTATCCCAGTGTATTTTCTTCCTTCTGTCGGAGGGGTCTTTTTTCACATTGCTGAACAGCTTCAGGCTCTTCTCAGCTTTACCACTATGTCTGTGGCACTGTAGCTTGCAGGTCTCTTGCTTGATCTTGTTCCCAGTCTGTTTTTCAGTCTTCATGCACATCCTCATTTCCAGAAAGTTGTGTACTCTCATGCAGGTTAGGAGATCTTCAGTATTAGATTTTTAAAGGGGAGGGTGTTCTTGGGCTTTTTAGATCTTACATCTTCTGACTTTATGTGCACATTCGTTTCTTGACTTACAGAAATTCAGGTGTTCTCTTGGACTGAGCAGCCCTGGAGAGTGAGTTGAGATTGTAGAATGGTGTTAAAACCTGCATTCAGCAAGGACATTCTTTGCTCTATGTATTGATGGCAGCTGCTTCATATGAAATCCCTTTGTGCCATTCATTTTACTGAAAGAGTCCTTGGCAAGACTACTGATTTTTTCTACTAATAGGTGTGCAGCATACTATTAAATAGAATCTTTTAAGTCACTGTAGAAATTTCATCTTCTTGATTAGAGAGCATGTACTGGAAGCTGAGTCTCTTGCAGTGACTGAAAGCGGTGGCCACCTCAGTCTTAATCTGTAGCAGTACAGTTATGTTACATGAAAGTAAACACTTGCACACCTAAGGAAAATGTAAAAATGTGTTGGAAATTAGGAGGTTTCTGAAGATAAATGAGCATAATTCTAACATCTTCAATGGTATTTGTATATTAAGGTGAGTTTTAAAGCAGTCACTGCAGGCAAATGGTAGATAGAAATTCCAGTGTAGGAAGTACTGTTCCAAACTTCCTCATAAAAGGTCTTCCTTTAATCCATCTACTTGAAGCCCCAGTAGGCAGAGACTGGTGCTTGGCAACAAAAGGATGTGTTCCACTTGCAGCTCATTTCTTTCAGGGTAATGGGAAAGATGAAAGATCAGACTGACTTTGTGTTCTTGATGATGTCCTGCCCCTTCTTGGCTGAACATATTTCCAGATACATGAGGGGCTTTGCACATTGGAGAATACAGTCAGATAGGTGCAAAGTTTATTGGGATTCTCTTGTTGAAAATGTGATGCCTGGAAGCTAAAAATGCCATGTCTGGAAGTGCATGATATGCACACTTAGGTTCTGGTAATTTTAATGGTGTGCTGTCATGTTTTAATGTAGACTGGCATTTTTTCCTCTCTAATTTTATGGCAGGAAAAAGCTCACACACTTCTAATTGTCAGCACCAGGGACACTTTTCCTAACTGCAGATCATAGAAATACACTTTTAAAACATCTTTTTTGTTTGAGTTAGTCTTGAAATGCTTTGACTGTATCAGTATTTTCTAAAATAGATTCAAACCTCCTGTAAATTGTTACGAAATTTTCATGTGAATAAAATACCATGTATAAGAGCTCTTACTAGACAGCTACTTCAGCCCGAAAAGGAGTAGAAACACTGTTGAAGAATCCTATCATTGGCTTATTCCTTTGATGTTTCAAAGGCAAATCTCTTTACAGTGGCCACCATCTCCCTGCCCAGCCTTGAATCCTGATTTGAAAAAAACAGTTACTTTCAAGTCAGTTTTGTTTCAAATGGATTGGTACTATTTTTAGTCTTTGAAGTTTCATAAATGATTAAGGACTTGGTCTATCAAACCCATAAAAGATGAGTCTCTGTGGATACCTGCTGCAGGTGCTGTGCAGTTGGTGTTCAGCTGTGCCTCCTATGGCATTTGAATCCCGTATCTTTTATTGTCTTGTCTCATAGTTTTATCTTTTCTTTGTGTCCTATTCTGCAAATTGCTTTTGAGTTGTAGGTAGTAATTTTTGCTGAGTGTGTGTCCAGACTTGAGTATGATCAATTTATTAGTGCAGGAGAACTGTACATGGATGCACTGTGAACTACTGATTTAACCTGTGATAATAGGTGTTGCATTTTTCCCCTTAAATGTTTCTACCACCAGTGACTATTTCAGGGATCCTGTGGTGCTGCCAAAATTGACATGAACTAATGAGCAGTTTATGGCAGCTCACTATGCCATTTACCTTTTGAAAACTGTTTGGTGTCTTGGGAACAATCACGTTGTAATTCTCCTGAATAATCAGTGTGGGAATTGCTTCTTCGTGTTTTCCAGTATAGTGTTGGAATTTATAGCAAGAAGCAATTTAATCTTCTTAAAATAGTATCTTACAACATGCTGTGTATTATTTTTGAAGCATACTTTTCACACCTACGGAATATTTGACATCAAGAAAATGAGGGCTTGAGACAACTCTTCTGCTTAAGCAAGTGTCCAAGGATTGAAAGGGCACAGAGTTTGAACTACTATCTTTCATGAGTATTAAATTAATTTGTTGAAAATACATAAATATATGAATTTATATGCTACTGCTGGAGGCAGGATACTGAAATAGACTCTAGTTCACTTGACATTCCTCTACATTTCCCACCTTATGCCATTTTTTTCAGTGCCGCTTTGACCTGTAATACCTGAACTATTTTAGGACTAGGTCTGTCAAGAGCATCTTACCAATTTTTTTCTGTGTGGCCATGGCTGTTTGATACCAACAGATGTTCATTAGAAGCCAGGATGAAACTATTTCAGTCACTTTCTGGTGTAATGTGATACAAAGCTTGCACACAGTCCTCCCGTGCTGAAAGACTGCTGCAATTAGTTTACCCCACCAGTCTCTGAACCAGCAAACCACAAGTACTTAATGAAAGTGGATGGAAGCCAGACATGGACATGAAGTGAAAAAAACCCACTAATGCATTAATTCTTGTGCCTTGGTTACCAAGGGAAAAGGGATTTTTGAGTCATCTTAGCCAGCTCTATGGGAAATGCACCCAACTTCTCTCTGGAACTAGAAGCATTTTTTAGTATATTTCCTGCTCTGAAGTGTGACACAGTAGCTGTCTGCAAAGTCAGTGTTTAACCCTGCCTGGGAAATGTTTCCCTCTCACTTTCAGAAGTGCTAAAAACAAACTGGAGAAGAACCTTACTAAAAGCTTTTAGTAAATGAGCAACCACATTGTGTGGTTGGAAATGCTTTATTGAACTTCTCTAGGCCTTTTGTTTAACATAGAAATGTTTGTATTTTTAACCACTTACACAATTGTGAGAGGAAATAAAAAGTGCTCTGAAAAACAGGAAAGCTGTCATAACACTTTGTATTCGAGATTGGAATATAGGCTCAGTTCCCAAGGTGATCCAGCTGTAGCACTTTGTGCATTTTGCCATAACATTAAGTCAATGTTTTGGGAAATAGCTTTTTGTGACTAGCATTTCAAAGTGCAGTTGTAAGAGCAAATCATCCATGTTAATCCCCCTGAAATACTAGTTTTAGAGGTTATTTTTTCAGCAAAAGCTCTCCTGATTCTTCTTGGTATCTCTGTGCAATCACTGTCTTTCATCTGAGATCAGCAGTTCTGTGATCACAGTTGCACACACCATGGTGGTGGCAAGGCCAGACAGACTAAGTAGTTTTTGTGTGCTGTTAATTGCAGCTGCCTGCCTCATTTTACCCTCATGAGCAGTGATTTTTACGAGTTAGTGTCTCTCATGTTCATGCTTCCTGTGGTAGTTTAGTGGTGAGACTGGGAGATGCCTAGGAAATGTTGAGTGGCATGAAGTTGAGAAGGCAAATTAATCATGTATCCTTCTATTTGAAACGTGAAATTATTGTTAGTGTCTCTGTCAGCTTTGTCTAAGGGATGTCTTTGGCTGAATAACTATTCTAGTTTGCCTTCCTGCAACAAGGAGCAATTTAATTCTGGAAAAAAGCAGAACTAAATTATGTAAATTAACTAGGAGAATCCTAATTGCCCTGTTGCATGTTGTAGGGGAGGGAATGGTTGCTCAAAGTTAATTGTAGGAACTGTGACATGTGAGAGTAAAAGTAGCAGATTTTAATCATGGCTTTTTATTGCAAATGCTTTTGGAAATAACTACAACAACTGTTAAGTAAAACAAATGGTGTTAAAAGGTGCTTCTTGTTTCAGTGCCCTTGCTGCCTGTTCCTGCCCAGCCAAGACCTGCTGTAGGACCCCAGAGATTTCCTGTGAGTAGCAGCTGTTTCTCCTTTTCTGATATGGATAAGCATACATTTGCAAGGAAATATTAATATAGCAAATAAAAGCTGTTCTAGTGAAATATAATTTTAAGGATTTGTAAATATTGACAATACACTCTGCAGTTGAAAATGTTTGTTAAAAGCTTAAGGTCAATGGATTTTTGAGAGTAGAATTAATTCTGTTTAACTGTAAAATTGTTGAACCAGTCTCTCCAGTGGGAAAGGCATGAATGCATCTTGTCTTAAGGAATATGGGCTTCATTTTATTACTTGACTCTTTCTGTATAAATAGAATCCTTATTTTATTTGATATAATAAAAGGCTATTTGAAATAATCCCTTAGCTTAAAAAGCAGTAATATGTATTTATTGTAAAATGCAGCAATCATTTTTGTCATTACTAAGGGTATTTCAACACTCTCATGTTTTTTATATAAAAAATAGAATTGGATTGCATGACCTTGCTTTCTTTTATGTTTCTAATTTTGAAAACAAACCAGACATTTAGCTGCTTCACTAGGCTAATTTCACTTCATAATTTTTTAAACTCTATGAATGGAAAGAGTATGTGCTTCTAGAACTTCTCTCATCATTTCAGTTTTGTTATACTAAATTTCTAGTTGAAATGGTTAGCAGGGTATCAAAATAAGCAAAAGACCTAGGTTGCAATATTACCTAAAGTATTTTCAAGTAAAACCCTGTATATTCTACTTCCCAAATATATAAAATACACAAAAAATGTGTTGATGTATGCAGTGCTGAAGGAGGAAAATAGACGTCTGAACATCTGTGTAGTATCTCTGGCATAGAGTTCAGATGTACTGGAAAGAAGCAAATTTCAGAAGCCTTCTGTGTCTTTTGATTGCCCAGTGTGGACCTGGTTGTTTTTAATGCAGAATACTTTTCATACAGGACTTATGACTGAGGAATTGTAATATGTGTATTTTGCAGAGAAACAGTCTTTACATTACATTGCTGCATTTCTTCTGTGAAGTCTTAAAAAATTAAGTTGTAAACCCACTGTTTCATTAAGTATATTCATTTTATATCTCCAAGAAAATATTTTTGAGCATTTTTTAAAATTAAAAATATTGTAGTTTTCAGAAGAAATAGTTTCTCCAGCAGCCTTTAGTATTATGGAGAGACCTTATTTACATTTTGGAAGTAGTTTTAATTGTTATTTTTTATGAAAACAAGTGTCATGCATTTGTTTTTCTTTGATACTAAGTTGATTTGCCAGTAAGCACAATTTGGGATGGAAAAGAAATTGAAGGATAAGGAATATCTGTAAAAGCATTGTAATTGGCATCTTTGAAGTGTGTTTACATCAGCGTAGAAAAATCGGAAATTAATTTTTATTTAAATTGAGTGTGAAATTAGATTTTAGTTCTGTTCACTTTTGGGGTTGCAAATTGAGAAGTGTTGCAAACCTAACTGATCTATATGCAGCAGTTTTTAAAAGGGAATAAAGTAAACGGAACTTTTTTTTGGTCAGACTCTTGCTCCTTTAGCCTACAGGAAAAACTTGACTACTTGCTCTCTTTTTATTTGTATAAGCAGTGCACCAGAAAAGAGTCAGTATAATTAAATTTTCATAAGGAGGAGGAGGGCTGACTTAACTGTGAGGGTCTGGCCCTGTCATTTGGTTGCCCTCACTGGTTTTTTCCTACTTCAGCACTAAGGTGCTGCATGACCCTGAGAAAGTTGCTTCATCTTTCCACGGCTCACTGAGTTATAAAGTGGACTTCCCCTATGAAGTACTTTATAAATTTTGCATGGGTTATCAGTCATATTAGGATTAGGAATTAAGTGTCACTGTGTACATATCTCATGTTTGTTTTATTAAATGTAGTATGTTAGCTCTTGAGCTGAAGACAAATTTACTTTTTGACTAACGTTTTATCTTGCAGAACTACCTTTTTTGCTGTTACATGTCAGATGCCTTTGTGCTATTATAATTCACTTGTTTATGTATAAATGTTGACTTAAAGCAATGCAGCAGTGCTTAGACAATTTTGACAAGCCATTTGAAAAAGATCAAAGACTTACTCCAAACTATGTACAGTTCATTCAGCCTTTTCTTCATTGCATAAAGAATCTCTGGATATGTAATAACTTGAATTTGCTCTTGTTTTTACGATTGCATAATCAAAAGATAATAGTTAACTGATTTTTCTGATTGCTTTGCTTCTTAAAGATAGTGGGGTTAGAATTAAATATTTGCAGTCTACTTTCCCCTTGGACTTTGAACTGGATGGTTTCTTTTCATTGAATGTGACAGAGGTGGAAGCGTGAAGAGTAATTAAATTCTTGCAAGAAGAGACCAGAAGTGGGCAATGCCATAACTGAAGGAAAAATTTGTCACTGAGTTTCTATCTTACCTAGGAGAGAAACCTCTCAGTGAAGAGCCTGTGTGCTCCAAATATGGAAAGAACTTCAATCAGAGCTAATCAATTGCCAGTCCTAAATCTATTGGAAACCAGGTGTTGTTAATTTAGGGCTGATGAAATGACTTTGTAACCATGTAATGGTTAATTCTTACAACCTTCTGCAGGAGGATGTAATTGAAGGGTTGAACAAAGTTGTAATGAGCGTGTTAACATATGGTGTGAGACCTAAATTATAGGAAATAATGTAGTGCTGTGTCAGGCTAGTGTTGATCAGCACTGAACCTGCTTAGAGGGGCTGATTAAATTCCCTTAGTCTTGAATCTCAATTTTAGTATTTCAAGGTAGAGCTCATTGTTCAGTTATTTCTTTCTTAAAACTTAACTCCTGGAATGTTTAGAGAGGGAGTACTGGAAAAGATACAAGGGAATGAATCTGTGTTGTGTACACAGAGTTACTTTAACACTTCCAGTAATCTTGATTCAAGCAATCAAGATACTCTCTAAGCATTTGGGGTGACTTGGTGTGAATGGTGTTTGAGAGCTATTTGTAACTGACAAGGACTGAACGAATAGTGGATCTGAGGTGTGTCACAGCTGAGAAACAGGGTGCACTTGTGGGATCTGGGAGTTATGGTGTGAATTCTGTTTGTCTGAGTTGCACAGTCCTCGTGGCTGTAGTTCATAGTAATCCAGTCTAAAAGCATGGTTTGAATTAACCTGGACCTGTGCAAGTGCCAACTACATGTTTTCTTTAAACAGTTTAAAGAATAGATTAAATAACCTCTTGGCAGAGTCCTTCTGAAGGTCTGGCTTTATCATCTGCCTTTGCTTTAAAGTGGTTAAGAGGCCTTTTCCAGAGCTCCTGTCCCAGTGCCACGGCTGGTATCTCACAGACAACAGTCTGCTTTGCAGACTGATCCATTTACAGGAAGGTCACAGAAGATTTTATGTACAGACTGCTCATACGGCTCTTCTGAACTTTTCATGTGTTTTCTGACCAATTTACTCATTCTTGTGGATCCCCAGTGCAGGGCAAGGAGCTGGAGAGTTTTATATTACACAAGAGGGACCACTGTGATTTCTGTCCTTCATCCAGTGTTTGTTATCTTGGCTAATTTCTCTTTCAATTCCTGTGATGTGTGAAGAATGATGGGATAAAATAAGGAAGAGGAGATTTAATAGAAAATGCAAGAGGTATTTCTTTTTATTATATAAAGGCTGCTGCTAAGTGACTGTTACAGAGACCAGAGCATTAGTGAGTGTGAAGCTGAAAGTTAACGGATGAAAAAATCTGGACCATGAGCTTATCTGAATCCACCAGCACATTCCATGTCTGAAATATTTCAGTGTGCCTGAAGAAAAATGTATAGAAGCTTTTGGCTTCAAACATCATTTATTTAACTTATGAACACCGAAGTAATAATACTGCATGACACACATGTGCAGTATTTTATGGACATACAGAGGTGAAAGAAGTGTTGTCATGCCCGCTTTGGGATGGAATGTGGCAGAGAGAGGCTCTCAGTGTTCTTCAGCCAGAAACTGTGAGGTATCCCTAGCATGCAGATCTGTGGCTGGAGTGGGGGGCATTTAGAGAGAAGAGGGAGCTGGGGAGACCCTCCCTCCCACTCCTAAAAGCAGAAGAGAGGGATTCCTCAGCTCTGAGGCCATTCCCCCTCTGTCCATGACCTGGATCCTCTGCAGCTGCTGCAGAGGGAGCAGGGCCTGTTAATGGAGCTGTGTGCCTTTGGCCAGGAAAGCTCCCGGGAACTTGGGATCAATTCTCAATTAGCTGTTGTCCTTAAGCTGTCTCCTGGGCAGGTGCTCAGCCCGCAGACACCTTTGGTCAACTTGAGTTTCAGAGCTGAAGCGGGGAACAATCTGAAGTGGCACCATGCACAAGATGAAGTGGCACCAGTGTCTAGCTGACTAATTTGTGCCATGAAAGCTTTGCTACTTTTTAATGCACAAAGATTTTCTCTTTTGATAGGGCGCCTTAGTGCACTGGGTGGGAGGTCTTTCAGATAACTCTTGGATTCATGTCTGAAGAAGCTGAATTGTAAAACATAAATAATGTTTTATTTAGTATTTTTAAGACTTTATCAGGTGACTTACCCTCAGACCCTTGTGAATAGCCAATGTTTTATGTCTGTTTTATTCCCAGGGGATTTTGACATTATTTGCTTTTGGAACTTAGAACTTATTTTTAAAATAATCTTTATCAAAGAATACATTTCTTTCCTTAAACAGCAAAAACCTTAGTAAACTTTCTAAATGTTCTCATTCAACATGCTTCCACTTGATCTCCAGCACATCAGGTGGTGTCTCAAATGGATGCTGTGAAGGGTAGTTGATCAGTTTTGATTAATTTTTCCCATAATTTCTGGTATCATTAGTTGGATTTGAGTTTTCAAGTGTTGTTTGTGTTCCAGACACTGTTTTTAAACACTTCTTTATTGATTTAATGTATGAGAGGTTTTTAAACAAGTGACTAGTCATTGCTCAAAACAGAAGTTGCTGTCCTTCATGGTCAGTTGTTTGAAACATTTCTTTTAAAAAAGCAATATATTAGTGCTATACAAATTAATTATAAAAGGTACATTAGAATACAGCTTACTTATTTTTTCCCAGGTGATCCTTGGACTGACATGGATCACCCCACTATCATTTTAGCAAACGTGGGTTGGCTTAATGGTATTATAGTGGGCCTGGGTCTGTGGCTGCACCACCTCTTACAGGATTTAGAGGCAGAAATTTGCAGTGCTTTTGAAAACAAAACTCCTTGCAAAAGTGTTTGTTGCGTGTTGTGGGAAATGCAAATAGGGATGGAATTTTTTCCCCATTTTTTTCAAATTCAATCATGAGTTGCTACATGTGAGTAAGGGTTTTTTAGCACTTGCTATTAATGTGGACTCATAGTCCACATAGTCGGACAAATTAGAGTCCTGCATCTGACCTCAGGCAGTCATTTTAAACTGATATTTAGTAACCTGTACATGTTTGCAGCAGTATGTGTGTAGGAGACAAACTGTTAATGGAAATAAAAAGCCACTTGTGAAAATGATTCTCTTACTTCCTCACAATTATTTTGCTTTAGCTATGGCTTCACTATAATGAGTAACAGTAAATGAAATTTTCCCTCTATTGCTGTGTAGTCGTGGCAGATCACAGGTAGTGTAGAAAGCATTTTGTTTCCATTTAACAGAATACATGGTATCAGGTGGTGTTGATTGACATTTCTTGGATACTGCTTTACACAGCATTTCATGCAAATCATGTTTGAATGAGACTGCTGCATCAAATTACATTTCTTTCAGATTATAGCCCTTGCAGATGTGAGACAGAGCTTGTTCAGCAGCTAGCAAAAGGCTTTGGTTTTTAACAGGTACAGTTTTCACAACTTGACTGCAAAGCTCTGTAATTACAGCACTTAAGATAGTGAAGGAATGATGGGCACTTTCTCTTATCAGATCTATAAGTAGTAGCAAGCAAATGCAGCATGAGATCTCTCCAGCTGTCAAGTATTGTCAGGCTGCCTTGGAGGGAAAGCAGTTTAAAATGCAGGTGACATAATACCCAACATCCTCCATTTGCTAGTGGGCTTCTGATTAATCACGATTACCATACATTATCATACCATCAAATTTAATCATATCAATGAATTCCCATCTGCAGGAGGAGCAGCAGCAGCTAAACATGATGGTAACAGCTATTAAATAAGAGAGAAATAGCTGGTTTCTAACTGCAGTAACCCTTTAACTTGTCAGGTTGGCTCCAGTGTGCACGTGCTCTATAGACAGGAAAATGGAGCAGAAAACTTGTGCATTTATATTTTACTGTCATTTATCTTTCTGTTAGGTGATTGTTGTTTAGCAAAGCCGAGGAGAACCAGTACTGCAGATTTTTTTTCACTGTGTTAATGATGGTAGATTTTCTTCAATCTCAGCTTTAGTACATGCTGAAACACAGAATCACAGAATGGCTGAGGTTGACAGGGACCTCTGGAGGTCACCTGGTCCATCCCCCTGCTCAAGCAGGACCACCTGAAGCCAGTTGCCCAGGATCATGTGTGGATGGTTTTTGAATATCTCCAAGGATGGTGCAAGTGCTCGGCACCCTTACAGTAAAAAAGTTTTCGTTTATCTGGTTATATAGATTGTACTTTGGTTTTTATATATTTCTGTGAATGAAATGTGAAGCTTTTAAAAAATCCGTTGTAAGCAAAGCACAAACTTTTATCAGTGCAAAGAGGGAAAAGTATTATGTATGTGCTATTTTGCTGTTAATTAAGCACTGTTAAAGAGTTACTTTGCAGAAATCAAGACTTATAAAGAAATCCAATTAAAATATACAGTCTGCTGAGTACAATACAGTAAGAGTAATCTAGAGCTTAAACACTGAATAGAGAACTAAAATGTATCTTTGTAATACTAGAGAGTATTAGATGATAGTATAGTTATCTTAAGCTATTTCACTGAGATGAGAAAATGTCCTTTTAAAAGATAACTCAGTACATTTGTGTCATCACAATATGAAAAAGAGTAAATCTATAAACTGGTGTTTGTTCACCTTCTGTGCCTTCAGTTCTTGCTAATTCTTTAGAATTTGAGAGTGAAAATACTTCATTTTATTATAAAGCAGTAAGTCATTACTGTTACAATAAAATAAGGCCATTCAGAGAGATGTTATGGGTTGAGTGTAGGATACCCAAAAATGATGAAAATGTTCAGGATTTCTTACCCAATGCATGAATAGTATGTGCAGCCATACTGGGAACTCTGAGTATGTAAAATTCTCAAATCAGTGTGTTTGTAAGGTCAGAGATGTGCAGAACATCTCAAAAATGAGATGTAGTAACAGAACTAAAAACCATCAATCCAGTAATTTGCTTACTAAGTAATCAGGTCCTTTTCAAAGTCCAGGTTAGCAGCAATTCTCGTTTTTGTTTTCTATAAAGTTGGCTGCTTCTTGACTTTTTTTGTAGCAACCTGACCATTTCTTGTTAAAGAGAGAAGCATCATCCCCAGGTCACATTGAGGTCCTCAGATTTTAAATAAATTGTAACTGCACCTTCAAGCTTGGAGTGTAATGTAGAAATCTTGAATTGATATTCATGATCCAGTTTAATTGTAGACTTAAGTTCTAATTGTTAGTGACTTGCAGGCCACCAAGATACACATAAACACCATGATATTTCCATGGAGTATTTTCTGCAGAGTCCAAGGGAAAGTATCTTACCTCATTAGTTCTGACAACAGGAGGGGTTCCTAATTTTTTATACATCCATAAAACTGTTAGCTGTCAGCACAAAATGTATGCAGAAGGATTTTACTGTCTTTTATTAAATGATGATGAAATCCTCATCTTTCAAGGGAGGGTTCATTGTTCTAAATGACATTAATGTCTCTTACACTCTTTCCCCAATTTGTGTTGTACTTAACCTTAAAAGTTAGAGGGCACCTAACAAAAATGATCATGCACTCTTCTGCGCCCCACTCCTGGAGAGGATTGCAAACTTAAGTGAAACTGAATCTTCCAGATGAATTAGTTTAACAATTTAGTGTTAAAGAACTTCCTTAGGTTTCTGGTTTGAGAGGTTTGGGTTTACTCTTCCCTTCAGTCTGTGCAAGTTGCAACAGCTTGTCTGTCACACTATTTCTCATTATGGCCTGTCTCTGCTGGGGACTCTTCCTTCATCCATACCAAATAGATGGATGGGAGTGTGGTTGTTTGCACATCAGCACTTTAAATTAGAAATTTAAATCTAGGAGTTGGGGTCTTGTTACCAGTACATTTTCTCTGTCTGTATTTCATTAAGGACTCTCTGAAGCAGAAGTTCTCCTGTGGAGAAGTCATTGCTTATGTGCCCATCTGCTTTGGTGCTTCTCTTAGAAACACACTGAAATTGGGACTGGTTTTGTCTCCATTTCTAGCATGAATCTCTTCCTGCTGGATGTATTGCAGGGATGCCCTGAACCTTGCTGAGAAGGGACACTTTTAGTATGTAATAGTTCTAATTTTAGGTTTAGTCTCCTGAACTGTTAGGGTTTGTCTGTCTGCTGGGAATACCCATCTCTGTCTGCATTGCCTGTGTTACTTATTTTAGGTATTTGATCATGAGTTGGTTTAAATAACAGGTGATTCCATGCCTTTCATTCCTTGCTTGTACTGGTTTACCATATTGGCTGAATTCTACTTTGAGGCCCTAAACAGTGAAATTGGGCATTGGTGATTTTTCTTACAGATGACCTGGACTTCTGCCTAAGCTTCCCAACACTCTTTCTTATCTCTTGGAGTTGTGTAGTGTCAGAGAGGAGCTTATCCAAGTTGTGTGGTACATTTTAATATTAAAAATTACTTCCAGCTCAGTTGAGAATATCAGCCCATTCTCTGTGACTCAGTCTGCCTGCAGTGCCAGGATTTGTGCTGTCCACAGACTTGAACCAGTGTTCGGCTGTCTCTATATGTTTTCCCCTCAGAAAATATATTCCAGAAACTTTGAAAAGACTCATATATGGGTAGCATAAAACTGTTGTCTGGACTTCTGTGGGCACTCTGAACTTTTTCTGTCCATGATTGGCATGAATTCAAGGTGCTTCTTTTATATTGGGTGATCTTTTCCTAAATCTTTTGGGAAAACCATGGTGCTTGCTAGGTTTTATTTCACCTTGATAGACTTAGGCGATTGTTATAGCCTTGAGAAGAGCAAGACTGAATCATTGAAATTGTATTTAAAAAGTATCAAAATTAACTTTATAATTACAAATTTCCGTGAGTCATTCCTTTCTCTATGCTGTGCAAACTAAAAGAAAATACTGTGAAACTTGAAGACCCGTATTTCATGGAAGATACGGATACATATTTCTACTTGGAAATTTTTGAACCATGTCCAAGATATATGAGCAGGGTTTTCTACACAAGAGGATGGAAAGTCAGTTTCTTGCACAGGAGGTAGGCAGTTTAGGAAAGCTTTTCAAAAAGTCTGGGGGCTGCTGAAATAAGAGGATTAACATCCTGTGACAGATGGCTATAGTTTTAATTGTCATAGGTTATAGTGGTCATTATTCTTTGCATTTAAACCATATAAGAAGAATTAACTGAGTGGCCCTGCTTAACTGTCAATGGGGTTCTCCTAGTTCTTTGCATTTTAAGTGAGATTAATAAATGAAAACATGTTGTACAGGCAGGGTGTATTTTATTGAAAGATTCATGACGTTTCAATGACATTGTTAAGGTATTTAATTAGTCTCATGAAGAAAGTGGAGTGACCCTTTTAGAGAAGCTGATAAATCATATAATAGCTGTTAGATCCTCTTTATTCCTTGCTTTATAAGATTAACTTTGTGCTAAGCAATTTATGCTAAGTTTTCCCTTTTATTGGTAACCAAAGTTATCTGTGCTTCATGAATAGATTATTGGAGATAACATCATGTAATTAACAAGAGATGCAGAAAAGTAAAAGTACAATTTGTGTAAGAATTGTATGAGAGAAAATGTTAATTTCTTAACTAGGAAGGATATTTAAAGGGATAAAAGGAAGGCAAAATAGTGCAGTTCTTTGAAAGGATTAAAGTAACCTTATCTCGCGTTCTTTCAGAAGGTGGGATTGCATGAGTGTGTGAAAGTCATGTTCAATGAGCTATTCACAACTCTAATGAATTGTAGACACAAGTTTGTATTGCCTTTTTTTTTTCCAAAAGTGATTGATAAGGTGTAGGGTTATGCCTTAGCTATACTGAATAATTGAAATTAGTAGAAGGGGAAATTGTACAACATGCAGTTATTCAGAACTGTATAAAAATGTCAGTCTGAAGTGCAGTAAATTACGGTGTGTGTGGGTGGAAGAGTGGATACATTTTTTGGTGAGAGTAAACATCACAAAATCAAAGATTTAAGACAAAATACCTGTCAGTAGCACTTCACTGTGGTGTTATCTTCTCTTTTGAAGTATTTCTGAAATGTCTGTGATGGTGTTCTCTTAAGAAATCGACACAGAATCCTATTTCCAGTGTAATTTCCTTTTAGACCTCAAGTCTTGTATTCTTAAGCACTACCTTTTATTCTTGAATTTTCAAAATAAAATTGCAGGAGGATCAATTAAATTATGGAGTTCAGAGCTTTCCTTAAAAACAGGAGAAGATACTGTTGTCTGCTGGTCATTCCTAGAGACATTTGGTAGCTGTCATGGTAACCATTTCTGTATGAATGTGAACCAACCTTGTGGGATCTCGCTGGGAAGGCACATAAATTTTTGTCCTTTCCCTCAGTGTTAAGAGTTGGCCCCAATGTTGGACTGAGATTTAGAACCTTGGAGCCCTGGCTGATCATGTGAATTTGCAATTTTCTTTTTTAAGTTGGAGCCTGTTAACTTAAAAATAGGTGTTCTGAACACTGAGTAAGGAAGTTTCCTGAAAGATTTAATAGTGGTGAAGTAATAGTTAAAATGTTTTTTGCAGGGACTCCTGCTGTTGTGTGTACTGAATAGTTGGGTGTAATTTGAAACTGTCCGGATAGCAAAACCATGAAAAATGGGAGTAACTACTGTGCATATAAAGATTTATTATGCATCTATGTTACAGTATGCTTATTTTATCAAAAATAGACCATTATGAAACCTGGCTTTTGCACCTGCTCTTCATTAATTTTTGAAGTTAAATAGCTCTGAGTGGTCTTTTCCACCAAATACCAGAGGGCGCTTGGGGGTTATTAGCAACAAATACTTGCTGAATGTAGAGTTTAACATTAATGGTAAAATAATCCACTACTTAAATTGTAGTTTAACTACTGTTAAACACACACAAAAAAACCCCAAAAAAACAAAACCACCAAAAAAACAAGCCCACCCTCAAAAGCATTAAGCAGTGGAGAACTGTTTTATTACTTTTAAAGGACAATTTGAATTTGACATAAGTAAAAGTGGAAGTGGTAGTGCTGTTGTATTTTTATTGAATTGGAAAAAAAAAGGTAATGTCATTTGAGAATAATAGACAAAGACTTCATAATTAGAAAGATACCCATCATAGTTTATGTATTTTCTTTTAAAAATAGTTAATGTGTGTCTGGTAGTAGTTGAATGTTAGAGTTTTCTCATGGAGTGTGATATGAATCAGTTGCACAACTGAATTCCTATTGGAATTATCCTGGGAACTTTTTCTGAAGAAAAATCTCAGCAATGTAAGATATTAAAATATAAGCTTCTCCCTCCCTGTTTATACTGTTATTTAGGGCAGAAGTTTTTATCTTTAGGGATATAGAAGCAAAGCTGGTTTAGGAAAGAAGTGGAGGTCAGTCTATCATGTCTGTGAGAAGGGAAAGAATCAACTTAATTTTTTTTTTTTAAGAAGCAAACATTAGTAATTTGTTTTTCAGCAAATAACAAATGTCTTTGCAATTAATTTTGCATGATTGGCCCTTGGTTATCAGCCAAGAAATGTGATCAGTCATAATTTAGTAGTTTTTTAAAATGTCAGACACACATTCAAAATCTTCTCAGTGATCAAATAAGTAGATATTTGCTAGTGAATCTGGAATCTTAAAAAGTGGAAAAAAACCCAGATTTCTTCACTGCTGGGGGCAGAAAAAAAAAAAAAAAAGAGAGGCCAATAGGAAGAGTTCCAAACTTCAGATATTTCCTTCTTGTTCTTTCTTGGACTGTTTTAAGAGTTATTTTGACCCAAACTTGTGTTGTGACATGTGCTTATATGACATATACTGTTATCTAGAGGAAAAAGTTCTTAATGTATCTTAGTGAGCATTTGTTGGGATTTTTTGACACCAGCTTTTGGGTAACAGTTGGATACCTGTTATTTTGTGTTAAATCAATGCAGATATTTAGAGGACACTAAATGTTTTGATTCTTAAGATGGCTGGACACCTTTGGTACAGAAGATCACAGGGAGCTTGAAATCAGCATTGCTACCATTTTTAATAGTAAAATGTCTTGCTGGTTATTGGTTTGTGGTTTTGGTTTTTTTTTTTTTAAGTGTGAGCTTTCTTGGACTTAAAATGACCTTATATTATGCAGTTCTAAACCTTACCTAAAGCTTATTTCATAAAGATTTGTTTCTTTATGATGGGAAATACAAAGCCGCTCTCAGTGTGTGTGTAATACTAACAGACTTTGGTGGCCTAAACCAAGATGTTGTGCTGGTTGCTGGCCTCATTTTGAATCTTTTTTGGTTGAAATTTTCCAAATATACTTTCATTCTAAAGCTGAAATAGTGGAAAAATACTTTTGTGCCCAGGTGAGTTATTTAGAAATGTTTTATTATTGCTCATTTTCCGAGGAAGAAAACTGAGTTTGGCTGCACTGAGAGGATGTTTCAGTACATAAGGGCTGTGTGAAATTCAACAGGACTTTCCATGCATTTGCAATTCAGGGCTGCCTTAGGAGGAGACAAATCTGGGCATAATAATGAGGGTACAGGTTGGCAGGAGAAGGAAGGCTGGTACAAAGAATTGTTTATTTAAAATAAACATTGGATTTTTTTTCAGCCTGTGACTGCTGCTTCCCTGGCAGGAAAAAGAGGGGAGATGGCCTGGTGTAAGTGTACAGACAAGGAAATCAGGGGCTGAGGGGGGGTAAGTAGGAGCTCCTGACCAGCCACCACAACACAAGACCACCAGCTTGGAGTATGGAAATTGGGAAGCTGGATCCATGCTGGGATTAGGAACCAGTGGCCAGAGTGAAAGACATGATGGGGATGAGAGAATGTATCTGAAGGAATGAGCAGAACCAGGAGAACAAAAAAGCAGATTGGGCAAGGAATTAATATTGAGGAAGATGCTTGAGACCAGGTAACAAATGTGGTTGAGAAGCAGGGATGGCTGCTTAGTTTGTAGCCTAAGCCTGTTGCTTTTCAGCCTAGCACTAAAACTGAAGTGTGGGAGTGAGAGGAGAGACTGATAAGGATCTGTTACCTCAACCAGGGCAGAATACATGGAGTTTGGAAGAAGCAGGTAGAGGAGACCATGGTCACTGCACTGCCATTTGGTGCTTGGAACCAAGCCCAGACAGATCATTGCTGCTGCCAGTTCTTCAGCTCGGGTGGCAGATATGTGACACTTAAGATTTATTAGCCCAGGTTTCAGTAAGTTTCCACGTAATTTGTTTTTTGCTGGCTATTTTACAAATGACTAAGATAAGTGTAGGGAAAACTGTGAGGAATTTGAGAGCTTCTGAGTCAGGCTCTCTGAAAATGGGGAAAAAAGGTGGTCAGGACCATGCTCTGTCCCGAGATGCAAGATGAGCATGTGGCTACGTGCTGTAAATCAGGTACAAGGTTAAAACCATCTTGTGTGCAAGTGTCCTGTTCAACTGGGTCTCCCATGCTCCTGTTGCAATGGCTTTGTGCATTATCCACTGGTAAACTAATAACTAAATAGCTAAAAATGAGTGGGTCTGCTGGGTGCCTCCCTCAAGGATGTACAGCATGTGGAAGGGCTGTGTGTGTATTTCCTGGGATTGCTGTAAGAGCAATACTTTGGGAAATAGGCTTTTGTCACCAAAGCTTCTGAGCTGAGGGAATGCATCTAACCTTATTTTGAAAGTAGCTCTAGCAGCTCCTATGTGCAGTGATGCTGGAGGTGTGGTTTGGGAGTGAAGGGTTAGGATCCTCAAGGTTTGTGTTCAGCTGATCTTTTGGCAGGCAGGCAGTGCTGTCCTGCTCAACACGAGGGAAGGGCAAAGCAGTTCAACATCCTTGTTCAGCTAAACCTGAAAAGGTTTTTATGGAACAAATAAATGTCACTTTTTTCCATCCCAAACAGCTCCATCTTGCTCCAACTGCTGTTGTTTGCAGATAGCCTGTGAAATTCAAAGGCAGTAGTCAGTTCCAAGGTGGCAGGAATATTGTGTATTGTAACTGCTCACTTGCAGAAGTGTAGAGCTCCTCCTACAAACAGTGTGTATGTTATGAGGACTGTCATGCTTGAGTGTAATATAATGTCTTTTCATTAAATGAAATACCCACAGGAGACTGGCTGACTGGAAGCAAGGGGATATAGACCCTTTAATCTCTAGGAATGGTAATGTATTTACAGTTGATGGCTGTATAATGACATAAGTAGTCACAGTCTTGGTCCCAAGTAAGAGGTTTCAGTATCTCACATATCCCCATTCAGGTGTTTCAGGAAGGCCACAGATTTAATAATGGATCTGATCCTTGGTGCTTCTCATCTACTTATTTGGGCCTTGCCAATCCCAGTTGTACTGTGCTGGTAGAAGGCTGTAAAAGCAGCTCTGTCTTGTGCTGCTTTGATAGTGAGTATGCTTCAAGGCCATTGTTGCTGTGTGAGAAATTCTTATCCTAAAATTCCAGTCTTTGTGCAGTGCAAATATGATAGGGTGAGACAGTGCATACCCTTGGTGAGGTCAACTGAAGAGATAAAAGATAAGCTACTGCAGCTTAGTTGTTTGGTCCTTTCCTGATGACAATACTTCAGTCTAGCAGGGACCTTTTGGTCTGGAATCTGTTTTGAAAAGTTTGTCTTCAGTAATGCAAGTTTTAAACTTCATGGTGAGCATCACATGTAGACAGAACAGATCCCACCGCTGATTTCAGAATCTTCATGGAAAGCAAGGATGTTCACAGATTATTTTCATTATTTACTTGATTTAGTCACATAATAAGGAAATAGTTGAGAATATAATTTATGTGAAGCAAAGGTTATTCTGTATATCAGAGGTTGTCAATGTATTCTGTCAGCTTTTGATATAAAAGAAAAATTATAGTTTGAATTACTCAATTAAATGTGTCTTCTGTAGAGTTCTGGTTTTGTGTTAACATACTGCTTCCTGCAATATGCAAAGGCATTAGAAAAAGAAAAAAAATCCAGTGCCTTACTGGAAGAAACAAAAGTTTGTAATCTTTCTTAAAATGCTTCAGATGCTAAACCGTGAATAGCCAGAAATGTTACTCTCCTCTTAATTCTTTTAGAAAGATGATTTCTTTAATTTTCTGAATGTCATAAATTGTCCTTCCCCTCCCCATTTTTTTAAGTAAAGCTGCTCCCTCCTGTAGCTTACATTGTGCTAAATTGATGATGAAGAATAATATGGTTTATGAAGATAAATGTCAGGAATGTCTTCTAAAGTAGACATTCAGATTTTTTTGGATTAATGGGAAAGAAGGTCAATAATTGCATGGATTTCAGAAATAAGCTTGAGAAGAAATGGCATTCCTGTGGTGCTAGTGATTATTAAAACATTGTGAATTCATTTCAAGATACTGTACTTGGGTTTAATATATCTTCCATTGTGAAGGAATGACTCAGTAAGGGCTGTCAGTTTGTACAGGTGATAGGAGATAATTCATACAGCAATTGTATTTTTGTGAGAAAAAAAGTTATAGCAGACAATACATAAATTTCTGGATGGTGGCCTTAATTTTAATTCTGCCTTATTTAATAGGGCCCTCCAGACTTCCAGCAGCATACACCTGGACCAGTTCCTACCAACTTCTCCCAAGCCCCGAGGCTGCCAATCCAGGACCAGTGGAGAGGGCCACCCCCACCACCTCCACCACTCCCTCCTCCACCTCCTCAGGACAGAGATCCTTTCTTCTTAGCAGGTGAGCATTTTCAGTCCCATTGACAATTAATATTCAACTGTTGTAAAGTGACTGCACTGTCACTGCATATCCCACAACGTGAAGTGTTCAGAAGAACCTGAAGGCTGGAAGATCCCATTTAATGTAGTCAGGCTGGACCATACCAGAAATTCTGGGTGTCTAGTAATTTTTACTTCTTTTGATGTGGTTTTTTACTTTTTTAATATGTCTTCACCTGTAACTGCCATGAATCCCAATATTTATATAGACACAAAAATAATTAATATCTATGTGATTGTTGCAATGTAGCTGTTGCGCAGTTTGGATTAAAAGTACTCTCCATAAACTTGGGTTTCTTGTAACTCTTGGAATTGCCTGGACTGTGTGTGTAGTGTCAGAAATTTGTTAAGGTTAGATAAAATGATACAGCCTAGCAAACAAAAGAGAGGGTAAGTTATATTTATACCCCATATATGTAATGTGTGTGTATATATATATATACACAAAGAGTATTTTTACACATGTATAGTATGTTAAAATGTGCTAAATACCTGGTCACCAAATGTTGTCGATGCTTTATGAGTTCTGTGGTTTAAACTGTAATCACTGGAATCCTTCACTGATTTTATTAAAGTAGAATTTCTAAAAGGTATTGCTGATTCCAGCAGAGTACCAGTTGTGCTGGTCTTTCAAGGATCAATTCCTTTTATACACAAATGACAGGAACAAGAGAAACTTAACCTTGAGGGTAGCTCTTATAATTAAAACATCCCATAGAGTTTTGCATTCTGCAAATTTCAGGTTACTTTCCGAATCACACTAGAGCTTTATGTTTCTGAAATGTGTTTGTGTCCTGGGAAGGTTGTAATTGAATAATTTCTCTCGTTCCCGCAGATCCGAGGTTCCCGGGTCACCCCTTGTTTGAGCAGCGCAGCCCCCCGCCGCCTCCACCTCCCCCGCTTCTGAACAGCGCCCATCCCGTTCCTACGCAGAGCCCGATGCCCTTCAGCCCGCCCGGGCCCGCCTTTACCCAGCAGGGCCAGCAGCCGGTGTACCCCCGGGAGCGGCCGGTGCGGCCCGGCATGCAGCCCCAGGGCCCCGTGGGGATCCTGCACTTCAACCAGCCGGGCTCTGCCACCCCGCGGCCCTTCATCCCCCCGCGGCAGCAGTTCCTGCAGGCGCCGGGACAGCCCTTCCTGGCCCCGCACACGCAGCCCAGCATGCAGGTACAGCGCTGGGGGAGTGACGGAGCGGTGCGGCTCCGAGGGGGATGGCCCTGCAGTGCCATCGCTGCAGTGCCTGGGGGGGGGATGGATGGATATTCCGGATCTTCCGCGTCTTCCCCCCGCTGCCGTGTCCGGTCTCGCTCGGGGCCGGCCCAGGGCAGCGCGGGGCGGCAGCGCCCTCTGCCGGCTGCTGGAAGCGGGGCAGCGCTTTGGGGATGTGCAGGGGGCCGCGGTAAACCTCATTAAAAAACTGTGTAGAGGACAGCAACCCTTTAATTCGTGTTTTTCTTTTTACTTCACCTGTTGCCTTACACAGGTTTTAAGAGTAGACCGTACACCTCTCTGGTTGGTCTGTTCTTTCCTCTTTTCTAGAGTAGCCTGGTTCATAGCTATTTACAGTTCTAAGGACTTGGGAGGTTGGAGCTGCTTTTCTGGAGTTTATTACCATGAAACTAAATTTTCTTTTTTTTTCATGTGAAGGGTCCCATGCATCCTCCATTACAGCCTCAGCCACAACCTCAGCCTCATCAGCAGCATCAACAGCAGCACCATCACCAGCAGCAGCAGCAGCATCACCATCTCCAAGGGCCTCCGCAGCCCTTGATGCCCATGAACCAGCCACAGTTCAGGCCTCACATGCAAGCCACACAGCAACAGCCAAACAACAACAGGATGCAGTGTCAGCCACGACAGGGTCCAATGAAGCCAAGGCATGTAAGTGCCACATACAGCAGTGTCCTGCATGAGTAGCAGGCATGTAAGCACAGGTTTCAAAACTCACCAGTGTGTGTATTCAGTTCTATTTATTATTCCCTTCTGTTCTTTCCCTTCCTTTTACTATTTCTTGCTCTTTTTTTTGCCTTGATCATTTTATAATCTGCATTGAAAAATACCATGTGTATCTTTCTTTTCTCCTCTGGTCTTCAGTGCTCTTTTTGGTTTGGGTCCAATAGAGGAGATGTTGCAGATGCCCAAGAACTAGCAATGATGGGGTGGTGAAGAAGAGGCTTGCTTTATAAGGCTTTACAACTGCTGGTAGTCTGTGATTGTGTGGGAGCCCAGTTTTGTGACGCTCTTTTGATTTGAAGGCCTCTCTGTACCACTGCTGATCAGTTTTCTGGTTCAGATAATTCCTCTCCTGTCTTGTGAGTTGCCTTGAATGCAGCATATTCTGCTGCTTGGTAGGTTGGGTAGGACAACAGCCTGGAGCAGTGCTCAAGACAATATAACTATAGTTTAGCATAATTGCTTTGATTAGGAAAGGTTATAAAAATATTCTCATTTCTGTTTTTTTTATCTGATATTAAAAATATTCTGCCTCTTCACAAAGCTTATTTTCCCAAACTGAACTAAATCAGGAAAATGTGAAACCAGAATCACTTCAGCTTGGTTTGTGGTGGAAATCAGCAGTTCTTTTCCTTTGTTCTTTTCAGAGTACCCCATCCCAGAATATTGTCAAGCGTTCCAGCCAGCAGCTGCAGCCGGCGGCTCCCAGGAACAGCAACCTGCGCGAGCTGCCCATCGCCCCGGCCCACGCCCTGGACATGGGCAGCACCCGCCGCAGCTCCGCCCCTGCTGCCCAGGTCAAACCCATCCCCAGCACCCTGCCTGCCACCAAGCCTGCCACTGCTGCTGCCAACTCCCAGGGAAGGCCTGAGATGAAAGCTAAAGCAGTCACCCCAGTGGGCCAGGCAAAGTCGGAAGGAAAATGTGAACCGGAGGTAAGGCATTTTCTGTTTCGCTTAAACAAAAGTGGTGGGGAAGATGAAACAGGAAAGCCTTATAAAAATGATTGCCTGGCAAAAGATTTTGAGAATATAGAAATTATAAGTGAGGTGGAAATGAAAGCAAGCTTTGAGATACCTGAGTTACTGAACAACTGGAAAACAGTGGTGTGGCTGGCTGAAAGTAATCAATCCCCTTTTGATGGAACAACACCCTCTGCTTGCAGACAGGTCCAAAGGTCAGAGCAGACCCTACTAGCTTAGCAGAAGGGGTCCAAAAAGTAGCTTTAGAGTTTAAAATGTAACACAGTATAGTAATGTAATGATTCTTACAGGCTGTATGTAGATGCTATAAGATTTGTGTATTGTACTAAATTAGTGAGAATTAAAATATTCAACACAGAAGAAGATCTACTGTATTGTAAAGAGAACCTCACTCTCTTACACTCTTACCCTCTTTTACTGTCTCTCATCCTCTCTACCCCTCTCTTCTCTCCAGCCTGCTCTGAGCTGTGGCTGGCAGCTCCAAGCAGGGCCCTGCACCCACACCCTTTACAAGAAACCCCAAGTTCCACAACCTGGCTTCAGAAATCTCTCATCTCCGTCCATCCCGAACATCCTACCCCCCAACACTTCTACACAAAAGATCAAAAACCAAACAACGAGAAACAAAGCTCCCACCACAAAGCTTCCACCTTTAAAAGACTTTTCTAGTCTGATTTATTAGTTGAAAGCACACTTAGTGTATTATCCACCAAATATTTCAGGTGCCACTAGAGGCCTCCCTTCTGAATTGCACTTTTATTTTTTACTGTAGCAGCAGAAATAGTCTCCATTGGCATAGAAGGTCTGGAAGGTTGGCAAGGCTGTGGTGAATTTGTTTTGTGGGAGGAGTTGTCATTTCTTCTAGGAAAAGGCAGAATTGAGTAAAGGTCATCAGTGATACAAGTCTCTGAAATACTCATTTTGCCCATTTTTATCTTTGGGAATTATAATTTATTTTCAGGTGATCCTATTCTTCTAAGTCTGAAAGCATCTTCTGTGTCTTTATGTATGATGCTGTATGGCTCAAAGGCAAAAAAAGAAAGCTATTTGGAGAGCTGTCTTCCTCATGCCATTTTCCTTCAGGCTGTTCAGTCTCTACTAGGCCTTGAGCATTCGTGCAGGAGATCATAGCTGTGCTGTCTGTGAAGCTTCTTCCTCTTGCTCTTGAAAAAGAAAATCTCTTTTTTATGAAACCTTTTAATGTAAGGGAAAAGAGGAGATGTTTTAGGTTTTCCATTTTGGAGAAAGTGATGATGTTTGCTCTGTTGATATTCTGCACAATTGAAAAAATCAGATGCCAGTGTTTTCAGCTCCACTGGATCATGTCATGTGAACAGATGACCATTTCCCTGCACAGATCTGGAAACTAGAGAAGACTCACCATGAGCTCTGGTACTTTGAGAGAGTGGATAGGATTGGACTGATGGTGCCTTTATATCTTGAGCATGATGGCTAAATGCACCCTGTGTGCTTTGTCAGGCTATTCTGTGAAGAACTGTAAATCTTCATAGTTACAGTTAACCATGAATCTTGTCTCGAGGACCAGGTTTTCTTCAACAACCATTGAAAGCTTTAATTGTGATAATGCTGTCTTCCTTTTAAGCTGCTCATGATTAGCTTTTCATCTTGTTCTTGAATTAGGGATGGTCATAACTAATTTCCATAAATGAGGCACAAAAGAAACCCAAAGCTATCAGTGTTTGACCTCCTGTGCACTTGCTTTTCAATGGAAATGGAAAAAAAATCCTTTTTTAGCTTTTAATTTTCACCTTTCTTGGAAAAAATATTTAAGTAATCTCTTTCCCCTCAATTCAGTCTCTTGGAATAATCTCAGTCACAGAAAATGCAGAAGGCAGTGCTTCATAGAGAAGCCTTGTCTTTCAGGCCATTAGTAAGGTAAGTCTTGAAAAATCAGCCACAGGCCTCCCCATCTAAAACATCTTGAAGTTTTTCTGTAGTGTAGTCATATGAAAATTAAGGCATTAGTTCCAAAATATGTCTAGCAGTATTTAGAAAAAATATAAGAATTTTAAAAATTTTGTTTATTATATAGAAAACTAAACAAACAACCCCAAAGCAGTCATCTTGTTGTCTCCATTTTACATTCTAAACATAACTCTAGTTGGTTATCAAACCACCTGATCTTACCTGTGTGAATTCTTGGTGTATTACAAATAAAACTTTCTTTTTATTTCTCTGTCAAAACTGTCATTGATAAAATGCAAAGCAGATAAAAAAACAGGGTTGTCTTGGAACAAATGAAGTCTCCTAGTAAAGCCCTTGTGGTTATATTTGGCAGGCATTAGGAGAGTGTGGCTGTGTGCTCACAGAGCTTTGTCCTTCCAAAGCACACCTGGAACAGAGCCTGGTGCTGCAGTGTAGTAGCTTTGTCCCATTTCTGCTGTGCCACTGCATTGGTTTTGGTCACTGCTGCTGCTTATTGTCACTCTTACAGATGGGAATGCTGCACTAAAAATGTTCATTTACAAGCATTTAATAATTTTCTTCACTGTTTTTGTAATGTAGGTCATTACATATCTCTCCTTAGGCAGATTGTAATGTTTTGCAGTCTTTTTTGTGTGTTTTTCTTGCGATTAGGTGACTTCATCTTGTTCTTTTGCTTTTGATGATGATGAGAAAGAGTTAAGTTCTGTCACCTTTTCTAGCTGTATGGCACATAACTGAATTGGGCAGGTTATTTTGCAAGTGTCTTCAACTGGAAAATTAAGACTTTTCTTTGCATCTTTCTTCCTAAAGAGTCAGTGGCTGTATTTATGAGTGGCCTATCATTCAGGAAGCACCAAAAAAAATAGCAGTATTGGCTGTAAGAGGTTTTGTTCACCCTAAATATAGATATTTGAAAGGTTTGCAATGTGAGTGAATAGAAGATTAAAAACTGTATATTAATGGAATGCTTGTGTTCCTGTGAGGCTGCAAAATACTGACCTTAAATGCCTGTTCAGAATAGCTTTTACTCCCCAGGATTTCAATTATATATCCTTAATCTGAAACATCATTTTGTCATTGAAATAGGAAAGTCTGGATGATGTGGGCCTAATTCTGCTCCTGTTGAAGTCAGTTTAGGATTAGAGGAATTAAGGCAGTATTAAACATTTTTGAGTTTAAAGAAGAGGGAGAATGGAGAAATGATGTGTCTTTAGGAGAAATGGATATTGAAGCTCAGAGCAGGAGGGAAATTAGTAGAGCACTGTGTAGTCATCAGTGTATTGATGTTAGTACTTACACTAGGGATAATGTCCTTGATGTACTGAAAGAAAACCTTTGTATTCCATTCTTCCAAATCCAGTGAATTGTGAATTTTGTTGGATTTTACATTGCTGTCTTTTCTAACAAGGCTTGCAATATGCAAAAGAGTTGCTGCACTAAATTACTAGATCAAATGTATCTGAATATTTTCATATTTTTGGTTATGAACTACCTGCAAAATTGAAGAATTTTCTCCAGTTTAAATAACTTCTCTTTCAGATTTTTGTAATGGTGCCTCCTGCCTTTTGCTTGTAAGAGTCTCATCACAGTTTTTGTTTCCAGTTGGAAATGAGCAAGAGGGCAGTGTGTTTCTTGGAGTAACTTGTAACCTTGTTCTTCACTCTCTCCCTGTTCAAGCACCTCTGCCTTGTAGGGTGTCTCATACCTTCCTCGGGTTCAGGAGCTGATGTTATCAGCAATGTGAAATGCACAGTGTGGATATGCAGGTACCCTTAAATTCACATATTTTGTGGATTTGAACACAAGCAGCCAAATGATGCAATTTGGATCTGGCTGTGCCTTTTGCAAACATGAATTTTTAGACAAATTATTCTAGCTTATGTTCTTAATGTTACAGCTTAAAAAATAAAGACAAATCTGCTGAATAGGTTTGTGTTTATGCCATAGATCAAACCATTTTGAATGCTCTGTTCTTGCACCCATTTTACTGAGACACATAAGTGATCCTGGTTGCATGATTTCCTTTTTTGTTTCTTGGGAGCCAACCAGAACATTAACAGTGTCTGGTCCTTATGACTCAGCATTTAGTTCTGTTAATTGGCAATTAATCCTGCAGACTTCTGAAAACGTATGGGTTTATTTCTTTCTAATATACTACATGAAAAGCAAGCTACTGGTACTAGGACTTAAATTTTATTAGAAAGTTTAATCCCTTGATTTAGAATGTGTCCTTGCTGTCCTTTCCTAAGTCAACAGTGCCATTCTAGGATCCCCAGAAGAAGGATGTGGGACTGCTGCTTTTCTCTTGCTGGTGCTCTTCAGCTAGATTCCAGGAGAGCAGCCTGTAATGTTTTCTTTTGGTGCTTCCCATCAAAACTGCCTTGGATCTTAAGGGAGAAGAAAAACCTGCAGCTAAGGCTCAGTCTTTCTTCAAACCTCAGTGAAATGAATTGTGTTAAAGCTGTTCAAAGCAGGATGAGAATTTCCACTTTAAAAAGTAAAGAAAAAAAAAGAAAACAAACTCAAAAACTGGCAGAAAAAAGCTACCCCCACAAAACCAAGTGCCATATATATTTACAGTGTACCATTTCTTCATGTTGGGGAGTTTTCTACCCAAAATACATGAAGCTTAATAATTTGTCTAGAGAAAAGGCTGCTCCATGTTTTTCTGCTTTTTTTACCTACAGATAATGTTGCTTCCAGACTCAGGATGTGAAAATTAAAGCGGTTTGAACTTTGAAGGATGTGTACTTTCTCCTAGTTGATTCTGTAGGCAAAATGCTTGCTTGCCTTGCCTTTTAATTTTTTTCTTTGTCAGTGCTGTTGCTTGTTGGAGAAATCTATACTGGGCTTACTAAACTAATGGGATGGAAGTCATTAGCAATAGGCATTGTGTCCTGTGTTCATCTTGACCCTGTCTTGCCTGTTCCATATGCTGAATGTCCTTATTACCTACTCTAGGTCATTTATATGTACTATACATCACATATATACCCCCACTCTCTAGGGTGGTGTATACAAGGTGCTCTTAGAGCTGAGGAGAAGCCCCTGTTTTCATCCTGGTAAGGAGTTTGCTGTCCTTCTCAATCTGTACTGTTGGGCCATTGTACAACTAAATTGAGTTAAAGCTGACTTCTAATGGAGATATTTTGTTAATCATCACAGGGTCTTTATATTCTCTTCCTCCAGCTGTGGGAGTATTTTGTTTAGAATTTAACAGTAGTAGTAGTACCTTGCTTTTGAAGGATTTAGGTCTACCTCTTGCCTGTTAACAGACTTATCTGCAGATGTCATATAACCTCAGGGCTCTTGATGTTTGATTTTAATTTTTAAGAAGGGATTGACTTCCTAGGATTATTACTAATTTCCTTAGTTTAGTTCCAGAAAGGAAAGTTTCAGATTATATTTGAGATCAAATTGCCTGAATATTCTACTAAGCATTCTTTGAACTGCATGTGTGTTGGTAATAGAGTTTGTCTAGTTTATATCAGTCACCTTTCTGTGTTTAATTCTGGCATAGTTGGAATCAGTGTATCTGTCCAAGGGCTGTTGCAGGGATGTATTAAGTCAGAGTCCCTTGGGATTTCATTCCTTGTGTGCTGGCAGGGCTCATTTGAGTTTCCTGCAAAGCACACATCTCTGTGCTGTGTGCAACCTTTGAGTTGGTGTTCTGAGCCTGCCACATTGTGATCTCTGTCTCCCAAGGCCTTCAGAACTTGTTAGGTGATAAAATGAGCAGGCAAATCCCTCATAACAAAGGGCACTGGTAGAAGTGGTGCTCTCCTGAAGACTCATGCTGCAATGTTCCAATTGAACATAAGGGGGAAAAAATTACAGGACTGCCTCCAAAAGTAAACTTGGTATCGGTTCATGGCATCCATCAGGCTTGTTTCGATAAATTGTAAAATATTACAATCTAAACCAAAGCAAGTGGGTAAACTGATTCATTAAGTTAAGTGAAACAAGTTTTCCCTCTGAACAGTTGTGGTAATTGTGGTATTTAGTGTCTCTGAAAATGACTGAAAATTTTATTAATTGCATCAGGATCTGCGTAACGGCACATCCTCCTCCCAGCTGGAGCTTATGTGTTTTCTCATCCTTTGCAAAGTATTCTTAAGGGTCTTAATCTTTCCCTGTATTGTATTAGCACTGTACATTGTACAATGTGCATTGTATTTCATAAGCGTAATATTCTATTTTTTTGCTACAGTCCAGCATCTCCAGTAGTCAATACAAGATGAAATATCTGGGTTCCCTCCTGTAGAAGTATGTTTCTGTACCATCTATCATCACAGCACTTTAATTTAGTTGTCACAGTGATTATTAATCACCACCATCGTGTTCCACAAAGTATAGATAAAGATAAGAACTTTGGGGTGGATGTAGCATTCTCATGCAAAGAACTGTGTTAGATCTCATCCCTGAACTACAACCTATACTTAAAAAATAAATACAAATTTTTAAAATGCAATTTGGTTAGTCTTATTTAGCCACTGTTTTGGCTTCTAATTAGACTACTAATTAGATGCTTGTAATTTGACTTCTAATTTGAGACAGTGAGCTGGTTTTAGTGACTGTGAGAATAATCCCTGCCAATACCTGCTCAGGGAAGAAGCAACTACATCTGAAGGAAACAAGCATTCAGGATTTGTGCATCTGGGTGCTGTGAGTGCAAACCTGACTCTGCTGGGCTTTCACATCCATGAACCAGCGTTATGGCTGAATCTGTTCTGCTAGGTTTTTTCTTGGGTTGGGAAGGATTCTAGGGTGCACTAGGATTAAAAGCTCTTAAAAACCCCAAACCTTCAAGTTACACATTTGGGTCACATATGTTCAAAAAATGGCAGTTGTGTCAAAACCAGTTTTCACCCAGTTGCTGCAAGATACATAAAGGTTTGTCACAGATTCCCAGTTTTTGAGAAATATTTTAGCACTCTTTATGCATTAATTTACCAGCATGCAAAGTATCATTACTTAAAGAGGTTGTTGTTAGGAAGATTAATACATCTTGAGTAGAATGTTGTGCTCATTACCATTTGTAAGCATTCTCTATAAGTCTAACTTAATATTTCAAATGGTTAAAAAGAGAGAAATAATATAATAAAAATGTATGCTTCCTAATTTTGAAAAGTATATGTGATTTTATTGCAAGAGCCATTTGGTTTCTTTTCCAGAGTGATGAGAATTTGCATTTCCTTGACTCTTGTCCATTTTTATACTGCTTTTCATAAGAGCCCCTTCTGCCAGAGTGGAAGAATCTTTAGGAAGGTTATTTGATGGTGTGTAGTACTTTCAGAGAGGCCCAGGGCTGGAATATTAAAGGCATTCTCTATATACCATTAATATTCCAACACTGCATTTGGCAACATTTTGATTCTGAAGAGAGTGCATGAGTTCAAGGTCAGAGAGATTGACTTGTGCTGTTCATTATAACCAATTATTGTGTGACAAATGAGTTTGAGATCAGGCTTAAAATTCTGTGAGAAAAATCAATAGTTCTAATCAGGGCCTTTCAGGTCATTTACCACCCTACCTTTTGTTACTTTGTCAGAAAAGAGCAAGATAAAACCTGTGTGACAGTGGGTTGCCTCTGTATTGTTACCTTCTATTTGAAACATATTTTGATATCTTGAATTATATTAATAGTTTAATTGGTTTTGGAAACTTTTAAATTAATTCCAATTTGTCAAACTTTTTTATTATTTTTTTTTTAGTATTCTGATCAGATTTCTCAAGTGGTATTAAAGCTTTTCTGTCTAGGAAGTAGTAGATCTAAGTCCTAAACCGTTTGAGCTGTTTGTCTGTAATGAATAGCAAATAAACTTTAGCAGCAGATAGCAAAGCAAGGCTATTTTAGTGGAGTGTATCAGGGAAAATGTAAAAAGCTCTACATCTGAACCAATTTCATGTTGTTTTGACCAAGCTGGCATCTGTTTAGAATTCCATAAATTCATTTGGTTTTTCCTTCCTAGTACCCAGACGAGGATGAAGAAACTCGGTTGTACCGTTTGAAGATAGAAGAGCAGAAGCGCCTGCGAGAGGAGATCCTGAAGCAGAAGGAGCTGAGACGGCAGCAGCAGGCTGGGGCCAGGAAGAGAGAGCTGCTGGAGAGACTTGCCCAGCAGCAGCAGCAGCAGCAGCCTTGCTCCCAGCAGCCCTACATGCAGCATGAGGAGGACTCCTCCGAGTTCCCCACCAACGGCAGCCCCTACATCCCCCACTCCGGCCTGCAGACCCGGCACAACGTGAAAAGCAGACTCCTGGTTAGAAAACAAGACGCGGTAGTGGCAAACATCCACCCCAAACCCACAGACTTCCCCCAGGGCGCAGGGGACGGCCCCTACCAAGGACAGCAGATGAAGCCAGTGAAGCAGCTGAGGCAAACTAGAACGATCCCTGCGAGTCAGCCTCAGGCAGCCCAGAAAGTGTTACCGAGCAAAGCGGCCACGGCGGCAGCGCTGCCCATGGCGCAGGCGGCGCGCGCGGCCTCCGTCCCCGGCCGGCCCCAGGAGCAGAAGCCGGGGGTGAAAAGGACAGTGATGCAGCGGACAAACAGTGCTAGTGATGGGCCCCATGGAGGCAGCAAAGTCAGGGTGATTAAGTTGTCAGGAGGGGTAAGTGTACAAGGCTCATCTCATCTCTGTGTCTCCTCGTGGTTTGTTTCTGTGTGGTTGACTCTGTGGAATCCCAAAATAAAAGATGGGTCTGAGCTGGTGAGGGAGGTATCAGGTTTAGTATACCTAATAGTCTTCATATTATATTTTCAGAACTATAATTTTTTAGAAGTTATTAAACAGTTAGTGTTACCTGTAATGCTTTACTGCCAGGCAGTTACCAATGAAATCATATTGAAATACTCCTTTCTTTTAAGTTGTAAATTGGAGTCTGAAATCTCAAAGACTGCACAGTTGAACTCCTTTTGCTTAAGGTTGATAGGTCTGATAATTGCTCAGAAAAAAGAATTTGGGTGACTTAATTATTAATTTAATTAAGGTTTGGTTAAAAGTTCCTGCTTATTTGATAGTGAGGCCACCTGATTTAGTTGTGTGCAGTTGTTGGTCTTAGGAAGCATGTTATGAAACTAATTTAAGCAGTGTGTTGGGGGTGTTTTCTGTTACAGGCTGGGTTTAAAACGTTACCATTTCACTTCTGCATCTAAATGAGATTTCCTTATCTCTTGATGAGGGGTCTTTTATCTGCAGCGTGTCCCTTGAGCACTGGTGTGGAGGACTCACAATGATGGTCTTGAGGACAGTGTGCCTGTTTAAAATCTGGGGTTTTGGTGAGAAGGTCTCTCGATCAAATTTCTTCTGTCTTAATGAAAAGACAAGTTAATTTGTTAGGGCTCTAAAGAAACTTAAGATGAGGGGGCATGGAGATCATGTCAGTGTTTGAAGACTGTCCTTGGGTTTATGCTGAGGAGGAAAGAATGATGTGATGTAGCAGCACTTTGGAGGTGTTTTTCTGGAAGAATGCTTTTAAATTATTTGGAGAATTTTATAGGGAAAACAAAACAGTGTGTAACAGGGACTGAACAAGGCCTTGGAGGCTAGGCTTTACTCTGTAGGAATGGGGAGGAAGTTGAAAAGCCAGTCTTAACTACTTTTTATGAATGTTTTTCTACAGTTCATAAAACTTAATTGCACTCTGACTTGTGAATTGCATAATGACTGTATGGTCTTTCCAAATATTAACATACAGGGCATTATTGACTACATAGACATCCTGGATGTCAGGTTGTTGTCAGTTCTGATTCCTCAGACATGGTAACTTAAGTACAGAAGAATAAAGTATAGGAAACTGAAAGAAATTAATTCTGTTGAGCTAAAAATATTTATATATAAGTATGTCTGCAGGAATCCCAGTGGCCTGCAAGAGGTATGACAGGTTTGTGATTCATGCATAATTGAATAAAGCAGTCATGCACAACTTCTTTTATTATGTGATGAAACAAAACAATGCCAGTCACAACTGTATACAGCTCCTTGTAACAAATAGTTATCAGTGCCCACAGCAGCATTCACAATGAAATTGGTTTTATCACGTGCTCCATTTCAGAAGACCATTAATGATTTGTTCCAGATAAGTGTCATGGTAAGCAAGAGCAATTAGCTTAATTAAATGCATGTGTAACTCCTCTTTAATTGTGTAGAGAAGCAGATTTACTCTGTCCTTAACTTTCAGATACTGGGGTTTCAGCAAGGTGAAGCAGGTTCTTTCCATGTAACCTTTGTCACTGTTTTCATGTTGCCATGGTCTTCTTAAGTTTCCTTCCAGCTGTGGGAGACTGAAAGCAAGCATTGCAATTAGCTGTTAACACTGATCAATATAATTGATTAATTTTAATCAGTTAGTGACTAACTGAATCTGTGACTTTATTTCTTTGACCACACAAGGAAAAAAATATAAATTGAGCAGCAGTACAGGCAATCGTGTAGTCTGTTTTTGACAGAATTTAAAAGAAGAGTTAAAAAGTGCTTGGGCTCCAAATACTACCACAGTTGGAGATCATACTTGGTTTCCACTGCTTTAGTCCTGCCACATGCTTAATTTGTTTTCACAACTTTTGCCTGAGTGCTAAATATAAAGCAAAAGCCAAATCTCATTTTCCCTAGCCATTCTCCTTAGCATGTAATAGTGCTGCCTCTTACTCCTTGCCTTTGGCCAAAGGGTTGCTGGTATCTCTTATCTGTATGCTCTGGCTCTATCCTGCAGCTAAGCATCCCTGGCCTTGCTCTCTGTGTAATTGCTTGCACTCTTCTCTTTTCCTGGGCTCTTTTGTGCAGAGCTGTTTTGAATACATTTGTACAAGTGAGATGGCTCACGATCAGACAGAATGCAGGTTCTCTTTTGGAGCTTCCTGGGTTCAAGTAAAGACCTGGCAAGTCTCTCCTGCTGCACAGCACCCCTGGGGAGCTCTCAGCTGAAGGAGCTGCTCCAGCCCAGAGCTCTTCTAACTCACTCACTCTCTCTAGACCAAGCTGGCCTAAACTAGAACCTGGTAACAAGGGCTGTTATTAATTCAGTAGGAGCTTCTGTAGAACCAGGATTCAGTGGTTTGGTGCTGCTGCTGCTGTTTTTTGTGTGATGTTTAAGCAGTGTGGTGTGTTGGTGAGAAGTGAGAAGAGAATGGCTTCTTTTCCTGTGGGCAGTGTCTTTACCAGGCTGAGCTTTTGTCTGTTTGTGTTGCTGGGCACAGCAGTGCTACTGAAGATCTCTGACCTGCAGGTAGAAATATCCCTTGGGTCCTTAAAAAACAAAATGGTCTTTCATCTGTTTCCACAGTATTCTTTTGTGAGATTTTACTTTTGGAATTTTAAGAATTACTATGTAAATTCCAAGAATATTTTAACTTGTTCAGTTTTCCTGATACATAAGATTGCCTTAATTTACAATTTCTGTTCTTCAGGAAAATGAAAGTAGAAAATGATTCAGCATTTTCAGTATGTCAGACTAAGTCTGTGTATCAAGGTGACACGTTAGGTACTGTCAGTAGTGATTTTGTCTGTTGATGCTTTTTTATTTTTTAAATAAATCCCACCCTTTACCTCCCCCCCAATACTGATTTGCCCATCCCTTTCTAATATACATATAATTTATACAGGAATGGCAGTAAAGTGAATAGTTTTCCATTTTAATTACTCCTTTAAATGTTATGTTCCTGGAAAAATAGCCAGTGTTTAGCACATGGACTTGGGATTTTTTTGTTGCTGGTTTGGTTTTGGATTGGGCTTTTTGGGGGGGAAGGGGAGTGGGTTTGGGGAATTTTGGTTTTTTTTATTGTTGCTTTGTTTTTGGTTTTGTTCTTGGTTTTATTTTTTCCAAGGAGGCCCAGATACTTTTAAATTAATCCAGTGTGCTTTGTTTTTGTGGCATTTCCTCAGAGCTGTCCTTTTCTGATACAAGAGCTCAGTGTGTTCACTGAGCATTCATACTTGTAGATGTTACTAATAAAGCATCTGAGACTTGCTGGGCTTGCTGAGGAGCCAAGGAGTCAATCTTAAAGTTACTTGTAAGTATAAAGTCAATGAGAGTGTAGGGAAGAAACACCCTAATAAGTCACTTGAAAATGTGATCATAAAATTATAGAAAATAAGGGTGAAAAGACTGTTGAAGTAATTTATCTGGAAAGGAGGGGATGAACTCTGTAGTATTCCTGACAGATTTGTCCAGCTTTTTTCTGAGATCTCATTATTGCAGATTTCCCAGGTCATCTATTCCAGTATCAAATGTGTATATTTAGGATAATTTTCTTAGTGACCAAATCACAGTTTCTTGCTGTAAGTTTGAATTTCTGAGTATTTGTATTATACCTGAAGAGAGATGGGGAAGAATTTCTCTCTCTCCTTTTAAAGATACCTTAACTGTTTCTGAGCTCTAACATCTTTCATTCTTTCTTGATGAGTCATGCTTTTTAACACCTTGGCTATTTGTGGTGCTCTTGGGCTCTCTGTCATCAATCTGTCTGTGAAGAGTTCTAAATGTAATTGAATTCCTTAAGTCAATATATTCAGAGTTGTTTCAGTCCTGGAAGAACAGGTTTGTACCATCTATAACATTAGATATCTAAAGATATATGAAATACATGCTGAACATGTTTTCTGATTATTTGGAGGTTCTGTGGTAAATTACAATATCATAACATCTCTGTCTTATTGTCATCTTATGTTGTTGTTGGATGATTTCTCTCTTAGCCAGAAAATGTCCTGCCATGCTCAGAGAGCTGTGTGTCTGTCCCAAAGGCCTGAAAATGCTGCTTCTTATGCTGCACCAAGAACACACCAATCTTTGTCTCTGTGGAAGGCTGCACAATGAGGGTTTTTTCATAAATGCATAGATAAAAATACATTAAAATCTTGGTGTTCCCTGTTGCATTACAAGCAGTATCTTGTAAGTGATCCTAATTCCTGAAAACCTGAAATGCTTCGTATGAAAAGCTTGAAAAAAGAGCTGGCAAGTTCTTCTGCTTGAAAAGCCTGTCACAAAAAAATGTCCTTGGATTGCAAAAGCAAGATGGAAATGGAAGATAGACAACTTCGGTTGAATTTCAAGCAACTGGGAAGTGTGAGATGAATATGGAGTTCTAAATATGGAAAAAAATACTGATTGAGATGATTGTTGTTTGATAATGTAACCTTATCAACCAACTTTGCTTAATGTTTGTACTTGTTTCTACTTGCATGTATGTGTTCAAGTTTAATTAAAAATACTTGACTTGAAAGCTCTTTAGCGCCTTTAATCTAAATATGTCAGGAATTGCAAACACAAGAATTGTGGCATTTGTGTGGGAAGTTCATGAATCCCTTTCCCCAACCCTTGGCAAAGGAACTCTTACCCTGTATGGTCCTATAACTTTTTAAGAAGCGGGAGGATGACTTTGGTGTTCATTTGTATCCCAGAGTTTGAAGGAGGCATGGATAGAGCCCACCTAGGAGTGGGCTGGGGGAGCTGCAGGAGCCATTCTGAGTACCCAGGTACCATGGCAAAATGAGCTCTCAAGCAGCATTAATGTCAGTGCTGTTGAAGAAGGAGTCTGCCTGCCATAACCTGCAAGATTTCACTCTGGAAATGTTTCACAAGTGGACATTAATTTCTTGGTTGTATGAAACTGTTGAAAGGTGTCCAGAGGAGGCCTTAAAGTTGGTAAAGGGACTGGAGCACCTCCCCTCTGAAGACAGGCTGAGAAAGTTGTGCCTGTTCTGCCTGGAGAAGAGAATGCTCCAAGGAGATCTTACAGAACCTTCCTAAAGGGGCTACAAGAGAGCTGAAGAGAGACTTGTTACAAGGCCATGGAGTGACAGGACAAGGGCAATGACTTCTGACACTGAAGAAGGGTTGATTTGTATTGAATATTAGAAAGAAATTTTTTTTCCTGTGAGCATGGTGAGGAACTGGAACAGGGTGCCCAGAAAAGCTTGGATCCCCCATCCTAGAAGTGCTGAAGGCCAGATTGGACAGGGTTTTGAGGAGCCTGGCCTAGTGGAAGGTGTCCCTACCCATGGCAGGAACACTTGAAAATAAGTAATAAGCTGTGTCCTCCCAGACCTCCCGTGAGGATGGTCCCTGTAGAGACAGAGTCTGTTATTTCATGCACTGGGGTCAGGAGGTGCTCTACTCTTTAGGACATTTTCAATTACTGGGAAAAGGAAATAAAGGGACGTGTGTGGGCACACTTAGAAAGTGAGAATTAAGGTGACCGCCAAACCAGACACAGATAATACATTTTATGGGCTTCTCATAAAATGTGTGAAAGGGGAAAGAGATATTTACCTAATTTGAATCTGCCTTTGCTATGGATAACATGGATCTAAAGTGCAGTAAAGTATTTTCTATTGTACACTGCAGAACAGGTTTCTCCTTTTCCTCAGGAGACTTAAATTGTATGTTGAAGAAGAGTGCAGCTTGCTCCTGAACACCCAGAAAGCAGAGCTTTGTTGCTTGTCACTCTTGTTAAGTCTCAAAGGAGAGTTTCTCTGCCATGGTAAATGTTACAGTGCAGAATTTGTGTCGGTGTTCCAGAGATCTTGGTGTTACAGAGTATCTTGGAGCCCAGTTTCCTGATAAAGATAGCTGTGACACCGCTAAAGTGCTTTACAAAGATAAAGTCAGATTTCATATGAAAATGCAGCCTCTTATCTTGGGGAGCAAGCTTGCAGAGTTGTAGAGTTTAATATTTTGAGAAGTCACGTCCCTCAGTAGAGAAGTTGGACCACTTGGAACAGGCCTTTAGGGCTCTTGAGTTGGGAGCATTTGGGGTGGGAGGGAGTGGGGATTGTCTTTATTAAGACTTACCAGGAGCTTCAGACAGGACAGAAGAGGAATTTGACTTGCCAGTAGTTTGATGCTTCAAGGAACATGAACTGGAAAGAAAGGCCAGACACAGTACAAGAAGAGAAGTTCTAATTGTACAGGTGTTTGATATCCAGTACTGGCTTTCTGTGCCATAGCTGGGAAGTGCTCCTCTTGGAGGTTTGGGCCATCACAAGTTTTGTATCACTAATATTTTCCAGCAGGAGCTTTTTGGTCTTTCTTTGTATGTCCAGTCTTTGCTAAAATTCTTTGTACAAAAACCTCTCAGACTGGCGGCTGAAAAGCGAACCAGGAAACTTTACTTAAAACTTTATCTACGTTATATATCTTGCAAATGACACAAAAATGAAGGTATTTCTGAGAGTGTTAGACATGTCCATTCAGAACCTTGATTTTGTAGGTTTGACATACAGTTTTTATTTTTTTTTCATAATGAGCAAGTGGGTGCTTTAACTAAAAACCATGTAGTTGTGATTCAACATTGATCCGATGTGATTCAGGCTGTGCTTTTGTCACTCCTCGTGAAACTTCGTGCAGCATGGGTATGGCTGGGACTCTCTTTAGCCAGTCCTTCTCCATGCCTTAGTTCTCCTTTCAGGTGGATGAGGAGCTACTTCAGTTAAGAATTGTGTTAGTACATGGGATTAAATGGAATTAGCTGCTTTTTCTGCAAGATGTTTTCTTCTTCCTGTTCTGGCTTTTCATACACCATTAGGCACAGAAGATGCTCATCACATCATGGCTCACTGAAGCAGTGTAGCAGTGTTTTTATCACAGGAAGGGAGCTATTTCTGCATTGTATTTTTATTGCCTAGTCTGGGTGCTCTTGCTTAGGTAAAGTTCAGCCTATACAAAAATTTTAAGCTGGGAAAAATAACTGAATCACTGACCAGCATCAGAAGTATCTTTTTTCTCTGGTGTGAACTAGGAATGATTTGGCTCTTTCATCACTTTTCTAGTCTGATGTAGCTTATTGCTGTGTGTACATTCAGTCAAAACTTGCCCATTAATATGTCTTAAACCAGTTGTTAATGATGAGTTGTCTTTTGATAGAGTGGCATTTTCTAGCCTGGTGGGAGAGCAGTTTTCTTAACTACTGCTATTCTTAAAAAAAAAACCAAACCTTTTAAAGGTCCTAGAATGCCTGGGAAAAAAAAAAAAAAAAGGTCTCCAGGTGTTTCTCATTGGCATTTGACAGATTGAAAACAGATCTTCAACTGTTCAGAAGCAGTGCTTGGTCATGTCACTTGGTTGTGGGATATTTGGCAAGTGATTAGGCTTCCTATTCCCAGGTCCCCAGTCTGTCAGCCAGCTGTATCAAAGTGGTAAAGCATTTGGAGCACCAGTCAAAGAGAAATAGCTCATTATTAGGGGTTTGCTTCTAATATGTGTTCCTGATAATTATAGTGAAAAAATACTCGTATATATTAGATGAAAGTCACTGCTGTTCTGTGTGGTTTTTGCCTTACATTTCTTTCTCTTTGGTACATGGAGATCACAGCTGTCTTTGTAGATGTCTGTTTCACTACAGTCAGTTGTAGTATCAGTAAAATACAGGTTTACCTATGCAAACCTATATAGCTCAGGAATAGTCATTTCTCCTGAAAGTAAAGATGAATTTAATAACCAAAAGGATGTTTTCTCCCGCAACTACTGTGATACTTTAAAGGTACTGATTTCTAGAAATATTGACTTAAACTGGTAACAGATGAGGGGTTTCTCTTTTCTTACAAGAAATCAATCACAGCACAGTTTTGGACTGAGATTTCCTTACAAGATTTAGGTCTTCATCGTGCTACAGAGAATTTGAGTTGTAAAGCATCTCAGAAAAGCTGACAACATTTTGCTTCTCTGTGTTATTTTTACACAAATCAACCAGAGTTTATTTATTCCCTTATCCAGCATGCACATCCCTTTGCTATTGGATGATTTTGAATTAGCTTTAGAAAGATTACATGGATAGAGCCAGCATTGTGGTGGTTAATAGAAACCTGTGCAGTGAGGTCTGTGGGCTGCAAGATCACTAACAGTGCCAATGACAGTGAAGTATGGCCTTATCGAAAGGAGAATTCATAAGAGGCTGCCCTGGGACACTGCACCACTGTCCTTCTGTGTATCCTGACAATGTTATCTGTCCTCTCAGTACTGAGTATCAAATGTCTGTCACGAGTACAGAAATTAATTTAATGTCACCTGAAGACATGCAATTAATCTTTTAGAGGTTTTCATAATACCTTTACAGAAAGAGTTGCCAGTTTGGCGGATTTGGATTTTGGGGTTTAGCAGAAGATAAGGAAAATTAATTTTTCATCAGGGTTAATACAAGCTAGCAGGGCCACAAAGGCTGAGAAAAATGGTTTGGGAATTTGTCAAGTGTTGTCACTCTAGAATAATGCTGCTTAACGTCTGATAGGTGTAATCAAGAGTTGAGATTTCTATAGAGGGGGATTAATCAATTTGCTCACTACAGAATGCGAGTTGGTGATACCATTCCTTCATGGGGTTTAAGAATGAAAATAAGATTTGATCTGTCAAATTGCAAGCAGCTCTGACAGTATCAATAGGCATTTTTATCAGTACATTTTAAAGCATTTGTTATAAATAAATTTGTCCTGCTAATGTTGGTGGCAAATAAACTTCATCATAAAACTGTCATAATGATTATGATAGAGGCTCCAGCTTGCTAAATTCAAGCAGTCCTTCATAGAATTCTGCTTTTAGAATTTATGATCTCATATTTGACAGAATTCTTTCTAAGTTGCTCAAAACACAACACTGACTATATATAGATCTGTATAGTGAAAACCAGCCTTGATAGGTATCAGTGGATTGGTTCTAAAATCATGGCCATTGAATGGCATCAGTTCTTTTTGTTAGTCTGGTTTCAGGTCAAACAGCAGATTCTTCCAGAGCAGAGGTTTGAAAAACATTCACCATGTAAATCAAATCTTTTACCTCAATCTTTTGAGCTTTGTTTATACACAATATTTAAAATTAACTTGTTTTGGCGCTGCTCACAATCTTTCAGTACTTGAAATTTGAATTATAGTTTTTATACTTTCCCCTGAACAGAACTCCTGCAACTTAAAGGCATTTTCATTACTCCAGCTTCAATTGAATAATGGAAAAGTTTCTTTTTTTTTTTAAGAGAACTCTTTCCTGGCCAGATCTTAGGAAGGCAGAACCTTTGTAAAACTTCAAAATGTGGAGCTCGAAACTCTGGATGATTTATAATCTAGAAATTAAGTAGTAAACAATAAGAGGAAAGCATTCTTCCTTCAGTGATTTGCAGACAAAGAATGAAAATTCATTTTCTGCTCAGAACTTTAGAGGAAATTTGAACTATAAAATCAGAGCTTGTATCAATCAGTCCCTGGTCTGTGGTCGACTAAGGTGTTCTACCTGGGGTCAGCACTTTGTACATCAAATTGTGTGAGACAGGCCATGATGATGAATAAATGCATCTCTGAAAAATTTAGTGCAGCCCTGCACATAGTGAAATACTCTAGGAAAGAAAATGTATTTTGACATGAGAAGGCTTAAAACTTTAATACCTCCCTCTGTTGCTGCATATTTAAATCTGGGGAAGGCAGTGATGTAAGCTGATGAAAAATAACAAGACTGAAATTGTCTTTAGGAAAAGCAAAAATTGATTTGAGATGAGCTAGACCTGAGACATTTTAAGTAGGAGAGATGTTAGCGATTAGATCTTAGCAATTTATTTTCTGTGATTTAGATGACTTGGGGTAGCTACTACAGCTTTAGTGGATTTACCTGCTTGCTTGTAATTTGCTGTGTTTTGGTGCCAGCTTGTTGTACAGCTCATGAGGGAACACCAGGAGTCAGCATATGTACAGTCATCTGTACAGCTCTATGTCCTTTCCTCCAAAATATATCTGTGTATTCATATGAGCAGGTGACCTGTCCATAATATTCTGAAGTTTTGTAGCTTTAAGTCCAGAAGTTAAAAGCTCTTTTCAGGTGTTTTGCTTGACTTGGTTCTTCATTGCTGTACCTGGAAAAGCCACTTGTTGTTGTCTTGCATGGAGGTATAAAGAATGGTGGTGGTGGTGAGGGTAATTCACCACTACATGGTACTACACAGGTTGTTCATTTTGTCTGGGACAGTGATTGTCCTTGCACAGTTGTGTCTTTAACCACTGAAACAGGAGTTACTGCTGAAAAGCTTCTGGGTCGTTTTGCTTGTTAGCACATGTCACTTAGCAGTCATGTTTGGTTTTTATTTCTTTAGAAAACCACCAGGTTTTTATCTTCAGTTGAAGCCAGACTACCTGGAACAGGAATTAATGTTTTGCTGACTTGCTCAGCTCTGTTAGACATGGGGCACCATGTCTGACTCACAGACCTCTCTGGAAAAGCAGTGCTGCAGTTTTGTCTCTGCTTCCCCACCTCAAGTCGTCTCAAAACCAGTAAATATTCAGAGCAGTATGTAAAAAAAGAGATTGGTTGATCCAGTTGCCTTTCCTTTCATTCTTTTTGCAGGAACAAGCAAAACTTGTTCCATCCCTTTTCTTTATTACTTTCTGAAGGTTTTCTTATTTCTGAAATGGATCAAGTCATTAAAAAGTCCAGAGCTTTCCACCTTTTCAGGCTCACAGAAGCATCTTGGTAGCAGCAAAGACCAGTGGTGGTGGCATTTGAGATCCCAGCAGGGAACAAACCCCATCAGATTTTTCATCAGTGCAAACCAATGTGGTGTGCTAATGCCTTTGACTGTGTTCAGTTTATACAGTTTTATTTGGTGATAATTGAGCTTGGTAGTTAAATATTGGGTGGTTGTTGGCCATCCTAGACTTTTATGTGAAATGATTGTATGCTTTTGAAGTTTCAGTAATGAGCATGTTGGATGTGTTTTGTACCTGAGGGCTTTGCTCTCAGATGCTCTTCCGATGTGCTGGGATCCTTTTTTGGTTTGGAAAGAAATGGTTGCAAATATTTATGGTTCTCACAGCAGGCATTTAGCAGAGATTAGATTTTAACTCCCAGTTATTGCATTTAAATTCCTCCTAGAATTTTTTTGTTCCTTTTAGTTTCATCATCTTCCAGCTGCTGTAGGGTTGAATAAAAGAAATTATCTGATCAAGACATAGAGCTTATGGTGATGTTGATATCAGAACTAATATTAAAACAAGGATTTAATGCTGGTAAGGTTTTGTGCATATGTTTGGGTTTTTCAGGAGTGCTCTTGCTTTTGTATATTTGAATATAAACTGAAGGGAAAGCTTTGTCATTTCTCACTAATTGCTGCTCTCAAAGGTTTATATACCAAACTTTCCATGAAGACTTGGTGTCATTCAGTTCAGCAGAGAAAAAAACCTGTTTGTGATTAGCGGTGGAAAAGACACATGCACATTTCTGTTGCTTGCTTGTTTTGGACACTGGGCACAAATGCCATGATGAGCTTTAGGATTTTCCCTGTGACAGACTGTGCTTTTGAGTTGTAGTGCAAGGAGGTTTGAAGCTCCTTTGTCTGGGATTTAAATACTTGAGTTCTTGAGAAGTTGTAGCCTGCATATACTTTATCATCCAGAGGCCTTGATTTTGAGCTGTAAATTTTGAACTACTGAAATATCAAACATGAGACTGGCCTACATACCACAGATTATTTCTTAACAAATCTCAGCTGAGGCTTAGTAACCAGTCCTCACTAGGTATTTCTTTTGCTTTTCTTTAATGGAGAGGTACTAATTTGGATTCTTAATGAAAATAATCTTGTTATTAGACCATAAGTCTGTTCCTTCTGAACCTCTGTGTTTTGTTTCCTTATCCACAAGAAATGTGCCAGTTAGCATGAAACCCTCTGGTTTGTGATGTGTTACAGGTGCAAAAGGAGTTTTGTGAATGTTTAAGGGAAGGGAAAAAGAAAATCCTGTGTAAATAAAGGTGCTTTCATAATATTTTACTTTTTTCCCTTTGACATGCATTCTATTTGAGAGCTTTTGAGAGGTTACCAGAGATTGGTTAGGGAGTTAGTCAAAGCCTTCCCCCTGCAGATAAAATGTTCATTAATATTTGAGGTCTAAAGTTGAAGTCCTGTCAAGACATAGATACTGCTGTTGAAACCATGCAATAATACAATGCAGGTCATGGATGCAAACGTACCTGATACTTTGTCAGACTCTGCTGGTTCATGCTCCATGGAATTTTCAGTGATTGTTCTAATCTGGACAGGCAGACACAAATTCAAGAATCATGTGTTTCTAAGAAAAAAGTGAACTGTTGGGTAGAGGCAGTGTAAAGCAATAATTTCAGTGCTTTAAGCTCATGATTTTACTGTGCTTGATTGCACCCAGAGGTGTTATGGCAAGAGTTACCTTGGATGAGAGAGACACTGAGATGGTGTTTCACTGTTTTTATGATTACAAATATAAGAGCTTTGTAAGGCTAACAAAAAAACACCTTGAGGAACTGTTCCAAGTACAGACAGTGTCCAAGGAAAGGGACTGCTTAAAAAGCTGCTGGTATAGAAGTTGGAGAAGGAGTATGCACTTCAAAATAAGTACCAGTTTTTTAACTAAAGAGAGATTGGAGGCTTAAAGATGAGCAGAGCATTTTCCTGATTCTTCCAGCCTCCACAGTTCTTTGCTCTTCCTTCTGCAAGGTGTATGTCTCTAATTATATTTAAAACTAGAAAAGAAAAGAAAGAAAAATATAACACACACTATAGTTCTCATGTAACCTGGAAGGAAGAATGATTTGGAAAGAGAAGTGAAAACATGAAAAGACATGATTGACCATTGTAATTATAATAAAATGTGAACAAAGTAAACTGTTCTTCAGCTAGCTCAGATTTATTTTTGGCTGAAGTGCAATTTCCAGGCTGAGCCTTTGCACGCACCTGCCACAGCCACCAGTTTGCTTTAGCAGGCAAAGCCCTGGACACTCTCTGAATGAGCTGAATGTGGCAGGAGCATGCTCAGGGCAAGGGTGTGCAGTGCCTGGACCCTGAGCCGCTGTTGTGTTGTTGATTTCAGCAGGGGGGAGAGGATGCTGGCTTTTTTCACCCCGAGGGCCAACCCCAGCGGCCTCAGCAGCCCCCGGAGCCGAAACAGCCGCCAGTGCGGAAGGTCACATTGACAAAGGGAATGCAGCAGCACCAACAGCAGCAGCAGGCACAGATCCATTCACCAGCTCCTCAAGGAGTCAAAAACATCCAGGGAATCCATCAACCTAAAAAGGTGATTTTTAGATGCATATTGGTGCTAGAAGTTTCACTGTCTAGCTGTGTTGCTCTATTAATAACCGGCATTCTGTTTGTCAGTTGCTAGCGCAGGGCTGCATGACCCAGGAGATGCATAATTGCATATAAAGCTTTTAATCTAGGGAGACTTGTTTGTACCCAGCACAGACTGGCAGTGCCTGCAGGTTGCTTCATCTCCTGATGTTCTGGCCAGCTCAGCACTCCCTGGGGAAGTGCATGTGTCCCGAAACAGCTACTGGAGGAGATGGTAACCAGTGTGCTTTTTAGCTTTAAAACCAAGTGGGTTTTTGAAGTTTTGCTTAAGATTTTATTTTGGCAGATTCCTGCTTATGTAGGAGCACACAGTAACTGTTTCAGGATGCTCTTTGCTTGATCCCCAAAGTTGGTATCACTCAGAACAGTTGGTGATCTTGTAACTTGATTTTTGCCCTGATCATGCACTGGTAGAAGGTAGGGAAGGGTCAGGGTGGCAGCACTGTATGCCTTCACTTCATTTGCAAGCTGGCACACTCCTTGAAGGTAGCTGGCATTTTGGCTTTTAAGTTAGTTCTTGGTTTTGAACTGTTGGCCATAATCTTCCTGTTTCATATAAGGATAAAGTTTTGTTGCAGATGTTGAAGGGTATGAAAAGTTATTTCCCACCATAGGCTTTCCAAGTAGGAATCAAGAAACTCTGTTGAATGTTGACTGAGTGTTAAGTGTTAACTCTGTTTAATGTTTGTTACTCTGTTTCATTGTTATTTTTCCACTCTCTCACTGTTCAGCATTTAATTTGCAAGAATTAAATACATGCATTTCCTGCTCCAGAGTACAGGGGAGAGGAACTTTGAAAAAAGTTGTTTTAAAGTTGTTTAGCCTTATGCGAATAAAACCAAGGGTTGGTAGCAGTAGATATTGAAGGTGCTTGAAACACTTTGCTGATCTTGTGAGTACATTAAATTTAACCCTGAGCTAAGAGTAGAAGAAGGAGAGGGATCACCTATTGGGTTTTTTTGTCCATACTCGAAATGTTGGAGCTGGACACATGCTGCTGATGTGATCAGTGGTGAAAACTAGGTTATATATTTTTGTATGAGATCCTTCACTGCGTGATTGATCAATCTGTGCTAGAGCTGAGCCTTCTAAGGTAAATGCAGTATATATAACTCAATATATAACTTGTTATCCTGCTAAAAGAGGTTTGCATAAGGAGTGGAGGAATATGTAAGTGGCGTTTCAAATTGGCAAACAGCAGCAAGGTGTTTTAAATCAAGACTTTAATCAAGTCTTCAAGTGAATGGCTAACTTTTATATCCTCTGTCAAGTGCAGCACAGAGTCAGTGGGTAAGTAAATCAAAATACTGTTACTTTTGTTGTTGGCAGGTCATTATGCACGGCAGAGGCAGAGGAGTAGCAGGCCAGATGGGCCGAGGACGCTTGATGCCAAATAAACAGAACCTGCGAGTGGTGGAGTGCAAACCTCAGCCCTGTATTGTGTCAGTTGAAGGGCTTTCTTCATCAACTACTGATGTCCAACTGAAAAACCTGCTGATGTCAGTGGGACCCATTCAGGTAGGTCAACCTTGGTTTATCATTTTTGTGCCAAAAGGCTTTCATTCCAGAAAGCTCAATTAATTCCCTGACACTAAGTACAATGCGTGTTTATTGGTAATTTATGTTTGAAGGCACCCCCACCCACACAAGCTACACCTGGTAGCAAAGGCAAGCACGTGATGATATTGCAGCACAGGAGGCACGGTAGGATTTTTCTAACCATCACATTCCTGCTGCAAAATTCTCCTTCATTTTGGAGTTCCTCTGTTATTTTCATAGGCAATACAAGCCTGTCCATTCTGTGAGGTTGTTAAAGCCAGATGGTCATATCAGAGCAGATGTATTTTGGGTGCTGTCCTTGTTTATTATTGACTTGCACCTACTCTCCTTTTTGACATTTACCTTTTCCTGTCACTGCAGTCCTGGGGTACAAGCACCTGATGACCCAGAGGATATTTCATACTGTGTAGCATCCTCTACTTTTTCAGTCTTCTGTGGAGAAATTTACTGATCCTTAATTTTTTAGAAGGTTCTCTTCGTTAGGGGCCTGTGGGCAAGGTTATGACATGCACACACTTGTATCTGCTGTGCAGCTTCTGTTCACAAACTGCCTCCTGGAACTGATGTGTCAGTTAAATGACTTGAGGAAAGCAGGAGGTTTTCAAAGCAGTGAAAGGCTTAGGAGGCCCTCTCTGACTTATTGTTACTGCATTTAAAAATATCAGTCAATGAATAATGAAAAATACAGGTGAGAAATTTTTCTTCTTTTGACAGGAACAACATTTTCAGACAAATGCAATGCATGAATTTGAGGTGTTCTGTGAGAATTCTTTATTATTAGGATCATCCCTCTGTTGCAAAACAGACTGCTCTCCTAAAAATGAACATTCTGCCTCACTTGCTCCTAATTTGGTAAATGGAATAATGCTGAATTATTTACGTCATCAATTCAGAGAGGTTTAATTTGTTTGGGAAAGCAAAACTAGCCTCACAAAATACTTTGTGCCTTTGTGTTTTGTAGTACTCTAGGAAATTATTCATACAGTTCCAAAGCACATTTATTCAGTGTTTACTTGCTAAATCTTGCATGAGAATATTAGAAGGAGATTAATAGAAACCCTGCAATGAAATCTCACAATTGAGAGAAGTTATTGAGAATGTGCTAAAAAATTTATTCAGTACTTGCTGTTTCATAGCAGACTCCAAACCCTGGTCTCTCAATTCAATGTCACAGACCAATTTAGAAGGATGTACTTACAGGAGAAAAAACAATGACTAATTTTCTAGTGGGATTTGATGCATATCTCTGCCCTCCAGAACTTGTGTTCTTGCAGCAGCATCAGCTGTACCTTTGGAATTTATGCTTTCTGAATCATCATCCATTTTCCTTACAAGAAATCTAGAAGTAGTACTTGAACAAGATGCTTGAATTTAGCTAATGGTGCAAAATGCTCTTGTGCTAATTCTGCACTTGAATTTCAAATCTGACTTGTAGAAGGCTGGAAATTCCTGGCTTGAGACTAAATGATGTTTCACAAGTACAAATGGTGAGATATGCAGGAAAAAATAGATGCTTTTGTAGGAAGGATATGAGACTGGTTCCACCATCTATATGTAATATGTAGCTTTTGGATTTTGTTTTTTAATGGTGCTCTAAGAAGTGGCATCACAGAAATGTTAATGCACCAAATGAGGAGAATGCAGTAACAATTTCTAGTGACTTGATGAAGGACAAGAATGGAGAACAGAATGATTGAAAATCTGCCTTGTTGCTGTCCACAGCAATTAGTTTTATACAAGTGGTGCTAGATTTTCAGAGAGGTCAATATCCTGAAGTACAAAAGTGTTTTTTCTCCTGGCTGTAAATTAATGTTTTAACTCTTGCTTGTGCTCAGTGCTGCACAAAATCCCCTGCAGCTGGGAGGGTCAGGAGGCTCTGATAGCAAAGAGGGGCTCAATTATGTCCTCATTCTTCCTTTAATATGTGTTTCATGTAAGGGACATTGCAGGGAGGAGTGCTGAAGGGAGCTGCTGAAGAAGAGCCCAGCAGTGGCTGGAAGAGCTCTTTCCATGCAGGCTTTGGGGGTTCCTGTGTGAGGACAGTGTGTGTCAGAGGCATGGGCCACAGCAAACAGATCTTGGGTAGTGCAGAGCTCTGGTCCTCTAAGATGAAGTGTTGCAGCTTGATGGACTGAAATAGGAGGGATCTGGGGAGATGGCAGTTGTGAGAAAATAGCAAGGTGTGAAATTCTAGCTGCTTTTTTTTAAATTAGGCCAACGTGCCCAGGTTTTTAGCTGGTTTCTAATGGAGCTGAAGAAACAGTAAGGGAAGGCAAAGGAGAGTCAGTTCTATCTGACTCAGTCTTTAAGATGTAGAATATCCTGTCTTCAGCTGTTGATTGTATTCACCAAAATTTTCCTTAAGGACTTGAACTCTTTTGACATCAAGATTTTTCATTTTATTTGTCGTCAGGGGAAATAAGTGTGTTGAACTCACGCTTATTTTTTGCAATTGTAAAGGAAATTTAAATCTGAATCAAAACTTAGGGAGTTCTCATCATGCCTGGATAGTGTCTTGAAGTGACACATATCCACTCCCCAAATGCCTGGTTAAAGGTAAGGATTCACAAACTGTGGGACATAGTTAAACAAGCACCTCTGATGTTAAACAAGCAACTTGCTTTAAAGCAGCATGCAGACACAGCTCAGAAATCTGAGTATCTTGTGTAGCAATTTCTGCTGCAGTCAAGATTTGAAGGTGGGAGTGGCTGAGACAGAGATCCCAGAGAGGAGGAAGAAATCCAAGGAGCTTCTTGCTCTTTGACAAGAACAGACCATGAGCACTTCTCCCACCTGGTAGAGGAGCTCTGCTTCATCTTCACCTTCCGTGCTGGGGCATCTGTAAAGCAACTGAGCCCACACCAGCTCTTGGTTCCAAATATCCTGAATTTGTTACAGTGTGATCATCCTGTGTGTCCTTCCTCAGAAAGTGAATCTTTGCTGGCATAGCAGTTTTAAGTTGTGGAAAAAGTCTATAATCTATCAATGGAGTTAACAGGGAGGAAGATATTACTTTGCTTTTCTGGGTCCAAAAGGCTTGGGGTTTTGTTTTTAGCTTTTTCTTGTCAGTGTCATTCTCAAGGTACAAGAACCTTGCACAAACCTTGGGAAGGGAAGTTAAAAGCTTCCCTCAGTTTATGATGTTCAGTGCTCCCAGCTTTGCCATCACTTTCATTGAGGTGTCAGTGAGTCACAGTTTGGGAATAACTGGGCATGTATAAGACAGGATGGGGGAAACTTAAGAGTTGAAGTTGGAAATTTGGCATTTTTCCCTTCCCATACCCTAGAAATGGAGAAAATTATCTTTTCCCTTGTATAACCTTTGAAATGCCTTCTGTTGCCTAATCACTGAAAACTCTTTAATTCTCATTCCTGCTTCAGTAAATGTGTTATTAACATAGGAAAAAAAAATACTATTAAGATTCTCAAGACATGAAATATAAGAAAATCTTTGGGGCTCCAGGAACGTCCCCTTTTTGAAAGGAGGGATTCATAACATCCCCCAAACAAGCCTTTGTTATAGCTGCCTTTTACAACTCAAACATGATGAAATTAGCAGAAGTGCTTCCTTCCAGCATACACTCTTGCTGTCATACTCTTTCTGGAGAGGATGAGCTTTCATAAGCAAATAATGTACCTCCAGTAAAATCTTACTGCTGATTCTAAAATAATTACATGTTATAAATAAAATTATGTATTCCAAGGTGTTGGAAAGTACAGGAGATGTCTGTGCACCTCACCAAACTAAAGCCTCCTGAGGATGGTGGTGGAGCAGTCACATTCAATGCACATCCATCCAGAACCACTTGATAAAGTAGATTACTAGTAAGTTGCAAAGGTCATGAGAAACAGCACTTGTGTTTTTCTTTTTTTGTGCTCTTGAATTCAGGTTTAATGTTTATATTGTCTAAAGAGAGTTGTGTTTAGTAGTTATTGCCACCCTCATATGAATTGAGTTTTTTTGGGATGGTGGCAGATAAAGCAGACTATTTTCTAGATCTCCAGATAATTTCAGTACTGAGGGAATTATTTTATGGAGGTGTTCCATCATCATAATCTTTGATCACATTTTCTTACATCAGATAGATGCAAACATAAAGCATCAGTGCAAAACCTCAGTATTTGTGAAGATTTAAGACTATAAATTCTGATGCTTAAAAAAAGAGAAACTGGGAAGACACACTGTTGTTGATCAGAGGTGAGGAGAGCGTTTGGATTGTAGGTGTACTGTGAGTAGTTCTACAAATGAGGGTTTTGCTCTGCTAACACATTCATTTCTGGTCTGGGAAAGGAAAAGCAATTCCAGTGCTGATGTGCCTGGCTTGGCTTTCCTGGAGTGACAGTGCTACCTAGTGCTGGGCTGCTGTAAAGGCAGCCCCAGCCAGCCCTTTAAATCCCATTTTACGCATATCATTTTCTTTTTATCTTGACTTTTTATTTTTTTTTAATTAAACAATTAAACCATATATCCCTACATTATCCAAAATCACTTATCATCAATACACTTCCAATTAACTTTCCTCTATATTCATAGATTGATTTATATATCATAAATCATCAATCAGTCATCCACCAAATTTTCACATTCTTGTAGCTTATAAAAAGCATGACACTGAAGATGTCAAGATGCATTCCTGCCTGCATTCCCAGGATTTATCTGAGCTCACAGAGGCATCAGGGGAAATGCCATGGGTGCACACACCCCCAGAACGTGCTCCTGCAGGGCAGCAGGGGGTTCTGCTCTGACAGAAGGTGCTCAGGCTGACCAGGGGACCACTGTGGTCTTTCTGCTTGTGAAAACATTTTCAGCTGTTGCAGAAGCTATGGGAGAAGATGTGGCCAGTCCTGCTCCATCCTTGGGGCTGGGGGGAAAGAAGAGCAGCTCTATCATGAGCCTGTCCAGTTCAGCCTTGCTCTAGAGCTGTGTGGGAGTGACAGATGCCCAGCTCAGGAACAGAGCAGTCTTTCCCCTCATGACACCTTGCATATGGAAAAAAAAAGCTGAGTACTTGTAAGGGCAAATAATAGGAAGTCAAAGGTGTCAGAAAAGCAGAAGGGAGGAAAAGAAGGTGGAAGAGATCAATTGCAACAGCTGAGGGTGAAATAAATACATTCTGTCCCAGCCTCTGTGCCTGCTGGTAATGGCTGGGAAGTGTCACTGCCAGGAAAGATGCTTGAGGTATCAGGAGACTGTGAGGACAATAAAAACATGTCTGCATTTATTGATGGAAGAAAAAATAGAATCTGTTTGTTCTGTTTAGAAAGTGCTTCAGAGTTGTGCTGCTGTTTGACTTGCTGCACAACAGCTTGGATCACATACTAGAGATGATGTTGGTTGGGGAAGTTTGCTTTCTTTTTGCACAGACCTGGTTTTTAATAGTTTATATGAACTGGCATCCCTAATCCAAAACCCACTGATGAACTGAAAGAGTGTGGTCTGCTGGGCAGTACATTTACTTCAGTGAGAGAAATTAAGTAAAATAGGAAACCTTCATTTCCCATGTGTCTCCTGTGGTTGAAACAGGTGCTTGCTCCAGTCTCATTCCTACCTGCTTGGTTTCCATCTCCCAGTGCTCTGTTATCTCCCTTTTCACTTTTTACTCTCTGTGTAACCTCTGAGACTTCTGGTGTGCAAGGTGTTGCATTCTGCAGTCTCTGCTTTGTACTTGAGGATGTCCTGCTGTTTGTCTCAAGGCCCTTGGTTTTGCAGTGGAGCTTTACTAGAGATTAATGTGCTGCTCTGATCATACTGGCTATTTCAGTATTGTACAGGTAAGTGCAAATTTAATTACTGAGTTTGGATAGAGGAGAAATTTGTGGGCAGTGTATAGATCTTCAGGCCTAAGGAAATATCTTCAGAGGGAATGGTCTTTTTATGATACTCATGCTTTAGTCACTGGTAGAAGTTCATTTGCAGAAAAAGCCAGAACTGCTGATTATTTTTTAAGTCTTTGAGTTAAATAGTACGTTTTAAAACATACTATTGTATTTTTAGGTATTGTTTTTGCTTGTAAGCAAACTCACAATCAAAAATATGATTATGAAATACTGAGCTTCTTGAGTTTTCCATTCAGCCTAAGATCTGCATCTTTCCATGGCAGTTCCTAAGCAGAAAAAGAAGACAGTCAAGATCAATATGAGCCCTGTGCTTCCTAAATCTCTTCCATGTTAAATACTCTTCCTCACTCTAAACTAGCTTCTTATTTTTAATGCTAGAAATATGTCAGAATGTAATCTCTGTCCTCCAGAGTCAAGCATGCTCAGAATACCTGTGATCTCAGGCTGCTATCAGGAACTGCTGCACAGTAGATCTGTACAGCCAAATCTGTGAAGTAACCAGTCACTTGAAATCCCTTGGAAGTTATTGTGTATATTGTCAATCCTTTCCAGCTGAGTGGGTCCCAGAAGAGGTTTTCATCCTCTGGTGAACATCTGACTAGGTCAACTTAAAGAGGAGATGTGAATGAAGTTGTTTTCTCAGAGCTGTGACGTTTGGGAGGATTGTGGTATTTCAGTTTAGGGAGTCATGATAGGAGGTTCTGGTGGTGCAGTAGGGAAGTCTCCAGTGGAGGAAGAGTGGGGGCCCTCCCAGTAAATCAAGTGATGCTCACTAGAACCAGCTGGTCTCCAGAGGCAGAGCTGCATCCACCCTCCCTCCCACCAGTGGCCTTTCAAAATCTGTAGGTCACAGAATAATACCAAACTCTGATCAAATTCCTATTGAGGTATTGTGCTTTGGGAAACATAACCACGTGTTTTGTCATTACAATGGAGATTATAAGACCAAGTATTGCTGTAGGAATGTTTGAAAAGGAGAGAGCAGCTGGCATTAGTCATGTGTGGTGCTGCCTCAGGTCTAAGAACAAAACACTGAATTACTTTTTGAGAAATGGGTGTTGGATTTGCATGGCTGTGTTTTTGTAGTGGGGGGGCTACAGGGGTGGATTCTGTGAGAAGCTGCCTGAAGGTTCCCCTGTGTCTGATTGAGCCAATGCCAACTAACTCCAGGATGGACCCACCACTGCCTGAGGCTGAGCCCATCAGCAATGGTGTTTGTGCCTCTGTTTTCAAATAATAATGTGTTTTTAGAAGGGGAGAGGGGCTATTGAATGTTTTCACTGAAAAAAAAAAACAGCTGCCAAATTATTCAAAAAGGATGAAGAAGTTTAAGTGTGTTAAACTAGGAAGGTAACATGATTAAGATTTGCAAAATTAATTAACTTTTGGATGTATTTTCCTAGCTTGTTTGTTTGGAATCAACAAAAGCAGAAGCTGATGGAGTAAGTCTCTGAGATAATGCCTTGAATATTTTGGGATAATAAAGTTCAACAGGATACACAAGGAAGTTTTCTTCTGACTGTAGCTGTTAACATCATTCAAATGTAGGATCAGCTCTAAACTGCAAATCAGCCCAAATTCAAAAAGACAGAAATAATCCAGTAGGATGAGAATGCAGTAATTTTACTTCAGGTTTCTGCTGAAGTGGAACTCTTAATTTCTGTGCCCAGCCCATAGCCTGTCTGCTCAGGATGGGATGGCAGCAGCTCAGGCTCTGCACCTGTGGTTAATTTGTGTGCCTTATCATCATTGTTCTTAAAACATAAAGCTCGGGGCTTGGGTAGTTAAGTGAGTAAGAAGGTATTGTCCCAAAATCAGAACATAAATAAATCTTTGTTAGCTGGATGCATAATGTTCACACTTGCAATTCATGATAGATGAGGATTTGTTTGAAAACACAGCAAAGATGGTGGCATTTCAGATCATGGTCACATCTTCAGAGTAACATGGCTTAATAATTGTCTGTTGTTAAAACAGAACCAGAAGGGGTTTTTTATACTATACCCAACGAAGTTGTATATACCTGATGTACCTTAACAAACATGAAGTGATTATGCATCATTTTTTGCTGACATAGTCTGAGTGCAGCAGAGGCTGAGAATTTGAATCAAACCCATTTATTTTTTTTCAGACAGTTTCCAACTGGAGCAGTATTTTTTTGTGATGCATTAGTTTATTCTTTGTTTTGCAATCCTTAATTCTCAGTCTTAACTGAGCAGCAGTTGAAAATACACTGCCTTACCCCAGGCTGGATGATGGGTTATGTTTAGGAAGTTCAGTGAAGGATCAGATAGGTGTCTTTTTGTTTCCATAGTTGTATTGACCAGTGAAATTAAATCTGATAAAGATGCTTTTCAGTAAACTTACCCAAGAGCTGATGCCTTGTTGCCAAAGCAGTTGAGTATTAAAATGCATTTAGTGTTTTGATTGCTTTTGGGTTTTTTTTTTTTTTGCTTTGGAAAATAAAGCAGTAATACAGTGTAAGAGCACAGTAGCCAAACTAGTCAGTTGATAAGCTTATTAATTCATAAGAAAGTATAAATAAGTTATCTATAATAATATTTAGATGCTTTGCCTAATTTTGTTAATAAGTCTGTGTTACACCAGAATGTCTTCCTTAAGTCAATTTTTACATGCTAATTACTGAGAAACTTGTTAATAATTCATCATCATGCTTGTATAAACTGCAAAATCAAATTTTACTTTTGCGCCTCTCCAGAATATTAATTCAATAATATCTCAGTTCTTGTGGGAAAAGTCACCAAAAGCAGCTTCTCTTCTTCACTTGATCACAACAGGAGTCTGGAGCACAGAACAGTGGGAAAATCTGCTGTGGTAGTTGAGTGAGACCTGACATTGTGGGGAGGATCAGCTGGCAGCAGGACATGCAGGGTGCATCCCTGGGTTCTTGTACAGCTCCTCTTGTTGAACTGTTCACTGAAATATTCATCCTTTCAGTGATTCAAACAGGTTTTTCTCTCATTAAAAGTGTTGACTGCTTTGAACAGAACAGATTAGATTTTTGGTTTGTTTTCAGTTGTAATTCAGAGATACTTTTGTTGGCAACTCTTAAAGTTTGATCTTTCCAAATCTTCTTTAAGGACTGTGTTTAAATTTTAGTCTTCAAAGCATAGTCCTCAGTGATAAGACTTACTTAGTTCATGGTTCTTTCTTTTTTTAGCAAGAAAAGTGGTTAAGATCTAGTTCTATAAATGTGTGCAAGAAAATGTGTGTTAAGATCTAGTTCAATAAATCGTAAAAAAGTGAGATCAGTAAGGGAGGAGAACACAAACTTCAGCATCTCTGTCACTTATTCCTGCAGATAAACCTGCAGGTGAATTGAGCTTTATCCAGGGTCTTTAACCACTGCTTTTTGCAGCATGACTGCATTCTTGTTGGTAAAATGTGCTTAACTGTGTCAAGAGCATTCTGATTTAAAAGGAAATAAAGATCATCCTTTGAGTGGGTTTTGTTGAAGCTAAATCCTATTTCTACCAGCTCAGAAATTGAGAAGTTGCAGTGACTTAGCCATACCTTTTCATCATAGCAGCTTTCAAAAAACTATAAAGTGCAAATTAACCTGCTGATGCTTATCAGATTTGCTGAATCCTTTAACTACTACTCAGCTTTCACTTTGAAATCACAGGCTGGTGGAAATACTAAACATCTGTGATTTTCCTGGAGAGAGGAAAGTTTCCTGTCAGTTAGAAGAAGGTGCAAAATTAATTGCTTCAAAATCACAGATAGGTAAGTTACAGAAATTGGCAAAGCTGAATTGTCAGGCTTAGATACTTAGATCCTTACATAGGATTTATCAGGTGCCATGGCTCTTGTTAAATACACATTTACCAAGTGAGTCTTATGTGTTCAAAAAAGATAGAAGTAGACAATTTTAATAGCAAATTTCCTCTAGGAATATGACATCTTGCTTAAAATGCTCCATTAGATTGAATTAACAGGGAACAGATTAGTGGGATTAAAAATTCTTTCACTAAGAGATACCAAAGTGTGTCACCCTCAAAATGTATTGAGTGGGGTTGTATGTTGTTTCCCAAGGAATCCTTGCTTTCTCCAAAGATCTGTGATGCTTTTTTAACAGTCTAGATGGTGATACAGAATTTTTGAAGGCAAAGTTTAAAATCCTGAAGACTGACCATCAGAGGGCTGGAATCATCCAAGTGTGGGGGATGCAGATGAGTTCCAGGCAAAATACAGGAGCAAAGAATTATGGTTATACTTACCCATCAGGAGATCATAATCTAGAACAGTTTTAAGGTGTCCATATACATGCATTTCTCTGTGTGTCTGTGTGTATATATATATCTCAGTGTAAAACTCTATTGCCATTATGTAGAAACTCAGAGAAAAGTAGAATGTTAATAATTCTTTATTCTGCATCCAAAGCTGTAAGAGCAACTGGAAGCTGAATCAGAACAAGTCTGCCTTTAATGTGCTGCAGCATAGGCTGTTAAACATCCAGAACTTTCTGTGAGATGTTGGAATCACTGTGGTACTGTGAAATTTTGTTTGAAGCCTTCAGATCTGTTTTAACCTCATTACTCTGAAATCTCTGGCCTGTGTTCACAGGCAGCAGGATTTCAGGATCGTATTTCCATCCTGAGTATTCTGTGATGCTGAATACTTGCTGGATGTTCTCACTGACTGTTGGATATGTAGCTACTTAATGTGTGAATCTTCATCTTCTTGAATTTCTCAAGTGTCTTTTGGAAAATTATTCTATTATAACTGAAGTGCTAACTCAAAGCACAAGCTTTAATCTTCATAAGCGTGTTAACATCTCTTAACCAAGGCTGCAGGACTGCTCTCTGGGGTCAGGCTGACCTGCTGCAGGCAGGGAATCAGGACATGAGTTCTCCAGAGTCCTCGCTGAGATGTGCTGTAGTTTTGGAGAGCTCAGTACTTGTAGGAGGTTTGTCATAGCTGGAGCTTTGTGAACTGCTCTCTCATGGTTGGGAGGTGTAGGGAGGCACATGTCAGATGGACTTGTCTGGGAGATGAGTGTTGTGTGGAGGACTTGGATGTGGTGACCTAACCCATCTCAGTGGGGTTTTGTGGTGGTGTCTGCCAAAAGCTGGCCACTTGTTTTATTAAAACAGCATGAGGATATGCAGTTGAGAGAACTTATCACTTTTTTCTGTTACTGCTCTGTTTAACCTGTGGAAAGCCCTGATCCCTTAATGGACATCAGGTAAATGACTCCAGGTGCTTGTGTGGGCAGTTGAGCTCTGACCAGTTGAATGCTTCTTACTTGGTGGGAGTTTGGCTGTGGGGTTTGGCTCATCTGCTCTTGAATTTAAGATTTGTCACATTTGCTTAACAAGTGATAGTCTGGGTTTTCCAGGTGGTACAGTTGCTTAAAGCACCAATTCAAACACCATCAGCTGGGACCCTAACTGCAGTCTCAGAAATCTTTTTCCAGTCTATTCTTTTATTGCACACAAATAAGAGAACAGAAATATGTTTCTGAATAAAGAAATACAGCAAAATTTCAGTCAGTTTCATGCAAAATAAGAGGCTGTTGTGAAGTAGATCTTGAATACTAAAAATATGTTTTGGCTGTTTTGTTTCTGCAGAGTTTACAGATGCTTCCTCAGCAACGGAAAGCCATAGCAAAGTTCAAGGAGCCAGCACATGCTTTAGCATTTCAACAGAAATTCCACAGGTAAATAATTAAGCACTGCTGCCACCATGGGTCCTTCCTTCTTTTCAGAAGATAAAATCAGTCTCCTCTGGCTCAGTGTTTCTTTAATCCAATCAAGCATCTGTTGATTAGTGACCTTCAGTCTGAGCACCACGTTTATCTTTCTTTTAACTTTTAACAGGCACATGATAGATCTGTCCCACATCAACGTGGCACTGATTGTGGAGTGATGTCTGCAGAGAAGCCCCTGCACCAGCCTCAGTGTACTGTGGAGCTACAGACTCACAGAGGAAAATCCATCGGGTTGGAACCCTGTCAGCTCAGTCTGTAACTGCTCTGTTGAACTCCAGAAAGCACCAAGGTGACCTCCAGGAGAGGTGAATTCGAGAGGATCTGCAAAGGTGGAATTAATGTTCAGTTTCTTCACATTCTGTTGTAACCACATGGAATTATAGAGGGTTTTTTTTTTTTCCAAAATGCTTTTGATGCATGTAGACATTGTTCTTCAGGATCCTACTGTGTGACCACAGTGACTTGAGAGAGAACGGTTACAGCGAAAGATTTGAAAAACTTTCAAAGAATAGCAAAGAATATTTGATAATGGTTGCTCTTATCTTCAGTGCAAGGTATTTGAATGAAAACTCATTTTTCTAAACAAATTAGTTGCATTGTATACCTGAGAGCACAGAAGGTATTCTTGCATAGATTTGAACATGGTCTGCTTTGCTGAATAGCAGTTTGCTGAGAAGCTTTGGAGGTGACACTGGAAAATTGTAGTTTTGATCTTTGTAAATAAGTTTGTGCGTTTTTCTATTCCAACATAGACTTCCATTTTCTCTTTCCAACTCCACTTATTCCATAAAACCCTGTGTAGGAGGAATAACACTGCTGAATTTTCCCTTGGTTTTTAAAAACAAGGATCTTCACCCTTCAGTAGCATCGTGGGGTAGTGAACTCTTGAGTTGTAATTAGGTTGTTTTAAATAACTGTGCCAGATGCAAGGAAAAAGAAGTATTTGGTGGGTCACTTCAAAAATGTTATGCAGGAAGAGTGGTGCATTCCTGATAGTTCTTCTGGCCTAGTGTTTCATGGTTGCCTCATGCTTTATTTTGATCAGGTTTTTTTCTTTGAGATTTATTTTGTCGTTAATGCTGATCTGTAAGAAACCCGTAACTGAAGGGACTTGTTGTGGTGTTCCTGATACATAAAGGACTATAAGGACATTGTGAATCTCCTGATGAATGTGTCAGTTCCCAAAAATGCTATGAAAACATTAAGGAGCTTATATTTTATTCAAAGTAAAATTCATAATATTTCCTTTTGGTTAGAGCCATCCAGACGGGGTTGCCAAAGTAACAATTTTTTCAGTTACTTCTGAATAAACTTATTAAAATGTCATCCTTATATTGGATTCCAGTTTTTATGAACATTTGCTTAGTTTTTAGACCATGATGTTTTGCTTCATGCTTTATTTTAGGAATACTCTTAAGCACTCCACCTGCTTTTTGAAGGGGGGGGACTTGCAGAAATGTAGGTTTGTTACCTGAGTGACTGTAGAAGAACACTATGGGTATGAAATAAAAGAGCTGCAAATGGGATCCAAAATAGGCGTGCCAAGCTAGAAGGGATGAGCTAAGCAAATTTATAGTACCTTTTTTTAATAGTATCTTTTTTTTTTTGATGATTTAATGGCACAGATACCTAATTGGCTTTCTTCCACTTTTGGTCCAGATTTTCAATAAAGTAAAAGCTACCAAAAATAATGAGGGAATAAGTACTGTCAAAAGTCTTCTAGGTAGACCTGCTCTCTGTTCATTGAAATAATTTAGAATAATATGGTGCTTAGGAAATAATTCTTTAAGTCCATTTAAAACTTAGTGACAAGACACAGTAACAAAATGAGAATCTTTTCGTGGAGGCAGGCTTTACAGCCACCTGTATAATTCATGCATAAAATTTAATGACAGCCACAGTTGCTGTACATGAAGTGCTGTTAGTGCTTCAGGGTGGAGCCAAGCCCAGGACAGAGCTGCAGGTAGGAAGTGCCCAGTGGGACCAGCCCCAAAGACCTGCAGAGTGATCAGCCCCAGGCTGTTTAACTCCTCACACCGTTAGCTCTGGGACCCCTACACTGCCTCCTCAGGTTATGTCACTTTTATTTTTAAGAAATACCTGGTGATCTTTAAAACAAGGCATTAAACAGTTGCTCATCCCATTGTTAGGGAGCAGCTTCTCTGCAGTGAGCAGGACAAGGAGACATCTCTGGAGTTACAGTAGTGCGTGCCTGGAAATCTGGGATAGATGCAAACTCCAGACAGGCCAACAGCTGAGTTCAGCAGTAGGAACATCTGCAGTTGATCAGCTGTCCTGTCAGAAGCAAACATTATTGGGGTTAGAGGGTTTCTTGGAGCCTAAGAATATGGGTTTGATTCAAAAGTCAAAGAAGTTTGTCAAAACGCTCCTGCTTTGGGTTTTGAATCCATCCCAAAGAGCCTGAGGTTCAGCCAACTTAAGTTTTAAAAATTTTTATTCAGTTGGGTTTTTAATTTTTTTTTTTGAGACAAATGTGTGGCTTTGGAATAAAGACACGAAATGGCCTCATATCTGTTTAAATGAAGGAGTGACGTGAGCAATGCCTGTTTAATGAGTAGATGCATCCTCTTTAACAGCAGTTGCAGGAGATTTATGCTTGTGCATAGACCAGGGTATGGGTGGATTGCTGGGGATTAATTCAGCGGCTTACTGCAGTACCTGGGTACCTTCCTCCATGTAAACCTACCATATGTATGTATGTCTATATTTGTTTTATTATACACATACATACATACTCACACCCTGTGTTGTCACCATTTCTCTCTAATGTCCTAAAAAACTCAGTAGCAAAAGTAGCAATTAGGTGAGTCATTTTTTTTAAAGTGTTTGTGTTCTCTTACTCTCAAATCATAATTTAAAAGTGGATCTCTTGGCATTGATTGGTTTGGATGATACAGCTCCTTTAGATCCATTTGTTGTCTCCTCCCAAAAACACCCAAAGGAAATAGAGGTAAAGCTAGACAGACGTGTTCTTGATGTGTTCTCTTCCAGCACAGAGTTAAATCTGAGCGTTTTAAGTTAACTTTCTTGGAAGATCTGTTGCAACCATTATCTTGTTCTTTCTTTGTAGTGAATTCACAATACGATGCAAAATGGAAAAAAAAGAGAAGGCATTTAATGTAGTATGTAAATATTGACCTTTTAAAATTAAAATGCTACTCAAAGTGCTTACAGTCAACCACATCTTAGCTATTTGTTAGTTTTTTGTGTTGTCTTATCTAAATTTAAATGGATATGGTTCCATATATGTTGATGTGTTTTTGTGTATATCTTCAAATTTTTATAAAGATGCTAGTAAGTCAATACATATATCCTGATCTGTGTATTATTTGTTCAGTTTTTATTAGCATAATTTTATAATTATTTAAATAGGCAACTCCAATAGGTGGTTATTTGAAGTCAGCTTTTTTTTTCAAATTATTTCATTTCCATCTTGTACCACTGGAAAATTCACTTAATAACTATTCATATTTTGCCTTGACTAAAATATTGAAGTACCCATATGATCTGTGATATTTTAGTTGAATGTTCTACTTTTTTTTTTTTTTTTTAATTAAAAGAAAACCCTAAAACAACTCTGTCCTTTAACTTCTGAGGGGAAACACTGTCAGACCAAGGCACGGGGTCTCTCTGGGTTTGTTCCATTGTGCTGTTTGCAGGTACAAATTTAGGTCTGTGGTGTAATACTGTCCTCAAAAGTTGGGGCTGTTTTGGTTTCACAGTTTGGGTTTCACACGTGGGGCAGGTTGGTGGCACGTTGGTGCATCCCAGTGTTATCAGTGCCACACCAGCCTGTGGTGTGCTGCTGGGGATGGATGCTCAGGGTCCTTGCTGCAGGCAGGGGCACCAGGACAGCTCTGTAGCATTTTCATAGCCAGAGGGATGCTGTCCTCAGGCCACACATATCCCCAGTGTGACTTTGGGAAGGAGGAGTGGATCCAGGCACTCCCTCTGCATGGTATCCTTGGATATCTAGTTTATCCCCCCCATTTAAATCTGAAGGTTTGCTTCAGGTTTCTGATTTTTTGTAAAGAAGTCCTTCTAGCCTTTAAAATGCCAAGCAGACTGAGCATTTTAATTCACTAATGTTAGGTTTCCTCTGCAAGGACACAGATGAGAGTAAAACTGAAGGTTATTTCAGAATAACCTTGGAGGTCCTCAAAGTGGTTTTGTTTTTTGTTTTTTTTTTAACGTCAGCTACTGGGGATTAAAAAAACACTTTTACTTGGTGCTATATTTTTTATCTTTTTTTAAACTTAGTATTTTTTTATCTGTGTAGTTTGAAATGCTGCAGTTTCCCTGGAAGCTGCTGCAGGCACTGTGTGGCTGTATGTGTGTGTGGGTGTGTCACCCTTGTACCTGGGCTGAGAAGGGGGTGGGAGGCTCTGGGGCTTCTTTTGAGAGTTTTTTTTAGCTTGTTTTTGGTTTTTTTTTTCTTTTGGTTTTTTTTGGAGGGGGGTTTTTTGGTTTTTTTTCTTTTTGGCTGCTTGGGAGATACCCTGGATTTGTTCTCTGGCATAGTATTGTGCTTTTCCTGTTTTTTGTGTAGTACTGTGTCTGTGATTCGAGTCAAGGTACTTGAAGGTAGAAATCTGTGTCACCTGTTCACTGTCAAAAAGGCATTTTTTGTTCAGAGAGGCATAAACTTTTTTTTTTTAAATGCATTTTTTGTGCTTTTGTTTTTGTTTCTTTTTTTAGCATCATGATAGATGAGAAATTAAATGTAAAGGAAACAAATCCTAAACAGATTGCAGAAAGTTAGCTGTATTATAAAGGTCATTTAGGGTAACATAGAGCTTTTGTTTCAATGTTACCTTAAATCATGCCTTGTCCTCTAATTAATTCATAACCATAATACTTGAAAGTATTTTATCTTAAATTAATATCAAATCCTAAGGATTTTGTGTAAGGTTTTTTTGTAACCTGGTTTTCAAGCATGGAGATAACTTACTGTCCACATGAGCACAGGGGCTTGTGTACAAAACCAGATTCATATTGGATCCTTGCGTATGCCAACTTCTGGTATCATATGGTTGGGAAGGATCATTTTGTTCTTTATAATGCTGCTTTTGGCAGGGTTGGGTTTTTTAATTTCAAACAAGCAAACAAACAAACTTTCTTTTCTACTTCTCTACTTTGGTGGAAAGTGTGGTCCTTATTGCACTAAAGAAAACCTCAAGGGGAAGGTTAATCTCACAGGGTCTTTTAGGTGCTTGTGTTGCTCTCTGCTTTCTTGGTTCACTGATTTTTCTAACTAACTGGAAATGGGCTTTATAGATATACTTTTTCAACAGGTTACACTGATTTTATTTTATGTAACAGCACTCTTGTTCAGTGGTTTTTACCATCTAAACTTTAAAGAGTATTGCAGATTAAAAATACTTTTGTAAAAGAGCCTGTGTACAGTTAAATGTAGCTGTATTGCAATGTTCTGTGTAGTCACACGGAAGATCACAGTTTCAAACACTGCTGTATTTATGTTGTGTTCGTTCAGGATTTTCTTTTGTGTGCATCTAATGGATTTTAATATGCATGGTATTTTTTTTCCTAGTGTGTCAGGCTGAGATTGGAACCTTGCAGTTTTATCTCTATTTTGAGAATAACAAAAGGATTTGTTTGCAGGTTTTCTTTTTCAGATGATGAAACCTTTTTCAGCAGTTTAACTTCTAATTAATAGACATTTTTACTTACAGATCCAGCAGAGACCAGATGCTAACCTTTATTTATTCACAGCTGATCTTCTGTACCATTGCATATAATATTATTTATAAAGGAGCCCTTGGATTAAATCAACTTTCTTTTTTCCTGTGGTACCTTTTGCCTCTCTGCTGTGCTTTTTCTCATTTTCATCTCATTTGCCCCCATTTTTCCATTTCCATTTGTATCCTTATTATGTTCCTGCCCTTTTCACACCCTGTTCATCTCTTTTTTTTCTGAGTGCATTGCATTCAATCTTTTGCTCTGTTTTCTGTTCTTCCAGCTCTTTTAAGGATACTTGAACCCTAGATGTCCTGCCCTGAAATCCACCCTACCACACTTTCCTTTGCAGACTCTGGTGCCTGAAGTTCAGGTTGCTTTGGTACAGGTGTCACCCCTTAGGCTGTGCTGCCCGTCCCAGAGCACTGGAGAAGCATCACTTTAACACTTTTGCTTTGCAGTTTTACCCATGCTGGGGAATGTAGACATTTCCTTTACATGCTTGAGCATTTAGCCAGGCTAAACAGGATTAACAACTGTTTTATCCTTTTCACTTTTTCAGGAGCTCTGTTCTTGAATTCAGTGATAGTAATAGCACTTTTGTTATTGCCACGTAGAAATACCAACACTGTCGACACGATTCTACCTCCTATTACTATTACTGAATGTGATCCTTCCTAACCTGTAAAGTCCTAAGCAGTGTGTATATATATATATATAGATACATATTTATCTGTATCTGGGTGTTTTGAGAATCATTTAAAGTGTACTGCTCTAATCTGGATTGCAGAGTTTGTTTATTAGCAGTTCAGGATATAAATTCAGCAGCCGACTGTATCATACTGACTGCACTGGGAGTGCATCTGCCTCATGTTTCCTACAGCATCCTCTGCACCAGGTGTGCACTGCTGATTGCTTGAGTGTAATACTGGACTATACCAAATCCTCCACATGCATAAGAGATCTTTGTCTTACCTATTTGGGTGAATGTAAAAATGGAAACACAAAGATGATCTCGTGTACAAGTTTTTTTACATGTATTTCCATGTTTTGAAATGTGAACATGTAGATATATTTATTGTACCTAAAATATGTCAATAAAACCTGATCTTTATAATTTCCTGCTTGTTGTTGCTTGATGTACAACTTCAAACCTTTCAAAAAAGGCTTCACACACTGGATTGTTTTACCATTTTTATTATGGTATCATCTCTGGGCTTACTTTTACATCAGCAGCATAGCACAGGGTTCTTCACCAGCTGTGCAAAAGTGCCCCAGATGGAAACAAAAGTGGCTGAGGGTAAAAGGAACTTGTGCTTGTGTGGCTGGTTCAAAGGGTCTGAAAAACAAGAGGGGTCTCTTTTTAAAGAGATAACATACATACAAGAGGAAAGCCTGTGAGTGTTAAAGCTTTTCTGGTGCTTTTTAGCCATACTGACATGTCTAATGAAAGATCTCTATTTTCAAATATTGCTTATCTTAATTCATGCCATAAAGAGGAGCTCTTGGAAAGCTCATTTTGGTAACCATCAGTTGCTTCCTGTACACAATTATATCAACATAAATGGAGGCTAATTCCACTGGTCTGCTGTAGATCAAGAAAAGAGGTCAAAATCAGCTGTCTTGCACTTCGTAGGGGTTTTTTAACATTATTCACAAAGTTAAATGTAAAAATCTTGGCATCACTGCAAGTGGCACCTGTGATCCAGTTTATACCTTTCCAGGGAAGCATTGCTAGCTTGTCACAGAATCACTGGGGTGCATCTCAAGAGAACCTCGTTATGTGGGCAGACTAATGACACGCCAAGTTAGCCTGATGGAGGGCACCAGCAACCAGCAACAAAGTCACCTCAGAAGGCTCATCAGGGTTAAAAAATTGCCTCTGATTCAGTGATTTAAATAGAGAATTCAGAATAAATACTAAAGAATAGCCATCTTTGGGAGCAGAGTTACAGCTTAGTTTTCAGCCTGTGATTTTGTCATGTATTAACAGCAGGGGCACACTGTAAATATCTGACTGCAGCATCACCTCTTCCCCATCTCCTCCTTTGGACAAGGCTCCAAACCAAAGTAAACCTCACCAAAATCCCTCAAAACCCAACTTAATGAGTCCTGTCTCCTCACTCCCTTGTACCACCTTTCCCTGCCCCTATCAGTCTGTAGTCTTGGGGCTGGAATTTGTGTTTTAATGAAGTTGAAGCACCACTGAGCACTGACTCCAGTCCACTCCTGCCCTTAACTGAATGGATTGAACACTGCACAGCACAGGGGTAAAACAAGCTCCCTTTTCAAGGGAGCGGGTGGGGATTGGCATAGAAGTCTGTTGGTCTTCAGAAGTTAAAATGTTCTGCTGCTGATTAATTTGTAATTTAGGATTGCAGGATTCATGCAGGGATGTGCTTTGGGAGCTGGAAGGCTGACAGCCAGGGAGAGGGATGAAATCAATGTGGCTAAAAAATGGTTACTGAGGGGATGAAAAGGGAGTGACCAAGGGAGGTGCAAACAAACCTTTAAAATCAAATCTTGAGATGCCTAGTTGTGTGCTTCAGAAATTGGTCTTGATTGACCTTAATTAATTTGTAATGATTTGGGCAGGATGAGCTGGAGCGTGCTCACCAAGCGTGTTGGGAGACAGATGAGGGAGGGCTCAGCTGAGGAGGAGGATCAGAGAATCTTAGAGGAATTGGATGAGCTGCAGAGTTAGAATAATAGAGGTGAGATTAAATTTAATCTTGCAAAGTGCAAAGCTATGCACTCTGGTATTAATAAATAAGGATTTTTGCTGTAAGAGTCACTGGGAAAAGAGGAAGAGCAGTGAATTAATTGCAGATATCTATAGATGGGGTGATCTATGAGGAAAAAGACTACTGCCTTTTTAGGCTGGATGCATCAGACACTTCCAGAATTATTAGCATGTGTATGAAGATTTAATGCTGGACTTCAAAAATTGCAACCCAATCAACCACCTCCCTACTGCCCTAAGTAGTAACACCCTGTGAATATTTATTTTGGGAAGATTTTTTGAATGATTCATCTATCAAAGGTTTCCTCTGCTTTTGCTCTACACATTCAGTCAGCCTTTCAAAGACCAGGGCTTAAGCTACAGAAAACATCCTTAGTTGGGTTCAATGAGAATTGACTGGTCACACGGTGCCACTGCTCCTTGGTTTCAGATGTCAATTCTGGTAACTGCTGAATATACATTAAATATCTTCACCCATCTGTGCTGTTCTGAAAAGATCCCAGGGGAATGTGTGCCTTCAACTGGTGAAAAATTAAAGATGCTGACCAGGAAAATTGTTCTGTGGAGATGCTGTTGGCATTGGGGATGCTGTGGGGAGAACACAGGAATTAAGCATTTCTGTTTCTTCTGATTCTAGTCCTGTATGCCACTGATTGTTACCTAATTAACAATATTTTCATTAAATTATTGATGAGAAGATTCTCCTTTCATAAGAAGGATTTTAAGACAGCATGAGGATGGACTGAATAGCCCCACAGCCTTTTCCAATCCTGTTTTCTAGGGTCTCAAACAAATTAGGCTGTGCCTTCTGTAACTGTGGTGCTCCTGTACAGCAGCACACAGTCTTTACTTGCAGCAAAGTCAGTAAAAACAGAGGGAGGGGATTTGGGAGACTTTTTCCTACATTTATCTGTGCAGTGAGTCAGGTGCCTTCCACAGCCTTCATCACCATGGATCCCACTGCAGGACTTGAGAAATGGGGAAATAGCTAAAAGCTTCAAAGGAAAAAAGTGGAAGGCAGATCTTTTATTTGTTCTGATAAGATTCAAAAGATATTCAGGAGTTTGGGATGCCTGGCTGCTCTTTCAGCCCTCAGTCAGTTCTTCATCACTTTCTATAATTTGCTTATTAAAAAAATAAATAATTATTGCTATCATTATTAACATTATTATTGAAACTGGCACTTCTGCAAACAGTAGCTGGATGCAAAATCTGAGTCGTGGGGACTGGACACAGGTTGAGAACCCTGGCATTGCAAATATGTCCTTTTCTGCTTCTAGCCTGGACTTCTGTGTGGCAAAACCAGTCCTGGAAGCCAAATCCCAATTAACTGATGAGAAGATAATTTCTCTGTATATTTTCCATCTTAAATAGTGCCACAAAAGGGTCTCTGCCAAGTGATACCCACAGTTACTCCTGCTTTAAATCTTTCAGACTGTTTAAAGGTGCTGACTTACTGCAAAGAGCTTGTGTTTGTTAATTTGGGTCAGGAAAATACGAGGATTGCATCAAAACGGGGAAGATGAGGTTGTTTCCAAGCCTTCCCTGAGCTACTGTTAATCAGCCCTACCCAGGGGGAGGATGCACACTGCTTTTAATGGGGGTGAGGGGCAGGAGGAATGTAATCATCCCTCATCAGCCAGCCCCTCAATCACTGCACTTGAAACAGCTGGGGGTACATAACCTCATCTTCATTTGAAAATTTTAGTACCTTTTCTCTTAGCTGCCTCCATTTTAAGCCCTTTTTTTCCCTCATAAATTTTTATGATTTTTTTTTTTTTTAAAGAAGAATTTATGGGCGAAATGGCAGAGCCCATGTGAAATGTGGGAGAGCTAAAAGGCCATCAGGGTGGTAAATGAGGCTAAATGGTTCTCTGCCACCAGCTGTGGGGAGCTCAGTGATTGAGTCTGACTGACAAGAAATAATTACCCCCTCTCAGGGAGGTGAAATGGGTCCTCACACTGTGAATGCAGCTGATGAAGGGGCTGTCCCGGAGCAGGCAGGATCCTCTCTGGCAGATTCTGTGGCACATCTTGGCAGCTTGAGCCCTGTGCCAACATCCTGCTCCAGGGTTTCCTTGCACAGGGTGATGCCCTTCAGTGACTCAGCACATCCCTCCTGCCCTTCTGCTCAGGTTCAAAACCCTGACACAGCTTCTAGCAGGGATGAGTCCAGAGCAATTATATTAAAGATATTCCCTGCATTATTGATTGAAACTGGCAAGTGTTTCTTAGCCTGTTTTATTTCAAAGCAAGAGAATCTCTTATTGCAGAGATGTGCATTAAGATCTAAAAGCACCTGGCTTATTTTTAATTCTTGTCCAATCAGTTGCAAGGAACAAATATGATGAGTGCATTTGTTTGAAAGCTGGAGAGAAGGAAAAAGGAAAGGAAAGGAAAGGAAAGGAAAGGAAAGGAAAGGAAAGGAAAGGAAAAGGAAAGGAAAGGAAAGGAAAGGAAAGGAAAGGGAAAGGAAAGGAAAGGAAAGGAAAGGGAAAGGAAAGGAAAGGAAAGGAAAGGAAAGGAAAGGAAAGGAAAGGTTGTGTGCTCCAGTCTTAAACCTGCATCCTTACAGATTGTGCTGGAGCCTTAAAAAAAACACACACACACAAACCAAACCCAAAATATTTTGAGTATGCAAGAAACATGAAGTCAAACACAAAAGCATGATGACAATGGCTTGAATGCCTCTATATTTCCCTGGCTTTATTAGCTCTGTCACTGATTTGATGACAGTGCAAACACTTTTGGATATGTTGAAAATGACATATCTGAAATCTAATTAATTGCTATTGTGCAAGAGCCCATCCAGGGTTGTGCTGTGCTGCCTGAGAGAAACAAGTCCCCTCTCAGGGCAGCTCAGGGGGGTGGGAGGAGGCTCTGCAGGCAGCTCGACAGCTCTGTCCCCGTCATTGCCATCCCTCACCTGTCTGTAGAAGGTGATGGCCGTGCTCACCAGATGGGTGCCGTGAGCCACCGCCGTGCAAGCAGGGCTTGGGGGAGCCTCAGCAGTGGGGGAGCAGCTCAGTGGGGCCCTGCATCAGTCTCTGTTTCATTGCTCCTGTGTCCTGTGCTGTTTCTGGTGAGACTCTGCCTTTTGAGAGGAGAATTTAACGCGTGAAGTGTCCGAGGTCCTGTGGGTTGTCACAGTGAGTGCAGGGTGTCACCAGTCTGGGCTCCTCCTGCTCAGAGCTGCTGCCTTCTTGACTTCTCCCCCTCGGTTTGGCCTCAGAAGGAGATGGGGTGGTCTTGGGTTTCAGTGGTTGAGATGACTTTTGAGGTAACAGAAGTCTCTTTTTTCCCAGCCCCACAACCAAAGAAGAAGTTGAGATTCCTCAGCTCTGCTTTTCAAGGTTGTTTATTTTCTCTTATCTATTCCATTCTTTCTCTGAGCTACTGAGGTCTCTCCAGCAGGTCAGTTCATGGCAGTGTCTGCCCTTAGGGTGGTGTTATCTTTTTATACTAAGAACTACTTGTACTTTATTTACAATAATTTTCCAATACCTATCACCTATGTTAGACAGTCTGTCTCTACCCTAAACAAATCCAGAAGTGTCACCATCACGCAGAAGATGGAGGACAAGAAGAAAGAGGAGAAGCACAGGACATGCCCAGATTCCTCCATCTTGCCTCTTGAACCCCCATTCTAAATCACCAAAATTCTACTTTTTCACCCTGTGACAAATTCACTATCATTCTACTCAAACTCTTGTGGCTTGTAACTCTTCACATAAAGCTGGTGAAGAGTTACATGGGCTAAAAACTGAAGGCAAGGTGTCTTTGACTCTGTGCCAAGGTCTCTGAGCCCCTTGCCAGGGTCTGGAGTCCTCCAGAGCAGCCAGAGGAATGTCCTGGGTCCTGACAGGGTGGGCACACAAAGCAGAGTGTAAGACACTGCTGAGCCCCAGAGGCAGCATCCTCTGAGCACCTCATACCTGGCAGCTGCTGCATCCTCACTTTCCCCTCCTCTCATGGTACTTTAATGAAGCAGGTGATTTACTGAGCACAGAAGTACTTGCCTTATCAAAATAGTGTCCAGAAATATCCCCAAAAGCCTAAAAATACCCCAAAAGAACCCAAAAATCCTGCAAGCAAACCCAGCCCACCCATCAAATGAAAAGGCCCAGCCAGGAAAGGCGTCTGTCTCCCACACCCACCATCAGTCCCCCACGAGCTCCTGGTCACCAGCAGCTCCCCCAGCTTCATTGTCTGCTCAAACATGAGCACTGAGGACACAGGGATGGCGTCTGGTGATTGTATCATCCCTTAAATGCCTTTCAGGAGCACTCAGTATAATCTTCCCCATAACTTTTCCAGGAACTGATGCTGAACTGAGAGTCTGCAGCTGCCTGGGCCTTCCCTCACACACCTTTTTCATACTGAGTAGCTCCATCAGGAGAGACTTCCAGGACTTTTGGTAGGTGAAGTGTGAGCATGGTCATAAGGTTTTTCAGGGTGAAGGAGAGACGAGAATGTTGACTTTATGATCAGAAGGCTTGATTTATTATTTTATGATATATATTACATTATAACTGTACTAAAAAGAAATAGAAAGAGAAAGGTTCTTCAGACAGCTGAGCTAAACTAAGAATAGAAAAGGAATGAACAACAAACATCTGTCTCAGGCAGAGAGCAAGAGCTAACTTTGCCATGAGTGGTCAGCAAATCTAAACACCTACACCAGACTAATCAGGGATCTACCTGTTACATTCCACAGCAGCAGATAACCATTGTTTACTTTTCCTTCTGAGGCTTCAGCTCCTCAGAAGGGGAGAAAAAATCTCAAGACGGATTTTTAGTGAAAAGAATGTCTGCGACAGTGAAGGGTCCTGCCATAACACCCGGCAGCTCCTTCAGAACTCCAGGATGAATCCCAGCAGGTCCCACGGCCTTGGGAATACTCAGCTGCTGCTGGTCCTTTACCTTGGAGGGGACAAACCAGAGCCTGGGTGTCCCTCACAGGGGCTGGGCAGGGGGTGAGGGAGGCCTCAGCTGAAGGTGAAGCTCATCCCAAGGATCAGGAAGGGATCTGAGGGAAGGTGAGGAGGCCTTGGAGGCCATGTGGTGCCTCCTCCCGCAGCCAAACTCGGGAACAAACCATTGTGAGGGAGAACATGGGGGAAACCCAGGGTCAAACCATCATCTCAGATTATAAAAAATGACCAACTTTACAACAAAACCTGTATAAAACACACAATGCTACAGCCATGGGGTCAAGGTATTGAAGGCAAGCGTTTCTGAAACATCAGAAATATCAAAACAAATTTTAAAAATGCTGGCACGTTCTAGTCAAATCTGGGCTTAATTTAAAAGTGCAGAGAGGGCAACACGATGGATGGGAACCTTCTCCATGAAGGTGGTGTTTATTTACAAGATATTTGGGGTTGCTTCCTGAGTGGAGGTGTGAAGTTACCCATGACAAGATACATGAATGCCAAGTGTCACAAAAGTCCTCAAATTTTCTTTTTTAGTTTCCCTTATGTTGGTGAGTGCATCTTTTCTTAGGAGGATGAGCAAAGGAGGATGAGCCAGTGTGACACAGTGAGCAACTCCTGCCAGCTCTGTTGATATTTTTGCCCCTGGTTACCAGAACTCATGCTGGGCATGAAGGCACAAGGGCTTTTCTTCTTTCTCAGCCTCATAAAATTAAATCAGCCTGGTGTACATCCTTCAACCACACCTTTGCCCATCCCCAGGCCAGCAATCCATGATGCAATTCCCTGAGAAATTCTTCCCCAGGACCTCCCAGTGCTGCCTCTTCCAGCACAGCCACAGGGATGGGGAGCCTGGGCCCACCTCAGAAGGGAACCCTCCATCCCAGGAAGAGCCTATCCCCCATCTCTAATCCCTTTTATGGGTTAAAGATCCATTTGTAGTGCTCACCTTCCCCTTCCTCCTCCTGTCCCTCCAGTAAGATTTGATGATGGAGGGCCATGGACCCACATGGGGTGATGGGGTGGGCACAAGCACTGGGGAGGAGTGATTTGAATGAGGTGTTGGCTGTGCTGGAATTTTGGCTGCCCAGGCCAAGCCCAGAGGTGCCAGGAGAGGTGCCTGGTGTGCTGGGAGCTGTGCAGTGGTGGATGAGCATGCCCAGCTGCCCAGGGGAGCAGAGGGTAGGGAGAGCAAGATCCTGTTTCCCACAGGAGTGTGGTCCTTGTGCCATGATTTGAAGCACCCTGTGGAAACACACACACACACACAAAAACCAACCCAAAGAACACCTTGTTTGCAGCTTTACATCAGAATTGTTTACATCAAATGTCCCAGGATATTCTCAGAGAACCAGTTTTAACATGTGATTTTGGAAAGGGTGTGAAAAAATCTTACATCAGACTGAGCCGGGGCATAATCAGACTGAAACCCATTTACAGGAACTAATTACCAGTGCTTTGGGTAGGGTTTTTTATTTTTTGTTTTTATTTTTTCATCCTGGCATCCCCAGCAGTCTTTAGACAGGAGCAGAATGTACAGGCAAGGAAACAGCAGCTCTGGAAAGGCAGCCTGCTGCAGGCTGGGCTGCTGGGAGGGCACTCCTCGCAGGACACAACTCCTTCCATGCCCATATGCCATGCCAGCCCTCCTCCTGATGTAAATCAAAGTGTCACAGAGCCACAGAATGGCTTAGCTTGGAAAAGACCCCCAAGATGCCAATTCCAGGTGTTAACCCAGCACTAAACCATGTCCCCAAGTGCCACATCTACATGTCTTATAAATATCTCCAGGGATGGGAGTCTCACCACTGCCATGGGCAGCCTGTTCCAGGGCTTGGCAGCCCTCTCTGTGAGGCAATTCTTTCTTAAAATCCAATATAAAACCTCCCCTGGTGGAACTGGAGGCCACTTCCCCTTGTCCTACCACTTGTTCCTTGGGAGAAGATTGACCCCCAGCTGGCTGTGGCCTCCTTTCAGGTGGTTGTAGAGAGTGATAAGGTCTCTCCTGAGCCTCCTTTCCTCCAGATTCAGGAGATCAGGGTAGAAAACAACAGTTTAACTCCAGTTTCTTGCTCAGTTGCAGCGTTTGAGGGATGCCAGTGTGGCAGAGCAGATAAATACAGGGAGAGGTGGGAGGAACAGGAGGAGACTGCTGCCACTGAAACTTCTTTACCTGCTGTCAGAGGGCAGCAAAAACCATAACACACCACAAGCTGGGTCCACTGAGACTGATTCTTCTTCATATTTCACAGAACCAAAACTCACCAGCCCTTCTTCCATGTGAGACATTTTAGGACCAATGTTGTCAGCTGGTGCTGAGTGAAGTCCTGACTCACACTAACCTGGAAAAGGGGGTTTGGACTGGGGGGGAAAGAGGGATAACCCCTGCAATGTGGTCTCCATACTGCTGGCTGCTCTCTAAATGAGCTTCATTATACACATAATTAAAGGAAGAAGGTTGAATGCTACTTAGCCATGTTTTAGGGATATTAATTTCAAGATTAAGGGCACCTGGAGATTAAATGAATTAACTCACAACTGAATCAGGTTAATTGCCAGTTTCTTTACCTGGAATGAAGCTGGGAAAAGGGAAGGTTTTAGTTCAATAATAACTGTGGATATATTAAAGAGCAGATTCTTGAACCAAAGGAAATTTGCTATAAGAAATAGTGAATTGGGCACCAAAGTGGACCAGGGAAAAGCTGGGTGTGGGCTTCAAGTTTGGGCAGGCAAAAGTCCCTTCATCATACTGGGAAGAAACTGGGCCTTGGCTCTGAGCTGTGCACTCTGTCCATGCAGGAACCACCCAAAATTGGACCCTACTTTGGTGCTGGGGTGCTGCTCCTGGGCAGGGGCAGAGCTGGCCTGAGGCTGCTCTCAGCAGCCCACACTGGCTGAGGCCACAGCTTCACCTCCTGCCCACATCACACCAGCCCTGAGTGCAAAAACACCACCAAAAACACCACCAGCCACAAGTGAGAGTTCCCAGGCACCTCACCTGCACCCCCATCCAGGTGTGCACATCTGTGCTGCAGCTCTCTCCTGCCAAACCCCTCTCCCCTGGGCTGGGATGGGTATTTCAGTGTCATCCTGAGCTCTGCCCATCTCCTGCCTGCTGCTCCAACATCCATAGGCCAGGCTGGTCAGCCCTGGAAACCTCTCCTGACATGGAAGGGCCAGCTAAACACTGTGTGAGGTCCCCAGAATGAGGTGAGAGATGAGAATTTGACTCCATGTTCTCAGAAGGCTGATTTATTATTTTATGTATAATATAATATAATATAATATAATATAACATAATATAATATAATATAACATAACATAACATAACATAATATAATATAAAGTATTCAATATAATATAATATAATATAAAGTATATAATATATTATATTATATTATATTATAAATATTATATTATATTATATTATATTATATTATATTATATTATATTATATTATATTATATTATATTATATTATATTATATTATATTATATTATATTACTATACTAAAGAAATAGAAAGGATACCTAAAGAAGGCTAGAAAAGAATGAATAATAAAAACCCTTGACTAACCAGAGTCCCAACACAGCTGGACTAGGATTGGTCATTAATTAAAAACAATTCACATGCTGGGTAAACAGTTCTCCAAATCACATTCCGAAGAAGCAAAACAGGGAGAAGCTGAAGCTTCCCAGGAGAAGAAATCCTGGTGAAGGGATTTTTCATAAAATATCATGGTGACATAACACTGATTTAAGTTACAAGTAATTAGCTGTAGAGATAGGTGTGAAACCTGTTGAAATTCCTGGAGAGATGTGATGTGTTGCTGAATGTTTGTTTTTCCATGGGTGGTGTGACTGACCAGTGTAAATGTACATAAAGGAAGAGCAGCCTTCCAGCAGAGGGCCCTTCTCCAATCCTTCCTCTTTCAGAGCACATAACCCCCTGATTTCCTTCCTGTATCTCCATCATCATCAGACTCACTTGAATTCTAAGCGAAACAATTCAGCTTCAAATCCCCTTTTTTCCTGTGCCTATGTGCTTCTTCCCAAAGCTTTCCCCCCATCTCTGGTGGAAATGCCTCACGTGACACCTCCTAGCATCATGCTGGATTTTTGTACAGGCATGCTGCATTCCTGATGGTTACATGGATGTGGTTAATGCCTGAGGGACTCTGCTCTCCCTTCTTGCCTTCCATTTATAACAGGAATAACTGATTTTATTCACAAGGAACACCTCTGATTATCATTTTCTCATAATTTCTATTATTTGGTCAAGGTTGTCTCAGGTTTCCTGGTGAGTATTTTGGTCACATTTATTGACTGTGTCAGCTCTTGTCATCCACCATCACACAGTCCTAAATTTCTGCCAGGACATTGGAGCAGATAAGTGAAACAATCAATGTGTGAGGAAATCCATTTGTCTCTTCCTTCCATTTTCACAGTGAGCTCAGTGAGCCCCTCCCTGCCAAGCCCTCAGCCTGCACATCAGCCCTGCTTGTTTCCACCCTCTTGGGCTGAGGTGGCACATACTAATGTAGCATCATTGCAAGTTCACCTTAGATCAATTGTTCTCTCTAAAAATAAAATAAAATCACTGACTTTATCAAAGAACACTTCTACATTAACTGACCCAGTCTGGTACCATAAATCCCATTCTCTGTTTGGCTCTCAATCTTTGATCCTTTTTTCATCTAAACCCTGCTCTGGTTTTTTGGTTTTTTTTTTTTTTTTTTTTTTTTTTTTGTAAAATACCAGGCTTGTGCTTGCCCAGGCACTCTGCTCCTACCACAAATTAGAGTTTCTCCTTCCCCAGCTGCCCTGCCAACACAGCTGATGTGCTGGACCTGTGGAACATCATCCCCTCTGGATGTGTCATCCCAAGTGCTGCTTCCCGTCTGCTCCTGGGTGCAGAGCAGCTTGGCAAAGGGCTTAAAGGGACAAATTGAATTTCTGTGGTGGATCCAGTAATTTTCCAGATGTATCCATGTGCCATTTCTCTCTTCCTTCCATGTCCAGTATCAGCATTTTCCTGGAAACCACAGCAAAGTGCTTTTCAAGCTGTGCTTCAGTTATCTTTGTCTTGCTCCTCTCTGCAGGGTGAATGAAGGTGTTCCTGCACAGCTTCATCTTTACCTGGACATTTCAACAACCTTTAGGTTATTCCTATGCAAAGTCAAGCTACAAAACCTGGTTTATAATAATTTTCCTTGTGAAACTCCAAAAACATTGGTTTCTTTACTACTCAGGGGCTTGCCAGCTGCTCTCCAGGAGTGAGGTCTGCCTGCAGTCATGTGTCAGGTTCTGCCCTGTGCAAGGGTGCCTGAAGAGGACTGGAAATGAATTTTCAACACTTTACAGGTATCACAAAATTGGCTAAACTGCAGGAAGATACAGCAAGAAGAGCCGTTTATCTCAACACCTTCAAAGGGCTTCACTCTGCTTTCAGGCATTGTCCTTTCCATTAGTGTTAGGTTTTGTTGGGAAACTTTTTTTTTTTTTGCTTTTGGACCCAAAATGTGCCTGGCAGCTTGTGCAGCCCCACCAGGACCAGGGAACCTTGAGCTGTTATAATATTTTGACTCAGTGCCCTCTGGCATGAGGGAAGTCTGGAGGTTCCTCCATTTGGAATTCCCTGCAGGAGATGCTGGGGAGGAACTGGAGGGACTCCACAGCCCCAGGGCTGCCCCTCCTCTCTCCTGCTTCTCCCTTGACATTCCTAAATCCACTCTGGGGTACCAAGGCAGAAAACCCAGAGATGGTTGTGAAGAATCTGCAGGTGCACAATGTGCAGCACTGGTTTCTCCAGGCTGTTGGGGCAGTCTCTGTTCCTGCACCCACCATTGCTTCCAGTCCCAATGAATTCAGCAAGATATTTCCTAAGGAACAGGTTGTCAAACTCCTTCCCTTAGGAAAGCTTTCCTTCAGGCAGCAGTGAACCTTTTGTAAAATATTCAATATATTCACTATGTGAATATTTAAAATATTCACTGTGTTTCTCCTTCTTCAAGCAAGTGCCCATGGAGGGCTGGGCTGAGACTCTCTGTGGACAGGCTGAGCTGGGTGGGCTGGTACCCAGCTGGCTGCTTTACGCTTTTCTATGGTTTCCAGCATCAAAGAATTTAAATGTTCCACTCTGCTACTTTTGAATCATCTCCTGATCCCAATTTCAACTGTGCAAACTTTACCATGACATAAATACAAGAACAAGTTTTATTTAAATTTCCTTATTTTATTTTTTTTTAACATTTCAGGTTCACATGTTTAACATTTTTGCTGCAGACAATGAAGGCTGGAAGATAACTTGAAAAAAAAACAACACAATCTGGGATTGACATGCAAACACATGCTCACAGAGTCAAATTTAAAAATGCCTCTGAGGATATTCAAAACAAACAGCAGTTTAGTGAAAATACTCTAAATGGTCAACCTATTATGCAGTGTTGTTATGTGAGAAGTTCTGTCATCAAGACAATATTTCAGCAGCTTTGGACAGATGAGGTTTCTAAAGGGGATTTCTAATTTGTATTTGTTTTTAATTTGGGGTTTGGATCACAGCAGCAGCAACAATTTGTTTTGTTTTGTATTTATGGCTGCACATGTTTAAAATGGTAAATCTGCACTGACCTATTAGACCACAAAAGTGAAACTAGCTTCTGTATTCTCATTCCTTAGCTGGAAAAATAAACCCACAGCATGCATGTGTAAAATAAATCATATTTTTACAGCTTTCAGGGTTGGTAACCAAAGGCTATGCAAGTATTTGGATTATCACAGTCCTGGCTTTAAAAAATAGGAAATGGTGCTTTACCAGAAAGTGATTCTTTCAAGACAAAATGCATTTCTCTAGCTGCTGCCTTTCATTAAAATGATATCATTTAATCCAAAATGAAAATGAAATTTATAAGGAGCTTAATAAAACGTGCATGTTTCTTTATGAAAGAAATTAACTGATGCACAGAAGGATTCTGTTTTGGTTTAACACCAATAAAGATGCCTCAGCCTAAAAGATAATTCAGAGTTAGCACCAGATCATCCCGTGCTGAGCCCCCTGCTTTTTCCCATCCACCTGTTTTTATTGGTTTTGCTGCTCACAACAAATAAAAATGTTTCCCTTCAGTCTCTAAGCCTTAAAAGCAAACAGAGGTTGGGCCATATTTGACTTCACACAGAAATGTGGATGGGACCTGTTGCTTGGCCCCCAGTCATGGCTCTATAGAAGGTTTGCCCAGGCAGAGCAGAGCCTGGGCTGGCAGTCTCTGGTAGCTGAATTCATTATTGGAAGACAAATAGGTTTTCTCTGGCTGATTTCTACATGGACAAACACATGCATCATTTTACTCCTCCAAGTTGCTTCATGCCTCAGGATGGAGGAGGCTGAACTCAGAAGATGCTCCTGAGCAGTGGCAGGTGAAATCATACTCTGGCAACAGCAGCCCAACCCTCAGGTCCAGTCTTGCATTTGGGGGTAGAAAGCAGAGGTTTTTAGGAATCCAGCCTGATTTTACACCATGGACACCCCAGAGAGGCAGGAGGGTCCCCATAATCCCTGACAGGGCTGGTGGGGCAGGCAGAGGGTCAGGCTGAGACAGTGAGTCAGGAAACACCCACTGCAGAACTCCTCATTTCCATGTGAAGTCCTTCTGAGGTGTGTCTGAGGAATGTCCCAAATAGTGCTGGCTGGTGGGAGTGGAAGGTGCTGACAAATCCAGGGGAAAATAGGATCTTTATTGCAAGTGGGTGACCAGCCTGGCACTGACCACAACAAGGGAGCTCATCCCATTGTAGTGGCTGTGACACAGCCTCCATGAAAATTACAGGGAATGCAAAATCAGCCCTGGGAATGATTTAAATTGCATTTTGCTCTTGGTATGGCCATCGTGGAGAGCTGACAGCAGGGAGAGAGAGCAAGATAGAAGTAGTGTTCCTATCCTCCTTCCTGCAGACGTCAAACCTCATGGTCTTTAATGGACATAGAGATAGGGCAGGAAAAAAATCAGAGGTCAGAGATTAATTCTTTGAAACGAAGGAAACCAAAGCAGCTGGGTGGGTTTTCTTCTGGTAGGAATAGGGTCCTGGTTTTCACCCAGCTCTGATTTAGAGATTGACACATCTGATCTATGAAAGGCTTTTTTTTTTTTTTTTAATATCTACATTCTGAGTCCCAGCAGAGCTCAGCATCTCCTGAGCATCTCCTTTGTGCCCATCCCAATCTCCTGTGCCAGAGGAATCAATGATTTTTTCTGCCTTCCCCAGCGCTGAGATATCCCTGGGGAATATAGGGACAGAGCACACAGCCGTCTTGCTGCTGACAGATCTTCTCCTGCATTGCCTCTGAATGATGACATCCCATTTCTAACCCCCTTTGGTATTGATTTTCATGGTAAACTGACATAATTTGGCTGATGCACAATTTTCATTCCCCCACCGCTGATGAATTATAACATCCTCTTTCTCTATGCTCTTTTTATTTTTTTTAATCCTTAATAGTCTGGGAGAGGAAAGATGACCTTGCAGAGGTGATAATCTCTCTCGTTGAACCTGGGGATGGGGATGGCTTAGCCTCACAGCAACACTCCCTACACAGCTGGGAATAATTTTGAGATCAGCCTGTGACTGTTCCAAAAAATAGGAACAAATGAGTTAAATCACAAATCTAATGCACTTCCTATCCTGTCTATTCCTACAGAACAGCACGTCAGCAGTGCCAGAAGACACATGGATGATAAGTTACTAATAAATTCATTGTGTTGCTGATTTTTAGCAGACTGATAAAAACACTCCTTTTAACAATGCACAGCTTGCATGGAAAGGAACGGTAGAGATTGGGAAAACATTCTACACTTGAATGGTAAGAATTGCTATTGTAAAGGCTGTTAATTGCCGTAATTTTGCATTAATCAGGTATTGATTGCATTTTTACCAGCTGAGAGAGCAGGCACATCCCTTCTCACCTCCTAAGCTCAGCACAGGCAGCTGCCAAGCTGCACGGTTAGCAGGGAATCACTAGAGGTCACTTCGATTCCACCTAATGCAACAAAGCCTGAAAAGTCTGAGGGTTTGTTTCTGTTTATTTTGTTGTTGTGAGACACTTTTTAAAAGCAGACTCTTTTTGCACATGTGGATAAATGTTAATAGAATCTCCTTGGGCTGAATTTTATTCTGGTGTAAAGAGTGAAACTTTGAAGAAGTTTATAAAGCTGCGTCTGTATTCATCAAGAAGAAATTTGGCCACGAGTTTCTATTTTAATATGAAACATCTTCTACTGGATTTGATATTCCTGATAGCAGATGTCATTATTTAACTCTCAATAAAGAGTTCTGTCCTGTCAAGATCTATATAAATAGGAAAAAAATAGCTCCAATGTATAATCTACAAGAAGATATTCCAATTTTCCTGCATATTCAGTTACACCCAAATGAGGAGAAACATTTAGGTGTATTTCATTCCTTGCTTCAGTTGATAAACAAAGTACAGATATTTCCTTGCTAAGGGAAAAAAACACCCCTAAAAAGGAACACCTTGTCATCAGGCAAAACACTTCCCTGGTGCAAGGAGCAACTCCAAGGGGAATCCTGACTTGGCCTTTTTTACATTTTTAAAGCAACAATTTGGGGACCTTAGGATGAAGTCTGACTTTTCTCTCATGTTAAACATTTGAGGGACTTTGGTCCTACCCTGCAGGCTTCTTTAGTCACTCTGCAGAGCCTGAGCCCCAGGTGAGGAACCCACGGCACATCTCCCTCAGGAATGGCACCACTGCTGTCCAGATGTCTCCATGCTGAGTCCCTGATGAGGCAGGGGCTGCACAGACACATCCCCCCTGCCCTGAGGAGTGTCAGCATCCTGCCGGTTTCTAAATGCAGTTGGTTTAATTCTGTTTTGGGAAAGGCATGAACACTTGGCATGCCCAGAACCTTGGTGGTGCACATAGGTCAGCTTTGGCTGCAGCCAGCAGATCCCACAAAGCGACAGCTTTTCTTCTGCACCTGGTACTCTTCAGCACCTGCTGGGAGGCGCCAGAGCTCCTGAGGCATCTGCACTTGCTCCCTGTGAGCCCTTGCACATCCACACACCCCTAAGGCAGGCCCCAGTGACTCCTGGTGTGTCCATGAGTGACACCTGGAGTGTCCCCAGCGACTCCTGGTGTGTCCCCAATGATTCCTGGTGTGTCCTGAGTGACTCCTGGTGTGTCCCCAGTGACTCCTGTAATGTCCCCAGTGACTCCTGGTGTCCTCAGTGCCTCCTGGTGTGTTCCCAGTGCCTCCTGGTGTGTCCCCAGTGACTCCTGGTGGGTCCATGAGTGACTGCCATGAGTGACTCGGGGCAGAGGGTGGAGAGCTGTGGCTGTTCTGTGTCTGCTGTTCTGTGTCTGGTGCCCAGGACAGCTCTTGGTGGCAGAGCTGAGTCGCTCAGACTGCACCAGAGCACAGACCCAGCTGTGTCCTGCCCACACTCAGGTGCTGGGGATTTCTCCTGTCCTTTCCATGAGCTGCCCAAAAACTGGGCTTTGGAAGCTGGGAGGTTCCCAAGATCCCCAAAAGTCCCAAGCAAGAATCCTGTGTGGGGTGAGTGTCAGGGCAAGCCTCCATCCATGCCTCCTTGCCTTGGGGAGCAGGTCTTTGTCCCCTGCTCTCTCTCCTGGAAACACATCACTCCTTCCCTTCCACACTGCACACATTAGGGGAAATTTCTTTCCTGGGACAGCTCTCCATGGTGCTCCCTCAGCCCCCCATAGCATTGCATGTCCCACTCCAGATCACATTGAGCAATGTGATGAGCACCCCTCCCATGAGCATCTCTCTTCTCCCTTCCTTCCCCTGGGGGAGAATTGAGTGGGAATAGTTTTAATTAACTGGGCTGTATGTGCACGGTGTTTATACCTACACAGGCAAGGCTGAACAAGTGTGCCTTGCTCTTGGAAAGAGAGGCACTGAGGTTTGTGGCCTCTCTGAAGTTCTAATCCCTCAGTGGAGAAGCAGCCCCAGAGAAAGCTCTGGGTTTGGGCTACACTGGGCTTACCCCAGCCCAGAACATAGAGGGGTGAACATGTGGGCCCAGAGTTGGTCACTCTGCAGAGCTAAGGAAAATCTATATGCACCCCACGTGAGAACCCCTGGATGAAACAGGGATGCTCCCAATGTAGCCTGGGACTTCATGGAGAGCCTCTGCAGAAGGCTGACATGACATTTGAGGCAGGATTCAGAAGTAAGGTTAGGACACCTACATTCAGACATATTTGCAGCTGTCTCTGTGAGCTCTTGGTGTCTCAGCTCACTCGTTAGTCCACAGAAATCTTGTCCAGCCAGACTCCTCCAGCCAGCAGGGATGTTCTCTCCATGGAGGTACATGGAGACACAATCAGAAGCCAAAATAATTTCTTACCCTTGATCTGGCTAAGGCTTGTGGGTCTTCCTTGTATGTGTGTAATGCAGAGTTTACCATCGTGTAAAAAGTCATCTGTCCTCTTTTCCAAAGATATTTAGAATGAACTTTAAAATTTGGCAGGAAGCACACTGATTTTATATATAAGGATAATAAGCTGCCTAATACTTGCAGCTGTGAGACATCTAAAAATTAAATGAATTTTTTACCCATGTATAAATTAAGAGGGCTTTCAAATAGTCTGACTATTTGTCAGTCAAGGTTTTGGATAGTCCCTGCATTTCACCATGTGCCCACAGAGATCCCTCAGAGTGGCACATGGGCAGTAGCTGATATCTGATCCACTGTGTTTCTCATCATGTTGACCCCATAGACTGTGGAAAAGTATCCTCAGAGATGTTTTTCTGCCCATCTCTGGTAAAGCCAAGGGGACAACAAGCTACTTGCTCAGAATCAGAAGAAACCCCATCAAAGGGGCAAGCACCAAACCTGGTTCACTCAAAGCCTGGCATTGTTCTGGCAACTTGTTTGTCTGCAACAAGGAATTTTTTTTTTTTTTACTGTTTTCTCCTTCCTACAGCTATTTATAGTTTCAGTTCATAAGCAGTGGTTAATATTTTCAAAGTAGTCAAGCATGTGGTCACCCACACAGAAGATGTGACGATTCTGCTGTGCTCTCTAAGAGGTGTTGCCCATGATATTTAGGATCTTTCTGCAAGGATCAGTTGGCAGAGGGCAGAAAAGATGTCCTATGCCTTGAGAAGAAGCTCTTCCTGAGTCTACTACACTCTTCAAGGCTCTGGGTGAGTTTGCAAAGCTGTTACCTTCTCCTGAAGATGCCCCACGTTGTATTTTCATGGATCTATTTATTTTTTTACTGAATTTAACCCATCCTTTTCAAAGTGCAGCTGAAAGTTCCTGAATACATGGGTTAAAATTCATTGCACTCTGGATCAAAGACTGGTATTTCGTGCCTCCTCCTGCACTGTTGTGCAGTGACAAAGTTCCTGGTGACTTAAGTGGGAGAGAGGCTGTGTCCTGGGAGACAAAACTTAATTGAGTGTAATACCACAGGGCACATAAAGTAGGGCAACACAGTCTGACCTCATTTTGCCCATACATAACCCTGCTGACATCAGTGGGAGCTGCACATTTGCAGTCAGGAGGTGAAATGTGCCCACTCTTGGCTGCTCTAGGAAATTCTTACTGGCCTGATAAATCCTATTATTTGATGGTGCAATATGAGAGTGTTGGATACACCAGGTAAAGCTGAGCAAACACAGCTCAGCTCCCTGCTTGTTTGAAGTTGTGGAAAAACTTCTTTGGCGCTGGTGGTTGTTGGATTGAGCCCACAGTACACAGTGATTCATAATCATTTTCCTCAATGAAAGCAACCAGGTTGGTTTGTTGTTATTTGTGGGATCACATATTCATTATTTGCAAATATTTGAATGGCAGTTGGAATTTCTGATGCCTGTGAACCCCATACCTTCCATTGGTGTTAGCACAAAATGGTTATTCACACAAATACTCTGCCAGAACAGACTTGTTTGATACTGAACATTTATTACACTCCTGTTTCCAGAAGAACTTTGCTGAGTAGACAAGGCATCATTTGGCAAAGCCAACAAAGCTTACACCCAACCAGTGACTATTCCCAGAGAATTGTTCGTGAGCAATCCTGAGACTAATATTTATTTGCATTCATTACTGTCTAATAATTAAAACCAGTTCTTACTGCTGTAGAAAACAGAATGGGGCTGACTTACAAGGAAGAGGTGAGCTGGATGAGTGAGGTTTCAGCTCTGTGCTCAGGGCAGGCTGCAGGAGCAGCAGCAGAGCTTGGCAGAGCTCTGGATGTCCCAGATTCTGGGTCTAGGATTTCTTAAAACTAATCTTGTTTTAACTCTTTGCTCTCCTTCCTCACAGAATAAATGCACGGAGACTATAAAGGAAGATTCTTGGTAGATGGGATGCAAGGCTGCTGTATTTAGGAAAACTGTTACCTTATTTAACAATACCAGTAGCCCCTCCATCCTTGCAGACATGTGGGACCTGACAGAGGGTGGCCTCCAGCAGATTGTTCTAAGTGGGCCCAGTACGGGCAGAGGTGAGACCTGGGACCACCAGGGGCTGCTTACAGCCTAAACTGCTAAAAAAAAAAAAAAAAAAAAAAAAGTCCATGAAATGCTTTAATGCTCCGAACTAGCCAAAACCTGATCTGTAGCCTGCTTGTAAATAAGGTTCCTCCACCCAGTGAAAGCCTGTGACAGGTTTGTGACACAGTGTCTGTCTGTCATGAGACCAAAAGGAAGTTGCTGTAATTGCACACAGATGGATCATCCACTCCCTTGCAGAGAATCCCATCAAAACTCTCAAAACTTGGAATGATACAGCATTCCCAAGTATGGTTTCCCTGTGAGCACATCCCCTTTCCAAGGGAGGCATTCTGATGTCCCAGAGGTCTGGTCCAGGCAAGCTTGCCCCAGAGATGGGCTGAAGGGGAAGGGGTCCCTGTGCCCTTCCCAGAGTCCAGTGAGCTGGGCAGAGCTGCATGAAGCACATGGTGTTCTCAGAGCATCCCTGCTCCCCTGTCCATGTCCAAACCCCCCCTGCCCTTGGGCAGCAGCCAGATGTGAGTTTGGTGGCCAAGGAACCCTCCACAGTCGCACCATGCAGAGCATCCCTTGTCACCTCTCCTCCCCAGTAATACAAACAGACATTTGTTCACACCAAACAGAGCAAATCTAATATTTATTTCACATTTAGATCACGGGACATCAAACCAAATATTTTTACCCCAAACAGATTTCCTGACCTTGTGGCAAATCATTCCTAATTTGCAGTAATATTTGTCCGAAGAGATGTCTTGCTCTCACTTAAAAATGAAAGGAAAAGAAGTTACATAGGGTCCTGCACTCAGCTTTAAAGTGCACAATTGCCTGTGCACCCAAATCACCTCTGGATGCCACTCTTGATTTCACTGGAACCAGGACAAGATCATTAAACTCATATTTCCTGCATTTGTTCACTCCTTTTCATCCCTGAAAACCAAAATTATTTAAATACGTAAGTCCAAACACCCCAAATGCAAAGCATTAAAAATTATATTTAACAATCTTGGCCCAAACAGTGGCTGTGGGGCCCCTATCAAATCTGAGACAATCCCATTCCTTGTAAAGATGCTTTTTTTTAAAGATTATTTTTTCCCTTTCAGCCCTCCTGGGCCAAGGATCACATTAACACTGCTCCTTTGAAAGCTCTGAAGGGCTCCGTACATGGAAAATTGACCTTTTTTCAGTTAAGTTTGAACTAGTTTTAAGGCAGAAACTGCTGAAGAGAGAATTTCAAAAGCTTAAGAAATCTAGTGGTCCCTTATGGCTTGCAGTAATGAGTAAGATAAAATGCTCTTTCTGGTTTCCTTCCCCCTGTAATTGAAATAGATGCTATACTGGAGCTGCAAAACTGCTGCCCAATTATCACCCAGCCAGGCTGATTTACATCTCCTGCTCAGCCTCAGCATGGTGGGAAATGCTCAGGAGGGCCAATGTAAACATATTTATGTCCTGGTGGGATGTGCTGAGATCCTAATATCAGGATAATAATGTTATATATGTAGACATATATGTGATATATGTCTAAAAATCCAGCTAGGCAAACTTTCCCTGTGAGGGCACAAAGAGCTGAGGCACAGCACAGCTACCTGCCTGGGAAACACCTGGTCTACCCCAGTGCTTGGATTTTAGTTGCACTGTGGATGTGATCCTCTTTTGCTGGCACATCCAAGCTTCCCTTTGGAGGCTTTGAGCACCAGGGCACTGCCTGAACTATTAGTCAAGTAAACACAGACTAGTCCCAGTCTCAATAAGGTCATTTCTTTTGGCTGGGGGAGGTGGAGAGGACAGGCAGCTGCTGGTGGGCTGTCCTTCAGGGCACCTCTGCCACCCCCCAGAACCCTTCCAAATGAGTTGTCTTTGCAGAGCCACGCAATATTTCACAGGTAAATGACAGACTGCCCACGTGGCTGTGGGTGGCAGGAGAAGGAGGCTGTGGCCACCACATGAAGCCCCACTGGCACAATTCCTGGTGTGTTTGAATATCAAATCCCACAGGATCCCCACTCTGCGTTTCAATGTCATCAGGGTAAAATCCTCAGAGGTGTGCGATAGGAATGCCATCACATATCAGACATTTCAGGAAGTCTCTGTAATTTCTTTAATTATTCAGACAACAGAGCACAAGGATAATAGCTTCAAGTACATTCTTATACATTATTTTGACAGTAATAGATATGTATTTAGTCATAAACTATTCCATAGCCACCACTATGTGTACATTTTATACAAACTATTGCCATACTCGGACCCTGAAAACGGACAGTGACATCTCCTAGATGTTTTGCACAAGGTTATGACAGTACATCCTTCATACAAGAGCTGTGGCTGTGGGTTGGATTGGCCCATCTAAGGAAGCACTTCTAGCACACCACAGAGGGGTGATCCTGATGAGAGAAGCCAGAGGGAGAGGTGGAATTCAGACATGGTGAGAGGAAGACGTAAAGCTGCTTGGAATAAGTGCGACGGAGAACGTGGCACAGCATTTCTCTGCTCAGTGAAACAGGCTGATCCTGGTGTAAGAGCATCTAAGCTTCTCTCACACCACAAAGATCTGAGCTCATTTTGGCCTTTGGGTGAAGATTAAATGAGGCAATGTCTGGTGTGGTCCCATCCAAGCATGTGCCCTGCCCTGCCACAAGTGTGGGCTCTGGTCTGACGGCTCCTTAGTATCTCAGTTGCAATTTAGATTGAAGCCCTCCAGCCAGTGGCTTTAATTTTGATCACTGACATCCCTAAACACCTCCACCACCTGACCTCTGAAGAAGGCACCTTCCAACATGGTCATTTCTTTGAGTGTAGAGGCCTTAAAAAATGGCAACCACCTCTCAGAGACAGGGTAAGAGAGCTCAGATGCTGCCAAACTTAGGCCAGACTTACAGCAGAGACTCATTTGTTCCATGATCACATTCTCACATGCCCCAAATCATCTGGGTTTGCAGCCCTCAGCAAACCCCAAAGACAGGGAGGTGGCAGAGTCCAAGCTGGGGTGGGCAGCAGGTCCTCAGCACCCACCAGGCAGTCCACAGTCCCCCGTGATGCCTCTCATTGCGTAGGCATGAGGGTGGCTTGGTTCCTCTCCTGGTGCTGCAACAGTCTCATCACCCTGGCCATGTCCAAGCTTTGGAGGTTGGAAATGGTGCTGGACTTGAGGTTGACAGGAAGGAGAAACCACATCCATCTGTTGGGGCTTCCCACAGCAGCGCTTGTGCGTGGAACTCGGCCACCAGCTCCAGACAGCGCTCCAGGAGCTCCTGGGATTTCAGCGTGGAAGAGCATGGTCGGCACTCTCTGGAGATGGTCCCAGGCAGGGATGTTCTGGGAGGCTGTGGAGCTGCCATCCATCCCAGCAGAGAACGTGGCTGTGTCTCTGGAGCAAAAGGCCTGGTGGATGAACATCCTAGACTGGCAAGCAATGGAAACCAAAGAAAAGGTGAGAAGACATTCAAGGCAAGCTCCCTTCCGGCACAGTCCCGTCGCCGACGCGCACACACATGCACACACAATGTTTTGCAAAATTTTTAAAAGGATCCTGGAAACCCTCAATGGAGGAGCACGTGGTGCAGCAGAACCTCACTGATCAGCACCTGTCAAGGATGATCCCCTCAGGACGGGTTGGGGCTGGGACCAGGCAGGGGATGCAGTGCTGGCCCCACCACTCAGCTCTTGAAACGCATCTCCAGCACATTCACCCATGGGTAGCTCGGGACAGACTCCTGCATTACAGCTAAGGAATGTCTCTCAGCATAAATGAACAAATCTTCATCTTTTTGTTTCTTTTGCAAAGGGTGTTTTACCCTGTTCTCAGTGGCCCCAAGCTCTGTGCTGTTACTCAAAGCAGCCAGTGATATCTGGTGGCCATCTCCTTCTTCCAGCATCAGCCACATGAATCCCTCTAACTCACCAAGTCTGTCTCTCCCTCAGATTTCCATCTTCTAGGCACCCAGATTGAAGCCCACTGAAATCCCAGGGTTGCCACGAGGCAAAGGCAGCTGCCTGCCTTCACATTAATGCGCTTCAAAGGGAAAACTTGATTTAGCATCCTCAGAAATCAATTTTAAAAGCCATCTACAGTCTCCATTCCAGACTGGGAAGTGGACATGGAGTCAGGGCTGGAGCTGGAAGAGAGGAGCTTTGCCTGAGCAGGGATGGGGAGCCAGGACTCTGGCAAAGGGAAACCCGTCTCCTGGTCGCTCGTGCAAATAAGTGAGGTTCTACTGTCAGTACAAGAGATTCCAGGTTATGCACAGATGTGATGGATTCGTTTCCTTAATTAAAGTACCAAAAGTAAATGTTATAAGCAACACATCTAATAAAATAACGGGCACTCATTTAGGTATCATGTTTCCTAAACCAACAAGCAAAAAGGAAAAAAAAATGGGATGCACCAGGAACTCTTAGTTATTATATACTAACCAAACTGTGCATGGCACATTTTATTTCTATAAAACTATTAAAACTATTACAAAATATTCAAAAATACATTTTAGTAAATTTACAGCAGTTATTTCTCAATTTATTAATGCAAAACATCCTTTTCCCCCCCTCTGTACAAACTACCATCTCCATCGTCACAGAATTGCCGCCATGTGCGCTTTTTAAAAAATATTATTTTCTAATAAACTTTTTCTGAAGTTAAAAATAACAAAGTTTCTTACGGTTTTTGCAAATAAAAAGTTTGTGTAACAGTCTCGACTTCCATGAACTTCCATGAACGTGGCCAAATGATGTTTTTACAAAGCAAAACATGGAAAACAATACAGGAAATGATGTTACATTTGCAACTATTTAAATTAAAATAATATATTCTCATATTTTACACTATTTCAAAAAACGAAATGTGATTCAGTTAAGTATTGATCTCTCAAAAAAATCTAATTTACAATTCTGTGTATAAAAATATAATTTACGGACCCCCATGAAGTTTGTCTTTTTTGTGTGTGTTTGTTTGTTTGTTTGCTTGTTTTTTAGACCTGCTGAAATGAAAGAGCAATGTAATGGAGAGATGGGAAAGTACAGAATTTTGCTTTCTGAAAGTCAGGACACACGTGACATGTAGAAAAATAGACTCTGCGCAGTTTTCCTTGGCCTCACAAAATAATTTTTTCTCCTGTGAGTACAGTTCACATGATAATAAATTATCAAAGAAACTATTTAAGGCTCTTGAAGGTCCGGTTCATATCATTTAAAACATCTATTCAAAATACCAAAGAAATAAATATCCAGGAGAGGAGGAAAAAAAAAAACAACCAACAAACAAAACAAAAGAACAAATAAAAAAATATATATATTTATAAACTAAACAGAACAGAACTTCCAGGGGTCTTTGTTTCCCTTTAAGTCTACTTTGGACTGTCCTACTTAATTATTATTATTTTATTATTATTATTTTTAAGTCTTAATCCGTGCTCTCTTTTAAAAATATGCGGAGGTTGTTGTTGAGAGAGATCTTTTAGTGTTTTCTTTTCTTTTTTTTTTTTCTATTTTTTTTTCTCTCCTTTCTCTCTCTCTCTCTCTCTCCCCCTCCGTGTCTCTGTCTCTCCGTTGGAGCCTGGTGGGATGGCGCGGGGTCCCCTCAGCTGGACGACACCATCATGCCCAGCGGGTGCAGAGAGTCACTATCCAGCACCCAGCTGCCGATGCGGTAGAGGAGCCGAGAGTACCAGTGGATGCCGGGGGCCGTGGGGTCTCCCATGGGGGACCCCACCCCGGCGGGACAGAGGGCGGCCAGCAGGGCCTGCAGCAGGCGGAAGGGAGCGAAGGCCCAGTGCGCCCAGCTGTGCTCCTCGATGACGGCGTAGCACGAGGCCAGCACGCGGTCGATGAGGATGGTGCCCTGGGCGGTGAGCGGCGCGTAGGCTCCCGACGCCTCCTCCCGCAGCGACACGCGGTGCACGGCCGCCGGCAGCAGCCGCCCGCCCTCGCCCAGCACGAAGACGCGCTGGCCCGGCCGTACGCGGCTGGCGAACAGCGCCCGGCCGCCGGCGCTCCCCGCCTCGGACTGGTTCTGCTGGGGGGCCACGAACAGGAGGTGGGCGGCCGTCAGCAGCAGCCGGGCCCGGGGCTGCCGGGTCTCGATGACGTAGAAGAGCTTGTGGGAGCCGTCCTCACGGTCCAGGAAGGTGAGGAAGTCGCTGTAGAGCAGACGGCCTTCGGTGTCGGCCACCAGCACGCGGTCTCCGGGCCTCAGGTCCTTCACCAGCTTGGTCCCACCTTTCTCCAGGTGCACCGTGGCCGAGCCGGGGAAGCAACCACCAGATTTGGCCGCCACTGAGTTTTCTGTGCAAGGAGAGAGGTAGAGCAGGGTTAGAGGAGGCACATGCCGGGCTGGGGCATGGGGGCACGCAGGAACTTATCGCTTCCCCAGCCACCCCAACCCACCAAGAAAGCTCAGGAGATAGCCAGACTCCCCTCTGAAATTCCTCCACCCTCATCTATGAGCATGCCCCATTTGTACTCAGTGGGTCAAGTGAGAATCCCCTTCCTGCCAGATTTGAGCCAAAGCAAAATCTCCTCTGGGTTAGGAGTTACAAGAGTGATTTGTCTCATAAAGGAAATGAGCCAAAATATTTCCACTAAGAAAACTGTTCCAGAACAAAATCTCTTCTGGAAGAACTTCCCATTTGGCTACTGTTTACCCTGCACTGACACCTGATGCCAGATAACTTGCAGGCTTTCAAAGTCGAGTGGTTTTGCTGGCATAAAGTTTCTTCTCTAAGCAAGCGCCTGTGCTCTCGATGCTCAGGGTCCCCAGTCAGCTCTTACTCAAGGAGCACATCTAGGGCAGCAAACAGCAGAAAACAGGAAGAGCCTTTGCCCCAGGTTGCACAGAAATTTTGCCACTGCAAAGCAACAACCCAAATTTCCCAAATCTTCCTGTGTAGTGCTGCACAAGCCCCCATGCTGCCTCCAGCCTTCCTGCTCAGCATGGTGGCTACTGGGGCACATCCCACACTCACAGCACCCCTGCCTGGCATCTCCAGCACTCTGCTTCAATCTTCTCTCATAAAGAAAGAAACCTCTCCCTCCTCCCTAGGAGAAGCATGCTCTTCCCTGTCTCAGAGCGTGTGGTCCCAGAGCAGCCCAACACACCTGTGCCAAACCCAAGCAAATGCCTCCTCCACCTCCTCAAGCTCTTGGGAGTTACTCAGAGTTTAGAGCAGCTGTTGCTGCTTTCCTGCGCTACTGAGAGGAACCATCTCAGACTTAAACAAAGGAAAAGTAGCAACGAGACTCTGTCTCTCTTGCAAATCACTTTTTGGAAGCTCAGTCACCTGTGGGGTGGTGGGAAAAGAAGTCTGCTGTGTTCCAGTCTGATCTCTGTCTTAACAAGAGGGACTTGCAGTGTTCCTAACCACTCTGTTTTTTTTTATATTGGTTAATACCTCATAGTATGTCATGGTAGCAAATGTTGAGATTCCTCATCCCTCCCTTGCCTTTCCCTACTTTCTTGCAGTTATTCCCCATACCAGTTAAGAGACCTGCTGATTTAGCTCCTAAAGATGGACGGATTTTATATTTTGTCTCCATGGCTGCTACTGAAATTCCCATGGTTTAAACAAATTCTTGGAGTGTCTCTTAATGACTCTCTCAGGAAGGACAGGAAGGGTGAAAATTAGACTGTTATTGATTTGCTAATGACTTTATCACTTCTCCTTCAGAAATGAAGCAGCAAGATCTCCAAGGCCTCCCTCTTCAGGGAGGACATGGCAACAAACAAGCTATGTGCTTTATGTGGAGGCCTCTGCTAGTAAACTACACCTTCCTACAAGCTGGCAGTAAAGGTCTGGCTAGAGCTTTGTTTGCATATTCAGGGACTTGATGAATAGATGTAGTAGTGTAGCAGCTCTACAAACATGCCAGTGAATTGGCAGAGGTGTGAAAATCTGCTTCTTTGAGCAGCGCTTGTTTGGGTTCTCTAATTAAAATCCAATAAAGGATCAGCATTGTCATTCTGATTCATGTAATAAATGCAGACACTCTTGGAAGAGAGGACGCTTCCATTTTTTTCCCAGCTTCTTCCCCCCCTTTTCTCCCCCTCCCTATTTGTTCAGGTGCAGAAACCCTATGTGCCAATTCACACACATACTCTCCAAAAACCCAGGACCTTCCAAGCACTATTTGCACAGCAGAGCCACTTTTCCAAGGCACTCAAGATCTGTATTTGAATTTTAAATGTAGAAGCTTGCTCTAAATACTTGCTGTAGCGCATTATCAATGTCCCTTTTACCACCCCTGCCTCTCCCTCCTCTGTTCTGGTGACAATAATTCAGGCCTTGGGGGAACTCTTCTTTGCATTCCAGTCTCCTGGATCATACTTTTTGCAAACAGAGATCTAGATAAAGAATCTTCCTGCTGGCATTATGGGATTTAATCTTCTCATGAGATGCTCTGTCATGAAATGAGGTTTGGACAGTTTAAGATCAGGCTGAGAGAGTGGAATTCAAGCCTGCTCCCTTCAGCCTGCCTCGTACAGTCACACGACCCTGCCTGACACCCTCCAAATATTGCCCCCGAGTCCTTGTGTGCCGAATCTCAATGAGCAGCTTGGGGTGGCTCCCCTCCTGTGAAACACCCCTGGGGTGGATTAGGAGGTGCTCCTGGGCTAAGGTCACCACACACCACAATCGGACACCTTGAGCTACAAAGCCCATCTTGGCTATTGAAAGGGGAGTTTCAGATCTGCACACAGCCGACAGCTTTGCAGCGCCTCTTTTCGCCTAGAAAGGACCCAGGAGCTGAACAAAAGCAGTAGCAGGCTCTCAGGACAAAGCCCACATGGGCCAGGAGAGGTGCTCAGCCCCTGGGCAGCTCCGGGACAGAGTGGGGGACGTGAATCCCTGCTGCAGGTGGGCACGGCAGGGCCGGGCTGCTTCCCTGCCGTGGGGCTGCTGGCTTCGAAGCAAACAGCTATATTTAAAGAAAGCCCATTATTTTCTTTTGCAGCCAAGTGTCTCCTGACACATCCAGCAGGTCGCTGGGCTAGGGTATGCTCTTAAAAAGAGCTTTCGATGTCGTACAGCTGGATGGAGGGAGGCGGTGGAGCTGGGGGCTGTCACTCGCTGACAGATTTGCTCCACCAAAAAACGTGTCAAGTGTCAAGAAAAGAAACTCTGCGAGTCGGGGACTTCTTGCGAGCTGTTCCCGAGTTGAGACAGCGTGTGGCGTTGTAAGCACAGGGGAGGGGAGGGGAAAAAATTATGTGTATGTGTATCCCTATCTGGGAATTTCCTAGCGGCTACCGCTGAAGGAGGCTGGGGACCACGTTACTTATTTATTTTCCTGTCCGGCTCCCACTCGGAGATTAGCGCTCGCGAGTAAGGCGTGCAGCCAGCGGGGCGGCTGGAGCCGGCCACGAGTGTTTGTGTTGAACATGCTCCTTAGATGGGGAAAGCATCAGACCCCACGGGGGGAGGAGAAGGGTGTGTGGCTGCGACGCAGCTCTCGTGGGAAGGCTGGCCAAGCAAATCACCCAAATAAAAGTGCTGTGAAAATCTGCCGCAGCTGGCTGGGCTTTGTTTTTTCCTTCCACCTCACTCTTTCCTTTCCCCCACCTCTGCTCCGACGGGGTCCCTAAGAGGCGGGGGAAGGCCGGCTGCGCCCCCGGGGCTCCGCTCCCATCCCCGCGGGAGCCCCGGCGGGGCAGGCCGGGCGATGGGGACCCTGCAGGGACGAGAGGAGGGAGCCCGGCGGCAGAGACAGGTCACAGAAGGCTCTAGGGCGCCGAGTCGCTGCCCTGGGATGTCTCCCCACCTCGGCACGTCCCTGGGCAGGCTGCCCGCCTTACCTGCTTTGACGGAGCAGTGGATGTGCGCCTTGGACTCGTAGTAGACCCAGTCGAAGCCAGCCTCGACGGCCAGGCGGGCCAGCATGCCGTACTTGCTGCGGTCCCGGTCCGAGGTGGTGATGTCCACGGCGCGGCCCTCGTAGTGCAGGGACTCCTCGGAGTGGTGGCCGTCCTCGTCCCAGCCCTCGGTTACCCGCAGCTTTACCCCGGGCCACTGGTTCATCACCGAGATGGCCAGAGCGTTCAGCTTGTCCTTGCAGCGCTGCGGGGATACGGGCAGATAGGAAAGGGTCATTGTGGGGGTGCTGCAGCCAGGGGAACAGCCCCCCTTCGTTATCGATACCCCCTTGGGCCGCATGCTGCTTCCCTCTCCCGCCAAAGAGGCGGCATTCCTGCCCTCCCTGCCAAACGAGCCCCAGGATGGGCTCAGCCAGAGCTGAGCATCTTCACCTCCGCTGCCAGGGAAGGACGGGGAGGTAGGTGAGGAGGGGGAGAGTGAAACCTGGGCACACGGGATGAGCAGAGGATCAAACACCACGAAAACCCACTGGCTCAAACACCACGTAGACCCACAGGACACCCTTTTCCCTGCCCTGGCACCTGCTGCGGGGACAGGGGGACCCCCCTCTGCCGGCGCTGGATATTCAAAGCCACCTGCACGGAGCAAATTCCTGCCGCTAAGTGCCCTGTCCCTTCCCGAGAGCAAAGTTTCTGCCCAGAACAAACACTCGCCATATATCTCAGAGTCACGGATTCCCCCCCGGAATGTCTCTGCGGGTCTTTTCAGCTTAATTCTGTGTTGAAAGGGGTATCAATACATGTTAACAGCCTTTATGTGCTGGAGGGAGGGGTGTTTTTTTTCTTCCCTCCCTTCGCCCATCACTCATTAGAGCCCTCAAAGCTGCATGGGCTGGGAGCATTCACTCTGCTTCAAACATACATCGGCGCTCGCCTACAAAGCCGAGCAAATCCATACAATAATATAGCTCTTAGTGGGAAGATGAAAAGCAAGGGAGGGCCAAGGAGGGAAGTTAAGCAGAGCAGGGATGCTATGCAAGCTAGGAGCCCCTTTGTGTGGAGTGAAGACCTTCCAACTCTGCGCAGAAAGTACTGCAGGGTTTTTCATTGACCCTCCAGAGCCACCAGCCTCCCCTGGGCTGAACTGGGCCCAGCAGCGGGATTGAATAATGAGGGACACAGGACAGAGGAAAGTGAGGAAAAGAGGTGAGCTGAAACCCTGAAAGTTTTGGGGAGATTCCCATCTTTGCCAGGCAGGGAATAGACACAGTGGCGACAGGGAAAAGGACTCTTAGCCCGGCAGAAACAGGAAATCAGCACCGAAAGCATTGAAAAGCACTTGACTAAAGGTACAGAGTTAGAAACACACACGTTGCCAGCTTTCTTCCTCCTTTTTGGGAGGAAAACAACTCAGGTGCATCTGCCCGATGCTGTTCTCTTGATGCAAATACCGATGTGGCTGTAAGCCACGGCGGGATGCAGTAAGCTGCTCTTGCCACACTTTTGCTGGCCTGACTGGTATGCTTGGCCTTCTGCAGGACCCTTCTCCCCAGTGTGCTCACAGCACAGCCAATAAAAGACCACAGAGTGCCCCTTTCACAGCTCCCAGGAACGCAAAGCCCCTCCATTGCTCCGACGACGCTACTTTTAGGGACGTGACAAGGTTGCTTAGCAAGGAAGTTCCCATGTGTTCACCAACAGCCATAAAAGTGATTCCAGCAACACACAGATTGATATAAAGAGATATAAAAGTCCCCGAGAGATATAAAACACAGTCACGAGCTCACTTTGGACTCTCTGGCCTACCGTTTTATGGAGAGAGACGGGTGTTTGGGTTTCGGCACCGTTCCCGGCAGCAAAGTGCAGTAGTACAAGGAAGTTGAGTTTGATTTATTTTATTTTTTCCCTCTCTCCCTCTCACACCTGAGTGGATAGATACGCTCCATCACTGATTTACAGGGGAAAGGGGGAGAAGGATCAAACGTCTCAGCTGCTGATAAGGCGACAGCACTGCGCGACACGGCGATGTCGTGCCCCGCACGGGAGGAGCGGGCGCGGGCAGGGACGCGGGCAGCGCCGGGGGGCTCTGGCCGCTCCGGCCCTGCCAGCACCACTCCCCGGCTCCAGGCGAAATAAGGAAGAAGAAACGGCCTCCTAAAGGACTTTTCTCCCTTTTATACTGCCTGAGCTGGATTGTCAGAGTCAAAAGCCGTGAAGCCCAGACTATTTATTAATTCATCGGGTCGTGTGCCACAAATCAAGCCCAATTCTGTTCAGCCACCGTGAAGCTCAGCAGGGCTGCCTCCACTAACGCTTTGTGTGGAGGCAAAGTTGTTCAACAAGCCCTCTCCTGCCAGCTCCTAATCTCTTCACAAATGAATTGCTTGAAGGAAACACTTAACAGGTACCTGTCAGTGTAAACAACCTGGTGGGCTTCCTAAATGCCAAGTTGATCTCTAAATTCCTCACATCACGCACTGGTTGTGTGCCTGCATTACACGAGATTGCTATTTTATTTCATACAAATTCCAGCTTTATCATACTGACCTGGCCTCCTTATCTCTCTCCCCAATCCAGCCAATGGCCGGGGTGGGGGGGGAGGAAAGGGAGGAAGGGGGGAGCCCTTAGCAAACTGCTGGTGTCACCTGCAAAGTTGAGAACCTGACTTACCTACCTCTGTTTGCGTTCCCCCCCACCCTTCTGGAGTTAATATTAACTAGCGACTAATGCATTCGGCAACCACTCTGCAAGTTTAACGATTCTGTCCATGAAAGATCTCTCCATGGTTGAAGGGCTCCCGAAGCCGGCGTTTAAAGGCTGGGATTTAACGAGAGGTTGCCGGCCGAGCGAGAGAGGGAAGGAGAGGAAAGCAAGGCAGGGAGGCCAGCGGCAGGACCCGGCCGTGCCCGGGCAGCGGGGAGCGAGGGCAAGCAGTGCGCTCGCTGCCCGGCCCCGCTCCGCTTCCCCGCTCCCTGCCTGGCCCGGGGTGCCGGAGCCCCGCTCGCTCCCCGACCTCGCTCCCCTCTTTGCCGCCGGGTACCCGGCCCTGCGGCCTCCCCGGCCCCGCCGCTCTCAGCCCACCTCCCCCCTTTGTGTCTAAGGCACGGGAACAAGCACTGAAGGAGAGGAGGGGGGGGGGGGGAAAGTATTTGTTTTCGTTTCGTTCGTCTGAGGGAAGTTGACAGAAGGTCAGGAGTTCAGACGCTGCCAGCTAATGCAGCGGGAGCGGCCAGCCGCGTAGCCGGCGCGGCGTGCCCCGGGAGAGCCGCGGGGCCGGGGTCAGCCCGCAGTCCGCCCCCGGCCCGCAGCGCACCGCTCCCGACCGTGCCCCGGCTCCCCCCGCGCCCGCCGCCCCGCTCCGCTCCGCTCCGCCGCGCACACGCACCGGCGCAGCCGCGCAGGGAGGGATGCGCCGAGCCCCGGCGGGAGCCCGTCTCCCGCGGAGCCGCCGCCGCCGCCGCTGCCGCCGGGCTGCGGAGGGAAGGGTGAAACCCGAGCCGCCGCGATCGATACGCGAGGGGAGTAAGTGGAGCTGAAAATGCGAGAGATGCGGCTCCGGAGGCAGCGGGGGCGGAGGACCGCGGGTGCGCGGAGGGGCGCGGGCCGCGCCCGAGCGGGGACCGGCTCCCGCTCCGCTCCGCTCCGCAGCCCTGCGCGGGGCGGCGGCGGCGGCGGGCGGAGGCGCCGCCGCGCTCCGAGGTGCGGTGCGATTTAAGGTGGTCGGGAGGAGATGGTGGCGGCCGCCGGTCCCTCGCCCCGAGAGACCCGGCAACGTGCGGAAAATCAGGCCGAGGAACGGGGAGAGTTTGGGAAATTCCACCCCCCAGCCCCCCTTCCCCGCGTCCACTCCCCGCCTAGTCCTTCCAGGCGAGTCCTGCTCTAGCACTGAAGGTGGGGCTTAAATGTATTAATATTAAAAAAGCGCTGTTGACCTATATTTGGAGGAAACCCATTTCCAGTGTCTAGATTGCATGTAGTTTCTGAAACTCCGGGATTAGCAGAGCAATTGACTTCGCTGAGCTCTCTGTTGAGCATGAATTATAATTACGAGGTGACTCGGAGCGGTTCTCTTTCTCTCTCTCTTTCTCTCAGCTTTATCTTTTTTTTCCCTTTCTTTCTTTTTGTTCATAAAATAGTTCCGCAATCCAATTCCACCCGAAATCCAATATTTACCCAGTTGTAAACCTTGTGCCATCAGATTTTTTAAAACAGAAGGTGATGCAATGCCGATAAGTTGCAAGTCCCTCCCCTATGGAAGTACCAGAGCATTGGCGGCGAGCATCCTTAAAGAAATATCAATATATTTACGCTCTGATGGGCACAATTGCAAATGATGGTATTGCAATACGAGCTATATAATACGGAATCAGATGAGGAATGGTCGATCCGGCTTCAGCTGCCTTTTGTGAGTGCACGACTGCATGCCTACTAAATTTAGAATATGCTCGCGACAACAATAATAATAATGAAGGTTAAAATGAAATGAAAAGGAAAAAAAAGAGAAATGAAATAAAATATATAGAGAAAAAAATCAAGTCAGCAGGCGCAGCAACCGCGGACTACGTTTGTAATAACGAGTGGGTGGCCTGGCGGTCACTATACACTTGGGGTCCTCTGAGCTGTATGCAATTCGTTTGATCAAAGTGCATCCTTGGGGACAAATGCAAACAGCAATCTCTAACCAAGTTACAGGGAACGCCATGGCACGGTAATGACTGTAAGTATCACACAGATTCCCCCACCAAATATCGAAACAGCTCCAGTTCCAGCCCCTGCTAACTTGGCCGGATAGATGGTATTTACATTCAATGGGGAAACTAGTCGAGTTTGGAGGGGCGGGGGGAGGAGGGGGAGAGGGAAAGGGGGGGGCTTTCAAAAATACTAAGACAGATGCGTCCTTTAGGATTGCTCAGAGAGGTTAACAAACACAAATACAGGTATCTCTGTGGCTCTACCTGAGTCATCAGTCTGTCAGCTCCCGTGTTCTCTTCATCCTTAAAAATAATGTCAGGGTTGTAATTTGGGGTTAGTTCTTTAAATCTCTCGGAGTTTCTTGTGATCTTCCCTTCATATCTTCCACTGGCCCCTAGGGTCTTCTCTGCCACATTGGGAATAAACTGCTTATAGGCTAAAGGGGTCAGCTTTTTGGGGTGTCTCCTTTTTCCAATGCCCCTGCCTGGTCCACAAGTCAGCCCAGAGGAGACTAAAAGAGCGCAGATGAAGCCCACCAAGAGAATTCTTGTCAACAGCAGCATTTCGTCCATTGAATCCAATTACTTCAAAGCTCTCTGTGCCTATCCCTGGCTGTCTCTCTAGAGCTCTCTCTCCTCCTATGTCCTTGTCTGCTTTCTGAATCGTATACTATCCACCGATCCCTAGCAAGACAGGTGCTGGAATGGCAGGCTTTAGGTCGCTGATAACGGAACACATCGGAGTTTGGTCGGGAGACAGCAATCGAGAGACAAAAAAAGGGTCTGATTTTAATGGTAGCAAAGCAAGACGCTAGTGAGAGGAGTCTGCCTTTAGTTCTATATTATAGCTGCCAGGGCCGAGAGCTGATTGGCCAAGGCGAGGCAAGCTTGTCTTCTGATGTTAACCCTCAAAAAGGCAACAAATTCTTGAAAGATTTTTTTTTTCCTTTTACCTGAAGGGCTTGGAGCTGAGAGGGGTGGAGATCGCGCTTTCTTGGGATAACATCAATTACACGCTTTTTTTTTTTTTCTTTTTTCTTTCTTTCTTTTTTTTTTTTTTTTTTTTTCTTCTTCTGTTGTTTTTTTTTGTTTGGTTTTTTTTTTTCCTCCAAAAACTTTCTTGGCAGAATGGTACATTTGTCAGCAAGAGGAACAGATGCCTCTCTGAAAGAGGGGGAAAAATTAAGATTAGCAGGCTGCTACAGTGCAAATCAAGTTTCTAAGGGCAGTTGTGGTTAAATAAAATGCCGAATTATCGGGGAGCCGTGCAAATAGGAACATACTTGGGTAATATTAACACCCCGGGGGGGAATAATGCCATTTCAGAGCGCACCCACCTAAATGGCTTTGTAACAGGTTTCTTGCCCCTGAAAAGGGAGATTGCTCTCCCTCCCAAAGACATACATTTTTAAACACACTCGCCTTTTAGCTGATAAGTGACCACTTTAACAGCAGAAACAGGTCTGATGCGAAGCGGCAGTTAAATGAAGTTAGTGTGTCTGACTTGTGTATCACACAACTGCAATGTGGCACTTTTTTTTTTTTAATAAAATCAGGACTATCACCCGGTTTAAAATAACGTTGTATCTTCGGAAGTGCACGAATAGTCAGCTGATTAAAAATAGATGGTCTCCTGAGCACACTGGGGCTATATTCTTTGTTTCTTTGGTCAAAGTCGGAGAGGAGCGTTTTAGACTCTTACACCTCCTTGCGGGGTGTCATTAAGTTTTTAAGAAAAGCATAGTGTTGAAAGCATCCGCAAACACAATTAACAGAGATCGATCCAAGCAAAGTGAATGGAAAGGGGATAAGTTTAATGTTAAATTAATTGTTATCTCATGCAGCGTGGCAAGTGATGTCTTTATCCCGATCTCCAAAAGCTACTAATCAGACAAAGGTGTTGAGAGACGAGCAAAATTGCAGAGATGAGGCTGATAGAGCAGGTTAGACAGAACAGTAGAGTTCCATATGAACAAACACTTCTCTGCCTGCAAAGTGCTCATTTGCTTTTGCTCCTAAGAAAATACAATTTGTCCTAGGATCTAGAAAGTTTCAGGACTTTTTTAGGAGTTCTTAAAAATTCCAGAACGGTGTGCTAAAGTAATTCAAAGTCCACTTTCTCAGAAAAACAAAACACATCCCAAAAAATAAACTTTATTTAAGTTGTGGGGTTTAAAAAGAAAAAGAGACAGAAAAAGGAAAAAAAGAAATAAAAAGAGCTCTTTGGGGTGAAAAACTATATGGAAGTTTTCTGGTCTGTGACATTGAGCTGAATAGTAATCAACTTAAACCTTAAAAATGGATTTTAAAATCAGCTTTTAAGTGGTAAAAAGTTGTATATCCGTAAACTGCACAAACAGGTCAGCACGGACTTTTCAAGGGATAAAGTAGTCTTTTCAGGTAAACTTTAGAAAAGAGGCGAAAGAAGTGGTCCGAAGTGGTCTCATGCTGACTCTAACTGGTGCTCTTTCATCTTTTTTAGCCTATGCTTTTCTTCTGCTATTTATGTTTCTTTGTGGAGTTTCAGTGAGTCGTCGATTTCTCTTTCCGACCTTTAAATTGAGGAGTTTTGACTTGGAAATGGGTAAAAAGTTAGAAAGTCAGTAGCTTGGCTCCTGGGTTGTTATCAACCAACTTAGTTGCAGAAACAAGTTGTATAACAGCTAAATACCTGCTTCATGCTATTAAAAAACAAACTTAAGTTTTATCTCCCCGTCTGCGTGCATGCGAGAAGACAGATACAAGGAATATATAATTTATACAAAAGAGGGTATGTTCTTTTGATGTGGTTGCCTAAACAGCATGACTTGATATAACAGTTGATTAAACAGCGCCAAGGAATAAAAGCTATTCTTAATGGTGTGGAATACGGCAAAACTTTTATCGCCCCTCTTACCTTGTCCCCCTCCCCATGGAAAGAAGATCGATATCCCAGGCACTGGATGGGTGGACATCGCAGTGAAGAAGTCTAAAGAATAAGGACAAACTCCCTCATTATCAGATTGCCATATGTACGAAGCAGTCACCCAAAGATTAACAGGGAAGGAAACGCAAAGAAGGAATTAATTAAATGCAAGTAATAAATGCGCGGGGGGGGGGGGTGGGGGGGTTGGAGGGAGAAATCAAGAAAAGTTGTAACAGTGGGAAGCTCGAAATCCCCCTCCTATCAAATTAGATGTGAAAGAAAGCAGAGCTGGGGGAGCGGGGAGGCTCTGCTCAGCCTCAGCGCAGGCTGGAGCAGGCGGCGGCCCCGCCGGGAGCCGGGCGGGGGGAGCCGGGGGTGAAGGGAGACACCGGGGGAAGCCGGGGGGGAACCGGGCCGGCGCTCCCGCCCGCCCCGCCGAGCCTCCGGGATGCGCCCTGCCTCTCCTCCCCACCAGGAGCTTTTCTTCTTTCTTTTTAATTATTATTTAAATGCCACAGCTTCTGGGAAAACAACAGCCCCCGAGTCCCCGCTCCGCGCTGCCGGCAGCACGGGGGGCGGGGGTCCCGGCCCTGCCCTCGGCCCGCCGGCCCAGCCCCGGCCCCGGGCCGCGGGGGAGCCCCGAGCCGAGCCCTGCCCGCCCCACACCTCCCACAGCAAACACCCCAGAGCTGCAGCAGCCCCCGGCCGGCACCGACGCCTTCTTTAGAGGGTCCAGAGCCCACAGTCACCGCTGTCCCCATGGGCCCCGGGTCCCGCAGGGCTGCCCAGCGTGAGGGTGCCGGGGAGGCCCCTGAGCGAGGCCCCTCAGTGGAACTGCCCGGCTCCGCTGCCCTGCCCACAGCGCCAGGTCCATCGTGGAGCTCCTCAGCAGCCCCCAAAGCCCTGCTGCAGTGCTGGGGTCCCTGGGTCATCCTGACCCTGATCCACACCACAGTCCCACTGTGATGGAGCATCCACTACGGACCCCACTGAGTCCCAGTGGAGGCACCCAGCACAGCGCCATGGCCCCACACTCCTGGCTGACACACAGGCTCTTCCACACTGCAGTACCACTGTGGTGGAGCATCCCCTATGGACCCCACTGAGTCCCAGTGCAGGCACCCAGCACAGCCCCATGGCCCCGCACTCCTGGCTGACACACAGGCTCTTCCAGGGGCTCAGCCAGACCCACTGGGAGCTCCCACTGTGGTGGCATGGATGGGGCCATTGCCTGCACTGTGCTGGGCCTTCCCCTCCAGCCTGGGCTGCAGAGGCGCACTGATGGATGCGCCCAACCCCCAGACAAGCTCTTTGAGAATCAGATGTTATTTACCTTCTTTTTTATGAAATTTGGATTTGCTGTTGGCTGCAGGCTCTGCATAAAGCTAAGGAAGGGTTCAGAGTGTGCAAGAGAGGTTGCTCATTGACCATTTGAAGTTTCCAGATTTTCCTTGTACTGATATATTTTGATTGATGAATCTCAAAATACAGAAAACTACACATGCAAATGTTGTGTGACTTTTAACTGGATCTCAGCTATTTATCATCCTTAATAGCCAATATTTGCCCTCATGCCTAATGTATAATTTTGAAAATAAATTATCCATTTTTAGAGCAAGGAAGCTTCATTCTTGTAGCCTCTTTGCACCTGCAGCGCTTCCCAAGAAATTTGGGATCATGGCAATCATTGCCGGAGAAGTAGATCATGAATAACTTCAGTGAAAACAGAGGTTATACTAGAGTAAAACTGTTGTAAATAGAAGGACACTCAGGCAGGATTTTCACCTGAAGTTTTGTTTGATTCTTTTATATACCCAACCCTCCTTCATAGCCCATTTTCTTTAAAGGAATTGGGGCACATCCCTGTTGCCCATCCTCGTGGTGTTGCAATGCCTATCTTGAAAATCAACTTGGAAATTTCAGTTCAGAAATACTGGCTAGCTGGCAACTATATAATGACAAGCAGAACAAGTCTTGTTCTTTGGTGTTTTCTTCCAAAAACCCCGAAACCCTGGCACCGACAAGAAAAATTAAGCTTGTAGTTTTCCACACATTTGCTTTGACAGTAAAGTTCAGGGAGCCATGCAGATGAAACTTGGTATTGTTTTGCTGTGCCCTTAGTCCGGGCATTTCTGCTACAAGAAAAAACATTTTGTGTATGGAGAAGTAGAAAATATTTGCTTTCCAGAATAACTGTGTATTGATTTTGCAGTTTTTATATCCATTTGCTAGTGGATTAATGCTGATCATTGTCTTGGATATGGTCAATAGAGCCTTTCATCATACATGCAAAAATTTTTGTAGGCAGAATGATTCATAAGACATTGTTATCTAGGTTTTGTTGTGTATTTGCTGTTGAACCAAACTTTAAAGCAGAATTTCCCACAGGTTTCCTTATATCTTCATCAGGGCAATATGTAGTGTCTGATTATAGGTTTATAGAGAAACCCTTACATTTCTCTTTTAGGTATTTTCATTTCTCCTTGAATAACCCAACAGTTTCTCATTCCAAAAGTCCCAGGTGGGAGTGAGTATAATTTTTTTTCCTTCTTGGATTGTAATCCGCATCCCTTTTGCAGTTACTTCCTTCTGGTCATGAATGGGGAAAATCCCAAGCGAGGCGTTTCAGTCCACGGGGACGGTGGGAGAGAAGCAGCCACTAGGGGAGCTCGATGTTGGGAGTAACCCCTGAGCACCTTCCTCACGGCTTACACAGCTTTTCTGCAGTTGAAATTTGAAAGCAGGTGTTAAATTAAAAAAAAAAAAAAAAAAAAAAAAAAAAAAAAAAAAAAAAAGCAACATACCAAATAGGCAAGTTTTGGAGCTTTATTTTGGAATTTTTTTTATAACAGCTTTATAGCCAAATATCCAAAAATAATTTTCTTGTTGTTCCGTCCATTGAATTGTGAGGTGATAAATGGCCACAACACATATTTCTTAGCTTCTGATAGCCTATAAAATGAGGAGATACTGAGATGAAGCTGCTTAAGCAGCAGCCATGAGTACAAGAATGTCTAATGTTTAGTCCTAGTTGTAAAGTTGACTTGCTTTCCTGGTCGTTGGCAGGTGACTTAGATTCAAAGTTCGCATCACGTAAACATTGCTAAGAATAAACCTTCAAAAGAAATCGTATCTTTCTCTTGTTGTCATTGTTATAAAAATTGTTGACTGGATTATTAATGGTTTGTATGTTACTTTGGGTTTTGGTTGTTTATCTAAAGAATTTATCTGGGCAACAGAGTCAATGATCATTAGAGGTTGTGGGTGTATGAAGAGCCAAAATAGATCTTTTTCTCTATGCAGATCAATACTAGCAGGTTCTTACTTGGCTGTCTTTGGGTCCCACCTATTCACAAATGTACCTCAGTATGAAGAAACTATTCTAAGAGATGTGCTCTCATCTTTTTCAGTATCAATTACTCTGGAAGCTAATAAAATGTTTAGTGTAAATAAAAAGCCTATATTTAATATATATTAATACTCCCCACAAATGGATAATGAAATTATTACTTTTTAGCAAGACCTACATTTTAATGTATTGTTTTATTTTCAGAAAAGGAAAAAAAAAACATGGATACATAAAAAGCATTGGAAAATGCAAGTAATTCTTAGCTGTCTGACTTGCACAGTTGTGTTTTAGGGAAAAAGTGCAGAGTCATATTTTGGAATATCAAGTGATAGTGCATCTCCCTGTCAGTGTGATATGACAGCCAGACAGGGGATGCTAAGAGAAACCTGAAGGCATGAGATAAATTCAAACTTAACTTGCTGGCTCTTGCAGTGTGAGGTTGGCTCGTTCAAAGTACACAAACCAACAGACTGGATCAAGGCTCTCTGTTTGGGCAGAGATCAGAAACAAAGCTTGCCCTCTAAAGTCCACCTCATAGCCAGATCCAGCCATGGTAACCACTGTATTCACTGGGCCATGGTAGCAGGAGAGGTATGTGCATGATTGTCTTAGTTTTTCTTGTTTCCTTACATTTGCAGACTATTTTTGAGCATAGTTTACATGTTTTCTTTCTTTTTCCCTGGCATATTTACACCCCAGCTTTTTAAAACGCTTTGTTCATGCCAGTCAGTTTAGCAATGCGCTTGTTAAAACAGTTCCTAATATATTGTATATGACTGAAAATGACTGAATTGTTCTATTTCTTTCTGACCCCAATAAAAAGTGTCCCCGATATTGTTTGAGTCACTCCCTGTTCACAAGAGCCTACATGTATGTCACCGGGTGACTTTGAAACATTTCTCAGCTACATCAGTTCAACTGCTCTTATTTATTTATTTAGATTTGTAATAATGACAGTAAATGGCCATCTGAATCAATCTGGGCACTTTGCAGTCATTAATACTGCAGCATCGATATCACATAACACAATTATAGTGCAATAAATTACCCACATGCCTCATCTGTTGCCCAACCAAAATAAGAACTCCCTGTATCTATCACATTGCTCATTTATGCCCTTTCCCTCTAAAACACCTTGATAGCGGAAAAAAGGGCTTTGAAATTGTTCCTGAAAGCTTAACAAAACCCTGTCCTTTCCAAGGGAAGATGCAGATATGAGAGTTGAGGAAATGGCATGTGGGATGCTACATCAGCTGTCCTTATGAGAAGAGAAGGGCCCAATCCTCCACACAGACTACTCATAAAGTTACTTAAATTAACATCAGAAAATCTTAGAACATCTTTCACTGATCACATCTGCAACTGGATTGTGTGACAGTTCAGAAAGACTTCTGCTCTCTCGTCTCAAACCATGTGGGGCTTCCAATGACAGAACCAAAACCTGGATTTTTTGTTGAAACCCTAAGTCACTGACACAGCTCTGAATCCAGTGTGAAGCCAGAACTAGGAGCAGCCTGTCACACTGCACATCATTCTGAGCTTCCCTGTTGCTTTGAGAAATAATTTAGCAGTGCCCAATTCAGCATCTTAACCTTCAAGTGTGGAGGGACTTGGGTGACTGCAGGAAGATCAGCACCTCAACCCCACTATGAGAGCTGATGATGCAAGGACCTCTTTCGTGCTGCCTCCTTCTGAGTAGCAGCAATGATTGTTTTTACCTCAGATAGATTTTGGAGCATCTTTACTGGAGAAACAGAGGAAGGGAGGGACAGAGGGAGGGAGGGAAAGAGGAAGGGAGGGAGGGAAGTTTCTCGAGTGCAAAGAGTCCTTTGTGCAACCATGAAGCTCAGAGCTCCTGTGCTGTTTTGTCATGGGCTGGAAGGGGAAAGAAGCTGAACCAATGATTTTGCAGATGCAGTAGCTCAAAGCAGCAGTAATCCTTGGATTCAAGAAATAGGAATACTTTTTCCAAGTTCCCACAGGATCCCCTTAGGAAACCCATTAGAACAGCAGACTTGACCCTGGTAGGCCTTGATTCAAAGTCCTCTGGATTCAATAGGAGCCTTTCTGTTGTTTTTGGTGGATTTTGCATCACTTTGATGTTAAGTCCATCACATTTGTGTTGCTCAGAGCAATCTGCTTGGGCTGCTGTTAACAATTCCTCAGATTCATACATAAAAGCAGGGAGGTAACACTATGGTTTTATAGCATCAAAGTAACGTGCCCTGCTCAGTTCCCAGTGAGATTTCTTTGGGTAATTCAACAAGCAGCTCCACAGGGTAACAAACTGTGTTAACTATTCATGCTGGATGTTTGTGTCTCCTCCACAACTGCAGCAGTATTGCCCAAATCTGCTGTAACGTGACAAATAATCTATTGGTCAAATTTGTTTGTAGAATGAATCAATTCCAATCAGTAATTGCCTTTGGGCAACAGTTCAATTATGGCCTTATCTTTTGCTCCTTGCTGTTGTAAAAACATCTAAGTAAGTTTTGAAGAGCAATTTGCTTCATTAGTGCTCAGAATCAGGCAGTGTTGATGTTGATGCTTATTTTATTCCTATAACCATGTTTTCTGTGCATGGCTTCTTTGTGGGCATGGAGTAACAATGCAGTGGCAATACCATAGCACACAGTGAACCATGCTAAATACAAATTAACATTGATAACCAAGGGGGAGTATGATGCATCTCTCACCCCAGTGCTGGAGTTGTGAGATCTCTGCATCTCTCAAGGTTCAAACAAGAGATGCTGTTTTTCTTTCAGTTCTTCTCTGTGTTTATTTTTCTCTATAGAAAAAAAAATACTTGCTGGAGGTGCAGAGTTTTCTTCAGAAGGAAAAAGCACACTCTTGAAATATTCATCATAAAAAAAAAAACATGACTAAAAAACCCCACACTCTATTACTTCACTCAGCCTTTCTTTCAGAAAGCAAAATAAATCATAATTTATGCATGGAGACTTGAAAATCGTCACAAAGTAGCATAAGGGCAGCCTGACAAAATAAGGCACAGACCGTAGGCTAGAAAATTACCCACCATGTAAACAAGGTGACACAGACAATTGGGCACTGAGAGCTTAGTGATTTTTGAGGCAGGGGAAAGCATTTTGCTGATATAACCTAAGGGAATTTGAAATCACTCCAAAATGCACTACCTGAAGACAGGCAATTTTTTGGAATGTGTGCATATTATGTCATTATATCTAAATATGCTGAGCAAAGAGCAGGATAATATTTCCCTTTCCTTTATGCTGTTAAAATGAATTCAATTTGGGGCAAAACTGCTCAGCTTTAATCAGTATTTTTGTGCATTAGTATCCAGTTGAATCCCAGGGCAAGCCAAACAAGCTGCAGACATTGGTGCAGCTTGATATTGCTATTTTTATTCATTTCTGTTTATTGCAGCAAAGCTTAGAAGCCAAGAGAGAACCATCTTACTCGGCTTTACCCAAACAAATATAAGAACATCTCTTCTTCAAAGAGCCTACCCTCTTATTTGTACTGTTTGTACTTCACCTTATCTGTGTGAAGGCCCATTGAAGTAAGTGGAACAATTTACAGAATGAGGCATATTATGATTTCCAATCTGATGTAGCAAAATGAAACTTTTATAAAGTCCTCAGCTGCTCCAGATAGGATGCAGTGGGAGAAATACCTCTCTTGCCTTAGCTGAAGGTGTCATCCACACATTTTAAAGCTTTCTGGCCAAACTCATCTCTCGATATTGCCGCAGCAATTATACTCAGAGTGATTCAAACAGGACTGGATACTTACATAATTGGAGTATCTATGCTGAATAGACAGTTTTAAATGATGTGTGAGCTTCAGTAATTTTGAAAGAATTAATTATTTGGAGCCAACAGGAAACTCTCCCTTTAAACACCTTTTTGTGTAAATAACCATTTTGAGGTTTGGCCAGCAGTATTCTCAGAACTTGGCTGGAGCCAAGGGGGAAAAGGTTTTAAGGACTCCTGGTGATTTGGCAGCACAGTGATCCTTTTTAAGCAATGAGCTGTGCATCTGCAATGTCTGGAACAGAATTGAATTGTGACAACTTCACAAGTCACTGTGAGAGGGCATCCTCACTTGTGGCAAATGTGCAAGATAGGTTTATCACAGAATCACAGAATGGTTTGGGTTGGAAGAGACCTTGGAAACCATCTAGTTCTGACTCCCCTGCCATAGGGACACCTTCCACTCAAAGCCCTGTCCTACCTGGCCTTGGACACTGCCAGGAATGAGGCACCTGCAACCTCTCAGGGCATCTTGTGTCAGTGCCTCACCGTGCTCACAGGAAAGAATTTCTTCCTAGGATCTCAACCTCCCTTCTCTCAGTTTGAAGCTATTCCCCCTTCCCCTATCCCTCCGTGCCCCTGTCAAAAGTCCCTCTCCAGCTCTTGTCTAGTCCCTTGAGGTAATGGAAGGTGCTATAGGATGTCCCTGCAGCCTTCAAGTCTCCAGGCTGGATAACCTCAACTCTCTCACTTTGCCTTCACGGGAGAAATGTTCCAGCCTTCTGAGCATCTTTGTGGCCTCCTCTGGACTTTCTTCAGCAAATTCATGTCTTTCTTATTTTGGGGTCCCCAGAGCTGGAGACAGCACTGCAGGTGGGCTCTCATGATGGCAGAACAGAGGGGCAGAATCTCCTCCCTCAACTTTCCTCAGCCAGCTGGATGCCCTTCTTTTCCACAGAATCACAGAATGTTCTGAGTTCAAAGAGAACCACAAGGATCATCAAAGTCCAGTCTCTGGCCCTGCACTGGACAGCTCCAAGAATCCCACCACATGCCTGAGAGCATTGTCCAAATGCTTCTTGAGCTCTGCCAGGTTGGTGCTGTGACCACTGCCCTGGAGAGCCTGTGCAGTGCCCAACCACCCTCTGGGTGAAGAACTTTTTTCTAACATCCAAACTAATAATTTTGATGCTGCCCAGAACACAATTGGCTCTCTGGGCTGCGAGGGCATAGTGCTGGGTCATGTCCAGCCTCTCATCCACCAGCTCTGCTGGATGCTGTGGATCAGTCTAGGCAAGCTTGTGTTGCTTGTAGGTGCAGGAAGCTGGGAGAGCCTGAGTGGCTCGTTATGGTAGGTGAGATGCACTGTGGTGACTAATTCAGCCTTGCCACCACAGTGCTTCCTTGAATCCATAAGTGGCTTTTGAAAATGTCACTCAGGTAGCATAATGTTGCCCAAGTTGTTTGGTGAATCAAAAATCAGGCTGTGAATTACAAGTCCTACAGAGGAAAGAAGCAAAAGAACTCCACACCTTTCATTTTTCAAGTCACAAACACAACGTAGATAATGGATATCTTTAATTTGTATTCACATTTTCTAGCCTGATGTCTTAAAACTCACTATTATTTTCCCTAGAAATAAGGATTATTTCAATCTATGATTAGATTATCAGCCTCCAAAAAACTTCTTCTAAGATCTTAATATTCTAAGACCTTAATGACAGCCACTTAGAAAAACAAGATTTTTTAATTCTTGCACTGTGCAGTTTTTATTTCCTGTTGAATGCATTTATTATACATTAACATAATTACTTTAATTTATTATCTTAGTAAATGTCAGGCCCATAAGATGTTGGTGTATTCCATGGGTTACATCGCGCTCATTCTGTTTAACAAAGAACCTCGAACAAATGATCAAACTCAGCCTCACGGTTCTACTTCACAAAGGCATTTTTGAAAGACCATTGTGCTATAAAAAATGTGCACTTGTAATTAAATTCTGCCTTTGTTTATACCTATTGTGTATTCCTGTTGTGATCCACACAGACTGAGACCTGTGAAGCCATGTCCAGCTGGCTGGGATGCTGAAAAGCCCTGTGCTGCTGGTTCTAATCCTAGTCCTTTTAATGTATTAAATCACTCTCACGTCCTGAATTTGAGATAGAGGTTTTTCTTGTTTGATCTTTTTCCCCCTAAAGTTTAAAAATGTTAGAACCATCAAATTTGCTGTTTAAAAACCTCTTAGATTCTGCTTAACACATGGGACAAAATAAGAAATTATCCCAAGAAATTTATTTAACTTTGGTTCCTGATCCCAGATCAGGATCACGTTCATCTTTACCTATGATGTGATCAGGATCCCAGCATATTTGCACTTATTCATAGCTTCACTATTAAAAATGCAAATTTTGGAGCAAGTACATATTAGAGGCACTGGCTACAACACTGTACATCATCTGCTGTGCTTCATCAAGAGGGAACTGCAACTCCCCCTTTCTGCCCTTTGCAGATTCCCTAGCAGCAGGTACTTCACAGGAAACTGCTGACCACACAGTCCTCTTAGAGGAGGGTTAAAGTATGCTCCTCAGGCTCTTGGAGTTTCTGAACAATCTTTTTATTCCCCAAGGAAGGCATGCAACTTCCTGTAGAGGGTTATAGACCCATGTTTTTCAAAAGAAATTATTGCAAACACTGCTCCTGATCTGTGTTGGCAGAATGCACTGGAATGGCTCCATAAAAGTCATGTTTGGTTCATATACTGTCAATAATTATAGGAATAATATCCTAATCTGGCATATTCACAGACTACATGATTTCAAATATTTGCCTCTGATTTTGTCAGTGCAATGCATTGACAAGCTCAAAGAAGGCAGATCTTGTCTTGACAAAGCATCTGTACTCTCTATTTCTGTAAACCATCCCCATGACTTTGGAGAGGCCTTCTTAAAACACTTTTAGTTTCTGAGATAGTTTCAAATACATAGCTTCTGAGATCTGTGCTATAATATTTAAAATATAAGTTATTCATGATTTTCTACAGAACAAAAAAGTTTCATGGGCTGAGAGCAAGGGAGATGAAAACAGAAAAACAAAGCAGGGAATCTGTTTCTCTCCAGATTGGAAAGAAAATCCAGTGTTTTCTTCAAACCCCTCATCTCACTGTGAGCAGACCACTTTATGGGAATATATACAGAAGGAATGGATACCTCTCTGAACAAACCTGTTTGAGTAGGACTCTCTTAGACCAGGTTTTCTATATGTGTGCAGCCCAAAGAATGCCTCAGGAGAGTTATTGAAGTCTAATATAGTTTATGAGACATCATAAATATCTCCTCTCCACAGAACTTAATTTATTTTTGAATTTGATAGAGTTCCCAGAACAAATAGATAATCCTTCTAAAATGCAGACATAAACTATGAAAACATGTTTCTAAGAAGCAAAACCATTGACATTTTTGATCAAAATCTAAATTTTTTTGTCTTGACATAGAAATCGAACAGCTTTTCTAGATTTTTTTTAAAAAAACAGGATTAAAAATTATTGTGCTGGGAAATTTTTCGTTCTAGATTAAATGAAGAAGTACATTTTCAATCCTTCTTCTCTGAAATTGTTATTGGAATGATTGAAATCTTCTAGTCCATCACATTTTAGGCAAGAAAATTTGCACCTAGGTGTCAACTAGAAGCCGTTTTCTTGCCAGTGCTGGAGATGCCACCAGTACTCTCAGCTCTGATCATAACTGGGCTTCTCTCCTTCACCATTGCTCCTGGGGAAACAGCAGTCTGCAGGCAAAAACCTTTGCAATGAGTACCTTTGTGGATGATTTCTCATAGATTTATGAATGAAAATCTACTGTCCAGCTTGTCTTTTTTTTTTCTCCTCCTGAGAACACTGTTCTATTCTTCCTTGCTGAGAAATGCAGAGAATTTCAACTTAAGACATTTTAAAAAGTAATATGATCAAAAATGTCTGTTTTTTCTTTCATAATGGTGCACTTTACTTACTCATTCCCTGTTGAAGAATGAGAAGGAGCATTTACCCCTGCTACATAACAACATTTTCTTTATTTTTAGACTGTCAAGTACCAGACTGAGAAGGATCTCAGCTGGAACTGCATTTGGTGTGAAGATGTAGATCATTCTTTGTCCTTGATGATCTTAGAGGTATTTTCCAACCTTAATGATTTTATTGTCTTATTTTATGTTGGGGTCCTGTATCTACTTTTGATAAGAGGTTAAACCTATGAAATTTCAACCTTGCAAATGTCTGTTGCGTGATCTAAGCAGTGTGGAGGACATGGCTGGGCTTGGATGAGGCTTCCTTCCCTCCATGGACAGACAGCCTGGCACAGCTGTCAGTGACCCCAGGAATCTTTCCCCAGGTAGGTAAGTTGGACTCTTGGCCTGATGACATCAGCTACAATTATAATTTCATCTTCACAAGCTCATTTTGAGGCCAATCATAGAACCAGAGACTATCCCTGTGAATGTGTTGGGGGGTAAGCTGTTTTCACACTTTGATCTCCTTTCTGCTGGAATCTCTTGTTGCATCCTGGGTCCAAGGAGGAGATGAGCTGGAATATGCCTCTGTTACTCGTGCAATTTGTGAGTTTAATTTTATGAAGTAGTGTGCCCTGAGCTTTCCTTGGCACATTTTTGAGGGAAAAGAGAATCTGACAAGAATTATTAAAGCATCCCTTGAGATGAATGCCCACCACACTTCTGGAACCTGTGCTTAGTTTGTGAGGGTTTCAAGCACCTTCAAGGTGAATGCTAAGACAAATAAGGTAGTCATCTTGGAGCTCTGTCTCTTGAATTTCTCTGTGGATGAGCTTTCCAGCAGAGCTGGCTCATTAGATTTCAGTCATGAGTGGCCAGCAGCTACGAGGTTTTTCTCAGTGCAGAGACTGTCAGTCACATCAGATCTGATTCATTTTGTGATGTGGCTAAGCATCCAAAATGTAACAGGCTGAGACCAATAAGCTAATTTCATTTTTAATCTATGGAAGATTTGTGGCTTTTATGCTGAAATACCAGGGTTCAAAGCAGCTGGTTTCACCACATTCTTGGTGCTGCCCCCTCCTTTAACCCACAGTAGCAGAATCACATGGAACAATTTATGAGCTCATGTTCATCTGAGACCTTGTGTTTCTTTGCTTACTGTACCTTTCTATCTATAAAAAAAAATTAAATAAATATGCTTAAATGAGTCAGTGATTATTGGACTGGGAAGCAGATCTGAATTTTACAATTAAACAGGACACATCCATATTGGGGTACAGGAAGTAAAGAAAAAAAAACAAACAAGAAAACTTTAACATTTTCACATGCCAGAAAAACTAGCTTTCATGTACTCTAAATAAAAGAAAGGTAAGCTGTGTTTGGGAATAAAGACACAGCCTTCAAATTCACTCTTCAAGTATACTCTGTTACAGCAGCATGATTCCTTTTATGATTGTATCCATCATGCTGTCAAAAAAAGAAATCTTATCTTCACTCATTACTAAATATACAAAGAGCTGGGATTTCCACTTGGCAAATGCTCCTGTTTACCTGAAGGCTTGATTTTCCCTGCACTTTGATAAAGTTCATCTGCTGAGATAGACTATACTTTTTAATCCTTAAACTGCTTGAGTTTGTAAACCAAGTTTTGCTCTGAAGTAAGCAGCATGTGCATGGAGTTGCTATTTTCTTTAGGAAAATTAAAGATTTTGTTATGGAAGGAAGCCAAAGGGCCCATCTGGATCTGTCCTGTCTGGGCTGTAAGTTATAGCTCCTGTTTACAACTGCTCTGCAAAATGAAGTCTAGGTGAGGATGCCTTCAGTAGTCACTGTCAGCCTTGTCTTCTCCAGTTTTTTGTCTTCAAGAAAGGTCTATAAATGATGGAGACGAGGTCTTGGCATCTGTCATTCCCAGTATACTCAGACCTTTATAATACACTCTTTCATCATCAAAACCTTACATTAAATATATAAAAAAATGTTGCCAGTTTAAAAGACCCAGAACCAGGCTCTCATGTGCCATAGGTGTACTGTTCTTTATAATGAATGTGAATAATCCTCTTTGAACATGTTGATGCAGACAAACTTCCTGAATCTAAGTATTGCTCTGAGTGCCCTGGATTGCTTCTCTTTCTGTTGCACCCTTTCAAAACTAAAATAACTATTATTATTATTATTATTATTATTATCATTATTATTATTATTTCTATTATAATGGCAACCACAAACCATTACTGAAATCATGGTCCCAGTTTTTTGAGCTGTGTTTAAATGTGAAATCACAAACAGCTCTCTACCTTGTTATTGAAACAAACACAACGTTTAACTCAAATGCAGAAGTGATTTGCACAATAGATATGACAACTTTCCCTTTGGTTTGAGGCTTTATCATCCATTTTAGTGGTCACTACTGTGTCCGTGTCTCTACAAACTCTACTATTGAAGATCATTTGCTCTGTCTGAAACCTGTCTCCTTTGATTTGCAGTTTTGGAGTTACGTGGATTTCTTTCCCCTCCCCATTCTTTTCTTACTTTCCATTTCAGCATTATCCAATTTCCTGTAGGATTCAGTCTCTAAATGTTACTCTGGAGACACCATTCACTACAGCAACCTAGTCCTGCTCTGTCTAAGATGGGATTGCTGCAATAGGTGCTGTTGGAGCAATCCAGCGCTGAAATTCACCTGAGTTAAAGAGTTCCCTTTAATACTTCTTTCTTGTTCTTAGTATTATTTTCTATTATTTAGTCTGTATCATCTGCAGTGTTCAGTCTCATTCATCACATGTCCTTAATCCAGTGAATTAAGTCCAGCTTTGGAGTCCTCATTAATGACTCCTCATTAATGTACCTCCTTGCAGGTAGAACTTGGTTAATTTAACCTTCTAGTTCATTGTTTCTTTCAGGTCACTGGCATAACAATATGAGCAATGATCACCCATACACTAATTCTTTTGAGTTTTCCTGTCCTATCCTGACCTGATTTCACATTAACTTAAACTATATAGACAGTTCCTTATGAACAGTGACCTACCCTTCAACCATTTGTATAGGAGTTTATGCTTTTGCATGGTGCTATATCCAGAAGTCAAGAATTCTGATGTCCTTACATGATTTCTCTGTAGTTATGACTATCTTTAATTAAACAATAGCTTTCTAGGCGTTCCCCTGCTGTGTTCCTGATTAATGTTTCCAGTAACTTCCCAGTTTATGAAACAAAATCTGCAATCTGTTATCATTTTTATGCCACCTCACCATTGACTGAAATTCTTTATCTGTGTTAAAGATGAACTTGACAAACCCTCTGAGATTTTGCTTTGTAGTGTGTGTAGGTGCACACATACACACAGGGTTCAAATCTGCAACTCACTCCCAGCTTGTCCCCAGCTTCTTGGTGGTGTTCACACACCTTTATCTTAATGACCTGCAGAATATTGGGTGAATGCTGCAAAACACAGGAAGGTTAAAATAGATGGAGAGCTATTTGTGTTCCATTTATATTTACCTACAATTATTTGATTGATTTTCAGTGAAGGGGATTTCATATAGGATGTGGAAAGCTGTTTTTTCCCAATACCTGGCTATTTCCACAGGGGACAGAGGCCTTTAGAATGATGATATTCAGCAGATTTCCTTTAAGAACCCTGACATCTTAACCCAGGGAAGGATTGGAGTGCACCTTTGTAGCTTTCACACAGAGTTGCATCATTCTCTTGGAGAGCCAGGGTGGTTTTTGGCGTGTGCAGTGGTGCAATCAGGCAGCGATCAGATTCAAAGGAGTCCCAGCATTTCCAGGCATTTCCTGGAGTAGTGCACTTCTGTCCTTTCCCCACCCCGTGACCCAGAGTGGGTATTGCTCACTCCTGGGCCCTGCTTCTACCTGCCCTGGTAAAGGTTTAAATGAAGAATTGTCTTTATGTAGATGAGTTAAGAGCTGTTTTTTTTCTGAAAGGAATGATACCAAAATTTTCCTGATTTCCTTCCAAAAGTCAGTAATTTTGCTGGCTCCCTGAACAGATGTGAACCCAAATACCTGAATTATGTGAGTCCTCAATGGAAGGACTTGGACTGGATTTTTCCCACCATTAAGTGTAAAAAGAAAATGAACCCCTTTAAGCATCAGGGTGAAATAAAGGACCAGGAGATTTTCCACAAATACAAAACAAAAAATTCAGCAGAAAAATATACTTGACAGCAGTCTTCACTTGCACCTGAGATGCAGAAGACTGCATGGCTTTGCTTGCTGGAGAATGGAGACTGAGGGTGGGGTTTCCCATGTTTCCAGCATGTGTCCTAATCACTGTAACCTGTGGGAAGTGAATTTTCCCAGTCGTTCCTATGAGAACTTGATCATTTGAATAAATAATTCATCACCATAGGGACAGTATCTGCTTTTTTTTTTTTTTAAATAATCCCTCATTATGTCTTAGCCATTGGGGTATTAAGACTTTTACTGTCTCTTTCTCACATACACACAAACGTTTTCTTTTGACCAGAACCTCCTCTCTGGCCTTGTGTCATCACTAAATAAGTGGGATTTTTACAACCACTGTTTTCATGCAACTGGAAGTTTTCAATGGAAAAACATTGAGATCAAAACCATTTCGTACTAGGTTTATGCCATGAAGAAAGAGAATAATGCCATGTCATGTGACCTAACCAGACTGTTTAATTCATATTTTCAAGTTAGAAAGCAGATTAAAGGAGAAGTGTACAATGGAGATATGCGTCCATTTATATGGTGCCAATAATAATGTTTGTAAACATTTTGATAGTGTTTTTCCCCACAAATTTTGCACATTTCTGTTTCTTTCATTGGGAATGACAAACATGTAGCATCAAGCAGATGGATGATGTGTACTCTCTTTGCCTATACTTTGGGTCAAATATGGCTCTTTGAAATTAATTGTTTTGTTTTGTTTTCTTTACTCCTGTCTGTAATAGGACCAAGTATTTAATTCGTATTCTTTGCTCTTGCAAGATCCTCAGGGTAAACCAAATTTGGTTCTATTCCCGTTGAGTAACACACTCCTTGAGCAATCCCATCGGCTTCTGTGAGGCTATTTGGGATTATCCAATGGGATCAAAACTGCATGAGTCTGGCCCCAAGGTATTTACACACTCCCTGGCTCAATGGCACCTCAGTTTCAGTCAGCGCCTTTGGGTGATGTTGCATTTCAGCCTTTAATAATCAGTTTGTTTCACTTCTCAGAGTCACATTTTAATGAATAATCTCTTAATGTAGAAACCCAATCTGTGACAGTGTAAAACTATTCAAGAAAATGTTTTCCTATGGATGTCTCACAGAAGAAGAAAGGATGAACTCACCCCAGCAACTATTTGCTTAGTTCTTGGGGAATTTACGCTTCTACGTCAATGGTTCAAAGGTTGTCTGAACTTGCAGTGAACTCAAATGTTCAGCATTTACATCCAGGAGTTATTTTCCATTGGAGGCAGTTGTGGGTACCCTACTGCCTGCTTTGGAATGGTGCTGGGCTCATCCTTCTCAGAAGGTTTCTCCACTTCTGCTCTGTTCAATGGAAGTGGTCACCATTCTAGACCACTGAAGCTAAGAACAACTTTTTTTTTTGAAGAAGAATATGTTTAAACAAGAGTAACAGCAGGGCCTCATAATGGAGAAGTCAAATCACAAGGGATTAATCTCACCTAATTTTATCCCTTTGACACTTAGTTATCTAATCTAAAAGGGCTATCTGGAGTCTCCTGTTGCCAGTGAAAAGAGATAGACAGCAATGAATGGCCTTCTGGAGGTATTTATGTCTCTCTGTGCTGACTATAGGTGGAGCCCAGACAAGTGGTTTATAGTAAATGTTGAACTTCTCATGGGCTACAGATAGAGATGTGATAAGTGGATCCCGCCCCTAATTTCCCAAAGCCTCATCTTCTTCCATCAGTGACTCAGGAGAAAAATAATAACCATGTCTACAAGCAAGGAGTGTCTACACTAAAGGAAAATATCAATTTGTTATAAATCCTGGCCTGGGCTGAGGGTGTTTCAATGGAAGGGAGCAGGAGCTGGTCACTGGGTTCACTAGAGGGAGCTCAGAAGAAACCTGTCGGTCTCACCATGTTCATGATGTTCCTGCTGCAGAATTATTCCAGAGAAAGTATTTCTGGTGGAAAGGCCTCTGGGGTCTTTTCTGCTGCTCACAGTCATAATGATGGATTTTTCAAACCTGATTTTTCAGCTAGATTATAACTTCTCATCCTTTTGATGCTATTCTGATTACTTTGCCTGGGCAAGACTTGACTTGTGTTTTGAGAAAAATGTGGTCCAAGATAAGCACATCTTTGTCTACAGAGAAAAACAACAACAACAACAGTCACAACAATAAATCTGTCTTCAAGAACAGATCTTTCTCTCTTGGAAGGACTTTGGACACATGAGCACCTCTAGACACATTCTGCGTGTGTGTGTGTACACGTGTATACAGCAATAAACATGCCCTGTTCTAAGATTTATAGTTCTGAGGAATAAAAAAAGTCTGACCATTCTCTTTTCTTTCTAGATCACCCATGCCAGCTCATACTTTGCATCAGTGCTTCCCCAGATCTACAGTATTTTCCATTTTGGTGGGTTGAGACAAGACAATATTGTTACTGAGGTCAGTGTTTCAGCAGCCCCTGTTCTAGATTGCTGGACTCAGAGGAGCATGAACTTTTTCCAGAAGCAGTCCCAGCTCTGTGGGATGCAGCTGATTTCTGTGAAAGTGCATGTCTGCCTGCACAACTGATATCCCAAAGCATTCTATTTTTATGCTGTGAGTTGCTGTGTTGAGATCTAAAATGTTCAGAATTATTCTTATTGGACAAACACAAGCACTGAAATCATGAGGTTCTGGCAGGCTCCAAGCTTTGCCAGCTTAACACTTCTTTGTGCTTGGCAGGCAAAACAGTTTTTAATATTTTAGTTTTACTTTGCTGGTCCCTGCACAATGAGGGTAATTCTTAGTGACTTTATTCAAAAGGTAGGAAGTCTGCAATGACTATTACAAGACTTTTAACTGAATTGAATCAAATAAAGCATTATCTGATCGATTTTAACAGCAATAATGCAAATTTAATTTTGGACCCAAACCCGTATAATTTACTGCAGCTCGTCAGCCAGCTGAATTACCCAATGTGCTGGGTGTCTCACTGTACATCCCAATGATTCAGATTTGTTTGTGGTGCTGACTGGGGATTGAAACCTGCTCTCTGTAAGCCAATGGAAAGGCCCAAATAATTCCATTGTTTTGAAGGAAGTTGTGTTCTGTTGACCTTGGACCTTCAGCCCCTTTCCTGCAGAACACAAGCTCAGCAAGGCAGGTTTAGTATTTACTTCGTGCGATGAGAAGGGGGGTGGTAAGGAAGGAAAGGAAAACCTGGATCATCTCCAGCAGTAAAAAGCTCCAGGTAGATCATTGCCAGGTTCTTTTCTGCAGATAAGCTTAAATAGGTGTTACACCCAGTGACTGCTACTGTGACCTGCAAATGTCACAGTGCGACGGAGCCCCATAAAAGAGGCACAAATCAGAGGGAAAACAGAGAGAAAGATTGTGACCTGCAAAGAATCAGTTCCTCTCTTTTCTTCAAAACACTGGCATGAGTTTGGATTAATATTACCAACATTAATATGAGACTGCATCAGGACTGCTGAGCCAGGAGTGCGCTGTAAAGACGAAGTAATACATCCTTTCAGAAGCCGCTCTTGCTCAATATTTTCTTTCTCTGTGATGTGTTTCTCTGCCTCCTGATTATTATTTCCTGTGTGCACCTGACACAGTTGCATAAAAAGCACACAGAGCAGCTTGGTGAGCTCACCATGGCTCAGCAGTCAGGCAGGACCATGGATTGTAATTTACAGCAGAGCCCAAGCTCTGAGCAGCAGATTCAATTTTATAAGTGCCTCTCTAGTTCAGCTTAGGTAAGAGTCTCTGGAACAGACAGCCTTTCCATGTGCTATAAATAGTGAGTGGTTAAATGTGCTCCCTCAGTACACATCATTGATTGCCATGCAAAGCACATTCTCAAGAATAGCCAGCCTCACCCCCCTCATCACGTACCGGGGTATTTATTTATTCCTTATTGTCATTACAGGCAAATAAGAGGTTTGACCCGATGTAGCAGAGAGGTGGAAGGCTGATTATTTTATTTCCACAGCTGTTGCATTGCTGTGTTTTACAATATGTTTGTAAATCATCAGCATAATGGCACGTTATTATAGCTGGCAAGTTATATCTTCAAGGAAATATATTTTAATTTTCTGGAAAGGAATACGAATAGCTAACTATCTTATCAGAAGGCCTATCTTAAGTACAAGAACAAGGTCCACCCAAGATACTGATTAATATCAACTGTATTGATTTTATTACTCATACTTTATAAACGACACTGATATTCTTGAAGAGTGCAAACATTTGCTTTCTTGTGCTATTGTCTCAGTTGGACTGTAAATCTCTCACTTTTGTGATTATTGTTCTGGTCATTGTTTCATGACTGGAGGCATTTTAATGATGATTTATGGGGTTATATATAGTTGTACTATAAACTCCTGATTGCAATTAAAAACAAGTTAAATGAAAATTTCCAGCTTGAAGGCAGTATCTGCTTATCACTGAAAACTATAAAAGACTAAAATGTGATATTTTTGAAAAAAAAAATCATTAAATAGTTGGGTTAATTTTTTACTTTTTGTACTACACAACAAAAGAAACATCTAGAAATCCATATTTTCAGCATATTCTTCAGGAGGAAAATTTTAGAATATACCCTAGCACTCCTGAACAACTACAGATTGCTTTTTCCATTATTTATATGCCCAGAGTGTGTTCAGCTGAGAGAAAGAGAATTCTTTCTTATGTTTTGTCAGAAGAACTGTGGTCCAACAGAACAATCTGGGGTGCTTCAGAGTGCTCCTTGCTGAAGTAGCAATGTAAATCCTCTGGATTCTCATGAAGGGGAGAATAGCTTTGATACCACAACGAAAACATCTCCTTCCATTTTAAGGTTCTCCAAGCTACTTTCCTCAAATATTCTATTTCCATTTTTACCATTTAGCAGCATTTCCCAGTATGGCATTGGCCTGAGATGTTGCTGCCTCCACATGATAAATATTGCCTTCAAAATGCCCCTGATTTTTTTGGTATTGTTATAGATTAGATTGGCCAACATAGAAACAATTTTGGTTGCATTTGCAAGGTGTGAGCAGAGCAAGCAGGTGAAAACAGTCCAGGGGTGCCATCTGAACCTTTGTGTTTGCCCAGTGGTGTTACACCATCACACTTCTCTGGCCTATGAGGGTGTTTGGATTCACAATGTTCAGGAATTGTTCCACTGTCAGTGAAATGAACTTGTGTGCAGCTCCTCATATAATTGCATGTTGGCTGTTACACACTCCAAAAGTGAAATAATTTAGAATTTTCTGAGTCTATAGAAAACTCATCACCTTACTCATCACTTTTCCTCCTGTCTCATGGGTCCAGCTGTGTTGGCCATTGAAAAATTTTGACACTGATGGAGAGGGCCACAGGTGAGAGGGCTGGTGTGCTAGGCTGAATTCAGATTTTGCTTAACCCTTTGCTAGTGTATCCTGTAAGTCCAGATAGGCAACTGCCACCACTCAGTCCCATATTGTTCACCCAACATTATTCCAGCCTTTTCATCTACAGGGACCAGTTTTTAGCCCTGGCAGTTACAGCAGGTAGTGATGTGCTATTTCTAGGGCATATGGACATTTCTGATCTGCAGGCAGACCAAAAAGGCACAAACAGGCTGAGTTTTCCATTAGCTGACTGCTGCTGAAATCTTGTAATTCTACATTTTCCCTTGCAACAGGGATTTCACACAGGTTGGTGTAATTTGTTATATCCTTGCCAAATACTAATGTCCTGTCCAAACAGTGGAGATGCTGGAGTCATGTCTCCTTCCTTTCTGTTTTTAGAGGACCATTAGAAGGAGCTTTATATAGCCCAAAAGACATACATGATTCTTCCACTTTATTTACAAGGTAAGAAAATCAAAACCAAGCAACTCTGCTTTTAAAGATGCATCCCTGTAGGTGCTGTATTAAGTATTCCCTGTATCATATTTATACTTTATTTATATTATCCATTCTCAGAAGCCTTTTTAATTTGTGGAAGAATAGGCCTGAATGGGAAGGATCTATGAAGTTAATGGTTGCTCAGCTCCTCTGAACCTTGGCAACCTGTGCTCTCTTTCTTGGGGAGCTTCCAAAGAACAAAATTTGACAGTTGTTGGTGTCTTCTGTTGACTCTCTCTGAACCATATTCAGCACTGGACATGACCTTGAAAGGAAATGCTGTGAGGTGATTACAAGATCTAACAAGATGGTTTTCAGTGCTAATATTATACATATAATTATATATAATATACATTATATATAATTATATATAACATATTACATATAATATTATCCTAATATAGTCTATAATGAACCAAATTCCACTGAGGGTGAGTATTTTGAAATGAGGATATTTTTGGAGAATGCTGCTTTCCATAATTCTCGTACCTACCTCATGTACCTAAGGCACCCAGATCAACTGGTGTGTACTTGGATATTGACCAAGTGCTCAAGGACTTTCCCAGTCCTGTGTACATGCAGAAATCTGAATTTCCTTGATGATGTAATTATTACCAAAATAGGCAGCACTAACACATGGCTGAAACTCCTGCCATCACAGCTTTATTCCAGCTGTTTTCTCCATCTTGGTAGGGTGTTTTGGTGATCAAATAGTTCAGCTGATTGTCTTTTTTTTTCCTGTCCTGATGATCACTGAGCCAGGAGGGATCCATGTTTTCTGCTCATGTAGAAGTCACCAGAGCATGTGTGGAGTGTGCTCTAAGACTTCCCATTCCTTATACTTAAAGGTGAACAGTTGTTTCATCCCTCAGAGCTGTGGGATTTCTTCTTTTCTGTTTGTCCTTACAATATATTTCTTTCTAAATTTCTGCCACCTCCAGAAAAATCAGTGTGCTCTGTTGTGTGGTTTTCTGCTTCATCTGGCCAGAGGATCAAGGTCAGATTGTAAAGAACTCCATTAATTGCAATTTTAGTAAGTTTATCGTTATACAATCAGGTGTATTTGAAGGTACTTGAAGTCAAAGCACCTGAGGGAATGAACACAAGAGTTGGGAGATAATTATAGGTAGGATATACTTGAAGGGAATACCTCTGTATCCCTCACTGCTTTTGGGGACCTCTTGGTCATGGTGCTTTTCCCACTTCAAACTGCTCTATGTGAAGTGAAGCTCTTTCAGTTGTTGTGGGAGAAGGACATCAGAATGAACTGAGCTGGTTCAGGTCACAGGTTTTAAATGTAAGAGCTAAAATCCTCCTAGGACATAAAGCAGTTTGATCTTACAAGGTACCCTGACTTTACCAAGTATGTGGGACAAACTCCTGGTTCCACTGTGGTCAAAACAGTGAAGCTGCACTGGGTTTTGATGGTGTTTTAAATATCAGCTAAGACAGTCATCCAGGTGAGCAATTCATAATTTTCTAATCTCATAAGGAAGAAATAATAATAGACCCATAGAATTATATTGGTTGGAAGACACCTTAAAGATCATCAAGTTCCACCTACCCTGCCATGGACAGGGACACCTTCCATTATCCCAGGATGCTCCAAGCCCCACCCAGCTCAGCCTTGAACACTTCCAGGGATGGGCATCCCCAGCTATCCTGAGCAACTTGTGCCAGGGCCTCACCACCCTCACAGCAGAGAATTTCATCCTAATATCTAATCTAAATCTTTCCTCCTTGAGTTTAAAGCCGTTATCCCTTGTCCTAAATAAACTTTGATGACCAAAGGAAAACCGGGCTAGAATCAAACCTAAGAGAAAAAGTATTAGATTGCAAAGAAAAACAACTTTTTCTTTACCTGCTGAGGTTTGCAATCCAGGCTTGTGTTTTCTGTAGCCTGAAAGATGAATTTTAAACTGTCAAAGCTGCTGGTGCAGTAGGATAATCCCACAGAGGATAGTTATGAAAACTGACATTGAAGTTTCAGGATCTGTGGATGTTGCACAACCACCTTTGTGCTTTCCAGTGACACCAAAGCATGGGGCACAACATTTGGGCAGTTACATCCTTAGACCCAGTGGTAATCAGGTACAGGAAGAGTTGTCAGGGGCTGGGGCGTAGCACTGTGTTAATTGTTAACCCAGGACTAGGACCATTTATATTCTTCTCTTGATAAACCATGGGATGAATTGGTGATGCTGTGGGTCTGCATCTGCACAGGATTTTTTTCTGCTGGAATGTTGTACAGGCTTGGGCAGCTTTGTAACAGGTATTTTTAGGAAAATTTGAGAAATAGGCTTCCAGGTCTGTGATGGGTTTGTAAAATGCAGGCAATTTGCAGAATGCAATTTGTCTGGTTCTCTTCCTCTTTCAACCCAGCATAAAAGCAATAGATCCTTCGGACTCCATGGTGGTGAATCTCTGCTTCATCTGCTCTGTTTTGGAATGCCTGGATTTATTGAATTGTTGCTGCCTTCTGGACATTTAGCAACAAATACTGTGAACTGACACAATAAATGAAGAACTAGATGAAACCTGCTGTACAGCTATGAAAAGCTGAAAATTCCCTTTTAGTACGGCTATGAAGTCACATTAACTTTTCTTAAATAATTGCTCTATGTTGTTATTTTGTGATTAGTCATAGGCTCCCGTATAAGCCAGCACAAATGAATATTCTTACAAAAGAACAGTTTTAATAAAAATGCTAAAAGAGCAATATTGTAAAGAAAGTCTCTGTCTACACAAATCAAACCGGAAATAATCTTGGAAAAATCTGAAAATGAGTACAAGCCCTACTGACTGTTACTCAGGGCAAAGAATTATTGATCCTTGCCTCCTTCTATTGATTTTATGTCACTTCTGTGATTTAATCATGTTTTCCTTGTTATCTCTTTGCAGTCTTTCTTCTATTGTCTGCTATGAAATCTCAGCCAAGGCCTTTCAGCCTGTGGTGAATCAAAATAACTTTGCCTTCCATTTGCATTGTTTTAAAGAAATGATTAAACAATCATGCTGGAGTGATCCTTGCCCAGGATTATACAGCATAAATGCATCTCTGAAAAATGAAAATGCCTCCTTTTCCTTCCTCAGGGAGTCAGAAAGGTTGAGCAATGCTTCTGCAGACAATCCAGTGTGCAAGCCCGTGCAAAAGGGTCTGAGCCCTTCACTTTTACATTAATCCACCTATTAGTTTCTTTTCAAAATACTCAAATTGTGTTAGAGTTTCTGGCCACTGAAATCTATGGGAAAAAAAATTTGCATGTGGGAGAGACAAAACTTGCATTTTATTAAGGCAGTGAGGCTGCTGCCATGCAAACTTCTTTCCAAGATGACACTGTGCTTTTACTACAAAGTGCTCAAATTTCAGGATAATGGCTGCAGTGAAGAGCAAGATTTGGCCTAATTCTTGACGTATGTTTAGAAATACATATCTATGTTTTCATTATTATTTTGAAGTTTAAAAAAACCTAGAAAAGACAATTTCTTTGAAAGAACGAAAATAAGACACACACTAATAGGCATATGCAGTGAGGCAGATATTAATAGGGCAGCATGTAGATATCTACTGCTCTACAGTTCACGGTTTTCAGAATATAGGTATTGATTTCTCTCCCAATTTCATTAGAATATGCTTTGCACACATAGTTGCACACAACTGGCAAAGCGCTGCTCTTCTCTTGCATGTGCTTGAAATTGTTAACATTGGATGTCTCCTGATACCTGAGTCTATTTCCATAATGGAGTTCCTTTCTCACCCTTTGTATTAAGATTCCACTTAGAAAGGGTTCAGAGAGGTTTAATATAGAGTCAGTGGATTTATGAGTGTGTTACATACATAATTATTATAGATGGTTATAAGCATGTCAAAAGGAAATGTAATAGATGTTTGTGAGCTCTGGTTAAATGAAACCTGTTGGACTCTAACAACTGAATCACCATGTATTAAACCTACCTTAAGAATCAATTATAGCCTTATTATAGCTTTTAAAATAATGCTCAATTATTTATTCTTCCATTTGAATCTGGACTTTTTAACCTAATCTGCAAAGGCCATAGTAAATTCCCCACTGTGAGTGAACTGTATTGCCAGTGGGTGGGAATTACAGAATATTATTCAGGTTTACAGCACCCAAAGGTTCAGTCTGTGCAAATACATATTTTGCCAGTTTAATTCTTTGTAGACCAAAATGTTGAAAGAATCTGTGGGATCTTTTTGAATACAATAGACCATGCAAACCTTTCAGCTCCCTTTTTGAGCCGTAGTAGAAATTATGTAGAAAAGTGTCTTGGGGACCATCAAAATGTTTGGTCTTTCATGATGTGGCAACCTAGCTCCCTTTCATGGTGTGATGACCCAGTTGCCTTTTCAGTGGACATCTCTGGCACACAAAAGGTCAAATTGGAGGCGGAAATCAGAGTGGGTGGGGAAAAAAAATCAACACATAAAATGCCACTGTGCTACTTGTTGCCCTATGACAAAGATAGTGTGGGAGGACAGATTGGAAATGCAAGTGAGACCTTCCCTGGGCATCCACAAGTTGTTCTCTGCACCAGCCCAGCACAACTTCTGTGTTCTGGTTAACAGCAAGTGCTCTAAGCCCTCAAATATAAATAGTTACTGGTGACTCATCCAATGTAATTCTTCAGCTATGTCAGTGGGACGTGAGGGTGGCCTTATGGGTAAAGGCATGGCTTTCAGGCAGGAAGTGCACGTTTTATTCCTGCCACTAGCCGCAAGATAAGTCATAAGGAATTTCTTCAATCTTTCCATTTGTAATTTTGTGAAAAAATTTTACCCTCTTCAGAGCAGTATTGTGAATTCATCTGGGGTCAACAAAGCATCCACTTGCCTATGGCAGGGCTGCCGAGGGCTGCCAGGGCCCCGCTGTCCACTTTGCTTGTGCCAGAGTCCCAAAGTGCTGGACTGGCTGCTGCTGCTCCTGGCAGGATGGAGCTGTAGCAGTTTTCCTGCTGGGAAAGAGAATCTTCCCTCTTAGGAAGAAGGAGGCACAACTACCCCATCTTCTTTCACCATTAGAGATCAACAAGCGCAGATCTGCCCCCATCCCTGGTGCATCCACCTTTTCTGGAGCAGTATTTACCATGCAAAAGCATCCCTGCCTACCTCATGCTCCTGCCCTTCATCCTGGTTCCAGGAATATGTGATTTTACAGGTGGTGCTGTGGAACCTTGCGCTAATTCAGGTCAAACTCTTTTGCATTGTGACCTCTTAATACTTTAGACTTCCATGGGTATTTCAGGGATTGTTGCATTCTGGAAAAACAGATGCCATATAAAGTTATCCAGTGCAGATAGGAGCTATAGACTATAACCCTTCTTTTCTAACACAACTGGGAAAGTATAAATTAAATAGCACTGTAGAACTGTTCCTCTTTTGCTGGGAAAAGAGGCTTCATTTGTGAGGATTTTACAGCTGCTCATTATATGTGCCTATGATTACTTAAAATTATATAGACTACAGGGCAGAATTTGCTTTTAAACCTCAATCTCCTTTTCAGAAGGAGAACAGGGTCACTCAGATGTTGAAGTTAGAAGGGTTTTCACTCAGTCTTTACTGCTCTTTGTGTTTCAAAGCCTGCATAACATGGGCCTGAGCGAGCAGAGAGCCTACGCTCTGCAAGATGATTGCACAGTGAAACCTGAATCAAAAGTTTTCAAGTCAAATCCTCAACTGCATCCTTGTCCATTTGCTCAGGGAAAACTAGGATTTAACATAAAAGAATATGGAAATTATAAAAACTACCTAATTCAGAGCCTTTTAGGTACAGTCAGGTTTTGATTAAATGCAGAGAATAATGGCAGTTGATTTAATTTGCACTTTATTCAAGCTGAGACTCCTTTATGACAGAAATTTGTTTTCATTTTAGGTGTGTGTAGTGCACATCCCCTGCACACATCCTCTCCTCATGCCTCACTACTCCTGAGGGGTAAATTCTGACCTAGGAGTCACATGAGCAGAAAACCATGACTCAAGGAGGAGTTTTGTCCTGCTCCAAAGCAGGGCTCAAACTCCCTCTTGTTTCTTGCATGTTTGATATCAGATCTTCAGGGGAAGCATTTCAATAACAACCCACAGCTTACTCCCATATATTCAACAATTAGGTTACTGACAGTGTTGGACTGGGATAACAGATTAAAAAAGGGCAAATATTTTCTCGGTGCAATAGAGAGGGCAGTTCTATTCTGAAGCTGAACTTCTCTCATGCAGACGAAAGATGTGATATATAGCAAGAAAGGCTCACAGTGCCTTTCCTAAAAGGCTCCTCACTTGATGTAATGTCTATAGAGTTGCTATTTTTTGCAAGTTCATTTCAGCAGCTACATCCTGGTATTGAGTTCTGTTATATTATACTGCTGCACTAACACTTACACGTTTGTTTTTGCTGATGAATGTCTCCTAATATTGAGTTATGTATCAGGTTATTGCAGGAAATCTGAGTGAAGATGTAATATTTCACATGCTTGCCTTAAGAGGAAAGAACTGCTAATATCATGAATAATTTCTCACAATAGAGATCCAAGCTGTCAGCTCCAACTATAATATCTGGGCCCCTAGGGAACTCAGGTTTTCATCTGGAGGTGTACAGATCCAAAGGAAAATTTGGCAGTGTTATCTTGACAGTGGTGGAGAGTTCTACTTCCTTACTCCAGAGTTCCGTTAAATACATCAATAGATACACCGTATTATGAATTTTTAAGCACCTCTCCAGAGACAGTACTTAATACAGAATATTTGAGGACTCAGCCACTGCAGGGTTTGTTTGGTGCTTTAGAAATGTTTCTGCTGGGTAAATTTCTGTGGGAGTAGAGTTCACCCCTTTATTTTAATCTGTCTTCTTTCAAGATGAATGTGTTTGTTCTTAAGGTCCAGGTGACATTGGCAAATTCTTTAGGCATCTCCAGACACCATGGCTGGAAGATACTACAAATTTGTTTTAAAGGGTAAGATTTTTTTTTTTTGAGCATTGACCAAGATAAAATGAAATTTTCTACTGTTTTCAATGTTCTTACCATTCTCCTTAAAAAAAATCAAAGTTACACAGAGAAATTATTTCCCTTGTGAGAACAAATAGGAAGGCCTTGTGTTCTTAAAGGGAACATAAGTACAGAACAAGATCCTGGCACACCATGATCATGGACTCAGAAATGCTGTTGTATGCTGGATTTCTCTGAAACAACTCAGATGTGAACAAGCCAAAACTGCTTTCTGCCCCACTTCTTAACAAGAGACAGGAGAAATCTCCAGCAAGAAAGGGGGTTGATTTTGCCTGGTGGAGTGCACAGCTGAACCTAACAGCTCCCTCAAGCCCTACAGAAGACAAAGGAGCTCTGCAGAATGTTTTGTGCTTAGAGATGTTTGTGCTCAGAAAGTTCCAGAGGCAAGGTGGAAGAGCCCAACAGTTGTCATTTGACAGTCTAAAAGATACTGAAACCATTCCTACCCTGTGTACATACAAATACAGGGTAATTCAAAGAGATTGAAATGAAAAATAATTTTCTTCACTTGCCCTGGCAAAGTTATCCTGACATCTCAGTAGGGAAAGGGATTTTTTTTTAAATATGTGACTTGTGTATAAATTCAGCCCCAGCATTAAGCTTAATATATGGTATTGATTATGTCAGAATTCCTTAAAACAATGACATTCTTCCCAGTGCTAAGGTTGAATTAGAAGAAATAGTTGTTAAAGCTGGAGAAAAAGACCATTTCAAAAGCCATTTCAAAAGCCAATGTCTTATCTTGGTGTTGGGCATTGCTCTGCTTTCAGCCTGTGGGTCTGCTGCACAGCTGATGTAAATGTGGGAGATTTTTCATTTGCTTGCACCAGCTTATTCTGGAACTAGCTGCTGTATTTAAAAACAAAACAAAGCACTGATGATTGTATTTTCGGTGCATGTACAGAAAGCATGTGAAAATAAGCAAAGAAAATGAGCTTGCAGCTAAATTTAAAGAAAATAAAATGTTCAGAGGGTGGTAAGCAGGAGCACACAGCACTTCTGTGAGGAAAAAGCTTTGCACTCTGATGTAAAGAGCAGCCAAGGAGAAAATGGTTAAAGAGGCAGCCAGACTCATTGGAGAGGCCAGTGACCTGATGGCAGGCTCAGAGGCATCTCACATATCCACATGACATTTCTTGAGCTAGCAAACACAGCAAGGGCAAAACCATGTTTGCAATTTGCAGGTAAATAACGGCTGTATTTAAGGCAATTTCTTACCCCAGGTATTTCTGTGTGTCAATATAAGCTTTCAAGCTAGACTCAAACTGCAAAATCAGATCAGTCGAGCTAGTGTGTTAGAACTGAAATTATGGTGCAAATTATGGTTCTGTCCACTCACACCAGGCTCCCTGCCTGAGTCACTATGAAAAACTGTTTATAGGCTCAGAGAGTCCAATTTGGGCACCTTAAGCATATCTTCATAATGATATCTGGTGGATATTTTCACTCTGCGCCTAGTTGGTCTGAGTGGTGGCACGAACCACCAAGTTTGCATGGGATCATATCAAACATTTGGCCACTTCCTTGGGTATGCCAACACTGTCCTCAGGGTGTCTGGCCAAGCAGATGTCTTTGAGCCATATGTTCTAGCTCTTCTTGCCAATCCAGAAATGCACATCTCTGAAAGATTCAGGGTTTTTAGACTTGGCCCATCAAAATGTGTTTGGTTCGATAACGTTGTCTGTTTAGAGTTGCTTACATGTGATACCTCCACGCATCTGCTTTCAAATTAATCTTGTTTCAGCAGATTTGCTAACAGTTGTGATGTTTTCTCTTTCACAACATCATCAGGAGGCTGCTCAGGTGTTGGAATAAGAAAGATGGTCTATGCAAATAGTGGCTCCCTTATGCAGGGAAGGGTAGTCCCTCAGGAACAGCAAACAGAAGCGTTTGAAACAGGAAATATCTACCTCTTATTCATAAAACATAGAAGTTCTCCTAAAATGTAAAATCCGGATTCACAGTGGGGAGTTAGGCTTCTAAGCACTATTGATTTAACAGGAAAGAAGGGCTGGTACCTGGATAGATTTAGCATTATGGCTTACATTAAGCAAAATATGCCTAATTGAAAGCAAGTGCCTTATCCCATTGCAATCAGCGGGATGTAAGTACGTGCTTGTGCTAGACACAGAGGAAGAGACTGCTGAATTGGTGCCTGAGCAGGGGACAAAACTGGTTTATTTATAAGCACTCTATTTATAGCTTTTGCTGTGTTGGAATACACTAATTCATTTTAAGTGCTCTATCTCTGCGAATGAGCTCATAGCTCTGGAGAAGGTGAAGTTTTCTGTCTGCGCTGCCTTTTCTGATGTGGTCCTGCTCTCACTGAATAGGTCTGAACTTCTCACCATGGCAAATCCACCTGGGAGGTAAGCAAAGAAAGAGACAGGTTGTGTAACAACCTGTTAAATTGAGAATATGCACTGGAAGGACACCAGGATGCTTTCTTGTTGCAGGAGAGCAGGGCCAGCCAGGCAGATGTGGAAAGGCTTCACTGAAGAGATCTTGGTGCAAGAGGTGCAGCTCATGATGCAGGAGCCATCCATGGAAATACACTGGAGGACTGCAGGGTCAGAGTGAACCCAGGCAATCAATACAGAGCACATCTCCACACTGTCTGTCACCACAGGTTTGGGATTTGGGCTGAGGCAGCAGAAACTACTCCCTGCCTGTGGCCAGGCAGCAGCTGGGAAACAGGATGGAGGAGGATGCTGTCCTGACAGCCCCAAGGCCACCCCAGAAACTTTCACAAAAGCCTTTTTGCTGAAGCCATTCCATGCACTTGATGATTTGGCCCCCAGACAGCAAGATGTGTAGTCTACAGCATGGTTCTGCTGAGCACATCTCGCCTGTCGAGCCAGCCCAGAGCAGGCTCAGTCCTGGGAGGAGAGCAGCACCTCCGTGTGAGACTGGCTGCATGGAGGAGGCCATAAGGCCAGTCTGCTGATGGGCAGCAGGGAGAAGCCCTTCACCTTCAAACAGCAGAAAATGTAAAGCCAGCTGAAGCTGAGGCTGGAGGAGGTGCAGGGGATTTCAGGGTTTCTCTTCCTCCCCTTTAAACAAGAGCTGCAGTTGAGCCATTGTTCACATCCCTGGGGATCTACACATGAATTTCAGGACATCTACTTCAAACGACACATCCCTGGAAGCAGGAGGAGGTGTGTTTGTGTGGGGTAGGATCCTGACTTGCATCTCTTTCAGGGGGCTCTGAGTCATTATTTGATCCTGGTGTGTGTGGCAGAGGCGGTTCTGGGTTGCCCACATGTTTCAGGCTTAACTCGTTCCTCGTTTGTGGTCCTCTTCTAACAGCATCCTGAATTTCCAGTTGGCCCTCGTCTAAATTTGAAACTGGACCAACTTGTCAAATCTCATCCCCAAGACAGACAACCCCTAAGAAAACCCCACAGTCCTACTTTATCAGTGGACTCATTTTTAGGGAAGTCCTTGTGGACATGTTGCCAGAGATGCCACCAGACACTCCAGGAGAGGACAGGCAAGTGGAAACAGGTAATAGAGTTATATGCAGATTTCATGATACAGCCACCATCTTGTGTTTACAAATCACACAGCTTCACCTTAGATTGCTTTCTTTTAAGATCTGACCCCATAAAAGGGAGTAAATTAGACATGGAAAAACATGCGCTTTCCCCCATTCTTGTTCTTTTCTAGAAACAGTGAGAAAGCAAAGGTTAAAAAGGCTCAATATGTATATATATACATATAAGAGTTTGTTATTTATTTTAAAAAAATATTATTACAAGTTTAGCTAAAGCGGCCTTCTCTTGTATTTCTTTCTTGAACACAAAGGAAATATCTTCAGGAGCACGGAGGATTTTTTCAATGCAGCCTGCTCTTGGCTTTATCTTTATTTTCTATCAAGTAACTGAAAACGAAACAAAGATCTCAGACATAGGTACATCTTTAAGAGAATTTGCTCACTCTTAACTTTGTTTGAATGGGTAAACCTCCTCACTGTTTGCCCTTAGAGCTATTCCAACAGAGAGCTGTTTTATCAACACTGCCTGCTCAGTGAGGAGAGGCATTTTCTTCCACCTTCAGAGCAGTTTTCTATGCCACTGTTGGGGGGTGGGAAGTTGACCTTAGGTGGACCCTCAAGACAAAACCAGAGGTTTTAAGCAAGTGAAGAATAGGCAAACACTAGCCAGCAGTTGCCATATACAGAGTACACTGCTGAAAAATCCCAGAAATCTCACTGATAGAGCATTACCCTGTGACTGGATAGTGCTTCTGCCCTTGTAATTTATACATGTGTCAATAGGAGATTACGCCTGTAAGTACAGACTTGGCAAACTCACCTCTAGTGTTTATTAGGGAATTTTGGGGGAGAAAACTAAAAGAAGTACTGCAGGTATTTTTGCCAGTCATGGTGCCTTGGAATGGTGAAACTGCCCTCTGGAGCTGTTTTGTAAAAACTCTTAAACAATGAGTTTAAAACAACAGACAATTTTCTGAGCTTTGTGGAGAGTGATTGTAGCTAAAAGCTTAATGCTAAAATTCATAGAGAAGCAAAGCTGCAAGAAATTGGGTGCTTGTAATTATTAATTGAATAAAAGTCCCTAAATCTGAGTATCTCTGAATTTTACAAGGTGTGAGAAGCAGGCCTGAATTCTTCTGACCCATAACTCACAGCATGAAAAATCATCAACAGTTAAACAGTGGGCTTAAAACTAAAGCTAATATCTGAACTGCACAGACATTTTTATTTGTCTCAAGCCTGTTGGGAACAGGTTCAAGATAAACTGAATTATGCTACTATTTTAGCTGTAGCAAGAATGTCCACAGACCTTTTTGCAGAGATTTAATGGAATAAATTTTGGGCAAAAAGGCATGGTACACTTCCTGGTCTTTTCCCAGGAATGGGTTTGTGGTTGAGGCACTGGAATGGGTTTTAGGAAATCTTGATTCTATTTCTGGTTCTGCCAAGTCATTTATTCTCTCTGTGCTTCTATTTTGTTCCATTCAAGTAGCTGCAATTAATAAATCTCTTCCAGGCATGTAGCAAGGGTGAAACCCTGTGTTCTCAAAGACTACATGACGTGGATTAGAGGAAAAACACAAACATGTAGAGGTGAAGTTTTTCAGCATACTAGGTGTTACAATCTAAAACATCCCAAAACCTGGACATTTACACACTCTGTCAGAAAATGAAGCAGCCAGCTGCATGGATATGTTTAATTCTGCTGCAAGAAAGTGCTGAGAGCTCTGTTGAAGTGCGAATGCCATCTCACAGCAATCCAGGAAGGACTGGCAGTTTGGTGTTCAGATGCCATAAATCAGGGATGTTCACACACTTTCACATAAAAAAATAATTCAGATCTCTGTATTTGAAGCTTTCTCATGGACATGAGGATCCCTCAATAAACTCCGTTACTTTTTCGACTTTATTTCAGAGGCTCACAAATTAGTTTTAACAAAAGATTACATATAAAAATAATTACCTCAGCATTCCAAAAAAGGAAATCCTTTCTAAGTTGATTTAAACACTAAAAAGTTAAAACCCCTGAGATGGTGAAGTACATTTTCATCTTCATCCTGCAACCTTAATTTTAAAAATCCCAAAGCCAGATTAATTGTTCCCATCATTTAAATTTTTTCATTACTGAATTCCAGCATACATAATGCAAACATGGCAGTGCTGTGATCTAGAAAGTGCAACTTGCTCTTCATTCAGCTGAGGTGACGTAATGTGCTGCTCAGCCTTGCAGCTGCATTACATAAATATTATTAATGATGAAATGTGGGCTGGGTGCTAAAGTATTCTTTTAGAGTAATCCAAGCAATATCAGTGACAAGGTTTTTTAGACACTATCTAAAATATGGCAGATGAGTTCCCCATCAGGAAAAATGTTTCTCAGGAGACAGGATCATATATTGGTAGCTCTAATTTTATTCAATCTGCTGGTCAAAAGTATAGAGAGAGATATCTTGTTATGTGGAATCCAGCCATGCCCATTTAGGGATGGGGGTGTGGTTTGCTGCAAGGTATTTCAATGCAGCAATGAATAAAATACTTTCCCCCCCAGCTTTGCATAATATTATGGATAGCCATGCGAACACAGGCTCTGCTGCCATCAAAACTCTTAATCAAGGGCCTTATAAAACTCTCCCCAAAGACAAAGGAGTTTAGGAAGCAGTTCATCTCAGTCTGAGCTAAGTATTTACAATAAGCCAGATGAACTGGTCCCTTTGCTCCTGGAAGCAGACAGACAACAGGTAAACTGTGCATTGTGTCTGAACTGGTTTGGTGGGAATTTTTAGCTTTCAGGTCTTCTATGTGAACTCTTGCTCCTACAGAAATTGCTTTATGGTCTTTGTTGACTATATGGAGGAAATGGGATCTTAGATCTAAAGGGCTCATTTGAAAGGCATGTATATGCTCAAGTATTCACACATCACACACACAGGCAATAAAATCCATAGTTTGAAAACACATTTTCAGAGCCTTCGCCATCACAGTATCACTGAAAGATGCTGTCAGCTCACGTACTATAAACCTCAGTGTTTTATCTCTCTGGATTTACAAAATGGAAATAATGCCAGAAAAGCATACATTTGCTGTTAGATTGTATTATTTTGTTTAGTTGGGACAATGATGAATAGCAGAATCCTCTGCCTTTTTGTTCACAATCTTTTTCAGTCACTGCAGATTTGATTTCAGGCTGCACTGGTTGGTGCTCCTTCAGACCAACTGCTTTCATTGGGATTTTTTTTTAAAGTCAAATCACATCTATTGATTTAAGAATTTGCCACAGTGGGTTGCTGTTGTTTTTATTAATATAAATCAAATTGATAATGTCGCCTTAGTGCTGAGTAGGGAAAAAAAAATCTTTGTTTTGAAACCGAGCTCAATCAAACCCAAATCCCACTATGAACAGAAGAACGAAGGATTACAGCAGCCATATGTTTATAAATGAGTAATAACCTTTACATCAGCAGAGTCCTTCACCAGGAACATCACAGATGGCGATATTTACAGTAGTTCTCTCTGAAGGGCTGACACCTAGGGTGGGTGAGCCTCCCTTAACACAAGCAATCTCAAAATGGCAATTTTTGACCTTCCAGGCTGGACAGTGGAGGAGTTTCATTTTTCCAGAGATTTTTTGCCTCCTTTCTGTCATCAGTTTTGCCACGTTGCTTAGTGACCTTCCGGCACTTGACCAGTCGGCGATTTTCAGAATGCAGGAAAATGTTCATGGGAAACAATGGCAACCCAAGTGCCAGCTTTCCTCAATACCCTGCTTTTATATCTGTACAAAAATCCAAAACCTGTAGGAGTAGGAGAGATATAACGCCGCAGCAAGTAGGACTCTAAAACAGCTATTGAAAATTCATATGTTTTGATGAGATAGCACATAAAACAGTGACTGGCATCAGGCCACAGCATGATTGCAAATGTTCATATTTGTTGGCAAAAACGAGTCTTCTGTGACCTCCCAAGGTCACCTCTCCAGATTTCTCTCTCTGATTCATCAGTAGCAGTTTTGTCAGTGTGTGCAAGCACACAACTATGAGCTCTTCTCTTTCTCCTCTCCTGGCTGAGTGCCACTTCTGAGCAATAAAGTTTCCGGAATTGCTTCTGCATATTGCCTGTGACACTTGCCCCACTCTGGCTCCCACAGCTTGCAGAGAGATGGCAAGAGAGCGAGCACAAGCTCACCCACATGCGACATCAGAAAGCCAGCCGGCGGCTGGAATGCCACGCAGCCGACAAAAATGCTGTGAATTTGGGCGTCTGAAGATCGAGGAATTCTGTCCCAGGAGGAGCAGCGTCTTCTGAGGAGGGAAGGGGATGTGCTTGAGGCAAACCAAGGTGTCTGGCTTTCTGGGAGAAGCCTGAGGTGTTTGGTCTCGTTCTGGTCAGGTTCTGCTGAGGTCCAGTCTCAGTGCCCACCAGGGCTGTGTTCTCAGCATACAGGGGCCGGGGGCATCTCTGAAGATTCAGCTCCCCAATCTGCACTTTTGTTGCCTTTGTGGGCAGATCCATCTTTCTACTCAATCCTTGGACTGTCCCTCTTCAGTGCTAGTTACCTTGTGATGAGGGTTTTTTCAGAGGCACTGGATGCAAATGACAAGGTGGTTCCCAAATCCTGGGTGAGCTGGTGGGCACAGACCCTCTCTGGACAGTAACACTCTCTGGAGTCCAACCTGAACCATCCATTTCTCTGTTGGAGCTGAGCTCTCAGGAAACAAATCCTGCCATTGCCCTTTTCCCCAGACACTGCAGCATTTTAGCCCAGGGTCTTCTCTGTTTTAAATCTGTCCATTGGATGGAATTTACACCTTCCCTCATCAGTGCCACACCATTTATCTCCCCTTCACCCCACTGAGGGGATCTGAAAATGCATCTTATGACTCCAGCTGTACATTTCCATGGTCATTTCATCCATGTTTAATCCAGATCTGGGTCTCTCACTCTCCTCTGTGCCTCAAGGTGAAGCACTGGCCCTTTCCAGTGAAATCAGCTGAGTAGAAACACCATAACTGCCACAGGTCCCCTGGTGGTACCTTTGACTCCTCCTGTAGGGTTTCGGATTTAATGACTTGGAATGGGTAGCAGATACTAATGGTTTGCACATCTGTTACACTGCAGCTGGAGAGTGTGTTCCTGTGTTAGAGGCTTGTTTTCATGTCCTGAAAGTAGATGGACAAAAATAAAGGCTCATTAAATATTGAAAAGTATTTTTTTTAGTCAGATTCTTTGTCTCTTCTAAAAATCAAAGTTTATAAAAAAATAATCTTATGTCTTCCTTCTGATATGAAATTATTCACTTTACTTGTGGAATATGTCTACGATTTTTCAGGTTGTCTCTATTTTGACTTCAGCCACTCATCAAACTATCCCTCATTGTTGATTTTTCTTCTCTCTTTTCTCCCTGCCCATTTTGCTTAAAAAAACAAAGCTACCTTGACTCCTGGTGTATTGAAGGAAATAAGGAGACATCCACAGAAGACAAAGACAACTGTAAAGTAAATTTCCTTTACAGTTTTTCCAGTCATCTCAATACACAGATCTTGTATGATATCCTCCATCTTGTGGTACTATAAAGTACTCTGGAGGAGTTCATTGTCAGGAAATTCAAACAAGTGCTGCCTTTCTATGCTATTCTTGTTGATCCAATTTAAAAAGTGCTATCTATCTGTTGAAACCTTTCAGGTCTAGAAATTACCAAACAACAAAACGCTTTAAAAAACATCTAAATCACTGCCCAGAAGAAGGGGGCCTCACTTTCTCTGCTCCTGTGATGAAAAGAGAAATCGCTGGGTTTTGCTTTGTATTTTGAGACCTTGCAGTGTTATCTTCTTTGAACCTTCAGCACTCTTTGTTTTTTGCCATTGAAGTGACACTTCAGGGACAGCTGTCCTCACTAAAGTTCTCATTTTCCTACTATTACATCATTGTGTGCACAGAGAGAACCTAAATATATTTGAGAAAGTGGCCTTTCTTATACTGGGTACAAACAGGAAAGAATGAAAATGAAGTCAGATCCTTGAGAACCTGCACTGGAGTAAACAAACACAACAAAAATATTACCGTGACAATCAAGGAGGGCAGGCTGAGCTCAGTGGGAGCTATCCCCATCCATCTGAGCACAGGCTTTGACTTGCCTTAGCAGCAAACTTTAGAGGTGAACCTGACCTTGAAAGTTCAAGGGTGCTCTGATTTAAAGTTCTAGTTTGATCTCATCTGCACTCACAACAGCATGACAACAGCTTCTGTTTTCCCTTCTTTGTTAAAAAGGTCTTAACTTGCCTTGGTTCTCAAAAGTTTGTTTTTTTCTTGCAAGAAAATAAGTAGATAAAAATGGGAGAAAAGAGAACTGCAAATGATAAAAAAAAAATTCGTTTTATGTGAGAGAAAATAATGCTTTATCACAATAGCCAGCTTTCTTTTGCAGACCTTGTTTTTTTCCTTCTGTTTGTACAGCAGACAGAAGATGGAATGGGGCTGGCTGTGAACAGGAATATAAAGGTATGCACAGATGTAGGACTTTGTGAACTGCATGGGGTAGGAGTCTTGATTAGTGTTGCTGAGTAACAGATTAATTCCTTTAGCACTTTCCTGTAAACATGTCTGACTGTTTATGCAGGCAGAGGCTTTAAACTGAGTGCACAACTTGAATTCTGCCTCTCTTGTCCATGTGAGCCCACATCATGTGTTCCTTCAGCCCAGTTCTTTTTTCTACTGTACCTGCCCTTTCCCTCAGTGGGGATTTGTGCTCCAAAGTGCCTTGCAGGACCAGTTTGCAAAGGCTGTGGGATCACAGCAGAGCTGTGCCTGTGTTTGCTCCCATCCAGAGGTTCAGGGGCACAGAGGGTCTGGATGGTGAATTGGATGCTGAGCAGCCGCTCCGGTTTCCAGTAACGAAAGGGTTAGGGCTGCCTCCCCTCTGCCAACAGGAACCCTCCCATTGATTTTCCACTAGGAGCAAGTTCAGGCCCTTCTTCAGTAAGTTACTGACACAAGTATCAGTGTTGGTAATAGTGGCCCTGCAGCAGATGGAGTGCTTCAATTATCCTGGGTCCGTGATGAATGAGTGCTATTGACAGCTGCTGCAAAATCCATAGCAGACTGAGGATGCACAGACAATTATGATATCGCTGGTAAACATATGGCAGGATTGGATCTCTTAAAAAACTACAAACTCAGGCTCTGCTGGCCTTGGGTTTGGTCCAGAGCCAAGTTCTATGTTGGACTTCAGTCACACAGCAAAATCCCACAGGGGTGACAAACCAGGGTCTTAGGGCCTTGGTATCCAGAGCTCACTCTGCCTTTGTTGAATATTGTCTCTGGGTTTTATTGGTGTTCATTTGGTGTGAGGAAAAGGAAAAAGGAAAAGGAAAAAGGAAAAGGAAAAAGGAAAAGTTTGTTTTCCTATACTACTGCTAAAATGTATTGGTGTATTCCTTTCAGCCTATCTAATTCACCTCAGTACACACAGTACTGCCTACAGAAAACTCTGAGCAGGTCCATCAGGAGAATGTATTTCTGCACTGACCAAGCCAAGGAGTCAGTAACATCTGTTATTTTACCCAACACCTGCAGTTCATATACCAGCCAGTGAAACAGGAAAGCAGAGTTGGTTTTACCAGCTGTTCACTTGTTGATTCCCATCTCTCCTTTACCATAAAATTATGGTGGTTTTGGGAGAAATCTGTGGCCTTTTGCAACCATCTTCTATTTGCTTCATCTGTGGCCCTTAATATTTCTGGAGAGGATGCTGAAGTGGCTGCACACCCACCCTCAGCCTCCCTGGTCCCTTTGGGCACACTTGTGGCTGTGCCACTGAGTCTGGAGGGCTCGGGGACCCCAAGCCTTCAGAGCCCAGTGCTTCACAGAGTTCTGCCTCACTGCTCCTTCCAGACTCTGAAAAGGTGCCTTAAAACATGATGAGCTTTTATTTCACTCAATCCAGAAGAACAGATATAAAATGGGAGTCTCTTTTTCCATCTTTTTCTTCCTGGAGAGGATGGTTTTTCAGTTGCTTTGTTATACAGTTGCCCTTTTCCTTCAGCATTATTAACTATATATCACGATTAACAAATAGGTGTCCCATCAGCTCAGGGAATTAAAAAAAAAACAACAAAACCCACACTGGATAACTGCTTTTTCCTTCATTTGTTGAATCAACAATTTCAGCTGATTCTCCTGCAACAGGCCATATTCAGAAGGCTGCATGCGCATCAGACAGCTGAGAGCAAAATTTGCCCTTCACATACACTTTAATCTCCTATCACTTCACATCTCAGTGCCTCCCTAGAAAATGCACTGATTTTCATTCTTGCTGTATTGTCTGTAACACTTATTTATCTATTGTCAGCTGGCAAAGTTATGAGATCAAAGGCTTGAGCAGGCAACTACTACTCTAAAATATTAGAAAAATAGCCTGAGTGATCTTATCCAATTCTCTATTGTTCAGTAATTTGGGAGAGACTTTTGGATCCTATTATCTCTGTTGTCATTTCATTTTTTTTAATGCCAACTTGTTTCTTAAACATTATAAATTATGATACCAGGTGCAAGCATTTCTCTGCACAGACCACTCTCTGAAACACATCTTTAATTGTATCAGATTATGTTTTTATTTTGTTTTTAATAAATAAAAATATGTGAACACACCTACACAGGCAAGGGATGTAGGAGCTTGTTTGCTTACTTTGAAACCTACTTACATGCAGAGAGTTCAAAAGCTTGAGTCAGACATCATGCTCTGCTTGGGAGAGGCTGAATAAAGAGGTGATGAGGGGTCAAAGAGGGAAAGAACTCCAACCAAAATGGCTCTGTAGATGACCACAGTAGATGTGAGGGCGTGTATTTGCGCTGGATTCATCAGAGATATCTCGCTTTGTCTGGACTGAGCATTTTATGTTGTTTAAATACTGGTACCTTATCTTGGCTATTAATATATGGCATCTCTTTCCCCTTTGTTCATGGCACAAGGCTTTCCTTTGGTTGCAAACAGGAAAGAGATTACTGACAGATGAGAACTACATTTAAAGACCAGAGAAAAAGGTCTGTGAATTCAAACAGTGTTTGATAGAAGTGCTTTGCCGGCTCAGACCATCAGCCATGTCACTGTGGAGCACAAGCCCCAGGATATTTCCCTTTGCCCACAAAATCAGAAGAGTCCTTTTGCCATACAACTGCATGGCCAGGTTTGTTCTCCCCTCTCTGTGAGCCTTGTTCTCTCCAGCCTCTTCCAAACAACAGAGGTGTAGGCCCAGCCTGATATAAAGTATTTTACAGATTTTGTTTTAAAAAAAACAGAGTTTTGGGGAAGAACAAAGGAATAGCCCACTTTTTGTGTCTGAGTCCTGTCACACTGAAATTCGAGGAAGAACATAGTTATACACTATTTTGAAAATGCAATAAGTAGATGTGCAAATAAAACGAAACAATAAAACCCCAATTTAAATCCGCCTGACAACACATTTTAAACATATAAAGAATTTGCTAAAACCAACTCAGAAAGAACCAGAGGACAAAAATGGGAAAAGATGTGCCCAGAAGACCACAGCACTGCTTCCTTGCAGGGCAATGCCAGCCTTTTGTTGGCACTATCCATCATTTCCATGGTGGCTGATGGCTCATCTTCCTCTTAGGAAGCATGTGAGGATTTAGCATAAATGATTTGTGGAGATTTGAGATTGTTTGCGACTGTTTGGGATTTGAGATCCTTACCAAAGCCATATTAGCAAAAACACCAATCTGATATAAAAAAATGTTCTGTTCCATCTGGGGTCAGATTGCATTTGTTATCATTTAAATTTAAAATGAGGCTAGAGAAGATATAAAACCCTGATATTCTAGGAACTGACACAGCCCCAGGTCTGACTTTGAACAATTTATCGCAGAGACTAGAGTTGTCAAGGGATCAGTCATAGCCTGTAGCTGAAAGTCATAGACTGTGTGCAAGAGAAATCCAAATATGCAGGAGGAAAAAGGAAAAAAATCTATTATACTCCATTTTTTTCTGTAAACATAAGATTCTTGTCCTTCTAGAAGTTTTTGCATTTTACCAAAACTCACTAGAAAAAACCAGTAAATCATGCCCAGATAGCAATGCGGGACCAGCAATACATTTTTCCTGATTTTTGTGAATTTTTGAAGGATACTTGTATTTAAGATTGACATTTGCTACTTAAGATGCAATTTCCTTATGAGAGCTGTTTTTGCCACTCTTTGATTCTAATGCTCCAAATCATTTACAAAGGGGTTTAGGTATAATGTCCCTATTAAGATGTAAGAAAGATGTTCAAACCCCTGCTCGTGTTTTTGGTTTTTTCTCAGCCTGTCTGGATGTAGATTCAACCAGATTCAAGCACATTGATTTGCAGAGCACAGACGATCAGGATAACCAAAAATCACCTGCACTTCAGGGCATATTTTCCCTTTCAAATCCATTAACTTTAGGAAGACTTTCTAGGTGGGTAACTTCAGGAGAATAATAGACCTGTGAACTTAAAAAGAAGTGACCTCCTTGCTGAAGCAGTCAGTGAGGTGCTTTAAAAGCCAGGAGCTGAGCAGCTGCTTTCAGTTTGTATTGACTGTGAGAGGGAGAAGAAAGGTCCCACCACACCAAGCCATGGCCATGGAGAGCTGATGTGCACCTTGTCCAGCCCCAGGAGAAGAGGTGGTGTCTCTGCAGAGCCCAGGACATCTTCTCAACCCACCACCGTGGTCCCTGCACCTCTGAGGGCACGTTTGGGTTTTTAGCAGGACCTGAGCTCCTCCAAAATGGGTGGAGTCTGCTGCAGTGCCTTGGTGGATTCATTCCCAGAATTAAGTTGTGTTTTTTAACACTAGGGCATTTGTGCAGCTTATCCACTGCACAAATGATTTTTTTTGCATCATAATTATTTGCTCTGGGATATGTCTTTTAACTTCTCAAGTGCTCAGAGGGGCTGGACACGGTTTCTCCTTGGTCTCAGGTACTCCCCCAGCTCCAGCCACTGGTGGGAAGGGGAGGATCAGAGCTGGTGTGCTTGGCTCAGAGGGTCCCAGCTGGGTGCTCCTGCCTGCCCTTCTCCCCATCCACGTGTCTGGACACGGGAGGAGATTCATTAACTCTGTGCTTCTGTTGGAATTCCTCTGCTGTGCCAATCTCCTGCTATCTGATCATTTCCAGCAAATTTATCTGGCCAGTCACGTAAAATTACAGCAAACTCTGACAAACTAGGGCAAACCATTTATTAAACTCCCAGATGAAACAATTTACCGTTTCTACCATCATTTAAATACAAATGGCTTTCCTTGGGTTCTACTGAAAAACAAGGTAAGCTGCTAGAAATACATCAATGACATATACAACTCCACAGATTGGGTTTATGTCTTTTACTAAATGATGTCTTAGAAAGCATTTCTGTGTGTATTTCATTTCTTAATGTGGTTTATGGCCCCAGAAGCCTCATGAGCCAGTGAGTGTGCAGCCTCCTTTCTACTTGGCAGTACAAGACAGACACCCTTTACTTTACACTGATCAGCCCATGCTAAAACTGATACTTCTTCTATGGCAATATCTTTTTACCTTATGACTGACAAATCCTCTCTGACTCATTTTTTTTTTCCAGCAATCACAAATGCTGCTGGATTCAGTTCCTATTTTTTTTCCCTTACCTTTATGAGTAACTGCCTATTCCCGTAGCAGCGGCTGCAGAAATCCCTCCTCAGCCCAGTGCTGCTGACAAGGGCCTGTAGCAGGAATTTCGGGGAACAATGTAAAAGCAGAGCAACTGTAGAGGGATACTTTATACTGGCACACCCTCCCAGCAGTCTGTGCCTTAGGGGCACCGAGAGCCAGAGATTGTATCTGCATCTTTGCGTTTTGTAACGCTCCATGAATTTTTCAGCCAGGAATTTGTCTAATTGCTTTTTGAGCCCATTTATACTTTTGGCCCCTACAACATCCTGTGGCATTGAGTTCTGCAGTTTAATTATGCAGCATGTGGGAAAAAAATAAAATTATTTTGCTTTAAATCTGCATCTTGATATTTTTATGCCATATCCTTCCTTGATATCTCCTTTCTTGAATAGTAATAACTAATTTACAACACGCTATATTTTCTTATATTTAGAATGGTTTCTCTTTATATCTACTATCCTGCATTTATCAAATAAATTTCGTTTGACTGTTTTCATCAGCTGGTTAGTAATTAGCACGAAAACTTTCAGCCATACATCATAATTAGGTTTTGCTTTTCATTTTGGTGGTGGAGTTTTTTTGGGTGTTGGGTTTTTTTGGGCATATTACTTATCAGCTCCTTTCCAACTTGTTTATTAATATTTTGAAGAGCAGAGGTCCCAGGATGGCTCTTTGTGAAACTCCACTGATAACCCCCACCAATGGTAAAACATGATCATACATTTCAACTCTCTCTTCCCCCTTTTGTCTAGTTACTGGTTCACATGAGAATTTCTTTACCCACAAGTGTTCACTTTCCCTAAACAGTCACTGAAGAACCTTGTAGGAACATTAGGGACCTAAATGCAATATGGGCACAGCCAGAGTGGGTCTAACTTGGCCATGTGCAAAGCCATACTCTTGTTCCACTTTCTAGGTATTCTTGCTGCACACCATGCCTTTGGGCTATTCTTTTTCCTTTTCACTATACTCATATTGCATTCTTGCTTAGAATTTCTGGTTTGCTGGTATAGCCAAGCCTGTTTAGTTCTCACTTCAGAAAAAAAAAATTGATTTTATAACTCAAAGCAATGAGTTCTCCTTCATCTCCCGATAGATTTTGGCCTTTTACAGAAACTGTTTTCAGGTCCAGGCTGTTTGCTGTCTGGATATTCAGAGTAACTTCCCTGAAAAGACAGTGGTATGAAAAGGGATTGTTGCTCGGTACATTGTGTATTCATGATGAAGTGATATACTGGGGTTGAAAGGAGCAGTACAGTGTCTGCTCCTCACAGGCTTTGGGATGGTGCAGGAGAATATTCCAGTGGGAAAAAAAGGGAGTGAGGTATGAGGATATGAGGAGAGCTCTTCAGAGAACAAGGGAAGGGAGTGCACAGACAGCGTGGGCCCAAGAATTAGATTTTTGGGGATGTGTAGCAGTTACTTCTCTTGATATGTAAGTGGAAATGGTTCCCTGTGTTTCTCTTGCATCCTGGGAGTGAGGACTGGTAGTGACAGGGTGCACTAAACCCTGTGGGACTGGGTCCTGCTGTGCACATCTCTTGTGCACAGCCTCCAAAAGGTATGGCAGACTGTCAGCTGCAGTGATGCAGGTGATGGGGGAGGACTTTGGTGTTTCACCTTTTCCTGAGCTTCCAGCATCTTGATCTGAGTGAATCAAAGGCCATACTTCACCTCAGGTCTACAGGAATTCTGGGCTTGTCTAAAATCCTCAGACAGGCCTTGATTGTCTGCATGAGTCCAGGGAATATGCAGCACAGCCACAGTCCAGGTGGATGATTCTGTGATTTTTGTGTCAACACACTCCAGCTCTGCATATAATAGACAAAGCCTGCACGTTGTATCTCAACAGAGCTCCCTCACTCCTAAACAGGAGGCAAAAAATTCTTGTGAATTCCTTGCCTTCTTCTGTGTGCCACCATTTACTCATTCTTGTCCGGCCTGCTGTCATTTCCAGAGGTCACAGGCAGGTATGTGGCATCTCACAGCAGCACACACCTTCAGTATCTCCTGATCCTTCAGGCCTGCCCATTTCTGCCCACAGCCCTTGACAACAGCTGTCTTGATTTTTCATCCCTGAGACCTTCTTAGAGACACTGATTAAGCTGAAAAACTAGGGATAGAATTTTAGAAGTAGACAGAAAATCATGAATATTCTGCTTTTCTTCCCCCATGGTGCCTATCCAGCTGTGAAAAACATTAGTTTTCATCTTCCCAGGCTAAAAACATTATTGTCCTTTGACATTGATCATAAAAATAGTTCTGCTACATTTCTGCATCTCATCCTCTTTTTTCCCCCACCCAAACAGAGCTGTCCTTTTCTTCTTCAGGCATGGCCATTTTTTGTCTTCCCTTTGACCACGCGGTACAAAACTGCTCCATTACTGCAAATTGATCATTCTTTTTTCACAAAAATCTGAAAGCTCTTTGCCAATATTTTTGTCTCTCAAGTTTCAATAAGATGTCTTTAACTTCTATTATTTTAATTGAATTGGAATAAATGCCACAAGAGAAATAAAGTAACAACAGCAACAAAAAGAACCCTATTGGCATGGTGAATGAGTCCTTATCTCCAGAGCACATCCAGCACTGTTTCATATCCAGTCCCTGGTTTAAATGCCAGGTGCAAAGCATGGTTAATCAAAAAGTTTTTCTTAACTCAACAGAACATCACATTCCAGACCTTAACTGTATGGTGACTGTGGTGTCACAATCGCTCTTCAGCTTTCAGGCAGAACAGTGAAATACATGGGCCTATAAATTAGCAAGAGGCTGAAACCTTCTCTTCATTGCATCACAAGCCTGTTCATCAGTGTCATTATTCTGGATTTTCTTACAATTTCCCTGTTTAATGATGGTCACCAGTATGGTGAATCCATTCTGCTGAATTTTCAGAAGCCAGCATCTTGGTGCTACACCCGGAAGAGGCAGGCTTGGTTGTTTCATTGCATGGGAACATCTCATGATTCAGCACTCAACCTTTGTCACTGGGACATTATTTCATCTTTGTTTTTCTCCTGTGACAAAGGGCTTTATCAAAGACCTGTAACCAGTTTTTTTTTAACAGCTATTCAACAGCAAAGATCCTGTGTCCTGTTTGTGTGGATCAGGTCAGAGCAGGGATTAGGAGGCCTCTGCTTCAAGATCTAACAGCAGTATCTGGACAGGGGCAGTGGCTACATCATCTGTGAGGAGGAAGGATAGTTAGAAGAGAGTTTGGAGAGTTTAAATCAGCAAGGTTAGGTCACAACAAGAACCAGACATTCTGCAGTAGTGAGAAAGATTAGTGCCTTTTCCTGAGAGGAGTTCCTGTAGTTTCAGGAATGAGATGTCTGCTCTGTGGTCAGAGAGAGGACTCTATATAAACATTTCTGATGAAAGGTAGCACAAATGGCTCTTATTTTCCTCTTATTTTCCTCCATGGGCCCCTTTATAAGACTTCACTTGTAGATCAAGATAAATAATATATGAGTGCATGAGAGCAGGCATAGATCACACCTTCTCAGAGATCAGATGTTTCTCTTCTCTTGAAGGTTTCAGTCCAGGAATAAAAGACAGTATTGATGATCTTATTGGTCATCATGGAACATGCAGTTGTGCCTTGAAAATTGAATACATAATGCCTTTGAAGTGAGGTCAATGAATTAACCTTGCATTAGATAGTTGGATCCAGTGAGCAAAAATTAACCTATTTGTTGCCTTTAATCATAAACCACCTTGATTTCAAACTTTGTTAACACTTAGAGCAGTAAATAAAACTCTGTAGATCTCTGTCTCCCTCTTAGGCCAGCCAATACCATTAACCACATCTTCTACTTTTATGTTAGTGTTCATGTGGTGCATCTGAAAGATCTTTTTAGCTTCCTGGTGTAACATTTAGGATGAGCCTGTTAGTACTGGGGAGGCTTATGATATTTGCCATCATTTGATGAGAAGAAATGGAAGTCTCATCTCTATTTTTAGCAGTGAAGGCCTCTTCCCCAATCACCAGAGCTGTTCCCCTCCTCATCAGGGTGTCAGAGACAGCATGACCAGAAGTATGGGGTGGTTGTGATGATCTCTGCTGGCCTTGAGTTTATTTAATCCTCTGTTTCCCACCCATGATCCATGCACAGGACAAACTTTGGTTGTTCCCCAGCGTTATTTCAGACAAATGAAGCTATTTCAAACCACAACAAACACTGGACCTCAGGCTTCAGGCACCAAGGAAGGAATTTCTCTTTGGTAAAGAATTGTGTGCACAAACAAAAACCCACACAGAAACACATGTGGAACATAAAGAATACACCCCACAGACAAAGAGAAACCCCCAGATGGGACAGCATACTGCTCCCCGGGGCCATTTACAGTCATCCTTGTGTGACCAATGCTGTCCATGACCAGCATTCCTGGTTCCTGGGCTCAGGCCATGCTGCTTTCCAGATTTTGGGAGTGGGTAGGTACTTTGCATGAGGCCAAACTACAAAAGTCAGGATCATTCTTCTTCCATTGTTCCCTGGAAATTGTGGGGATCATTTGGGCTTATCACACTTTATCAGTTCTCTGTCATTGCAGGAGTCTCAGGCTCTGTTTTCAGTTCTCTGAGTCTTATACAAGAGGTCAAATAAGATACTTTGGTGGATTCTTTTCTTCTTGAACCATAAAATAACGTGAAATTGGAATTTGGCACATTTGGCTTGTACTCAGTGAAAGACAGAGCTGTTGCTGCCATAATTTAAAGAGAATGATGATGGAAATGGATGTAATATGCCCTTGAGAATGATGAGAATGATGAGCTTTTATACCCCAAGCAAATGATAGAGGCAAGGGCAATGAGCAAAACCAGGATGCAGTGCAGAAATTCTGGGGTGTCTGGAAGCATTGTTTGCCCTTGCCCACCTGCAGACCCCTGCAGCCTGTGAAGTGGAGCAGCTCTGCTGCAGTTGGCACAGCCCTGTCCATCCCCAGCCAGCAGATAATTTGACCCTTCATCCCCACATGTGTATTTGTGCATGACAAATTTGATGTCCTTCTATGGCCAGGTTTACAGCAATGGTGAGTAAGGGAAGGGCAACAGGTGTCATCTAACTGAGCTTGTGCAAAGTTCTTGACACTGTCCCACACAACATCCTTGTCTCTAAACTGGAGATGTGGATTTGATGGGTGGAGCCCTTAGTGGTTAAGGAATGGCTGGATGGCTGCACTCAAAGAGGGAACCAGGGAAGAGTGCTGGTCCTCAGGGGTTGGGATTGGGATTGGGTTTACTTCATATTTGTTCAGAGAAATGGGCAGTGGGACTGAGGCACCCCCAGCAAGTTTGCCAATGACACCAAGCTGAGTGATGCAGTCAGCACCCTGGAGGACGGGATGGCATCCAGAGGGACATGAACAGGCTGGAGAGGTGGAACTGAAATTCAACAAGGCCGAGTACAAGCTCCTGAACTGGGCTGGGGGGTTCCCAAACACTGACAAAGGCTGGGCAGAGAATGGATTGGGAGCAGCCCTGGGGAGAAGAGCCCCCAAGGAGTGTGGATGGATGAGGATCAGAACACGAGCCAGCAGTGTGTGCTTGCTGCCCAGAAAGCCAAGGGGGTCCTGCATGGCCAGCAGTGCTACCAGCAGGTCAAGGGAGGGGATTGTGCCTCTCTGCTCTGCCCTTGTGAGACCCCGCCTGCAGTCCTGCATCCAGCTCTGGGACCCCCAACAGAAGGACATGGACCTTTTGGAGTGAGTCCAGAGGAGGGCCTTGATCACAAAACTGGAGCTATGAAGAGACAGGGCAATTAGAATTGTGTGAAAGCAATTCACGATTAAAAAAAAAAATACAATCCAAAGTAATGCAAATAATCTACACAGAGATTGTTTGCATAACCCAGAGAAGTTGAGAGAGCACCTTCCAACCCAAACCCTTCTAAGATTCAATGAAATCATGGTCATAAACACAGGAAATAACAAGACACTCCAAAATGTCACGTTGAGGGTGATAAAAGCACTGATCTCCCTTATTGCCAGGTCTCCAGGCAATATTGATAGGAAAGGAGTGTCAGGGAGAGTGTATGGAGTAACAAGTGGCAATAAGGAAATATTTTTCCTGGAAACTCAATTAAAATTAAACCAAACGCAGCCATCTCCTTCTTTAGACTAGAGGGTTCAGCTGGCAGCCCTGAGAGTTAGTTCTTTATGACAGTGTTAGCAGCACTTCTCTTATGAGAAATAGCTAGTAAAATATTCACCTTCTCTGTGGGACTTTACACATCAGGGCCAGGATACCTCATTAAGCTTGGTCCATGGTTTAAAGTGTTTTTCACCACTCTCTGGTGAGGATAAATCTAAGCTAATGGTAGATTTGATAAGACAGCAGTTTTATGATCCAAATACATCGCTTGTCTATGAATATAGCCTATTTTTGTCAGTTACATTGGAAAGAAATAAATTACTCATCAGTCAATCCATTATTATTATAATAAGAGCACGGCACTACTTAATTGCATCAGTTAAGTGGATATGACTTTGCCAATGCTCATAAATGCCATTACATCAATCCACAGAAATGGACCTGTTGATTTATTAGATGATGATGGACAAAGAAGATGTTTGCAATCTCTTTTATAATTTAACCTGTGCTTAAGACATATAGGTGTTTAAGGCCAATACGTGTACAGTTATTACCACAGAGAGGGAAAGGGAAAAGGGAATTGTAAACCATAACAACCTCCATCAAGTACATGCCTATTTTGGTATGTGTAATAATCCTGAACATGCATTTATGTAACACACTCTATGGTACTTAAGCTGCTGTGGGCTATCAAGTACAGTAAATACACATTTAATCAAAGGACCCATGGCATATGATTGAGAACTGTAAATTTGCTTTACCATGGAGAAATGCAACTGCAGAACAGCAGCCCCACAGATGAACTGCAGTCATGTGGATTGTCTAGCAATAATAAATTTCTCAGAGGAACTCCTGGTCCCTCACTGATGTTTTATTTACCAAGTGCCCATTTTCATTTTTTTTTCTATATTTTGGACAAGAAATCCCTACTCCACAGAAAGCCAGTGAAGGCAGTCCCTGTAAGGATATCATTATTAGGAATAAGGACAAATAGCTGTGATTTGATAAAGCACCTACCCTTCAGTTATTTTTGCACAATTCCATTTGTCTGCACAAAAGGCCTTCTGTATGCTCGATAAAGGTCAGAAGTGACACAAAAATGGAAGTCACCCCAATACTTGTGAAAGCTGTTTCTATTTGCCTTTTGCTCTTCCCTCTGTCACTGAAACAATTTGTGTTTATACATTCTAGTTTTCTATGTGTGTTTTGGGACAAAGGTGCTCCCTGGGAACAGCCTGACTGGGGAGCTTTAATAGATGGTCTTCCAGAAGCCTTCTTCACCAAGAAGAAAGGCCAGGTTTTCTCCAGTCTCTGAATCCCATTTAGGCACCTGACTAGAGCAGTCATATTCAATTAATTCCTCCCACACAGAGCCCTGGAAGCTCTCTGTTGAGAAGGTCTTAAAAAAGCTGCATAGTGTGCCTACAAACATAGATGTAGTTGTTTGAAATTCCAACTCAGAAAGTCTATGGGAAAATCTGCGTAAATTCTAAAGATCGTACTCACTCTAAGTAGCTGACAGAAACGAGAAATAGGTTGAAATTTAATCTGTTTCAATTAATTAAATATTGAGATTTGATATTTTTACTATTTGCACTTTTGACTCCCCAGTGGGTATAATATTATATTAGGCTTCCCAATATGTCTTCTAATTATAATATCTAGAAGGTCAGCATCTTATTAGAACTAAAAATTAAAACTTTGGAATAATACTGAGTGCTGTAGCATCTGCAAAGCAGCCATGCCTGTATTAGCAAAAGCCAGATTCCTGTGCCCATTGTTCAAGCTGAATAAATACATTTCTTCATGAGAAGCTTCCTTGAAGTCAGTGGACTGTGCAGCAAGTCTCTGTTTGCTGTGATTGAAGGCAGCAGGCTTTGACCCCTCAAATAAGGAAAGAGATTTTGATTTTTGCCAAACCTTTGGACCATATTGCACAAGGTGATGGGGTTCCGGGTATGCTGACAGAGGAGAAACCTGCACAGCAGTGAAGACATCTGAGTTATCTCAGGGAGAAGCAGAATGATCAGTCCTTTTAGAGAGCTGCTCTTTGGGCCTCACAGCCCATTCAACCTCCTTCTGCAGGAGGACACCAAAGGAAAGCCACAAACACAATTTCATGAGCTGCTTCTCTGGCCATCAGACTCCCCAACAAGGGGAAGAGAGAGAACCTTATGTCTGTCCTCCAGGGGAAAAGGCACTGCAGCCCTCTGAGCTCCCCTTTCAGGCAACATGGAGCTTTTCCCCCCACCAAAGCTTGAATCTTCTGGTGGAACCATGAAACCTTGGATGAAGTTTCCAAGGAACCTGCTCAGACCGAGGGCTATCCCTGATCACACCTTCCAGAGAGATTTTACTGGGTTGCTGCAGTGAGTATATTTCTGGTTGACATTTTCAGGAGAGCCCCAAGAGGTCTGATGAAGCATATCAGAAAACACAAGAGCCCATCCTGTACATGTCAGAGGGATCTGGATCCAGCCTGTGCTTAAGACATATAGGTGATTAAAAAGCATCTCTAGTACACTGACTTTGGTAGCATAACTGACAGCAGGATTTGGCCCATTGTTTCCTGGGAAAATTAATGAGCTGTAAGGAAAATATCTGACCATCATTTGACTTATCAAAGCCATTGTGACTCCTTCCCTAAATAACATTAAGATGAATCACCTATTATTTGAGAATTGAGAGTCACGGTAGTGACTGAAGCCAAGTTAGGAAAATAGCACTGCCATTACTAGCTTTGCAGGATTGAACTTGACTTGGAATCTGGGGTTTTGCCCTGACAATACCACAACGTTTGAAATCTTATTTACTTTGTGGGGTTTCTTTTGTACTAACCTACTCACTCTAACATCACATGAAACCTTTAATAGGTGTCCTACATACACGGAATTTATCGTCAGCTGCTTGAATCCTGATCTTATGTGCAGTGGTGCAAATAAGAATGAGGGTGCTGCAACCAGTACAGAAATGTCTGGTTTTGCTTTGCAAACTGCAGTCATTGAATCTTACAGTAACAAAATCAGACCTACGCGTAGATTATTTGCTCTCCTTTGGAGCTGCATTTTTTTTAATCTTTGTTGCTTTCACACATTTTTTAAAGTGGCTTTTCTATGTTCTTTACTCTCTCACGGCTTCAGTTGCACAAATGGAAAAATATGGGAACCCTCTGGTGGCCAAAATAATATCTGTAAATCCCACTCAGCCTTAAGCACCTCAGCATCATCTACTGACAGGGTCAAACTCTGTTGGAGTTGTATTATTAATGTGTTTCATGATCTTTTTCTTCTTCTGTCTGTGTACCTTTGTACATAGCCTGTATGTCATTGCCACTTAGATGAAATGCCCTGCCTTTATCTAGATAATTTAAACAGCATGTTTTTTATTGTGGTTGAAGGTCTATTTGTCTTTAATTGCTGATCACATGCTCAGTCATTGGGGCATTTCTCAACAATTAGGTTGTGAAGAAATGGATTAAAGAGTAATCAGGGCTGCCTATCATGGAGCCCTCTGTGCAGGTCAGTGCAGATGTGAGAATGCTTAAAGTTAATAGAATCACAGAATCAGAGAACAGTTTGGGTTGGGAGACACCTTAAAGGACATCTCATTCCAATTCCCTGCCATGGGCAGGGACACCTCCCACTATCCCAGGCTGCTCCAAGCCCCATCCAACCTGGCCATCAACACTTCCAGGGATGGGGCATCCACAGCTTCTCTGGGCAACCTGTTCCTGTGCTTTACCACCCTCCCAGGAAAGAATTTCTTCCTAATATCTAATCTAAACATACTAGCTTTCAGTTGAAAGCCTTTATCCTCAAGAACAGATGAAATTTTTCATCATGCCTCTCCCCAGTTAGGGGAGTTTAAACCACAAAAAATGTGAGCCCTCCAGTGGTTGGAAAAATCCAGAGAAATCGAGGGGTAGTGATCAAGGGTTAGGTTGTGGGGCAATTAAGGAGCCATGAATTGGCACAACCTGTCTGCCCACTGTGGAGAGGCTTCTTTTCTACCCTTCTGTCACGAGCAAGGGCATCAGGCCTCCAGCAACTTCTACTGCAGTGGCATTTGGACTTTGTTTTGTCTTGTCAGCTTCGTTATGCCTCCTAATAAAAGAGTAGATTCCTCTCAATTTGCTTTCAAAGTGCAAGGTAAGCCCACAGGACTCTTTCATCCTTCTTAGCAATCTTCCCTGGATGCTGCACAAGTATTTAAATTCTGCCAGAGATCTATGGACCACAGTGTGCTAGTGCCCTCCAGTTTGTCAAATGGATGAAGGTCTGGTATGAATCACCACTTTCCCATTTTGTGCCATTGTACAATCAATACACACTCATATAAATGAGGATGCAATGGCCAAGGCTCCAGAGGGAGTTGGGCCCCACAGACTGCTGCATCAGAAAGTGGTTGCATCAGATTCCTGCTCTTTTTTGCTGATGCTAACGCAAATTTTATTGCTACATTGGCAAATTTGGCCCACTGAAAGTCTTGCGACAATTTTTACAATCAGTATTTCCTGATCAACTTTTGCTTACGTTTTTATTAATTTCTTATAGGGAAATAAAATATTTTTATTTTCATATATTGATTTAATTACTTCTTGAGAAAGATTTAATTCAGACCATTATGTACAAATTTATGGTCATAAAATCCATCAAGGAATATGTATATATGCTGCTCACTTAGGTGCTGAACTCTTCAGGATAAGGATCATACAACTTTGCCTTGTGATGCTCTTCAGCACCCACTGTGACACAGATCATTTGCAATGCCAGATTCCACATGCATTGTGGTTTCTTACTGGCATCAGCTACTGGGTATCAGTGAAGCAGTAAAGAGCTGTTCTTCATCTGCTCTCCTTTCCATCGGAAGTTTAAGGAGTCTAAATCCAAGCAAGCAAATCTTCTAACTCATTTTAGTCAATGGAAAAAAGCAGGAACCAGCTAAGAGTAATTAATCACACATCGTGCTGGACATCTAAGATGTGTCAGGCATCCCCAAGGAGTGAGCCCAGGCACTGGACTTCTGACCATCCACTTGTAAATTGTTGGCCTCTTCCCTGAAAGGGTTTGTGCATGTGCCAGCCAGCACTCTCTAAGACATTGCTTGGGCATCTTGCTGGGGAAAAATGACCCATGAGGCTGTTCTGGGATACAGCTCTGCCAGATAATCGTTCATCACCATGTATTCTTCACTATTGCCAGGCAGTATACCTACAACCTCCCTTTCCTACTGTGAAAGCATCCATCTAAAAGGCTGCAGCACAACCCTCATATAATTTCAGACACTTGCAACTGAAAAATATGATGTTCCAGGGTCAGGGAGGCAGAAAACGAGCCCAAAGGAGACGTAGAGTCAGTTGTGTGGGTGAAGTTAGGCCTTGCTGCTTGGTTTTGAGGTCAGTCTCCTTTATACTCAAGAATCCCTCTTCTCTTTTTATAAAATTGTATGTGAGTAAACAGATTTTCAATTTGAGTTTAAAAGACAGTATTTCTGTCATGTCAATTATATGGTCATTTTTTTATGATTATATTTTATTTAGGCAAATACAAAGAGAGATGGGTTAAGCCCAGGAGCAGCAAGTAGGCATAAAGGGACTAGATCAAGGGAAGCAATACTTACTGTTCTGTGGATGTAGCAGTGCTGCTGTATCACAGAGACCAACCTCTTCAAAGGGAGCCAGGGAAGCTACAGAGACCCAGCTCACTCAGCCAGCTCAGCCTCTGGTAGCAGTCAAGGGCAGGAAAAAAGGCAGCCATGTATTGACTGCTTCATTAATGTGCTGCTCCTCCAGCACAGGGAGAAGTGCTTTGTGAACATAACAGAACGCATCTTGCTGCTCTCTACCTGTGATGCTTTGTTCTGAAAATTCATTGCAAAAAATGTCACCTCCTTGCACTCCTGGGCACACACACAAATGTAGCTGTGAGAGACCACAGGGCAGAATTTGCATTTCAAGTCCTGGCCACCTAGGACTGGATGTATTGCTGGTTTTCATCCTAGACTGGCCAGCCAGCATAGACAACTTGAAAAAAAAAAAAAACCATTTCCACACAGAGTGAGAAGCTGCAGCCTGCACTCTTTGGGACAGACCCCACTGCAACTCTACAGTGCCATTTCTGCAGGTTCTTCTAAGAAAGGAATTGCATTTAAAGTCCATGTTGAAGCAAGCAGAGGGGAAACAGCTTCTCATTTCTTAGCAGCCAGTAATAAATTGATGGTGTTCCAGCAGTAAATTGATAGTGTTTTGGTTTCATGGCTTGGGGAGGAGTAGATGAAGGCAGAGCCTGGCAATGTGGGTTGTGTTCAGACCACCTACAAGAGGCCTCAGTTGCCATGGCTGTTATGGTAATTCAGTTCAAGAAAGAAGGGAGACACCAGACCCCTAAAATCCAGGTTTGCTGGATCTTAGCTCCCTGTGCAGATGCTGGATGGGAGCAGTCACTGTGCCTAAGTCAAGCACTTGCAGTAGAAGAGTACAATGAAGCCCCATGTGCTTCTGCCTCATCTGCAGAGCTGGATTGCTTTTTACTCAAGGAGGCTCTGTAATGCTGCCAGGAACTGATTAACATCTGAATCACGTTGTCCTCTGTCTGTGTGGCTGATATAAATAGGTTGCAGCAGAGGTGGGCTGTGTCCATGAGCACTTCTCTCTCCTCAGGAGATGGTCTTATCTACAAGCACACAAAGTAGAGAAGCCTCAGCCTTCTCGAGCAAATTTCTAAGATACTACCCTTGTGATGAGGAGTTATCCTGCTGATCCTGTGCTTTGGAATCACCCTCTGACCCCTCGTCTCAGAGGCTTTACTGCAGGCAGGCACAAAGCCACAGGGCTCTCCACCCATTCGACCCACACGGGGCTGGACAGCTGAGAAACCAGCAAAACTGCACCAGCTCAAATTTGCTTTCAGTTCATTGTCTATGTAGTGTCACTATAAAGGTCTGAGCTAATCTTAGCTGCATAATGGGCTGGTAGAAAGTATTCTATTTGTTATGCAAATAAATATTTACTTCAAATGTGGTTTCCCAAAGTATGGTCACCTTGCACGCATCTGCTTCCAAAAATGCATCTGCTTTACAACAAGGTAGTAATTATCCTTTCCTCAAGGGGGTTCAGTTTGAACCTACTATGTGTACTAGACTGCTGGCAAAGTTTTTAATTTTGGTTTATGATGTTTGTAGTTTTTGGAGGCACAGGATCAAACGCTTGAAATGCAATATTCATCTGATACTACATACCAACCCCAAATACAGGTAGGGTTTGCTTGGTGGGCTTTTTTCTCCTTCAGGAACAGTTCCTTTCTCCTGAACATTTTTTTTCCCCTTAAAACATCAGTCAGATGAGTGGATAGATGCAGAAAGTGAGTAACTTCATTTTACTGGTAAAATACCTTAGTGGAGTAACACAATAGCGTTATCATCCTTCTTTTTTACTGGTTCTTCTTTTAATCTGCATGTCATAATTGTGTCATTAGAGGGTGACTTCATCTTTTTACCAGGCTATTTCTGCAGTACTTAATGTCTGTTTGATCTTTCATTCAGATATCTATTACCATACATATCTATTGTAAGTTGAAAAGGTTTTTAGTCTGACATAACATTGGAGAGGAAGAAATGTCAGCTTCATTAAACCTCACAGTTCTAAGACTGGAGGTAAATTACTTATTCAGCACATTTTTTAAGAAACATACTGAAAAAATACTGAACAAATCTTATGAAAAGATGTAGTTTTTATTTATTTATCTTCCCTCCTCTCTTTAATCCACCTCTTAATGCACTTTGCTCTGCTTTCTCCAGAAAGGGAGCAGTGAGTGAAACAGTGTCTTGAATGTAGAAATAAGGCAATTTCTGAGCCAAATTTCTGCTGGGCTGAGCAGCTCAGTGAACTCAGGGCTGGGAATAAGAGGGAGGAGGAGGCTTGGAGGTGACATTGTTCTTTAGCTCCTCACACAACCCAAGGCCCTGTGGGTGATGAGAAGGGTGCACCTGTACCTATCCACTGCAAGGCATCACCTTTCTACCATGATAAAATCTTGGGGGGTTAAAGCAACAGAATACTAATGGTCCTAGGGCCATCAAAGTCAGTAAGGAGACAATATTTTTTTCCCATCTTGATCCAAAATGTGGGGTTGACAGGTAATCTGGTGGACTGGGGCCTGATTCAGTGCAATAATCACCCCAGGAAAGCAGAGAGAACGGGCATAGGATGATGTCTGTACTTACCTGGCTGGCTGAACTAGAACTGCAAGGACACAGAGACAGTGATGGCTTTCCTCCCAGGGCTTGTGGCTTTTCATCTACCTGACAATCCTCAGCAGTGGCACCAAGGCTGACAGTCTGGGCATCAAACAGCAAAACACTGAAGTCCTTTTGAAGCAGGGAAGTGCAGAATGCATACAGAAAGGAGGGAGAAGGAGGTGAGCTCAGGGAGCTGAAACTCAAAGGTATTAGCACACACTGGCTACTAACTTTGTTGAAAATTAATAGCTGATGCCTCCACTTTAGGTTTTGCTCCTTTGAGGGATCTGGCAGGTGAGTTTAGGGGTGCAGAGGCTGTGCTTTAGATATGAATTGCCACACAGGCATTGCATAGACTACTAGAACAAGGACTGGTTTGTAGCTGCCCTGCTGTAACTCCCTGTATAACTCTAACTCTACTCTTACATTCAGATTTCAGCAACATGTGCAGCAGTATCCTGGTTGTCTTGACTGAAAGAATGATCCTGTGTGTTTTAGCTGGATCTTCTTTGCTACAATCCATAACAGATGCCATTGGTGTTTTTGTTCCTATCGCTACTTGATGGCTTTCTCCAACTGCACTTCACATTCCTGAAGCTGAAAGATTTGTTCTCTTAGCCACCAAGAAACACTACACTCTTATTTTGGAGTCTCCCTGCATTCCAAGATAGCACTGGCAACAGGGGACAAGCAAGGGTCAACAGCTCCTCATCCAGCAGCACAACCTCATTCATTGCAGCAAAGAGGTTTTCAGAGTTTGGGAATGCCCTGAAGAGTTTTACCTTCTGTGTCCCAAAATGGATGTCATTTGCTCTTTGTTCCTAGGCAACCCAGGGAGACACAGACAGCTGCTGTCAAATATTCTGCACCCAAATTGTCCCTTCTTGGCACTGAAAAATCTCACTGAGCTCACTGGGGGTCTTGAATTCATACTGGGCATCTTTGGTTTTTTGATTGGTAATGGCATCTTTGTACCATTGCTAGACTAAGGAAAAGCTGGCAGCAGCCTAAAGTGTGGTGTGTAATGGTATTTGCAAAAAATTGTTCCTAAAACACCTTACCCCCTGTAGCAACTGGGAAAACATAGGTGAGAACTTTTAGCAATATACACCTTCAGCTGAGTGAAATTCTGCCCTGGATTTTGTTTCTGTTAACCTGATGAATGAGATTCACAATTGTAAATTAGGTCTGTACTGGGCCATGGAGAATATAAACAATACTGAGATTAAGGTGAAAAAGGAGAGAGCAAGGTGTTTTGGCAAGATATTTTGAACTCCTGCAACATTTTTATATTGTTACATATGAGATGTGAAGTGTGAATAGCTGACATACCCTTGGTCTGAGGAGCTGTCACCAGCTTTCAGGCTTTTTTTTTTTCACAAGTGTCAAACTTTTACAAGTAGCCTATGCAGCTCCTTTTCAGCCACAGCATATAACCCTGGCCACATCAGATGGAATGACCATGACACAGTGACATTTCTATTTACCCATTTCCATTACTAGAAATCAAAATCAAATTTCCAAGTTATCTGTGACAATATTGTGTTATTGCTTTCCTGCAGAGAAATGAGACAGATAATTTTTCCATTCCTTTCCAGACCTGCCACTCTATTTTTTTTTTTTCACCAACAAATTTTCCATTTCCTGTTAATTTTTAGTCTAAGAGAAATAGTTTATTCCAGGAGAAGCAGTCTGAGAGTTATTGTACACACCTAACAGTTTGTTGAATAAACACTGGAAAAACATGATCTAGTATTCAAATTTTTCAATTTTTGAGAGTTTCTGTCAAGTATTATTTTTAAACAAAGACTGGAAATCTGATTTAGCACACAGAAAGTCGCCAATTTTTATACCTGTGCTTGTCCCCACAGCAATGCCAGCAGGTCCTCACAATACTGATGCAGCATGTAGCAGTAGGAGATTTTCTACTTTTGTAGATACACAACCTCTTTGGGCAGCAAAATCTACAGTGATAAAATCTCTCTCCTGTCAGTGTCCACATGGAAGACTTTTTTCAGCCTAAATTTGGCTGCTGCTGCTGTGAATTTTTCATCCTGCAGCCAACATAGCTGTTCTGGAAGAACACTGTGAGCCAGACCCAGCCTCCATAAATCAAAGCATGCTGAGCCCACGTTAGCTGAGCATCTGGAGGGGGAGGCAGGAGATGCCTTTGGGAGTTACTCTGTCTCTTTGCAAGGTAGCCAGGAGACTGAAAGTGAAACTTCTTTGTGGGAGCTGCGCTCTCACCATGTTTTTATTCTTAGTTGGCAGAGTGTGGGGCTGGCAGAGGGTCCAGGCTGGACCCATGGTGGGAAGAAGAATGACAGATTCTTAGAGGTAGAGAGTCCCCATGAGGGGGGAAAATCATAAAACCATAAAATGGTTTTTGTTGGAAGGGACTTAAAAGATCTCCTTCTTCTTCTCCTACCTGCAGGGACACCTCTCACTAGACCAGGTAGTTCAAAGCCCCTTTTAACCCGGCCTTGAACATTTCCAGGAATGGGAGAGCCACAACTTCTCTGGGCAACCTGTGCCAGTGACTCACCACTCTCTCAGTAAAAAATTTATTTCTAATACCTAAGCTAAATCTACTCTCATTCAGTAAAAATCCATTTGCCCTTGTCCTACCAGTCCATGCCCTTATAAAAAGTCCCTCTCCAGCTCACTTGTAGCCCCTTTTAGGTATTAGAAGGTGCTCTAATGTGTCTCTGGAGCCTTCTCTTCTCCAGGACGAACAAATCCATCTCTCTCATCCATAGGAGAGGAATCTCCATGGGAGAGCTTCTCCAGCCCTGTTCATGGCTGTCTCTGGACTCCCCCCAACAGGTCCATGTTTTAATTATTTTGAGGTCTCCAGATCCAAGGTGGATCCCACTCAAGTGGAGCAGAGGAGCAGAATCTCCTCCCTGAACCTGCTGTCACTCTGCTTGTGATGCAGCCCAGGATGTGGCTGGGTTTTTTCTGGGCTGTGGGTTTGCTTTGCTGGGTCATGCTGAGCTTCCTGCCCATGAGCACCCCCAAGTCCTTCATCCCAGGGCTGCTGTCAATCCATTCCCTGCCCGGACTGTGTTTGTGCTCGGGGTTGCCCTGACCCAGGTGCCCTGGGCCTTGTTAAACTTCATGGCTGAGGGTGTGCTCAATCCCACAGCCCATGTCACCAGCATGGCAGCACGTGTGAGAACACAGGGCAGAAACCTGAGAACGCCCTCACCCATGTACACATCTAAAAATAACTGCCATTTTTGTTGGGTTTTCCTAAAATACTGTGTGCATGAGCCACACGGGCTCTCATGTTGGCACCACTGTGGGAACAACAGGGAGTCCCAACTTCCAAGTGAGTGGCCCAGTGAAGCCCTTTGGTCCAGGGTCAATTCCTAACCTTTGTCTCTCATTAAAATATCATTCAAGTGCTAAAAACGTTCTTCCCACTGGTTATATCATTATGAATGTTTACCCTGCCAGTACCTGGAAAAAATTGCTCTCTGAGGTAGAGCCAAATACCATTACTAGATCTCCAAAAGATTTGACAGTGAAATTAATTAGTTAATCTTTGTAAAGTGCTTTGAAGATGAAGAGCTCACTATGACTTTTAGGTAATGTTATTATAGGTTAGTGAGTCATTTTGTGAATTTAAGGCAGAGGGGTCTCTTTTACAGCATCTTATATCATGACCTTCACCATGTCTGTGGGGCTGACCAGTCTTGTCCTGTTGTCTCCTGCAGCCTTCCCTCTGTCTTAATTCTTGTGCTGCCTCTAATCCTGTAGGGCAAGCTCCATGGTCAGGGACTGGGCTTTTGAGAGGAAATTCCCCTTGGGTATTGAGAATATTCTGCGAAAAATTGTTTTCAGCAAGTTTCACTCCTTACCACTGCTTCCCCCTTTGCTGGGAAGTTTGTCACCTGAGCCTGTTCTGGCAGCTGGCTACTTCTCCTCTGCCCAAAGAGACTCAGACCCCAACATCCCCAGTCTCCCAGAAAAGGGCAGCCCAATCCACTCTGGCTCGCTGCCCTGGGCCCCACCTGGATGCTCTCTGATCTGCCTGTGGAGCTCCTGGCTGGTATTAGGTCAGGGACTTTCCTCCTGCTTGGTGTTTGTGCAGAATGCAGCGCCCTGGTTCCCCACCAGACTCTCAGATACTGCTGTAATGCAGGTAATAAATAATAACAACCTTTAAACCTCCAGTGCAAATTACAGCCTCATGCAACACCTACGTAATTTGGTATAATATTAGCACAGTAGCTACCTTGGGAGAGCTGTATTCAGATAAGAGAATACACAATATTAACCCTTCCATCTGAAAGCAAATGGAATTGTTTAAATGCCTACAGCTCCTTTTCTGCCACCATGTGTTTTAAAGAAAAGTAGGAGCACAAAAGGGAAGTCAGGGTGACATCAATAACCGAAGACAAAAGGAATCAAACAGAAAATAATAAAGTATAATAATGATGTGATTTCTCCTGTAAAATACACAAAAATTCTTCTTATGCCTGAATCCCCCTTGCATCTAGCCCTCCATGATTACATTAGAGGAGATGAGCCCTCTCCCAGTGTTTATAGTCTGAGGTTCCAATCTTGCAAACATTTACATGCATGTTTAACTTTATGCACACAATTAGTGCAATTGAAGTCATGCCACTTGCAAGACAAGATGCAACAAGTGAGTGTATCAAACGCTAGGTGGGAAGAGGGCGGCAGACAGATGAAGGGTAGTAATGATAAGATCATGTGGTTACCTGGGCTAACTCTGCACGCTCAATGACTCCAAATGCCTTTTTTATTTTTGAATCATCACTTTAAAAGTTTTCCCTGTCACTCTGTAACTGCTTGTTGTGACTCAGAAAATGCTGGGCTTACTCATGTTCGTATAGTGTGTAATTAGTGGACTTTTTCATTTTCGCTTCATAGAAATGATATCTCTTCACCACTAACTAATCCTACTTTAAAAAGAAGAAAAAAAAATGACCCCAAGCCTTTCTCATTTACTCTTCTGCTTTCCTTCAATCTGTTTGTGTATTAACCTCCCCCTCTAGATACCTTCTCCAAATGAGCATCTTCTAGTTTCCTGAGGCTTTTCTTATCTTCATTGCAGCTGTCCAAGAGTCAAGATCTGAGGAACAGGAAGGCAGACCAAATATAGCATTACATGCAGGGTCCTGGGGTTGTGAACCATACAAAGGCTGCTCTATCCCTCCTGGCTCTTACCAACCAACACAACATAGGGAAGCAGACCATGAAATCTGGCAGTGCTGAAATTATTGGAACAGCTGGGACAGCCAGGAAGGGCAAGATAGGATTGTGCAAAGACCACCTTGTTCTCACTCTTCCTTGCTCTTTGGGGAGATACAAAACGTCTTTCGGCAGCTAAATCTCTCCTTGGAAGATGTTCCAAAAATGCTGCTTCACCACAGACTGCCATGGGAAGGTTTGCAAAGTCAGATTTAGAAAAGTCACCCAATGCATCTCTACGCACACTGCTGATACTCGAGGCACATCTGTGGAGCAGGGAAGCTGTTCAAAGTTGGGTGGACTTGGGAAGACAATTTAGTTTACACGTAACATTGTTATCACATAAATTAGAATAATTATCACATTTGTGTTGTATTTTCATGATATTTGCTTCACTTAAATTGTTGTTATAAAATAATTTTATGAGTTATGTTGCTATACTCTGCGGCGATGTAAGGGAGTTTTCTGAACTCAATGGTGAGGCCATGTGATTTAATTGCCACACTATTTGTTAATTAGTCTGGGTGAAAATGCCAGCACCTGAGTGTGTTTGGAGAGTGGGCGGTGAGAATGTAGCTTTCTGTGAAGTAGTTCCAAATGCCAGAGAGCTTGAATTTGTGGTTCTGACTTCTTGATGTTCTGACTTCTTTAGCTCTCCCCGCCAAATAGCAAGCATTCAAAGTTTTCATGGGCAGAGCTTGGCTTGTGTATCTCATGCATCTGAGTGGAGGAATGTTGATCTGATTCATCACTGGATCATATCTTGTGTAGTGCAAGTGGGTTTGGATCCCTCTCGGACCAGGGAGCTGGTTTATGCCACACTACAAGGGTTTGAGGGGCTCAAACCGAGGGGTCACCACCAGCCCCCTCAGTGTCTCTCATAGCTGTAGAGCAATTTGCTTGACACCAAAGGTACAATTGAGCCCACATAGTCTTTGGGTAGTGTTTAGTGATCAGGTGCTAAGATTTTGCAAAGTCTTTATACAGTCTTGGGCCTGCAGGAGGATCTGGTCAAGGCAGAAACACCAGACAGCAATGACAGTGTTGATCATGCCCAGTTTATATCACTCACAGACATGGGTAATGGGGTATAATAACACTGACTCTTTCAGAGACATGAAGCATTGAAGGAAGCTTCGGATGGGGCCCAGGGAGCTACAGGTCCTTTCCTGGCTATTGATCTGGTTGTGAGCAGCAGCAGCCACAAGGCTGTCAGCACTCTCAGTGTTAATATGCCCAGGCCTCGAGCTGCAAATTATGTTTTACATTACATGTGTTATTTCTGGGCTAAGAAGTTTAAAGTTCAAACATCAGATGAGTCATGTATTTCAGGGAGCAGTAAGGGTATGCCACACTCTCCTGTTCTTTCTGATGTTACAAAGCAGGCTATGGCAATCTCTGAGCTGGCAGAGTCACTCACAGCTTTTAAACAGCACAGATGAGAAAGTAGCCATGCCTCTGTCATGTTTTGGAAATACAGGATAAAACACTCCCTACATAATATATGTTTTGATGAATCAAGGCTTAAGGAAGACAAATGGATCTAGAAAGGATCTCTCTGCTGCATCATAACAGACAAGCAATAGCCTGGCAGGAAAATGACTTGAGGGAAAGGAAGTCAAAGCCTGGTGGTGGACTGACAACTTCTTCAGTGTAGTCCAAGGCTTTGGGAAAGATTGACTGGCTCAGGCCATGATGAGGAAAAAGTCCTACTTGTGAGTGGCCACTGTCTGCCCAAGATCTGTTACCCACAGATATTGATCACACTGAGAATGTCTGTGCACGCATGCTGGGCTATCTGGCCCTGGTTTCTATTTTCAGTCCAGCAGTCCACCATAAAGGTGTATCAGACAGCAAAGGCTGAAAAATATTTGTCCAACCCACTCATTACATCAATTTTCTTATATCCATAGGAATGGTCTTCCTTTTAGCAGGTGGGTAAACCCCTTTGTCTGCATCATCACTGTCTTCTGCTATGCTGGCCATAGATGGCAACAGTAAAGATGGCATAAAAAGGAGTCAGTACTTTGCACCAGCAGATGGGAAAAGTGCTGAGTTCTGCACCACCCTAAAGGTAATTATTTCACTGGCATTTCAGAGCAGAGTCTGCCTATATGAGAGGGAAACTGCAAGTCACCTGTGCTTAATATTTCAGTTCACATTAATTTATACACAGTGTGCTAAACCGTGCCCTCATTTATATGCACACTGGCCCACAGTGATTATGCAAGAGAAACTGAGTGGAGAATTTGATCTAGTGTGATTTCAAAAATAGCACCATGAAGTTAAATTGGTATAAATGCAGAGGGATTAAATCCACAGAAGAACATAATGCATGGATAAAACAGCAAATTTTGGTGATGATGCTGTCAATGAAAACTCAACACCTGGGTGGGTCCCAGCCCAAACAGCAAACTCTCCCAGACATGCTCCTGTCCATCACACGTATGCAAAGCCACCAGCATCAATAAAAGGCAAGATGCTCCTGGGCATCTAGAACCCTTGTAGGATAGCAAAGCTCTGGCTGAGGAGCAGAAAAGGGGGGAGAGAATAAGCTGTTTAATCACCCTGCAGATAAGATAATTGTGGCTCAAATTCACAAGTGTAAGGTAAAAATTCACTACATGCATGAAACTAAGACTATTTTATTTCAGGAAAGCAGGCAGAGTGATTCAACAGCTTCCTGTGGCTTAGCTGCTATGACACAGTAGAAATAACCTTTCTTCTGTCTGGATCTTAGGAAGTATTGTGTTTCATCCTTGCTGAGTGACCTGCATTTCACAGGTCAGATGTAAAAATTATCCAAGATTCAGTACTCAGCATGTTGAAGGTTCATTAGGAATGATGGCTGGTGCAGGATGCACCTGGCACCTGGCACTCATCTGCCCTTCCTTGTTCACAGAGCTGTCCTGTTCCCCATGTGCCTGACTGCTGGCCAAGGGGACATCCAGATCCAACACCTGCAGCAAGAGGAGCTCTTCCCTTCCCTTTGGATCAGCCAAAGTGGTGCAGAGAATGAGCCAGCCAGACCTCCTTCTCCATCTGGGACACAGCCTGCCAGCAGTATCCTGGGGAAGGAAAAGGTTCTGTTCCTAACTGTGGCCCTTGCTTTGACTTGTGTCTATTGATGGCAGCAATGGCAGCCACTGCTGGGGCTGGCAGTGCCTACAACAGCTTAGTGAGGTGACAGAAGAATCAGCATGAACTTCATCATTAAATTTTTCTGTTTGTGTAGTGTTTCCACTGCAGCCTCATGTAAAACTGTCATTGAACTGTCACCACTCTGTCTTGGCCACAAGTTTGAGTCTCATATGCAGCACTGGGACCCCATCACAATGACAAGTGATGGTGCTTCAGAGAGTATTACAGGAGATGTGCTTAAATTTCTACAGTGCTGTACTACATGGTTTCCAAACTGAAAATGCTCTGGCAGTGGAATAATACTTCTTCTTTTCTAATCTTTTGTTATTCCCAGGTGCTTAATTAAATTTTATGGGGACATAATAACATGGTACCTTATGCACCATTATGATGTGTAAGTTTATAAATTTTTTTAAAAATTTCACTGAAAGGGGACATTTAAATATCTGGCAATATGGATGGGACTCATCCCATCTAACACCGGCCAACAAAATGGCATATATCTAACCTAAGTGAGCCATCTCACATCCAAACGGGAGCTCAGCCCCGGCAGAGGGCAAGGCATCCTCCCTGGAAAAGGCACTGTCTGACATTCCATGGAGGTTTCTGACTCTTTCCACTGACTGCAGGTGCAGCTGAGATCCATGGATTATATGAGACACATAAATTTTAGAGATCTAATTTATGGGACATTGATCCAACACTAGGGTGAGATGTGGTACTGGAGTTATCTGTACAATACTGTTACACATGTAACTAGTAGCTAAAGCTGCCTGCATGTATATTTTAGGCACTTTTAAAGTTTAAACTTGAAGAGTTAGGAGTTGGTGCCTTTTATTCTTCTCCTTGACCTTGATGGAGCTGAAACCAATAGAAGAGACACTTGGTGTTAAAAACAAAAAATCCCAGTCAAGGCAAACTTTTGGATGCTGAAGGTTTTGCGTAAGATGCCTGTGGGAGCTTCAGGCAGGTAAACAAGTCACAAGGCAGCTTAGGTGTGTAAAATTACTATGGATTTCTTGAATTAGGTCCAACTCATCTCCTTTTTATATCAACATAGGGCCCCATAGGCCCAAGGCTGTGCTTATGCTTTTCCAGCATAAGCGTTTTTCTGTACACAAAAGCTCCATCTGACCAGAACGTTATGGATATAATTTCTAAAGCTTTTTGAGATCCCTGGGTTTAATGCAGTGCATAAATGCAAATGCTACTATTGAAGCTGCTGCACTACTAAAAGTAGAACTTCAGTGACACAGAAATAGAGGTTTGATAATTATTTGATATGATGGATCAGTTAAGGATTCTCCTGTGAGTAGCCAACAACCTAAATTTGCTACAGCCCAGTCTTTACATCTGGGGCTCGCTCTGCTCCTCACCTTTCCTGGAATGCCAGCTATGATGAGCAAGCTATTTTCAGTTTCTTATTAGGAAGCTGCCTTTGGACCAGTTCCTGCACTACTTAGCATTTTGCCTGAGTAGCAAATTCAGGATCTGGCCCTAGGAAACCTGTTCTCTTGGCACATTCTCCTGGCCAATTCCTTGTCAGCGTAGTTACCTCTAATATCTGCTATGTGCTGTCTGCAGTGGCCTGTGCAGGCGCCTCTGGGAAGATGGAGTTGTTGTGACACTTGTCTCACAAAAGAGCCTCTCCAGTTCTTCACTTTGAAGGTCCACTAAAAGGTGTGTCTATGATGACACATCTGCTCTGGTATTTTTTTTTCTTCTTTCTCATATTAAAAAGTACAGTGATAAGTTCTTGTCGCTGTGCCAGGACGTCACTCGATATGTGTAGAGGAGAAACAGTTTAAAGCTACTTGACTAACAGCTTCCTCTGTCAAATATGACATTAGAGTTATGATTGTCTCTTTTTTATCTCTTCACTTTGATGACAGGCTTATCTGAGGTAGTGAGACAAAGAGCTGAGTTGATTCAGCCTACAATGCTGTGCAGGTGAGAGTTTTGAGATCATGTACAGCTGTTCGAAGGGCAAGTCCTAGTGCTGAATGACAGCTGCTTTCATCAGACGCATAGCTTGTTTTTTCTTTCTTTCTTTCTTTTTATTTTCTTTTCTTTTTTTTTTCTTTTTTTTTCTTTTTTTTTTTGACAATGCCAAGAAATTCAACTGAAGCTTAAGGAATGTACAAGCTTAAATATCAAAATGTGACTGCTTGTGTAATAATGTCAGTCTGAGCTACTGGCTCCTTTTGATATTCTTAGATCACATCAGATGCTCTTAGAAAATCAAACGTGTTGTTGCTGATTCTGGTCAGGACTGAATCTGTTTACCAAACCTCTGTGTGTGGATCTGACAGTACAGGACATCACATCTAGTGTAATACTGCATGGAATATTAACACTCCTGATTTGTTGCTAGGAAAGGGCTGCAGCTTGCTCAGTTCTCTGCTTTTCAATCAGCACTTTCCATGATCACACTTTTTACCATTTATTTATTTATTCCTTCCCTTCCCCTGCCACCAGGCCCCTCAAAACCACTTCTTAGTGATTTGATAAGTTCATTAGCCCACTCTCCAAAAGCCCCCAGACAGTGTACGTTATTGGGACTTTTGATGCTTGGCTATTTTGAATTTCCCAGAACACTCCCATATGCAGATGCAGCATGAGGTTTTGCAAAAAAAGTGCTCAGCCTTTATTGCATGAACAAAATCTCCCATGTAAGCAAGCAAAGAGGTATGTGCTTATCCAAGTATTTATCTATGCCTGCAGGTATTTGAAGTTTGTGAAGGAGTGCAGGGTTTGTACATGCACTGCTTGGACTATACATACGTGTTATTAAAAGCTGGATATACCTTGGGCTCTCTCTCACTCTGCCTATCCAGGAAAGACTACATTTACTTTTAAACGTTAGGTTTTCTTGTGTTCCTTGAAGAGAACAACCTGATTTTTCCCCCTATTCTTCCCTTTCTACTTGTCTGCTATGTCACAAATATTTTATCTTCCAAAACCATCAGACACATGACCACATGCATGGTTTTTACTATTTCCTCTTGCTTTTCTTCAAAGACAATTCAAGAAATCTTACTTCCTCGAACTGATAGATCCTGGCCATGTGACATTGGAAAGTCTTGAGGATAAAGACACTACTTTTTTTAATATAATGAATATGTCAATCAGATCTCTGTAGAAGTACTTTTCCAGAATGGTTTTCTTTCCATGAGGACACATTGCTTTTTCTGCTATGAAATGTGTAAAAGCCTAGGAGTTCATCTTAGGTGAAAGCAATCATTCATGTCAGCCAGTAAAGACACTGGAAATAAGAAGAGTATTTGTAGCCACTCCAATATTCCAGTATATGGTACTTTTGCAGCTATTGATTGATATTCACTGAAACCTAGAGAGAGTAGATTCTATTAATACCAAATCTACCTATTAATCTCTATTAATATTAAAATAGAACTGACAGAGTCAGGACACGAAACCCAGGAAAGTCAGAGGGCTCCTACATACTGTAGCAAGGTCTAATATTTATACCGATACCACTGCAAAAGAAGAAAAGAAAAAATGCTGGCTACGTGTGCATTATAACATTATATTGTTCTGTAACAAACTTATGGACTGGTAAACTCAAGGAAGACACTTCTACCTGTGAAATTATCTCTGTGTGTTAGGAATTTGCTCCTACCCAGATCCCACCACTGAAGTCCTGTAAAGGGAAACCCTACGCTCCATGGGATCCTGTTCTCACACTGAGGACCGCCAGTGCCATTATGCCATATCTTCCACCTCATGCAAGGCCACAGAATGTAAAGAGATATAAGAAAAGAGACCTAAGTATGTGTCTCATTTCAAAATCTCTTTGAGCAAGGCTAATTCAATTTTATTTTAAATAGGAATCTGGGAGAACAGCCACCTTTTACTACAGCAGCAATGCAGGCTTGCAGAGGGATTAGGAGACCAACACTATTTTAAAGCCCCTGAAATTTGAGATACTGGGTACCTAGATGCTTTTGAAAAATCTCAGTATGCCTCAATTTGCCCTTCTTGACATCTAAATATCTTTTAAAAATATGGCCACTTATTTTCCAACAGAGACTTCAAAATGTTAGATCATTTCGTTATTAGAGTCAGAGTAGTAGCTAATTGTTACTGAAGAGCATTTCACTGTGGCCCAGCCCAACAATAACAAACAATAAAAATCTAATAATCCAAGCGATCGACTGTGTATTGAATAATTCTTCTGAGAGCACAGTGCAAATAGCACAATTCTGGGCATACTAAAGAGAGTGAAAGATTAAAAACCTAAATGAACACAGAAAATGTCTGTCACGTCAGATACATCAACTCTGTCAGTCCAATACATACACTTAATTAAAATGGTTCAACCATCTGTCCAAGAGGGTGCATGGGAAAACTTTAATTGATCGTCTCAGTTTTTTCAAGCGATCAGGAAATAGGGCTAAAGCTAGTTCTCCTGGAATGGATTTAAGAATTATAAAACTGACAGTTGGGGAATTTTCTGCTTTAGCTATTTTAAGCCTCTCTTATTTCTCCCCACAACTTTGACAGAACTGGATGATTCAAAAATATAGATGCATCTGAAGTACACCAAGAAGGTGAATGACATCCCTGGGTGGCAGCCAGGCCTTGTGCCTGAGGGGTGATGTGCTGTGAAGAAGGGTAGGTGCTTTCCTGCCCTCCCTGGAGGACACTGCAGAGGAGCAAAGTCAGCTTTCATTTTCCACTGGGGCTCTCCAGGAACTCAGTGAATGGAAACAGCTGAGAGGACATGCAGGGTCCCTCACTGCTTTATTCACCTCTCCCCCGTCTTGATTGTGTTCTTGCTCCAGAAAAAGATGCAAGGTCAGAGTTGTGTTTGCCTGGGTGTAGTCGCCTCACTCGGAGTTGATGCCTAAGGTGGTGGATCCTGGGAGATGATTCAGCTCATTTTACTTCATCTGCCTAAAAGGTATCAAGTCTGAGATGGTCACCTAATGAAATTATTGAAAGAAAGGCCCCTCTAGAAGGCGGGTGAAGCTTTCTGCAGCTGTGCTGCTGAAAGCCTCCAGAAAGTCACTAAGTCCCTATAACTCATTTCCTTAGGAGACAAGTTGTAATCTGCCACTAAAGACAAGTGCCCTCCATTCATGCTCATCTTCACAGCCATTGGCTTTCCCAAAGCAGACCCTTCCTGATTGTTTTTACCTAAATTCAGTCTTGGGGTTACAATCTAAAGTGGCTAGTTTATCTTCTCCTTTGCAGCATCCACTGCCCTCTGCCATTTACTAATCTACAAAAGATGTTCTTCTGTCAGCCATCCTCACAGAAACATCCTAAAGGACAGTTTGACCAGCTTCAAAGGGAGGAAGTGATAAGTATTCTTCATAGGGAAACTTCTGTATGCGACAAAAAAAATCCCAGTGAAACAGTGGATAATCTCTTGCCCCTGAGAGAATGTTTGTCAGGTGGGCCAGGTTCTTCCAGCTGATGCTGTATTGTCATTCACCAGCCTCTGAAGTAACAGCCTCCACTGATGAAGTGCAGAAAAGCTCCAGAGAGCAACCACTGAAGCAGGGATAGTTGACACAGGAGCAATCCCTTTTGTAATCATCCCCTAAGGCCCTTCAAAACCAGGATGGCAAGAGCTTACCCATGGCCCTCTCACCAGCCTCTGTGCTGTTATCATGGCTGCCTGCTCTCTCCAAGACACACTGACTCCAGCGGTGTTTTATATTTCTTGTTGTGGGAGGAGGTTTATGCCTCCTCATTGCTTCACTAACAGCTAGAGGAGATGGCTGAGCAAGCTGAGCGGTGGTGGGAGCAAAACGAGTCCTCCTCCTGCCTGCTCCATAGCCTCAGGAAACAGCAGGGCTGGGGCACACCCTGCTCCAGCAGGGTGGGTGGGAATGGAGCTTCAGAAGACAGTCTCTATTCCTTCAGACCACTAAAAATCTTCAGTCCACACAGGTGTTTGCAAAGAGGACAGACCCCAGGCACCTCTGGTATCTTTCTGTGAGCTGGACACAGCCACAGCTGCTGGTGCATGTGTGCATGTGATGGCACTGTCATGGGGTTGAAATGCACTCCAATGCTTCCCCAAGTGCCCTGGGAATCAAACTCTCCCTGTGGCTGTCTGGTTTAGTATCTCAGGTCTGTGAAAGACTTTGAAATGTTTGTTATGTGTGTGCAGGGAGCTCGGTGACTGGCTAATGGGTGTCAGGTGAGCAGCAACACACTGAAAACAGCCAGTCATCAGAGCACTTTCAGAAGTGTTCCTGTCTTGTGGGGTATAGCAGTGTTTTCTACAAGCCTGTCCCAGTCTAGCTACAAAAGTTCTGCAAAAACGTGGGGAGACAGCAGTCAGGTGGAAAGCTTGTGGGAAGGCCCATGACCTGGGACATTCTGCTGGGCTTGCTTCCCTGGTACACCAAGTAATCTCCTTTGAGATTGTTAACCTGCCCTTGGTCCCATCTCCAGCCTCCCCCACCATTCTCTCCTCTTTTCCCACCATCCACCTGCTCTCCAACTCACTCCTGAGCTGATACCTCTGCACGAGCACAGACCTCTGTCCTATATGCCCAAACCGTGGTTAGCACTGCCATAAGCTGAGCCTAAAGCCATGCATGTATGTTTTAGCAGTGCCCATGCCCTACACCTGACTGCCCACTCTACACCTTTCTCACCTGGGACCCCATGAACAAACCCCACTGCTGTCCTGCCCTGGCTCTTTCTTCTCGTGCTGTTCATGGCACCCAAGGTCAAGTTGTGCTCTCACCCAGAGAGCCAGCTTGGGAACAGATAGGTATTTTGTCCATGTGTGAAAAGTGGGCAACTTCCACTCCTGAACACCATCCCCTGTGCCTGTTGCACTGTCCCAGAAGCTCACAGTGACAGCTCCTCAGAATTGTTTTTCAACTTGGTAGCCCTTTCCCAGTGGGGTCATACTATTTATTTGTGTTCACCGAGGCAATGCCTTATCTTCCAGCCACATGAAGCTTGATGTGTTATTATCCTGAGCTCATTTTCTCATTTAATTTCAGGAATATAATAGTGTGATTTTTTTTTTTTTTTTTGGCGGCTCCTGCTTCCATTCACAGTAGCTAATGTTTGCTGAAATTTACACTGTATTATGACACCTCATTTTTCCCATTAAAAATAGATTGTCACCATCCCAGTCATCTGGTGTACTGATTTAGTAGTTAAGCTCTCTGGGTAAGCTGGGGAGAGTTTACAAGAAGTCATATCATCCTTAATATTTAAAACACACTTTAAGAGGAATGACTAATTGTGTGGGAATAATGTCATCACTGTGTTTGCATTATAGCTCTATGATCAAAGAAAGACTTCTAAGATATAATCTAAGCTCACTTAAATCCTAATGAGAAATTACATGGGAATGTTGGTATTTCAGCTATCCACAAGAGTAGCTGAGCTCAATTATCCCATGTCATGAGGGATTTGTTTGGATAATTGAGACTTCTGACCATTGAGACAATGTTCATTGTAACTAATAGGCATGCAGGGATAAATCTCTATTTTGAGGAAAAGGGAATTGTATGCAGCTACAGCTTTGAATAACCAAGTGGTGCTGTAACCCCAGTTTGGATTCCCATGGATCCATGTGGTTAATAAATAAGTAACAAGGTTGGCCTGGAACTCCTCTGAAGCATTCATCAATTGGTTTGTAAACACGATCGAGTTAGCACAGAGATAAATGGCTCCACCTGTTACCCAACCCTGCAAAATTTATCAACCTGAGATTGAAATCTCTTTGCCTATCCTCATGATGAAGTTCATAATTATGAAAAAATGTATCATATATTACTCGCAAGTCAAAACAAATACTCTTCCTTAGATTAGTGGACCAGCACAATTACACAAGTCTGCCTAATATTTTCTCCTTGAACTAATTAATAGGGTGCGAAAATGTTCCAAATTCTTTGTAAGGGTGAAGCCTTTTTACACTTGCTAAAGACATCTGTGTCTTTGTGGGTGTCTTTGAGCCAATGTAGCTGTTGGGGCCAGCTGGACAAGATTCACTCCATGCTCCTATGGTTTCAGAGTCATCCCAAGACAATAGAAAGTATGGAGATGAGAGCAGAGATATGGGCAAAGAGCTCACTGTGTTTCTATCTGAAGACTATGAAAATAGGTCAAGTAGGCTTGTTTGTCTGTTAATGAAGTCTGCCAGAGCTTTCCCATTTCTTTTTTAGGAGGAGGCTCTTCTTGTAACACCTAATAGCATCTGACTGGCTGGGAGAATAAAGAAACTGCTGAAATCTTTTCTAAGAGCACCTTAGGATCGCGTCTCTCACTGCATGTTAGTAAAGGTTGTGTTCAGAATTCACCTCAATTTCTGAAGACTGTTTCAATTAATGAAGATTTTAACATCTTCAACTAGTGCTAATAAGCCAATAGCGTAGAGAATGCAAAAAAAAAAAAAAAAAAAAAAAACAAAACCCCAAACCCAAACCACAGAAAAAAGAAGAATTTCTTGCTGCCACTTTAAATTCATGACAGTTCTATATCTTCTGTACTGCATGAACTTCTGGTAGCTCCCCGTCTAAGGCAATAAGAAAAGGAATAAGAATTACTGGAGCAATCAAACAGCTTGGATACAAAGAGAGGTGGAATAGACAAGGTTCCTTTAATTTGGACAAGAGAAGATATATGATAAGAGATCTAAACACATATAAATGCTCTGAAGAAGGGAAAGAGGAAATAATGAGTCACAATTTTCATAATGGCAGCACATTCAACATTGTAAAAAAGTGATTTTTTTTTCACAATAGAACCATACTAACCTGTTGCTACAGGATGTGGTGAAGCATGGAAATACAGTAGGTTCAAAAGGGCTAGAAAAATTCCAAATTAGTCAAAATGGAGAGTGGTGGCTATTAAAACTGATGATCCATGTGCAAATCTGATTAATGAAAACCTTTATCTACTGATTGCCAGAACTGGCGGTCAGATGGCATGGTAGGACTATGTCAGATGGCATGGTGGCACTATTTTTCTTAGGCCCTTTCCTAGGGATCTAGGCAGGCCAGGGCACAGGCAGGAGGGCTGTTAATCTGTTAGTCTCAATGTGGCTGCTGTTTGGAAAGCAGGATGGGCATTCCTGTCAGCCTTGGGACCCAGAAATCTTCCCTGTCCAGCTGAATTTGCTGGAGTAGATGTTGGCAGTGTGGCTGTCCTCACATGGCTGACCACAAGGGAAGCTCCTGTAATATGGAGTGAAGGAAACCTGGGAGTGGGATCCTCTGAAGGCTTCTCTCATGAACATGAATTTTAATGTGAAGTAGAAGTTGTTATTGAAAAGTAAGTTCAGGGGTTTTAATCTATGGGAAAATGACCTGTGAATCCCTAAGAAATGCCTAGATATCAGGAGAGAAAATCAATGAAATGTGGGTGCCTCCTGAAGAAGGTGGCAGCAAAGGGTTATTTAGAATTTTTGCCATGCTTTTTCCATGAAAGATAGCAAACTATCTGAACATATCTTTTAAGTTCTTACTTGAATAAGTTTGAACTCATAATTACAATCACAGCTGACCAACCATGGATTTATCTGGCTCCCTATATAAGGTTCAGAAATTACCATGGGCAGTACATGGCACAGTGCCAGTGCCACACTCTAAATTAACTGGGAGAATCTAGTTTTGCATTATGTACCACTCTACTATTAAGAAGATGGGCAGACATGTTAGACAGGACTCATTCCCACTTGATTGATCTTGGCTCTATACTATTTTGGAATCTAAGTACTTTAACCTTTATCCCATTGCTGCTTGGTGTGATGTAATAGTAGAGCTCCTAAGTGCATTTCTTGTCAGAAGCATCTTAAATCATGTACAATTTAATCAAGCTATTAAAAAATAAAGTTTCTTCTCTTGCTTAGTCTATTTTCCATTCTCAGTGACTGAAGTCCACTAGTAGAAGTCAATCATATTAAGGAGTGATTGGCTTCTTTCCTTGGTTTACCTCATGGAACCACTGCCCACCTTCTCTTGGTGTGGTTCTTGGGGCTCTGATCAGCCAGGCTGCATCACAGCAACACACTAGAGGCATTATTTGAATTTCTAGAGTAATATCTGGCACTATATGACCCTACAGTGTTACTAGAGGCTCACAGAGTTTGGCAGGGAAGGGGGGAATGGCTGGGAATTCACACAGTCGCTGTGAAGCAGTGTCCCACTGGTGGGCTCTGTTGTTTGACTCACTTTCAGTCCTACAGTTTTCATGTGGCTTTTCTTCTAATGTAACCACACTGCAGATGTAGGTGCTCATTCTGCAACATCAAATTCACTTTTCAGGAAGGGCCATGGGGGAGGGTAATCAGGACACAGGCAATGGCACTTTGCTTGAGAATTGGCACCTTCAGTGTCATCTACATTGAAGAGACTGCTGAGGCAGAGCTGCCAATCTCACAGAGACATGATAGTTCTCCAATCACCTGAGAGGGACAGACACAAATTCTGAGTTATATATTCAGTCTAGATGGTCTAAGCTAAACCTCTGCTTCTGTCTGGGATCTGAATAGGGCCTGGTATCACCTTTTCAGTTTATGGTTCATGTTGTATCTTATCTGACTTGCTTTCAAAATAATTCTCTTTATGCCACATTTGTCCCTTGTCTGTTCTAGTCCATGGGTCATAGTGGAGGATATGCATCACCCTGGAGATGGCATCATTAGTTTCCACTCTGGGATTGGGAAGAGTCCCAATCAGCAGAAGGCACCTGATACTATTAAGCCTTCAGTTGTCATGGCTACCTTCGTTCCGCCTCGCTCGTGGAATTGCCTTGGGAGATTTAATGGAGAGGACGCTGGAAATCTTGCATTGCTGCAAGTTCTTTTTGTAAGATTGTGAGGTCCCTGGGTTTCTGTACCTTCCCTGGAAAGTATTTTCATCCTCAGGTTCCCATCTGAGTCAGTCCACAAGAAGAAGCAAAGGATGAGATTTGGATGAAAGAACAGCTGTGGAAAGAGAAGGGAAATTGAGTAAGAGGCAGAAGAAAGTCAGTGAAAACTGAAATGCATAGTGAAAGAGAGAGGTAATGATGAGAATCAGGAAATAAGGCAGGTTGCAGGACAGAAAATGGGGAGCAGGGTGAGAGATGAGCAAGAGATCAGAAAAAAACTGAAAACTAGATCTATGTTTCCCTTTCTGCCAGGCTGTAGCAAATAAGCTAGGAAAAATTAGGATTTCAGTATTGTAGAGCAAAGAAGACCACCAAAGATTTCTTCTCCAGTGTTGCAGGAATTGGCTCCTATTTGTCCCTAGATCCCTCTCACCCTCTGAAAATTACATCTGAAAGACAAAATGAGATCACTTCACTTTTGCTTGTTTAACCTAAGCTGATAAAAGAAGACAGGGGGAACCTGGAGCCCTGAATGGCTTCAGACAATTTGAGCTTACACACCAGGATAAAGCACAGAGGGCAGGAGAGCATAGCTCCCAAGTGTGCTGTCCCCAAAGATGGGCACACTAAATGGTTTCATGGCTGTGGAGGAACTGGCTGCCTGGCATTCCTGTGCAGGAACCAGAGAAGGAAAGCAAAACAATGGGCATTTAATGAGAGGACCCTAATGTGCCAGACATTTATCACTTAGCCTAACCCAATATAAAACATTCCTTTATCAAAATGCTTGTGATGCATTTTAGGACTCAATAATGAGAAAAACACTATGGGTGTTCTTATTCAGTGATAGGTTTAAACAGGTTATGTGAGTTACCTTAGTGTAATTCAGCAGTAATGTTACAGATTCATCTCTTTGTGACACAGGATTTGGAATTCTTCATTTGGGGGTCATAGAGTTCTGCAGAAAACATCTGTGGTTCTCCTTTTCAGACAGTAAAGCAGATGTTATTGCTGCCTTTATTGTGGGTGCTGGCCAAAGCTTAGGCTGGTACTTGCCTGGAGTAAGCTTTGGGCTTCCTCTTTCTCCAGCAAAATCACTGAAAATACAGGAATCCTTAAACTGAAAGTTTAAGCCCAGTCAGTACAGATCATCTCCCAAGTCTTTGCAAATGATTGCCTGCTTTGGTTTAGCATAAGGAAGCCTTAAACATGTTTTTCTCCTGTAAGACAAGCACTGTCATTTTAAATATTGCTGTGGAATTGGCAGGATGCTGATGCACTGAAATGTTTGCAACAATTTTTTTGCAATTAATTTTTGGGGAGGTTAAGGAAAGATCCTCCATCGTGCATTTAATTTACCTGCACTCCATCACTGAACAGAAAGTGCCTCTGAGTATTCAGGATTAATAAAGAGTGTGCAGGCCTATTTTTAGACTTGATTTTGTAGCTTGTTTCCTAGGTGTGTTCTGTGATTGAATGATCTTTTATTTATTTTTTATTAGGATATTAATTAACAGCCTTTTTTTTTTGAGATTAATTTCCTCCTCAGACACAAACACTGTCTGCTCCCTTTTTCTCTTAATGTATGAGCCATTTGCTGCATGCTTACAAAATGATATCAAGTGTAAATCTAGTCCTGATAAGCAACCTTGACAAGGAAATTACTTAGCATTCAGTGTTCATAGGAAGGGAGGGTGGGAGAAAGAGAGAGAGAAGGAAAGGGAGAGAAAGGATAAGATCTCAAATGAAATCAGCACAATGTGCTGCTTTAGGATTGGTTCTAGAGCAGATAAGCTTTCTATTCCTTCATAAAAAGGTCAAAGAGTCTCGGCATCAAAACTGTATTTACCAAAGTTTGCCGTCATTTGGTGAATTGATCACATACACAGTAAACAAACCTTTGTAAATATGAAATCAGATTAGCATTTTCAGGTTTCTCAAATGCAGCATTCTCTAAAAAATGGTTGGGCATTTTTCTTAGACATTTAAATCCTATGCAAATAGTTACAGCAAATATATGAATCAGAAAAATGCACTTTCAACTGCAGTGACCACTCCTTTCTGTATCTCCTTTTATTTGAAAATAGGCAAACACAGGACTGGGTTATTTCTATTTGCTTTTTCTGTTGAATGTTTTTAATGGTTTGTACTGACAGAGGAAAAAAAATGATGTTTAGTTAAAGTTGATACAACCCACAAGTGGACATGTCAAAACAAGCTATAGAAAGTTACTTTTGATGTGTTTTATTGAGATATCTATGGTACTTTCCAATTTCTTTATGCCAAAAAAGGTAGCTCTACTCAAAAATTATTTCTTTTGAAAACCACAAATACAACTTGTCAGCCTTTTAAATGTGCTCCAGTATATTTAAAGAGATCCTTCTTAAACTACCAATTGTCTACTACTGGGGGAAAAAAGAGGCAAGTAATACAATCAAATCATGTCAAAAATCTTTATATGAAGTACTTGATTTTGTTCAAATGGTGACATTAGGTCACTTTTATTTGTATGTGTACGTTAATCTGGTTTTATCTTTGGTAGCTGCATGTGCAGGAGTTGAAAGGTAGCAGTGCAGAAAAACAAGTTATTATCTCAGTGACTGCAAGTGCTCTAAGCCAAAACTACAGAATATTTGATGACACTCGAGTGTCCTTTCTATTTTAGGATTCTTCCTCTTAAATGCAGAGAAATGATCCAACCTGAAATTTTCCAAGGTTTTCTGTTTCCTCCTGTTTTAATCGGACCTAAAAACTGCTGAACTGCTACTGAGGGGGGAAAAAAATCCACCAAAAAGCTCAGTCTCTTTCCGTACACAGAGATATGGTTTTCCCCACCTTAAACATACATGGTTTGAGTTCAAAGGCTCAGCTTCCTGAGTGATAGTGAAGGTCTGTTGTTTAGCCAAAGGATCAAGAGGATACTGGGCTCTGAGATGTCAGAGAGCGTGTCTAGGCAGGGGTGGGAGGTTTATCAGTGGAGGTGGGAGGGCTGGTAACCTTGATGCTTAATTACCCCATCTTATCCATGGCTGCTGTAACCACAGGGTGAGAAAAAGGGAAGAAAAAAATCCCAGTAAAATGGCTTGTGACTTTTACACCTAGGAGGTGTTGAGGCTGGGTGCCTGTGCCTTCCCCTCCTGCTGTGGTGGAGAGCTCCTTGCCAAGGCCCTCTCCTTTGAGGAAGCATGGCCAGCTGAGCCAGGAGCCCCAGGAGAGCTGCCCTCACCCTGGGATGTTGATGGACAGAGGGACACACACAGTCACATCGGTGACATCCATGGTAGGTACCACCAGGCCTAATGGAAAAGCCAGAGGCGATGCCCAAGGAAGAGTCAGACACCACCAGCCCTCCAGGAAAATCCACCAAAGTAGTGCAGGGAGCTCAGACTGGAAAAAAAAAAAAGAATCTTGCAAGGATAAGAGCTTCCATGGGAAGTTCAATAGTCCCTGAGATGTAGACATCTTCAACCTGAAAGACCAAAAAGGCCTCACACTGCCCAGCAGCCTCTGCCTGAGTGAGTGGGAGACACTTGGGCCTGATCACCCTGCAAAAACTCCTGGTTAAAGGGTCAAGAAGTTTGTGGTCACTCTTAGAGAAGGCATGCAAATATCAGCCTAGGAAGAACTTCCCTAGTTTATTCAGGGCTGGGAGTCCTGGGCTGAAGCTCTAACTCTATCTCCCCACTGCCACAGTGTTAGGGTAGCTTTTCCACACCATGCTTGTTCTCATTACCCCTGTCAGAGGGTGGCCCTCATTCCCAAGGATGAATGGGTAGCTGGACAGTGCTCTCTGACATGAGATGTAAACTTTTTTGCTTCTGTATTTATATATATGTGTATGTGTGTCCTTGCAAAATATGCTCTGCTTTAGAAAGTACCTAAAACATAAAATCCATCATAATAGGGAAGGGTGGAAAAAAATTAGGAGGGGAAAAGCTGTAGATGATTTTAATTTCTGCAAAATGTTTACCTGTGTTTTGATAAAAGTATTGCCATAATGTGTTGCAATCTATGGTAACTTACAAAGCTTTTAATGCACTAAGATGTTTTTTCATCACGTTTTTGTGATTTTCACTGTTTTCATGGAATTATAGAATCATTTAGGTTGGCAAAGACCACTAAGGTCATGGAGTACAACCATTAATGCACCACTGCCACTAAACCATGTCCTTAAATGCCACATCTACAGATCTTTGAAATACCTTTAGGAGTGGGAACTTCACCACTTCCCTGGGCAGCCTGTTCTGATGCTTCACAACACTTTCTGAGATGAAATTTTCCCTAACATCCAATCTAAACCTTCCCTGGTGCAGCCTGAGGCTATTTCCTTTTGTCCTGTGCCTTTTTCCTTGGGGAGAAGAGACCAACCTGCGCCTGGCTGAACACCCTCATCTCTCTCAGCCACTCCCTATAAGACATTGTGCTCCAGATCCTGCGCCACCTTTGGTGCCATTCTCTTTCTCCCACCCAACTTAGCGCCATCCACAAACTGATTGAGGAATCCCCACATCCAGATACAAATAACAGAGATGTTAAACAGCTCTGGCACCAGCTGAGCCCTGGGACACACACTTGTGACCACCCAGAGTGACAGCCATAGATGTGACTCCATTCCCCACCCCCTTCTAGGCCCGAACATCCAGCCACGTTTTATCCGGTGAACAATGCACCAGTCCAAGCCATGAGCATCCAGATTGTGCTGGAGAATGCTCTGGGAAATGGTGTCGAATACTCAAGTCTGTGTAGGCTCATCCACAGCCTTTCCCTCACCCTCTAAGTGGGTTGTGCTGTCCTAGAAGATGAGGTTGATCTTTCCCCAGCAGCCTCTCACAAACCCGTGCTGGCTGGGCCTGGTGCCCTGGCTCTGTTGTCCATGCAGGGTGGTGACACTCAAGCTGATCGGCTCAATGGCCTTCCCCAACACCAAGGCCAGGCTGACAGGCCTGTACTTCCCTGGATCCTCCTTCCACACCTTCCTGTAGATGGCTGTCACATTTGTCAACCTCCAGCCTTGAGTACTTCAGCCTTTCCCTCATCCTTCATCGCTATTTCTCCTGCATCAATAAAGGATGGAGATTCTCCTAAACCCTCCTTTTACTGATGGTGCATTTATAGAACTATTTTTTAATTGTCCTTTACAACAGTAGCCAAATTAAGTTCTATTTGAGCTTTACCCCTTTTATTTTTCTCCCTGTATAACTTCATAACATCCTTATAGTATTCCTGAGTGGCCTGACCCTTCTTACAAAGCTCACAAACTCCTTTTTTTATGCACCAAATTCCAGCTAAAAATCTCTGTTCAGCCAAGCCAATCTTCTTCCACACTGGCTAATCTCTCAGCACATGGGGTCAGCCTGCTCCTGTACCTTTAAGATTTCCTTCTTGAATGTCTAGCCTTCCTGTACCACTTTGACCTTCAGGGCTTCCTCCTGAAGGACACTGTCAACCAGCCCCTAACAGGACAAAATCTGCCCTCTAGAAGTCCAGGATGGCAGTTCTGCTGACTTATTTCTCCTAGACCTGCTCCTTATATCTCCTAGAATTAAAAAACTATCATTTCATGGCTGTTTTACTCTTTTATTACCTTCTTTGTGTTTTACCATTTGATAGATGTTGGTGACTTTACCCATTTTTTGTGCTTCTGAGCCTCTTGAAACATAAACTTGCTGGTATGGAAGATATATAATGATAAGATTAAGAGCACTGTTTCCCTCTTTACTTTTAAGAAAAGTATTTTATTAAAATAATTTTTCATTAAATTGTAAATTGCATATTTCGAACTTTTGCTACTTCAAATGAAGGCTGTGTTGATGCTATTACCAAAAGATGTTCATGAAGAAGGTTATGGTGGGTTGTACTGTAAACGTGGCATCAGAAGAATATAAACATCTCAGGAAGAAAGAATTTAAGCCCTCATAAATTCATCTGCATATAGCATGACAACTAATGCAGACCGAAACAACCTCAAATTCATTCTTAAATAAGAATGCCTGTAACTTTATCTGATTATCTGAGTAAAAAGTTTTGCAAATCACTAACAGAGTGCAATGAGTTATGCCTGTTGACTTCTGTGAGTAAGGACTTTTTCTAGTTTTAGGTGTTAGCAGGATTGGGCCTAACCTAGCTCCTCATGGTAGCAAAGCGTGCTTGCTGCAAGCCACTAGCTGTCAAAAATGAGCAACTGCCAGCATCTGGGTGAGGTTTGGCTCTCCTGTGCAGCAAGGAATTCAGAGGACATTGCTATTTTTTGATCATGGAAGGAACCAGATCAGGTTTTAACTTGACTGCAAATTAAGAGCTCACTGGGCATAAGAAGAATACTCCTGCACAGAGCACAAGTAGGCTGAGCAAGAAGAAGCCTGTGTGTCTGATCTTGCAAGGAGCCTATTAGTGGAGTCATTAAAGAAGGACCTGTTCTGCTATTGGTGGAAGTGTTGCCCATGACTCATGGGCTGTATCAGCGCAGCATGTGGTTCTCTGCCCACAGCCAGCTTAGCCTGGGAGCTTGACTTCTGTGCAAGGGTTTCGCTTCCAGTAAAAATCAGCCTGCCTGCCCAGTTACTCTGCCTGTCTGCAGTAGCCCCTGGCCAACCCACATAGATTTGGGCTATCCAGCAGATAATTTGCTCCCATTTCTGCTACTGTGCAACCTTGCAGACGGCAAAGTAGGGAGATCCAGCTGTTAAAGCCAGCTGTTGAAAACCACCTCTGATGCCTCCAGATCCCTGCGATATTGACTCCTTTTCTGGGAGTCATGCCACGGGGCTTGGCTCAGCCAGAATTTCCTGCTTCTTGCCTGTTTTCTCCAGCTCAGTGCTGGAAATCCCCACTCAGTTCCCCTCTCCCCCAGCCCGTGCCCCCAGGGCCAGCATGCACCCATCTGCCCTGGGTGATCCCTTCCACCCTGGCTGCTCCTGGCTGTTCCACACTCCTGTGCACAGGGGCTGCAGACTCCTGGCTGTTTGCCCTGACTCTGTGTTTGGGTTTGGGAGGGCTGATCCATCCCTCAGAAGAAAGCATGGGAGAATCTGACTGGCCAGGAGCTGCAGTGACTTGGATTCCATCAAATGTGGAATCCTTATATCTTGTTTTCTTGTCCACTTCCACCTGTTTTGCTCACTGGATGGTTTTCTGGGCAGTGAGAAGTCAGAGGCCCTCTCTTAACTAGACATCTTCCTGCATGTCCACCTGTTACAGCTGTACAAATACTTCTAATAAAAATTTTTCCTGATAGTTCAGTATGTCCAGCATAAAATGCTGAGAATCTGTGAAGCTATCAATAAATTACATGATTGAAATGTAACGAGAATCCATTCAGGTAATGTTATTTGCTGAATAGTTGCAAAGTGTGTGAAGTAGATTCTGATCACGTGTCACTTCTTAATCCTTAAGTCTTAAGGGATAAAGACTTTTATAGAAAGAGAAAATAGATATTTTGGAACTAACTACTGATTCCAGCAGAGTAAGCTTTTAGAAAGTCACAAGTGACTATGAGACACAAAGCAAAAAATTAAATATGGGGGATTCTGAAATGTGGCAGCAAATCTTCCAAGTAAGTTCAACGAGAAGAACAGGTTCTTTATTTGATCAATCTTTTCAAGCTTAAGACAAGAACTGACAAAAATTGATACTTTTTTCTCAGAAATACTTAAAATATTTATTATTTGTCTAAAGCAAAAGAATTTTATTTTGACTATTAGATTTTTAAACTCTCAGTAAAAAGAAAAAAAAAACCCTAGAGCAAACTTAACCTAGAAAAAAGTCAAGTCAAACTTTTAAAATACAGACAAAAATTTGTTTGATGGAAAGTGCCTTTGATCAAAAATGTTTAGGGAAGTTTTGTTCCACCTGGTAGACAAGTAAAGCAGACATGTATTTGTTATTCCTCTTATGCTTCACATGTCAGACTGGGCCCTATTGTTGTCTATATAAGGTGTAAGCACACCTGTATATGTAAAGTGCAGGGCAGCAAAGTATTTGTGAAATGCTGCTGGTAATTGGGAATATGCAGAATAGATTGGATTTATGCAGAATAATGGTCATTATAATAATCTCCGTATGCTCATGCCTGCATTTATTTTATTGAACTTTCTTAAAAGTTTCACAATTAATTTTCAAAGAGTCAAAGGTAAGAACTGAGAAAATACAAGCTGTCTCTATATTTACCATTGAAGCCATGTTACATTTGCTTTTTCAGTGTGAGAAAAAAATTGTCGCCAATTACATTTTCATAAATTTTAAACCTTTCTGAGATATGCAGAAAACAGAAAGCCTGTGCAGCCTTACCCTTCCTGAGGATTATTGTGTGCAAAGAAAGCCAGTGGTCTGGGCATGAGCCTCAATGTTCCCAATTCCAATCATCAACAGCTGGTTGGTTGTGAGGCCACAGACATGCTCTGCTGCAAGACTCACTTTCCTCCCAAACCCTCTCTTTTGGTAATCCACTGCAGCTGATGGAAAAGGAGATTTTAAAATGGTCTGCTTAACAAAAAATGAGATAAAAAGGTCAGCTTTTCCTTACCTTTGCTTAAAAGTGGAAATTACATGAGAGGGATGAAATTGCAGGGCAGAGAAGGGTCAAAATGTTTCCACCATCATTTTACATGCAGGCGAGTGAGGGATGGGAGAGGAACAGGGACATGCATGGACCTCTGCAACACCCAGCCCAATGGGGTTACAAAAATGGGGGAAATAGTTTATAGGGTCAGTCAACAGACTGCTGGCCACCTCTAGTGGTCACAGGTAATTCATCCTTTCTAGAACCATGATCTTGATATGTCTGAAGGCATTTGGCAATGGCTTACTGTCTGAAATCTGGGAAAGATCCAAAGTGCCTTTCTCAGGGAGGCATTAGCAGCGCTTCTTCCCAGCTGGGACAGACCTGTGCTTGGTTTCTCCTCAGTCAAGAGCAGTAACAGTCATTAAAGTTACAGCACTCATGAGTTTGATAGCAATAAGAGTGAATTCTCGAGGAAGCCAGAGAAGTGTGCCATTTCCACCCTCTACATTGCTCTCAGAGGGAACACTGCAAACAGCCTGCGGTATGGAAACAGCAAGGTGGACAGACATCTGGAGACACGTTCAATAAAAAACAGGCATTAATTTAAGAGATTCTGCCAGAGTGCATCAACAAGACTGCACTTAAAAGGAAAAAAATAAAAGGGGAAAAAGAAAGGCAGAAAGATAAAGAGTCCATTCCCAGTCTGTGGAAAAGTAGGATGGTCTGAAAGGAATTGTCAACTTTGGTGAGAAAAAGAGCTGCACACAAGAAAAATGTAACTTTAAAATACACAACCACATGATGTCGGGTACGCTTAATGGAGGGAAGGACTATATTAATCTGTTTGAATTGCTAATTGGGGATTTAGATGGCTAGATTGGGGGTTATAAGATTAAGGCTTTTATTCTGTGTTTTTGTTCTTTTCCAAAGGTAGGAATCCTCTATAGATCCCCGCTCTTGGGAATCTAATGCCCTCAAATGCACAACTCTGCAGCTGACGAGCAAGCTGATAAAGCATTCCTTGCAGAGACTTAATGGGTACATTCTGTATCCCCATCTGCATCTTTCTGTAGCCTTTTTTTTTTCCCCCTTAACACACTTGGAGGAAGGTAAGCAAACAAAATAAACTGAAAGAGCTACCTCTTCCCTTCATGCTTATAGGTGTTTTTTCAGAAGTCGTTTCCATTTATGGAAATAACTCTCTAAATTTCTCCTGTTTCTACGGTTAACTTCCCTATTTTGTTTCTACTTCTTTCAGCTGAATAGGAAAAAATGGAAAGAGACTTCAGGACAACTGTACATCAAAACACACTGGACTCCTTGGAGGAGGAGGCAGCCTCATGCAAGGCAAGTCTGACATGGCAGAATGCTTCCTCACTTTCTTGGGCACAGATATCAGAGTTCACTGGAGACAATAGTTGACATTACCCTCGAAAACTACAGGTCTGCAGCACAATTTTGCAGTACAATAACTGAAATAACAATAATAATAATAATACTAAGGGTGTGAAACAAAGGAGAGCCTTTATTAAGACAGCAAGGGGCAGTTTTTTTGTTGTGAGGTTGTTTATTTTTGTGCAAAGGGAAGGTGGTGAAGTTGTGTCATTTGCACAGCTTCCAGTGGAGAACTGGGAGATTTTGAAATCATTGATTCAGTCTTTGAAATCATCGATTCAATCTTCAAACAAGGCAAAAAAAGTAAAAAAGTATTACATAATAAAATGACTACAGAAGTTCTAAGTCCTAAAGTATACACAGAAATCCTCTTCAAAAATCTTGTTGCACTAATTACCTGTATTTCCCCAAAAGTAAGGACAACATAGCTTCATATAGTCCCTATTGGTTTTTTGGAGCAGAAAAGTCTGAAGAGACTTTTTTTTTTTTCTGGAGGAAAATGATGGTAAATTCTGTGCTTGGTGAAAATGTGGTGACTGTCTTTATCCAAAAAGTGAAAAATTCTATAGCTACTTTCTTATATACTCTTGCAGGGAGCTTCTGTATTGGGTACAAATAACTACCAAACTAATTTTTATCTTGTTGCTTGTGTACTTCAGCTCCCCTGTGATTGCAACTGTTTAAAAAAGACTGTGACCAGAGCTACACTGGTAGAGTACTGCTGACTCCCAGATTGCCTCTTCACACCCATTTTGCACCTGTAAGGATGGTTATTTATGGTGCAACTGTAGTGATGACCTGGATTTAAAATGTTAACACAGCTGGATCTCACATTTTTCCTATGGGGTCCAAAATCTTTATTGTTTCTTGTGTGGGCTTATTTCTACTCTGATCAGAGCCTTAATGAAGGCAAAAAAAAAAAAAAAAAAGACCAGAAATGCTCAGGGATGCACCAGCTTTGATAGTAGATCAGGGACCCAGCAGGCCATGGCAGCCTGCCCACTTTTAATGGGATGAATCTCATAGGAAATTTTGCATAAAATTCATTGTTAAAACAGTGCCAAGTCAGCTCCTTCAGCTATAACAGAAGAATCAAAATATGGCTCTGCAGGAAGCTGAAAGGATGCTGCTGCTCTGTGACTGGAAGCAGCAGGTGATGAGGTGAGGAGCTGAGAGGGTATTTTTTAGAAATTATTGTTAAAAATTCTGTGCATGACAAAACAGTGAAGAGAACTTGAGAAAAGTTTGGGACACAATGAGTAGCACATAGATGAAGGTGATAAGCAGTTTCAGAGCCGGGAGCAGCACAGGAACCCTTTCCTGGATAAGAAAGCATTTCAAATAAGTTTGCTTCTCAGGATTTTTTGGACTTAGAGGCTCTAACAAGTTGCAGTGCAGGTGACCTCCCTTTGCAGTGTGCTTTAGCTCTGGAACATGTCCACCTTGTTGAGATGGAGCTGGTGCTTCTTGAACACTGAAAGAGGAACTTCTACTCAGCCAAGTGAGCTGTGCTGTGGAGAATCAAATTGCTACTCCTGGAAGACACTTGTCTTCTTACTGATCCAAATTTTAAAGCGTCTTATAGAATTCACTCATCACCCTACATCTGTCCCCTTGTCAGATGGGCTTGATCAGTATTACTCGGTTCCTTTGTAGAGATTTAAAAGCTTCCCATTCTTCCTTTGAAATGTGGGAATAAATCGCATATTGGGTTTTGCAAAGTGAGTGAACGGCCCCTTTCAACTAGTCAGCAAAAAGTTTCAATAGAGGAATTAAGGCCGATGGAGAAGGAAATGTGATTCTGGGCTTAAAAGTTGTTTTTGGTGCAGACTTCTAGAAACCTAGTGCATACATTCATTGTGTGGGTAATAATGGAAAAGAAATGTCTTAAACAAATACCTTTTGTAGGGTAAGTTTAATGCCACAATCATATTACTTGGATTGACTGCAGAAATGGGAATGCAAATGATAAACCTTTCCCAACAACACTAATCTGAGAGGAGCTCTCTGGGAAGAATAGCTTCTGAAATATTGTACACAATGAAATATTGTGTCTTTCCCTACCCCCAAGGTTGAGGTCTTCTTCCCCTCTTCAGGCGAGTGGCACTAGTCGGATTACAGTGCAATCACAACAACTAAAGATGGAAAAAGCTATTGGGCCATTTAATCTCTTCCCCTGCCAGTAGAGGATTACTCCTGAAGCATGTTCTTCAATACCTTGTCCAGTGGTGGGTGACTGGAGCAATAGGTTTCCATAATTTTTTAGGGAGATTATCTTTTAGATAAGACCTTAATGACCTATGTCCTAACTACTCTGCACAAATCCTCCAAGCTGGATTCCTCAAAGTTAGGCTTAAATACAGCTGTGTGCATGCATTTGCCTGTATTTTGTTCTTAAAATCAAGCTTAGGGCTGTCACAGTGAATTTGATTGAAGTTGTTAACAGCTCTTTGGGCAGAACTCCCTTCACTCCCACAACTGTTACGCGTAAAGTAACTATTTGGCCATATGGTTCCAATCCATGTGTTAGTACAGATTGGAGGTTCTTCTGCAAGGGTTTAGTTTGTAGACAAATTCAGGATATTTAAAAAATCCAATCATCCATTAATGAATAGTTTAGTTAAAGTTTTCTTTTCAGTCCCTATGGTGTGGTTTGCTCTTTTAAAGAGCTGTAGATAAAGTTGGGCTTATTTACTAATTTATTCATTGCTTTTTTAATTATTTGGTCTATGTAGTCATATTTTTCTGTGTTAAGAGTTGTTTAGTTATTTGTCAGAGACTCACATTTTGCTTACCAAATTAAAATTGTGAAGTTATGCTTAAATATAAAGCTTGGTAAGATATTTTGTTTTCCTACTCTTTTACTGCATTTCTTCTATATTATTTTTACTGTTGTGCATACATTCTTGTATGTGCAGGAATACATATAAGGCAATCCCTTTTCTAATTTCTTTACTGTACTTTAAAGCAACTGCCTGGAAAACTCCAATATTTGCTTTAAATTTTGCTTTAAATTAGCTTTACTTTGAACAAGAAGCGAATAAATACAAAAGAAATAATATAACACAACATAATAATGGTTCCTTTCTCCCCTAGTGAAGAGAGGTCAGTTCTTCCCCCCTTCCTCAGGCAAAGGAGCAGTCAGATTATTAGCAAATTCTAATAATGAAAACAGGGGGAAAAATGTTAATTTAGGTATGAACTGTCATGCATTTAAGCTTTAGACATGTAGGATCAAGATGTAAATTGATACTATACTGTTGAAGATTTGATGAAAGGAAAAGGTGTTAGGTACTCAGATTTAACAGGAATCTTTTTCATGTTGTTCATGTTTTTGCATCTGGATTTGTGGTTATTTATTAGAAAAGAGGACTGGCCCTTTTTGTTTCTATAATAGAAATTATATTTAAAGGAGGATTAGATTGTGCAAACAGTCTCAGACAGACACCCTGCCAGAGAAGAAGGTCATATGGGATCGCAGTAGAAGTATGTCAACAAACTGTGATGGTCTTGCATGTTGAGTGGCCAGAGATCTGTAAGATGGAGTAAAAAGGACGAAAAATGCAAGGAGAAAAATGCAATGGAGAAAAATGCAAGGTCAGTGGGAAGCTGATTAGAAAAAATATTTCCTTTTTTGTTGTGAACAAAAATAGGAAAATGCATGTAAGGATGAAAATGATTACATAAAATCTCTACTCCTTAATTAAGGTGACTGTGTTTGTCCATTCTGATTCTGTCTCATTAGTTTGTTCCTTTGACATTGCAGAACATTCATGAGCTTTATCTGATGATTCAAGTATGGACAAATTTTCACCCAAGGCTTCAACAAATTTTTGTCATTAAATTGATGAGAAAAATAAACAATCTTCTGTGATTAAACATCCATCTATCTAATATGGACTTGACCCCTAAAAAGGCATCCAATGTGTAGCTGTGCAACGGCACAGAAATTTCGGGAGGCTGAAGTTTTTGTAATGTCCAATGTGGCCATTTTCTGACACTGAAAACCAAGAATATCAGGAAAGGGGGTGCCAGCAATAGTCAGGACTGATTGATTTCATTACATGCAGCTAAGGCAGCCTGAACACTTTTGTGCAGAAGCTCAACATGCAGTAGTAAACACGTGGGAGCTCCCTTTGGCCTGGAGGGCAGCTGGCACAGCCTGGCCTGGCTCAAAACCACACGACTTCATTTCCATCGTCCCCCAAAAGAGAAAGCTCATCCCCTGCTGTTTATTGGCAGTGGTCCTCCATCTGCAGCAACCCTGAGCCGTGCCCAGAGCTTTTCAGGGAAAAATGAGGCACTTGGCAGAGGTCAAAACTGTGCCACGCGCTCGCCAGCAGCGTCCCAGAGCTTGGGGGATCGCTGCTGGAGCATCCCTCCTTGCCCTGCTAAGCAGGCTGCAGTCCTAAGTGCCCAGCCTCATCTTAAGCTGCATGTGAACAATTTTATTGATTGCAAAACTATTAGAGAACAATTTTTATTTTTTTTTTTTAAGCTGTGACAACTTTAGAGGTATTCCTGATATATTCCATAGTAGGTGGAAGACCGGGATTCTGGAGAGAGCAAGCAAAGTGTATAAATGATGCAAGAGATGCTTTGCTTAGGATACATAAATAGAAGGAGAAATTCAATGAAAAAGCACATTAAAGCAAAAAAAACCCTGGACCTAGTTTCTCTATTCCTCAATTGTATCTTCCAAGAGAAAATGTTCCCAAGAATGTTAATACTTTTTCTCAGATCTGCTGAAAATACTTAGCAGGTCTGATTAAGTCAAGGATAAATTTAGTTATCCCCATAGCTGGTTTGATCTCAATTGCATTTTTGATTGCTTGGTTGTAATTGCCATTTTTATTTTATTGTATCTCTAATAGGTGCAAAGTTTCTTTTAATTTAGTGGTATCTAACTTACCTTGCAGTGTGTTTTGGTTCTAAGCAATTTCAGTCTTAAGCATACTTAATTCCCTTCTGAGATCCTCCATCACTAACAACACAAGATCAAATAACCAACTAATTAAAATTTATGTCCATCTTCTATTGAAGTCATCATTCATATCCCCTTGAGTAGGTGATTTCTGACTGTGTGATCCCACAGGAATATTTTTATGTCTACAGTAATATGTGAGTGTGGAAATGTGGAGTTTATTCTGTTTCATTCCAGTGTAAATGGAAAAGGTTTCCATTAAAGAGTATTTTTTTCCCATTTTCAGATATACTCTGAAAAAATGTAGCTAAATTTGCCTTGCTTCAAACAGTGTAAAGTTCTATATACATTATTTTTTTATTAAAGTGCCCATCAGATAAAATAAACTTCATCTTTCCAAAGCTACCTTTTTTGCTGCTATTTCCTTGTAGGCACAACTGTTTCCCTGGAAATAGGGGTGCAAACCCCTTCTGAGATGTCAACATCACTCTGAACATGTTATTTGGGTTGTTGAGTGACTGTTCATCTCTTCTGTGGGTGAAAAATGGCCTCAGTTTGTACCCAGTGACAGCTTTGCCTCCCCAGATATGTTGGTATTTGTGAAGGAAACAAGGCTGGGGCTCACTCTCAGGGAAGTGGATCCCCTTTGTCCAACTGTTTCATTGCACAGTGGCACCACACTGGACACATCCCAGTGCCCACCAGGGAATGGCACATGCCCATGGCTGTTCCCAGGAGGCAAGGAAGAGTGAGACTGCAAACTTTCTGGCTGCCTTCACCTTAAACAGTACTCCAGCACTGTCCCAGGATGATTTGTAGACCCTTAAACGCATACTCATGTACCATTATGGGTTGAAAACAATTCTTACCAAAGGCCTCATGCTATGAAAACACCACTCTGGTGGGAAGTGACACAACTCTCACAGCATTTCAAAATCATGGAACTACATTAAAAGACACAAAGAATGATAGTTCTGTCTTAATTTTCCATGTTGGCAGCACAATATGGTCTTGAAGAAACCCAAGACCAAGTATGGTGCAGCAGGGATTTGACCAGGTCATTTGGTCTCAGGCCTGCTTTATTTAACATCGAATTCAACTTCTTTAGCCATACAGACACAGCTTAAAAAAACATTTACTAACTCTTCTTCCCACATGAGGACAGAGGGGAATGGCCCTTCCTCTCTGCAGTGCCCCCATGGTGTCACGGCTCTCCTTTCACACAAGTGGAAGAAGCCACCTGAGAACTGCTCTGCAAGTGCACAGACCTCAGAACAGACCTCCAAGTGGAAAAGCACAGTGCTGCAGAGCAGCCTCCTGTCAGCCAGAAATGCTGATTACCAAGGAAAGAAATTAGAACAGGATTTGGCCCAAAGTGAGTGCCCAATAAAATAATTGTGAATGCAAAAGTGGTTAGATAAAGCAAAGGGCATCATGACTTCCTGATGAATTGTATTCTCAATAGGGTTTTTTGAGCTAAAATCAAAAGTCTGATGATGTTTTCAGCACTGTTATTTATGCCACTTTGTGGCTTATTTACTTTTTACCTAGATAGTTGCAATGATTTTTATGCATCACTTATACTGACTCTGGTCCACTTTTGAGCGCATCCGGTTGGCGTGGAGTTTTTCCAACCAGGACAATTCCCAAGTACACCCTGTCCTCAGTTCCAACAAAATAATTAAGAGGCACTGTGGGAGTGTTTGCACTAGCAGTGCTTGATATGGCAGGCAGGTACAGCCAGGCACCCTGGGCAGTGTGCAGACACAGGGCACCACCGAGCAGGGCGCCCTTGGAGCTTCCAGATCCCTGGGATGAGGAGGTCCCACGCCTCCCCAGCTGCCTGTGGGCATGGGGTGGCAAGGAGGGGTGGTGGGCTTGGCTGCTCAGGGGCAGTGCTGCACCCCATGCCCACATGAGGAGTGCTGAGCAGGATTTGAATCCTGCCTGCTCAGGCCAACCACAGTTTCACACCTGACCTGACAAAGCCCTCAGAGCTGGAGCAGAGAAGGGAGGGGCTTTGCCAGAGGTCTCACATCAGAGCAGTGGAGAAGGGTCTATAAACCTTTCTCTGGGGTCCCACTGCCACAGGATGGTTTCCTCCATTGCCTTTGAACAGAGAGGAGGTGAAAGGTGCTGTAGCTCCACATGGACCTGCTCCCTCTCACTGCTGTCTTTTGGGTCTCGGGACAGAGCACTGCTCAGATTCCAGGGCAGCAGGAAAGAGACCTGCAGACACAACCAGATTGCTTTAGGCAGACACCAGCACTGCTTGTCCCCAGCACAGGCAGAATTAGCTAGATATAAAGGAATTGCACAGCATTTGAAGCTCTTCTGACCCCACAAGTTTTTGGTGCTGGCATTTCCAGCACCAATAGCAGAGAAAAATTTTTGAGGATCCTGGTCTGCGAGCAGTTTAGAAAAAGACTTGTGCTGGTGATTGCTAGTCATCTTCTTCACAAGCATACCAGTTCTGTTCAGAAGTTACTGTGACATTGATGGAATTTAGGCAGGAGGAAATGATTGAATGCTTCTAAAGCAAGAGAGAGGACGAGAAATACCACGTAGTGGTTCTAGGGACATAATTCTCCTCTGGCCTCCTGTGTGGGGCCATAATTAGAGATCTGATTTACCATTATTGCATGATTTATTTCGTTTAGTTCTTGCTTCCACTGAGTCTAATAGATTTCTCATGTTATTAGATAACCCTCTCTGTGAGCTGTTGTATAGATAATGGTTTCATGCCGCAGACCCAGAGCTTTAATTTTCACGAGTGCACTTAAAAATAACAATCAGGCAATGAGTTATTAGTCAAGTTATTACTCTCAACTGTGCCACCATTAAATAGTTTGGTGGCTTTCTTAGCTACAGGAGCAATTGGCTGAGTGTCCTCTCAATCTCCCAGATGGGGAACAAGCCAGGTGACTCTTTCGTTGTCCCTTCACAGGGGCTCACAGCACCTGGGGGTTGGTGCTTGTCACGTCCAAGGCTCAAGATAAGCACATACACCCAGTAGACTACAGTGGAATTAAAGCAGATGCTTTGTTAAGTAGAATTATATTTAAATACTTGGCTCAATTTAAGGAAACAAAAAAGGAGTGCTTTTTATGGCATTTTTGCTGGTGAGCTGTGGATCTCATTCTTCAACACTGCAGGTCTGCAGAAGAGCCACTCCCCAGCTATTGGCATGGGCTTTTCCATTTTAAAATTGTATATCAGGTTACCTGGGCTTTGGGAGTCTGATCCTATCAGAGGCAGAGTCCACTGTGCAGTGAAGGGCATTTGGTGTGTAATGGATGTTGTTCTGCAGCAGGGCGAATCTGCCTCTCAAGCTTTTATTGCATCCCACAACGTGAAAGTGGAGAAGTCCAAGTTTTATTTAGCTCCATAAAATATTAAACCTCAACAGTGATGGAGTTGATAAAAATCTGTATTTTGTAAAAAGCTTTTGTTTCAGGGCTATCCTTTTTATGGTTAGCCTGTACATTCTCAGGGAAAAAAAAAAATAAAATAAAAGCAATATCTATTATTACCAGCGAATGATCCAATAAGTGTCTTGGGTATTTCTGCCAAACTTCTGTGCAGGTTCCTAATGAGGGAGATATTAAGTTAAAATCAATGTGGGAGTAGTTCTTGTAGACCAGGGGAAAGTGTGTCATTATTTTTACTGGCCAAATATAGTATCATCATCCATTAACTCCCTAGCTGAAAAATATCCTGTATCTCACTGGGATGCTGATCAAGTCATGTTCTTGTATATGATTCCTCTTAAGACATGCCTAGCATGTATTTCAGCAGGAAGATTTATGGCAGGAGAATCTCAAAGCACTGGGAAATTTTGTGTTGCTACATTTTACCTGTATCCTACAAATCTACAAAAATAAAAAGGAAAAAAGCTGTGACATAAAAAACTGTTTGCTGTAGGCTACAGGAAGTAATTTTATCCAAACAGACCATCACAAAACTTTGAAACTTAAACTAGCTAGTTCTCAAGAAACATAACACATCTCAAAGTACAAGAAAAAAATAGTCATGAGGAAATTCAAGATCTGATGTTCAAGTTCAAGTTACAACTATGAAGACACAATACAATCCATGATACATATGCTTTTGAGGAGCTGATGTTCTAAATAGAGATAGGTAATTTTTGTCTTGTATCCACAAAATAAAAGTTTGGGGTTATCTGAAACCATTGATGGATTTCAGTTGAACAAAGTGAATAATTCTGACTGCAAAAAAAATTCAAGAGCATGGTTCAGCTCTGCATTAAATAAAAATTCATTATGGGTATTGCTTATGCTCTTAAGTAAGAATTTTTAAAAATTGTTCATGAAAAATATAATAAAATAGTATTTTCTCTCTTTTAGATTAATGTAATGGTCTATGGTTTTATGTGTTTAGTTTGACCACACAACTCAAACACAGATTTTCACCAAGTTCTGTACTTACATCAATGTAGAAATGCTGTTGAGTAAATAATTTCATTGAGCATTATTAAAACAAGATATCTCAAATCTCAACTTTTGTTTCACTTCATATAGGAGGAATCACTGAGAGCCCAAAGATTTAGAATCCTAAGGGAGAGAGAGAGCATATGAAATCAACCTTGCTTGGTATTTTCTGGTATTGTGATCACCCCTAATATGGCCTTCTCAGGGAAAATAGTTTAATGTGCTTCAAGAACAATTGATTTAACAAAATGCAGCTATTTGGAAAGGCCCTGACAAGCTGGAAATGAAGCCAGTTTGAAAGGTTTGTTGGTTGAGGGTGCAGGGGAGCAGCCCCTCTGTGGAGCCACAGGCAGCTGTGGGGACACAGAGCACCAGGCACTGCCAGTGGGGGATGTCACACCCCAGACCCTGCTCTCTGCCCTCCCACAAGCTGCTCGGGGCTGTCTCGGACCCAAGGGTCTCTCCTGGAGGGAGATCCCCACATCTGACAGTGGACATGCCACCAGGTTTTGCAGCAGCTCCTCAGGGCTGCTGCCAGTAAAGTCTTCTTGACCCTCCAGGGAAGAGAGCCTGGGTGTGCTCAGGGCGGCCCTTTACAGTAAACGCAATCCCCGCTCTCATTAACCCTCTCGTTTGATAATGATCCACTAATGGAGAGAATTAAAGTTGGCAGCATTTGCCTTGCAGCTGTTCTCCACTCCCTCCTGATGAAGACAGGCTTTGGAGAGCCAGTCTGCCATCAGGAGAGGCTCCTTCCCTTAGGCTCTGCCTCCTCCTCTCATGGCAGGATCCGAGCCCCGTGGCTGTCTGCAGGGCTGAGGCACCCAAACGGCTGCATTTATCTATTTCAGTGCTCTTACAAGTCAGGCAGGCTAATTTTGAAGCTTGGATGTCTCAGAGTTTTTGCCAGAAAATAAAGAGTGTGCTGTGAACTTTACATTGCCTGCTACCAGAATTGCTTGAATTTCTGTTAAATCTTTGTCATTTCTTTTTTTTCTTTGGTGGTTACATGACTTTTCGAAAAGTCCTTTCAGTCCTACTATAACATTATAAATCACCTGCTGAACGATTTGGATTCAAGGTGGTTGATTCCTCACAATTTCTGCAAGATCAAAGGTATGGCTGTCCTCCAAAAGCTGTGATGCTTCACATCAAAGTTCACAATGAAAACTATCTCAATTTTCCTCTTCAGCATTTGGATTTGACTATGACAATAACATTTCAACTGGCATGTTCAGCCTTCATTTGCAAGAGGACACGACTGTGCGGGTTAGCATGGCAAGGGGAAAATCAAATGGAGCAACCCTGATTTCAAACCTTCTGTTCCTCAAATTTGTGAGCTTGTTTAAAAAAGTGAATGTCTTTAGCACCACTATAAATATCCCTTTGGTAAATGCCCTGAGTATCTTTCAATCCATGCTGATCCTTGTAATCACAGCCACATTGTTCTGGTTGTGTCATTGAAAATGCTTTTGACAGAACAAATGATGATCACCTGTGCTGGAGTTTGTAAAAATGCCTAAGATCAAATCTGTTATTTCATCAAGAAAAAACAATATTCAGTTCATTTCTTTCTCTCTTTCATGTGCAATTCTTTTCACTGTTTTTTTTTTTACTAGCTTTTTTAAATTCTTTTTCTCCATGAGCCTCACAAAACAAATAACTGGTGGGAAGTTCATAAAGGAATTGCTTTTACTTGCTTCAGGTGCTGACGGCCTGGTGTGGCTTGTAATGTTGGAGTTTTCTTCTTAAAGCAGAAAAAAAAGAAGGTTTAGGGACTGGACTCTGCTTGAAAGTAAGAGTTCTGCAGATGTGCAATGGCTGATATTCCTGTACCTATCCTTGTAGAGCAGAACGAGACTTTAAAGTGTCTGAAGCTGGTATATTCAGAGAATATCAGTCATAAATACTTTTATGTCTGACTCATTTAAGCTAGAGTTGTAACTTTCACATTGCCACGTGCCTTTATATTATTGAAGTTTAAAGGAATTCCTTTCGAAGCCTAATGTTTGGCTCATGATGAAAGAAAATCAAACAGCTTATTTGGAGTTACGTTAAATAATTACACGTGTAACCCTTTAAATGCTAGATATGCAAATAAAGTGCTATAAGGTGACTTACTTAGCAAAAACTGAAGGCCAAAACCCCCCAGTATTTCCCCCTCCCCTATCCCATTCCTGTTTCTTCTGAAGTTTTCTGAAACAGAAGTTACCCCTAGCAAAAAATTGTATGATTAGGTAAAATACAGTTTAATTCCTGAAAAAAAAAGAATGTTCATAGGAAAAGCCTCTATTCTGGACCCAAAATTATTGCTGACATCATTCAAAATTCAACTGAATTGAAAATTCACAGGATTATTCCTGTTTCTCATGGTACTTGCAGTGACCCTCAGCACTGCAGGCTTTTCCAGGTGGGAGAAGGTACATCTGAGTCACAGAAATCCCTGCGCTGAGAAATGCTCCCACATGCTGGAAGGCAATAGCTGCTGTTTGCCTCACTGAAAGGGGCACCAGTGGGGACTTCTGGAGGCACCAAGAAGCCACAATGCTGAACCTGGGCAGGGAGATTTGTGTCCGTGAAAAATACATTTGAATTCAGCAGCTGCTCAACCCATGTTAGAGCTTCCTTAGTTGCCCCAGCACTGCTGGTGTTCTTTCATGCTTTTGGATAGAAAAAGGAGTTAAAACTTAAATTCTGCATAGGATCTAGTCCCAGCTGAGTCACCCAAGGTAATTTGGGAATTCCTTGGATTTATGCCCTCTGCTCCAACATATCTTAAGGCTAATACACAGGATTATCTGTTTAGGATCTGTCATTTCACTCAAACCATTAAAAAAACATTCCCAATATAGAGGGACACATATCCAAAATATTATTAAATTTCTTTCAGAAGATCTTGTTTGCATGGTTACTTTTTATTAACTTAATTGCTGTATGCAACTAAAGAGACTCAGAAAAATTGCCTTTTTTCATGGGCTCAAGTACTTCAAGGAGAACACTGGGTTTCATTGTATTAGAGCATTGTTGGCTTCTTCATTGCTCTGAGCCATGACAGTTTGTTGTCAAAATATGTGAGCAAGTACCATGAAGCCTGGAATAAGGAGCAAAATTTTCTCTAATCTCAAAGAAAGTTGAATTTAAAATCTGAGCTATGATTCAGATCAGGGGTTTTTGTTTGTCTGTTTGTTAGTTTGTTTGTATATTTTTCTTTGTATTTATTTGATGAAAACAAAAGAACTGTCCTTAGAAAGTTGGGGTTTTTTTTCTGGCAAAACTCCACCTGCCTTTGCTGGTTTGCTGGAGGTTGTGTTTATGTACCATAAAAAATACATCTACCTTCACTGAAAGCTTTCCAGAACAAAAATTGCCATATTTGACCTTTACATACAAGACCAGGGATGGGCAAGAACTAATTCAGGTCAAATGAAGAAAGAAATTTTAGCTTTAAATAATTTTAAGAACCGCTTAAATGAACCAGTATGCATGTAGCTATTTTTTCTTCTTTTAAAACATTTGGAAAAAGGACACAAAAGGTAGAGACAACTCCGCTTCTCAGTCAGAAATAAAAATGTAGCACTGTAAGAAATATAAGTGAACAAAGGTTATTTTTACGTGCTCATTATCATGTTGTTACTTTTTTGTTTAAATCACACAGATATGGCCATTGCTGAACTTTGTCTTTCTCTCTCTAAATATTTCACAAAAGGGAATAAACCACGTTCATTTTTGACAGAGTGCTGCTGCATGCTAGGGCCCTCACAGTTTGTTTATAGCATTCCAGAAGCATTCTGTTAATGAAACATTTCAGGGCTAATGAAGCGAAACCTTGCACCAAACAGAGAGCGGCTGCGAAGGCTTTTTTGTCTGCCTTTGTCAGAGTTCACGTTTCAGCTGTGCTCTCTGCTCCACCCACTCTGCAGATAAAACAACACCTCAAGTTTGCAAGGTTAGTATTCCATGGAAAAGCTGCAGCAAGTCATGCCATTAACTCTTTTGAGGTGAATATGTTCGTGTTTTTTGGGAAAATTGGCTACTATTGCAGGGATGAGCTGCTGTCCTGCTCCCCTGAAGTTTTAATGTCCTATTGATGAGCCTGAAATAAGGTCTAGAAGGAATAATGAGAAAGTACCTTTTGCTAAGAGGGCCTTCATGTGTATGGCCTGTGATAATGGTCCAGTGGTTCTTTATAAAATCAACTGTCTTTTGAGGATCTGATTAATTTGGGAGGAAATGTTTCATGGTGGACACTTCCAAACTGAATTTTGACCAAAGCAAACCAAGCTCTTCATCCTACAAGTCTGTGAGCAACCAAGTAAACATGCACAGTGAAATCAAAATCCATAAAGGCACTTCTCTGAGGATCCATGTTCTCCTCTGTGCCTCTGTGGCCTCAGTGAATTACTGTTACAGACTTTTTCTTGCTCTCTAGCTGCAGAATATCTGGCAAAGGCCCTACCCAAGCAACACCCTGAGAGGGAAAGTTGTATCATCCCCGAGCCTGAAATGAACCTCTGCACTGAGTAGAAGATCTCAGCCAGTCACCTTGCAAATAAATGGAGTAAGAAAAAGGTGTAAGCAGAGAACAGGCAGCGGAGGAAAATGATATTATTCTAAACCTTCACTGGTTCATGGTAGATAACCACAGGATCATGGTTGTACCAAACTGTGCTAACAGCCAAAAGAGCCCTGATGCTGTAAAAGCCCTGTGAGCACAGGATCAGGTTTGTGCTGTTGCTGCTGCCCATCTCAGGTCATCATCCCTGCAGTGCTCCTCGCCTGGGTTGCCATCAGGAATCCCATCCCTCTTGTTTAGAAGGGAAGCTCCTTTGTATGTGAATCCTAAAACATATGTACTAACACAAACAGCTGCTTATTTTAATGAATGTAGGGTCAGTAATGTGATCTAGAACAAATACTTCAAGCAAGTTGTTGTTGAAATCCTAGTAATTTGCTGTTGTTCACACAGGTCAGTGGATTGCCTGCTTCAGAAGAAGGTAAAGCCATACACCAGGTACTTTAAATATGTTTTTCTCTATCACTGGGCTGTTCTAGCAGCTTGTCACAGGACTGGAGAGAAAGCATAAAGATTTCAGCCAGTTTCTACCATGTACAATGAAAAGGTTTTGGTAGGAGGGAATTTGAGAGAAGAGATAATTGGGAAGAAAATTCTGTGGTGGGAAAGTGGATTCCGATGATAAATAAGAGACTTACAGTCTTCATTTGGCACAGTTCCATTTTGCTCTACATTCAAATAGGATAATTTTGAAAACACAGATGCAGGTGAACGTTCCCTGCAATTCCAACTGCAATTAGACTTATGACTCTGACATAAAGCTATTCCTTGGCCATTATGCTTCGTTGTTCTAATAAAGTTACTTGTTTCACTAGGAAAAAAAAAAACAACTGAAAAAATTATCTTCCTCAGATCAATAACTTCTTTGAAAATAACAGCTGTGTATAAGCAATAGCTGCTATATTTTTAAGAACACTCATATTCTTTCAGGCAGCTGGAAAGGTTATTCTTACTAGTTTCGAATCTAAGATAGCAATCTTCACCAGCCACATGAACAGGCCCTGTCTAGAGACAATATCTTTAGCCTACTTTTCTCCCAGGAACGTGTTTGAGTGTGGTTTTTGGTTTGGTAGTGGAGTTCTCTGATGTGTATCAACTGAAACATAGGAGTGTTTTTTTTTATCACCATCATTTGTAGATGTGGTCCAAGTTAGCATTGGGTAAATGTACTACCTGCAAAACAGAATATGAATAAATTCACCTGCTTACTCTGAACTCCTGTTATTCAGTAGCTCCATCTTTTTCCCAGGCTTTTCACTCCATTAATAGGTGATGTACCTTTAGTGCATAGTATATGAAGATGCAATTCAATAACGACTATTTCTTTGACTGGAAGCAATGAAATCCCATTGCTGTGAAGTGGAATAGATTGCAATCCTGGAGCATGTTGAATTCCAGGCAGGGATCACAGCATCCCCAGCATGCAATAAAAAAAACATTTTTAGATGGCATCCAAAGTGACCTTTTAAGTTGCTACTCCCTGGATATGTCCTTAAGGAATGGAAAAGTAGACATGTAGGAAAACAGTAAATGGTGAGGAATTGGTGTTAAAAAGTGCTCTTCACCTACTGCTCTCCAGCTCTTTGTCTCTCCCTCAAAGCCTTGCAGGAGGTACTCCTGCCATTTGCTAGCTGACCTCCACTCCTACTGGGCTGCTGCAGCAGAGACAAGCTCAGAGTGAGCCCTTTTAAAATCTGCTGTGTTTGGAGAAAAGAGAGAAAGGTGGTAGCTCTTCTGATTTAGTTCTTTGGTAGAACAAGTTATGTCTGAGTCTGGCAGAGCTCCTGAATTTTTGGCATGAGACTTTGCTTCACTCCCTTGCTGTTGTCATTCCTCTGTTCCCAACTCTTCACCAGCTGACAAAACCCAAGCTAACATGAATGCAAATGCCAAAGGCAATACTGGGGAGATGTTGTCTCATCTTTTTTGACGCAACACTCTGTATTCTGGGTGCATTGGTAAAATCCTTTTGAACGCAGTAAAAGCTGATAGTGCCCCGAAGATAGGGATGCAGATCTGAAATCGGTTATTTTATGTTTCTTCAAGAGAAATTTGCAGAGAGTAAATAGATAGGACATATAACGCAAGGGGATTAATTTTATCACAGATAAATGTCTGCATTTTGTGAGGCTACAAAAGCATATTGAGATTTTCTTCTCTGGGAGTGCAGAAATGGAGACAGCACAAAACAGCCAGCCGATCCCCGTTCTTTTACTCTATGAAGCTAAGCTGAAGACCTCCAGTTTCAAAAGTAAGTATTGATTTGGGGTATCCAACTTGAAACTCCTTAAAAGTAGAATTCTATAAAGGAGTAGTAGATTGAAGGAGGTGGTCCATCAATTTCTGCAAATCAAGCCTTTTCTAAGTGGCTGAAGCTGCTCACTTCAACATGCTTAGATGAGTAAAGGCTGATGGCAGAATTTAAATGCACTACAAGTAATAACAAACCACCTCTTATATGCCTTGTATATTTGTGCTTAGTCCTGAAATCATGAGTATTTTCAAGACATATTAGTACAGAAGTAGGATATTGGGATTGTTTACCACTTTACTGTGAAATCTTTTCTCATTTTGCATCACAAAGGTCAACAAGATTGTGTGGAATCATTTCCAAAGACTTTTCCTCATGAAAAAGTATGCACAAAAACAATATATACAATATTTTAAAAATAAGTGTTGCCAGAAAATCAAGGAGTGAATGTTTCACATTTAAAAGGACTTTGCTTCATTAAATTGGTCATTTAATTGAGAAAAACATAGATAGCATTTTTTTGAAATGTGAAAGACATTTTACATATTGTAACTTTTAATGATATTCTGCTGTGTAATAGGAGTCCATAATTATCTGTCAAAGCCACTGACTTACCTTTTTTCTCCCAAAGCTACTCCATAATAAAATGCTACTGTCATAATAGCTATTCTACTTTTCTCTACAAAATTCTTTCCCACTAGGAAGAAAAATAGGTATTGAATATAATTCCACAGAATCAGCTTCTGTAGGGCTAAAACAGGTGTTTAACTGGAACGGACTAACGTTTAAAAAGCATTAAAATTGAAACAGGAAGTATTTTGTGCCAAAAATATTGTGCTTAACGTTGCTCATCATCTTAAAGTTGATGTTTCAGACAAAGGTTTGCTTTCATTTAGGTGGGATGATTTCTGTATTTTATTATCCTTTCAAATACCTACATAGAAATGTTAGAAAGCCCAGCCAAATGGGGGGACACACCCCTTATTTTGGCAATTTTGTGAAAGTGACACCTGGACAAACATCTGGGCAGCTGAATCTGTCAGTGGTAATGAAAATCGGCCAGAAAGGTCAGAAATGCTGCAGACAATTGCAGTACTTTGATTTAATCATGCTGAGCTTGAAGCTCTGGGGCAGACTGGTTCAAAGAAATGCAGCAAACATGAGCGGGAATGTGATAAGGGGGAGAAATGAAGACAGCCCATGGAGAAGGTCCCGTTTTGACCTGTCACTGGCAGAATTTAAATGTTGTCCTTCAGCTGCCCAGTCATGTCAAGTCACCCCATGGTTGTCCTGGGGGAAAGAATGCAGGTTCTACCACAGGCAGGTGGGTGTGCAGCTGTGGAGCCAGTGCCTGCCAGGTTCTCTTTGATGGCTTTTAATATCTGTGGAGGCTTTTTTCCATATTACACCAGATTTTGAAAAATATGCTCTCTGAAAATAGGGGATCACTTTTCTGTGCCCAGCTCTGGTAGCGGGCTCTGTTCCTTCAATGGTGTGCATGAAACATTATGTTTTAAGGCACAGCAGAGCTGGAGGCAAAGAGGCTGAGGTGGCGATTTTGCTTTATCACCTTAAAACTGCTTGAAGTCCACAGTGAAATGAAAACATTATCCTTAAACTCTCACTATCTTTTCATGACAGAAGTTCCTGCAGAGCTGGAGAGAGACTGAGGAGCACAGAAACAAACTGCCCCAGCTTCCCTGCACCATCCTGGTTGCCTCAATACTTGCTAAAATGTCCATCATGGTTTGTCCTGCTCCACCATGGTGCTCCTTTCTCACCTGAAGTGCCATTTGGCTAAACCATAGTGCCACATGGGGTGTTTGTGAAGCAGCCACATGATTTACCTTTACCTTGCTCACTGTCATCAAACCTCTTGTTGTTTTTAACTTGGCAGAGTATCCTTTCAAGTTGTAAGTAAGAGGGTGAAATGGGTGATTTTGCACGGGAAATAAATTTTACTTCTTTAATACTTCTTTAATAAGAATTGTTTACATTATTTCATATTTGGCAAACCATGTGACATTAGATGAAGATCTCAGCCTGAAGAACAGGCCTGAGATCTGGCCATATTTACATTTTTCATAGAACTTGATCATGAATTAAATCTAAAGGCAAAAATATAGTCTAAAATAGATTCTCTTTTTAAAAGAGTAAAGCAGGTGAGAAATATTTTTTATGAAAACTGGACTTATGGGAGACTTTTTTTACTCTGATCTGCTCTCTTGACCTCAGAGGTGATGTCAGCAGCTTGGCCACTGGGCTGTCACAGCTGGCATTGCCTTCTCTGGTGCTTGCTGCCCACAGACACAGTGGGAGCTCTGCTCTCCTCATGCGGCACCGCACGCTGCACTCCGAGCGCTCACTCTGCTCCCAGCACAGCCCTGCACGGCCAAGGCAGCAGTGATCTTGCTCCTAATTAGCAGAGAAGCACTACAATGGAATTACTCATGGAAGAAGAGGGTTCTGCAACCAGGATGCCTGTTTTGAGGTATGTGCTGCCATGGCTTACTGGGGAGAAGGGAAACCAACCTGCTCTTGAACAGGTGTGACATTGTGAACGTGCCACGTGTCCCAAGAGCTTGGCTCCTGCTCCCCAGCATCCCCAGTGGGGTGTTACATTGTCCTTCCTAGGGTGACAACCGTGTTTCAAATACTTCCACCCCAGCTGTTAAGTTTCTGAAGTTTTTGACTTTCACACCAGCCAAGCAAGTGGACATTCCCCTTCTAAATGGGCGACTAATTGGCGCACAGATTCATTTGCATGAGTTTTCAGTTTTCAACAGGTGGCACTAAAGAGCCAATAAATGATTCTATTCCCAGTCTCCAGCATGCAAACTCCTGGGCAGGCACTTTTATATATGTTTATCTATTCAAATATGGCATTATAATTCCAATGTAATTAGTCATGTAATTGAATTGCATGACCACATCCATCCAAGACATTTGCATGTACAATTAATTAGGATTTATCTAAAAGCACTCTTTTTGTTCTCTGTTTCCTACAAGTTAGATTACTCATGGATGGATTAGGTGCTGATTTCATTTTGAAAATGTCAAAATACATATACCTGGAGAAAAATAAGTCTGCAGACTTGGTAAGCAACAAACTGGCAAAGAATTCTTTTTCTTTTCCTTTGTATTTTATAATACTTCTGAAGGCCAATGCTGTAGACCATGGCCAATGAGGACTAGACTTGCTGTAGTCTTGAGAAGCAAAAGTCTGTAGCATCTTCTTCAGACTTCTTCATTTCATCAGAAACAGGATTTAAAAAACCAGAATGGCTTTGCACATACTACCACAATTCAGTCCTCTTTCAGTGCAATTTTTACTTAAAATTATGAGTTTCCGATCAGTGTCATACATTTGTCAACATGAATTCTTGGAAAATAATGGTCAGAAAAAGAAACAATTAAATACATCCTTGGGAAACTGCCTTCTTTTAATGCAAAACAATTTCATCCATCTCAGTTGCAGGAGCAAATGGAGACCCATCTCGAGATGTGTTCTGCTATGACAAATGCGAACTAAAATTCTATGAATGGCCCAAAAACAAACAGAAAAAGAGCTTTGAAGAGGTGTCCAAACGGATGACAATGAACCAAAATGCCTCAGAATCATGAAAGGCATTGGTTTCTTAATTTTTTTAAAAGGCTTTTTTTTCCTTCACAGTGTCTTTGCTTACTTCATAATTGGCTGCTACAGGACAGCAAAGCTCTTCTTCACTTTAATTTTGTCATCCAGATTCAACAACTGCAGGATGTACTGGGTCACTTCCAGAAGAATAAGCACAATTAAAGTAAAGCTTTGAACCCCAGCTGAGCAATCTGTGAAGAAATATAAATACAGCTGTCAAAAACAAACAAACAAACAAAGATAGTTCATTTTGCAACTAAATATATCATCTTTCAGTCATGAAGCCTTGAGGACAGTTTGATCCTGAAAACCATGAGGCGAACAGGGAAAATGGTACCAAGATATTCTGTGGTTAGAAACAATTTCACAAGTAGGATAGAGCATGCTATCATGGCAACACTGCGGTGTGAAAGGGAGGAGCAGGCCAGCATTCCACATTTCTGGGCAGTCTTTGAAGTGACCTTTGCTTTGCAGCTCTTTCTTTTAAACAAATTATCTCCTGTACCTCCTCTGTGAGCTCTCTTAGTCCACAGCTTCTCAGAGGCCTTTTGTTCCATGAATGGCTGGTGCTGGGGGAAGCAGTGGACTGGTTTAAAATTGTTTCTCCCTGAGTTTAAAATTGTTTCTCTCTTCTCTCTTTTCTTCTACTCCAAACTGCTTTTTAAAATTTTGTTTTCTTTTCTTTTTTTTTTTCTTTTGTCTATAGGGTGGGTGCATTTTTATCAAGATTTTCTTCTTTTGGAAAAACCCACCCCAAACTTCCAGAGGAGTAAACTGTGAGTCCCTGAGGGGCACACTGGCTGCTGATCACATCTTTAGCAAGTATTTCTGCTCTGGGTGTTTCTCGCTGTTACTGTTTTTAGCATCCTGTTAGAGTAAGGCCAGATGGATTTTCTGCTGGTAGAAGTACCCACTGAAATAGGGCTTTTTTCATCCCAGAAAGTTAGTGGAAGGAGGTTTCTTCCTATAGTGTGTAAGATATCAAAAAGTACCATTCATCTCAACCTTTAACTAAACAATGAATTTCTAATTGCAATGTGCTTCAGGATCAGCCTGATCCTTACTTTTATGTTTAAGTGCTTTGTTGAACAGAATGCAAGCAGGCTCAATTCTTTGCTGAGCTGCAGATGAAAGAGCTGCAGCCAGACACACACAGGAGTGTGCAGTGTGAGTGTGTGAGTCTGTATTTCAGCTGTGACAAATGATGGACACTACCGTGTCTGACAGATATGTATTTGAAGGATGATTATAGCTAGGGCAGAATTAGAAGAAATAGTTGAGAGGTTGGAACAAAATGAAAAGGACTAGAAGGAAATTAATCTTTCTTAGTGTCTAGGTCATTTAAAATTCAACAAGTGAGAGTTTTGTAATGTAGTGTAAGGCACAATTTTTGAGTGGCCCAGAGGGTATTGAAGCAGTATCCTAACAAACTGTTCCCTGTGTACTTTGTAAAACTGTCTGAGCAATGCACTGTCCTCACATCTCCTGAAAATCTGCCTTTCAAGTTAATTTTATGGATAGAGTCACCCTTTGCAGATACTTTTTTTCCCCCTAAAATACATAAATTGTGTAAAAGCTACAAGCTTCATGACCTTGGTGGAAATGCTTGTTTGTGACTTTGGAGTGCACTCTGCCAGTAGCCAATTCCCCTCTGAGAGTGACAGATGCAGCAGTGCTAATGACATGTAATATACTGTATGTGGCTTTAGATGGTCCATGAAAACATGAAAGGTCCAGAATCACATCCATATTTCAACAACGTGACAAAGCTTCCGCTGAAACAGTGGCCTATAACTCAAACATCTGATAAATGTTTGTAAGACTGTAACAAGCAGAAAGCCAGGAAACTATACCTAAGAAACATGTTTAAAAGATAGAAAATTATTTGGAATTTTTTTGAATTAATTGACTCCTACTTTGTTACTGACTAAAAGGATTGAAGGTCTGAGACTTAAGCATGTAAAATTTAAATTTGTCTGAAAGAAAAATTGAGAGGTTTTGCTTTGACAACAATTTGTTATCTGCCATTTAAAAGGCAAGTAAGGCAATAATTCCCCAGGTGCCGACTGGCAAGAGGTCAGATTGCTGGAAATAGAAGGATACTGAAAACCAGATGAGAAGAAGGGGAAGTCAGTAGTGTCTTTACTAAAACCTAATTAGGAAATAGCATCTTTTCCTCTGCTCTGGAAAGAGCAGAAACTATCAGTGAAATATCAGCAAACAGTTTGGCATCTTCAAAGATATTAATTAAGTAAAATTTGGAAAGTGCTTTGAAGATGAAAAATGGTAGGGAGTGCTAAGTATCACTATTAGCAGGACCAATGTGTCAACTGATGTTGTCTGTCTGCATAATATTGGCTGAACACTTGGGTAATTAAGGTCAAATGAACAGCCTTGTCTGGTCAATTTATTGGGTAAAGTGGTCTTGTTTCTGGTTGAAGCAAGATGTGGTGTCTGTGTGACTCACAGACCTGAAAAGTGAACGTCAAATGTATTTAATGGCTTCACAAGCCACCAGTAGCAATAGCTGTTTCTTACTTTGTGGGTCTCTCTTAAATTCTCCAGACACTAGAGCAGTTTTTCATAGCATTTAGCAATTTCTAAATGAGTGATTATTAGTTTGATATCATACCTGCCTTCATTAAAGGCTTGCATGCCTTCCTGGACTAAGACAATACCTCATTCTCCAGGTCTAATTTTTCCAGCTTACAAATATATTAGTACTAAAGCATTTATGGAATTAATTTGGCAGAGGTTGAGGTAGGGGAGGATTGCTATTACTGACCAGGAGGTGCTGTTCAAACATCTATCAAGAGCCTGAAAGTACACTTCAGACCTTGTGCTATTACTGTGGGAGAACTTGTTGTGGACCAAACCCAATTTGCTACGATCTCCAGAGTATAAAGAAGATACTACAAGGTTTTGCTGTACTATTGCTGTGCTAAATGAACATAATTGCATAAGTTAATTTACTAAGTTTCCATGTTTATTTTTACTAATCTTAGTGAGACCCCCAGAGACTACAGCCCCAATCACACCTGCAGATGTTCAGTCAAACCACAGGTGAGAGCAGCTCAGAGGGGCTGCTCCCTTCAGCAACGTGAATCAGATCTGGTGCAACTCAGGCAGGAAGAGCAAACCAGGACTCAGCCCAAGATCCAGGCAGTGCAGACATCCCAGTAAGAAGATCCAGGTTTTTCAAATACCAAAGTCATAGAAAAGTTTGGGTTGGAAGGGACCTTAAAAGCCATCCACTTCCAACCTTTCTGCCATGGGCAGGGACGCCTTCTGCTAGACCACACTGCTCAGAGCCTCATCCAACCTGGCCTTGAACCAGGACATCCACAGCTTCTCTGGGCAGCATGTGCCAGGGTATCACCAGTCTCAGGCATTTCAGATGTTTGGTTCTATTGGAAAAACAAGTCTAGGGGCCCCTAAAACTGTCCCACACAACATTTCAGAAAGCAGGAGGAGGACTTGTTCCTGAGCTTTCGGTGTAAGTTGTGAGAGCCAGTAACAATAGATGATATTAACTGTGAAAAAAATACTTTAATTGCTTGAGAAGTTGTTGCAGACAACTTCATTCCAGCTGTAGTTGTTTTCTTCCATCCCTGTATAGTGCCAGGACTGTGTGGACAGCTTTAGTCCAGCGCAATCTCCTGCTTTGCAGGTGAGTAGTTGCTTTGTCTTTGGGATGGAGAGCCTGAATTCATAGGGTCTTCAAGGGACCCTGAATTCATAACTGACCAGGTATTCCAGATCCTTTTTGTTAAATTTTTTTTTGTGTGTGATGGTTTTGTTTGTTTGTTTGAGTTTTTATTTTTATTGTTGTTGTTTTGTGGAGGTGTTTTTGTTTATTTGTTTGGGTTTTGTTTGTTTGTTTGAGGTTTTTGTTTTTTAATGGAAAAAATCTCCAATTTCACGTTGGAGAGCACCCAAGGAGCATCACTGAGGTGAATTCAGTCAGAATAGTTTCACTCTCTGATAATGAACAAAAAGCTAAACTAAGCCACCTTTCAAATCCTTTTCTTTTTAAGCTAAGTGCACTGTCATTCAATTAATACTGTAAAGGTGAACTGTGCATTCCAATGTTCTGTAGAAATTCAAAAGTATTGGATGCCACGGAGCTCAAAGGAAACAAAGATGGGATAGGCCTGTCTGTGTTAGTTATGACAGTTCTGCACACAAATAGCCTGATAAGAATATCCCCAGTGGACAATAATGCAAACTAAACTGCCTTGAGATATACCTAGAACAGCTTTCCATTCAGCATATCTTGTTGACTGAATCCAAAGCAATTCCTCAGAGGAAAGCAAGTGCAGAACACAAGGCCATAAAGCTCCAAGTCCTTTCACAGAGTTGCAGCCAAAGAATTACAGAGAAAAGTTGTGCATCCTGAAAGAAGTGGTGAGAAAGGAGGCTGGGAGACTTGTCACCCTGTTTCTTGCCTCCTTGTTCTGCACCTGAATGATGCATCTCAGGATATCTTCCACTCAAGCAGCCTTCAGATACTTACACTTGACCACCTTGCTGGACTCTGAAAATTGTGGCTTTCAGTCAGCATCCTTATTTTGGATCTCAGGATATCTTCCTGAGGAATCTGCCTTCACAGGAGCAGCTCCTCCCAGCCTGGCTAGCTGGGGGGCACAGCTCTCTCAGGCAGTCTGAGCACAGAGATGCTCTTGGATGCACAGCAGGGCACAGCCTTATCTCTGCAGTGCATAATCCTGCTTAGAGCTCATGGTGCACCTCCTTCCTCAAGTCCTGAAGGCTGTACCGTGTACAGATGTAGGATTTCAGGCCTACACTTTGAGTCCTGCTCAAACTGACTTTTGGAATCTTGATGACCCTTCAGTTTTTTAAATTAAGAGTGCTGGACTTCTTTCCATCATAGCTAAAACAATCAGCATCTAGGGTGAGGAAGAGAAACTGTGCAGAATAAATAATAGTTAAACAGGAGGACAGAGCCACCCAGTATAAATATCTCCTATTGTCTGTCCTAGTCCCACAGGGAGCTGTACCCAGCAATGCAAAGGATCAGTAGCTCATTTAGCACTTGTCATACCCCAAGGATGAGTCAGTCAATGACTTAACTAATCTGGCACAATGCAATGCCAAGTTTGATCAGACTATTTCAGTGGTTCAGCATTACAGAAAAGAACTAAAGACTAAAAGTGATGTTGACTCAGCCATTTGGCTCTTGCCAGTGAACGTTAGTGAGTTTTGAACTGCTCGGATTTCACTTCTAATGAAAATCCATTTAGACCAAGCAATTTACATGCATTTCTCATTTCCATATGAGGTTTGAAGTCTTTGCCACATTGCTACCAAGAGAGGCAGTTCAGAATGCAGTCATTTGCCTCTGCTTTCTTACCATACACAAATGATTTTGTCTCACATAATTGCTTGATATCAATACTCAGTGGATATATTTTGACACATGACAGAAGATAATGGAATTTCCCAGGGAGCTGGGAGAAACAGAATATTCTATTAGGAAGAAGAGGATTTTTGCATTGGATTGATTGAAAATTTTAGCTGGTACATCAAGAATGTTTCATCTCCTCTGATAAATCAAAAATTGCGCAGTCATAGCTGGTACCAAGTAGGCTATCAGCTCCAAGACATTAAGGAAAAATGCCAGCTGTATTGAAGTCAGTGGTAGAACACACACCGATTTTCATGAGATGAGAATATCAAAAGCAGTAACAGCCAAACAAACACTTCAGCACTTAAATGCAAATTTCATGGGCCACAGTGACAAAAACCCATCTAAACCGAATTTAGGCTGCAGGTATTTGTGACATCATCAGTGCCTAAAAGTTCACTAGAAACTGGGTATTTATAGAAAAGTGAAGCAAAAAAAAAAAGCAAAGTGATCCCCAGGATGCAGTCCTGGCTGTCTTTGTGTGGGGCTGAACTCAGCCAGGTCTGGTCTCCCTCAGTCAAATGGGATCAAACTCATACAAACCCAAACTGGGTACTGGCCTCGTACACACCAGCTGGTCACACTGGGACACTTGCTGCCTCTCCTTTTTTTGACCTATTGCTAGAGAAAAAAAACCCAAAATTCAAGTCTGTGTATGTTGGACAGGGAGACATAAAAAATAAGCTGGACATAGCAAATCTAATGCAGTGATTGGGAACTGCAGAGAGAGAGCTCAGGTTTGGTTCCTGGCCCCAGAGCTTTTCCTGCCTTTTGTTTCAGATTCTACATGAACTAAAGCATTGCTCTCACTTTGAGGATAAGAAACTGACAGCCTGAAAAGTTACAAAAACTTATCTCAGACCCTATGTTAAAGCAAAATGAGCTAATGGGAGCCTCAGACCCAGCATTTCTCACTGGCTGGACTTAAGCAGGGTAACACTGCCACTGTTATTGCAGTTTGTTCAAAAAGATGTTTCTGAACTATTTATTTGAGACTAAAGAACCCCACAAGGGAGCAGTGAGATGATAGCTGGTCTTAGAGACCTTTTGCAGATGTGTTCCCTTTCCTTTCCATCCTTCCCAGACTGTTATGATCTTTCACAGAGCAAGCCCTCAGCTGCTATGATGGTGGGCAAAGGGGGTAAAGCTCCATGATAGGGAGATGGAGGCTGGAGGAGCAACCTCTGCCTTTTCTTTAAGTAATTATAGCCCTATCTTTATCCTGGCACTCCTCACAGAGCTTACATTTACAAAATGAAATTGCCTATGAAGCTACACACTTTCAGCAAGCCATTGAAAGCTGCAGCTCTGAGACAGCTGAGTGCCTGATTCTGGAGGCTGCTGGGCAAACCTAGGAGAGATTTTGAGGTTTTTGCTTTGGGGTCTTAATGGATTTGGCCAAATATATGTTTGCCCAAATACATGTTTCTTGTTCACTTGAGAGTATTTAAAAATTGAAAATCATCTTTGGATTCTGAAAGATAAAGAAAATATAATCTTACTTTTCTTCTTCTTACAATGTAAAATACAGCCTTTTTGTGCAAGGTCTATTGTCAGGATTTTTCTGTGTTCAGAGCAGTTTTTGATGACAGCATCCCCAAAATCTTTTTGCCTTACTTCCAGGCCACATAGGAATTTGGGGAAGAAGGAGAAGCTGAAGCAACCTTTTCTCTCTGCTTTTCTTGCTCAAGGTGTCCAGATTTGGGACACCTTCCAAAACAAATGAGAGAGAGATGTTCTTAGATCAATGACAAGATCATGCTTTACTGAAAATGAAACAATGAAGAGGGGAATGAGGCTCCCTGCATTGCATCGAGTCACCTTTTGGATGGGAGTGCCTCCCACAGCCACCAAACTCCTCCACTGAAAATGGTCTCTGAATATTGCAGCAATTTCCCATCTTACATTGAATCAGGCATTTCCAATGCAATACATGAAGTAAGAGCAAGAGAATGAAAAGGAAAGAAGGCACAGAAGAGGAAAAACTTAATTCTTCTCAATGGGGAGCTACTAAAAGAGAGGCAAAAAAAGAATGATCCATAGGCCTCAGTTCTTTATAACCTTTTATGTTTTACAAATCTCAGAATTTTGCCCCAAAATAATACATTTTTAAATACTGCAAGAATATCATGTCAGGAATGTTCCAGTGCTACATTTTAAAAGAAATCACAGGAACTGCAAAAGCTGTGGTCTTCATGAGCAAATTAGACAGCTACAGCAGTTTAATCATGTTAGGTAGGATTCAGGTCACATATTGTGATGCCTAAAGATGGGTTTCTGTGTGTTCACAAGAGGAATCCATCTAAACTTCCCTTATCACCAGTAAAGTTCTGATGTAAAATCAAGTCAATACAGGCTAAAGAACTGTTCAGTCACCCTGTGTTTGGGACCTACCAGGTCCTCCACATCTCTGATGAGGATTTGGAGCCATGCATTAGAAACAGATTAGTACTAACTATTCTCTATGAAAATGTTTCATTTAGTGTCTGGCCATCTACAGTTTTGCAGAACACTTAGGTACATAAAGAGGTTAGCATTTCAACTTCTGGTCTCATTTCAAGGTAGAAAAGAACCACGGAAATATCAGAATTATTTCCAAAGCATCAACCAAAATGCCCGCCTGCTTTGCTTCTCGAGTCATCCGTGGGCTGCATTTGTTCTTCTTGGGAAACTTGTTTATGAGACTTGAGGGATACCAGCCCAGACAACTTCAACACAGCTTCTGTTGGTTTGCTGAGGGTAAGACTAGGGGGATTTGGAAGCACCTGACTGATCTGTGGCTGAGGAAATATGTGCTCAGTTTGGCTGTGTCCATATTAACCCACTTTGAGTGTCAGCCTGGGCTGCATTAATTGGTGGAGTCCATTGTGCAAGCATCTGTCCTCTAGCTGAGAGAAAACACATTAAAGGTACAGATCAGTTAAGCCCCTGTGTGAAGTTCCTAATGAGAATAAAAGTGTGCAGACTATATTCCGTTTCATAGAATTACCAGTTATTTGAACTCTCAAGTGTCCTTTGACTTGCTTCCATCTAAATTTAGTTTTAAAGACCCCCAAAATAACAAAAACCAAAAAAAAACCCTCCCTAATTTGTCCAAAATGTTTGGTCTCTACTTCAATTGCCTTTAAATCCTGTCAATTAAAATTTTTAATGGAGAAAACCTGTTAATAGTAAAATGAATCCCCTTGCATTCCCAAAGGGTGCAATAAGTCTTCTCACCCAATTGTAATAAAATTTGTTGTGGCATAGTTTTGAGGATCAATACAGCAGACCACTGTCAATCAAAGAATTTTCTACTTACTTAAAAGTTAACAGACTTTTAGTGTCTTTGTGCTGCACTGAGGACAGTCTGAGTTACCACAGAAGATTAAATCTTTAATTTTACATTACTTCAGCCATCTCTATAGAACAAAGTGGGCTTTACCTGTTGAATATGAGGCTTATGTGAGCTGAAGTGCTCTTGAGACATTAAGAGGCAGTCTTGAACAGTCTCTGAGATTTAAGCTGAGGGGAATTCTAAAGGGATTACTGCAGCATTTTACATAAAACGAGAAATAAAAACAGACTTGAGCAATGCATGATCATAAACGCATTCCTGCTGTGATCAAGAGTTCTGTTCCCATTGCTGTTCTAAGACTAAAGCAGGAAGAACTGTCAAAGGGCAACCATACTTGTAAGGATTTGTACAAGTCAATTTATAATGAAATTAAGGGGCTGAGTAGTTCTGAAAGATTTGTTAAAAAGGGAGATACTTTTCATAGTCTCTCCAGCCCAGAGGTGAGAAACACAAGCATTATTGGAATAATGTTTTGCAGAGGAGGCAGGCTATTTTCCAAGAACAGACGTGGCTAAAAACTCATACACAAAAAAAGGAATTTTAGCAAAAAATCACAACCATTTTTAACTATTGGCAACACTTTTCCAAAGAATACAGAGGTAAACAAATTATGAAGAAATTATTCAGAAATAAAACAAATACAATGTGACTTATGTGTACCCTTCCATGCTTAGTTGATGAAGAAAATAAGAAGCAGTAAGTGTGCTCCTTCTAGCTGTGATTCACCTTTCTGTCACCTTTACTACAGCTCCATTTACTGTTGTAATGGTGTAAAAAGGCTTCTGCACTGCCTGTACTGAGAAAGAAATCTGTCTGTGTTTGTGTAAATGTGTGAAAAATTCACATAAAACACAGTATACTTAATGTTTTAATGGAGAAATTAGGATAGAGCAGCAGCAACTGTCAGCAAATAGAATTAGTTTCTTGTCACATGCTCGCTAGCAAAGAAAGGTTTGTGAGTGCAAATTCTTAGGAGGTGAAAGCCAGGGTGTTGTTCCCTATGGTGATTGTACCTTGGCAGGGATCACATCTACAGATCCTCTTGGTCCTCAGGAGAAAAAGCAGCCTGGGTTACAAATGAGCAAATTTCCCAACACTCTGAGCCACAGATACCAACCATCACATGGACCAAAGCCACAAAACTGCATCACCTCTGCACCTCTGAGCACAAAGAGAGAGCTTCAGAGAAGTCCCTCAGTTCAAGAGAAGCTCAAGCTTCTCTGAGTCTTCCACTGCTTTCCTGCAAAGAAACAAGCATAGATATCAAATTCTGCATTTATGACAGAGAGATATCTCTTAGAGACTTCACTAAAAACACAAACAGCTTAAATTTGTGGAGAAGAGATAAATCTATGAAATTACTTTGCAAAACTGGTCTGAGTGGAAGTTAAATTTGTCCATCATTAGATAATGTGATTATTAAATCTCGGCAAATATTTACTTGGAGAAATACCATGGAGTGATTTCCCTCTCTATTTATATGACTAAATGGTTGAAATCTCTCTGTGGAGATCTCTTCTGTTCAATTAGAAGCAGCATGAAAAGGAATAAGGATCACAGAAAAGAAGTATTTGATAATTGTCATACAATAAAATATGAAATATGAGTGGAGATCAACCACACATTGTGAGCCATGTGCATAATTATCATAAACTTTTATGCTGCATCTTGGTATTTATTACAGCCTCGCCATATGAAATACAGATTAGCTTCAATTAGGGTAATTTAAAAGCAGAAGGTCACCTTTCAATGAAATTTCTCAACTATGCAGTATGGTACATGGATAAATACTACATTTAAATTATAATGCTATATGTTTATGCTATATATGGTTTTCCCAAACTATATTCCATTTCATATAATTACCAGTTTCTTCCCTATTCTCCAAACTCCTCTACCTTTTCCAAGATGTCTGGTAATTTTAATCAAATGGAGGGGATGCAAATTCTGAATGGCTGCTCACAAACATTTTGAATTATTATCTTACCTTTGAGCTATAGCCACCAAAAAGTTATTTCCTATTTCTCAATCATGGCACCTTTCAGAAAGTGCAAGGATTTACCCCCAAGGAAATGCAAACATACAAATATTCAACATCTGTAAATATTTAAAAAGAACTAGGGTATTTCACAGTAGTGAGGAGAACATACCTGAAAGCTCCTGAGAGCAGTAAGCACCCAATGAATTTAGTTGGTGATTCTGACATTCTGTTATAAAGTCATCCCACTGTGAGCTGAAGATTAGATAGCCTAGTCTGGGTTGTGTTTATTTTGTTATGTTGAAAAAGATATCTCAGTTGATTAAAATATTTTTTATAGATTAAAGACATTTTTGTCATTTTTAATGACTTACTACTAGTACTTTATAAAAAGTATTTGAGATTATGTTGACATATGCTTTAAAACAAGAAAAGCTCAAGTGGTATTTAATGGATAACTTATTACAAAGAAAGAATTCTCTAGACCTGCTTTAATTCACATTGTTTGGATGGAGCACCTTTCTCACACGATAAAGCACTATGGGTACAGCTAAGGAAGACTCATGTGGCCAGAGAGCAAATCAAAGGGGAAGGCTCAGACAGGGAAGGGCTCCAGTGCTGTTGTACATTCGAGGGAGATCAGAAATGCTGAGCTGTGTAATGTACATCACTCTCCACAGAAACCACCCTGAGGAACCTGGTGGGGCCGTACGGACAGCAGCAATATCAGCCTTGTCCTCATTCCCCACCCCTGTCTTTGTCAGTCAGGGAGCAGAGCCGGAATCGCGGCCTCAGGGAATGAGGTCCTTTCCTGGCTCCGGGCGTGTGTGGTCCCCATGCACGGGACAGACAGAGAGGAGTTCTCAGAGGGCTCCTTCTGTCAGAGCTGCTTCTTTCTCCCTGCAAAGGAGTGCAACCACAAAACTGAGCTTGTGCACAAAGTCCATGGTTGACATCTCCCTCAATATTAGTTAGGTGGCCTTTCACTGGTCATGTGGCCCCATTCTTGTGTACCTGGCTACGTGATGGGCCCAAAACATCCTGTTTGGTGCAGTTAGGGCTCTATTTGAGCAGGTGGTAGTTGTGAGCTCTAATTCCTCAGTCCAATATGTATCCACAGATCATCTTCCAAGCTTCTGGGCAGGGACATTAATTTTTTAATGAAAATTCAAAAGGAGTGATTGTATTTGCATTTTTAAAAAAATATAAGAGCCACAGCTGTTGGTCATTCTTTACTTTTCATTTATTGTACACAATTATGACAAGTATTGATGGTTGGACTGTCATCATGATGTGCCTCCTAATATGAGGACATTCAGCAATCTGTTCTGTGACTCCATGGACATCTTTGACACCCCTGCATTCTTTAATGCAAATCTGTGGAGCTGCTGATTCCTCTCCCTCAAGCAGGCAAAGTCAAACATAATTAATTGAGAGCAATGCAAAAGTTGGCAGTGATGACAACTGCATTTCTTTGGGCTGAGCAAAATTGCATTTGCACACATTAGGCATTTTTTAAACGCTGTGCTGGGCCTCCAGAGCTTAGAAGTTAAGAACTAGAAATGTTTAAATTTCTGTACTGAGTGACTTCCACACAAACCTGAGTGCCTCACTGTGGGAACACAGACACTCTCCAGCTTGCATGTGGATACCAGGAAAAGGCAGGGCTCCTGTCTTTAGAAGAGTCTGCAGCAGGTCTGAATGGACTGAGGCAGCTAGACTCAGACTCAGCTCAACTTTATGTACCACAATGAGCTCTAAGGAACTCACATTTAATGTTTTGGACACAATAACACTGAAAAACTCAGTGGAGTCGGGCTGAACTACACCTTTAAACACCAAGTATACTCCAATATCCAAATCAAAATATTTTTCTAACATTTCCATTCCAGATCTGTCTCCAAACTAAAACGGTGCCCTTTGCCAGAGTTAGTTTAGGTGAGACCTAGCTGGGAGGAATCGCAGTTGGCCTGTCATTTGGGATTTGAGCACATCATACTGCAATGCAGCAACTTTAAATCAGAGCTTTCTCACCGGAGCAATGCCCAGTGAAAAGCAAACAAAGAAGAAAACCAATGAAACTTTAATCTTTTAGTACATACATTCAATTCCAAGAGAAACTGAGACAGGAAAAGCGCTACTTTTTACTCTAGTATATTTTCATTAACGTTTAGGGGTTACTTCAGAGTCAGGGAGGTGATAGAAATATGCCTGAAAACGAATTTTCATTGCCACTGAATAGCCTGATTCTAATATCAATTGTAGTTAAAAACATTAGAAGGTCAGGATCTTAATCAATTTTTCCTCTTAATATTTGCTCTCTTTTCTATCAGATGGTTGCTTCATGAAGCTGGTGGTTTTCAAACTTGAATCTCTTGGTTAATTTTAAATACCAGAAACTGGAACAACATGCAGGCAACGACTTAGACCATAGCTGGCCAAAGTAATGTTCAAAATGTTAAATCTAAGATTGATGGGTTCTTGTATATTCTTTTGACAAGTTGCTAAATCCTAAATAATCTAAAAAAACCCTTAAACTGAACCTGAACTTCATACTGTCCTTCTGTGGCCCTAGTCATAGAATATGAGTCAGTGGTCAGAGAAAGCCGCAGGGATCCCTTGTTGTGATCTTGGGATGGTGGCAAAATATATAATCTCTGTGATCTAATTAACTCAGTGCACGTGCAGCTATCTAAAGCCACATATTTCTGGGATTCCCCCATGTCTGATTCTCCAGGAGTCTTCTTTCCCCTCTCTGTTTCCATACTTACAGAAACACTGCCAGGTCTCCCAGCCAGAGAGGTCAGGAAGGTTTTTGGTCTCTGACACCCTCCTGTGAGGATTGTCATGAGGAGGTGTCTGACATCCCTATTGACAAATCTTTTCAGCAGCTCACACAGGCTGCATTGATCCTGCCATCCAGTGAAGCCTGTTTTCCTTTAAAAATCAGCACCAGCTCCCATCAATTTGCATTATTTCATTACTCACCACAAAGAAGGCTTCCGGCAAGGTGCTTCAACAATCACTAGATAATGGTGGAGAAGCATAAATAATCATTTGAAAACTTCTGGGACTTTAATCAGCCATCAGGCCATTTAGGCAGGATTTTAATGCTGCCTGGTAGGAGAGCGTGCATAATGGGGCCTCTTCAGAGGCATTTTTCACAACAGATTACTCAGCATATAGCAAGGGATATATTCAGAATTAAGGTGTCTGAGCCAAAAGAACTGGGCAGGAACGGGCAAGCTCCACCAATTGCTGCAGATAAACTCTGTAAGCATGGCTTTGTTTGCGGGCAACCTCGCAGGCATCGCTCCTGTGTCACGGCAGCTTTGTTTGCACGGGAGCACCAGCCCAGAGAGCCCATCTGTGGAGAATTACCCAGCACAGGGATGAGCCCAGCACAGCCCTGGAGGCCTGCAGGATTTAGCAGAAGGTATGGAAGGAGTTGCATTGTGCTCCCGTGTGTTAGTAAAAGCCAGACAGACTATGCCACCTTGCAAACAGTACGGCTTACCTCTGTAAGGACACTTAAAAGTGTTCTCCTTCCCATCCAATAAATAAGGAAACTGAGGCAGAGATAGTTGAATTTCTGCCAGCACTGCTTTAGCAAACCAAGATTTAGATTCAACTCCTCAAAACAGCTGGAAAACTCCAGCAAAGCCTGAAATATTTATTTAACCTACCTTTTAAATCCATGGGTTACATAGTCTTAAAATAAGAGATTTGAACAGAATTAGTTAAATTGCATCAAAAAACCCCTCACAAGCATCACCTTGTAGGGTGCACAGAGCACTGTGCCAGAAAGAAATAATACACTAAAAGACAGAGAACTGGATTTACCTCTCCAAAGGGCTATCTTAAAAAACAGAAGTCTTAGGGTCCCTTTCTTGACAGAGGAATGTAACCTTAGAAGATATTTTTGGTACCCAAACAAGATATATATAGATATATAGATTAGATAGATAGATAGATAGATAGATAGATAGATAGATAGATAGATACGTACATACATACAAGTGTGTGTGTGTGTGTAACTTTGCAGTTAATTTTTGAAAGAGGTTTCAGATTCTGAGTCATGGAGAAGCTGTTGACAATTTCACCTTGAGAAATTTATTTTTCTCCTTGGTGGCAGCACATCAGTCTCTTTCCCTGCTCTTTGGTTACCAGTTGTTCTTCACACATCCGCAGGAAAGTCTGAGACTGTTGGCTTCTCTCAGAGGAATGTCCTGAATGGAGCTTGCTGTCAACACAGCTTTCAAGACAAAGAAGGTAAATCTTTAAAAATGTAAACTGGAGCACGGTGCCTAACTCTGCTGAATTGTTAGTGGGAGCAAGACACATTACTGCCCTTTCTGCTTTTAAAAATCATCCTGAGAGTTATTTATCAGATTAAGGTTTTAACACAAAAAAGGAGTGTGACTCTTGACACAATCCATCCATTCAAATCATCAGGAAGGAGGAAGAGCTTGAGTTTTGCACTTGGATTATCCTCAAGAAATGTTCATGGCTAATAAAAATACTTATGGAGTCTGTGTTTAAATCTACATCCAACACTAGGCAAATATTTGCACACTGTAACTTGACATAAATCAGGGTTCTTGTCAATTAATTGTTTGATTAATCAGTGAATCAATTGTTCAGTTCTAAAATAGTGGTAGAAGCTCTGGGAGAAACATTGCAGCATTAAAATTGTGGCAGACCAGAAGAAAAAAGATAGAAAACCACAAATTGCCTGGCAGATGTAAAGGAAGATGCAAACTCTAGTTGCTGGAGATTCACTATGACCAACATTAAAGGCAGCACCATCATAGAGATGCATTTGGAACAATGCAAGTTTTAATGTTTCATGAGCACTTACATGGTAGGTCAGCCAGAGATGAGACAAGAGACTGTGTAAGCATTCCTGGAATTCTTTTGGAAATGTTTAAGATGAAGTTCTAAGGGAACATGAGTATCCAAATCTCTAGGGCAGTGCTGCAAATTTCAGCCCCATATAATGCCACCTACTGCAGACAGAAAAGCAGCAGAATCACAGATTCTTTGAGGAACATAAACCTTTCTTCTGGCCTTGGAGTTTTCCTTACTCTGATGAGTTAATCAAAGATATGTACTTAAGCTTTGGATTAAATGTAGAAGGGAATATTTCAGTGAATTCTATTTGGCAATGCAGGTCGCAGATTTTGAGGCGTAACTCAGTAAGTACTAAAGACAACGAGAAGAAAACAGAACAGACATCCCTTTGCATATTGCTGGAAAATGTGGATAAATGTGCAGGTAGCAAGGTTTGTAATAAAGCTCAGACAGCCACTCTTTTCCAGGTGTTGCTCTTGATGACAGCAATGGGGTCCCTAGGGAAGAAGCAATGTTCCTAGACATACTGGAGGACTGTTTCCTTACAAGGTTTGTTTAGCAATCAACAAGAACAGACATTGTTTTCACTGTGTCCTAGGAAGTGAGCCAGGTATAATAAATAAGTAAGGAGTTGGTAAACATCCAGGGTCTCCTGTTCACAGTATCATCAAAAAAACTCCTGAGGATATGTGCAGAAGTCAGCAGCACAGAAAATATTGGCAATGTGGGAACAAAGAGCAAGGTAAAGAAAGTTGACTGATATTGCCAGAAGAAACATCTTGTAAAAGTGGAAGACATGAAAGAGAAAGTTAGAAGTGATTGCATTTCATCAAATGAAAGCAATGTTACTTTTTACATGCAACATAAGGAGCAAATTCTAAACAAATTTGTAAAAAAAAATCATTTTTATGCATGCAAGTTTTGGCTTGTTTACAAGCATTAGGTAAATATGGCTGTGCATCCAGAAATCAAACATAGGCTTGGGGCTAATGTACAATCTTTTTTACATTTCTCATAGAATGACTAATGACAAGGTCAGTAGTTCAATTTTCACCAATCTGTATATATCATACAACAACAGTGCAACCCTTTACCCCTGCGTGAGAAAGTAATTGTATTTTCTCACTAACTAAAGCAACTGCTGGTATCATCCTTGTCTTGATATACCGGGCATTTGTTCCAAGTCCTTTGAAATTGTTGGGGTTTTGCTCTGTTATGTCTATGGGATGATTTTGCAGTACAAATGGAAGGAGTTTGTCTTTTCCATATTCAAGCTTGTTCCATCCAATTTGATCCTCCTTTCCTCCTGACTGGAATGGATTAGGTAGCTGTATAATTTTGTCTCTTCCAGTCTGCTGGTCAACAGACCTATCGTGTTATTCTTTACCTACTTTCCCTCTGAATTAATTTCTCATCATACACATATCAAACAAAAGTGTTCCTTGCTCCCACTCATCTTGTTTGTCTTTCTTTGAACTGCCTTATTTCTGGTGTGAATCAGTGGTGAGACAAAGAGATTTATTTCATCTAACTTTAAATATGTAGAAGTTAGACCTGATCTAGTCTCATTTAATCCTGGTAAATTCTCTAGTCTATGAAGAAAAACAAACATCTCAAGAGGGCAACTTTCAGTATCTGTTTCAGAAAGATTAGATATCTTTAGTTCTGATTTATTGGACAACTAGCACTGCTGTAGATGTCTAAAGGCCGATGTTAGCTCTTTAAATGTCTGAAGACAAAGTGAACAAAAGACATCTTCCTCTTGGGGAAATCACCTTGGTCTCTCTATATGGTCAAAGGAGATCTCGTGGGCAATGGCCATGGAACTTTTAGTTCAACTTCTCCTTCTAATGCAAAATAGACCAGATGAATCGTGACCAGAGTTCTAGCATGGAAGCATCTGCTTAGGATCAACCACAACTGTGGAAGAAACAACCCGTTGACATTGGTGAGGAGCTCTGATACAACAGTAAAGCATTAAGCTAAAAAATTATTGCAGAACAGAGCCATCAGATTTCCAGTGGCACTGGCCAGAAAATGAGGAGGATTCATTTTATATTTTCGACCAGCTCTGTTCTCCTGTGTTACTTTTTTGAACTGTTCTCTATAATTTCTTACATTTTGTCTACTGGCATTTTATACTGAAGATTTCAGTCTGCCAACCAGATCTTTAGCTATTGCCATTAATTCAAAACCACTCCAAATGTGACTACAGCTGCACACAGTAGCCTGCTAAACAGCCATGCATGGCCTGGGGCAGACTGGCAATTTATTTGGCACCCTTAGAGAAAAAAAAATGGAGCACTTTTACCATCTTTAATTGGAGGTAAGCTATTCTTTGTAGAGCACATATTGTTGAAGGAATGGGGAATACCATGAGTACCAGTAATACCTTGCATAACAGCAAAAAGTTAAAAGGGAACTTGTTTTTGAGGGCTCCCATAGCAATAGCCTCAGCATCACATGAGCAATCCCCTCAGCCATCTGAAAATAAACCGCGTTTAATTGACTGGATAAGCAGATCACAAACGTTAAAGCCAGGAATGCCCCTTCAACTGTAACTTTGAACTGTAACTCGCACACCCTTTGGCAAAGCCTTTGCACAGAAATGTGTACATCCCTTGGCTATAACAGTAATTTTGGCTGCAGCAGTAACATGTACACCCTTTGGCAAAGATCTTGCACAGAGGAGGAAAATTTTTTTTTTTTTTTGAAAAGTGGAGCGTTTCCCAGTTAAACCCTGGCTGTATGACACCCTCACTTTATTATTGCAAGAGTGTCATTGAAAATATTTTTCATCCTACTACAGTGAAAAAGTGCTGTGGACTATGCACGCCATCAGCAAAGAGAAAAGGAGGCATTTTAGGATTCTTTTGGTTTGCAAACAAAATTTGGTTCTCAGATATGCCCATGAGGATCTATAACAAGACTACTGAATTTACAGGAGATACTAAATGCTTTCACATCATTAAGTAGATCAGAACTGAACCATTTGATCACATTTATGCGCAGGTACAAATTTCACTCTAAAAGGAAGTAGTTATTTAAATTACCTACAGAAATTCTTTGCTTGACTCCTCTTTAATCTAAGCAAACTAAGATAAGACCAAGACGGCTTCCATGCAGCAAGTAAGCAAACCCTGAAGTAAAATCCTCAGAAGCACAGAAACTTCTGTGCATGCTGTCATGGGCATAAATAATGTTCACCACACACCTTTTGAAAGAAGACCCACTGAAGTCGCAACAAGTGATGCTGAAATCTGTGGAAAATTCATGTTTGTGTGTGTATGTACATGGGTGTACAGGGCTGTTCATTAGAAAATGTGTACATTGCTGCCATGAGCCAGCCAATGGAACGAGCCAAAGGGCAGACTCTGACTTGGCTCAGCACTCATGAATGAAGATGAGCCAAGGAGGAGCAAAGGACATTGCCAACAATTTGGCACAGTTTCCTGGCAGTCAGTGATCACTTCAGGTATTTTTCTTTCAAGGTGTGTACAGGCACATCCAGTGACTCACCTGTATTTATATCCAGAGAGCCAAGACAGACCCATACCTTGGCCCTGAGTTGTTCCATGTTCCATGTTTTCAGCCTGTCTTGTTCCCGTAAATTGAGGGCAAGAAGGGGAGCTGCCTGTTAAACTGTCCTCTTGTAAAAGTGAAGTTTTTCAGCTGATTTAAAGACTGCAGAACTGGATCTCACTAATGCAGAATCCCTCTGCCTCTTTGAGGCGGGGAGTCATCTGCCAATGGGACAAGGAACTTATTTTCCATCTGTCCCTCCCTACAACATCCTTGCTCCATAAAACCTGCAGTGGCTTCACTCTTGTTGGCACAGCTTTATCAGCCAGGGAAGTGTTTTCCTATCACTGGTCATCCATAGTAAGAGCTCAGGGAGTTCAAGGACCTATCAGTCTGAATCTGCTGTGAATGAGCATTGCCCCGTCTCTGCTTGCCCACTGAAATTACTGGGATTTCACTATATTTGATATACTCTGTTCTTCGTATTCTATTCCCCATCAAAACTTCCCTGTAATTCCCTTTCCTAGACTCCCTTTCAAGATGAACCTACAGAACTTTGACTGATGTAAAATAACTTACTCTCTGTCTAAAGTCACCTTGGAATCACAAAGTGGTCAAGGAGAGATGTGGTGAGCCATTATTTTTAATTTCTGCTTTATTTTGAGTCATGCTTGACTGTCACTTTCTCTTGTCATTGCTAAAGGAAAACAGAGCTGACCAAATATGATGACAAACAGAATTGTAAAAGCCTAAGGTATAGATTTACTATAAGCCTTACTCAACATAGAGTGGAAAAGAACATTTTTAATTGTTGGAGTGTTAAAGATGAAGCTACACTGCAGACCCTGAAGTCAGGATACCTTTGGGTTCTCATTGGGGCATCCTGGAAGCTCTTGGGTTTCACATGTTGCCTTAAAATGAGTGTCTCTATCTGACTGACTCACACAGTCTAAATCTACAGGAATTTTTCAATCATCTGGGGAAACAAAGGTAAAATACCATATAGATTCATGGGGCAAAACAAGGTTAAAAAGAACTGAAGACCTCTTCTCCCACTGAAATTAAAGAAAAATCAAAAGAATCAAAGCCACCTGATAGTTCCTGTGTCTGGGCACCAATCCCTCTGAAACCTTAAGAAATGGAACTCAGGAGTTTCATTCATGAAAAACTAAGAAATTAGGTATTTTGGAAATAACTATATTGCTATCAGTCTGTGTGTCTGTCTGCCCTCCAGTTATTAGGACTTCAAATCCATCGTTCAGTCTGCATGTGAAGGACCACCAAGGTGGACAGGAGCTACAAAGAAAGGGATCCTTTGGATGAGTGAATTGTGAACCGGGAAAAGTTGTATTAAATTCAGAAATGCATCTGCTTGAAAACAGTGCCTGACTAACCTGCACAGGGTTTGAATGAGGATAATGAGGTAGTTCTGCAACACATGTTTACAGGTGCTTTCTCTGTAGCTTGAAAAGCAACTTGAGATAAAACACAAGGATGTCTGCTTGAAAAGGAAACAAATTGGCTTATTAACTTTGCTTTCCTGGCAGTGTTAGCAGGCTGAGTATGTTTCAAAAAAAGTAAAAGGGGTTTTTTGTTTTACATCTAAAATTGCAGTAATGAAAAACGTGATACATCACTACATCTACATAGAGAAACATGATGAATATTTATTTATGTTTTATTTTAACTGGATATTCCCTAGAGATAAAAAGATTTTTATTTGTGATGAAAATTTAAAAGTCATTAGTCTATTCTCCTTTCAGTTTCTCTGCTTTTGCCCATAAAACTCAGGTTTTGAGGAGCTCATTTTCTGGCAGAAAAGTCAATAACTTCTGAAATTTTCCACTTGGGTAGAAAGTTAGTTTTCAATAAATAAGTTACATGCAGATTGTCCCACTAGTGGAGATGTACACCACATAGGCATACACCACATTGCCTTTGTGGTGGTCTGTCTGGTCCTGGAATTAAATGGACATTTTCAGAGTTACCTGCTCTGTTTACACAGCTGAGATGGACCACGTTGTGCAAGAACACATTTCCAACAGGGCAGCTGATGAGCCCAGAGACATGTATGTGCCTACAGTGAAAACATCTACGTTTGCATAGAAGATTTTAACTCTTGCTGCTTTCTGAAAAAAATAAATCAGCATGAAAAATTTACTTGACAATCTACTTCTGATTCAAAAACAGCTTTGATACAAAATTTTAATAAGCTTAAAAAGGATTCTCCTTGCAGCAGGAGAATGCAACTTTGAACACCCAAAAATGATTCTGAGTCTTCTCTGCATAAAACATTTACCTTTACAGCCAGCTGAGAAATTTTCATCCATCTGGGCATCAGACTGAGCCTGTTTTCCATCAGCCTTGCTGGGAATTAACTCCACCACAAATTCTTGATTACCATATTAATTGCACATCATCTTTTAAAAAGATGCATGCTTTTTTCATAATTCTTACATATAGTCTGACAGTAAAACAAAGGGCTTAGAAAATGACATCTGAATAGCTGAGAGGAGACACCTTTAGAAAGATCTTTATCATGTCTTGCTTGAACTTTACATGAATATGTGTTTTATTTACTTAAATAAAATTGCTTACAGAAAACAACAATTGATGACCATACACACAGCATACCCAAAGCAATGTACTTTAAGGCAAACTTTAAAAAACCCAAACTTTCAGATAACACCAGGACAAATTTCCTTTCATCTTTTTACAGCTCTCCTACATCTAAGTGATTTTTATTTCTCTCAGTGAAGATGGGTCAATATTTTCTCTTAAACTTCACAGTTTTACATACAAAATCATTAATTACTGTGAGTAGAAACCTATCATAACACCTAAGAACCAAGAACTTATTTTAAAACCTAATCTCAGGATGACGGAATGTTCTATTTTAAAGCTAGCATCATTTGATAATGACTACTTAGGGCTTGATCTGATTTCTTTTGCCAGTTCGATGACAGTAGCATGGCTGGATATTGGATTGCTGAACACTGCAATGCCAAAATCCTGTCTTTAGTAAAGACTTCAGTCCTCACCTGTGGAAGAACACAATGAGCAGATATGTAGACAAAAAGTTCAAACAGGTTTTGGAAGAGAAGCAATGTAATTCCTTTCTATAAATTAAATAACCCTAAGAATTATATTATATTTATAGGAGTAATTAAAAGGTGAGATATATTTCCTCTCATTCTTTAAATGTACATTATGTCTAAAAAAACCCCTGAATACCCACAAACACTGAAAGAAAGAAATCTACCTTGAACGTAGCAGCATTTAGAAATGTCATTTCATTTAAATACAATCTAAAATTGGGTTTTCTTCACTTGTTATCATAATATTTAAATAGGTGCTACTGCTGCTATAAATCTATCCTAATCATGAAATCAAAGCTCCCTTTGCATATACAAGAGATCTTAAAAACTGCCTGAAAGTCTGCCAGATCTTTCCCAAAATATGTAATCTTTGTAGAGGTTATTGTCAGAGCATACTAGTGTCTTGTAAACCCAAATATACTTTCTAAATCTCAGTGGAACAGACAGAAAATATCCATCCAAGGCTCTCTCACAGACCTGAGATAACTCTATGTAAGTCACAGGTAGCTGTTAAATTCCTTAGGATGCCATCTGTCAAGTGATAGACATTGGCAGAGATCATTTCTTTATTCAACTTTTTTAACTCTCCAAAGAGTTAAAAAATCTCTTCTAGCTCCTTCTCCAAAGAAGCTAGTTTCAATTTTTTCTTGGTATTTACAGGAGAGAAACAGGCTGCTGCAGATTTATACTCTTTTTTTTTTTTTTTTCACTCTTAGAGCTTTCTCATCGTTTCCCTTCATTCTCAGTCACTCTTGGTGACCACACCTTGCCAGGTTGGGGATGATGGATCTGGTGGAGCGCAGCACATCTGAAACACAGTGTGTGATGAACTACCAGGAGAATAGATCCCAACAGCACAGCTCCATGTCAGGCCTTCTCAGATCTGACTGTGGACAAAGTGTGCTGCTTGAAAGTTCAATGATTGAAAGGAGCAAGACAAGAATCCAGGATTTGCCACCCTTGCAGACTGGGCTCTTAGTATTGCACTAAAATATCACCACCTGCAGAAGCATAAAGTAATTTCTTGCTGTTTTGTTATAGCTCAAGGTTTACCATGAAAAAGACCCCGGTGACAGTGCAGAACTTTCAGTTTATTGCAAAATTTCTTCTGCCTGAGATTCCAATTTATGTCCCAAGTGCTCAGGCTCTGTTGTGTACCTGCAGTGGATTATATTTGTACAGATTCATACAAACAAAATGAGATAAGACATTTGTCCCTTGCCTCCAGCCTCTATCAGGCATTAACAGGCTGGATCTCACCACCGAGTGAGCAAGCAAATGAAGGTACAATTAACTGCAGCTTGATTAAAACTCATCTGATATGGTAAAACTAAGCCTGATGTGTTGTGGGGTTTTTCTGCTTACAGTACTTGGTCATAAAAAATGTTGAGCAGCAGAGTACTTTTAAAAATATTTTGTGTATATTTGCAAAATCTGCCAGAAAAAGTTGATTGTGCCAAACATCTGTAGACTGTGGTGACAACCCACCTATGAGGGGAATGAAGTGCCCTTAAGGGTGGTCACAGCTGTCACTGGTACCTCAAGGCCACACCTGAGAAGCAGCAGCATCACATCATGTGGGTAAAACCACCTGAGTCCAAAGACACCAGCAGGCTGGAAATGTAAGCACACACCTGAGTACTTTTGTATTTAGGGATGCTTTTTACAGATTGACCATTGAAGATCATTACAGAAGCAGAAACATAGAGTTTTTGATAAGGAAACTACTCATCAGAAACACCATCAGTACATTCTTGTGACTAGTATGACTTAGACTGAAGTCCTTTGATGCTGTTTGTTACAACACAGAAGGTGCTTCTTTACCTGTCACCGGATATTGCAGGGCTTGATTGCTGGGACTGAAAGCTTCAGGCATTTTATAATGGAAGACTTATGATTTCAAAAATCCCCCAAATTACAAAAAGAGAATCCTGGCTCCCACTTGTCTTTGAAGGGGGTGAAATTGTTTTGCTTACATGAGCCACTAGGAGTAGCTCCCCTGTCAGACTTTGTTCTCATATTCACCTGTGTCTACTTGGTCTCCTTGTCCCATTCATCTGTGTTTGTCAAAGCTGTCTTTGCATTGTGCCTGTAGCTGTGAAAGCCTCTCCCCTATCAGCACCAGCGTGCTCAGGAGCACTGTCCTGTCCCCCGAGCCTGCCCAGCCTCTCCAGGATGGACTGATGAACTCACAGTCATTTCTGCTCTCCTTCAGAGACCGAGTTTGTACAGCTCTGGGACACTCCTGAGCTGCTCTTTTAGTCCTCAGGAATAAGAATTGGAAAAGAAGGTTTTCTTCTTCAGGGACAGGACAAAGTCTAGGATCAGGACTGAGTCTTTCCCTGCCCCCTTTAGATCAGTACAAAAGATTAAAAATTTCAGCTTTTCCAGTGTCTTATTTACACCTAGACTCTTCTTTATTCTCTCTCATTCTTTTTCTTTTATTATGTCTTGTTTTCTGATAATGAATTTATGATTCAAAGGGAAAATTTTGTGGCCTGCATGCCTGTGGATGATTTTTGTCCTGATCAGTCGGGTAGTTTAAGTGGAATTGGGAAGTTGCTTGGACTGGGAAGTTGAGAAGAGTCTGATTTCTTTAGGAGAACTACAAGGCTGAATCCCTCAGATAAAAGTAAATCTTGTGAGCCATGGAGCCCACATTTGGATCGGAATTCTCATATTGTCTCTGAGGTTTTGGGTCCCATGGGTCAGTCCATGCCTGGAATGAAACACCAGTATTTGCCACCCTTGACTCCATCCAGGAAACTTTCTTGAATCCCTATTTTTAAAAAACTGACATAAAATAATCAGCTGAGTGACAGGTACTGACAGCAGTGGTGATCCACCAATCCTATTAGTTGACTTGACTTCCATTATGTATTCTCAAAAGATGACTGTCCAGTCTCTTTGGTCCTGCAATTAAAAAAAAATAAGTTTAGTTCTGGGCACAAAACACTGTTTGGAGAAAGGGAGAGGAGCAGGAGAGTGTTCCAGGGGAAAGAGAACATATGATTAAGCACTGGAATGATTGATTTATGATAAAAGATTAAAAGAGCTGAATATGTATAGCTAAAGGGAGACATGCTGAGTGCCTATGGGTAAGTGGAGGGTGTAAGCACCAGGGAAAAGACAAGGACATTGCAGAAGCCTATGAAGTAACATGAAGGAAAATCTAGACCAAGGGATATGTTGGTGTTTGTTTTTCAAGAAAAAACTGGAGGAATTACCTCTAAGTGAGACTGAAGAGCCATTGCTGCAACATATTTTGGGACAGTGACAGTCCTTGGTGTAGACTTTTTTGAAAATTTGACCAAAAAGTCTTCCCAGTTTTAAAGAAAGGAAAAAGAAAACCAAATATCTTCCCTATGATACAAAAGAAATTGCAAATATGCTAGTGTGAAAAAGCTGCAGTTGAAAGATGCCATCAGGTTAATCCCAAGTCCGTTGCTCTTGCAGAAGGTGTCATAATTCCCTTTCTATAAAAACTCTTGGGGAGACCTAAGGAAAAGCAGGGCTGACAGGTCTCAAACTTGGAGTGTCTAAAGTTAGCTTTTGGCTGAGAGAAGTGTGCAGCTTTCTTCTAGAAATAAATTTTTCCCATTTACCATCTTGTTAGCATTTGAAAATCCAAGTATAGAGTCTGTCCAAAATGTATTTTTGCCGTTCAATACATAATATTCATCTGAGAAAGGATGAAGAGCTGGTTCATGCAATGAGCAGCTCACCTGCTGGGCCCAGAGGGCCTCCTCTTTTCTCTTAACTAAAAAAAAAAACATCCAGGAAATTAATAACTCTGTAAACACTGTAAGCACTGTCAATGCTACTTACTTTCATATGCCAAAAGGTACTGAAGATTAGAAATGAACTTCCCTGTGCCCAGGAGTGAACAGCTAAAAAGGGCACATGTATTATAAAATACGATAACATACTGTCTCTAAACTAATATTTTTTCTGTATCTTTAGGTACACAGGAATAGTAACTTGTGGTTGACTTTACTGTTTCCCAGATTAAGGGCAAATAGAACCAGGGAATGCCTTTTGTACAGTAAAAACTGTACTTCAACTAAAAACTGCAAGTGACGTATGTAACGCAGTAGTGAGTGAAACATTTCTGGGAAAACTGTTTACCCAAGCTGCTGAGAGAGAAGAGAGCTTATCATGTAAAAACATCTTGCTTTGATATGCTAGAATATACAAATATGGGAGGAGGCAAGGTGGGGCTAGCAAGTGATACAGAAGCTAATCTATGGTTTTAAAAAAAGAAAAAAGACAACAGCACAATGGAAAAATAGATTCAGCGCCATGTGTGAAGGAGGCAAAGCTTGGCTTGTCTGTTGCTAAACCTTAATGTTCTTTTAAGGTAATTTTTATATTTCATAATAACAGAGGCGATAAGCAGCACCTACAAAGACAGGAGGAAACAGCACATTTCTCTGGTTGTGCTCTGAGCGGGCTGGACATGAGTGGCACCAACCCAGAGCCATGTAAAGGTAACAGGACACCAGCTGTGTCCAATCCTGGCCAAGGAGGCACAGGTTACCCACAGCCATGTGCCCCTTACCTGTGCTTCTGTCTTTCTCTGAAGTGTCCCAGTCAAGCTGTTGAGGGAATACCACTAGGCATGAGCATGGAGAACTTTTTGTCTCCAGCCTCAGTTTCCCCAGCTGTAAGAGGAAAATGGTGCCCTCGTTGCACAAGCACCTCATGAGGCTTTTGTGTCTTGTACTCTGGAAGACGGCAGAAGCCAAAATGGAGGAAACCTTTCCCAGAGATGCATCTTCAGCTAAACATTTTAATGCATTTTCTCCGTGCAGTCTGAGCAACAGCATTTCAACCACATCTATTTTTGCTTGGAAAAAAATTGGTCAAGAATAAATGAGAAGATTATTTACAAAAATACTCATGACACAGGGTAAGAAGCTCTTTTTTCTCATTTTATCTATAAAAACAGAAATTCTGTTCTCTAAGAAATGAATTCAGAATGACGCCGCATGCTGGCAGGAAAACTTGTCAGCCACCCTTCCCACTCTGCACTGGCAGTGGGACTGACACATCTGTTGGTGTTTTGGTCGAAACATTTGTCATTCCAGTTATTTCCACAATATGAATGTGTGTTAGCTATGATTTTGGTTTGTGTCTAACAAACAAGTGTACAATTTGGGGTCAGCCAACAGTATGGAGGATTATGTCAAAGAAAGGAATTAAAAAACCCACATGGCTCTCCTCTCTAACAAGACCATGGTCACAGGTGAAGAGGCTCAGTGGGGGAAAAAGCCAGCAGTGATGAGACATGAACGTGTTTAACTCAAGGGCTACTATCTTTACTTCAACAGTTAAAGGCAGTCTTTATGTGTCAAGAGGACAATACTAGAAAATACATGATAGGACACATAAGATATGGACAGCTGCCAGGCCTCTGAACAGCTGTGTGGTGTATAAGAATTACTGCAGCTGTATTTAAACTAGAAATTAAATCTCTTTTTTTTTCTTTTTTTCTTTTAATGTGTTCAGGCTTTTCACTTATCCAAAAGGAAACATTAGCAATTACGAAATGTTTATTTCCCCACAAGACATGCTGTTTTGTTTCTGCTGTCTGTGATCTCTGATGTTCAGGAGACATCACTGCTCATTCTTAAAGCTCTGTGTGTAGAGCAGGGGAGATGTGAGACATTTTCACCTGCTTTGGTTATGGGAGCAAGGCATTCAAACCAAGCTTTGCAACACTTCAGGAGCAACTTGAAAAGGAATAAGAAATCAGTTCTCTCCTGGTGTTTTGGAAACACTGGGAAAGAACCTGATACCAGTGTGTGTTCAGGATCCTTATGAGGCCAAGAACTTCAAGGCAGGTTCCTGCAGCATGACTGATCCGATAAGCCTGGTGGGTGTGCAGGAGGTGGAGCACTTTTTCCCCAGCTTTGGAGGTACTTCACTCACTCTTGTGGAACGTTTGCTCAGATGAAATGATGCCAGATGTAGTTTTTGCCTGTTTTCCAGCCTCACATATTCCTCTTCTATTTTTTTTTTTTAAGAAACAAAAAAAGAAAAAAGAAGAAGCATATGAAGTCAGGAGGACCTCACTTATCCTGAACTTTGTCTCCCCTTCTCTCTAATTCTGCATGAGTGGAACAGAAACCTGGGAAAAAATGTGTGTGAGCTATTTCTAGAGTGGAAGATAGAACAGCCCTCATGAATTACAGAAATTATTGGCATTTCTAAATTACTCAAGTGACACCTTGTCTTGTGTGTGGCAAGGCTGGCTGTTCACCAAGACCAGGCAAGGAATGGGGTAATAGATGTCTTCCACAGTGTGGCCATAGAACTGCTGGTTCCCATGCAAGTTTTCAGCTTTGTTACTGCTGGAGCCAAACAAGATAGGAGTAGGTCCCTGTGGTTTTGGAATGAAAATTCTTGGGTTCTTCCTACAAAGCCACATCTACGGCATGTGGTTTGGCTGGCAACCGTGGATTCTGATTTGTATGCAACCCTGTGGACACTTCTAATTTAGTGTTTGTATGAAAGGCTAACTCTGCGGCCACCTTTAATTAGAGGAGATTTCCGGTAAAGTTAGTCAACAGTTTTTGTTACTGGAGGGAGAGTACAGAACAACTGCTGTGAAAATAAAATGGTGGAATGTTTGGTGTTTCATTGCAAAACTCAATTCAGAATTTTTCAATTCAGATGATTTCTCAAACTTTCTTTGTCTCTTTTTCATTTCTCTCCTGTCTTGCAGGGTTAATTCTACTGGAAGGGAGAGGAAGGAGGCTGGAGACATTGGAGAGCCAAGTTTGCAAGGCAGCACTGTCATTTCCAGGTCTCCTTTTGAAACCATGCAAAATTTTGGTCCCATAGGATCCACAGTAAGGAGATCCCAACTTGTTACCTGCTTGTTTTGAACACAGATCCCAAGAGGTTCCAGGGATGTTGTGCTTTGGTACCAGTTCATTTTCCTGCCTGAAATCCTGAACATTTCTTTAGATTCTTTAGATGAGGACTGCTCAACAGACAAATAAACCTAATTCTTCACCAGTGATGACATTCATATCTTGCAAATTGAGTCTGCTACTCTGCATCATGGTATAGTAGACCTCCATCTCTTCTGCGGAGGGGTAAATGGTCTCAAATCAGAAAGATAAACAGAAGATATTCTTTTGAGTCCACAGTAATGTAAAAGTTTTTACAGTCTAAACAAAAAAAAAAAAATCTCACTTCAGCCAACTATGAGAAAGAGCAGAAGTAAAAAGGATTATTTACTCTGGAGTGGAACTAGGTTTTCTAGTTTGCAAGTATTGAAATTCTGAATAATACCTGTGAATAATGCCTAGTGAATCAGGAAGAATGGTAAAAAAATCTTGGATATCTACATGGCTAGAAATCTATAAAAGATTACATTTCAATAAATAAAACCATTTTTCTTTTGATAATTTCAAGTGCTTTGTTATGGCTCTAATAACATCTTTTTTTTCCTGCCTACTGTAATTAGCTGATCTTAAAGACGTGCAAACAAGCTGCCACAAGTGTTTGGCTACTTAGTAATAACTGTGCACCTTCTTACCCATCAGTAAATGTAAGATCATTTACTTCCAAGAGGGGGAATTCAGAAGAGGGATAGGCAACCTCAAATTACCACACATTTATAACCATGTACAAGACTCCCCACAGGCATTACCACAGATGAGCTAAATTACTGCAAATTCAGGCTCCAGCTTACATAATTTTAACTGTATTATGTGCCTATCTTTACATTTAAAAAATATAGTTTCTACCCAGAAGACATCCAGTTCTTATATAGTGATGTTAAACTGGATTTTTTTAGACAGCTGGAAACAAATAAAACATCCATTTTTTGTGAAAGTAAGAATTCTGTGGATTCCACTCCTTTTATTGAGAAAATTTCAACTTCAATCACTCTCTAATATCCTTCTGGTATTTTTCCCCCAAACCAATTCTTTACAATCTCAAGGTGAAATATCTTTTGCCTGTTGAAGTCAGTGGAAGAACACAGTTTGATTTTCATCAGAAATTCCTGTCACTTCCTGAAAATTTAGAATATTTTCTCATTCTTTTCCCTATAAAACTCATTCTACTTTTTAAGGTATCCATTTTCTAGTGCTCACCTGGAGACCAAACCTCACAACTCAGGAGTGTGAGTTCAGTTAAGGCTGCACATTGTCAGCTTTGTTTTGTAAGCTGTATCATCTACATCTGAATTTTTTACATTTCTTCCTAGCTATGTTAAAGGATTTGACTACAAATCCATCCCTCAGCTGGAGAATTCCTGCAGGACACTCTCTGCTGGAAGGAAATTGTTCTACCAGGACAACTAAGGCAGTTCACACCTTGAACTGTTAGGAAACGAATGGGTTTTCACAGTCCATCTCTAAAAGGGGTTTACACTGCTCACCTGGCAGCAGGTGACCTCTCATCCCTGTGCAGAACACTGGGCAGCAGATGGGCAGGCTCTGCTTGGTTGTTGCTGCCGTCACATTGACTGGATGAAGACTAGATCCAGACATCATTCGTCACCAAGTTACTTCCCCGCACACCAGATGACAGCGAATTCCTTTTATCATCTCAATTAAAGGCACTCTTGATCAATATATTCAAGATTCTGATCTTTCTGGGAACTCTTCAGTTCTAGTGTCCACATTCAGGGTTTATTGTGGGAGCCATCTCCAAAGTTCTTTTCTACTGCATTTTTTTTTCATTCCTGAGAGAGACAAAGCATATTTTTAAACAGGAGACACTAATCCTAGAGTCATTCAGTCTGGGCAGGAGCTCGAGAGGGCTCTGACCCAACCTCTGCTCAGAGGAGAGTGAGTGCAGCATTCAGATCCCCAGAGAGCTGTGTGAATTCAGGGACTTAGAGTGAAAGTTTGGAAATTGAGGAAACTTTGGGCATTTGCTATCATCTCTATATATTCATCACTTGGCTAATGGCATTTAAAAAAATATGCAGGCTCATGAATCATAGATAATGTACCTGCGTACTTGCCCAGCCAGTTGTTACTTTGATTCACTTTAATAAACCATTTTTGCTCCAGTTTTTGTATTTTACTCTTCACCTGCTGTCTTGCTTGCATACATGGAAAGACAGAAATGAATTAAGTAGAATCGGTCTGTGCAATCACAGCTGAAGCCTCCTGAGCTGGAAAATGACTCACATTTATCTGCTGGCATCTCTCCTCACAAATCTCCTGCAGCAACATCTCTCAAATTCTCTTCTAATTGAGCCATTTTCTGAATTCTAGCAGTGAATAGGATGTAGTGAGACAGACACCAACTAGCATATGAAATTTGTCATTAGCAGGAATGGCAGTTTTCCTGGAAGATTTTTGATAAAGGTATATTGAAAGTGCTGTTGGAGAAGTGCAATTTACTGCAAGCCTGCATTAAGCACTGACCTTCATGCTACTCAGTACTAAGCCAAGAAGCAAAGATGTTAAAATACAATGGAGGGCTTATATAGAAGTGACTGTAATTAAAAATATATACTGGATTTGGGCAATGCCTGAGTATGGTTTTAATAAAAACATTGCTGTGTTGCTGATATTAAGATTTAAATCCCTCAGAAAATCACAGACATACACACAGGGTCTAGTTCTCTAGACAGCTAAAATGACATTTTCTTCTTTTCCTGCATTATGTTTCCAGCTGCATTGTGCTTTCCCATTTTGTTTTTGTAAATAGCTTAATTCCACAATGCCATTTTTTAATGGTCTATTAGTATGGAGCTGCAGGTGCTCATCAAAAATTCTCAGTGTCACTAAGAGCACCCATGACCTACTAAAAACACATGAAGGATAATTTCAGGTATGGCAAGGCTGTTTTACACTTGTGGGCAGAGAATCCCTCCCTGACAGCTAAAAGACTCCAGTACTGCCAAATGACAGCCTGTATCCTTTCTGCTAGAAGAAAAATTGCAGAAGTGTGAAAATCAAAGTGAACTGAAGAAGAACACAAAAATCTTTCTGCTGGGTTAAAGAAAATGTTTCTTGTGCCCAGCACTGTGCTGGTGTCATTGGCTGGTTGTGGGTGCCAGGAGAAAGCAAATGAGAAGAGCAGTGCCTACTCCTGGGCTGTGCACTCCTGGCTCTGCAGGTTAGAGGACTCCTGGCACAGAGGATTCAGCTGTTCCTCAATGTTTGATGGACTTGGTTTACGGCCTTTGTTTCATCTGCTTCATACACTTTGCGTCCAAAAATCCCACAGCAGCAAGTCCTACAGTGTATCCTGGTAAGTGAAAAAAACTTCATTTTATTTGCCTTGAATGTTCTCTGTGTCCATCAAGTTATGTTTTGTAAGTCAGTAAAGACAAATAATTTTTCTTATTTAGTTTTCCCATGCAAAATGTAAGAATTGTATGGATTTCATGATCGGGTTTGATGTTCTTAAAGGTCTTATCCTATCTAAATGATCCTATGTAACTCTTCTTTTTTTTCATCTTAGTGTAGGAAGAAAAGCTCCTATTCAAGATTACTGCCATGAGTTTTCTGGACAAATGTGTTCATACACTTTCTGACAAGAGAAATTTTTTTTCCTTCAATTACACCATTATGATTTAGAAGAAGGAACCAACGAATGGAGGTAAAGTCAGAGGAAAAGGTGGACCAAGTTTGTTTAAACTCTCATCATCTTTCTGTGTTTATCTGATCCATATCTGTAATCATGCTGCAATTTATCCCACAGTAGCTGCAAGGGATATTTTCCACATCACTTGTAATACTGAAGGAAAAAGTCCTGACTCGCTTTTCAACATACTCCACCTTTCTTTTTATGATTCTGTATATTCACACAGCTACACACACCCCTAAACTGAAAAAAAGATTTTTTTTTCCTCTTTCATCACAGCCTTGACAGTGATGTGTTAGTTTTATATCCTTGAGTCTCTAGTTTTGCAGTTGAATCTTGTAGTGGAGATGGTCTTGGATTCTGCAGGTGGATGGGTTTTGAATTGACTGGATTCACACATTTGTTCTTGCACAGACACAATCACTTGTAGGGGCATCTGTTGGATGTACAGCCAAAAGTTTCCCTGGTCTGTGAAGCCTCCTCAGGTGTTGCCTTTTGCTGTTTCCTCATGTCTGGAACCATTCATTTCTCCACACAAACTCCTAGTGGGCTTTTTTTTCCCCACACAACCAAATGGAAGCTGGCCATGTGTGAATGCCATGTCATGATATCACAAAGGATTAGGGACACTCAGCTGTAAGGAGGATAAACATATAGCTCTGAAAAAAACATGGTATTTTTCCAGATAAGCAGCACTGAGGTTTGCAAATTTAATGTTTTTTTCTTTCCCTTCTGGTGGAATTTATTTCTTTCAGAATATTGTACACCTACACTATTTCTTCCTGTAGCAAGAAACATTTTAATATCTATTTGCAGGTAAAAGAAAGAAAACCCCTGTAATTACATTAGATGTCTGGAGATCTCCAGTTACATTTGAGGATTTGGTTTGCAGTTGATTGCATCTGTCACTGATGTGTACAGATAATTAACAGTGAGGCTCAAGACCCCTCGGTCCTCCAAACCCACAGCCCTCAGAAGACTGTTCAAGCTGTCCCTTGTCAACTACACACAGAATATTTAGATCAAATAGAGGTGTAGATCTCAGCTCCCCAATGGTGTCCACACATCTTCCTGAGAGCCAGGCACTTTGAACCTTTTCCCCAGGATATTCCCCTCTGGAGGATCACAAAAATGGGCCCCCCTTACCTCCCACAAGCACCAGGGGCTGTGCTGATGCCTCCAGACCTTGGGACCAGGGTAGGATCCTGGCTGCACTGCGAGACAGGCTTGTCCTTGCATGGTGGTGGCAAACATCTGCATCTCTGGGGCCATTCTGAGCAGCACCTCAGCAAAAATAGGAGATTTGCTGCTTGGAAATGTATTTTGCAACAAGAGGCTTTTACTGTGGGCACACAGCAGAGAGGCAGGGCTTTCTGCTGCCCCATGTGCTGTGCAGAAAGCTTGGTACTGCAGGTTGAATTTCTGCTGGTGGGAGCAATGTTCTCTGCTAATACATTATGTAACAGCCTTCATCTCACTTAGGCAAAAACATTATTGGCTGCACTGATGGTTGGATATTTTCTCCAGACATAAAAACCCAAACCAACATGAGTTTTGTTATCTAGAAGACATATACAACATGATTTTAAAGGCCTCAGTGCATTTAAGATAGGTTCAATTAATTAAGAACTGCATTATTAGGCCTTGGTGGACCATACTTGTCAAAATTGGTTGAATATCCAAATTAAGTTGAAGCTAATCCCTGCACAAGCCCATAAAAACCTGTTCTCAACAAGCCTTCCTAATAAATTCTTTGCACCAGGAAATATGACTTAAATTGTTTTACAGCAATAATGTTTAGGTAAGTAAAAAAAAAGTTTCCTACTGTGAGATATTTTATGAACAAAATTAAATATAAAACCATATTATTAAATTCTGTCAAAAAGGTATTAATCTTGTTACTCTGGCATTGGTACCTCAGTTCTCCATAATTATGGATTAAGACTTTAAGACAAAAATGAAGTGAGGAAGGTGGTTTTCACAGCTCCTCAAAAAGAAAATAAAACTTGAAAGCACAAACCTTTATACTTGTAATATGTCATTCTGTTACTACTAGTAGTATTATTAACCTATTATGTGCTGCCATTGTGTAAAGCTCACAAATACAGTGCACAAATGAATTAATGAACTGCGGAATCAATCCCACACTATTTGGTAGTATGGGATGGTCCAACACAGAGAAAGAAAAAAAATCACCTGTTTTAGAAAGAGAGGATGTGGAATAGGAAAGTCTGTTTATACAGAAAAATGTGCAAGAAAAGCATACAGTTTTTGAAGACCACAACATTGGTCTCAGAATATGCTCCAGTGCACACAAGAACTGCTGTAACATAATGGAGAATAAACTCCCTCATTTCCAATTATATGGTAGGGAAGGAGAGCTAAAAAATGATAAGAGATGCCCTAGATAGAACCAAAGGTATTAAGACCACTGCAGAGGATTTTTAAATTTTTTTTTGCCATGGTTAGTTGTAACTTGCGATCTTTTTTAATTTCCCCACTGCAACTGGTAAAACTATTCTGAAGGTTTAGCACTTTTCCTAATTGGATTCTCTCTGAATGAATGCCATGGGTAAATGTGCCTGTTCTACTGTATGGGCATCATAATTCTTACACTCCTCCCTGTAAGTCATTGTCACTGCATCAAAACCCTAGAAATCAGTCAGCAACTTTGGCTATAATCTGATCACTTATTCAGATTAATTTCTGGTAGTGTGGCTTGCTTGGGTTTTATTACAGTTTTTTATACTCTGAAGCACATGCATGGGACAATGCCCAATCACATTTTTATGTCTGATATCTGCTTTATGTTGGTAATTCACTAAGACACAAGCAAAATAAACTCAGCAAATAACCTGGATTTTCAGTTCTTTTCCTTCCAGCATTGTAGAAGATTAAATTGGAGTCTGTCACCTTCAAGTCATGGCTCTGTAATTAATTCAAAATGGCAGCTTTCTGGGGGTGGTTAGAATGATAGAATGATCTTGTTTAATCATTTTCATAGAGAGTACATGACCACAATGCACTTTTTTAGACACAGGATTGACAGAGATACAGGGATTTAACCTCTGTATAGGGCAATAATTACCTTTTCAACCCACCTGGTCCCTTTTGATCACTCCTCATCCTATATGGGAAAACATCCTGCATTACACTTAATATTGAATGTACTGTTTGTACAACAAGAGAAATACAGAAAATTGTGCTCAGTGAGATGGGAACACCAGAATTAATATAAATTCTGCAGGGATTCACAAGATTTAAATATATCTTGACATTACATCACTAATACCTGATGGTTTTGAAGACTTTGGAAACTTTTAGTCAACAACACAGAGATGCAGAAATCTGTATAAATATGTAAATGTCTGAATTTTCATTACTTTTTTTCCCCAAAACCAATCTTTAGTTACCATTCCTTTTCAAAACTGTAGCACATAAGCACACAAATGTTGGGAGAATGGGCAGTGCAATTGGAGTAAAATAAATTATTTTCATTAAAAACCTTTTGGTACTCCTTACAAGAGCAGTCTGGAACAGTGAAGGTTCTTCAGAGACCATAAAATCTGGGGACATAAATTCCCAGCACAAAAATTCAGGAACCTGTTCCATTCTCACAGGGATTTTGGACAAGTTTAGGGTATGATCCTCAGCTAAAGGCCTTGGGTCAACTGCAGCCTTTCCATTCAAGGGTGAATTGTTTTAATGTACAATTTATTACTTCTTCCTGCTGTTCACTCCAAATCTAAGGCACCACTCTGCCATCCTCATAATTTAGATTTAAAAAATTAACCATTTGTACTCAGTGGGGTGGATTTCAGAGCGGACAAATGAAAAGGAATAAATGGTGTGTTTTCTTTGACCATTGATGTCTCTAAAGGAGAAGCAATGGCTCTTTCACAAAAGAGTATGTCTCTGGATGTATGCAGAGGACTGGGTAGGTAATGATTTAAAATTTTTCCACTTTGCCTCAGCTTAGAAATACAACTTCATATTGTTCATATCATGACCGTTCAACATTTATTTTTATTTCTTGAAAATGCAGCCAAATATTGTTTGCCTTTATTTACATTTGTTTAAGTTTTCTTCCTTGTGAAAAAAAAATTGAATTGATAAAAAAATTGAAAGAAATGTTTTTTTTCTTGTGATCTTTACATCATCTCACATTTTGGTAGCCATTCAGAGTGCCTAGAGATCTGACAGTGACTCAATAGGAAAAAGGGAGGTGATTCTGCCCATTTTTTAAGTAATCTTTTTTATTGAAAATATTTCAGTGGAAACAGCTGAATGTGACAGCATCTTAAAAAAAGTAAATTAAATGGCTCCAATACTCAGCAGGTGCTGAAAGCCAACCAGATTCCTGCAGAAAAGGACACTCTGAAGTATAGTGTGCAACTCTTTCATGTCTTGAAGACCAAAGAGAAGAATATAGCTGGGATATGTTCAAAACAGTCACCTGGCTATAATTTCACCAGCTTTGGACTTTCTAAAATAACTCTGAGTACCAAACACCTGACAGTGGGGAAGATAGAAGAGGGAAAAAATAACTTCAAATATTCTAATCTTTCTGTTAGAACATTTTGTTGAAATCTCACTCTTGAGCCATTGGGGATCAATTTAGTATAAAGCATGTTTGCTTCACTGCCACCTTCTTTAAAAATGCTCCAGTATTTAGCAGATGGAAACTGAGTGTCTGTGGTAACTTGCAATTACCTCCCTGCTCCATTAATGCATTTGCTTACACAGAGAGAGAACCTGAGAGAAGAGAGGTATGCACCAGGCTGCAGACATTTATGTTTTTAAAAGTCCAAACTCTCAAAAATGGCTGTTTGTAAATTTATGTCAGGAAGAATATTGTGGCTAGAATTTAGAAAAATAAGTATTGAGTAGTACTGAAATAAGTATTGAGCTAGAATTTAGGAAAATAAGTATTTTTAAGCCTATAAATAAGTATTTTTAAGTCTATAAATAAGTCTAAAATAAGTATTTTTAAGAATTTAGGAAAATAAGTATTGAAGTCTAAATGAACAGAGTTATTGTTGTGCGTATTTATTTTTGCATGAATTCCTTTCTTAATTTTGCATTGAATGTTTGAGAAAAAGTTGATCTTTTGTACTGGAAAACAATTCAAAAATTATTTAGGGCAAAGCTATTTTCTGAATTCCCGAAGAGCATGAGAAATGTTTGGATTTGTATTTACAACCAGTGCTCGCCAGTTTACATTTAATTGAATTTTCCTTCTCCACATGTCATCCTTGCCTTCATTATGATAACCTCATCTCCCCATCTCTGTCTCTCCATTTCCACAACTTCATCTTGCTGGTTTTGCTGTTTCAGTCACTCCAGGTCATTTTGTGTTTTCTTGTTCTTGGATTTTGCACCGTTAGGAGTTCTCCCACCTTACTGGGCTTTCGTTTTCCAGACCACTGAGACAGAAAATAGCGAGAGTCACTGGCCGTGCTCTCCTGCATGGTCTGTGACTCCAGGCTGGGGTGTCTGGGTGCTCACCAGGGCAGTCACAGCCTCTGTCTGTCCCCAGGAAGGACTACATGGACACAAGCACATGGCTGAACCCAGAAACACTTCAAGCACTGAAACTTGCTGATCCGCGCTGACAGCAGCATTAAATCACAGAAAACTCAATGCTGGGAACAGCCCCTGTAGTCACCTTGCCCAGCCTCTGCCAGCTTACAGGTGTGGTTCTGTCCTAAGCTAATGCACATTTTCCAGTTTCTGGGCATGACTTGTGGACCAGAAACTGGTTCCAATAATGGTTTTGCATGTGGTCATCCTGCTCAGCAGGCTAAGGGAAATTAACTGTGAATATGGGCTCCTTCATGCCAGAGGAACTCCAAGTTAAGGGTTTGTGTCAGGCCCACTTCACTGATTAGTATGAAAGTAGCCTCTGTTAACTCTCTTGACACTCTGTATTTGCTGTCAGTGGAAATAAGTTGCTTAATGTCAGTGCTGGCTTTGCAGTACTACATCACCAGGGACCTGATCCACGTTGCTTAAGGAAGGAATCTCTCTGAGACACTGGGATGATCCCTCAGTCAAAAATAAAACACCCTCATAGGGGTTTAGACTGTCCAATACATTGCCTTCCTCACAGGAGAGCAGAAATCAGACTGATTCTACCTCAGGACCACAGCAGGGCTCCCAGTGCCTGTGCTTCTGTTAAACCAATCACCAGATTTGGGGTGGGGAGGGGATTTCTCTGTCCCCAAGGCAGAGCTGGCAAGGACTGTCAGGGGTTTGGGCAGTGTGCAGCCTGTGGTCATCCAAATCACCAGGCTCATGCAAGCCCTGAGCCACATTTCTCTGATCCATCTTAACAGCATCAATCTCTGTGGCATGGCTAATCTTTTAACTGGCTTTAGGTGGTTAACAAGTGATTGTATCTGTGCATGCAAAGCCAAGAGGCAAACCACACTGTGGCCTGAATTCAGCACACAGATTGGTCTGTATATTCCTCTTTTGCTGCTCCCCAGGCACCCCAACTCTCTGTTGTTACCAGCAGAAATTAAATTATAAACTCTTAAGGGCATCTGCCACATCTTTCTTTATTCTTAGAAATTCTGCACTTATATTTAACCCTCCATATGATATTTTTGCTTTGCCTATTGAAATTTTCTTGTGATTTGTTTGTTGTTGTTTTTCCAGAGAAAATCTTTCCTTTTCAGTAGTGGCAATGCTTCCATTAATACATTTTTCCTTGAGAATGTTCCCTGGGGAGGAAGTGGAATTGCACATGAAGACTATTTTCAACTGGAAATGTCTGAATAGCTGCAATTGATAAAAAAAATTTAGACACAAGTGAGAACAGGAATGAAGAGTGACATTTCAGTAGAAACGTGAAACTCCTTGCTCTTCTGCATCAAAATCCAAAATCTGAACTATTTTGAACTTTGGGAAAAGAAATTCAGCCCAAACTGAAACATTTCTCCCAGCAGTGATGCTATGAGCAACTGCTACTATGACAAGCAAGTGTATTGGCATTTTTTTCTGTAGTGTTTGTCATGATAATTTCTAGAAACAGGTCTAGGTAGCAAAACATGCCTGGATAATTCCAGGTTAATTACAGTACTGCTCAGTGTTGCACCATGTAGGAATGCCCAGGTGGCTTTCAAAAAGCCTGTAAAAGATTAAAAACACATAAGGCAGCACGATGCACTGGCACAGCCTGACTGCTTTGAATAGAGAGAATCATTTAGGTTGAATTTGGGTGTCACTGCATGAAATTGCATAATATGGTGCACAAACAAACCCTTGGAGTTTTGGTGGCCTAGTTAGGGTGGTACAGTGATACCAGCAGAGTTATGCAACCAAACTGGGAATGCAGAAAGCTCCTGCAGTGCCATTTCCCCTGGAACAGGCAGATGCTCCTCTTTATGTATAACCTGTCCTCCAGGAAGCACATTAAGAAAATATGCTCAGTGCAAACTCATGCAGGATGGGAGCTGAAGTGCTGCTCCCTGGTTTGAGGAGCTTTCCATCTCAAACATGAATGGTAAGGCAGATCTGAACCTGCTGGCTTCAGACTGAATATGCTTGGGGTTCATATCCTTTCTATCAGCACAAGCACCTGTACCTCTCTGCTAGGCAATTTCCTCTTCTGAAATTTTATTTTTCTCGTAAAGTGACAGCTCTTTTGCACTTGCACCTTTTGCCCTTACAATATTCACAGTATTCTTTTCCACAAAGTATTCAACGCATTGGGCATAATGAATTTATCCCGTCTACTCTAAATAAAATTGGCTGCATTGAAAATGTAATTTTCCTTTTTTCCTAGAGTCAAGCAAATATTATGAGATTGAGAATGGTTATTTATTTCTAAAAGGACTGTCCTTGAAATTACTTCAAGAATCCATTTCTGTGATTTGAATTTATCTTAAATATCCCGAGAAGTGTCAACCAAAGTTATCAAAACTGTCACTTAGAGTGATTTTTTCCATTCTGTTAAAAAAATAATGCATTACTGTTTGTCATTCATAGTCCTGTCTATTTCCAGATGTCATTTGCTGGTGACTGTTTCATTTATTTAAAATCTATCAATTCTTTCCCCTGTCTGCATTATTTCTCTTATTTTTGACATTTTATACATTTGGCTGTATGTGTAGTAACATTTGTAGTAAGATTTTATAACATAATTTTGTTCCACAGGCTTTACTGAGCTTTGAAATCAGCTGCAGTGAATCAGGAATCCAGTGAGCACTGACTAGGTTGACCTGGGTGACTCCGGGTCCAATATGTTCTTTGGGTCATAAACACAGTCCAATCCTACAAATGTTTATAAACATTTGTTTATAAAGCATTAATACTACTGGGAGTGGGAGAAATCCTTATCCCATTAAAGTGAATGGGAATTCAGAGAGAAATGTTCATTAATCTTTTGGGGGGCTTTAAAACACCCAAGGCTAATCTGTATGTGTATCTCCCTTTGGTAGATTACCTTTGCTTTTTTCAGAAGTCTCTACTTTGACAGTGTTTTATAAAATAATTTTACTGTACTAAGTTGCAGCACAGAATTTATAGTATATATAGAATGCAAAAAGTATTTATACAGAAAATGTACAGCTGTAGAGAATGCCTTAAATTTTATAAACTATTTATCTTCTTCACAAACTACACGAGAAGATACTGAGTTTTGGAGCTGTGAACAATGGAAGACAATAGTAAATACTCAGATTATATTAAAAATACCTACAATAAATAAAATATTTTAAAACCAACAAACGAATGAAAAAACCCATCCTGTGAGGCAGCACTGGGATTCAAATATCTTCCAGATAAAAACTCAGAATTGTTTTAGCTTGGTTATAAAATTTCCAGAGTTTTTGCTACTTACTGGTACACTTGTGCTTGGACTTTCCCTCTTAACCAGTATCCTGGACTTCCATCAGCCAGCTGGAGAAAAATGCCAATCCAGAAATTACTGGGAAGAGAAGGCCATGAATGATCTTTGGGATCTGGTCCAAATCTCACAAACATCTCCACTGGAGTCCAAAAGAAAGATAATTCAAGGTTTACTTGAACAGCCTTTTCTTACTCTTGGTCTAACATCTTGCTCTAATTACAAGGCATTTAAATACTTCCTTAGATTCTGCCTCTGGTATTTAACACGTTACATATCTACAAGGGACCATCTCAAAGGGTGTCACACAGTGAGAGGGTTTCAGTTATTTCTTTTGTCCTTTTTCTGCTGGTATTTTCCATCTATCAAATTGAAGTCTGTTGCTTACTTTGACTTGCCTCTGAGTCCAACTGAGTCCTACAGAACATGATATTGAAAGGTTGTTTTATGGCCAAATGAAGGTCTCTTATCCCTAAAACAGACACAGGAAAATTAATTGTTCCTTGGCTGGTTGAAGTGATGCACAAGTTGCTGTGTCTGTAGTTCCATGGACACAGCTGGGCTTGGGCAGCCTGGCACACACCTCAACACTCCATTTCCCAAACAAAAGCCTGGCCACATCACAGTATTGATCCTTTTGGTCCACAGGCTATGGAAAATAGACATAGAGGATGCAGGGGGATGTGCAGGGTATTTGTCCAACAGTGGCACCCAGAATATCCAGGATAAAAGCCAGCAGGGACAGTTCTGGAAATTCAAAGCTTGTGCTTACCTTTCCACCAGGACCCTTGCACCCCTTTGGGCACAATTACTGGATAGGATTCTGTTCTGTTACTTGATTCATTTTCTAGATCTTTAAGATAATGGATTAACTGCTGACAAGCTGCTGCAGCAGTAGCTCTGTCCTTCTGAGGGATTTATGTAAATTCCTCCAAATCTGGTACGAGCAGTTGAAAACCAAACCTTCTGCTTATGTACTTTGAAAAAGCAGAAGTTTTAAGTTTAAGCTTTCAAGACATCCAAGTGACTGGGTTTAGAAAACCTTGCTGAGAAAATGTACAGACATACTATGGATTTTTATCCATACACAGGCATTAACATGTATGCTCAATTCCACAGTTTTATTCTTGATGGAGCCACTGCTCACCTGGGATATGTTGCTGGCTGCACTTATTTTGTAAGTTATACTTAAAACTAAGCATAAGAGACAAACCATGAGAGGTAGGAAAAAGCAAGGGTGGATTTCTGTGTTCATTCAGCCAATCAGCTTTTTAAGAAAATATCTTTAATACATGACAAACATACAGTTTGTTAGTTTTCCCCACAGATTACTCAGAGCACATGGGCTTTAATCTGATTTGACAGCCTTGTGATATTTTCTGCCATTCTTGTTCTTAGCAAAGTGCTCTAAAAATGCATCCATAATTTATTTATGGGACCTTCTTTAACCCTTGAGTAACAAGAATGTACACCATACCTTTCATCCTTGAACTGTCAGTGCTGATTGTGGAAAGTGCCATCAGACACCTCTGAGGTGAAGCAGCTGAGCAATACTCTTTCTTTCTAAAACAACAAATCATGAAGAGGGCATTGTTTTCTTGTCAGAATGTTGAAGAAGAAATATCAGAACCTTCTACCACTTTACCTTTCCACAGAAAAATTCACTAGCATCATGAAGACACACAGCTATTAATAATTTTGTGAGATACTTTAATTTCTAGCAAAGGAAAATCCCAGGACAATCTATTTTTATCTGTACCAAGAGCTATTTTTTCCCACTAAAAACATACTGAACTCCTTTTAACATGAATATACCATTATAAATTCAATTCAGAAAGCTCTTCATAATGGGCACACTTCATATCTCTTGCAGAGCTCTTAACTTCTCTGGTACTTTATTTGCCTCCCACTATATTTAGATTTGTTGTAATTATTTAATATCAAGTCTTCCATTTCTGTGGTGCCAGAAGTGACTGTTTGCTGTAAGTAGTTTTATTACTGAACCAGATGAATATAAGAAGTAGCCCCAACTTTGATGCATTTATTCTGGATTTGGCCTCTCCATCTTTTATATAATGATAGGGTATTTTCCCTTCCCTTTGGGCTGAGAAACATTTACAGATGAGCACTGTGTCCTACATTCCTGTTTGTTCTACATTGCTACCCCAGTGCTGGGTGGAGTTTTCATGCAAACTTAGATTTCATAGACCCACAGAGCTGCTCAGGTTTGAAGGGATCTCTGTGAATCTAATCCAACCTCCTCCTTCGAGTTCAGGTAGATCAGGTTGCTCGGGCCTACGTCCAGTCAAGCTGTGAACACATCCAAAGGTGCAGACCCCACAACTCCCCTGAACCCTCTTCTAGAGTTTGAATTGAATGCTCACTGCCTTTATTCTGGGTATTTTCTGTCACTACAAGACACAAAACAACACGACACAGATGTCTTCTTAAGGTAAGAACACAGATGCTGTTCTTAAGGTAAAAAGGGGTAGTTCATTTTCTGATTCCAACATTTATAGATTTCCAAAAGTGACAGCGGATTGGAGGGTCAAGGTGCCACTTCTCCAATGACACTGGACAAACCAACAGTCCATCAAATTTCTCTTCCTCCATAAAAGAATGCAAACCAATAAGTTATTTACAGAAAGTGTGCAGAAAGTTCATTACATGAATGTAAACATCAGAAGGCTTCAAAAATCTTAAAAAATCAGGGTGACAATTTGCTACCTAATCTAGTCAGAACGTTCCCTATTGCAGTCTGTGTTCATTGCCTTCTGCCCCCTTGCTGTGCAGCCCCAAGAGGAGTCTCACTCTATTCTTTTTTGGATTCTGGGAAATGCGTCCTTCTGGCCACATGCAAGTGTCTGGAGTTGTTCACATCTCTGGATGTTCTCATGAGTGGTTGGTAATCACTGATCAACCCTGCAAGTGAGGAGATGGCTGTGTCACCTTGGCTCTGATCTGGTTTTGCAGTGTCTTTCACAGAAGTGATGTTAGCCTGCAGGCATTTCCATCCTGTGCTAAGTGATGATGGCTCCCATGAGGCAGCAAAGAGCCCAAAGTCAAGATAGAGCCTGCTCAAAGCTTCCTGTACGCTGTGCAAGCACAGGTGCTTGGACACTGACTCTGCAGGCTTTGGGAAATCTCCTCCCCTGCTCCTCCATGGGAGACATTCTCAGAAGTCAGCTCAAACTATTGATCAAAGATTGTGCAGACTATTTAGATTTTTAAATCTAAATAAGGTAGCAAAGAGCTTGATCACAGGAAGTATATCCACTAACTTTGATTTAAGCAACACACTTGCTTTCTTTTTTCCACAGTTGGCACATTTTAAACTCATGGAAGGCAGGCAACAGAACATCCAACTCAGTAAAGAAGGTGCTTCTGGAAACCTTAATCCTGGAAACCATGAAGTGGGGAGTAGTGAATGCGAATGTGTAAAGGGGAAAGCAGACTGAAACATCCTGGTGTCCCCTCATGCTGAAAAGGCTCCTGCAGTAGGTTGGGACTGACTGACCTGCTGGACTCAAAGGGGAGCATCAGGGCTGTGAAGTTCATCTGGAAACCAGCTGCTGAATATGCACCCCAGGAGATGGTTCTGGGGCCAGTAGGGTTTCACATCTCCATTAATGACCTGGACAAATGGCCAGAGAGCACACTCAGCAATTTTGCAGATGGTGCTGAACAGGGAGCAGTGGCCAATGCACCGGGATGGTTGTGCCGCCTGTCAGAGGGCCCTGGATGTGCTGGAGAAATGGACCAACAGAAGCTTCCTGAGGACCAGCAAAGAAAAATACCAAGTGCAGCCCCTGGGGAGGCACAGCCCCACGGCCCAGCATGGGCTGGGGGTGATCAGTTGAAAAGCAGCATTGCAGAAGGGATCTGAGGTTTCTGGTGAACACGTTGAAGATGAGCCAGCCATGGGCTCTGGCTGCAAAGTCCAACAGCATTCTGGGCTGCACTAGGAAGAGCATTACCAGCCTGTCAAGGGAGGTCATCCTTTCCCAATTTTCCAAATTTCTCACAGTCACGTAGAAGTGAAATATTAGCCTTTTGATTTTTTTTCACTTTCTTTTATTCTACAGCATATTTTTGTGTGATGAAAACCAGTGCTGTGTCCACTGCAAAATGTGCACTGCAAATTACAATATATTTTTTAAACCACTGTTACTCTTCCTAGGCTTATTTGACTAATGCATAACTGTTATCTAGTAGTATTGACTACTTTTTTAGATTACCTGGAACCAAAATGGTTCCTTTGATATTAAGTAATTATCTTGATTTTGCAATAAATCTTGAGCAACCCTATCCTTAAGCAGTAGAAGAAATTATTATCTTGGTACTCTATCAGATACACAAATAGCTGGGTGAGTAAAACTTAAGAACTTTCATTACTTCCCTTAGCACACTGTCCACATCCATGAACCTCTCTGTTCATTCCTTATATGAGGATTTTGTAAAATAAAAATTTAAATTTTTATACTTGGGTGTCCCCACCTCTGTCTCCATCTCCCTGTCTCCTGACTATGAAGCAGGCTTAGAATTTCCCTCTCTATCCTTACTGGAGGCACTGTCTTTGGGAGACCCCCACATGAGGGGTGAGGATGGGAATTATTTGCACAGACAGATGCATTCTCAGGGCAGACTGGCCAGACATGAGTCAGCTCCTTTCCAGAAGCTCTGTAGACACGGGAGCACAATAAATTATTCACCAATCCCAACTGGCACCACAGTGCAAGTCTGAAGGTGGCACTTGGGCATGTCCATGTCTGGTGGACGCCTCAGAATCAGAGCTCCTGCCAAGCTGCTCCCTCCAGCCTCTGTAGTGAAGCCAGTCTCAGGTCTGCAACAGCAGCCACAGCTGTTTTGGAGATTTGAAGGGAGGAGCCAGGAATTCCCCATCACAGCCTGGATGCCAACTCCTACATAGCCCTGGGCAAGTCATTTAACTCCTCTGACTCGATTTCCCCATCTGCTAAATGGGGATAATAGCAGAGGAGTATTGTAAGGATTAATTAATTAGCTAATGTTTGTAAAGCGCTTTGAAGATCAAAAGCACAAAGTACTATTGTTGTTATCAAGGGTGTTGAATTAACTTTCCTCATTTTGGCACACAAACCCCAGCACTTGGTCTGTTGCCTCAGGGCATGTGCTGGCATTAAGAACATGATGATGATCATCTAATCATGAGCAGAGCTATCAGAGCACTCTTGGAGATGCTGGCAGTCACCAAACCCAGGCACCCCAGACAGATGTGCCATGCCACCATGCAGCACCTGGACAGTGATCTCTCCAGGTCTTCAGTGGCTCAGGACAAGCATCAGCAAGGACCTCTCACTGCTCCTTCTGGGCACAGAAACATGTCCATGAAGAGTGAGGACTCTTCTCACAGCTCATCAGCTTTTCTGGGCTCTCCCGTCTTTCCACACCTCTCTGGCTATTCTTTGAGTGTATTCCTAAGTGTCAGATTTGGGGGTCAAACTCCCTCGTTCATCTCCACTTCCTTTGAGCGGGGTGCCATTCACAGAAGTGAAGCACATCCTACTTTCCGGGAATTAGGGTGAGACATCTGTGATTTTAGCATGATATCATTGGTGTTACATGTGCACACACACATTCTCCACCTGTCAGAACAGCAAGTGCATCCCAAGGTTCATGGACCATCATGGCACAAGGCTTACACTGAGGCTCACGCAGCCTCTTCCATTGCCAGACCTATGCACCTGCCAGCCCAGGATGTGTCCCCTGCTGCTGGGGATAAGGCACCTGAGATGTGTGTATTAAACCATTCTGATGCCTTAGGATTTAGCTTTTATGTTTTTCAGATCCTGTACTGCTTTAGTGCATAACTCCAAAACTCCATAGCCTGTCAGCTACTGCTCTCCCATTTTATTCAGACAAAACAATTCCTCTCTGGGCCTCAAACTAAAGACCTTACTGTCTCAGGGCCTGAGAGATGTAAATAACAGTGAACTGGGGGGGGAAACCTGGAGTAAATTACTTAATTAGCTGAAACTGTAATTGAAGGATTAACCCCTGATATGCAAATGGACCAAACTTATAACTGTATTAAAAACTCATGACCATTGTCCATCTTGAGTGCAGCCCCTTGGAGGCTTTTGGCTGCCCAAGGTGTTCAAGGCCTTCAACAAATGCCCACTTTTATTCTTTTAATTTTGTCTATCCTCTGTTTTAGGTAGGCACTCTAAGGCATCAATTTCCAAGGAGAGTGCACTGTCTGAGCTGATGAACTGCAGGAGCTGCTCCTCCAGAAGAGGAAAAGAAGCTATTTCCTAGTCTTTGAGGAGCTTGGTCCTCTGCTGTAATCTTTGTAGAGCCCCCAGACTGGACTGAGAGATTGTGATAATTACACAAAGTGAACAGAAGGCAAATGTTGGTTAATAATGGAGAATTATTGTCAAAATGCCATTTTAGCTTGATCATCAACAGAATGAACAAGTGATTATTAACAGCTCAGGACTGTGAAATCCACAAATCATCCATTTACTAGAAAACAACCATTGAAATGACTGCAGTGACATTTTAATACCACCTTTTATTACTGCAGAAGAAATCATTCTCAGCAAAACCTAATGTCATCCCCAGTCAATATAAAGACAACAATTGTAAAGTAGAACACATAGTACTTTTCTTAGATGCTGCTAGGCAAAAAAAATATGCACTATTACTGAAAACTTCTGTGAAAGTAGAAGTGAAAAACTTCTACATGTGGCCTTGCCTGCATTTGCTCTCTAATGGACTGTGTTTTGCTCCTTTTCCATAAACTTTACTGAGGGGATATTTTAAAAATGAGGTCGTTGAAAGAAACTGCTATGCCGGTTCTCAGTATAGTTGAAGAACAAGGGAGTTTAGGAGAGATAAAGGTGCTGAGTTCATCAAAGCTTTAATTCAGTTCACAATGTTCTTTGTACTAACTAGGCCCACTCAGTCTGGCCCAAAATTGTGTGGGTTTAAAGTTTCCTAAACACACTTAGATTGCTGGGATCAGTCCTAAAAATAGTGTAAAAAACCTGAATTGATATCTTTGCACCTTTTAATGTTTATAAAGTGCGCATTATAAAAATAAAAGATTGGAAGATTGTTATTAGATCGAATTACAACCTGATTATATGCTGATAGAGAGCTGCAATAAATGCCTTACCTTCGATTTTGGGTGTTTTTAACTAATGAAAAAGGATAAAATTTTGCTCAATCTGTCTACCAAACGCAGGTTGAAATAACAATATTACTTTCTGCATTTGAAAAATTCTGTGAAACATCTCTGTTTAAAGAGGGAGAATTTTCTGAGTACAGCTTTGGTACTTAATTCCAGGAAACTCCTCCATACAAATGCAGAGCACTTAGATGAAAGTTACCTCAGCTCAGCAGCTTGGTAGGTCCTTCTCCAGGGTCATAAGGGTGCTTGTGTACTTAGTTCTCTAAATAAGTGGTCCTGAAACAAAATACATATCTCCTGAGAAAGCTCATATACATTTCTCGGAAGAAGTGTGAGATTTTGGGCATCTAATATTTGGGAATTGTAGTAGGAAATACTGGTCCACAGAATCTGGCATAAAAGAGTGATGGAGAGCTGTGAGGGATCACAGCATCCCCATCAAACCCTGTACTTGTACCTCCTGGTCTTTTTATAGAGTCCTGGGAAAAATGATCTAGCTCCTTACATTGAATCCATGCAATAATTCATTACCACAGAAACATGGAGCCACAGCATCACAGAATCATGGAAAGTTTGGGTTGGGAGGGACCTTGAAGACAGCTCTAAAGCCACATGTTCATTGGATAACTGTGATTTCAGGCTGTGCAGGGGTTTATGTCAGCCATCTGCACAAGGGTAGCATTCATCCCCTAACAAATAACAAATGATATACTTAGGCAGGTGGCAAGATTTGGGGGTTTTGCCCTTCCTCTTGCAGAAGAGTTAACATAATTAATTTTTTCTTGTAGTTCCCTAAGTAAGCCCACTGCAGGCTGTGTGTAAAGACACCAGTCAAAACACCCATACGTGGCTCAGAGAAAGGTACAGACAGCCCCAGAGAGCTCAGGGTGACACAGAGTCATAAAAAAGCCAAGGTAAAATCTTCTATCAAAATAGAATTAAACTGTGGGAGGATGTATTTTGTCTGAATAGGGAATATGGGCAGGGATTGTGGGCAAGCGGCTGATGTGCACCTAGACGAGGGATGAGTGTGTTGTATTAATATTAATTATTTGTTCTCACTGTGCTAGGACCAGAAAGTTGTTTCTGCTCAGCAGCCCCTGGTGCTGAGTTCTGTCTAAACACAGGAGTCGGCAGTCCCTGTCCCAGAGATTATACTATCTAATTATAGTCAATATTTCTGCTGTCCCTGAGGGTTCACAATTTCAGAGTTCAGACCCCTAAAACCTCGAGGTTGGCACAAAAATAATGAAACTGGGGAAAAAAATCATGATAATAACTGAGTTTATTTTTATTTGCCTTCTGGTATCTAAGCCTTTGCAATTCACTTGAGTCATGTTTTCTCCACAGCCCTAATGAACAAAAATGTAGGTCTTGCCTACATGGGATTATTTTTTTGTCATAATCTAACATGTAAATTTAAAAAGATGTTGTTAGATCAGCATAAATCTTTCTTCCAGCTGGTCACTCACACCGGGACCTGGCTTAAGCGAAGTCATAATTTAATTCACTTCCAAAAAGTAGCCCAAACACCATCTTGTAGTGGAGTCACTGTCCCAGGACAGTTGTACCAGTACAATTCTATATCTACCTACTGCCATGAAATACTGCTGGGAGCATCTTTTGGCAAAACAAGGTGCTACTTAAACACCCCCAAACCCTCACATGTCATGAAACACACGTGACTCCAAGAGCTAAGGCTAAATATTGAAGCAAAAGATTTGATGCAAGCCTCAGGAGAGAAAGAAATCTCAGATGTTGGCAGTGCTGTGCTAAAGGCAGAAAATGAGTAGGAAGGAGGACAGTGTGAGCTGCGATTAAATCCAGCTAGGACAGAAGCCAAACTGTTCTGGGTCATTCACACTTAGCCTATTTATAATTTGAGTACAATGCAGATCATGGATAATATTAAAATAAATAGCATGTGCCTTAATGGCCTCCCCTTCTTGTCCCTGTCATGTGAAGAATTCTCTGATTCTCTGCCTACTGACAACCTGGTGTTTAATTGCTTTTACACCCTTCTGTGCACCCTGCCCTTAATGGCAGCTCTATTGAGCACAGTGATATACAAATTTAAATTTTTACACTTTCTGCCCAACTCTGTGTCAGTATATCTAATTCTGGCAATGGATAGAAATTAAAGAATCCTCGACTGGAAAAACAGGATATTGATATGGGCTAACAAAGATATCATAGCCACGTATTTCTTGTTAAGCTCTAAATCAGAAGAATTTTTAATCCATCAGATTTACACTTTACATTTGGCTTTAAGACCATGAAACTTCTCCCCTTTCATGACACCCCATTCTTCAGTAGAAACTGTGTATAAAAACTCATTGTTTTTCTTTTTGGTCCTGTGCCAGCATCACCCAATTCTCTGCAGTGGGATGAACCCAGAGGCAAACCCTGCAAATGCAAGGTCAGGGTATTTCAGAGACAGAGTCTAAGGTCCTGAGCATGGACCAAGAGATCACCAAAGATTTGCTGCTATTAACCCAACACAAAGAACTCACCTTTCCTTGTCACCTTGAGCTGTTGTGGATGGGTTTGGGTTTTTTCTGAATTTGTTATGTTCCTCTGTCCCCAGTGTGGCTGCAGTGTTTTCAGGGATTTCACCTCCAGTAACAGTGATTCTAGCTCTGGGAAGGTAACATACCCCATAAGGCTGGAAAAGAGTAAAGCTTTGCAGCAAACCCCAAGGTCATTTTCTAAAAAGCCAGATATTGTTAGATAGATGGGTAAACGAGATATGTATATATATTGAGAGGTACATATATTGAGATATGTATATTTTCCTTCAGGTTTCTTGCCTAAACCTCATTCAAATCTCCAGGAACTACCTGAATCAGGCCAGAAATACTGCAAACAGCTCTTTAATATTTCTTTTGATGACAAATACAGCAAGTGGAAACTTGAGACATTTTGGATATTGCATTCAGGCATGGGTCTTAAAGTAAAAGGATATCAGAAGATAAAGTGAAGGCTAAAATCCTCAGGTGTCCTCACTTTGTAATCAAAGTCTGTTCTACATGTTGCTGTGTATGTGAATTTCTTCCTTCACTCACCTGCCTGTATTATTTTGTCTTCCTGCTTTTATGTAGGTTTTTAGTTGGTTTATTTATTTATTTATTTATTCATTTATTTAATTTATTTCTTTTTCTGATGGGTAAATTAGTTTCTTACAAATATTGCAAATTAAAGTGATGTTTACCTGAGAAGAATATTTGGAAAAATGTATAAAGAATTGATGCTCATGTCAAGAAGTATGATAAAAATTTAGAAGTTTGCTGCCTATTTCTTAACTGTCACGCAGAGATGACAGGTGAGCACATGGATCCCAGCCAGCCCTTGTGAGTGACCTAACACTCTCTATCAATGCCTTCCCTGCAATACTACTCCCACATAGTGAGGATTTATTATTACTTTATTAACACTTGTACCAATATGCCTTTAGCACACTTTACTGTTGGGAATGAACCAGGGCTGCACTTGGAAACACTGTCAGGCTTTAATATAAACATATAGGAAAGGTAAAAAGCTTGAGCTTACCACTTGTATTCTGAATTTTTCCCTTTATTTTCTGGGAGTCAAGCTGCAGGGTGGCTTAACTTTAATCATAACTTGGCTGGGCATGTGAAGAAGTGAAAACCAATAACATTCATTGTCTAATCATAAAAATTTTGCTTTAATTTAATGTTCTGGTTTCACAAGACCTTAACTGCTATGACAGAATTTCACTATAATGGAAATTGCCAATGTTTCAACTTCTGGGGGGGAAAAAAGTGGCAAAACACAGGTAAACTAATACGAATATTCAGTGAAGTTTGAATTTTTCAGTGTTTCAGTAGAAAATGAAATGGTTTGAAAAAAATAAAAAGAATATTGTCAAAAGTCAACAACCTGCACTGCAGGAGAAGTTATACCTGGTGCTCCTGGTGGGCTCCCCACATGAGAAGTCCAAGGACCCAATAATTTGATATCTACAACATGAAATTTTCAATGGCATTAGCTAGAACCCAGTCTTGTAGTGATTCCACTGGCAACCTTGGGGCAAGACTAAATCTGTGTTTACAAGAAATAATAACAATTCTGTCCTGCTTAGATATGAACCCCAAAATTAGGAACTATTCTATGTTGCCCTGAGTTTTTAACTTGCTGAGCTCTGAAGTGCTTCATCTCCCGCCCAGAAGCACACAGAGGATATATCTGGTTTTGAAGGAGCACTGAGGTTCTCAAACTTGGCCTTTAAATGTTTTCGGGTAGCAGATACTTTTTTCCCTAGGCTCTCCATACACACGCAGAAGGGAATTTCAGCCCATATGCTTAAGAGTAGGCAACCCTTCTGCCTAATAAACCCACAAGCCTCTGCCAGAGAGTGTGACACAGAAGGGGTGTGGACAACCACCTGCGGATCCCAGGTGAGCTGTAGGAGGAACAGCTGCCCCTTCAAGACTCAGCAAAGCTGGAATGCACCCACTGAGAGTGGCACCACTCTCAGGCTCTGTGCAGGACCCTGCATTCAAGGTTTGTAAATTCTCTTCACTCTTTTATTAAGGTTCTCTCCTCTTTAGTACTGCGGAGATAAGGGAAATTAAATCAGTGGCAGTGTTACTATCAAACAAATAAACAAAAAGGCCAGATTATGCCTCCTCACGTACCAGAATATGATTTCAGCATCAGAACCTCTTATCTTTTATCTGAATTATTCTTTCAGGAAGACAGAGAGGTCCTTAACTCAAACAGTCATTATTACATGCTTCAGATATTCTCATGCCTGCCTGCTTTGTGTACCTGAAGAGAACACTCTAATGCTAGATTGGTATCAAGATTTCCCATAAGATCTGCAAACTTCTGTGAAAAAACAGGGCAGCGGCTCAGGGACTTAATGAGAGACACTAAACTCATTCTGTGCTCAGAGAAGGGGAGTCTGAGAGGATGTGCACATTACCAAATAATTCCACTTGCTATTCAAACACATGGAGAAAAAAAATGAGCTCAGTGTTTGGAGAAAGGGGTTGAAAAAATATGAAAGCAAAACAGAGGCTAGTTTACTTCTGAAAATCATTTAAATCTGCTTTTAGAATAATGCTGGGGAGGGAAAAATCATGGGAAAAACTGGTGCAAAAAGACCTGTGCTGCAGAACAGAAAGAAGCAGTTGAATGCTACATGCAGATCTCATTATCTGTGGGGGCTCTTGCAGAGATTTATATAATTTATTGTGCTGAACATGACCAGGCACAAGGGAAAGGAAAGACCCAACAAAGGCCATTTCACAGTGGTTGATGGGCAGGAAGAAAGTCCAGCAGGAGAGCACAGTGGCTTACATCAGCTCTGCCTGCGCACTGAAATGCAAATGTGTCGTTGTTGTTGGCTACGGTGGCAGGGCTGAAATTGGAGGAAGCAGATGCTGTAATCTGATGATGATGTTGTTCTTGCTGAGTCTGAAGAATCACTTCAAGAGCTAGTAATGAGAGTTGCTGAAGCTAGTGTTGATTACAGACTACATCAGAATGTGAAAAGATAAAGGTGATGGCACTTCTGAAATGGCGTATTGCAGCCACAATGGAAAGAAAGAGGTTGAGCACTGAAGGAAATTCAGTTTCTAACACATAGTGGGTAAAAATGGAAAGTCCCTGCTCTTGGAGGAAGACATCTCGTTCTATATTCATGCATTTGACTATTAAGAGACCCCAGAGGGGGTGGTGAACACAAGACCAAGTGAATCTCTGCACCTATTTGCTCTGCTCTAGGAAGGGAGAATACGAATGCAATAGAACAAAGTCAGTGGATTAGGAAATGTGTGAGAACTTGTAACCTCAGGCTTTCTCCAAAAGCCATAAAAATGGAATTTGGAGTTGGAATACTTTTAAATACTTTTCAAATATTTAGTACTCTAAAATACTACAAAATGCTTTTAAAGGAATGCCTTCACAAGGGAGAAAAACAAAGCAACACAAGAAGGAAGCAAAGGGAAGGTCAGCTGGTGGTTTGAAATGGCTACACATTAGCTGATTTAACTGAGATGGGGTCTCAGACGGAAGCAGGAGCTGTTTACAAAAATGTTATTGAGCAGGTTTTACAACCAGAAAAGCCCTCATCTCAGAAACACACAGATCTGTCAGAGATCCAGCTATAACAAAAACATACTCCCAAGGGTATCCACAACTTCCCTGGGCAATCTGTTCCAGTGTTTCACCATGTTCATAGTAAAGAATATCTTCCTAGTATCTAATCTAACTCCATTCTTTTTCAGTTTGAAGCCATTCCCTCCAGGCCCTTGTGAGGAGTCTCTCTCCATCTTTCTTGTGGGTTTGCTTTTCAGGTACTGAAAGGCCACAATTGGGTCACCCTGAAGCCTTCTTTTTTCCAGGCTGAACAATCCCAATTCTTTTAACCTTTCCTTGTAGAAGTGCTCCATCCCTCTGATTGTCTTGGTGGCCATTGGATTCTCTCTGGCAGGTCCACGTCTTTCCTATGCTGGGGACCCCAGAGCTGGATGCAGCACTGCAGGTGGGGTCTCAGCAGAGAGGAGCAGAGGGACAGAACCCCTCCCCTGCCCTGCTGCCCACGCTGCTGGTGATGCAGCCCAGGATATGGTTATTATCAGTCCCGCAGTCCAACCTAATGGTGTTCCACCCCCGACCTTTTTTATTTTGTCTCTTGGATTATCATTCTCAGCTAGGGCTGTACATGGGTGCTATTTCCAGCAAGAAATAGCAGCTATTTCCAGCAAGAGTCAGTTCTCATCTTCCTTAGCTGTGAAATATTAAGTCTCTGCACTGTAGTATTTAATCATATTGCATATTGGCCAATAGCCACATAATTTCCAGTTCATAAATGCACCATCATCCATCAGACACGAGTGCTGAGGGTGTGAAACAGCTTTTGTGAAATTAAAGGTATTTCTAAGTCCTCTCACTACAAGTAACTCTTGTTTTTATGAGACCACTCATGAAACAAAGGCTTGTCCATGGTTATCTACCCCAAGACAATTGAAAATGGTCAGAAATGGTCTAATTTGCATTTTGCAATCAACTGAAACTGTGAAAGCTCTAGAGCATGCATTTTAGAAGAGATGATGGCCTGGTTTGTGTCCCTTTAAATGTCACTGCTGTGTCACACTACTTCTGACACATTATGTCATGTGTGGTGTGATTTCAGAGAGCAGGCAGCCTCTGAGCCAAGTATGCAGCAGATGTTGAAGAGACCAGGTGGCCATAAGAAATGGGTAATTTTAGATCTATCCAAATAGTTCAGCAGCCAGCCTTCTTCACTGTTTGTGCATCTCCAGTCCAAATCTCTGACAGCAAAGACAGCAACTTTGATTTCCCAAAAAGCATCATCAAACATATTTGATTGTCTCTTGATCCTCAGGGTTTATCTTCTTGGGTTTATAGCAGGAGGGGTGAGGGACTGGCAGGGAGGGTAATAACAGCACAAGTAACTCTTTGCTATTTGTCAGGCAAATGCCATCACAATTGCCAACCTGCTGTTCCAGTGAAGCTAATTCAGTTAACTCTGCCAACTTCCCACTCCCCATCCTCTCCACAATACAAGTAATTTTGATATTGCCTTTACTCACACCTTGCTGCAGCTCAGTCATTTCTTATTCTCAATTCTGACAGAGCTCAGGGCAACAAACTGCTGTTAAAGCTGAAAATCTGACCACTTCACTCCCACCACTTTGTTTTAACAGCAATGGTTATCCATACTGATTTGCTGCTTAATGGAGTTAAGCTCATGTAACTGCAGCCATCTAAAATTCAGGTGTTTGCTCTAAACAAGCTGTCCATGCTCCCTCTGTAGTCCACAGAAAGACAGAAATGCTCTTCTAAATTTTTCCCTAATTTATCTCATATGCCTGTTTTAGGAGAGAAAAAATACATGTGTCTGCCCTCCACTGACTATAGAAGGAGCCTGGATGATAAGCCTAGACTTAAACCCTAATTTTCAGAAAGACAACAGGATAAATCCCACAGCATATTATCTTTCATATTAGTTTCCATGTTACAACCCCCTGTCAGTTGTGAAAGTAGAGGAAGTGCAGAAACAACCTCATCTGTAGCTCCTACAAGTGAGGGGCCATTGAGGGTCACAGCCAAATGAGAGGGAAAAGTTCTGTATTTTAGGTAACGGTCCTGGGGGTCCTGCACCAATTCCCTCACCAAGTTTTCAGTGAGCAAGGAAGCAACTGCTCCTTTCCAACTCAGTAACTACACTCATGGCAGTAGCAAAGACTTCAGGAAGCTGATCAGGTTCTTGGTTCTGCAATGCTCAATAAATCTGAGCTGCACATTATGTTGATTTAAGTATCTTCCAGCCATCAAAGCTCCTTAGATTTTCAAGAAATAGATTGTGCTGCATGGAAGTTTAGCTATATGTGTGCTACCAAGAGCAGAACACCTTTCACCTATAAATTTCAGCAGATATAAGTTGCTTATATCCCTGCCTAAATCTGTAGTTACAGAAATATCACTTTACTTTTTCTTGTGTCCTGGAGTCACAGAGTTCACGTTAGGTAATAAATCCTGCATAACAGTAGCATAATCCAAGGAAGCAGTAACTGCAGTGATATAGAAAAGGTACTATTTTTCTCAGTCATGATTTAGGTCACAGCTTCATCAGATTGGTTATTGCTATAGCAACCACAGCTTTTGCTTTTGTACAGAGACTTCTAACAGTATTCCACAAGGTAAAAGAAACATTTGGGAACACAGGAGATAAACCAAAGACATAGAGGCATGGAGCCCATCAAGGGGAAAAAAAACAAAAGCAATCTACACTTTCCTTAAAGTCTGAACTAATGCCTCATTGTGAGAGGAAAAATGAAAGTAATGAAAATAAATATAAGTGTTTCATGGACCCTGGTAGAAATGAAACCATGGTAAGGCTATTAGAGCTCAGAACACAAAGGACTCTTTCCTCTGGCGCAGAAGGTCACAGAATTAGCTCCTGCAAAGGGAAAATCCAAGCATACTTCATTTACTGAGCTACTACACTAGAATAAGCACCTTTAATTATTTTAGTCTCTCTCTCTCCACTTTCCAGACAATGACAAAGCCTTGTAAAGGCAGGGGTTTTATTTATTACCTAGTCCTGTAGGACACTTTATTTAACCAGCCTTGCCAACACAATGATTTCCTTAGGAAACTTTGTCCCGCGCTACAAATTACGTCCTATTAATTTAAAGAAGCGGTGACAGAAATTAACTTTCTGCCCTTTTTGCCACAAACCTGCTATGGGCCATTAAAGATATACCAATCTGACTTGTTAAATGTACTTTAAATCTGCTAGTTTAAATTTCCCTGCATATAATGAAAAAGTTTTGGAGTTGCCTTTTAGTTGGGCTGTATGAAAAACAAGATAGGACCTAATAATGGCTAATGGTCAGCACTTACATAGCTGAGCACTTTTCATCTTCAGAGTGCTTTTCAATATTAACTAATTAAATTTAACCCATTCCTGCAAGGGGGACCTTATGAATGTTTTATTGACTAGGTAAATGAAGGTAAAGGTTTGAATGATTTTACCCCCAAAACCAGGTAAAATCAGTGACAGCCAAGGCTCTGCACTGCCTTACAAGATGTTCTCAGTATCTCAGGTTGATCCCTGACTGAGGTGACAAGTAATGACAGACCTCAGTATTTCCACTGGGCACTTACAGAACAGGACCATGCAAGTTTGTTAAAAATTTCTGCTGAGAGGTTTTGATTTTTAGACAATGAGGCCCCAGCCCTGCAAAGAAATCTGAGCAACGTCTTTGGTTAATATTTATCCTGAGAATTCTGTGCTGAAGACTTGGTACTTGGCACACTGCTGTCTGTGGCATGCAGCACCAGCAAAGGACAGAGAGCACATTGCCTCTCAGTGAATATCAATGGATGAGTCCCACTCCAAAACTGTTACACAAAAATTAATTTCTGCAAACACTGACCGATGTTTGGGCTGAAATCATTGCTCCTCAGTATTCTATCTCAAACAGCCACACTTTCATCCTTTTGGCCAGCTGACATTTGTTCAGCCTTCATAATATTTACCTACTCATGTTTCCTTTTTCTTCATTGTATTTGCTGAACTATATAGCTTTCTTTTTCCCTGTAGATACAACCATGTGCATTAGATATTCTAAATGTGCCCACAGCTCTAAAATCTTCCAGCTGCTCCCTCAACAAGAAAAAAATTAAAATAATTCTATTGAAAGGTTTCAGTATTTTTCTAGTGTAATAATTCTAAAGAAGCCCCTGAGAACTGTCCCAGTTTGTTTTCTAAAACTCTTGGAAACCAGTCTCTAACTCTAGTGGCCAGATATCACCCCGATCCCACAGATTAAGACTGTTCTGAGAATTGCCACAAACTACAGCTTCCATTTAAATAAAGGTAATACAACCATTTCAGTCTCTCTGACTACATCCATCCTAGTACATAACATTACCAGGGGCCATTCTCTGCCAAGATGGGAAGGCAAGGCTTGTAGCTGCATGGATACATTCCTCTTTTCCATCCTGCCCACAGGGAATGGTTCCTGGGCTGTGCTGTTGCCTGCATTGTGTCTGGTGATGGCATGGGGCAGCAAAGTGCTAGGGTAGTTGCTAGTAATTAAACAGCAAATAAACAGTAATTAAACAGCTGGACCACAGCAGAAAAATGCTGAATGACTGCCCTGCTCCTCTAGTGTGTGACTGTAGATGTGGACTATGGCTACACCTCAGTAAATAAAGCAAACTGGAGACTGACTCTCGTCCCCCAGAAACTCCTCCTGAGCCACCAGCAAGGGCTCCTGATCCCCAGCTGTGCCCAGACATCAAACAGTGTGGATGGTCAGTGCCTGGCCTTCACTGCCCACCTGCAGTGTACCCCCAAGAACACATTCTGTGTGGCTCTTCAGCCCACGAGACAACATGGCTGATCTCAAAGTAGTGGAAATTTTAACATGTGTTCCAGCCAGGCTGAATGCATTTCAAGCAATAAGCACCTGCGGGTCACCAAAGTTGTTTTCAGGCTTTTTGGACAACTGCCTGTGAGAGACGACACACAGGACACCACATTTTGTCTTGAGGAGTCTTTGTGGCTGTCTATGAGAAAATTGACTTCTAAAATTCAATAGCACCTGGGACAGGATGCTGGAATAGCTTGGCTCAGCAAAACAAAATTGTATGGAAAGTTTGTAGCACTGCATTGGAGTTCCCATCAAGGTGGAAATGAGGTCTGAACTCTTGAGGTGGTCTCATAAATGCTTCTGAAATCAGCCTGCCCCCGAAAACCTTGTATATCACTTGTCCTTCTCCTCCTCAGGCAAAAATCCATGACAGTAAAGAACATCCCTTATAAAGCCTTCATTTTCAGCAGCTCTTTTACCCCTTTCACCTACCTTAGAGGTGCTGGCATCAACCTGGGATTTACCCCTGGTCCAAGAGGAGGTGGGTGGGGGATTCAGAACAAGATCCTCCATTTCAGCTGAAATTGTTTGCCAGTGCTTGGCATTTGTCTAACAGCTGTCAACCCTTTTTGGTGCAAGTATTGGATTTTTGGTGGTACCTGGGAGTTGCCAGGTAGGATAGGGCTGTGTGAATGCTGGACAATTCAAGGAGACACAGGAAATTGAGAAATTACAGGCTGAGTAGCAGAGGTTTTTCCCTCTGTTTGTTAAGAAAGGTCTTCAAAGCTGACTTTAACAACTGAAATCTGAGGCGGATATGATTCAAATCTATTCTGGGCTTGTTAAACTATTTTTAAAAATGCAAAAGCTTTTATTAGCTTAACATACTATTCCAATCCACACAAGTAAAATGAAGCGTGTCTTCGTAATTCTGTCAAGATTATGCACATTTCCCTCCTGACTCACGACCACACTGATCATAATGGCGTTAATTGATATTCATGTGCATGCCATATTTACTTCTGCAGAGTTCCCGTGTAATTGAGCAACAGTTAATGGGCACTTAGGACTCTATTCACAAGAGATTACAAATGTGTGTGTATTGGGGAGCTTTTCCCTGTGGAGTTTCCATGTGTCTGGATAGGTGCATAATCAGTGCTCCAGTCATCAGACAGAGCAGCTGACACTCGTGGCCCTGGTGAGGGCTGGAGCGAGACAAATTCTCAGCCCTTCCCAATTTGGACTGGGGGGAGGGATGGGGACTGCAGCAGGGGGAGATGATTGTGAATCAGGGCTGCTCAGCAGAGCCAGAGATTGTATCCATGAACATTCAGAATGAATCATGGCTCCCCTTCAATAATCCAGAGCTATCTCCTTTCTCCCCTTAAGCAAACAAATCTCTCCTTGTTTTATTCATAGGCAACCCCACAGCCTGTGTGAAGCTTCCCCACCCTCACACCGGTGGGAGATGTGGCATCCCTCTCATCAGCAAATGACCTGTTTCCCCTCAGTTTGTCCTTAGACACAGCCAGGCATTCACAGACAACTTTCCTGAAAAACATCAGAAATAGCAGAAGCACTGGGACCTGCAGTGCTCCGCTGTGTGACCTTTCACAAGTGGCAATAACACATTCAGAGAGCAGGCTGCACCGAGTGGAACCCCAAAGCACTTTACAAATTACAGAGAGAAGAATCCAGCTCCCTCCTGGTAAGCTGCCATTCCTGCTCTGCCGTACATCAGCTGCTTCACAGCCCACAGCAGCATCCCCAGCAGTTCTGGATGGGCAGCAGGACTCAGGACAACACCCACAGCAGGAGAAAACAAACCAGGCATGGGGTGGCTCCTTGGATGGGGAAATAAACCATGGTCGGGCTCCTTGGGTTGGATAATAAACCATGGTGGGACTCCTTGGGTTGGACAGTGGTTCTGATGGGTGCTTTTGGGAAAGGTTTCAAAGGAGGATGGGTGAGATTGGATGGTGGCTTCCCTAGGATTTTTGAGTTAATGGAATAAGGGAGAGGAATTAATAAAGATGATTTTTCTAACACTTCTACATCAGTGTGTCCGTCCAGCAGTTCTGGATGGACAGCAGGATTCAGGACAACATCCACAGAATGGCAGGAGAAAATAAACCAGACATGGTGTGACTCCTTGGATTGGAAAATAAACCATGGTGGGACTACTTGGGTTGGACAGTGGTTCTGATGGGTGCTTTTGGGGAAGGTTTCAAAGGAGGATGGGTGAGATGGGTGTTGACTTCCCTAGGATTTTTGAGTTAATGGAATAAGGGAGAGGAATTAATAAAGGTGAGTTTTCTAATGACACTTCCACATCAGTGTGTTTAGTGGAAAATAATATAGTTTTTCCTTTTCATTCTTTATTATCCTCTTTTCCTCTGTTAATGAATAGAGTGCAGAGCTCATTCTGGTCTGGTTGATGGGATTAATAATATAAAACCCTTGAGTTGGTAAAAGGGGAATTTCTATTTCATTTTTTAAAATTTCACTTACAGTTTTGGTCACCAATTTTACTGATTTTATTGAGTGTTTCTGAACTGTTTCTCTATTGCACTGCTGCTTCTTGAACTTAATACCATCCCGCTGGCCAGAAGACTTACTCTTTCCTTGTGAAAGCTGAAAAATTAAAAACAAAAGGACAGAGAAAAAGAAGTATAAAAAGAAAAGAAAGTCTGCAAAGTGAAGAAAGACAAGCTGGAATTTCCACATCACTGGTTCGTGAAATGCACCTCGACCAAAGCCACATGGAATCCCATCAATGGCAATTCTCAAAAAACCACAGGATAGTGTCTCAGGTCACAGTCCCTGCCGTAATTTCATGAAGTTTGAAAGTAGCCATGCTCTTGTGTTTTCATTCTCTTACAAAACACACCTGGGTGACTCCTAGTCAAACATAGAAGCAGCACAATATCACCCAACGGTATGAGTTGGGCTTGTCTGAAAAAGTGTTTTTGCTTTGTTCCAAAACAATGGTTCAGCCTGGAGTGTAAGGCTGTGTCTGGACACTGAGCCCTGTCAGAGGGCAGGTGGGCTGCCCACACTGGAACTGCCCTCAACAAAGGGGTCCCACCTGGGGAGGGAGCTCAGAAGTTCTGGGGATGGGACGAATTTCTGCATCTTTCAACGAAATCACCTTTCCCCTTGGTCAGGTAACAGTAAATTTGCTTTCCACCCTAGAAAATGATAAAAAAAATAGGTTTCAGAATTGCATGGAATGGGTATGGAAGAAAGACCTACTGTGATGTATGGGGAGAAGTGAAGGAATATTTGCTATCAAAGTTAAAATATAGGGAGCTTACCCTATGCACTTCTTACACATGGATTTCACTGATGTGGGTAAGCAGTTATCACATTGCATTCACATGATGGTCATGTTCAGGTGGAACAGTTCCATCAAACAAGAATGAATATGGGAACCTTTCCTTGTGTTTGTCATGTAAGAAATAAGTCTTTGCTGTTGAACAGTAACAGCATTTTTTCCTAGCTCAGGTAATGCTTCCTTTATCACATCCATCATGATTTTAAGTGCAAGACCAATGGTTCACAGAACTTTTCCAGTCCAAGATTTGATTAAAAACAAACCCGCAGACTTTGCATATCAAAATCTTGACTGGATGAGATATTTTCACAGCACAGAAGTGTTTAGGATTCACCCAAAAAAGCCTGACAATGTTGTTTGCTTCACACTGGGGCAATCTTGGTTTCAGTGTAGGCTGTGGTCCAACATCTTTCTCTGCTTTCAGTTATTTCTACCTTCACTTCCATTTGAATGCTCCACATCCATTTATCCTCTGAGGCAGAAAGCATTCTAGAGCATGATTTTCCTTATCCACCCTTTTGGAAAAGTCTCTGTGGAAGACTGAAATATTCCCTGGGTTTTAGGGATTCAACAGGAAGTCCATCCATTCATTTATTAATCAGATTAAATCCCTCATCAAAATATAAAATTTTCTCTGAAAGAACTACATTTTTCCTGGGATAGATAAACAGTGTGGTGCAATAACTCTAAAATGAAAATTTTCACAATGACTTATTTGACTTTTTTGTCTTGATAACAGATTGTTTTGATTCTTATCTTGCTTTGGCATTATATTGAAATACCATTCAGTGCAGTGTATATACAGTTATCAGATTTTAAATGTGCTAATCTCCTCTACATGGTCAAAAATAATTTCATTCTTCCAACTGAAGCAAGTTTACAGGATAGTTTCCATTAAATATTTCAAATATGTATATGGGCCTCCACAACAAAAGCAAATTTTAAAATCTTTTAGCAAAACCTAAATTGAAAGTGTTGAAATTGCCCAGAAACTTAGAATTCTACTTGTTGGGAAACTTTAATTATATTTGCTAAACTTTTTCCATGCTTCTGTACAGAAACCAAACTCAGTCACTCAGTACAATGAGAGATGTGAAAAGGTTTTCCACATCAGAAGCCTGACTCAGATTGAAATCAGTCTGAGGAGCAGCAACAAAAATGTCATTGCATTTTAAGATTAGGAGAAGAAAAGTGTATAAATTATTTTTTCTTTGAAAAGAAAATATCTGTGGATATTTTTCTGAGAAGATTTCACATTTCCATTCCTCTATTGAGGCTTTTAAATTGTCAAAAAAGATTGATTCTTGGGAAAGTCTTGTACATTTGTGAAAATGCTCCAATCAGTGACTGTAAAAGACTCTGGACAAGGAAAAATTAAAGACTCAATCTGTTCAATGGACACTCATCAAACTTTGGCAGCTGAATTTGTCAAAGCTCCTGCCGGTCTTGTTGAGCAATGAGCAGATGCCAACCCAAACCAAAACCCCTCTCAAAAACCAGCAACAAAACTTTGGATGCAAATCAGAATATGGCCAATGTTTGCTATTCTCAGTGGAAAGGCTAAAAGGTCACTCCACATCAAAATTTATTTTGGTCACCCCCTGATCACAGTACCTCTCCATGCTGAATCACATCCTGGCCATCCCTCTGCATCCAAGAATAGCAATGCCATGAAAAAAATTGGTTCCACTAGAGATATCCCATAGTGTTGCTGATTGTGTGGGAAATAGAAAAAAATTAGGCTTCTGGTCCCTCTCTCCCTCACACTTGTACAACATTCAGAAAGTATTAGATACAAGTTAGATGGTGCAATGAACTCTTTTCCCCCCCTGTACTGCCACTCCCTAAACCAGAATTCTTGCATTTAATTCAGTACACTTCTGCAGAAGTTCCTTAGAGAGTGTCATGCTCATAACCTTAGAGAATAATGACAACATTTGTGATTCAGCTGCATCCTGAAGGTTTTGTATAACTGTGTGCAGGGTTTAATGGAGCTGTTCCACAGGAGCCAACTCAGCTGCAGGGAACTTCCACTTTACAGAGGCACTGGAGGGCATTATTCCAAAAAAACAGAGAAAAGGACGCATGACCCATTGCGTGTATAGCCAGCAAGGGGTGTTTGCCTACCTGCTCCACAGAAAGGGTGTTAATATCAATTTGTTGCATCCTTAGAAAAAATAGAAAGGAGATATTCTGGTTTGAGAGTACGAGCGTGCCCTGGACATTGACTACACCATGCAAAGTTGCTAAATTATCCTTCCTCAAGGGGAAGTTGTAAACTGGGAGCTTATGACTTGTGTGACTGGAGGGTGTTGCAACTTAGCAACCATATAAAGTCACCTAGGGTTGAATGGTATGCATGGGTAACCCCATCCTGGTTCAAATGTAATTACAAAGCTGAAGGACTTGAATGGGTTGTGTAAGTTACCATGAAGATAGCATCTAAAGCACTTTTTCTGTAGTGCCACCTACCCATCCATAAATATTTGTAGCTACATATAATGCAACTAACAATAAAAATGCATCTAAAGCTCTTTTGTTGTGTCTATACACATGTCCCAAAAAGAGAGAATATATATGTATATACATGGTATTTTTCATTTTGTTTTAAGACTTTTTGATAATGCATTTGAACAGTCCCTGGGAGTCTTTAGATTTCAGACAAGTGGACTGTGTGACAATAACAAACATCAAACTACTGTTACTTAACGAAGTTGCTTAAAAGTAATTCCAAAGCCATCATATTTCTAATTAAGTTTGAAAGTGATGCATAACAAAAGGACTCAGAGAAACTTTAATTTCATATTCCAAACTAGTTAGTCCTATTTGTTTGCTTTGAATCACTCATTTCAATAAGGTGAAAACTTGTGTTAATCCTCCATTCATCAGTTGCCTGGGTGCGTGTGAAATGAGTCATGTGGACAAAATAAACCACTGCTAGCTGCAATATTCTATTGTCCTCTAAGCTTCTTCAAGGGGCCTCTTCACAGGTACCAAAAAGCCACTCTAGACACTTCACATATTTTTGAAGATCCTCCCTTTTTTCACATTACTCACTCATTGAAGAATAGCCGAAAACAGGCATAAAATGAAGGGAGCTGAAGTAGGCCAAACTCATTTTCTACACACAGAGAGATAATTGGCACTGCAGTAATTTTGAGGAACTGAATTAAATGAATAAATTGTGACATGGGAAAAACTGAAAAGGACAACAGTTTCCTGGCTTGCACATAATGGTTACTTTGGACAGCATTTTTCTTGGAGACCAATTGATAAAACAGGACAAAAATGTTTTTCCCATTAATTGCTTTCAAACATTGTCCTGCTAAATGCCCAATTAAAAAGTAGAAGTGTGAGCTTCTTTTTGCTTATAATGACCACATATTGGGGGGAAAAAATCAGTAGCAACGTCTTAGCATTTTCTTTTGTGGATGTGGAATAAAAAGATCAATGGAAAAAGGTTCTTAGCTTACCTTAAACTAAAACAGCCTCAAAGTCTGGAGACCAGCATGGGGGTGAGGATGGGGTGATGGGTGGTGGGACACATACAGTATCAGTGCACTGTGCCAAAAGTATCATTTACACCAAAAAACTTCATTTCATAAGTTGGTAAAATACAGAAACATAAATTAATATATTTCCAACTTTTACTTTGAATAGTTTATAAATTAGGTCTTTTCAGAGAATGAAAAACTATTTATAAAGAAATAGTTATATATAAAAACAGTATCCCAGAGTTTTTCCTCATTTTATTTTAAAAACACTTGCTGTAAAGACATGGTTCTCTGACAATGAAAGAAAATTCTAATGGGTCAAATGGATAAAAGGAAATGGAGTCAAAATTATCTTTGAGATAATGCCACTGAATTAAAAATGGGTTAATTCATCACCTTCTTATTAACTACATTAGTGGGGCTCTAAGAGAGTTGTCACTGCAAGTGAATATTATAAACATTCATTAATTTTTGCAATGTTATTTTTAACAGCAGATTTCTAGATGAGGCTAGCCTAAATCTAGCAAAAACATTTTAAAAGGGACATCTTGAAAACAAAGTAGCTTTTATCTGTCCATACATCTTACCTGTGCATCAGTAATGCCTATATGTTTCACAGAGCTTTTACAATTTCTGGACCATCACGCACACTCATCACTATCCTTATGTGGAAAACATGATTAAATGGTTTTACAGACAAAACACCTAACACGGCCTTGTACAGGCTAGTAATCCACAGGGAATTAGTGATGTGTGAGGTTCTGTTGGGCTGGATTTAGTGGAAAATCCTGCTTCAGATTTTAAAAAAAGTCTGCGATTTTCTGGTTGCTGGGAACACTCTAAAACAGAAGATATGGGTGGTGCTGTGAAGGAAAGCATCAGTGCTGGGGAAGGACCTCATCTGGACCCTGCTCTTCCTAGAGCTGTCTCTGGACCAATCTCAGATAAGCCATTGATGGGATACATCCAAATCTGCTTTTGCTCTTGCAAGGAACTTTCAAGGAGAGGTAAAGCTGAAGGCCGGTCCCCTCCTGACAAAGGGAAATGAGGGGTGAGAAGCCAAGTGATAAGAACTCCATATTTTATAAACTGATTGATAGTTTAAAGTCTCCAAGTCCAGCTAAGGGAAGGAGGGCAGGAGACACAGGTTCAGGTTCTCCTGGACACTGCACAAGGCTGCTATATTCCCTTCAGAGATATCCTGTGCAAGCACAGCATATGGATGGACATCCCATGTAGTCCATCCCCAATGCCAGTATGTCAAAGGTCTTTCCATGACCCTTTTATAGCCATTTCTAGGCCAAAAGAGGGAAAGTTTCTGAAGATACCCTGATTATAGTGATCCCTACATGTTGGGATTTATGTTGTTGTGTTTGGGTTGTTTTTTCCTCATCAGTCTTAGTGAAATTTTCTGCCTTTGTCATAGAAAACCGACTGGTCCCTCTGGGGCAGTAGATTTCTCTTCATCCTTGCTGCCTGAGGCACTGATTAAGTGAAGTGCTTAAGCACCTGTCTGACTGTGAGCACATGAACCATTGCACTGAGTCAGTGAAAGATAGTCAAGAGCAGAAAAAGACTTTGCTTCTGGAAGGTTGCTGTGCAGAGCTATCTATCAACAGGAACACAAGCCAGAAATTACAGTAGGGCACTTCTACACGTTTTTTCACTATTTATGGGTATTTAAAGAGCTCTGTGAAACAGACCCTGATCACAAATTTGAAACTATTAGGTGAGTTTTACAGAATCATTCTCTTTTGTTTTAAGACATTGTGATTCAACCTCTGCCTCATAAAGTTCCATCTTTTAATTTGAAAAGTGAGACATAATTCTTATACACGAATATCATTGCTAAATATTGTAAAAAGTCAGCTGAAAGAAAGCTGGGTGAAGAGTTTTGAAAATTTGCATGCAATTTATTGCCTCACTGTACCATATATCTTATTTGGAAGAGAGAGTGAGAAAAGTATCGCAACAAAAGGTCACAGAAGTTCCATCCAACAGCAGCCATCCTCACCCACAAATGAAATGGTCACTTCATTAAAAAAAACACAATTTCTTTAAAAAGATCTCATTAGAGCATTATATTACCTGAATCTTCAGAAGTTACTTAGGGGGCTGTCTGTGCTGGAGGGAAAATTCTGTTTTTCCTCCCCCACTTATGCCTGTGAATGAATGGCAAAAGCTTCTTTTGTTGCTGCCAGAGGATTTAGCACTGAAGTTGTTGTCCTGAATGGTTTGTGCAGAGACAGACTGGGCCTCCAGTTCTGTGCCTCTGTATAGAGTCCTGTCCCACACTCTTCTGCCTGCCGTGCACACTTGGGCAGTGCTGAGAACTGCAACCACATCATGGCAAAGAACATTTCTGTGATTTTGGAAAGTGTTTGTCAAATCAGAAGGATTGGTCTAGGCCAATCTGTGCTTACCATGAAAGAAGTGGAAGAATTGGTGAGCAGTTTCCACTGAGTCCCCCCTCTGTCCCCATCTGCAAACCCTTTCCCCCATGCCCTGCTCCACCTCTGGGTCCTGCAAGTCTCTGCAGTCACATTTGTTCCAGTGGGACTCTGCCGCTTCAGGAGGGGTATGCAATAGAAACTCTGGGATTAACTGCTTTCCTAAGGAATCCTGATCCTAGAGGGAAGCTGTTCTGCTCCAGCATGACTGAAATGGATGAAGGCAGCTTCATGGTGGTATGACACCAAGGAATTCACTCAAGAACTCGTTAAATAAAGGTATGAGTTTTATGAAAGCTTTTCCATCCCCTGTGTTGCATGTACTATTTCACCTTCCTTTTGCCTCCTATCCCACACTGAACTGGCAATTCAGAATATCTTTGGGTGGCCTATGGAATAGACAAGGAAAATCCAGCAGCTGTCTGCTAGAGCTGCTGACAGAGTGGCCTGAGGGGCGCTCAAATTGTGCATCTCTCTGAGGGCACCCCAAAAGAGGACAAGGAAAGCCCTTCAAACAACCATTCCCTGGGAGTAGTGGCGCTTTTTTTCCCTATCACTTTCCCTAAGTTTAGGGAAAGGAGACCTTCCTCTACCACATCTCACAGCAGCTCTCTCTAACTCCCTTTCCCAAAGGTCTTCCTTTTCTCCACTATAGTTTGAGATCACTGCTTGAGTCAGGTTCCCTGTTTATCACTTCTATTAAGAATTAGCTGGTACACCACCTTTGGATCAATAGGGAAGATCTCATACATTTTGTTTGCCACTAAAGATTTGTCCCAATATTACAAGACTGTGCTACTTAAGTACAAGATTGTGAGTTATTTTACACCATGCAGAGAGCTGTAAGTTCATCTGTACTTTAACTTGATCTTCCTCTGCTTCTGTGGACTCCCAGAACTACACTTGTGCTTTTCTTCCAGCATCTGCAGGTCCATACTTTTCTGTCGATTCCTTGGTACAATTCATATTCTTCCATCATCTTGAAAATTAGACTTACTTTTTCACTAGTTTAATTCTTCCAAGAAAGGTCCTAAGACGAAATATATGGTTAAGACATCATTTCCTTCATGTCAGTCCTTCAACAGGTGACCCAGAGAAGTTGTGGATGCCCCATCCCTGGAAGTGTTCAAGGCCAGGCTGGGTGGGGCCCTGCACAATCTGGTCTAGGGGTGACATCCCTGTCCACAACAGAGGGATTGGAACCAGGTGATCTTTAAGGACCCTTCCAACCCAAAACATTCCATGATTCTATGATTCAAGCCTATATAAAATGGCATAGTTCTGTAGACGTCAGCGGAGCTACTCAGAGATTTGGTTCTAATATCCTCGTAGGAAATGTTGATACTTCTGCCAAAAAATCCAGGTTATTTTTACTGCTTGTGTCTTTCTTGGGATGATCTGCATCAAAAAGTAATGTGCAGCTTCTGTTTTTCAAACAGCGTAGTGATACTAATTTTAAATTTTTAAATATTGAGTCTTCAACAACTGCACTTTGCATGCTTTGCCCTCAACCACATATTGGCTCCTTTTGAAAGCTGTAGATGAGCAGACATCTCTTTTAACTAAAAATCTATTAAGGGTAAAATGAGTAAAATTCCAGTTACAAGTTCTCATTAAGGTCTATTGTATCATCAGTCCACTACACATTAATGATCCCTCCAAACAGAACTGAAAGAGGATGAATTTAAATGTATATTGTATATCAATAACACTCATAGTAGATGCTAAAATTATTGCATGTCCTTCACGGTATCCTGTGGAATATTATAGCTTCTATGGGAATATAAAATAGATAATTTGTGTTCCCCAAGCAATTTAAACAATATGATTTTTTTATGTCCCTGCTACTTTAAATGGAATTAGTGAAGGCAGTATGTTATCCTCAGTCACTATCCATCAGAAGTTATGTTAAAATTGATTAAAGTACTACTTATCCTAAGTACTGTTGACCTATTTTCTTTCAAACCTGCCACATATACATATAAGATTAAATGTACAGCAGGAATGCAAGGATACAGGATGAAAAGCTTGGAATTCAGAACAAAACATAGCAGCTGGTTGTTTCCAGAAGAGTAACTTCCTGAATATTCAGGAGATATTAATAGGATGAAATTTTAACATGAGCCTGGACAGTAAATGCTTTCTTAGGGATTCATATATCTAATTCCATCTTCCTTTTTTTCTATGATTTTCTGTTTTCTGTCATTTTTCTTTGTAGTTACAAGCCATACCTCTCCCTTCACTTTTTCCATGGATGCATGAATAAAATTTGCTTCTCACACCCCTTTCACCAAGGGCCATGCTCTGGAGCAGGGTTCACAACCACAGTGGACTGCCACAACGAAGGAACAACAAAACCAGATTTGACCATAAGTATTTTTTCATTTGTCCATTGATCCACCCATTGACCATTCACAGCCACCATCAGACACCGGGTAATTCCTGAATGGGGAGACAGCAAAGCTGCCATTCTCTTTTTTCAGAACAAAGTCCTGAAATTGATCCAGAAGCACATTTACTAAAATCCTGCTGTGGGCAACTGGCATTTTGGAAGGGGGCATTCACAAATTCTAAAAAAAAAAGAAAGAAAATACCTTTTTTTTTAAACGAAAACACCACCAAAGGGGAGCAGTCTGACTGTTCTTACACATTTTGGGTGAAACACTTTGATCTGTATCTTGGAAGTTTATGTTTACTCAACAGACATTTTGTTGAAACATGGTGTGCTGTTCTCTCAATACCTTAAATACAAGAAGACAATCCTAGAAAGTTTGGATGAAGATATCTGCAGTGTCTTCTAAATTGGGCTGAACATTTTTAACATTGCCTACAAAATTCTTCCATATAAATGTACTTAGATGTCTATATTTTCTTGCCACAATCCAGGTTTAATGGCCTGCAGATTCAACAATGTATGTTTTACCTAGACAGTCCATTAAAGAGAATCCAAATGACTAGAATTAAATATTTCCTAGTGAGACAGTAATGTAAAACCAAATATAATTTCACTTATAGTGTTAGGATACATATATATATATATATATATATATATATATATATATAAACATTTCTTTCCCTTACTCTCTTCAGTTGTCAATTCAATGAGACTTTGCTGGTTTGACAGGCTACCCAAGCACTCCAAAATGCAAGAAAGTCTGCCTGGGTACCTGGCAGACATGGCCATGTGCAGGTTTTTTAAAGTAGGTTGGACAAACATCTGTCAGGAATGACGCAGGTAGATGTGATCCTGCCTTAGGGCAGGGAGCTGGACTAAATTGCCTCTTGTGGTCCTTCTCAGCCTTTTATTTAATGGTTTTACTGCCTTGGGCCAAGGTGACACATTGGGTCTGATCTTGAGCCTGGAATGTCCAAAAATTTTACTTCAGTTACATGTGGGTACAAAACATCATACTTTTCTGTCCACCACTACTTTATTCCTCTGTCTTTATTTTATCTAAGCACTGTACACAAGCTCACACACTTCCTCACACTTCATATTGAAGTCTTTTTAAGCAGCTCAAACTGAAAACCTAATGAAAAAGTATGAATATTAGGGGCTGAAAATAACCTTTGTCATGCCATCCTTTTGCAGTCTGTACTTTTCCTACTAGGGTTTGCTGTCAGGGAGAGATCATTTAGGATTTTGATATATTCTAAAACCCACAGTGCTTTGTACGTGCTGCAATGCTTGTGGGGATTCCTGGCTGGTTCTTACTGTTCATTTTGCAGAGCCAGAGGTTTATATTCTGAGACATTGGGAGACAGAGGACTGCAGCTGGGTGAAAGGAACAGATTCATCAAGGGGACTCAGTAAATGCTGCTTCTGCCCTCTTTTGGAAGAATTCATGCATCTCTAATATCTGAGTGTTTTAGGTGCTCAGCATGGGAGTAGAACCCCAGGTCTGATGCTGTGGGAACACCACTCCCATCTCCTTATGCTCCCCAGGGATGTTATCACTGACTTCAGGGACCGCACCAGGTTTCACTTACACTGGTTTCTTAGGGACTTCAGCTGCTGCTACCAGAGAGCTGTCGTGAAATGTCACAGCTTCACATAGGGCTGAGCTGTAAGCAGAAAAAAGAAAGAAAAAGGAAAAAGGAAAAGGAAAATAAAAAATAAAAAATAAAAATAAAAATAAAAATAAAAATAAAAATAAAAATAAAAATAAAAATAAAAATAAAAATAAAAATAAAAATAAAAATAAAAATAGAAATAAAAATAAAAATAAAAATAAAAATAAAAATAAAAATAAAAATAAAAAGTGAAATAAAATAAAATAGAAATATTTTTTACAAAAGCCAAAATATATTCCATTTATATCAGTTTGTGAATTACCTATTCATGGGCCTATCAGCAAGAAGGAAGCTGCATTACAAATGCTTCTGATCAGTGTTTTCTCTAACTGGTCAGCAGTCTGTTTGCCTTGAAGCACATGGTTATGAATATTTAGGTCTCAAATATATGCGCTCTCATTCTGGGATTGAATTATTCTGCTATCTCCCTTTTCTTCAACATTACTGCAAAAGGAAAAAACTCAAAAATATTGCTCTATAATCACCTGCTTCAGATTAAAGTCATAAAAAGCCGCCTTTACATCCTGTCCTGAAAGGAAATAAATATTTCCTTTTTGAGGAACAAATAAATGTATATTCATTTGCACAAGAAGATGTTCTTTAAGTTTTGATCCAAAAACATGTAAGTGTCATAGAGTTCAGCTATCCTTTACTTCAGTACCGACATTTTTTAATGTGTGTACCAATTTCTGTTCTTGAGTCTTTAAATATGCTCAGTTCATATCTGGTAAGTGTTAAAACAGAAATATGGCAGGACAGGAGGACTCTAAATGTAACATAGCTGCCAATAGCAATAGTTGATTCCTGTCTGTGTGGAACAATTACTGTATGTTATCCCTCTCAATTTTGCCTTTAGTTTGTTTTCTGATCACTGGAGAACTCACTTCTATTTTCTGGAATGATACTTGCCAGTGTTTGCAAAGTACTTTTTAAGATTAAATTAAAGCCTACAAGTTTTCTCTTACTTGCTCCCTGTAAGTATTCACCAGACATTCTCCAGGCTGAATTGGATAGGTAATCGAAGACGTGTGGATTTATTTCTGCTCCCCAGCAAGACAATTTCCACTCTTTAAAAAGAGGTAATAAAAAATGATTATCAAGTGACATGCTTTGCCACCACCTGTAAATATTCATTCCTGGCTCATATCCATGAATTCTACAGAATACACAGTGATTTCATGATCATGTGAGCAGCCATCTGAAGATTCTCTACAACCCCAGATCACAAGGAGCAGAGGAGTGAAGTGATTATATTTATGTGCCTTCCCCCCCCGCCCCCCATTTGTCAAAAAGCTCTGCTTTTTAAAGTGTGATAAAAAGATACACAGATGCTTATTTTTTGTATTCCCTCACATTCTAAAGAGCACACTGAAAAGGCACCTGCATAAAACAATATCACAAAGAATGGTCAATAATGACTGGATATAATGTTAGTACAGGTGTTGTATTAACATCTTTGATCTTGAAAGCTCTGCTTCTTTTAAAAGCTTTAGGAAGAATGAATGTGTTTAAGTCAAAGAAAGAGCCTATGAGTATTGTTTTCTAAAGTAGACAGGAAGAAAAATCACTGACTTTACTCAAATACCTGCTACACTGCAGCAAGAATAAAGGCTGAAAAGAAGCTAAGGCTTTTTATGTATATATAGAAATATGAGTGGATTAATTCAGCTATCACTGGCTTTCCAACAGTAAAAAGTATCATAGATTATTCATAACCTTCTGATGAGCTGCTTCTAGGCAGCCTCAGATATGCAATTTTTAATACAAACCTGATCTAGATACCCTTCTTTAAGTTTATATCTGTTAATTTTCTACTAGTTTGAAGAGTAGGATAGCAAATATGATGGAAATGTTGACCATGTTCCTGAGGTTGTAGTGAGATTTGCAGAGGATCTGTACATTTGCAAAGATATTTGAGTTCACTTGGAGTGTTCATAGAGGCCGTGCCATAGCCAGGAACTACATGTCTTCATTTCCTGGAAGCAGCAAGACAATACAGGCATGAAAATACCTGCCTGGGTTGTACCAAAAGTCACATGATGATTCGAGAGCACAAAGGCTCAAAGGTTAGAAGGCTACTGGATGATCCATCTGTGGGTGTGCACCCAGGAGGAGCCCTATTTTCTATAAGTTGAGCCCTCTATAAGTGCCTAAGTCAGGCAGCCAAACACTCAGGGAAGTCCAGCTGCCTGTTTGCCCATTTTGAGGTAATAACCTGGTGTTTAGTGAATTGTTTTTGCTGGTAATTCACCCATAAGACCACTCAGGGCATGCATAGGGCACAGCACAGTACAGTGGTTTATTCACTTGTATCCCACTCCTTTCGAAACTCTTACTGCCTTATTTAAGGCAGTTCACCCTTATGAGCAGAATAAAATATCAGGAGTTTAAAAGAAAGAAACAGTGCAGCCAGTTCAGGGTTAGACCTGAGGGGCTCAACAATAACCTGTAGCTCATCACAGCTGAGGGTTCATTTGCAGACAGAAGTTACTGTCTCCCATGAAGAAAGAACTCAGTTCAATTCTTACATCTATTGAAAGCAGCCTTGGCCAGAAAATAAAGGCTGAGGCCTTCTCCTGAGATATTTGATCCTTAATTTCCATAGCTGAGATCAAGACCAAACCCAAACCTCAGACCAGGGAGATGAGAAGGACTTTTGTTCTCTTCAGTCAGACAAGATCATGATCTACCTCCCAAAATGCAGAGAAGTTGAAAATTAAGGACAGATATAATGGCCAGCTTTCCTGAGACTTTCCTGTAGTCAAAAACTAGATAAGGACCTCATACATTGCTGCTGGTTAAAATGTGGGTATTTGTGCTTTCTTTGGAAAGCAAAAAATAAACAACTAAATGACAACACGTAAAGTCTAGCCCAAGTCAAGAATGATGGTCAGAGTTTCAGAAGAGAGGCGAAGTTTGCTAGAAAAAAAAAAATGGTTTCATTCAATGCTATAATGGAGCAGTGGAGTGTGCAGAATGCTCTGTGCTGAGATCTGCAGCAAAAGTGGTATTAATGGAAAGTGCAACCAGGCTGGTAACCAGATTTCAGCCACAAGTGAAGAAATCTGAGTCCACAGAGAGAGGGAAAATGTAAGGGTGGAGATAGGTAGTAAAGATCTGCTTTTAACAAGCAAACAATACACTGACAATTGCATTTAAATGAATGTATTGTTATGATTTTGTCAGCATTTCTTCTAAAGAGCGAAGGCCCAGTTTCAGTAAAGCTTAGAACAAAGTTCTACATTTCTAACAGAGACAAAAACCCAGTAGAAAAGAAGGAAGGACTCTGTATCACTGGTATTTGTTTCAGAAAGAAGGAAAGGTTGGAAAACAAAAAACCAATTAGTTAAGATTTAACATTAACTAGAACTTTTATCTAATTGTTTTTATTGCCTTCAGAGCCAGCATTTCAGACCTGCATTCCTCCCTGTAGTTCAAGGAACTCTGCTGTGAGTTTGCCTTAGAATGGATACTGCTTTTTAGGATCCCAAAAGTAACCCTGCTCCATTGTCACACTAATTCCCAACAATGAGTTCCTCAGCCTCAATAGCAGGAGAAGGGTTTTACAATACCAAATTTTCACATAACGAAGTGGCTAAAAGCGACTGTAACTCCACATTCCCTGAGGTGCCTTGTGAAAACATTCAGAAGCTTAGCACCGTGCTTAGCTGGGGGTTTTATAAGTTTTGTCTACTCAGCCCATGTCTGCATTAAAAAAAACATTCAGCATCTCAGGATTACAAGAGCAACAATTAAAGTAAAGCCTAAAAGCTGACCTCTCTTCAAAACCTTGAGCTATTGCTGTGCAGAAAACTATTTTATACTTAGGTGCCAAGCTTTGCATAAGCCTTAAGCTTCCCATAAGCAAACAAAGACTAAAGAAACATTCGTCTCCACCAAACAGCAGTGGCAAACATAAACATTGGGGGGTTTTGTGTATCTGGTGAAAAGACAGTTTGGGAACGGAACAATAATTCACGCTAATTGCCAGATCTGACTTCTGCTCTTTCAGAACAAAAAGATAAATTTGAAGCCTCACAATCTCTTTGGTCAACTCACCTACAACAGACATCAGACACTCTCATTTTCACATAGTCTCGTGATGAGTTTAACTTGAAAGTGCCCTTTAATGTCCTGGAAGGGAAAAGTAAACTGAAGAAATATCTCTGACACCTCAATGCTAGGCCTCTGAAAGCAGATGGTATCACAACTAAAGTTGAAAATAAAACCTGGGCATCAGCATTTCAAGTCCCATATTCATTCATAAGAGAGAGAGAGAGCAATTTTTAGTTGAAAGGTCACTATAAAGCAATCTCCAAATGCTTTGCTGAAGTTACCTCCTACTAACAAGATGGAAAGTTCACAGAAAAATATTTTCACTGAAATATAATGATTAGGGATAGAGTCTGTTGAGTAGCTTATGTCAGAATGGAGAGCTGCAAACTGGACTGGTGAGTGAGGTACCTCTGTCCTTCACTGGGGGAAGATGTTGGGACAGGAGGGGTAAACTAGAACATGGTTTTAAGGTTGATACCACTGTGGACATCCACACAATTTAGAGAGATCTGCAACCAGTGGTAAAGTTGGGTTAAATTTGATAAGAAGAATGTAAGACCAGAGTTTTTAAACATCTTTAAATAAGCCATTTTTCTTATTCATTTTGCAACATGTTCTGGTTTTGATAACTGAAGAGTTAGATATTCACAGAGATTGAATTGGGCAGTGTTAACTCAGAGAAGGGAGATCCCTTCATGGGTTGCATTCTCTTCAGAACATGGATCAGGACATGGATCCACAGCCATTCTTATGCCCCATCGAAGCACCCTGTGGGTCCAGCTCCCTGAAACCACTGATGACTGCATGTGGAGAGGCTGGATAATGCCATACTGCAAAACAAAGGAGTTATGGAAGCCACAGATAAAAAATCAAAGTAAAATTCACTGCATGCCAGCACAGTTCTAACTCAACCTGACTAGAGAAGGAAGAGACAGATTAGATAAGACAGGTGGCCCAGCTATGATATTTATCCTTCATCTACTTCACAGGGGAAAAAAGGAATTGAGAAGAATGAATTGGACTTAGACCTGATTTTTTTCTACTGTAAGTGGTCCAGGCTTAAAAGGCACATTCACAGACAATAAACACTTCCTGATGGATTGTTTGAGAAAATTCTGTTTTCCAAAGTCAGGGAAGAAGAGTAACTAGCATTTGGATAGCACTTTCAGTTAGAAAAGCCTTTGTAGGAACGGTACACCAATATTAAGCGAAAGAGGCAAAATGTTTTGAAGGATCACTTAAAAAGTGTAGTGGGATCATATAATATTCCCATTCTTGTTACTCAGGTCCTGATCTGGTGGGAGTTGTTCCTGCCATGGGCAGGAGCATTGAAACTAGATGATTTATAAGGTCCTTCCCACCCCAAGCCATTCTATGATTGTCACTTCATTCTAGGTAGTACTGTTCAAAAACACTGTCAAAAGGACTTTTATACATCAAAATTATCATGTAGCATATCTGGCAAAATGTCCCATCTTGTTTCAGTTTTCTGGCACTTGCCCCCTGAATTTTTGTTCCAGGTCATATCAATTTCAATAAATATCCAGTCATATCAATAAAACTGTGAGTAAAGGAATAAAATATATTTTAAGTAACAGTTTTCAGGTATGAAGCCACAGTGGCCATTAAAGTAACAGCCCTCCAACACACAGCTTATGTCACATGTACTTAGTACATTTAGTCTGGACACATGGTAGGGATTCTTCTGTGTATCACCTGTGTTAAATACCTGAGCTGGGAGATAAAGTGGACAAAGGCCACCCACAGGAATTTCCCTCAAGGCTGTAAGTTATTGTATAAAACAACTCCTTAGCTGTCTTTTATAGCCAAGGAAAAGGAAACATTCTTAAAGGGAAATTAAGCCCTTACTTGAAGCAGCCAAGAATCCTGAAAGTGAATGTCACCTGTGCCTCACCTTTAGCCAAATAATCCAGCTCAGACACTTAATTTGTGGGCAGATAAAGTAACACTATTGAAATCTAGGGGATTTTTTGAGCAATGCTCACATGCTATCTCCAGACTGCAAGGAAGTGCTAGAAAAAGTATCACAAAAATACTTTTTTTTCTTCTTTGTTTTAAGTCTTATGCCCAGTAAGGGAAAATAGATTTTTTTTGTTAATGATGGCAAGCTCTCACAGTTCTCATGAAAAAAAAATTAAAATTGAGGCTCTTTCTTTCCATAATCTCTTCTCTCCATTTCATTCATGATTAAATACTTGCCTTTATCAGACCACCTTTGACACTAACTAAATGAATTCATAGCTTTCCTGACACTTCTAGTTGAAACTACCTCATACTGCTGTTCCAGCATGGCTTGATGTGACCATCTGCTGCATTCAGACTGATGGAGGACAAAGGAAGGGGCAAGGATGCTCCCAGTGCCTGTGCTCACTCCAGAAAAATCATCAATAAGAGATTTTTTCTTTCTCCTGAAGGATTTTGCCCTGCTCCCTCTGTTCTTCTTCTATAAATAAAAGAAGATAGAGCAGAAAGTAAAGCAGAAATGTTCATTAGCTTCCTGGAGTCTAGGAGCAATGGTAACATTTTCTATTTATGAATTGAATCGCTTGCAGTATTTCTGCTGTAAAAGCTTCAGTATGAAAAACATAATGCACTTTTTTAATCAAAAAAGGCTGTCTTTTCATTTTGTGCTAAAGCATATTGAAGTAGTCTGGCAAATCAAGCAAAAAGATAGCTAATGGGCCAACAGGATATCAACATTTTTCTCTGACAAGTGAACAAGTGTAAAGGTAGGCAGAAAATGTGAGAAAAGCTAGAGGAAGGAGGAGAAAACACTCAAAGGAAAGAAACAACAAAGGATGCAAATAAGGACATTTCCTCCCACTCTCCCTTTCAGCAAAGGAACCTCTCATTTTCAGTAGGAAATTACAAGAACTAGAAGCAATCCTTTGAAAACAAAACAGGATGTTCTTCTGCTGGTCTACTCCCCTCCAAAACTGACAAAACTTGTAGCACCAAAAAAATGTGGATATTGACATTTTGTAGACAGTTGGCTGCAGCATTCCAATGAACACACATGTAAGTAGACTGCAATTCCAGACACACTAAATTAAAATCTGGGGGCAGCATCCCCAGACAAATTTGAAGTCCATTTAAAATTGACTAATGGCAAACAATGCATTTGGAACCTTCACAAAATCTGCGAGCCAAAATGAAATATCCAGACAATGAAATATCTACTCACACATTAACTCTGTGAATTACCACTGAGGCACATTCCCATGCTGCTCATAGATGGAGTTCCCCAAGGTGGCACTGGCAAAGTGGTTGTTTGGAGGTTACACAACACCCCAGTTCTAAAGCTCTGCTCTGAGTTGAGGTCTGTGAGCCTGAGCAGGAGACTGAGCTCATACCAACTTTGCTACACCTGGATCCCACTCCTCAGCTACCCACCATGGCCCAGATGTGCTTGCCATCACACCTGCTCACAGGTACAGAGCCAGACACTGTGTGCCCCCAGATCTGCCAGGTGAAAACTCATCTTCCCACAGCAAAGAGGAAAGGCAAGGCCTCCCACCCTGCCTTACCAGCTAAAGCCACCTGAAGTTGTGAAAACACCATTGTAACACCCAAGTCAAAGAGCAACAAGCCCAGGAGAGATGCTCAGCTGTACAACAGCACAAGGTCTGGGCCATTGACCACATCTGACCGAAGGACTTGTCATCAGAACATCCAGAGATGAGCATGTCAGGATGTTAGAGGAACTAAGGTGTTTCCAGTCCTTAAAGATTCTCTCCAGTGCTTTAGATGTACCCAAAAATCCAGCAGGGAGTACACTCCTACCAAAAGACACATTTAGCAGATCATCTGTAACATTTTGGCTCAAATCCATACATCTACTTTATTTGCACTCAAGTTTTAGAAATGAAATTATGTAATCAATCACCTTTGAGCTATTTCTCTACTGTTGTACTAAGGACACATTCTGAACTATGAAACAACAAATAGGATTTAATTTTGAAAACAAATGTCTATCTGTATACTTATCTATAAACAGCATTTTAAAACATCCTTTTTTTAGGACAGCCACAGTTCCTGGCTGTCTGACATTAGCATCTTCATGAAAAGGGTCAGAAACCTTCCTACTCTCTGCTTCACCCTTCTGTCACTAAATTGCAAAATATATTGACTCCAGACATGCCCCATGTTGTATAGATTGCAGAGCTGCTTCAATACTGGTAAGTTTGGAGTGCTGACATAAAAATTGGTATCTGACTACAGCCACATTTGTCAATGCACCCTTAGAATGACATTCATGCCACATAATTTGAGGTATCAAAAATCAAGCATCTAATTTAAGCCAGGCTGTTTCTATAGCAGAGAATGAACTTCTTGAGGTGTGAATCTCCAACTGTGCCTCATTCACTGTCCACCAACTTAAAAATGAAGGGATATTTTCATCCTGACATGGTTTTTTTGAATGTCATTGCTAAGGGAGCCCAATAGAAAAAGATGATAACACAACTTACTGTTGGCTCTTAACTCAAATTTTGATGAGTTTGTTCAATTCTCCTCAATATTTATTTTACCAAATGGGTATAGAAGCTGGAAACAAAACAAACAAACAAAAACAGGACCATCAGCTCCAGCTGTGTTTTCCTAACAATAAGACAGACACTGCTTGTGCCATCCATTTGGGTGTGCAGATGGCAGAATCTCAGACATCTCTGTAAAATTACCAGCAAAGGCATTCAAAGGAAAGGAGTTAGTTACATGAACATCACAGGTCTGTGGGAATTCCAGAGATTGGACATGGGGAGTGGGAGATCCGGGGAAGGTGGGGGTACATTCAGAAAGTAGGGTCCTAGTCTTGACAACAGTGCAGCTGCACAGTGTGTGGAATATTTCTTGCACAATGGCTCAGTTTTATTTTTTAATAAACAGTTAAAAGAGAATGAGTGTCTGTATGGAACAGGTAAGTAATTAAAATTCTTAACTGTGCAGTCAAACACATACAGCAGCACATTGCCAACTACAGACAAAAGTAGAGCTGTACAAGTCTGAACATGCACCTATTTATTAAATCTTATTTAAAACACTGAACTAAGTGCAGTGTCTGATGAAATATTTAGGGTGTTTAAACGTGCCACAGCTGACAGAAAGCCTTTTTTTTTTCCTACTGGCACAAGATTATTTTGTTTTGTTTTTTCTCTCTTTTCTTTCAAAAAAAAAAGACAAGGTAAATGATTTCAACAGCATCTAAGTACAAGGTAGGGTTTACATGCCTCTAGTCTCAGCACGGGGCTTTCTAGAAGAAGTGCTGCTGATTAATTGAATAACTTGTAGTTTGCTGGATTTTAATCCATAGAATTTCATTTTTATTTCTAAAGACACAAGCATTTGCATATAATACGACATTGTGCTGCCTAACATCGCTGCATAGCTGTGCAAGTGGCCCAACATATAAATTAAACCCAGACAAACTATTCTTTTGAAGTCAATGTCCTGCGAGTGTTTCTGGCAAACTGCAAAAAAAGGACACTGTATTACAAATTCTTTGAAATAAACAGGTCTTACCATCCCCCATTCCTAGTAATTGTTAGTACCACTGCTGAGTCCTGAACCTGCACTTGGCCTGGCCCTGGCATAACAGCCTCACTCGTACTATTTTGGTAAGTTTTCCACAACCTCCTTTGCAAAGCACATTATTCTCTTTGCATGGCACCCAGCAGAGGCACACACCTCCCCATAGCCATCCATTCATTACTGACCTATTAGGCACACCAAGAAGGGAACAGGCCACCATAGAATATGCTTTTTATTACCTTCCCCTCTCAACAGCCTTCTGTCCCTTGGCCAGCCTGGACTTGGTGAGCTCCAGCAGAATGTCATTCCCTTTTTGACTTTATATGAAGCTCCAAGAACCCAAAGGTCATTATCACACAACAAATAACATTATTTTCTGCTTTGATAAGTGGTGTTTCTTTTACCTGGATCACCAATTGTTTCAGGCCAGGGCTTCCTTTCAATGGTAATGGTTGTCTTGGTGCCTATTGGTGCAAAATAAATAACCCTGATATTAATGAGAACTATTTGTATTCATGCACACAACCTTATACCTGCTCTTCCTTGCTGGCTTACAAATCTACTACAAATTCTTTTTGGTAAGGCTATTAACACATTGCTAACACATTGCATTTGAATTTAATAGTTCCAGTGACTCCATAATAATCACTCAAGTTCCCTCTTCAGTAGGTAAGACCTACTCTGCCTATTTTGCAGGCTATTAAGCACATGTGACGTGCAAATTATCCAAGAAAGCAGAGAGCATTTCTAGGTCACTTTGAATCCCTTTCCCTTTACTGAAATGTGAGTGGTCAGCTTTCTCACCCAAGCGCATCTGAGCAGCACCTCCCAGCAACAGGAAAGGGTGGGGAAGGGGAAAAAACCTCAGTGGGCTCACTTAGGTCATGCCACAGCCACTGTTCTTGGGAGGTGGTCTTATTTTGAGGTCACAAAAACAAAGATGAGGACAGGGCAAGTCAAGGAGGAGCAGTAGGATGGGGGTCAGGAAAGAGATGGGAATTTAAGGAATGGTGGATAGCAAGCCAAGGTAGAGAAAGTTGCGAAGAATAAAATGGGCAAAGAAACAAACAGCACTGCCACGCACTGACCCTTAGCTTCTTCCTCCATTGGCTGGATGCAGAGGCAGGCATCCTCAGGGAGCACACAGGGAAACCTTTGGAAGATAGGGCTGAGCTGAAGGATCCATCTCTACTTTGAGTGCCATCCATGGGAGCTGCAGAGTCCAACACAAACCACCTGAAGGATGCTGAGCTGAGGGCCCCAGGGGGCAGCAGGTACCTTGGCACATCAGGCACTGAAGTGACATCCAGAGAAGGGGATCCCAGTTCACTCCTGGCACACAGAACCACCAGTGGACACTGCTAGTCTGGGAATTCCCATCCATTGAATTTGCCTCCATCTTCCTTGTTTAGTCAATGTTTTTAAGTCTCAGTGAGCTTCTCAACAGCCTTGCTCCTATGCCTTCTGGATCAAATGGGAGGACTTGTTTTCACTGCAGCATGTGTTGGGGCAGATCTTAACAGAGCACTCCAAAGGCTTTCTCAATTACTTAGGAACAGGCTAAAAGACTGCAAAAAGTGAGCTCTTCTCTTTTTCTTTGGACACTTTTTAAATGTATCATCAATCTTATAGATGTCATCCTATGATGAGTAAGTGATTTATAAGTTATCCAGTTAATATTTTCAGCCTCCAGTTGCAGTTTTCTCATGACTGTTCATCCTTTAGATTAAAAAATATCAATTTATCCTTAGATTGTTTAAATGGTTTTGTAGGGTTATTTTACTCCTTTGTACTAGTCATAAAAGTCACGCAATCTGTACAGTTTCAAATTCCAGATTGGATAAATGCAAAAGCACCCACATCTTCAATTTTAAAACAGATTTTATAGTTTGATTTCCACAAAAGTTTTGACAAGACAACGGTCAGCTTCAGACAGCAAATAAACCTATTTCCAAATGGCTTAATTACAACTAGTTACTGTGACAGCTGTTACCTGAAAATTGCTAGATATATACCATATTTTTTTTTGCTTTAGTAGCCTAATGAAAATTTCAGATCTTACAAATAAATTGCTGAAATGAGAAAATAAAAGTGACATTTCACTCTTCTGGCTTTTTCAAGCACAAGAGTACATTTAAATTGTCATGTGAAATATGAAATAGGCCAAAGATAACTCAGTTTTAACAAATATAATAATAGCTTGCTGTTTCTTGTATTTGCTGTCTTCTCTAGAAGTGGAAGCTTCAAACTCTCCTCTGCAAAGAGGTTGACTAGGAACACCTGCTTTATTGGACAACTGAGTGCACATTATATTATAACACCACGATGTAGAGATTTCAAAAACAAGTTGACATTGAAATGGTCCCTAAAATAAATACCCACTCTGCAGGAGGGTAGAAATTATTCTCTAATGGAGTTTGACAAGACCTGAAGAGGAATCAGGTCTGCAGGCATGTTGGCAGCACAGGGGCTACCCAGCCATGCCTCCTCCAGGCCACGAGGTGTCAAAGAGGAATAACACACTGCATACAACGTGGGCCTTGGTGCTGCTTCAAACTGAATTTGCCATGGGCCTTTTGGCAAAGACACCAGGCTTTGTGTTGGAGGAGCTGCTTCTGTGCCACTCATCCGAGTGCTGAGCTTTGCCTTGGAGGGCATTTGCAGGGAGGAAATCCTTGGGGAGATGGGGGCAGAGGGAGGGAGTGAGGTTGGACCCAAGGAAAGGGGGGAAGGGATTGTGAAGGTGCCACTGATCCCAAATTTACAGCAATTGTCTCTGTACCTCACCAAATACAAAGACAATATCCTGCTTTCCTTCCAAAGACTGGTATTTCTGCCTTCTTGGCTGCTCTGCAATGGGCAGAGCAGATACTGAGGCAAACGTAGCAGGAAGGAAAACGTATTGCAAAGAGTGAAAGAGTATAAAATTGCTCAGACAATATGTCTGCAATTATTCATATTGTGGTAGGAAGGAGAAAAGCTGCTCTGAGAACCCTGCCATGGTAGGTGACACGTGTGTATTTATTAAAAACCCTAACAGTCTTTCCTCTAAAAACCTCACCATTTTAGCATGGGATGAAAACAACAGGTGGATATAACGAAGAGGGAAATAAAGCAGTGGGGATAACTGTGTATTTATCTTCTTCAGTGGAATAAGTAGCAGCACACCAGCTGCTGGGCTATTGTCAGATGTTTTCCAGCCACCACAGAAAAAGTGAGTTTTGAGGAGGGGTTTGAAGGAGAATAGATTAGCAGCCTTATGGCATTATTATGAGGAGTTATGCATATGCATAAGGAGTAGCTCTGAGAAAGTGAGGAGGCTCTTGGACTAACAAGCGACAGAGAGAGGCATCATGGGGCTGCCACAATGTGGTGCATATTGAACCTGCTTTCATATGTAAACAGACAGCATGCTGCAGTCTCACAGGATCGCTGCTGCCTTTTATTCAGCATCCCAGCGCTGCACACAGTGGTGGCTGCTATGCCAATGATACATTAAATACAATCAGTGAGATAAATAAATATAATTTAAAAGGACTCAGCATTTGAATACTGAACACAGCTATATTGTGCTGAAGAAAAAGGTAGAAAAGGGTAATTATATTATTCTAGGACTACTGGAAATAATGACCGGTTTGCCACTAACATCGCTGGAAGATAAATTTCACTTTAAACATTTTATAAGGGATAGAACCTTTAAGTTTCAGGGCTTCAAGCAAGCCTGCAGTGTGACTTAGGAAAGGGTTTCTTTATTGATAGGTTATCTTACAGATACCTTTTGCAGCATTTCCACTTTTCTTTCGCACAGGAACATTCAAACCACAATGTTGACTCCTTGCAGGGAGGCTCATGCTTCTAAGTAATTTACTGACATAGCTGCCTCTTAGCATAGAAACTTAGGAAAACATTTTGGAATAACCTCCACAAGAATCTGGTGAAACATTTTTCATTTTCCAGATAAATCTGATTTTTTTTTTTTTTCCGTCAGTCCTTTGCATTAATAATATTAGGAAAACGAGGTGGCTTTTTGATGACAACATTTACTTTAGGACAGTGAATGTGCTTCCACATGAAACACATGGGCCATGTCAGTACACGTCCATGTACTGCACATAACCTTTCCATTTGAATTGTACATGTGTTAGGAACACATTCACTAGGGCTGCACTGGATGCTGAACACTAATATTTGCACAGGAGGCTCTGTTCCTTGCATTTATTCCTCAGTGGGCAGGCTCCTGCCCTCCTTTGAAGGCATTTATGGGCGAAAGGTTCAAACAGAATGCGCTGCAGACTGAAATCACCCAGTGCAAAGTCATGGATGGAGGTTATTTGCTCGGCTGCACCAGCCTGGGACTGGAGTGTATCGCTGCAGGACGCCGTGGGGACTACGGTGTATTTTCATTAGGTACTTAGGGTCTAAATGATTTGAAAACTGCATTTCAAGTAGAAGGAAAATTTGCTGAATGGCCTCTTCACCTACCTTGGGAAATCTGTGAGCTTTCCAGTATTTCAGATATTTCCACAAGCAAATAGGCACTTCTAGAATATCTCTTATGATTTATCATCAGCAGGGCTCTGTGTGGAAGGCCACTGGAGTGCCTTGGCATTCTGCAAACACCCAGAACAATTTAGAAATGTTATTTTGCCTCCTTATCAATAGATGGAATATATTACAAAGCCCAGCCCTGATAGAGAGCTCCTGCTCACACAAATAGTGGACCTAGCATTAAAATGAGAAAGATTTTTAACTCTTTCCACTCCTCCATCGTGCACTACATAAAGTTACCTCAGGGCTGCTGTAGGCAGGAAAAAAAACATAAAGAGAGACATCAAACATGGTGCAGGCATCCACTGACCCCATTAAATATGTGGTGCTGAGCAGCCCACTCAGGGGATGTAGTAGCACCCCAGAGGGGGCTGCACAGCAGGGAGAGTGGGCAGGAGTCTGACCCTTGCACCACCAGCACATGGATGTGAAACCAGAGCTGCAAACCCATCAGAGATCAACCTGCATCATTTTCTGGAAATATTCTATGGGCTTTTGTGTCATTGCAGCTGATCTGAGCCTTGCTGTGTTTCCTAGCTTAAAACACTTTTTGAAGCAGTTTGATTTCGTTTTGGGGACATCTTTCACTTTATTTTTACATCCAAAACAGCCTAGGCTGCATTTATGTCTACGATACAACTTCCAGAGTAGCTGATGTATTGAACAACAGGATAAGCTACGAAAGACCAGGGGATTAGGCATTTTGCTTTATGTTTAGGAATGCTATTTAATTTCCCTTCAACACAATTAGAGGCAAAGTCCTAGAGAAGGATTGAGAAGGAAGACTGAATTTCAGTGTGGAGAAATATAGTACATTTTAATGCCTTGCATTGCTTTGTGTTTTGGGGGTTTTTTTCTTTTTAAGCACTGACAGTGCCATGGGCAGGGTCATTGGTGTGGCCTTATCAGTTTCTGTGTGTTAAAATAGAGGGTGGAATTTCAAAGGACAGGTGGGAATCCAGAGAGTGCTGGCTTTCTGTAGACATCCTAGCTCTCCAAATAGCCTTATAAAATATCCCCCTACAGGTGGAAAACCTGTTGGCCAGGCATGCACATTTTGCAGACTCCCACACTCAGTTTTATGCCCCTTTTTTAGCCAGTTCCAGCCTGGCTGGGGACAGAGGCAGCCCAGTGTGAATGCTGCAGAACTGTGTGTCTGTGGTTGCAGGTGTGGGCACCACTTCCAGGCAATTGAAAAGTGGGATAAGGGGAAAACAACCTCCTTGAACCTGCTTTATGAAATCCATACCAGCTACAGCAGGTCTCAATTTGCACAGAAAAGTCCTTTTGTTGCTCCTCTGCCATGACCTCTCTCTGTTTGTCTGCCTGTCCATCCAGAGGCTGAAAGCACCAGCTCTTTCTGAAAGCCTAGAAAGTGCCTGTGACATTGCGGGCACTGCCACAAACAAACATGAGGAAAGACAAAGTTCTATAAGATGTTAATAGGAATGCAAAGTCAAATAGTCTTGCAAAAAGCAGGAGATCAGACTCAATTATTCAAAGGGTCTTTCCTGGACCTCTTTTGTTTATCATTCCATGATAAGGGATATATTTATCTTTTAAATTCTTTCTAGTCAAACAGAAGAGCTTTGCTTTCCCAGAGGAATGATTTCCCTCCATCCCACGTTGAACAGCTCCCTCCTGCCCTCCCCTCTTCCCGATACACACAGCTCCTGGTGCATGGAAACAGCAGTGGGACATGTCAAGTACATTTTTTTCTCCTTAAAGCACGTGTACCTGGGAGGTCACAATCTTTACAAAGTCAAAGTTTTGTGTGTTTGAGAGCTTTGCCCTACTACCATGTAATTGAAATCAAGCTTTTAAAAGCTCACGACAATGTGTTTGTTCTTTAACCTCACCCAGCAAAAAGAGAGGGCTTTGCTGAGAGAACCCATTGTTAAGCTCCTGCACTTAACTGATAAGGCACTGATACAACCAGTAGCAAAGAAAGAAACTAATAATAATAATAAAAAAAAGATTCACATGCCTTCCTTCCCCACTACATTAATGCCCTGCCCAGATTAATTTCCCAAGTTCTTAAGAAGCGAGGCGCAGCATCTTTAATCATATTAAAATATTGTTATGGAACTTATTTAATAACAGGGAGATATAATGAGTTCCCTCATCAAAAAATGGAGGATTTCATGTATTTGAAGGTCTGCTCATTATCCATTCTTACATTTTAATGATAGATGTGCCTATTACTCAAAAAAGTAGAGGATCTATTCAGAAATGTTTGATTAAATGACTGGAACAATTCTTAAACCATCTTACATCATCTACCACACATGTGGGACACTTCTGTGAAAACCCCCAAGAACCAGGGCATGTAACACAAGGACTGAAATGGGACAGAATTGTTTCTCTGATCCCAAGGAGGTGAGTGTAGGTTGTGTGAGTGTATACAGCAATCAAAGCAATCACATCCTTTCCTGTCCAGGAACCAGGGGCTCGTGAGTGAACTTTGCAAGTGTTTGGATTCCGATTTTTTTTTTATTCATGCCAAACACTGTTCACAAAAGCATTTGTTTCCTCAGTAGGAGGTTTTCAGAAGCTTAATCCAGCTTTACCAAGTCACACCTCTGTCGTGCCATTCAGTTTATAAATCCAGAGCTTTCCTTTGGCATGAAAACACCTTTCAAGGATTCTGTCATTTCCACCCTGACTGCCTTGTTGATCTGCAAGTTTTTTCTTTCCTTACACCACAGTGCCTCCGTCAAAAAGGAACAGGATTTCAATAAGTGGTTTCTATTGGCCTCCACCTTTGATAACACAGAAAGATGCCTGAGATCCAGCAGTGAAAACCTTGGAATGATGGTATCTTTAAAGACAAGAAGTTTCCAAGGACACTAATTGATTCAACCGGCAAACATTTCTAAATGGAAGATTGCTAGTAGCCAAAAGGTTTTTCCTGGGAAACCACCTAGAGACAGAACTTTGAGCTGATTTCATCAAAGGAGATTCTCAACTGTGAAAAATGATAACACCCCCATGGCAAGTAGTGCATCAAAATCAAATAAGGTTTGGAACAGTAGTAACTAGAAGGGAAGTTTGTTGTGATATAGCAAATATCCATGTGCTGCATCTGAAAAGAAACACTGTGTGACAGTCCTTAATGGGGCAAATGTCCACCACAGTGTAAAGTCCTTCCAATGCAGAGACCAGTACTGATCAGTATGTTTTACTGAATGGTAAGCCAAGCCGCTTGGAAGATGACAAAAATCTTTTAAAGTGTGCATTCCTCTTAGCAGAGATAATTAATAAAAAGGAAAAAAACTCCTAAAAAACAAAGTAATTCCCAGCAGCTTGGCCCATTTTTACAACTGGAAGCTGCTCATGTCCATATGTAATGGCTCATTATGCTTTTGCAGTGTTATGCTTTTGCCTTCTCATCCTCAGAGCTAAATCACTTGCTCAAAGAAATGCAGGACTGAGCAATGCTGGTTTATACAGGCAAAGAAGGATGCAAGGAGACCTATTAAATTCATTGCTTTTTCTGCTGCTTTATCACAGTGGTCTTACAAAGGCAGCACAAAATTGTCTGGTTCCCAGGAGGCTGCCATCAAACTCTCCAGCACAGAAAACAGGTGGGCACAGTGAGCATTGATGCAGTTTTGAGCTGCAATCTCTTTTTAGGCAGCAATCACTTCTCACCACCTGTCTCAGTGTTGTCAGGAATTTTTAGTTGCATTTTGGCCTAATGGTAAATAATTCAGCAGAAACTGAGAATCACACACAAACACAGACAAAGCCAGAAAAGTAAAATAAAAAAGATCAGAGGGAAGATCCACTACTAGATTTAAAAGGTCATTAGTAAAACCCTGTTTATAAGCTTTTCTGACCAGCTGAAGCTCTGTCCCTGGAGGTAAAAGCTGTCTGAAATGTCCCAGTGTGGGCAGAGCAAACAGAGCCATTATAACGAGTGAGGAAAGGTTAGGCTCAGGGATGAGTATGAGTGAAAAATATTTGGCTAGACTCCTGGTACAAACTCCCACGCAACGCTTTGAAAATCTACCCCTCTGTGTCCTTAGCATTGGTTTTCAAAGTACAGCAGCCTAGAGACAGATGTGCCATTATTGTTTATGGTTCAAAGGCAGAGAACTCGTTTGGTGGGGAAATAAAATCCATAGTAATAGAGCAAGTACCAAAAAATGTTCTAAGAGGGAATAAGCATGTTCTAAGGTGTTTTAACAAACTTCTGGCTCCTAGCCCAGAACTCAGTTGGAACAGTTGTATTCATCTCCAGGCCACCACTCTTTGAACTTATGGAAACCTATGGTTATATTTAGCTAGTTAAAAGATATATGGCCAGCTCATTGTAACCCTTTTGTCAATGTCTCCCCATTACAACTTTTAATTTTATTGCTTTTTAACCACAGTTGCTTAATTCACGGGTTCAGCTAAGAGGGACAGAAGGCAGTTGATGGATTGTGTGACAATGGCACTCCTGGCTACTGTTAGAGAACTCATCATCTCAGGAGGAAAGCCAGTTTGCACCACTCTGCTCAATGGCTGATCCCAAAGTGACATGTGCTCTGAACCAGCCCTCTCTGTGCTTATTAGATCTGCTATTAACAGATCTGCTGTTAACAAGACAGTTTGCAGACAGAGCATCCCCTTAGATAGGCAGTGTACACAAGGCATCACTAAAGAAACAATAGCAGCAAAAAAGGAACTTTTCCAGCAGCCCACACCTAAAACTTTTCAGTTATAATGAGTTTCACTTTCTTTTGGTTATATGTGGATCAATCAGGAGTACATCAAATCTTAATGAAGAGAGAATAAAGCAGAGTATTCAGAATGTTCATAGAGCTGAAATTGCCTTCCTGTGTGATTGTAAAGATCACATCTACAGATAATGTGCCAAAAGGTCAAGCAATTAAAACCACTGAAGCTCCAGCCTACTAATAGGTCTGATAAAAAGAAAAGTTTCAGTAAGTGAGAAGCTGTAAAATTATCATAGCTGCTCTGCAGGGTTGGGCTGCTCAGCCCAGGTTTCCAGCAACCCCAAAATAGCCCTACAGATAATGGGTAAATGTGAGGGATTAGAGGGTAAGCGGCAACTTTTCTCAGTTTAGCCTCCAGTTTCCAATGCCAGCCCTGAACAGGTGATTCCAGCCAGGCCACATGCTCTGCAGCCACCAGCAGGGACTGGAATGGCACCAGAAAGGATGAAATGAAGATGTGAGGTTGAACACACCACAGAATTGAGTGGCCTGATTATTTCCACCCTCCCTATTTTGAGTGCAAAATGTTGGCACTGATGTACCAGACACAGGGTCAACAAGTGCACAGGAGCAGTGTGTCAGGATCCTTCCTTCCTTCCTTCCTTCCTTCCTTCCTTCCTTCCTTCCTTCCTTCCTTCCTTCCTTCCTTCCTTCCTTCCTTCCTTCCTTCCTTCCTTCCTTCCTTCCTTCCTTCCTTCCTTCCTTCCTTCCTTCCTTCCGCCACTTCCTTCCGCCACTTCCTTCCGCCACTTCCTTCCGCCACTTCCTTCCGCCACTTCCTTCCTTCCTTCCTTCCTTCCTTCCTTCCTTCCTTCCTTCCTTCCTTCCTTCCTTCCTTCCTTCCGCCACTTCCTTCCGCCACTTCCTTCCGCCACTTCCTTCCGCCACTTCCTTCCGCCACTTCCTTCCTTCCTTCCTTCCTTCCTTCCTTCCTTCCTTCCTTCCTTCCTTCCTTCCTTCCTTCCTTCCTTCCTTCCTTCCTTCCTTCCTTCCTTCCTTCCTTCCTTCCTTCCTTCCTTCCTTCCTTCCTTCCTTCCTTCCTTCCTTCCTTCCTTCCTTCCTTCCTTCCTTCCTTCCTTCCTTCCTTCCTTCCTTCCTTCCTTCCCCTCTCATCTCCCTCCTGCCACAGAGCCAGGACCATCATCCATGCATGCAAGGGATGAGATGGATGAGTTCCCTAAAATCACTTGGGGGAAGCAGGGCAATATTCAACCCTCATTGGGGTTTGTGTGAGTATGGGCACAAAGGAGGCAGCAGGAATTCATATTTGGAGAAAGAAAAAGACAAAACTGCACCTTTCAGCAGCTGCCTGCACAGGGTTTTACTTAAAGGAGTCATGAAACTGCAGCTTGTCTTCAACAGACCTACAGGGCCCAGAGGCAGGAGTTTGGTCTAGAGGGAACTTGTGCTGAAATTCTCTCTGTAATACTGCTCAGTGAAGGCAAGCAACCACACATTGCCTGCTTTGAGAGCTGGCCCCTCAAAGAGCTCAGAGAAATGGTTATGAATAGGAGGTGGAAGCAGTCCTTCGGTTCAGTGCCTGAGTAGCAAAGCAGTTGGGCCAGTGAGGGCTGTGTCTGAGTGCCAGCTTCATGTTAAACTTCACATTCCCTCATTTCACTCAATGAACCCACAGCTGCAGCTGGATACAAGGGCTCCTGAGCTATGACTTCCTTGAGGAAGCTTGGAGCATCTAGATTTTGTTTTCCTTAGACTCTGGAGAAAGCTAGTGATACGTGTGAACAACCTCAACTCAGGTGGGAATACACACTAAAAAATATAGCAACATAAAATCATTTTGAAAGGATGTCAATACATTTACTGCTTTCTGTTATCATATGTTCAGTAAGTTCACACAAAGCTTTCCAATAACTGCTTGGAAATACTTTTGAGAATGTATTAAATGCTTGCTCACTATCAGTTGTCTGCTACTCTCTCTAAAGCAGGTTATTAGCAGCTATAACAGGCATTTCACACACAACAACCTTGAGCTTGAACCCCTTGCACAACCCACAGTTCAGACTGTGCTCATCAGAAAGACAGTGCAGGGAAAAGTGGACAGCGAGGGACAGTAAGAGCACTGTAAATATTTTGTGCCTCTCATACCCTTTGAATGTTGCTCACACTTACAAAAAATTAGATTCCAAAACTCATGACTGTTAATTAGTCTTTTCCTGCAATGCGAAATGCCAGCTGCCAATGTATCCATCTCTCCACATCTGTGACAGGCAGGCAGCTGATACCTGTCCTTGGAACCTCAAACATTTTTCTCAAATTCTTCTCCCATCCGTGTTCCCTTCTTACTTCTCCAGTCCCAGCTCATCTTCCTGACCTCCCCTCTAAATGCTGAAACAAGGACAAAGCCAGGTATAACAGCCAACACCATGTTACAAGTTATCCCCATTCAGATTTTCTTTAGGTTATCATTAGAGAAAGGGACCAGCAAGACTTTTAAAGTTAACTTTTAAAGATTTTAAAGAAATTAACAGTATACCTTTCTAACTGTCTACTTATATGTTAATGTATCAGCCAAGGAAACACATAAATATTTTAGTCCCCGTCTCACCCTGAAAACCTGCATTACTTTCAGAAGCTGTCAGCACTGTGCAATCACATTGGAAGACAGCCAGAATCTCCACATTCAGAGGTATGCAGTAAAAATATGCCCTTCCTAGAAAACTTTCTTTTTCTGGTGGATTCTTTGAAATATTTCCATAAAAAGGCACCACATAATCTGAATGGGAGCAATGTTTCCCTCCTCACACATCAGGCTGGCACATACAAATAGTTCAGTTTCTCCTCTCCTTTACCCTCAACATGAGGGTAGTTGCCAAATCTCTTCCTCCCAAATATCCTGGAAAAATGCAAAGGGATATGAAGATCTGTGCAGTTCAATTTAAAAACAAAATATTCCTATGAGTTCTAAGCTTCCATTTAACTATCTGAGACAACAAGTGCAGCAGGGTTATCTTCTCCACTATCACTCAGGATAAATCTGCCTATTTAACAACAGGCCCCTAATGGGGAGCTGTGATAGAATAGGTATTCAAAGTATATTGGATAAATCACATCAACATCTTGTGATGAGGAAAAGCCTTTGGTCTCACCTGAATTGTGCACAGAGCTTATGAAAGCAGAAACTGCTCCATGATTTTATAGCCTAAAAGCAATTTTTAAAATACATAACAAAGGGCTGTAACAACTCTATCCAAGTTAAACCAATGAAATTTGCTGCTAGTACACACTGCTAAGCCCTAGGGAAAGCACCTCAAGAACCTGGGATTTGAGTCTGAGACAATGAAAAAGAGGTTTGTTCATCAGAAGTCTGGAAGCACAGGGTGGGATTCAGCTGCCTGAGCATATGTGTCTAGTGCCATTTTTGATGCCTTAGGGTGTCACATCTGGCCTCCAGCTGCTGCTCCAGAAGCGAGCAGGTCTTTCATAGATCAAGTGTCAGCTCTGCCATTCCTGTGTGGATGTCTCAGGTGGCCTCAGGCATTGAAGATGATGCTCTGTGCTTATATTTTGGCTCCTGAATTGCTCCCGTGCTGCCTATAAGCAATTTCCGGTTCTCTGTTTTAAGTGTCTTCCCTTTTTTGTTGTTTTCTCCAGCAGCCTGCATTAAATCATGGAGATTAATTGTCTCATTCTGAGCCCCTTTTCTTTCATGTGGGCTGCCCAGTCTATCTCAGGGCATAGGGCTGGCAGGAGAGATGCTTTGCTCCTTTCTGAGCCCGGGAGGAGCTGAGCTCAGCCTCACCTCCTGCAGGCTTTGGTGGGAGCTGAGGCAGCTCAGTGCATTCCTGCAGACCTCTGCCTGCTCCAGACAGATGCAGGGGAATAATTCCCACATGAATCAAACACAGGCAGCACAGGATTCAGCAGTCAACACCATGGGGCTTTTGGCAAGGAACAAAATTTTCTTTCCATCTGTGCCAGGGGCAGTTTGGGGACCTGCTGATGACAGAATTGGATTTCCATTTGTAAAAGATGCTCTTTTCTCACCTTTGTTATCAGACACTCAGGTCTTTGAAAGGAAAGTGATGATGACTAACCCTCTGAAGGCATTTCAGCCATCATCTCCATCTCCTGAAAATCTTACTTTCAGCTACAGATACACACTGTGGTGACATGGCCACTATGGCAACATGGGCACACTTGTGCTCCCAGAAAGGTCAGCTGCACCTTTTGCAACAGAGAATTGGGTAAGCTGGGAACACACAGGACAGGAAAAGGTATTGGGAAGATCTTCACTACTTCATTGAGCCTATTTACACAGCAGGAATTGTTCTTCAACAGGGACTTTATTACATTAGAATACAGTAAGTTATCGTGTCCATGAAGCAGATACAAAAGTGGAGAAGGTGTTTGCTATTATGTAATAAGTCTTATGAGGAGCAGCTGAGGGAGCTGGGAGTGTTTAGCCTGGAGAAGAGGAGGCTTGGGGAGGATGTTATCCCTCTCTGCAAGCACCTGAAAGGAGGCTGTAGCGAGATGGGAATTGGTTTCTTCTGAAAAGTAACAAGGGCAAGAGATAACGACTTCAAGTTGCACCAGGGGAGGTTTAGATTGGATATTAGGAAGTATTTCTCCACTGAAAGGGTGGTCAGACATTGGAACAAGTTGTCCAGAGCAGTGGTGGAGTCACCACCCCTGGAGGTATTTAAAAGATGTGTAGATGTGGCACCAAGGGACATGGTATAGAGGTGGAGTTGGCAGTGCTGGGTAAGTAGCCGGACTCAGTGATCTTAGAGGACATTTCTATCCTAAAAAATTCTACTCTTCTATGATTCTAAAACCCTGAGTAGCTTTTCATAGACTATTGTCACTACAAACAGCTACAGGATAGTGAGTGCCTACTGTGATGTGTTAATCACAGAAACACTCCCATCAGTTTCTGCTGCAAATAGCACATCTTCAAAAGCCAATCCCAACACATCAGTGAGTAAATCTTTGTGTTTCAGCACAATGGCACGAGAACAGCTTTGTAACACCACCTACAAGTGCCAGTGAAGGATCCTGATGCATTAATTTGCCAAGACTGAAACAGAGAACTGTCCACAGGTGCTTATTTTGCCTTTTTGTACTTCATCAGTGTCGCACAACTGTTGGCTCAGTCAGCAAATGTGTCAGGTCTTGGAATAACATCTACTTGTGTAGCTTAGGTATCCTGCCAAAAGGTAAGTGTTTTAAGAGTAAAATCATAAAGTATTATGAACAGAAAGCCTGTGATAGCAAAGGTGACTCCTCAGCATTATGCACCACAGCAACATATTTTACCAAGGGCAGGAAAAGTCAGCTTTATCAGTCACCAGTGTCATCACTCTTAAATATTGCATCCTAGGCAGTTTCATTTTGAATTTAGACAGATGCTTTCCCAGGCTCTAATTTTGCTCTTTTAATCTCTGGTAAAAACAGGGTTCTCAATTAACAGTTATGAGTTTCCTTCAGATGGCACAGAGCTGTGCAAAAAGCACACAATACTCCCCAGCCATGCCCTGGGCAGCACTGTGTGCACATTGCAATGGAAGCATGAGCACAGGGACAGCTCACAGGGAAGGTGGGAAACCTGAAGAAAGCCAAGCAGAGGGCTGTCAACATGGTGAAGGGCCAAGAGAACATGACTCAGAGGGAGAGGCTAAAGGAGTTGGGTTTATTTAGTCTGGCAAAGAGGATAAGGGGCAGTACAACAGCAGTTGACATCTACTTGACAGAGAGTTACAGAAATGACAGAGCCAAACTCCTCTCAATGGTGCTAGACAACATGACAAGGAACAATGGACTCAGGCTGGAGCCTGGCATGTTCAATCAGACATTATGGAAATTGTGCACTTGAAGGGAGGTGCAGCACGGGAACAGGTGCTTGGAGAGGTTATGAAAACTCTGTCCTTGGCAGCTTTAAGACTCCGTTAAAGCCATGGCTGAACTCATTCCCAGCTGGCAGCGGTCCCACTTCTCATGGGAGGCTGGATGAGAGACCCCCAGAGTTTCCTCCCAACCACCATTTCTGTTTCCTGTTTCAACTCATCACCTTTACGACTCTGTAGAGAGCCATGCCTTAAAAGCGCAATTTGCACTTTGTATTTTCTCACACTCCAAGTGAGCCTCTGAGGTTTAGAATAAGGCCAGTGTTACTTCTTCCTGTAGGTGGGCTGTGCCTGCCTGACTCTCGATGAGCTGGGCATGTTCAGAGGATCTCTTCCAGAGGTGAGCTTTGCTGTGAGGCTGGGCTCGAGACCATCTATCAATAAGGTGTTTTGCTGGGTGTCATTATTAACTCCAGAGTGCTTCTGATATTCCCAGGTGTGGAACTTTAGGCAGCTTCTGCTTTCAATCAGCTGCATCTTAGGCAGTAGCAGTGCAATGCTCTTGGGCTTTGGTTTTGTGAGCCAAAGCACAAGAACAGAGTGCACCTGAAGTATTTAATGCACAGTGTTACATAACATACAAAGCATTGCAGGGTGATGTGGAATTTTTTTTAATAACAGTAGCACAGAAAGACACACTTCATTATTCATAATAACAAATCTTTATGAGTTTTCTTCAGGTCACATGAGACATAAGAATAACCATGCAGTATTAAATCATCTAGCCCAGTATCCTGTCTCTGATGGTGGTCAGTTAGTAAATATTGTGTGGGTAGATCAAATACAGAGTTTTTCATTGGTATAATTCATCCTCCTAGCCATTCTGAGTTATAGACCTCTTGAAATGGCTTAATAGTCACCAGAGCAAATATTCTTCACAAATGTATTAAATTCTCTTACAATTTATACTTTTGGCTTCCACAGATTTCACTGTCAAGGTGGACTAAAATTTAATCATGCTTCCCAAAAAAAAAACCCTTATATTTGTATACCTTAAGCTTGTTTCTCATAGTTTCACTGCATTCCTCCTAATTCTTGCATTATGAGAAACTGTAAAGTAGTCACAGAGGACTGCTGTGATGACTACACTGAAGCACTCAAGATGAGTAATTTTGAGTAATCTGTCCTTTGATTACATGATATTAAAGCAGAAGGAAAACCAGACCCTGCAAATAATTTATATCATCTTGCTGGTAGCTTTGATTTTCTGAAGAAGATATTCTACAACTAGACACAGGCTAACAGTGAAATTTCTGTCTGTGTGAAGCAGCATGAGCTAACAAAGTGTGTCTGTGTAACACATACACAGAAATAATTTCAGAGGTTAACCTTGGTGCTGTAAGATAAAAGAGAGCAGAGTGAAGAGGAATGATGGGGAGGTTGGTGCATTACAAACAAATCTCCAGAATGCCTCATTTCATTTCAGAGCTGACAAATCATGCTGTAAAGCCTTCCTGTGTCCTTTATTGTAAGTAACACAAATCTTACTGACTCTTATCCTGTACTTGTAATGTGTATGTGAAGGTGTGTATATAGATGTATATATATATATATATATGTATATATGTATCTATGTATATAAAATATATACATATACTATATATACATATACATATATATATATTATATATATATATATATGTATATAAATATAAAGTTTTTTCAAGCATCCCTTTCAATTCCACACCAGAATCTGACCCAAGAGAAGACATGACACTCTTGGAGAAATATTAATAAGTACCCAGTGTCATGGTGAAACCTCTCTTCTGAGGGATCACTATTTTCACTATTTGTTTCCTGCACCAGCTGAAAGCAAAGTGTGTCCACATGACAATTAAAGGCTAGAGTGATTCATGACTGCTCTTTAACAATAAATTACTGATGGATTTCTGAAGACCCCAATTCAATTCTCATTATAATCTCACAATATGCACTGCCATCTATGCCCTTCAACGTTTGACATAAATTATTTGAGGCAGTATGTATTTCATCTTCGTTGATACAAGAAATTGCAAGTGGCCTAATGGTTAGTGACAGAAGCTGACATATCAAAGGATTCAGAGAAACATAAACAAAATATAAATCACCATCCCACTGCCCCTCCCCAATACTAAATTCCTCGCTTTACAAAGACCATATAATCCTTTCTTTTTCAAACAAATACCACCATATCACTGTTATTCTAGCATAAGCTAGCATAAAGCTTACAATAAGGACCTGTTTAATGTGTTTTTTAATAGCCCTGTTTGAAGGACTTCTTACTGACATCATATCACTGGGCAATCCAGAGGGATTACACGTGTCAGCCCAATCAATTGCTGGTAATTGTATCACAAAAGACCTATCTGAGAGCTCACACAGGCACAGTAAACTGTGCTTCTATATTCTCCTACCCTGTTAAAAATTTTTTTAAAAAGCTATTAAATTAATTGGCACTAAAAGCATGTAATAGTTATCTAATCTATTATTTTTTAGTTTAATATTAACTAGGGTGTCTCCTATGACAAGTATTTGACCTGTAGAGAAAGAATGGAGTAAGATCGCCCGTGCAGTCTTTCAAGTTAACAAAATAGTCGCTTGAAGGAAAGAGGTGAAGGCATTCTTTAGCCTCTGCCTCGTACTCCAAGATTTTATTTGTTTTCATCTAAGTATTGACTTTATGTGGGGCCAGCCCGGCTGTGCCTGATGCAGCATGTTCCTCTGCAAACTGCAGACCCTGCAGCACACCCATGGCACAGGTCAGAGCCCATCTCAAAACCAGCACACCTCTAATTTGTATTCTTGTCACTGAGGTCAGACTCAGTCTCACTAATTCTGAGTAGTGCAGGATTTAACCTGACACAAGTCCAAAACCCCTTTAGCAGTCAATTAGTTCTAATTATGACCAAAAAAATCTTTTGCCACCTTCTACTCGCCTTCAAGGAATGGCTTCAGGAAAGCATCAGGAAGAGCTAGATAAGTATCCAGAACACAAATTGTGATTTCACCCTCTTGAAAACTGCACTTAGGAGGCTGACATGATTTATTGATCTCAGTAAAAGCTGTGTTTCTGGCTGGCTCTCTGCAGCTCCAGGAGAGTGGCTGCCACAAGCTGCAAGTGCACCTGAAGCATTATCCAGCATGACCCCATCACTACTGTGATAACACAGCCTGGGCAGCTCCTGTGCTGCCACAAAGTTGGCAGAGAGCTGCAGGTGAAACGCAGTAACACATAAGTGAAGAGTTTCAAAGAGATAAATTCATTCCCTAAGAATACTCAGCCACCAGCTAATTGCTCCTATTCCAAATAGTTATAAAAGACCATGTTTTATTTATATGCAGCCTACCTGCCAAGGCTTTCTAAATCCCTAATACAAAACAAATAAGAAGCATTAAAGGGAACCAAAGTGATCTCACAGAGCAAAACTTTCCAAAGAGCCAACACTGCCCTAGCAGTGAAAATAACACCCATTTTTCCTCTGACGTTCTAGGGCAGGGAAAGTCAACAAAGAGGGTTAGAAGTTACATCCTCTTTATAGACTATATTAAATGACCCTCTTGAAAATGATGCATTCTATGTGTGCAAAAACAGACTCTGCATTGGCATCAGCCAGGACTGAGCAACCACTTGTGCTGAGTGCAGCAACCAAGGATCTTCCCCTAGTGATGCCCAATCACAGTTATCATAAACTCATCTGCAGTGTTGAAAAATGAGAGCAGAAAGGAAGTGTACCAAAAAAAGTCCTCTGAAAACACATCTTGCACTGCTATCCCAGAAAGGTGAGCAGTAAAAACAATACTGTCATTTTCAAAAGAGTTGATTCATGTCTCTGAGTCCTCAAACTGTCCCATGACAGGGCAAGATTAGGTCATTAATCTAACACAAAATAAATGGTATTTTGGTGACCCAATCATCTGAAAATCAGCAAAGATGCAAGAACTATATTCACACTACTGTCTGTACACCCCCAGTGTAAAGGCCTTACTCCTTTTCTCCACTGACTCACAAGGAAATGGGTCCACAGCCATGGGGAGCAGCTGACCTGAATTGTGCATTTTTGCTTGAGGTTTGGTGTGGTCTTAAGCATCAAGCCACTCTCAGACACCACAATAAGCAATTTAATGAAGACCATGAATTAACCATTTCATCATTGTGTTTGCAGGTCAGGTGTCCTTTTACTCACACCTTGTGGATGAGGTTTAAATTTCTCTTCCCCATGTTGTTTGTGTGTCCATAACTTAGTCACCAGCTGCAGACCAGTGTGATTTATTACAGCTGGATATAGTAGAGACAGTCAAGATAAAAATTCAATAGTGCAAAATTCCTGCCATTTTCCAGCACCCAATGGTCATAACAATTAGGTACAAAGGTAGAGATTAGTGTTATGTCTTAAAAATCAATCAGAACTGCATTTTTGATCTAAATATTTTTATTTTCTTTACAAGCACACAAGGACAGCTAAACATCTCTGCTCTGCTTAAAATAGTTTCATTTTAACTTCCTATGAACAACAAAGCCAAGATCTCAGCAGCAGAACCTTCTTACATTCTTCTTTGTTGATTTGTTAGTGCTCTTGAGTGATAAAAATCACGATTTTCATAATAAGTGGAGTTAGCAAAGTATGTTTGGAATTTGAAAGAAGTGTTGAGCTCATGGTGTGCATCTCATTCCAGTTCAACAGCCTTTTGCAAGCCAAGGAAAGGCTCAAATGCAAAGTACAAATTTTTCCTTGTCCTTCACAAGTGCCTGACAGCCCTGATCCCTTTGAGGCTGGGGCACATTAATTCCCTTGTAGTGCCAGTCCTGGCTGTGCTGTGGGCACTGAGTCTTCTTGGTACACTGACATTAGCAGTGACATTAGCTGAGGTCACTAGAATTGCAAAAATGCAGAAAAGAAGTCATTGTGTTAACCCTGGCAGGTAAAAGGGCATGAAGGCTCTGGTTTTGCTGTTCTTTAGATGTCTGAGCATTTCTGTGCGCAGTGCTTCCCCACAACATGACAGGTCAGTGTGCTGTGTGTTTGGGCAGCAATGCAGCATTATTTCACACAGCAAATGACACCAGGAAAGGACAGGGAATACTGTGGGTGGTTCATCACAGGTTCAGGAGGTGCATGTGCAATTCTTGTTCTTCTGTAAATCAACTTCTGTGATCCTGTGCAATTCCTTTATCTTTTCAAAGCCTGGCTTCACACTTGCACTAGTGCTTTCTGCTCCTCTCTCCTAGTCTTTGCACGTCTGGCTGAGCCAAATGTTGTTGAATGTGAAAGTGAGCTTCAGATATATATGATTTTTTCATGCACCTCATACAAGGCATGCCTTCCTCTAGGCACTGCTGTAGTACAAATTATCGCTAATAATAATAATATGTTCTTTGCAAAGAGACTTAATTCCATAATTATATGGCAATTATATAAGGAAAAGTGAGTAGTCTGAATAGGTGTCATTGTGTCCTGGCTAGAAAAGAATTTCTGAGACTGCAGAGCTCTCCTTTTCTGGCACAGGAGATGCTCAGGTAGGAATGATCCATAGCCCACACCATACGAGGGCTGAAGTGGGAGAATTCATGTGGATTTGGTCTGAATTAGGGGTGTTTGCATCACACATCTGCCTCTCAGGAATAAATTGAAGAACAAGGAGCATCAAGAACCACATTGAGGTTCAGCAAATTGAGCAGAGAAGAAATGTTCACCCACCAGTCAAGAAGCAAAAAAAAAAAATGCAGATGAAGAAAGATCACCAGCATCTCTGGGTTTGTGTCCCCTTCAGAGAAGTTACCTGGCATCAGTAAACCATAATTCAGAAGCTGAAAGAGTTTCCAGTGTGAAGACAGGGAACATCAACCAATAATACTGAATTGAACCATAATTCTGTAAACAAGTAGCCCTGTGGTAGAATAAAAAAAAAATAAAATACAATAAAATGGACTTCTACCAGGCTTTTCACTAAATCAAATAAACTTTGACTATCCACTGTGATATTTATTGTCACAAGACAGATGGTGTTGACACAGTATGCAATTACTGAGACAGGTTTTCTTGGCCAAGACAAACATTTTAATTGAAGAGAAAATAAATGCAATTTTCATTTCTTTTTGAGCTGCAGTTGTTTGAAATCCAGTGGGGAAAAATAATTATCTCATTACTGTTATTGCCTGCTCCTTTTCCAAAGTGGCAAAAAGGCATTCAAAATCTGAAAAATCCAAGCAGCACCAATGCTCCCTCCTGTTTCCTGTATTCCTGGATTGCAGCAGTGATGACAGTCAGATATGGCATGAGAAGGGTGTGGAAAATGGAATCAGATCATACCCAGCCCTGCCTTCGAACACAAGGAGCTTCACCTGCGCTCCAAGGGAAGATCTAGGAAACCTGGCAGAGGAAGCTAACACATCTGGAGTGCTTTGGCTGCCATGCAAAATTTGAAAAATGCATAACCCTGTTGCAAAACTTGTGCATTGTAACAACCAACTTTCTTAAATTCTACTTCCTTAAATTCTATTATTTTCTGAAATTGTCTCTGGACTTCTATTAAACATACTTCTTGATACCTTATTTTATCGAACCCTCCAGGATTTTCCAGTCAAAGGAACATACTCTCCTCAAAAAAAAAAAAAAAAAAAAAAAAAAAAAAAAAAAGATGTGGACCTGCAGCTCATAATCCCCTTGGCTGCTCTGCTCTGATCCCAGAGAAAGCCTTTCAGAGTGTACTGAAAAAGAAACTCAGGGATGCTTTTCTCACACTCTAATGAGACAGGGCAGACTCACAGAGATGCCCTAAGTGAAGCCCCATAATCAGATGCATCAGTTTATAGGTTTATCGCGCTGCTCTGAGGCTGTTGTGCTCTTGCTGCCCTCTGAGGCTGTGCTGGGGAGGGGCACATGGAGCTGTCCCTGCTGCAGGGATTCCTGGTGAGGCAGCATCCTGCCACGTCCCGTCTGGCAGCACCTGACAGGATTCCAGTTGGAGCTTGCACTTGCAGTCAAAGGCTTTCAAGTTTGATCCCTTCAAACCTCTGAAGTTCACCCGTACAATTACCTGTGCTGTTCAAAGCAACCCAGGGCTTAGATGGAAATAAAGAGCACCAAAGGATTTCCCAGGGTGCTCTTGGAAACGTGGAGGGGAAAAAAGAAAGAAAGAAAAAAAAAAAGACAGAAAAGAGGAGCTACATTAAACCTTGAATTTCTTGAAGTGGTGGCAGTTCATTTGACATTAAAAGGCCAAATTCTGCTCTCAGAGGGTGCAGACAGCTGGAGCTGTGCAGAGCCAGGAGTCCTGACTGTTCCACACGCCAGGGAAGGATGTCCTTCAGGATCCCTGCTTACCTGGAGAGTGGGATTGCCCTAAAGAGCCCCGAGGACCTTTGCTGGCCAGCAGACACCCCTGTCTCAAAGTGTCTGTCACATTTTCACCTGGAGACAGCACCCCCATAGAATGCAGGCTCTGACAGACTCCAGTTCACTGTGTTATTAGAGACAGATTGGTCCAAAAATAACTATTTATAGGACAAACCATATACTATATAATAAGAAGCACTTTTTCCTTTAAAATTGCTAACAATGTACTACAGATTTTAAATATTGCCTACACCTTATGTCCTTCCTAGCTTTATCTGTCCCGTTTCCAGCTTTGACCTTACTTCCTGCATTTCTCTCTCTATCTTTTTTTTTTTTTTCTTCCTAATTAGAGATATTTGTATTTCTTAGGAGGTCATCTGATCTTGCTGCTTATTTCCCACTTGGATCAAAACTCTTATAAAAAAAGTTTAAGCTTTTAAAACACATTTTACAAGATACCTATATATATAACTAACCTCTCAGGATCAGTCTTGACCTACATCTTTTTATTCTATCATAATAGGCTTATCTTTACCTGATGCTTAAAATATTCTTTTCACCTGAGTGATTCTGTCATTTACAGTTTCTTTCTCTTTCTGCCTCTTAAAAAAACATTACAAGGAAAAGAAAAATCCTCTATTGGATACAGCCTGTTTGCACTGGGCACACATGTTTATGAAACAGATAAGACCTTTGTGTGTCAGGTAGGTGGTGGCACTAAAAGCTTTATATATCACGACATCAAAGCAGCCAGGAGATGAAAGAGCATATTTTTGCATCATAAACAATATTTACATATTGTGATATTCCAAGAATCTTTCATTTAAACAGGTGGAAAAACAGGGAAGCAAGCACACATGTAAAGCAAATTCTTACTTGTGGTTGATGATTAAATTTTATATGGCTTTGATATAACCACTGCAATTAAGTGCAGTGATGAGCAAGGACTTGTTTTGCTCTTTATAGGGTACACATTGTTTACTAATCCCTGGTTCATACGATAAATCCATCATCATCTGGGCACAGCTGCAAGTAAAATTTTAAAAGGACAATTTTTACCCCTCTGGAACAAATTTCAGACTTTTTAACCCTCCTGTGCACCCTCTATCTCTTCCTCCCCTCCCTCCTTGAAATGTGCTATTCTTAAAAAGAGGCAACTTTTATATATTCAGACTTTCTGGATGCTGGTGGCTATTTTTTAAGAAAAATACTTCTGTTTGTTGAGCACCAGATAGCACAAATGCAACATAAACAGAGGCTGCAGGTTCATTTACCATTGCAGTCAAAGGTGGCTGTTAAAAACTGAAACATTCTCAATCACTGCAAATCAACACACTGCAATTTCCACTTTTCCTGATTTTGAGCATTCATCACCACTTGCTCTTCACCCTTGAAAAGAAGGGCAAAAAGACAAATTACTTTAATTAGGAATTAGTTATGAGAGAATGAGGTGTTCTAATTATATCTAGAACCTCTTAAATAGTTTCACTCAGGCTTATTTGATTTCTTAATTACTGAAAGAGAAAGGCTGCACACCAATTGCACCAGTTTTTGAAAACAGAAATGCTGTCTTTCATCTGATATTATGGATTATTCTACAATGAACAGTAGTAAGGCAATAACACCTCCAAGACAGCACATACATTAACACAGGGTAATTTTTTTTTGTTGAAACATTCTTCCATATCTCAAAATACATAATTTTATACACTATGGTGTGAAACCATAGATGTGACAGGCTGTAATGATTTATTTATGAGACATTATTCTTTGATGCAAGAATACATTAGGTTATAGATCCTATTTCCACAAATATAATGTGTCATGCACTACATCTGAGCTCCAGTAAGATATTGTAGGCTGTGAGGTTCACTTTGTATAAATAAAACTGTGTAGAAATATATATTTTATGACTAAATCAACAGCCAAAGTTGTGCAACAGTCTCCCTTTCATCAGATCCTTCAAAACATATTTTTCTCAGATCCATGTGAAAATATGTATCAAACTGGAGAGAGGGTCTAGGAGAGTGTGACAGGGACAGTATTTGATTATGAATGGTTTGAATACTGTTCTTTGTTGTGGCTGTTGAATGTATCTATTTTATCTAGTTCAGGACTTCTTAGATTATTCTAAAAATAACTATTGTGGCTTTTAGCATCATTTTTTTCAACTATACCTGCTCTTGTCCTAATAAGATTACTACAACTGGACCAGAGAGCGCAGCTGAAATTTTAAACCTCTCTGAAAGGGGCTTTCATTATTCTATTTTTTTTTCCTTCCTAAGTTCTCTTACTGATGGAAGAGTCCCCAGAAGTCCTGGTGATGGTTGGACTCCTCTCCCAGCAAAAGCACCAGGCAGCTTGTACCACATCTGCTCTGGCCAGATTAGGACTTGATGGCCAGTGCCTCTGAGGTGGAGTGTGAGGAGAGGCTGCAAGGTCCTTGCATCTCCTGTCTCCAGTAATATTCCTGTTTGAGCAGTGCCTCTGGCAGATGGAAAATCTCATAGGAAAATGAGATTTTGCCATGAGATTTTGTGTGAGGGAAAGAAAAAAGGGGTTGGGAAAAGGTCAGGCACACCATGCAACTTGCAGAAATTCTTCAAAATATTTCGAAAATTTTTTTGGAAGGTGTGATGAATTCAGGATTCAGGATCAAGCCCACACTTACTTAAAAAAATCTCTTAGCAATTAATTTTCTTTTTATGCATGTACAATGCTTCAGGCTCTCCTTGTGATAGAGCAGCAGGATTCAAGGGGTGTCAAGATCAGCTGCTTACTTTCTTTACCACCAGTTGTGATGAGCAATATGTGCAAAAGGAGACATGTTTATTATCAACCTTAACACAAAATACTATTTATTCTTTTGACATATCTAATTGCAGCCACTGATTCCCAGTGGGGTACGTTTATGCAGCAAATGTCTAGGCTTTAGAAAAACAGATATCCATAATAAAAGAGGGGGAAGGGTTCCCAGTTCTTTAGAGGAACTCATGGAGTATAAAAAGCTGGTGAAACCAAAGCCTACAGTTGCACAGGAGAAAGAACTGCAAGGCAACACAGTCAGGAGAGGATGAGGGATTTGTAGCAGCCCTGAGAGGGAGACTGACCTACAGGTAAAAACCTGGAGCTGATTATAAACAAGGGCCAGAGCAGCAGAAAAAGACAGATGAGTGTCAGGTGTGTGGCACATGTGCATGTGCTGGGTCTGCAGGTGGGCGTAAGAGCTGAAAATGTATTGCTTTATTTCATTCCATGAAAAAAATTATTCTTAAAACTAAATCTTTTGCAGAAGAAATCTATTTTTTTTTTCTTTAATGATTTATTAACATAATTTTTTCATTTGCCTTCAAAATGGCTTGATTTTTAAATGCAAGTAAATGCATAGGAAAATATCAGTTATAAAAAGAGCACTGAAATATGCCATAGACTTCAAATAAAATATTGCATTTATTCATTATTGATTCATAAACTTCTTGCAATTTCTGGTTTTATTGCAGTTCAGACAAGAACACTTTCAAAACATAAAATATTTTCCAGATACAGGAAAATTAATTCACCTCACCGCTTTAAAAGCCAAAAAGTGAGCCAATATAAATTTGTTGTCCCTGTCAAAACCTTCCTATGATAAACATCCATTCAAACACCTCCTAGAAATGTGTCTCCAATCCTGTGGAGATTATGCTATCCATTGACTTACTTCTGAGGTCAGAGTCTCCCCGTTGCTGTTTACCTACAGACCTCATGCCTAAAACTTGTCTGCTTTCCCAATATATCAGTCAGGACAGTAAAATCTATTTCTTCCTTCTCTCTATATATATGTGTGTATGTGTGTATATGTATGTGTGTGTGTGTATATATACATATATATATATATATATCTTGCCCTACTCATATCTTTAAACTTTCATGACTTCATTAACACCACTATATTAAAAATTATGAACCTTCATGGCGCAGTTTAAATTAAAAATAACAGTAATAATTAATTGCAAACTTTTTCTAGGCAACATTCTGGGCTCCTGAGGAAACAACTGTGTTTTGTTTTTCATTTGGATACGTTTGTGTGCACATAAAGTTTCCTCTAAAAGAGGGGCATCCAAAATTTTGTGCTTGTGCTCTCTTCTCCTCCCACTCCATGGAGGAGAGAGATGGGAACAGGAAGATGTGGCTGTTGCATCTGATCCTTGTATATTTAGTGAAAAATGATCCTCTGTGAACAAAGATGTTTCTTCTACCTCGTGGAATGAGGATGATCCACTACTTGCTCCAGTCTACTTCTGCAGAAACTGCCCACATCCCCTGTGCTCAAAGCTGGGTCTGTAATGGGCAGAGGGAATTTCTCATTTAACTAAACAGAGGGACACAAATGTGTGTATTACATATATTGTACATATAATGTGCATTAAGACACCCCAGGCTGAGGGCATAGTCAGTGAGAACCTCACAGGCTGCACTTGTAGGAACCTTGGGTGTGATTCATGTCATCCCAAAGTAAATGTCTATAATGAGCCAGGCAAATTGCACCTTAAAAGCACTTATTGCTCTTCCTTGCCTATAAAGGGAACCCAGAGTGATTAGCACAGTGGTAGACTCTACTTTGTAGATGTTGAAAGATAAATGACACAAATCCCACCCTCTGCTGTACAAACATCTGAAGAATTTGCTGTAATGAAGGTGGTTTAGCTGTAGCCAGCTCTGTGTGAGGAGGTTCCTGCTGCTCTCTGGTTCCTGCTCAGCACCATCAGCTTGCAGAGGTGTCTCAGGGCACCTGTGGGTGCAGTCACAAACAGCCTTCTGCTAGGAAGAGGCCCAAATCTCATATTTTTAGAGATTATGGAAGGGATTTAATTCTTGGAACTATGTAGGACCAAGTTTGGACATTTCATTTCCAGGCAGAGATCAGAAAACAAGGACTTTTCTCCTTGAGAAATCCCGGGCAATTTCTCAGGTGAAGGAACAAATTACTAACACCTTCAGGAACTCCAGAGGCTGATGAGAACAGTCTCAACCTTACCCTAAGAAACTACCTAAAACATCTGAGCAGGGATACATCCTGTAGTTGTAGCTGGGGTCTGTGTGGATACAGTGGGTCAATCTCACCAAATAAATAGCAAAAGAGAGAAACCTTCTCACTGAGTTCCCAGCTGCTGCCTTTCAAACATCTTTAGGTATTTTGCAACGACATTTTCCCTTTTCCTTTTAAGCCTACAGTCACAAGAGGCTCTGGGATCTATTTACCAACTCCTATTTTCATCAATTTATTTTTCATTTCTCCAAGAGTTTGTACCTGGACAATCTTCCCCCTTAACTAGAGCCCTGCCAGTGACTCCCCGTGGAGGCCCTGCAATGATGTCTCTTCATTTAGATGGGGCCCTGGACAAAGAGAGACATAAGGATCTCTCTCTGGGAATGGCAGGCATTGCCTCCAGAGCATATCCCAGCTCTTGCCAGCACAATAGGTGAGAAATTTCCTCATAATAATTTTAATATCCTTCAAATGGCTGCATGGATGGATAGCAGTCCTGGAAGAATATACACTAGAGGGTAGTCAGGGAGCATGATTAGTATTGGGAACAAGTATTTTTCTTGGCATGGGACGAGCGTGCCATTTGATAGATAGTGAAACACAGCAAGAATGCTGCTCAGCAGCAGATGCCAAGCATTCTCTTGTGTGCACTGAAGAAATTTTGGTTTGTTTGGTTTGTTTTAGTTTGGTTTTGTTTTGTTTTAAAGCAGAGGGGAGGGGAGGGGGCTTCAAACCGTCTGCAAGAGCACACATGGCAGTACCTGCCTCTGTGCTGTGACCACAGCACCTGGGACCATTTTCCATCTGTGATGCTGCTTCTCCCAGCCCTGTTTATCAAGGTTAATAAACCGTTTGAAAGCAGTGACCTGGCTCTGATTTTGTTCTGCATCTCCCTGAGAGGTACAAACCTCCATCATCTTCATCCTTCACATATAAACATGCACAGCATCTCATTTCCAGATTGGCATCTTTAAGATGGAAACATTTGCAAAGAAAAAGGGAGGGTATTTCTGAGCACTTTGTGTTCTCCTTTAAATTAAAACAAATGTCTGTGTTGACAAGGTTTTGATTTGGTATGTTTTAATCCATCACCATATACTTTGGAATAAAATATTCAGATATTTAAACAAGAGATAAAATACATTAGTTATTTAATTTCTAAATAGTGTCTAGTGGGCATCCAGAGCAATGAGCTTTTTATAAATATTTCATAAGGATTTAAGGATTTTTAGTGGATGTGTATCATCTGCTTCACACTACAGACCCAGACAACTTCTTATCCAAGGTGTTGATGACTTTTAACCTATGGCATCTCAGAGCACAATTTGACATGATGCTTGCAAATGCTCCTTTGAAGTTAACGCAGCTTATGCCAAGATTGGCTCTAGCCAATGGATTGTCTTTAGCATTATAAAATATACTAGATCTGCAATAATGTATTATTGCTATATATTTACCAGCAGTATCCAATGAACTTCTATTAAACTAGCCCAGGCTGTGGAGAATGGCTCCTTGAAATCACTGTGGAAAAATATTAAGGAACCACATTACTTCCAAAACCATCACTGGGACTTCGCTATTGTACTAGCTTGCTGGCAGTACCATATTTCTTCAAAGAGGAGGAAAAAAAACCAGCTCTTGGCCCAGGAGAGGGATTGACTGAATGCCTACTCCAGTGCAACACAGCTGCTCTGAATCATCCAGGTGAAGCACTTCACTCCTGTCCTGAGTTGGCTTTCTCAGATGTGGCCCTCTCCTTGTGAGGGGATGGATAGCTTTCCTCTGAAACAGAGATTAGCGGACAAATCTGGAAAGCTAAACAAATCCTTCCTTTTGAACTAAGCCCAAGAGAAACATCTGTATGAAAGAAGAGCCATCACAAAGCTTTTCCCCCAATTCATACTCTTCTAAAGTTTGGAAACAACACTTCATTCTTTTCTTCAGGCTTGTGAAAGTAGAAGTGTTTTCTCCTCCTCTCAATTTTACACGTTCAATCATGCTACCTGCTATACTTGCAACACATCCTTCCACATCCTTTCATAAAATCTCCTCCCACCTTTCTGCAAAATTCATTCTCAGCAATGCTTCCCCTTCTTTTCCTCCAAGGTCACTGCTCTCCCAAGAATTTGCATTACCTGTGACCTGCTGTGGCATTCTTCATTTTCTTCCCATATAAGTCTGTGTGTTCCTCAAGGATACCTCCCTTGCCACACATTTCATCACTGGAGAAGGAAGCCAAAGCCCAACTGAAATTAATGGCAAAATTCCCATCAACTTCAACAGAGCCAGGATTTTGCTCAAAGTATTCAAATGAGGCCTCAGTTTGGATGTCTGTGATGCAGATATTTCTGTGTGCAAGGGCAAATCACATCTGCTGTCTGCATTTAAAGCACATTGAACAGCTAATATTTTCAGTGCTTTATTTCTAAAATAACCCATTTTGTCTGACAATGTCAAAATTTTTTATATCATGAAAAAAACCAAAAAATTAGGAAGCAAGCTAATTTATATAAGGGGTTTGGGTTTTTTCTCTTCAGCTGGCATTTATATATATATATATATATATATATTCTTTTTAAAGGTTTTTTTGCAGATATCTTATCTACATGATGCTGTTTCCTTGAGCGCCTCACACAATAAATCGAAACATGCCTCATGGTAACATGGTTGGGTATTTTTCTCTCACCCACGTACATACCTACAAAGGTTTAAAATACAACTCTTGAAAAGATTCAAGAATGAAGGGGGAAAATAATCTTATTATGCAACAATTTATTGTCCTGCCAAATGTGGGTGCCTTGGAAGCTTGAACAACCCGCCAACACACCTGTGTACATTGGCATTAAGTTAAATCAATAACAAAAAACAGGCCTGAAGCCAATTACCTGTCACATGGAGATTCATTTTAAGTGGAGATTTTACAAGCATAACTTGAATCATATCTAAGTTATAAGATAGTTCACATAAGAGATTTACAAAGATGTTTGAATTCAGAGTAATGCTTACCAAAAAGCCGTGTATAAAAGCACGTTATTAAAAAGCACTCAATTGCCATAATACCAATTGATTTTCCTTCACAGCAGAGCAATTTGCTGTAATACAGATATGAGGAAAAAATGTATTTTCTTTTCATTACTATTTCTTGTGATCAACTTCTTATATCAGATATGTCAGAAAAATGTCATTCTCTGCTTCCAATGTTTCATTGCCTTGATGCACATCCATCACATACTAAACATTTATTGCTTTGTTGTGATTTTTCAATTAGTTCTTCCAGCTCAGTTACTGTAGGTTTTAAGCTGTTCTCTGCCATCCTGTATGCTAAATACTAATGGCTTAAGATATATTCATTTATTAGCATGAATCATGGTGGATTTAAAAAAGCAATGGTTTTCACATTAAAGATGTTACTCATAAAAGCTATAACTGATATTTCACTGTGCACCCATTTTCCTGGAATCCTGAAGGCTGGTATTAAATATGATGAATCAACATCTCCTTTTGACAAACTGCTGTTTCTCCACAAGGTCACTGCATGTTGTCAGAGCAGAACTGGTTCGTGAATTTCAGGACATGCTGGGACTTGAAGCTTGGAAAGGAGGACATCATATTCCCTCCCCATAAACACTCTCCCAGCTGTCCTCCCACTCTTCCAATGTTAGCTAATTTAATAAAACTGCTATCTAACACTTTTGGAAATTTATCTTATAACGAAAACACTTCTCCACTTCTTTCGTAAGAGTTTGGGGCTGACACAGTACCCCATTAGATGTTGGTATTACTGCTTGCAAAGATGGGAAATCTTATTTTGCACTAGATTTAGGTGCCATTTTACTTTTGTGAACTGGTAAAATTTTACTTTGCTTCACTAGGAATTTAATTAAATTTAGATTAAATTAAATTTAGAACAGATATAAGGAAGAAGTTCTTCACTGTGAGGGTGGTAAGGCACTGGAACAGGTTACTTGGGGAAGATGTGGATGCCCCATCCCTGGAAGTGTTCAAGGCCATATTGGCTGGGGCTTGGAGCAACCTGGTCAGGTGGAAGGTGTCCCTGACCATGGCAGGGGACCTGGAAAAAGGTGATCTTTAAGGTCTCTTCCAATCCAAACCATTCTATGATTTTATGATTCACTTAGAAAAATAATGATGAGGCAATGTTGAAGATATGTTAAACAGGATCCCACTGCAGCAGCTGCTGCTTCTACGGAACTAAAAGATTGTTTTACCTTCTTCTGTCCATCATTTATCATAGAAGTAAGGATAAAAGCACCCAGAGAAAATGGAAATGTCAATCAGAAAGTCTCTGTACACCAGTGTCCTAACTTCCATTTTACAAGCATCATGAAAAAAGAGATCCTAATTGTAGAGATGCTATTTTTTGGGTTTTTTTTTAGCAAGAGGTGATAAGAATTTACTCCCAAGAATTAAAATTATCATAGGAAAATGGAGGAAAATGGATCTCATTCAGAAAAGACAGGGAATAGAAATATACAAAAGAGAAGTTACATTGTTTTAAGAAAATTTTACCACAATATTTCTAATGGATATAAAAATAAGAGTTTGCATTTGTGGATGAGGGGATGGAGAAGAAAAGAAGAAAAAAAGAAAAAATATGAGGAAGAAATGGCCAGCCAGTACATGCATGGTCAGGGAACAAGGGACAATGAGAGGATGTGCTGAGAAAGAGAAATCCTGGAAAGGCCTCTGGGATATACAGGAACTGGTAAGAGAGCATAGGAACAAATTCCACACAGCTTCACCATTTTAACACTGGAAATATTGCCCCAGAGTTAGACAAACTGGCCATGGGCAAAAGACAATCCTGGCTGGGTTGAACAAGAGCAGTTCCAAGACATCATGGATGAGTGAGAAGAGTGAAGTTTTAGCTGAAGATTGGGGAAAAAGAATGAGAAGAAATGATAGAAACTGCAAAGGAATGAAAGTAGGAAAAATGGGGAAAGACAGCAAAAGAAAATATCACAGACCAGAACAGTGGAAAGGAGGAGGATGAAAAATGCTCTATTATAAAATGTCACTTTTGTTCCAATGAGCAATTATTAAAAGTCTTATTTTTATTTTATTATGTATTTTATCTTATTTTCTTGTAAGTGTAGACATCCTCAGTAACTGTAGATTATCATAAAGAGTGACACTCAGGAGAATATTTCTGACTGTTTGCAAACAACTCTTTTCCCTGCCAAACCTGACTTTGTGCACTCTTTGCTCTTTTTTTTACTACAAAGGCTGTGTTGTCTAAGACTGTCTGTGTCTTTCAGGATCTTGCCCTCAAAATTTCTTTATTCTTTAATCTTTAATCCTGATTTTGAGATAAAAGAAAACAAAAATATCTAGATCCTTTATGTCATACTGACTGAGTCTTCAATACACATTTAGCATAGTGTACTTTATAAATATATATATATAATTTGAAGCTTGAAGTCACTGTCAATGATTAAATATATAGTTTAATTTCCTTGTATTAAGATACCCCAACCTCAACTCCAATTAGAGCACTTACCTGAGTTACTTTTTCTATTTCAGCTCTTAAGAGACCTAAGACGGGGCTCTGCTTTGCTGCCAGCCAAAGCATAAACCTAGAACACACAATAAAACTTTTTTCCCAAAGTTAAAGATTAAATAAAGATAAATATTTTAAAACTGATTATTGTCCAAGGAAAAGAAAAAAAATATATAAGAAAACCCTTACAGCTTCCTTTCAGAGCTTTAACACTGGAAATAATTAAAGAGCCCACACCTCACTACCAGGTACATTCTTTGAAGCCTCTATTTATTGAATGCAATAAATACTTAGGAGTTATCAGTGTCTGTTGTAACCTGGCAGTATTCTCAGAGAGAGGATTACTAATTAATTAATGGGGAACTACTGATTCAGAGCTACTTCAGAGAGTGTCCCAGTAAGAGTGTTGATAATGGTGCAAGCCAAGCAGAGGGCAGGAATTTATCCTTGAGACCCAGCTCAAAGATGGCACCGAAATGCCAACGGCTCCTTCCACCCAGCTTGGAGTTGAAAGGGCTGGGAGCTCCTGCCTCTGGAAGAAAAACCAACAGATAAAGATGCTTTAGTTCAAATATGCCAAGTGCATATGTAACCTCCCCCAGGCTAGAAAGATTTCCTCATTGTTAAACCAGACCTTGACCTCAGATATACCATAACACACCCCAGCCAGGCACAAAATGGGTTTCAACTCTTAACCTAGAGATGGCTGCTGGGCAAATGCACTGAAAATTATGGGGGAAAATGGTCATCATAATGCTTGTGGATCAGTCCACAACCCTATTTGAAATCCAAATATTCTAGCTGCTTTCTCGAAAAGTTATCAAAATCATCTTCTTAGCCTTTTGTTTGATGCTTAAAAAGTGTGTGGGATTTGAAGTGTGTTATCAGCTGCAAATAAGACATTTGCAAATATCAAATGCTCTGTGTCTGATTCCTTCTGTAAGAAGCAGGTGGTGTGGCAAAATTTTTGAGTGCAAAAACTGCATGTTGACAAACACAACTCTGCACCATAAGAGAGACTAAAAGAGGCAGAATATTTACAATGCTGTGTTTAAAAACTTGGAACTGTTTTCCAAGTTTGCCATCCCTCAAAGCATTATATATATTAATAATATGTATTTTATGTGTTTATATTTATATTTGTGTGTGTGTGTTGCACTGCAGTAGAAAAACATGTTTTTTTAAAGTGAAACTGGTATTTCATTATTCTCAGGCAGCTATGCTGGGGCACAGTATCTAGTATGAAATAGATATCACTAAGGCATGTAACATCCAGCACTCAATGGTGAAACAACAGACACTTGCATATAAAATGCCATGGAGCAAAGTTATTGCATGTTTCAATATTCTTGTTTGAGGCCACTTCTGACTTTTATGATCACCCTAATTCAAACTTAAGTAATGGAGAATGTGTCAATACAACTTTCCCTTTAAGTATTGCTGAGGAGCATGCAGGAGCCCACATGTTTGCTTAACTGGCCCTGCAACCAGCACTGCTAACAATAAAACCAGAAGTTCAAACTCAGTTCCTTGCTTTCAAGTATGCCCTTCAAACAGCAAATACCAGTTTATCACCCCCCTAAAACAAGGTGCATGTTAACCAGGAGTAAATCCAAAGTATCTACACCAAGGTGCTTAGCACACAAGATACCAATCATTTCAATGAATTTTTTAACACATGATTTCTACCAGCAGTAACAGCTACTCATGGCATATATGTGTGTGCATGTGTGAATGTGTCTCAGAGACACAGAACCTCCCCCACCCTGTGTTTTCAAGGACCATAATATACTGCCTGCTTCCTAGTGCTGCAAATACCCTTGAAGTGGAATAATGTTTAACAAAGGGCAATGCTGCGGGAAAACTGCCAAGCAGAGGAAGGGTGGGGGAAGTCAGTCAAAGCATTCTGATGAATATTTTTGTACCTCCAAAGACACAACTATTATACAAACATTGACCTATTTGTCAAGCAATCACAGTTTACTATTGCTTAAAGGTCATAGAAGTTTCCAAGATTATTAAATAATGCATGGAGCCAAAGACCAAGGATATTATTTAAACAGTGGAGGTAACTTTTGTTAGTGAAGGACAATATGATGACAATGTCCCTTTATTTTCCCTTGAAATTTTGTAGAGTTTGCAGTGTATTATAGTAATGGTCCATTTCAGCTGAAAGAGGGAACTCTGCCACGGAAATGGGGCTCAACGCTACAATAAAATATTACCTTGATTTTTTGTATACTTTTGTCAGTACATGATTTTTATTTTTTACAGGCATTTCTGTGATGTTGGGGGGTAGCAGTTTGTCCCATACATAAATGAATGCAATGATCTCTCTGTCTTTATGTTGAGGATCATGAGTCAGTGCAAAAACTGCTTTGCAACAATTCAGAGTACGTGTTGTGCACACACTGACAGGAATCAGTAGAAGTTTGTTAAACCCTTCATCTACTTAGGCTCCTGTTAAGAGATTCTTGCCCTAATAAATACTGCACCTACTGCTTCCTGGTGACTGCCGTTCCTTTAGCTCTCAGTAGGTCCTCCAGATCACCTCTTCATTGACCTCCAGAGGTGTCCAGCTCTAGCTATTCCCCAGACCCAGGAGTTCAAGGAGAATTACAGCTGCCCACATGCAGCATAGTTTTACTCCTCTGACTCATAGTCAGTCTCTGCTAAGTGACAGTCATTATCCTGTTATCATTACTCTGGAACAGAGCCACAGCTCAGGGATGAATATCTTCAGCAAAATCATATCCCAAATAGTTCATTATCAAATTATTGTTGTTCCCAGCCCAGAAACACCTCCCAATGTATTGTCCCTATACATGTGCCTTGTTGAGGGGCTGTTACACTGTGATAGTCCACAACAGCCTTCCAAGCAGGTAATCACCAGCCTCCACCAGTACCTCCCAGAACAATAAAATAAAATCCAGCAAGGCTCCCACATCCTGGGTTCTTCACCAGTTACAAAACAGAAATCAATGTGGTCCCCAAGAGGCGGATGTTTGGAGAACAATGCCTTCCCTAAATAATTCTCTCTCTTTCCTAAATAATCCTCTGCCTCTCCACACCACAGAAAACAGGTTAATCAGGGCCATCTTCAAGAATAAGACTGGGCAGTAGCAGAGTTGGTCCTTCTCACAGGAGCTGCCCCACCTGAAGCAGAGGATTGTGCCCCACAAGCATCAAGCTCCAGGTTTTGGAGCCTTTTAGGCTGAGATGAAGAAGGACATGTTCCCCCACCTCACTAAGCAAGGCCACAAGGCCACAAGGCTGTTCTGAGATCTCCATTGGGCTGGACCTGGGAACTTCACCAGAAACCACAAGCAAGATAAAAAGGGTAAACCCTTAAAAGGGTTTTTTCCATCACTGAAATAATCAATAGTTCTTTTTACATCTAAAATATGCAGCAATGCAAAATTGTAATATTGTGGAAGTGAATAAGTGCTGACAAAATTTCTGATTTAAGCTGAATACCAAGAAGAGCAGAGCCATGAATTGGGATGGATTCTAGCACCCACTGCAATATTTCTGCTTGAGGTTGCTTGGCTCCTGTTAGTTCATTTTTATAAACATTTATTTTTGGAAGAGTCACCACTAATGTTCTGCTCAATTACAAAAGTGTCAGGGTCTTCAGTGACAGATTCAAGAAGGGAAAGTAAAAGAAGAAACTTAGAGGACTAGTGAGAGTTAGAAAATTCTAGTGATATTCCTCTGCAAACCATGACTGTGAGTCTGGTCTGTTATGAAAATGTCTACAGGTCACTTAAAGTAAGATGAATGAAAATATGATCTCTTTTACATGAAAGACAGACACCTGCCAAGAAGTGTTTGGTCATGTGACAGGGCAATTGAATTTATCATCAAAACAAAATAATTATGTTACAAAAAAACACCAATAAAAAGGCGGTGTCTTTGGACAATAATTTCACATTACACAGGTAACTGGATTATGACTCTGTCATTCCAAGAGACATGATTTCAGTCATTGTCTCAAGTGATCTGTGGAACATGTAGGTACCAATAAATTGGTGAAAGTTTAGCCAGAACCATAACCTCACATCTGGCCTTAGGGCTGAAGCAAGATGCTTCAGGGGCAGGAGAAGAAAGAATACACTGTTAATGGGGCTGACAGATAAATAATTATGCCTGATAAATCCTAAATACAGCACTGAGAGTCACTTTGCTACTGAAAACTTAGTGGCATTTGAAAGGGCTTGCAGTATCTTTGTTATTCCTTATCCCAGTACAACACAAGAGGCGTATTCATTTGTATACCCTGCAGACTCCTCAAATGAACCATTGCCCAGGGCACTGTCTGCCAGACCCACCCTTGCCTTCCCTATGATCCAGGGGAGAAAAGCATGGAATGAAAGGCAGGAAGTTGATCTATCTGGATGCACCCTGATGGCACTGCAGTGGGCATGTCTATTCTGGCAGCACCATCCCAGTGTAGGCAATGCCAGGAGGAGATTCCATATCAGGTCATGGAGGCAGGAGATCCAAATTCACGGCCTCTAGCACCCAAATCCTCTCAGTCAGCACCCAGCAGCAGCATGTGGCACTGGCCCCATGCAGAAGTAAGCTCCAGTGGGTCCTACAGCTGTGCGTGGTACCTAAACCTCACACTGCTGCCAGCTCTCCTCACTGACTCATCTCAGCACAGACAGGAACATCCAGGAATGTAAACTGATGCAGGGGAATTTAATAAACCTTGAACCTACATGAAAATAAGGCTAGGCTTCTCTCATTCTTTCTTATCCTCGGTGTTCAATAAAAAATATTAAAAAAGAATTTAAAAACCCAAGCAATCTGTGGAGTATAAATCATGACTTGATAAATGTAGGTCCTTAGAAGCCAGTTGTGTAAATACAGATACACCTGCAGGCCCTGATAACCAGATTAGCAGCAACAGCTGCCAGACCACGCATCAACAACCAAGAGATATTGTTGTGTCCTGGCCAAAGAAGTTTCCAGATTGACTCTCAGGTGCTTCCCGTACATCACTGCTAGTGAGAACAATGCATCATGAAAGTAGACAATCTTCATTGATCTTGAAAACTTAACATTTTTCTCCTTGGATGTAGACAATGAGGCTTGACACTAACATTAGTTCACAGCACCTCCGTTGTACAAAGGGATTGGACTTTGTCTGCTGGCAGCTGGGAAGGATTTCTGTGAAAACAAAAAGAAAAGGGTGTCTGGATTTGGTATGACATCATATTGAAAAGCACATTCTTAGTGGATAAAAACCCAGATCAATTGATTCTTAGGTGTCCTGCCACACCTGCTCTTATTGATGATTAGAAACTAAAATTAACGTTTCTTCTTGGCAAAACTCCACTTGAATCACACAACAAAATCTGATGAGCCTTAGCACTCCTGGGAATACAAGCCAGACCCAAGAGTACACAAAGAAAAGCACAGACCTGGGAGGGGCTTGGGGAAAGGTAGCTGTTTCTGTTTGGGAAAGAAACTCTGTGTCCCTGAAAAGCTTGGAAAACAAGTCTAATGTTATTGACCATGCTTCAGCACTTCAGCACTATGCTTGCTGTTCTTTCTAGAAAATGCCACAAAATCTGGATGCTTCTGCACTGTTGGGGCTGTGGAGCTCAGCAGGATCTAACTCAGTCCCACTCCTCCTCAGGGGTGCCAGTCCCACAGGGTCTGTTAGCAGCCCCCAACACACCAAGGCATGGAGCAGGGCCAGGGATCATCCAAGGCATCCATCCAGGAGCAGAAGGACACAGGGTCAGAGAAAGATTTGGAGATTTCACTCCCATGGCATGGTTGGGAAAAGGTCTGACAGCCCCAGGCTGAGCTGAGTTGGAGCTCGTGGGCCATGGGCAGGGCTGGGTGGAGGCTGGGCTGGACCAGTAAAGTGCCCTCAGGCTCCTAACAGCTTCCTTTACAGAAAAATACTTTAAAAACTTAATAACCTGATAGACCTGATACATGTGATAATTCTCCCCCAAAAGACCCAGGCATAAACTACTCATCTGTGAACTAATCTTCCCTGATGGATGTGAGGATATAGACCAAAAAATGCATCTCATATCAGCTCTAGTGAGCCAGGTGACTGCTTTCTTGGCAAGAACACCTATTTCAACCTAAAGCAAACCCAAAATAATGCAAGTTAAAATGATGATGGGGTAGGGAAAACAAAGTGGACATCTGTTCCAAACAAAATAACTGAGACAATCCAGGACTGTGGGATGCTGGATGTCTGCTGTCTTTGCCTACAAATTCTGGAATGGTGATGCAGAAATATGGGCTCTCCTCTTTGGATGAACTTGTGTGAGGCCAATTCAGCCCTCATATTCCCAGTCAAATGTCACTTCACTGTGGATACAGTTGGAAAATAATAATTAATATTCATCATATTCAATAAAATTGCTTTATTACAAGATGCATTATGACATGTTGTAAAGACACGTAAAAAATGATTTTAAAACACTTAAAAGCTGATGCTAGCTTGTTGTGGCCTGTTGTGAAGCATTTATAAATTGGAGTACTTACAATAGTTCATGCATGTCTCTGCATGTTGGAGCAGCACATCAGAGAATTTATTTATCAGGGGAAAAAAAAAAGCCAAACTCTGCTAAGTCATTTTCATGCTTATAAAGGTTACTGTCATTTACAATTTTGCCAGATTTTATAAGGCACAACACCAGATTGTCACATGGGAGAGGCTTGCAGATTCAAGTCCTTATTCTTCCCTCTAGGGAGTGCTGGATCCAGCACATTTGGGACACAGAGGTTACGTCAAAGCCTTCCAACTCTTTGAAGGATAATTACCATACCTGCATAATCACATGGTCTGCCTTCTATGCACTCATGTTGGGGAGAGGACATTAATCTAACAAACACCCAGCGGCTGACAATTTATATATATAAATATATCACTAACAGTTCTCTATAAGATGCAGTATTCCACCTCACAGCTGCGCAAAACTCCTTGACGCACTCCCAGTCCCTCAGTGGAAAGAGCTGCACAATGATTTTCCAACCTGCCATACTAGGAAGGAATGCTCTGCTGCAGGAAATGGTGCTGTTGATTGTCACTTTCTGTTGTTTCATTAGACAATCTAGACCTCTAGTTTATTGTAGGTTATATAAGAATTACAAAAGGTAGCCAATAAATAATCCCCTAATCTCATGAATGCTCCAGTATGTTTGAAAGTACCTGTAAATATGCCTAGAGGTCATCTAAAGCAGATGTCTGGTTCAAGGGGAGGGTGTGCAAGGACATTTATGATCCAAGCAAGACTCTCTTCAGCAAACAAGCCACAAAGACAACAGTGGATGTAGGATTACCTGCAGGTCTTGGTTTAGTGGATTTAGCAGGGCTGTCTCTCTCTTCATGCTGTATCCAGAGACTGCAGTGCCATGCATCAGCAAGGTTCCTCTCTTTGGTATCTGTAAAAAGGCAGGGAAATGATCCAGCCCAATGGCACAACCCAATGGCACATACCAACTGGCCTTTTCCTGACAGCTGTCCCTCCTTTGTCAGTCCATGTTCTCAAGACTGGAAACATACAGAAATATCAGAAATACAAAAAAATTATGGATTTCCCGACAAACACAGTGAGTCCTGTGCTCTCTTTCTGTCCAGTACAGAGTGAAGACAAGGCCTCTCACATGTGAGCTCTGCTGTCTGTGCCCTTGGCTCCTTCCACCTGGGTTACCAAGGTCTGTTCTGCTGCAGCCCTTAGGAGCCTGCATCTGCTTTCAGTCTCTTTCTGCATGTAATTCCAAATATAATCTTTTCTCTCTGAACTCCCCACTTGCCCTGTGAATTTGATCTTTCATAGTGCTCTGCTGCCAGGCTGCTGAGCCGTGGACACTGCAAGGAGCTGACAGGAAGAGCACTCCTGGGTACAGCTCCAAGCATGTCCACATTCCCCAGAAAATGGAGGGACAAGAGAAGTGTTTTGATGGAGGAATTAGGGAAATTAGTGTGTAGAAACACATAAATACAAGACACAATTCTTGGTCTGCAACTAAAATCAATAGCCATATATCCTGCATTTAGATCAATTTATCTTCCCATGTTTCAGACCTATTGACAAAGCCAGTGTTGTAATACTGTGTTTTCCTAACATGTGTCCAGAAGAGCTAAGACTTCGTTAAAAAGCCATTGTCAAACAGATTTTATAAATAGAAAATAGCCCTAATAAATTTTATTACTTACTGTAAAAACAGTAACATAAACAAAGCACATTAAGCAAGTCCTTTTACCTACAGAAAATGTATCAGAACTATTTTCCTCCAAGATCTAATGAGATAAAGATTTCATTTTCAAAACAGAAGAAAATAAGTGTTTTACCTGGGGGAGATCTGACTATAAGTCAGCAATATATTTGTTGTGTTTTTTGTTTGCTAATTTTGTTTGTTTATATTTTTGTTCTATAAAGTAGCAAATTTGCCCCAGTAATAAATAAATGGAGCAAACTAGTTTTAGTACCTACTTGAAAGTAAACCTCAACTACACACTTAAACATCAAAAGATCAATTGTTGCATTTTTAAAGCAATTAAATTATTTTCTTTAATCTTTCATACTGCATAAATATTTTTGAAAACAGTAAGATGCATATATTCATGCAAAATTTAAGGAGCCATAGATCCTACTGTCAGCCTCTTCATTCCATATACTCATAACTATGACGCCTAAATAAGTTCTAAATTCAGAACCATCCCATGCAATCCTTGAAACAGCATTTTCATGGGGGGAAAGGGAGCTTTGGACTAGTGCTGCAATGAAAGCATGAAGTCACACAAGTTCTTTGAGATTCAGTTTGATATTGGCAAAATGGGAGATTAATCCCTTCCAACTGCTGAGCATATTTCTGATGTAAGAGACCATTGAAACCAAGGAGAATTCCCTCTGTGTTTGGCAGGACTCGAGCCCCTGCTGTTTAAGCAGGACAAGTGGAATTTCCCTGGCAATAACCATGCTGCCACTGCAGCAGCAGCAGACTGAGGTGGCGGGGTGAAGGATCCCAGTGTGAGTCTGCCCCAAAGGTGAATCTGTGGCCACTCCCTGGGTTCCATGGTGCAAGCACACATTGGATTGTGCTGCTGCTGGGAGTCTGCCATGCCTGAGCCCAAGCACTGAGCTCTCAGGAGCCCATGCCCTGCCTGTGCCTGCATTTCACCCTGGAAGGGTCTATAAGGGTCCATAAACTCTCTGGTTTCCCCTTTTTATGAACTGGTCAATTGCAACATGCAACACATTGCAGCAAATGCACCTTTGTGCATTTGAGTGGCTTCTTCAGCCTTCTCTGTGAAGAGAAGAGCATCCAGCCACCCTTGCCATAAGAAAGCAGCAGTAAGGGACTGGATTGGGCTTTGGTGGGACCCATCTTTTGTGCCCAGGCTTCAGCATACCCAGGAATGTTGTAGCTCATCACTGAGACTGCACTCACACCACTTGTTGAGACTCTCTATTAGTTAGAGTGCAGCTTCTCCCTGCAGTTCCAGTCCCAAGCTACCCTGCATCCACTGACCTGAATCAAGGGAAGAGCCATGGTGAAATGGTCAGCAACATCTGTTTTAACAGAGTGTTAAAACACTCTTAGATGTGTCAAATTCATATGCAGTGTACCGAGTTTATTTTTGCTGAGGTGCTCTAAGTTGTTTCACCAGCTTCTTTTATCATTACTGAGATAAATTCTGCTTAAAAGAAAGCAGTTCTTCAGCTCTGGGAGAAGAGTGTTGTCTTCCTAGCTGGGAGCTGCTGTCTACCTAATCTCTCATGGAGCTAGAAGCAGGGTGGTAAATGCACAAGCCTCTGCAACAGGAGGGACTCGTGCTGGGGACAGCAGTGAAGTAGAGGCTGAGCTTACTCAGCATCCAGATTTCCCCATAATTCCTGTGTTACTGTTAATATTCCAGATCTCCTCAAAGTCAAAATATCAGAACATCTTTGTTCTAGTGACAAAACCCCAATAGCCCAGTGAGGGGAATTCACCAATTGGAGAAATCCAAACCTGAGGTCTTTAGCTGAGAATACACTTCCCTTTCCTTTTAATTTAAACATCTTATAATTGGAAGAAAATTATTGGTAAAGAAAAAGGAATAAAGACAAATTCTGTATTCTGATGACTGAAGGAAAGGATGGCATGAAGGGAGCAGAATTTCCCTGAACTGCAGCTAGTAATAGAAGAAAAGGTGTTTCATTCTAGAAAATATTTAGGGGGGGAAAATTACTTTTTAACTTTCAGAAGACAATAATATTTTGAACTGCATATAAACAAAAATATTTGATTTTTGATCTCCATATTTTAGACAAAGGCTGCTAAGAGGAGGGAGTGATGGAGTGAGGGAGATGGGAGAAATGTTTGTTAATGTTCCAGACTTCCTAAGCACTAGAGTGAGATAAGAACCATGTTCTTATGAAAAGCCTAATGAGTAAAAGTAGAGGACATATCAGCAGAAAACAAATCAACAACTGTAAGATAATATTGTATGGGAATGAATTATCCCCTCAGGATACTACACAGCAAAGAGCAAATAACTTTTTCTTTTTATTCTTGCTAGAGATGTGTTAAAGCAGAGGTCCAAACCTTACCAAATAAAAGAAGAATGGTTTTGGAGGAGGTCTCTGTTACTTCAGTTTCTGTCTTTATCTGACCCAGCCAGGAATCCATGCTTTGCAAAATCACTGTCTATATTCAGCTTTGATTTCAGAGCTCCAGACCAACTCCTCCATCCATTCCTGTGTCCATCAGACAGGCATTTCTCTAGAATGCACTACACAGCTACACTGCAATCTCAGCTTTCCCCCAGTACTGTACTTCAGGCTGTAAATCACATCCACTATCAAACTCTCCATAAAAAGGGTTTTCAACCCAGAATGTGAACAGGTCTGTGCCTTTACTGAAATGAAAGGATAAAATTAATATTTGGAAATTCTCCAAAACATGTTTGCAGTGTTGCAAGAGGTCTGCTCCTGCCCTTGGCCTTGCCCTTGCTTTGCATGAGCCCCCTCCAGACCCACACCCCTCCTGCCCTCCCTTGAAGTTCCCTCTGCAGAGGAGAGGAGCCAGCATCACACAGTGGGGCTGGAAGGAGCCCTGTGACATCACCTGCACTATCTCCCTTCCCCAAGGTATCAAAAGAAGTAATTTAAGGGCACTCTGATAGATCAGAGATAGCCACCCAATTTGTTTGGAGAAAGTATATGAAAGCTTTCCTACTTCAGAAGACCAAAGAGCCAAGATAAACCTTTCAGGGTGATACTCCTCTTATTTCCTGGCACTTTATTGAAACTGGAAAACACAAGACCCCCTTTCTACGTAACTTTTTTGCCTCGTGTTTATTGGGGAATTGTGTAAGAAGAGAGAGGCATTGAAACATTTTAAACTTACAGAAACCATCTGTGCAAGACTGAACTTAAGGGAAGACGAAAAATCAAAAGCGGGCAGTTGTGTTCTTGTTTATCCCAATCTCACCCACCCACATGGTAGCAAAATAGGCACCATGCCGAAACTTTGTGGCAAGAGGCTATTGTGTGGGCTTAGAATAATTTAAGAATTGATTGTCAGCCTGTTTCTTGGCTTCCAGCTATGAAATAATGCTCTAACTAGAGTGTGGTACACTCAAGGACTCATTACAGACTTTAAAGCTGTCTCATTTTCAATTATGAATATTAAAAAGAAATGCTTTGAATCACTCCTGTGTTATAATTAATACTCGAGGTTTTGGGTTGGTTTGTTGGTTTTTTGAGGTCTGTTTTAAAGACGCTTTCATAGCTTATTCCTGAGTTAGTTCCCAAAAACCAAACACTGTTCCTGTTTATATCAGTGGGGAAATTCCCAGTGAAAAAACTAATCAGACCCAAGTTAATGAAAACAACACCCCCATGTAAAACAAAGCTCTAGCCTTAATCTTCTAGCATTGCCTACTTGTGTACATCCAAGACAAAATTTTATAGCCTGCGTGTTCCAACCTTAAAAAAAAAAATCCTGATTATTTATTTATGCCCTTTTTGTTTAAGAAGTTAAATCCCCAGAGCATCTCAATTTAGATCAAAAGCAAGCTACCAAACTTCACCTGGCACACCTGTGCTGTGTGATTTCTTAATTACCTGCCTAACATTCTCAGAGCTACGAGGCAGGGATGCAGGACTCGTTTAGCACACAGTCAGATCTCTGAAATGCACCTCATGTAGCAGAGCCTTTCCAGAATGCCTGAGGTGGTAACTAAATGATCCTGCATCCCCACAGACACTTGCCTCTCAGCAAATTGCTTTCTCACAGGTTTCAGAAGTCAGGGACCTATGGTGGGGTAAGAAACATGGGGGAAAATGAGGGATTTATGAGCTTCTTGAGGAAGGTTTTCCCCTATGTAACAAAAGACATTAAGTGGTTTTATGTCACTATATTTGAGCTGCCTTCCACTAAGACCAAAGATCAGGACTAGGCCTGTTACAGGTTTTTATTTCTGAGACTTGACGTTCAGCTAGCTAGGGACCAGGGCAGAGTGTGGCCACCTCTGTCTGATGCCAGGGAAGCCTCCAGCTGGAAGCCCTGGATGTGGAGAGCATTAAATCTAAAGAGACATGGCCAAAGCAGGAGAATGTAGCAGGATGAGGACAAGGCTGATTTGAGGAGACACACACCAAGCTTTTTCTGAGACAACTCTACTTGGCTACAGAATGCTTCTGCATAAAAACCCCTCTCTCATGTCAGATGTGACTCACTTTGCTCTTATGCTGGCTGGTTTCTGGCATGCCCCTTGTCTAGAGAAGGAACTTGCACACTTTGTCACAGATGAGCTCAAATCACCCATAATGTTCATTTTGCACAGGCACTGATAATTAGGGGATGTTCAGTCATGTCTTCAACCTCTCTAACACAGAGCACTTGCAGTGGTATGACCTCAGAGGGTATGTCCTGTGTGAATATTTTTGTACTTTATTAGGGGATTCGCTATAATTTCTCATTTACAGTGGCTTGGACAGTAATTAGGTATCAAACATTGCAGTTTCTTTGGCCATTTCAATAGTGTAATTTTATTAATTAGCCAAAACACTGACTCTGTTACCCTGAATGTAATTTAAACTGCCAAGAGCTGATGGTATTTCTGTTGGTACAGTGAAAATATACAGCTCTGGAAGGAAGATAAAGGTAAGTATGAGCATTTATAGCTTATACATCTTCATAGTACACAGAAGACCCAGAACCATCAGGATTCTTTACTTGAGGAGATGAGACTGATGAACAACATCCAAGTTAAATAGATGCAATAAATGTGGCAGCAGCCTTTCATCTAAAAGCAGGACATTCATTGTGGCTCAATATTAATGGAGACAGAAAACATTAAATTTTATTACAAAAATATTTGTCTTCTTATGGAAGATTTCAAGGTAAAAAAAAATTTATAATTTTATTTATCTCCTTCAAAATTAAATTTTTAGTTAAGAAGCATTTTCGCTGCCAAGAAAATTACCAAAAAATGCAAAGTCACAGCTAGGATCAGAGATACACTGAGAAGATTCTGTGCAGGACTTGTTACAAGCAAAAGAAATCTCTAGTGGTAACACCTTCCTTATATGATGCAGGAACACATGAGCCAGTAAATTTTATTTTGCAAAATCGTCCAGTATTAAAATTTCAAATAATTTTAATAAAATTATAATTGATAATAAAATCAAGGAAAGGTTCAGACTCATGAAGTTTTGGTTAATCAGATAACTTCTTAAAATTCTACATTTAATTTTAGAACTTCAGTATACTCTTGAAAACCCAACCAACAAGAGTTATTGTTCTTTGAAATGACAATCTTTTTCAAAAAATTCTGTGAGAAGTGCTAGGGCATGGAGATGTGTTTTAAAAGCAAGGCACTTCCCATCTTCCTATGTGCAATAAAAAATAACCAGAGTTATCAACAAGAAATCTATCTGCTGAAAGTTAATGAGGAACATCTGTTGGTCTACTGGGAGAAACAGTGGAAAATGGGTGGGAAATTCCAACTTTAACTACGCTGCCACTCCCACAATATTCAAGTCAACAGAAAAAAAACTGTCAGCAAAAGGTCAAAGTCATTAGTAGATATTTTTTCATCTACAGAGAGATAGATAAGACACCCATAATTTCAGAGAAATTATGTAGGATTTTCCAAAGTTCTCACGTTAATTTATTATATAAAGCAGCCTATCTTTTGGAGCAATGTTTTAAAGACTTGTGAGACTTCCATGTACCCTGGACTGTAAGTGAGCAAAGGGATCAGATTCACAAAGTACTTTAAGCTTTCACTTTAAAAAGCCTCTTAACATCAGCCAAGTCAAAATAATTGGCAGTGCCCCATAGGTTCATGATCCCAAGCCAGGGGCAAGGCACATTATCTCAGGTAACTCTCTTTCAGAGTGGGAAAAATCCTTATATTTGCAACTGTCTAACGCCATGCACATGAGCCATTGTTGCTGCTTAACTGATGAGAAGTTTGTAAGATTACCATAATTTGACTGTGACTATGAATCCTCAGATCATTCATGATCTAAGGCAAATAGATGAATGGTAATGCAAAATGCTCCCAGCATGCAGAGAAACAAGAGGTGGGTTTATGTGAAGTTCTTCAAACACATTCAGCATGTTTGTCCTGAAAGACACCTTAGAGTAAGTGTTTTAATGAGTGAGGATGAGAAATGCTGACACGCTGTGCTTCGTGATCTTGTTCAATTGAAAAGCTTTTTTTATCCACACCTTACACAAAATTTAGCTCTTCCAACCTGTAAACCAGGCTTCCATCTCAATTTTAAGTAGTATTGACTACAGTGTGATTGAGACTAAAAATGGAGAAAAATCCATTACTAGGCTTATGGTGTCCTTTCTTACCAAGCTACTTATTCAGGAAACAAATAGCATCAGCAGATACTATTTACAGGCATGACAATATATTTTCCTATCTCTGGGATGACTGTTGAAGTTTGCATCTGTAAAGATTATTCTAGATTTAAAACTCCTCTCAAAAATGTTTATGGGATTCAAATAAATAAATTCAGGGATTTTATTAAGCAGATAAACCATTCTCAATCACAAGCATTTTTGCGCAATTTTCATTTGTCAACCTTGGCTGATATCCCTACCCATCAGATATTATGGCTATTCCACAGTTCCCATCATCCCATTTTTCTGTTGATTTAGATTCTTATAAAACTGCATAAATGTGAAACTGGATTATTGTGGGATGAATACAATATGTTGAGTTGGAGAGGACCCGTCAGGACCACTGAGTCCAACTCCTGGAACTGAGCAGGACAACCCAAGAACTCAGGTTTCTTGAGCTGAGACAGGTTTGATGCTGTGACCACTCCCCTGAGGAGTGGAATTAGGTCCAATGCATAGGAGTTTCATAGGCACTGCTGGAAACACCAACTATTATTGAGATTACCCAATTATTCCCATTTTAGGGTCCCAGAGCAGATGACTTGGCTGAACACTGACGTGTCACACTTGTCTAAACTTGAAAAACCTTCTTCTGAAAACTTCAGCCAAAAGACTTCACCGACTGCCAACAACAAGACCATGGAAAAATACCTGCTTTGTCCATGTTAAAACCATGCGGCAACCTCCTTTTTTCAAAACTTTAATGCTTTGGAAAACATACTTGAATTTTGGCACTCAGATGTGGGTCATCCCTGAAACACATCCTTTATTAACTCTGTACATATCTACAAAATCTACACCAAGGAATTATTGCAGCCTTTAGAAAACCAGAGGTCACACAGGAACCATGGACTTCTGAGACCTCAGTCATTTCCTGAAGGTACATCCACAACATTGGTACTTTGGGCTGGAGATAAGGAGAGCTGACACTGCCTTGCTGCTTACAGGCTATTTCCATCCATTTTGGGGCACACTAAAGGACAGGGTTACCCATGCTTTCAACCTCCTTGGTGAAGAATATAGAAATAGGTCTCTGATTCAGAAGTGGGGGAGGAACAGGGAGAAGACAGAGGCAAATGAAGAAACTAAATCCCAGAACTGGCCAGAAACCTAAGGGCAGCCTGATGTTTGTTTCAGAAGACAAACGTGGGGAGGCCAGAGCTTAATGCCAGTAATGTGTGAAGGAGCATGCTGTGGGAGCCAGTGAGGAAGGGAACCTTGAATTATGGCTGAGAAACACATTTAAAACTAGAAGATTTGAGGGATTAAAGATGGCAGAGCAAGAAGGCTGGGACTTCCCCAGCAACAGGGAAATCTGAAGGAAACTGTGTGGCTGAGCAAAGTTAGGAGTAGCTAAATACTGCTGTCCTAGTCTCCTTTGGCACAGTGAAAGTGGAAAATCTAGAAAAATAGTATGTCAAACTTCCCTCCTGAGCATGGAGTGGAAAGCATAATTTAGCTTTGCACATTCCCTGCACATTCCCTGCTGCCCAGAAATACCTGCAAGATCCACTAACAGCTGTCCAGCCTGCCCTACAGCAAACAAGCCTCCCAGTGCTTTCAGCAGGGCACTGGTATCTGGTGATTATTAATGTTGCTACTCTATTAACTGCAGTAGCAGAGCTTTCAGTGGCCAGCACAGACTCCAGCCCTGCTGTCTCTCCTAGGACTCACTGTGACCCTGCATAATGAAATGCCTATTTTGGCAGTCTACTTTTTTTCCTCCCCCCACCCTCAAGTACGTGAAATTACACACCTCAAACTGTGTGCAAAGAATCTTGCAGTTGCAATCAGATGTGAGGAAGTGCCAGAATCAAATTGCCTCTCCAGCCCTGATTCAATCCCTTTTTTGCATAGGCATTATCTTTAATAGCATGATCATATACTGCTCCCTCCTGCTGGGCACGAGACGGACGGCGCTGATGATGGATGGGAGGATGTAACAAAGGGAGGCTGCTGCCCATGGGGTAGGAATGTCTCATAATAGCACAAAAAGAAAAGAGGATTCAGGTGCAGTGATAATGCAGTGCAGCACAGCTGTTCCCCAGGAATGACCTGGGCTGCAGGTATCTCATTGGGGAAGGGAACAGGACATAGTCACAGCTTCTCCCACTAAATCTGCTCCTAGGGCTTCGGCAGAAGAGGGAGGATGGTTTCACTGCTGCCCTTGGGAGCTGGTTGTATTTCTGCTGCTCATCCCCTATGCAAAGCAAGGCAAGCAATTTCAACCAGCTCATTCTCTCACTGTTATTAATTGTACAGCTTTGCTTGCTGGGTCCCTGGCTGGATTCTGTGGGGTCTCTGAGCTGCAGAAGTGCTGAGCACTCACAGCCAACTCCCACATAAAATATGGCTTCATTCTGGGCAAAGCCAAGCTCTAACTAGCAGAAACTGGGCACTCAAACCCAGCAAATATTGTTGGTCTGCCGTGTGCCTCACCTCAGTCAGGGTAAGGCCATATCTCATCTGTTGGACTGCTGCAGAAAAATGTCCATTCTTTTTTGTGAAACTCCCAGGCAGCACAGAGCAGAAAGCTACAGGAAAGCCTAAGAAAAATAATTATGCTGAATTCAGTACAGGAACAGGTTGGAGGGAGCAAGAGAACACTTGAGATCACACTATGAATGCCAAAAAGAAAATTAAATACCACTTGCTTATTAACAGAACATGGCACAGTCTGTGTACTGGAAGAGGAAGAGAAGTAATGGGTGCAACACACAGATCTATAATTAAGAATTGGGACCCAGTCATTACACCCAAAGTAACCAAGCTGAGATTGCAAAGGTAACCTTAATTCTGCTATTCTTTGACTTCCAAGGCTTGATTTCACAAATTAAATTATACACTTTTGATGAAGGCTGGTGTTTGGCTTTTAACTTTGTGTGTTTTATCTACAATAATAGTTTAAATAATATAATGTTTTAAAGTTACTGAAGTTTATAATTTGAATTATGATACAAAAAATATATATAAATTCTTTGAATCCAGCTCTCAGCTTCAATTGTAGCTATAATTTTTGTTTTATAATTTGTCCTAATAGCAGATCTTGCACTGTCACATGGGACACTTGAGGAACAGGATTTAAGTGAAACAGAAATCAAGTTTTGATAAAATAACATCATTTGTACTTAGAAAGAATGTGTATAACTCAAAAAAAAGTTTTATTTGATTAAGAAAATCATTAGCTATAATAATTAGAGATAATTAGAACTTCACATCCTAATCTAGTTTTTAAAAGTTGAGTAGATTAACAGATTTATTGCTTTTCCTATTTTCTATTTTTACAGCAAAAATCTGTATTATTCTGTTCCTTGCAGCTACTTTTGGCATCTAGCTTGTTAGTACACGACTTTAACTGTTGATCCTATTGAAAGAAGTACTTTTTCAGGAGTTTTTTGTCACATCATTAATATCTTCATTCAAAGATCATACATCTTTTCTTCAAATAAACCATTCAACCATACAGTAAACATCTTGTTGACCTCACTTACAAACAGGCATTGACAGCTAGTAAAAGACTGAATGATTGCACAGCACCTGCCCTAACCTTCAAGAACATTTAGCTGTATTTCATGTGCTATCACCTGTGGAGATCAGGAGAGGTGTCTGAGGACTGCCAGAAACCAAAAGTCACTCCAGGCTTCAAAAAGGGCAAAGAAGGACCCAGGGAGCTACTGGCCAGTCAGCCTCAATCCCTATGAGGTGGTGGAGCACCTTGTTCTGGGGGCCATCTCTGTCCACATGGATGACAAGGTGATTAGGCAGCATGGATTCTAAAGGTAAGTCATGCCTGACCAACGTGATTGCTTTCCATGATGAAATGACCACCTGCATGGACAAGGGAAGAGCAGTGGGTGTTTGCCTCAGCTTCAGCAAGGCTTTGACACTGTCTCTCACAACATCCTCATCCACAAACTCAGGAAGCGTGGACAGGATGAGTGGACAGTGGTGTGGATTGAGAACTGGCTGGATGGCAGATCCCAGAGGGTCGTGATCAGTGGCACAAGGTCCAGTTGGAGGCCTCTCACTGGTGGAGTCCCCAAGGCTCAAAACTGTCTCCAGTGTTGTGTAACCTGTTCATCAACAACTGGGGTGAAGGGGCAGATGCCTCCTCAGCAGGCTCACTGGTGACACAAACCCAGGACATGACACCTGTGTCACAAGGTGGGAATAATCCCCTGAGCCAGGCACTGTGCTCACCCCTCCTCTTCTTCCTCACCAGCCCGTGTGCCTTGCCTGGGGAAAGCCACATGCTGGCTCAGGCCCTGCCCTGGGGACATTGGTGCTGGCTGGGAGGAGCAGGTCAGCCTGGGCTGGCCACAGGCACCCTCTGCCTCTCCTGGCAGAGTAGTCCCTGCCAGGGTGTTGGGATCTGTAGCTTGTCGGAGTGACCCCAAGAAATGTTAGAAAGTCTCTTTTCCCAGCCCGGCACTTGAAGAAGGAGTCAGAGCTCTTCAGTTCTCAGTCTCAAGGTTGTTTATTGTTCCTTATCTATAAAATTCTTTCTCCTGTCCTGCCGAGGTCCATCCAGCAGGACAGTTCCAGGCACTCTGCCTGCCCCAGAGGTGGTGTTATGTCTTTATACTAAAAACTACACATATAATGTTTACAATTACTTTCCAATACCCATCACCTATGTTAGACAGTGAGCTTCTACTCTAAACCAATCTGTAAGTGCCAACATCACAGCAGAAGATGGAGGCCAAGAAGAAGGAGGAGAAAGGCCGGACACACCCAGTTCCCTCCATCTTGCCCCCTGAACCCCCATACCAAAAACCCCAAAATCTACTTTTCCAGCCCATGATAACTTCACTATTATTCTACCTAAATTGTTGTGGCTTGCTGATCTTCATCTAAGGTTGGTAATTTGCTCCACTGGTCATAATCAAAACCACAGGCATTTTGGGCTCTGTGCCAGGGTCTCTGAGACCTCTGGCAGGGGTCTTGGCTGCTCAGGACAGCCAGAGGGATGTCCTGGGTCCTGACACCAGGGGAGTGTCCCTGGCACAGAAGTTGTTGGTGGTGTGTCTGTTGTAGGTCAGGTAGCCTGAGGCCACTGTGCTCAGCAGCTTCAGCATGTCCAGACTGTCCTCTGGTGCCACATCTGTCCGTAGGGTGGGGATGACAGAGACAAAAAAATAATATTTTAACTCCCTTCCTATACACAGAGCGTTAATGCCCAAGCTTAGCAGAAGTGGTTTCCTGCAGACCTGTTAGATGTCATCACCCTCCACTACTCAGATTTGTTTTGGCTTTTAAGCATTTCTCTAATTCTTTTTACAAGGAAACAAAATCTGATCCTTCATAAAATGTCAGCTGTTAGGATGAAGCTGCATCTACACTAAGAGGAAATTAATAGCAAATGTTTATCCAGGCTACTGGTGGGTGTGTGGTGGTTTCCCTGCCTGCAGCCAGTCCAGGATTTCAGTTTTTATGACCTGTGGCTGCTAAAACTTGGCTTTTCAGATGACCTATGCATAAGTATATATATATTCCTTCAGCCCACTGCAGTTACTAGGATAAAAGATGTACCTTAATCCTCTTTGACCGTGGCCAGACCTTCTCTGAAGAAATGGTGGTGACAGCTCTTAGCATCTCTGCAGCTGCTTGTGCCAACTTTGCTCATCATTATCACCCCCTGAACAGTTCTGCAAGGCAGAATGAGGAAAGGCATCTTTTATCATTTTAGACAGATGCAAACTGCACATCAAGAACGCTTCAGGCTTCTCCAAAACCCTTCAGAGCAAGAGTTTGGGTAGATGAAGTCCATTCCTGACATCTCATATCAGACTATCACAATAAAAGCAAGGCACACAAACCCACCCACTGCTTCTTTAAACTGTAGATGTGGGTTTGTCAACCTGAATTAGAGTTTTACTCTTAGTGAAGTCAGCACTGCTTTGGGGTTAAAATTTAAATGGTTTGCTAAAATTGAAATGGTTTGAAGAAGATATCTGTTGGAGGGAGGGATTAGATAATTCTGTAAATTTTTAATGCACAAGGATTCATTCAGGACCTTATTTTGGACACAGGTAATGGCAATGAAAGGCAGAGAACATAACAGAGAAATGAAATTTTGATCAATTTTGTGTATGATGTAAAGCACTGTTGCCTCCACTGTCTACTTCCCAACAAGCTGCTACTTCTTTCTAAGCTGAGAAACTTGAATAATTAGCTAACACTCCTTTCTGCCACAATTTTTCACATCCATGAAAATGTCTAGCAAAAAAATACCCTGAAAGGATCCACAGCAGAGAACAGACAGGCCCAGCAGGGTATTTGTATCCTTTGAATAAGGCAATCAAACTTCCATCCTCCTGTGTCCTCCCTTTCCCCTGCTCAGCTGGCATGGCTGAAATATTAGAGGCAGTCTCATCAAAACAATCTGAAAGGAAAGTCAGGATCCTTTCAAAGCCCAGAAATATTACTGGAAGCACAGAGAGCTCATCTTTACAAAAATTATTAGATATCAAGTTTCCTTCCTGCAAAAAGGTTAAAGGCCCTACATCCAATTAATACTATGTATCTACTTCAGTCCAAGACATAATTTAATTGTGACTATACTTTATTGTACCCCAGTCACTTCTAGACTATAACTACTGTGGCTGTGTTTTTATTTTATCCTAAGTATGTCTTTGGCCTAAGTGTGATTATCTTTGGGTTTATTTTGGAGCTTCTTAAATAAACTCTGCAAAAGCAGCACTTGTATTGCCACATATATGAATGTTTGTGGATTTTATGAATGTTTGTTGTGTGAGGTGTGTATTTAGAAAGAGGAACAAAATCAAATTTTTTTTACTGATTTAAGAATAAATTTTAAAGGAGAACTGCCTTGAGTGAGAGTATCACCCTTTTTAAAAATTATTTTTTCTCTTTTAGAGCAAACAATATAGTGGTTGTAACTACAGCTTCCAGCAGTCCTTGGCTGCTTCTAAATGCAGGGCAGGCTTCTCTTGGTGAGAGTTTTACCATTAGCTTCATTAGGAGTAAGGACAGACCTGTATAATGAGCTGGAATGTAACACCTCACTTTTTTTAAAAAAAGAGGATTAGGTGGAGAGAAATTGCAAGGCAGTTTGATCTTTGGCACTGACAATCAACCTCTAGGACTGTAAAACACCCTCAGAGTCACAATTCCCCATTTCCATGTCTCCCCATTCCTGGGGGGGCTCAGCAGTGCCATGGCCCGAGCCAGGAGAAGACCTGGCTGAACCTCTCTGAACCCTGTCTGAGGGACCAAGTATTGACCAAGTATTGACCCAGTATTGACCAAAGATTGACCAAAGATTGACCAAATATTGACAAGTTTGCAGGAGCTCAGCTGCTCCCAGTCTTCACTGGCCCCTTCTTCCCCCAGTGGGAAGGAATGAGTGGTGCTAACCCGGACCCTGAGTCAGGATAGGGTTTGTGAAGAGGAGTGAGTGTCTTGGCTTTGTCTCACCTCCTCATCCAAAGGGACTCACACAAAGTGGCTTATGTCCCCAAGCCTCAGCTCCCACCCTATACAACTCCCACAGCTTCGTCCTGAATCCTTTTCTTTCCAGAGGAGCATTTATAGGCTGTAAACCACAGGACTGAGTCTTGGAACATCCAGTCTCAACAGTCAATTCCAGCAACAAACCTGGTGACATTTGGCAAATCTTCGGAAAACAGGTGAAAGTCTAAATCTGTCTCTGTCTGTTGCCAGTGGCAGCTGCATTTCCAGACCATGGGGTCATTGCTCTTTCTGTGTCACCCCTGGGCAGAGGGGAGCCCTGGCACAGCCCTGCTCTCACCTGTGACCTGCAGGGCCAGCTTCCCAAGACCATGAGGAGAGAGGACATTCAGGTGAATGCAAGAACCTGAGGTATTTTTCCTTTCCTAAAGCATAGTGATTGTTTGTGTCTATCAATTATCGCTTGTATGTATCCATAAATTCCTGTTCCCTTCTCCAGGCAAACTAGGGGAGATGAAAAACCCCAATTCCAAAAGCAAGCCCTTGATACATTTTACTCTTTCTATGCAGCTCCACGGGCCACACTGGAGCTCAATTTTAATGGCACAGCCCCATGGCTTGTGCATTCCAATATTCTGGATCTTTTTATGTATTCTCTGTGATGTCTCCATAGCATAACAGGGTTTGTAAAACCTACACATACTGAAAAAAATACAGTATTTACAATTCATTCCTTTGGCAGTTCCCAAGCTCCAACACTAAAAGGAGAGATATAAAAAGCAGGTGTTCATGAACCATGGCATGGAAAATATTGTGTGGAAAAGGATATGTGTTAATCTCCAAATAAGGTGCCATACTTTTATAACCCAAGAAAATGTTAAAGTAAGTTTAAACTTTACCACAAAGTTCACCTTGCTTATTTACTGTGCAAGGTGATATAGCACTTCTGTGTGAGCCATAAAGATAAATTGTGTTTTAAGGCAGGACTATGACAATTACAATGTGGATAGAACAGTCCCTTCCCCTTGAAGCGTTCCCTTTTTTCTTATCATTCCACATATAATCTAGAAATGGGAACATTGACAGCAGTACAGACTTACAAGAGGTTGAGGCTGAAGGAAATAGACCTCTTTTACTCTCCCACATTATACACGTCCTGCTTGTATTTGAGCAAATTGTTTAACAGTTCCCATTGTTCCCTGGAGACAGCACGTAAATAATTATAAATCTTATTAATACCTCTACGAAAGTGCACTTTGATTACCCCAAATTAGCCGTGTCATTCCTGGAATTTATTATTGTGTTCATGTATAATATGTACTGTGTATTTATGGTTAAGGAAAAAAAAAAAAAAACAACAAATCAAACTGAAATTTTTGGCATGGTACTTTTGAGTCTCCATGGTCAGAAATGGTGGTCGATGGTGTCTTGGTGGGTTTTGGAGATTTTCATTTGCAGGAAGGGAGATATGTTAAATCTTGGAGGGGGGGGGGGGAATAGGTAAACCTAGTAAAATATGAGTTTTATGTATTTTTCTATTTTTCCAGGGTGTTTTTATGGCAGTTCAGGTGGGAGTGGAGCAGGGCAGGCGGCGGCGGTGGATGTCCCCGGAATTAAAGGCGCAGCGCCATCTGCTGCGCGCTCCGGGGCGCCGCTCCCGCCGGGAGCCGCTCCCGGGAAACCAGTAACCCTCCCATGGCCACAGCCGCCTCCAGCACCCTCCTTCACCCCCATCATCCCGGGATAAATCATCCTTGGCAGGCAGGCAAGAGTCAGCATCACCCGCGCTGGGGTGAGGGGAGCGCCGGGGCGCACGGCCGGAGCCGGGAGCGCGTCCAGGATCGCATCCAGGACCCCTGATTTGTAACGCTGCCCGGAAAGAGGCAGGAGCTCGGGGCTCGAGGTTCACCAGCAGTGCGGCAGCTGGGAAAATTTATTATTGCTGCCAGAAAGCCTAAGGAGTGGGGAGTGTCCAGTGAAATTAAGATATGGCAAAATCAAAACTGGCACGAGAGAATTTTTCACCTATTCTGCCTGCAGAACTGACTGTGAAAGAACATCCCCCAGGCTGACAACTTAGTAAAATTCATTAAATTTTCAGATAGTTCTGGGGTCAGAACTTTTCAGAGCAACCATTTTTACTGACGAATATGGAAAGGTCTGGTAATCCCAAGCTTTCAAGTTTAAAACATTCTCTGGTGTGCAGAAAGTAGGATGTGCTGAAATGTTGGATAAAGTAGATTATCCTACATCTGTGAGGAACCATCCCTTTCCTTAATACCACCTAATCCTACCTGGAGCAGCATCAAGATCCTGTGATTTTGGAGGAATTTTCTTGCTGTTACAAGAGAGAGGGCCAGCTTTCCATTCTGCCACAGATTTCCCATGTAATCTTGGGCAAGACACTTGGGGTGCAGTTAAATGTTCTTGCTGATCTGGTGGGGCACATTGCCACAAAAGGACACCTCCTTCTCCTTTCCCCCCTAACACATTGTGTCAGAAATTCTCACTTTCTGATGGGCAGTTACATTTCACCAAACTAGAAGAAATCTACGGGAATCCAGAGTGCAGAAGAAATCAGAAGTGAGCTTTCCAGAAGAAATGAACTTGCAAATTCAAGCTACAATTTAATGACACAGGAGGTCATTAAATTGTAGCTCATTGCCACCAAAATAGAGATACCACTTCCTCAGCCAGTCCCTCATCCTTTCTCACTGCTGTTATTAATTTGGCTCCACTTCTGGTGTCGCTGACCCTTTGAGCCAGCTCAACTCATGGCAGAAAATAAACTCTACAAGAAAACAAACAACAACAACAAAAAAAAAACCCTTCTGCTGGGTTAATGAGTTTTAACTGGTTTATAGCAAAATCTAACTGTCCCAAGGCTGGTGTCAAAGCAGTGGGAGTGACAAAAAAGGGCAATAGGGAAAAATTAGTAAAGATAGAAGGTGTTGGGAAATTACCTCTCCTTTTGATCAGTTCTTCAGCTCTGTTTAGTTGCTCACAAATCCAAGCCCAAGCTGTCATCTCACAGTTAACAATCATCAAATGGCCACGTGCCATGAAAATAGGAGCATAAAAATCACTCATATCAGTTTCCTGATTCCTTCTCTCCTCTACTTTTGACTTATCTCATTTGCTTTCTTATTATACAATATTAGGCTTAAATATATCCGAAAAGTGTTCTGGAAAATGTAATTATTTTCCTCTCAGTAGGGTTTTTTATGAGTATTAATAAGGTAAATGTAACCAAATTCACTTAAAACTGAAGGATTGAGCCTTGCCACTGTGTTGACACATAACCAAATTCAGATTCATTCTAATGATCTGCTGATGGAGCCTACATCTCCATCTTGATCAGACAGAAAAGCATCTGAGATAAGTCTATGGAATATATTGTAATGAACTGTTAAAAATGAGTATAAGTGAATAGATGTTTCCTCACCTTTCTTCCTAGCAATATTAAATAGATAGTAGGGAGGAGAAAGAGACACAGACAAGGGTGTAAGGAGGTGTAAGGAAAAGAGTCTCTCTGGCAACTTTCCTATGTTATGGGAGATACCTAATATACATCCACCTGTGCCTCTTAACCCCAGATATAATTTATATTTCTATTTATACTGTGGCTGCCTTTGTCCTACTGTTTCATCAGGATTATTGCCCTCTCTGACAAGGCTGTGGGGCAAACTCTAAGGAGGAGACATCAGTGGCAAAACTCCCGCTGACTTCAGTGAAATCAAGATGTCAGTCTGGACACTTGGATGCCCAAGCTCCTGTAGCTCCCCTGGGGGTAAGGTTCTACTGAATAAATAATTTGTCATGGACTGGGCAGAAAGGTAATCTTGTTTTACACAAACACAAATTCTCGCATCTCAAAACTGAGCTCCCCCTACTCTAGAGCTTAATCTTTAACATCTCATTTAGTGGATCTCAATGTTTTTTCATGAAGAAAGATGCATTCCTGCCCATTATAATTTAAAAAACCCACAATAAAACTCCAAAACAAAGGGTGTAACATCATGAGTTACCTGCTGTTTTAGCCAGTATGTCCTACACATGGGCTGCCCCACTGAAATGTAAAGTACAGCCATGGGCAAAGTCTTCAAATGCTGTGACAACTCTCAAGATGGACAAAAAAGACTGACTGGAGAAGACTGGCAGTTTGCAGGGTATTAACCTGTAGTTCTCCAGAGGTTATGTGGACTTTGGGGTCCTTGAATTAACACAAGAAATCTCAAAGAAAGTTTCTTTTTTTTTTTTTTTTTATCTACTTCCTCTCCCAGTTTGAACCAGCATCAGCAGCTGAAGACCAAATCCTGGAGTTTTGGGGAAAAACGTTAGGTTGGTTTTTATTATGAGTAATAATATTTACAGTACAATAGAGCCTGGAGGCCAACAAGACTGAGATCCATTGTAGTAAATTGAAACCACTTGTCTCCAAGTAATTAAATAATTAAATTATTAAATCACATTTAGATCATCTGAAAAAAGTCCTTATTTTTATCTACACATGACACAACCAAAACTCCTCCAGTACTGGGGCAAGTGAGAGGGGAACATTTTCTGCAGAGAACTCCACGGTTGCACTCGGGGCCTTTGCCACTCTCACGTGGCTCCCTCGTGGCAACCTCCTCATCCTCCCAGTCCCTTAGAAAAACACTTTCCTGGCCAAGCCAGTCATACTGATACAAACCCGGGGTGTAGACCAGACCAGAGATAGGGAAATTTTGCTCAACAGGTGTGGCTCATTATTAGGCACTTCATGCTTTCTATTTTTACCTTAATCTCTTTGCTCTTCCCTCGGGGCTTGTGTAGTCTAGAAAAGATTTATTTTGAAACTTATTAGCTCAAGCATTTGAGCTAGCATATTTAAAATCCCTGGTTTCTGATCCTGGCTCAAAGGGTGGCTACTTTAATCTTCCCAGGGAAGATGCAGGACTCCCCTTTCCACCACTTGCGCCTTTCACAGGACCAGGGTGTCCTAACTCTTCCCTGGACCCCTCCACCTAATTAAGCCACTTTTCCATCAGCTCATATAACAGAAAATACCTTGTGCTGCTTATTCCAGGGCTTAAACAGGTGTTAATTAAAACATTTTAGCTAGCACACTTTAAAAATGCACCTTTTATCCCAGGGCTCAGATACGGGAGCAAGTTCCCGCAAGGCAGCTGAGCCCCAGCGCTGCGCAGGCGCCGGCAGCTGCCTCCAGCCCCTGCTCTCCTCTCTGGCCCCAGTCTCTGCAGTCTCCACACACACACCATCCACAAACCAACAGCCAGGCTGTATTTGCTAAGGAAAGCAGTTACCTAAATGTCCCCCAATAAATTCTCAATCCCATTTCAATTAACACATGTAAAACTCACTGTAATGTTCCCTGTGCAGCCCCTGTACTGCTCCAACATTGCCTAGGCCCAGTTTGAAGAATTTGTTATTTGCCATTAAGAGAATAACGGCACATCTGCCACCTTGATCACTGTGTTTGTATTATTATCAACTCCTGTCTGAGTGCCAAGTAATTTAATCAAACTTGAGAGAAGAAATAATAGCATTTCAGTTGAACAATGGCGTGGCCCTTTGAAAAGGCAGAGATTTGCTCTAGGGTACATTAAAAGGAGAGAAGGTCTATAAACAAAGGGTAACACTGTGAAAAATTTATCTGTCAAATCTAGCTACTTTTTTTCCCTACTTGCAAAAAAGTATCCAGCAGATTGCAACTATTATAATGTACCAGCCTTCAGCAGATATGAAGTGTAGCACATTGCTTACTTAGAAATTGCTCACAGTTTGTTCACTTGAGCATTTACACTTTCCTTTTCATGCTCTGTGATAGGTTCACAGTATATTACTTTGTTTCTCTGCTCTAACTGGACAGTCTAAAGGAAAATGCAGAGTTGTCTGGGATAAAGAAAAAGTAAAAAAAAAAATAATCATAAGAAAGAAATAGAAGGGAAGAAAAGTAAGCAAGCAAGCTGAGGACATGTTAAAATGTCTGAAAACTTTCCTTGTCATTTAGAGTGTTGGGAAAATCATTGTATCTCATTTTGCTCCCAGAGTGTTTAAACTATTGATGGAGGAAGAGAAGGCATAAGTCATATTTACAGACTGCCTGGAAAACTGTTCAGCCGGTGTAAATTCTTTGCATGTGAGTGCATGTCCATGTGCTGCGTTGTTTGCAAAGGGTGCAGTCCCTTATCCTTGGCCCTTTTGTTTGAGCAAATGCTTAAGTGCCAAGCCTTTGGCCAGAGACATCTGGAAACTGCTGCCTATCCTCCTTGCAGCACACTTCTGTAGCTAAAGCCAGTTGCCTTTCCTTTGTCTGCTGCTATCAGTGGACAGGCATGGCTAAACTAGAGTGGCTTCTTTTTTTTTTTTTTTTTTTTTTTTTTTTTTTTTTTTTGCCTCCTAGGCCTCTTTTCTTTCTGTAATTCTCCACTGTCAGCTGTGTGATACAGAACTCAAGCTCCCAGAAAATACTACCACAGGTTGTAGTTCCATCCAGGCAGATGATGACTGTGTATTGATAATAATGGAGAGAGCACAGGCTGATAATCAATAAAGAGTAGGCACTAAAATCCAGGCAGGAGTCCATATGTTCACAGCAGAGTTTCCTCTGAAAGAGAATGGAAACTCCAATAGCTCTAAACAATAAATTTATAGAAGCAATATTTGCAAAAATAATTTCAGCCTTGACAGGATGTCATGGCTGCCCTAAGCAAGTGACCAAGCAGTAATCAACTTGTGCATCCCTATTTTTTCCCCCTGCTCCTTTGATGGTGTGGGATATGATTTATGGGGGTAAGAAAGCCAAATCCTGATGTGAAAATGGTTTCAGATCATCTGTTGAGAGCAATATGAAGGTTAGAGTTTATATGACTGTTTACAAGAATGTTGTTATTACCATGCTATAAAACAGAAAGGAATGTGACCAGACTAGTACAGAACATCAAAAGAATTGTAGAGTCATTTTAATGAGTTACTAGAAACCAAGTCAGGTTCTGCTGTTTTGAGCCTATATGGTTCTATTCTGTGCAGTGGATTTAAGTCACTTAGCAACCTTAGCACAACTTGCAGCATGTTGAGGCTTGCTCCCAGCTGGGGTTTAATGCTCCCAGCATCCCCAGGTGGACAGCCTGTCCTGGCCCTCTTTGTATGCAGGAAAAGACAATCAGAGCCAAGAGCTCTGCTGCCTCTGACCTGGTGTGGACAGTGACTGCTGAGCAAGAAAGGTGAAAAGTGGGGTTTGTGTGTGTTTGCTCAGACCAATAGTTTTTAAAATTCGCTGTGTACATGTGAAAACAGCAGCACAATCAGGGCAGGAAAATCAAGCCTATGTGGATTTCATATGGAACTCATATGAAGCTACAAGGAAAGGGAAGATAAGGAGGCCATGTATAACCCATCTTTAGGGAGAAATTTAAAGACATTTTCAAAGTAAATACCAGTTCATCTAACAGTTATTTTTGCCTTAGAAAAAGCTCTGTCGTACTTGAAGCATGTTATTTGCCTGTATTTTCTGATTCCTTTTTGTTCCTAGAGATAATTATTTTTTATACCAAGATGTCACCTGCATACCAAGCACACAGTGCACCTCAGGAGCTCTAGAGTTCTTTTATTTAATGTAAAATATCCACAATGGCATTTAATTCAAAATTCACAAGTTCAGAGACATCTTGGACTGGACCATAAGATACAGTGTAGAGTCCTTTAAAGTACAAATATTGCTGTATAAAGGGTCCATGACAGGGGAGCTGGAGCTAAATGATCTTCAAGGTCCCTTCAAACCAAACTACTCTATGTTTCTAGGGTTCTCTGATACTGAAATGGGATATCAGTGAGATATTTATTGGCACTTGTTATAAAATAGAACATTTTGTTTCACTGAAGATAATATTCTGTTACATTCATGCACATTGTATGAATCTTAGAATGTAAAATTACTCTGGAAATGTAGGATTACTCTATTCTTGCATAGCTATTATGCCCTTTTTAACCTCCAGGCTGCATCCAGATTTGCATCCATCACATGCTGTTAAATTATCTGGAGAGATTTTAATACCTGTGGGGTGGAAGTTGATAGGCTTCTGAAGGAGGTGACCATCCTCCCTGGAATACAGAGCTTCACCAGCCTGTGAGGGATCCCTCCAGGAGAAGGGTCTGTGTGATTTGTTGAGAATGTGCACGAGCTAACACAGAATCACCTGCTGGGTCTTCTACAGAGGATGTGAAAATCTCCTGCTCCAAGAGAAGCTGAGAGCTTGCAAACACAAACCCCCAACTCCTTCCACCTAGGCTGTCATGCCCTGAAGGAAATTTGTGGCAATTCAACTTGTCCAAGTTGCTTCACTGGAAATATAAAGCATTAAGGAAGTGAAGTCAAACAGTGAAAGAAGAGGTGGTGGTGTTACCATTGCTGCCTTTTGCCACCTACTTATGCCAACATTTTAATTCCCCAGTAAAATTGCAAGAGAGTCTCCTTCCCTTCTTCTGGCCTTTTTAAAAGGAGAAAATGAAGGTGTTAGTCATCAAAAAAATGGGCCATATATGTGAATGTGCAGTTTCTATACCCCCTGGTTCTTGCAGACATAAGAGCTTATCCAGCCTTCCCTTTGAAGGGAGCTGGCTGGGTTATTGCTCAGATAAACACACATCTGCCCTCCTGAGGTGCTACAGCAAGAGAAAATACCAGTTAAGGTGTCTCTGAAACAAAATTTTTAAAAATTTGAAAGATTCTTAAAGATTCTTTAATTTTTTTTTAAATTAAAAACATTAAAATTTAAAGATTTCCTGGTGCTGCTTTAACATTTCTATTCTGCATTGTGTCACCAGCTCTTTTCTAGCTGCTAACGTAGGGTGGGATGGGCTGTGATGGGGAGCAGGGGTGCCCAGACAGATCACCCAAGTGGAGACTTGCTGGTACTGAAACATCTCAGTCTGGCTCTTGTTTATGAATTTGTTGCATTTGTTCTGGGATTTCAATTTACCAACAACATCTTTGGAGACTGTCGCTCTTTTTTCCATTTAAAAGCATCCAAAACAAAAGTCTCCAGTCAGCTCTCTGGGATAGACCATCCATGAACACCTCAAAAATACATAACAAATGCAGCACATCAGCTGCTTAAGCTGTTTATCAAATGGATACAGCTTTGTGTTTGCTGTGCTGTGGAATATATGTGCCACATCATTGTACACCTGGGTTACAGCAAATTAAATTTCATATTGTCGTAGATAAATACTCATATTATTAACAGTCATATTTAGGACCATGGCATTATCACAAATGTCACACAGACATTTCAAATTTCCAGTCTTCTGCTTTTAAATAAGTATGTGTTTGGTCAGTGCCTGCTTTGGGTGTTCTTTTCATTAACACACCAAATATAGCTGAAATGAAAATATTCCTTGCACTCCCTTGCTTATATACCTCTGAATTCATCCCCAAAATCAACTCAAACTCAAAATGATATCCAGGTTTCTTTTATTATGGTTTTCCAACAGTACACAAGAAATTAATCGTTCTGACTGTGAAAATCTGTCCTGGGAAGCTGCTGGAAAAGCAATTCTCCCTGACATTTGCAGCTGCCACCACTGGGAAATGTTCCCACACTGATTTTGACCTTCTGAAGTCCAGAAGCAAAAATCTCATCTCTCTCTCAGCTTGATGTTATACCATGCAAGTGTTCACAGTCTTTCCTTTGCCTTGCTGCCTGAGAAATATCAGCTGACTGGTTTAAAAAAAATCATAATTTAAATAAATTCTGTACACATTAAGTGTATAATTTTAATTATATAAAGATTCATTTATACATTCATAAAGGCAAGGATTTAAATAGTTCTGGCAAATGTTGCATGCCTTGGTGCATATATAATTTTGTGCAGGAGGATCTTCACACAAACTGTCACCCTATTGCACATCCAAGACCCAGAGCAAAGTGGCAGGATCCATGATTTCAGGCGTCCACAAATCCTTGCTGTAGTGGCAACAGATAAGACAGCACAGCAGCAGGTATTTTGGGTGGGATGTGGGATCTCAGTTTTCCAGAAGCTGTTAGCACAAAGTTCAGGAGACCCCTGTAAGTCATTTAAGAGTGAATTTCAAACCCTAAAAATTCTTTGACATGAACATCCACATGGCAGAGTCCATTAGCAACAAGCACATGAAATCTCTCCTTAGAAGCCTACTCCAATAAACTTGGATTAAATTCCTCTTAAGTGTTCTTAGGAGGCAACATCAAATCCTAGACATTATCTAATTTGAAGGTATTATACCTGGTCTGTTCCCCCCAGATAGCTGTGAGCAATACCCAGTGGAGTACCTGGGCAGATTTGCTTTCTTCCCAGCTGACAAATGTCCTGTGCCTGGGAGGAGAGCTCAGCATGCTCATCATGCAAGGAGCCACATGACTGAGACTCCTGGAGAGTTTATCAGGTCACTCAGACCTACACCACCTCTCCTGTTTGAACACCATTCCCAAAGATCTAGTCTGGACCCATTCCATGCTTGAGTCTGGGGAGGGTGGAACAAAATGATGCCTGGAGCCTAAAAAGAGAGATAAGAAGTGGGACCCCTGGGCAAGGCAGGAGGCAGCTGGAATTCCAGGGCAGGCTGGCCTGCAGCACACAGCAAAAGACCAAACCAGCTCCAGGTTTGTGGAAGCTGCAAAGGTTGGCTAAAGGCCTCTCCATGTCTGACACCAGCTCTTCTGCTGGTTCCCTGGGGTTTGCAGCAAAGGTTCCAGATGGATAAAGAAATCTCAGGCAAAGAAACTCACACATCTTTTTTTTTTTTTTAATTTACTACAGATATTTTGCTCAGCTCTGCGTGAAGCCACCCGCCCCCCACAACCACAAATATTGAATCAGGAGAGCAATTTTTCTACCACCCACATAAGATAAGGAATCAGGAGACACAAAACCTCATTATATCCAAACAAAAAACTTACAAGTAAAAACAAAAGTGTTAAGAAGTAGCTGAAAAAGTAGCTGAAGAAATTAACCTATTGTGCAATCAAATACAAATTGAATTCCAGGGTATATTTCGTTATTTGACACATCTGCTAAGTGAAATCCATGTTCAAGTTACATTTTGAAAATCATAAAATCACCATCTCTGTCACAACTATCACCTCAGTGTAATTCTACCAGTTATTTTAAGGCAGATTCCCAGCAAAGGCTTGTGAGGTGAGAGGTGGAGGTGCAGATGCACATGGCTCTACATGCTTTTCAGGCATAGTTTAGTGTGCCTCAAAAGCAAATCTCAGGGATGGATGTCCTGGGGTGAACATGCAGACAGCAGAGGTTTGTACAATCTGCAGGGTTGCAGGCCATAGTGCTTTCCTGGGGGTTTTGCACTAAATAAAGTACTAAAATAATAAATTAATTACTGCACTAACCAAGGACAACATCCTCTGCTTGTGCTTTGGCTGATACCTTCAGACTGGCACTGAGGTGAGATGCTGTGGGCTCACTTCTGCACTTCCCAGCAAAGCAGGTTTCAGGGAAAGAAAGAGTTGGCACCAGGGAAAAGTTGATTGTGGCAGTCTTTTGACATCTCACACTTTTCCTGTACTTATCCTGTAACCATCAAAACCTCTGAGACCGCACTGAAATACTTCTTGACTTGAAGCAGCCAGAAGACCAAACATCTGCCTTCCTGGCTGCAAAAAAATTCCAAAATATTCCAATGCCTCTTTCTTGAGGAGAATAAATGTATCCCTGGATAGACCCCCAGTGTCATCAACTGAGTGTGTTGACAATCAAGTCTCTTGCTCAGTAGTTCTTGCTCAAAAACAAAATTAGTTGCATCCTTCAAATCCATCCCCTTTTATCTCAAATGAACAAAAACTTTCACTTATTTTTATGCAGCAGCATAGAAAACAAGTCTAGCCATGACTCTTAAAACCAACTAATGCACACAGCTCACCTGCTTTCCCAAGCAAAGCTGGAATCTGACACACTGAGCTGCTACCTGAAAGCAGCAGCAGCCGGTAGAGCCAGTGGTGTGCTCAGAAAAGTCTGCCCCAGAGGAACATGAATTCTTCCTCTTGCTCTTTCCAATTTGTAGTTCACTCCCCTTTTGCTGTAAATTATGACCTTAAATTGCTGCATCATGCAAAATGTCATGTGAAGGCACCATTTATTTGGAGCATGGGCTCTGTAAGAGTTTGACAGGGAAGCACCACGGTGCCATTCCCAGGATTAATAACACGAGATGTTGAAATCCAGGGGGCAGTCAAAGGGGAACCTCAGCTCAGCAGCTCTGCCTCTGGATAATCCTCCCCAGGGAGTCTTGAAAGGCAGCAGAGAGCTCTGCATCATGCTGTGAGCTTGGGCCCATGATGAAAGGTGCTCTAAAAAAGTCAACTGCAAGGTCAATGTGCTTTACACCCACGTGTTGAAAAATAAGTAAGCATCAGTGTCCAATTTAGTTGTCATCACAGAGTGGGACTCCAAGGGAATGCTCTAAGCTTGTAAGGACCACACTTCTCTCCTTCCCTTTGATGTGAGCCAAGGTAATGGAGATTCTGCCAAGGTGTGACTAATTCCTTGTAACTATATTGCATAATTTTCATATACTTTTGGGAAAAAAAAAAGAAAAAGGCAGCCTTTAAGAATAGGAGGGAAAGAAACTCACCCCTGACACATTCCACAGAACACAACCAGCAGTACAAAGCAGGTTTTATTAACAGATGGTGAAAGCTCAATTTAAAAAGTACTGTGGGCATTAAAGGAGATTGTTTTATGTCTTTGACATGAATACTCAGGCTAGATGAACTATCAGGGGTTTGGTTTAAGTGAGATTAATGCTTAGTATTTGGAACCCATCCAAACTGATTAGATCTGATTGAGTAAGAGAGCACAACTTTCTATATCACTTTCAAAGTGATATGATTAGACTGTATATGTACTATCTGAAAATGTAAACATAAACAGAAGGGAAGGGAAAAATACCCTTCCCAAATTTTAAATGCAAAAAAAAATAATGATCCAACTGTATATAAATACTTACAATTTAGTTGACTATTAGAAGAGTTAGATAAGAAAAAGTGTGTTAATGACATAGAAAATAATAACAAGCCTGTGGTCTGCCCTGCTGGGAGACTCATTCATCTCCTTTGAAGTCAGTTGAAGGGTATAAGTTTGGGTGAGGAGAACTTGACTCCAAATAATTTTCATCTAGGAAGGTCAGGGAAACATGGCATTTTTCATCTGGTTCATAGATTTGCAGCCACTGGTCCTAAACAGGAACAGTTTGTAATTATTTCAAAGTACACTTTTTATGCCATAAAGAATTTACTGATTTATATATATATTTACTGACATATATATTATATACTGATATTATATATATATATTATATGTATTCAACAGTTTTGCCAAGCATACATTTATCTATGAACCAGAGGGAGACTCAGCTCCAAATTCAGGCGCCTTTATGTTGGTGCCTAGCTGTAAACTTTGTGCCCCAGCTCCAGAGCCCCATCAGATGAGCTCTTCTGGGTGCTAGTTGGTCAGTCAAATTCACTTTCTGACAGGTCCATCTAATTGCCTATGTGCAGACAAAAAAGCACCATATCATAGAAAATACTAACTCTGACACAAAATTTAGGCAGACAATCTGTTGACGTTCCTCTTCCATGTGGTGGGTAAGGGGGCACTGAGAAAGACCCCTGCTGAAATGCTGGAACCATTTCTACAGTCCACACACAGACAGCTGGAAAAGGTTCAGAGCAGGCCCACAAAAATAATTTAAGGGGTCAATTCGGAAGCCCAGAGGGCTTCGCTTTGCAAAGAAGAAATTAAATTAATCAGAGTCTACAAGTCTATAGCCTTAGAATGAGGAGATTTTTTTTCAGAAGACAATAACATAATACAAATACACATGAATGTCTAATATAGAAAGCAATGCAATATCTACCCTTACTATCTGGGTCTTAAGTTTAGGTGGTTGATAAGAAACAGTTCTGAAGCTGGCATAGACAGGAGCTCTAACCCTACTGGTCATGCCTAGAAGCAACCAGTGTCACCAGGTATCCATCAGGTGGCCAAAACATCCGTGGCAGCCCAGAGAAGAGGGACATTTGCTTTCCTCCTGGAATGTTCCACCTGCCCCAAACTGATGGCTCATGTTGGCACAAGGGACGAGTGGCAAAGCCCCACAATGCCTCTGTTGTTGTCACCAGCAGAGCTAACACATTGTCCTATCTTGCACCTACATCTCTACATCTTCCCTGATTCCCAGTTTACTCCCTGTTGAAAATACTGGTTTTCCTTTCATCTGTATACATGGAGAAATCTCACAGTCCTTTCCTGCTAGAATGAAGAGAAAGTTGCTACTGGGTCACTGAAGTTTCACAGGTTTTCACAAATCAGCTAAAACACAAAATCTGTGAATGCCTATACAAATATATGTGTATCAAGGTGTGTTTTTAAAGGTATGTGTTTTAATTACTACTAATGTATTAGTAGTAATAAATAAAGCATATTCTTTTAAGCTTCTATTAAACCAAACACATATGGTAGTTTATTTTCTGAGTTTATTTCACATTTGCTGTGGGTGAACAAGAGGAATGCATCAAACTGCAATAACTTGTCTGTCCAACCACGTTTCACAAAAGCTTTCCTGGGCCTTGGTATCAGAACTGCATGTAAAGATGTGGCAGAAAGTTTGGAATGGGCACATCACCCATGGTACACTGTGAAAGGCATCCAAAACCTTTGGGAATTCCCGGAGGAAATTTTATCTCAAATCTCATCTAAGAAAATAAGTAAATTCCCCTATGTACCATATACAAATGGGTGAGGAAAGAGAAAAAAAAAGTGAGAAAACATCACTTTACCAAGTTTTTAATCTCAGCTATAACTTTGCAAATTGTGCTGAATTTTTTTCCACTAAAGCCACTACTCATTCCCTCTAGCCAGGGGACAGCAATTTCCTTCACAAGGCCAGTCCTGCCACCAGGGCGTGTTGGGTTGGGGTGAATCATTTCACAACAGAAGCAGCCAAGTGCTGGGATCCCAGCCAGAAACCCAGGAACAACATTTTTCAAGAAGCAACAGCTTTCATCTTTAGCAGCAGTGGGCAGCACTCAGAAAAGCTCCTCAGCAATAGTCAAGGTCAGGGCATTGCCTTCCACTCAGTCTTTGGTCAATTATTTCCCTACACTAAGAGAACAAACAAACAAACAAACAAAAAAGGCTATTTGTGCACTGTTTGGCCTGTGCTATGGATTTGTCACGGGACAGCTCTGAATTCCCACATGCTGAGATCCATAAGCAAAACGACAGAACAGGAGTCAAAGTGCAGGCTCTGTGGTCAGAAGCTGCTGTATCTCCCAGCTCCACAGTGTACCAAGCACTTGTTGCACTTATCATCCAGAAGGAACAGCACAAATTAAATGGGGAGAGAAACAGATACCCTGATCTGATGCAGAGGCATTCCTGGATATCTCAAATAAGTTGGAGACCTGGTGAGGATTGAAGGCAGTACAATGGATCACAAGTTTTATGCAAGTTGAAGAGGTCTCCATTTGACAGCACTCTTTAATAGGCAAGAGGCAGTTGAGGAATGCAGTGTAGTCCCATGGTTTCTTAATGAAAAAAAAGAATAACAAATGCTGAAAAACGCTGCCAAACAACAAAGCTTACATTTTATACACGCTCATCAATTTAACCCTAAAACCTTAAAAGCCTCAGGGTGATCCCAACGCCTTTAATACCAAAGGCCCTAACTATGCCACAGATCAAGCACCAAGCCCAAGCCTGCTTTGTCTAGAAAGATGAAAGCACACTCAAACAGGTGAAGGCTTCTTTGGAATCATCACCTGCAATTAAGCAAAGGAAAACTAAGAGGAGAAGAGGTAAGCTGAACTTGCTTTAAAAAGACACCACGGGAGCAGGTGGATGCTTGCTAAGGATAGCTGTGGTGTCTGCTGTCATTCTTTCACCAAATGATGTGCATTCATTGGGATTTCCTGCACATTAACAACAGATCACTTGGTGGGAAAGTTGGGTAGGTGCTGCAAAAGCAAAAGCAAAAAAAAAAATCCTTTTTCTTTTTTTTTTTCCCCCCTGTATATCATTCTGGGAAGACTGCTCCTGCCAAGCTGCTGTGGATAGCAATACCAGGTCTGTCTGAACAAAGCAGTGCCACAGAACATTTCATTTTGGGATGTGGATGATAATTCATCATTCTTTTTTACCTTAAATAATTTTTAAATAACTAAACATTTAGTTTAAAACAGAGTATGTAGAAATGTAATGTTTTCCTTCAAAACCCAGCTTCTAAAGTAATACTCTCAATTATTATTTTTGGAAGACAGGAAGCTTTTAGCTATTGCTGCCAAGATAAAAATCTTGCAAATGTAAGTAAAGGAGTAAACACCAGAATTTAAATTTAAACAAGGCTCTAGTTTTCTTACTACTGTTGCATAAATACTCCAAGTCACAATAAAATTAGAATTACGTGTAACAAGAGAGAAAGGAAAGAGGAAGACTGACACACCAGCATGCAGATCTTTGTAGCTGTAATATTCTTCACGTTCTGCATTTGGAAGGCACTTTACACAGTCCCTGAGGACAGATAAGGATAAACTGATAATGCTATTAATGCTATTAATAATAGTACTAATTAGGTTCATAATGAGCATTGTAAAATCCATGATAACATTTTGGGTGTTGTTAATTGTTTTAAAGCTTTGCAGAATGATGTTATCCATGTGACTTAATTAATTTCATGTATGTATGTACAGTCTACCTAAAATTCCAGGAATCACTGGCTCCTCTTCTAAAAGTGCCAAAAACTGCTATTCCCATCAACATCTTCTTGACTCACACCTTCCCCAAAATCCATAAAATTAGCATATAAGACTGAACAGCGGGAAAGTTCTTCTTTTCAACTCATCATTTGCAAAAGCTTTGTTGTTCACCAAGATTTAAATCTCCTTTAGCCCGCTTTGCCTCCATATCTGTGCCCAAGGGGAGCTCAGGAAAAGTTTGGGCAAAGTGAGAATCTGAGCAGCACCCCATGAAATTCACCATCTCCTCCCTTCCAGGGAAAGTCTAACTACAGCCAAGGTCCATCCCCCCAGTGAGCACCAGCCAGCCCACCTGGGCTATTGAATGGGGTTGCAGTGATTTTTCAGTCAGGCTGTGATTATTCACAGCCCAAGACCTCTGCTCTCACTCAGGCTGTGGTAGAGCAGCAGGTACAGAAAAATGTCCCATACCCAGGGTTCAGCCTGAAATGGAAGTGCTACAAAAATTATCATCAGCAGAAAGGAGAGAGTAATGCTGGCCTAAAACTTTTATGTGCAGCTTTTTCTTCTTCATGTGGGCTTGAGGGGGGTAGAAGGAGACAAGAGGAAGAGATGTGTTAAAATGACTGGCCATAAGGAACATGGCTGATCTGTGCAGTGACAGCACAAAACAAACAACCTGAATAAAACTTTCAGATAGAGGGATTATATAAAGAGAAAATCGATATGGTCCAAAAACATAAATAGACAATTAATGGAGAGGGCTTTTATGGAGTGCTTAGCTGCAAACTCACAGGAGTGGGCAAAATATGAGAGGGCTTTATAATCTCTTTCTCTCCTTTGTATTTTTCAGGTCACCCTGGCTTACAAAAATCAAGTTGTATTCCTTCTGCTTTGCTTCCTGTAAAATCAATAACAACAATCAATTAAAACTTGTTTTGTGCCAGCAGGCTATTGTTTGTGATAATAATGCAGGGAGCTGAAAGAAGATTGCTTTATTTTCTTGACCTCCTTGGTACACAGATAAATACAGTGTCTGTTACATCTACAACCTGAAACCACAACCCTGTCCCTTTTTAAATTATATGAAAGAAGATTAGATACTCTCACACACAGTAAATAGTTTGAAGTATCTGTTTTTGGTATCACTGTAACTGGCTGGAAGATAACATCTAATTTATGCCTAATTCAGCAAAAATTCCCGGTATCAGGCTCAGCCCAGGTCTTATTTTGATTTGAATCCTCTGTGATCCCACTGACTTTGGTCAGTTTTCATCCAATGAAAGATTTGAAGAGTCAAGGAAAAGACCTGGCAATGAGAAATCTTTCACAATTCAGCATCGAGCTGTGTCCATGTCACAACACCCAGGATCTCTGCTGTGTCCCCCTGGTACCATGTACTGCTCTTCACACACAAACAGATGTATACAGACAGATATAGGTACTACATATAAGATGTACAAAGAGCCAGATCTGGCAGTGAAATTCTCATACATCTCACATCAGTACAAAAACCAGTCCTGATTTTTTTCATTTGCTTTCCCAAAAGCCCTGAACACCAGTCCAGCCACACAAAGCCCAGGCCCAGAGCAAATGCTGGAGCAGCACTTTCCTCAACAGCTGGTATTTTAAACATACATGGAAAGCAGGTGAGAAACTGCAGAAAGAGGGAAAAAAAAGAGGATGAGGTTAACAGCAAGATCAACTCCAGGCCAGCTATGCACACGGCTTGTCCGGGGGTGGGGTTGCATCAGATCTGAAAACAAAGTTAGAAGGGTTTGTCAACTGGAGATGGGCAAGTTATGCAACTATTTGAACATGAGCACGCCTGCCTGCTCAGAAAGGAGATTAGGGACTTGAATACTCTTTTATACCTGCTAAATAATTAGTATCAAGTAACCACGTCCACTCTGCGCTTTTCCTCTAAACAGCAAAATGCAAATGAACTGTTTGTTAACTTAGACACAAAGGCTGGGATTTTTAAAGGGCCCTGAGCAGTATTAGACATGCAACACCCAAAAACCTTACCCTGAGATTTGTCTCTGTTGTACCAAAGTGGAGCCTCACAGGTTTATGGTACTTCTATGCATTAGCCAGAGGTCTTGCACCTATCCTGGCCCAGGAGACTTTTCCAAGACTGGCCCTGGCAGCCTGGTGAAAAACACATGTCCCAGCCCTTGCCAGCTCCTGATACCTCTTGTATAATGCCTTGATGTTTTGGGGTTTTTTGTTGTTTTTTTTTTGTTTCAAGTGGATTTTTCAAATAAAGTCACATCAGACCTTATTGATAACATTAGGGTAAAGAACAACCCCTGTGCTCTACCAAGTCCTGATCAACAAAGGGTTCAACTTAGGACTGGAAAAACTGGAAGATACACATATCCCCAAAACACCTTTTCCATATTTTTTTACTCTTTTAGCATGAATAATATTTGTTGTTTCACTGTCCTATCCCTGAGCTATTCAGTACCAGGGGTAGATTCTAGGACCATCACAGAGTCCAAACACAGATGTGATCCAAAACAACCTCACTGCCCTTTACCTCCATCACCACTCCATCTCTCCTCCCACCACTTACACAGGGTTATAATTCAGCACAAGTGAATTTCCAGGCACTGGTTTCCATTTCTCAGTTTTCTTAAAAAAATTTTTAGCAAGTGTTCCTTTAGTTGATGTCCTGAGCACAGCAAAACTATCCAGATCCCAGATTCACCCTCTTTGCTTTCCCACTTCAGACTGCTTGAAGCTGATGCTAGAAGAAAAACCAATCCTTTCTGTCATGTGACTGCAATTTTCTATTTATTGATTTTACATTGCACAATCCCTATAATTTTATAAACTTTGCAAATGTCACAAGAAAAATAATGAATAATCAACACCTCCATAAGCTCACTGCAATCAGCTGGCCTCTAACAGAGGCTGAGAACTCACCATGATCCATAGATGTGACAAACTGCAGAAAATGGACTGTTTATCACCATTTCCAGACACACTCTTAAACAGCCTGATTTTATTATACTTCCAGTGTTCATATGGTGAATCAAAGTGCTTTCAAAGAAACGAGAGTTACCCAATTAACCAGAATGAGACAGCAGGAAAAAAACACTGTAGATAGGAAAACAGCCTTGCTTCCTGCTCCAGATCTATTTAAAAATCCCAGGTGAGCACATATTTTTCCCTGCTGCTTTTAACCTCCTAATGGAGGAAACTAGTATTGGGATAATTTTTTTGAGCCAAAACCATCCTTTTCCAAAATTCCTTTACATTATATTCAAGAATCACCCTTGCCTTCCCACAAGTTATTTTATATAGTTGCTGAATTTTCCAGGGTCTCCCTGTGTGAACTTCCCCTGAGCAGAGCAGAGGCAGGGATAATCTGGAAGGAAGGTTTATGAAACTTGGAAGTGGTAAACTTCAGCAGAAAGTGATGGGCAAATACTAAGGTGGCTCCTGGATAGTGTGTTCCAGAGCTGGAATTTACCCAGCTGAGATCAGCAGAACACAGGCCAGGCTGCCTGCCACCTTTAGGGCAGAGATTTTTACAAAAACAAAAAAATATGCATTTTTCCCCATCTTTTCAGGCATCACAGACCTTGAAGAACTAGAAATCCAAAATTGCTATACTCAACATAATCATTCCTAAAACCCCCTTGACTACTTCATCTAGCCTTTTTATCTCCCTAATTCCTCCTTTTCTTTCAATTTTGCTTTCAGTTTGTAAAGTTCTGATGGAAATACTTTCTGCACAGATGAATAACAAATATCCTCATCCCCACTTCACTCATATGTTCTCCTGGCAGAAGTCCCAGGCTTGGGAATATTAAGCTGTCAAGCAGGTAACAATGTTTGGCTTAGGACTCAGGGTCCTTGCAAGAACTTGTGCTGGTTGTATTTGAAACATTAACAGAAGAATCAGTGGGATAAAACTTCCCGTAACCGAAACCCCAGATCACTCTCAAAAATCCTTCAGAGGCAGGGACAGGACAGTGAGAGTGGATGATGGGATTTTTTCACTATGTTTTTTCTCTCTTCTTTTCCATGTCTTTAACTGCAGTATGCAAATATCTTGCTAAACTCTTTCTTTGCTCACATCTTCTGAGCTTTTACATAGCCTGAGCACACTTGAAGCTTTGCTTATGTTAGGGTTATTGTATAACTCTATTTCACTGAATTTTATTAATGATAATCACATTTCTAAATCATCCCTATTATATTTTTGAGACTAAAGTGATGTACAATTTTAGTTCTGACAACTTGAGTGTGTTTATGTCTGTCAATATTTATTCCAAAAACATTTTCAACAAATGTCTCTCCCTTGGAGTGAAAAATACAGTCCCACCCCCTATAGCTTCTGCAATCACAGCTCACCAGTCTTTCTCCATCTGATCTCAAAACAGGCACGGGGTGCTCTCAGTCTAACTGTGTTGATAATAGCAGTGTTACCAAAATAATATAAGATTTGGGTTGCTTTGTATTTGTTTGCACAGCTCATCTCCTGAAAACTGGGATGCATAGACTCCAGCATGTATAACATTCACCTGCTGTTTTAGGGCATTCATTGGTATTATTTCTCAGCACTTAGGAGGATGTGCTTGTTTCCCTTGAAGAATTTTCAGTTGTAAGCCCAGCATGTGATGCATTTTTCCTTCCTCTAGCATTTCTTAAAGATGCTCCACTCACACTTTTTTTCTGCTCAAAAATTTGTGTTCCTGTGGCTTGTTCCTGTACTCCAGTGAATGAAGTGAACAATGTTTATCCAGTTCCTCATGACCACTAAAGCTGCTGGAAAGTTTCAATCTTATCTGAAAGAGCAGCAGAGCTTCAGCAAGGCCAGGTTCATAAATGCCTTCATGAAAATGAGCAATTACCCTGGGGACAGGTACTTGAATGAACCTTCAGCTGTTACTGTGAGAAAGGATTCAGCACAATTATAGTGGTGGAAAACCCAAAAGGGAGGTATTTTAAATGCCCCACTGAAGAAAAAGCTCCAGTTTTGCTTGAGCGAGCTGAGAGATGGGACTGTTCAATGAAGATAAAAAATAATATAAATTAGACCTTATAAATCCTGCTGTTGATGAAACAACTTCTTTCCCATCACTGGCTCCTCATTAGCCCAACTACATGTGATTGGCACAGTCTTTTGGAATCTTGTGGAGCTGTATTCTCCAAGCATAGTCAGATAATGAGAACTGAAATGCCCTTCTCTTGATCCACTCCAACTCTCTTGCTGCAGTAGAGCGGGATTTATAACTTTACTGAAACAGTATTTCTAACAAGTCAAAGTGATAGGCATGATGTATTTACAAAATATAAAAGTCCAAAATAATACATGCATGTGTCTTTTTTGAATTGAGATTTCTCTCTCTCTCTCCCACTCTTTCTTTTTGGTCTATCATATAGGATATATCATATAGAACTGACACTCTCTATAGAGAAAGCCACAATTTCCCATAAGTCCTGAAGAAATACCCAATCTGCTCTTGGCACATTCACAGACTGACAGTGGCATTAAACTTGATCCCGTTCATGTGTAAGTCTTGAACTCTGAGTTTAAGAATTCCCACTATGAGTTCCCTTTTAGGGAAGAGCCCATTTGTTCTTGACTCATGTCAGAGCCTGCTCCAAATACAAGCATAGGAAAGTCTCCATTATCTCAAGCTTTCTTCATCTTGTCAACATATGTAAGTGTTCATATTTTTCAGAACTTTTGCCTATGAATTGCACATTTCAGTGCTACTCAGAAACCTGGGACATTAATCCTGGGTCAGAATTGCCAATCCTATGCTGTATGAGAAAGATTGGCATCCCATAAAGTAAAAGCATTAAAAGAAGGATGCAGCATTGCAGGGCCAGTGCCTGGGCTCCACACTCAGTTTTCACACTTTCAACACAGATATGGTGTCCCAAATAGTCTCTGCTTAGGTTTTGTAAGAAAATGGAATCGCACCTCTAAGTTTACTGTTGCTTCTTTACATACATTTCTTTTTTATAACATTTAAAAATTTGTGGTTTTTTCCCCTAGTCTTATAACCCATTATTTTGATGCATTACCTTTAGAATTTGCTTTATTTGTTACCTTGTTAATCCTGTTTCATCATTTCTTTCCTACATCTCACTGTTTTCCTCTCTGGAAAAGGTTTGAAATTTCCAAACACACACACACACACACACACACACTTTAAGGCAGCGAAAGCAGTGGCAGACTTCTCCTTGATTACTTGCCTGAATGGTGTCAGCAAAGAAAAAACAGATGTCAGAGGCACAGCTTTTAAAGGCCAAACAGGCCAAATTAAAGGAAAATGAAAAGATGTTAGGTAAATTCACTCATTCTTCAAACAAACTCATATTCCCTACCTAGGTTTTTTTAAAAATTGCCATTCCTCCAACTAAAAATATTCCAGAGTGTTTATGGTCTGCCAGATGATTGGAGCGTAATAAACGTAATTTTGCAAGCTTGTAAAATATCCTGACATTGCCTTAAAGAAACCACAATAAACTCTCTGGTAGGATTGCTTTATTTCCATGTCTACGCCTTATTAAAACAGTATGCAGAAGATGTAGCATCAAAACAAGAAAAGATAATCTCTTGCAACACTAGAAATAACTGAAAATAGCTTAAAAATCCATTCTGTTGTAGGTGACAGTCCATTAAAAGCCAGTGCATACCCCTTTAAGCCTTGCTACGAGCCAGATCCTTATCTCAGATGCAGGCACAGCGCCCATTCACTTCAATAGGAGCCGCACTTGCATATTCTGAAGCAGAATTTGGTCTGCTGTGTTCATTAAGAGCTTCTGAACTCAAGATGTTACTTTGACGTTCCAGAAGAGGCCTGTAGTACAGATAAGCTCCTGTCGATTCTCAGGGAAGCTCCTCTGTAGCTGTTTCAGGGCAAGTCCCAACACTGAGCCTGCTGGTGTTCCCCTCCAGCGTGACATGCACCTACAGAATAATGAAGACATTGAACTCCCTGATTGACAGAGCCTTACAGAAACGATGCACGGTAAAGAATAATTATTGCAACATTGTGGCAAACCCCATCTTGGGTTGAAATTCCCTTTTCATCTGCAGGCTGAGGAGCACGCCAGGATTACAAGTGAATTATAAATGGCTATTGCGGGCACACAAACATGCATGATGTCCTAAGAAGTTAAGTGCTACAGCTCCAGGCTCAAGTGGCCCAGCAGTGTGCACACGCTCCTGGCAGCTGCCCAGATGTTCAGGCAGTGGCTGGAACTCTGGCAGGAGCTGCCTGCACCCCTCACTCAACTCCACCCACCCAAGGACAGGCTCTGTCATCGGGCGGATCACAGACGTGACTGCCAGGTCCTCTCCAGCTTGGAGCCTTTTCGTGGCTCCTGGAACTATTTGGCCTCAGGGACCTCATCAGCCACCTCTCCTCTTCTCCTCCCAAGCCTGCCTTAGATGACCCTCCTGAGATGAGAAGGGTTTAATCCCTAAGAGAGCACTTCCATAGAAACTGAAATACTGTCAAGGTTCAGGAACAAATAAAAGGATGGAGCAATTTTCCACGTTTGTCAACTTTGGCACAATTTGCACTATTCCGACCAGTGCTGCTCTTATTCTCTAAAAAGAAGTGGGATTTTGTCTCAGCAGAAGTACTAAACTTGTTCTCATGCCCTAATTTGTGAAGGCTTTGCATTGTCTACCTTACATCTTTATCTGGGTTATCACATCACCTCTCTTCCTCTCTTCACCCTGTTGCCCTGGGTGAGGCAGATTGTTTTTGTATTTGGGAATTCTGCACAGGTTACAGATCTTGGGCTCTGGCCCCAGCACAGTCCAAGCTGCTCTCAGGACTCCCATGGCGCTACAAACTGCAGTGCCACAGACAAGGGAGTGCCACTGCTCCCCCCAGCATGGCCACTTCAGCTGGAGTCCTTGGAGCACAACACCTGACCCCCAGCAGCTCCTGAGGGGCTGGCCCGTGGGCATCTTCCCCAGCCTTCATCCAAGGAGAGGGATCTTCACAAGAAAAAATGGTGGCAGCAGGAACTGGGGACTTTCTAGTTTTGGAGCATTTCTAGGAGCTTTCTGATTTAAATCACCTGGTTTTAGGGGAAGAGCTGAAGGCCTGGGTCTTTCCACTCATCCCTCTGTGCCTGGGGGAGGAGCAGAGCCAGGGGATGGAGGGTCCTACATGTCCTTGCACTCTGGGCCAGCAGAGTCACAGCTCCCACCCAACACATTGCCTCCAACTGCACTGGACCAAAACCCACACATTTAAAAGGGAGAGCAAACACACCATTCCTAGTGCTCAGAAGCAGAGCAAGCAGATCACATCTCCCTGTCCATCCTCTGCTGCTCCCCTCAGAAGACACTGCAATGCAGATGCTGACCCTGCTCATGCAGCACGAGAGCCTGCTCCAGCCCTCAGCTGTGTGGGTGAACCAGCACAGCTCTCCAGGTTAAAACAACAAACAGATATTCTAGCTACAGTGAGTCCCATCTCCAGCAGATTGTGCATCTATCTAGGAATTTGTTTAATCCTTGTGCCAGAGATTCAACCTCTGCAGAGAGCAGAGCAGCAGCAGTAGGATTGTTTCAATGCTGGGTGCTGAGTGACACAATAAAACAAAAACAATCTCTTTCCTTTCCCATAGCACCTTCTCTTGGAGGGTCCAAGACAAGGACAGTAGGCCTTATGGTCCCTCCATGGTTTGTGATCCTGGGGGTCAGCTGTGCAGGGCTCAAATGATCTCACTAAGACTAAACAAGAAATTTATGATGGAGGCAAGAGGAAGACACAGGCCTTATCTTTTAGACCTAAGATTGCTCTTGTTCTACAGTCCTGTGCTCCACAGATCCTGCTGCTCCTTGGCTGGAGCAAGGAAATAGCTATTTACATTTTTACACCATAACCCAGGCAGAGGCAATGAAACCTGACACCAGACTAATGTTTTAGCTGCTGTTCAACGATGGATTCATTAAAACAAAACGACCCTGCAGATTTGGATTATAAACAAAGCAATTAACAATGACAAAAATTTGCAACCTATTAAAACTATTTTGGGAGCCAGGCCCTCAGTGGCATCTCAGAAGGTCATACCAGCTGCTATCAGCCCAGCCTATGGCTCCTTGGCTCTGGTCAGTGTCAAATCCATCCCCCAGTGCCCACCCCAAAGCAGCCCTTGAGTCAATCCATGTATTTCCAGCTTCCAATTAATTAATTTGGCAGCTGGCTGACACCACACCCTCCTTCCCTGGCCACACTCATTATGCTGGGCTCGGGGGAAGAGGGGCTGCAGATGCTGTTGCTCTCTCATTTCTGGCACACGCCTGGAGTGACTTGTGAGGGAATTGTTCCCATCCCAGGGCTGAGGAGGTTTCAGCCCTGGGAAAGGTCAGGAGATGAAGCCCGGATGCATGCAGACCTGGCAGCCATCTCTGTCCCACCCTCCAAAACCAAAGTCCAAGGGAATTCACTGGTTTTCCACAGCTCTGTTCCCTCTTTGCACCTCGGTCTTGGGATTTGTGGGCTGACATTTCCCCAGAACCCTTTGGAGTGGGGTGGGAGCAGCTCCTGGCAGGTGGCCAGAAAGTCTACGATCACCCAGGTGCACCCAAACAGGAAGTTTCTCTCAGGCAGGGATAGCAATCAGAGCCAGGCCTGGGATTTTGTCCCAAAATGTTTTTAAGTGATTTAAAGCCAGGATTTTATATAGTGATGCCTGAACTGGGGCTCTGGCCAGTCCTTACCCATCACCTGCAGTTCTGTTGCTGGGTATCACAGATTCATTCCTGGTTTGTTTTTTTTTTTTCCCCTACAAACTTTTGTCAAAATCTCACTCCTCCCAAGAGCTTGGAATACTCTGGATGCTCCACATATCACTTTGACTATGAAGTTTCAGCTTATGATTCTTGCAAAACTCTGCTATAAACTCCCAAGTGCATATAATATACTCAAAAATATAACTTCTTGAATCATTTGCTCCACCTCTAATCCATTATTAAGGATTCTGTAGAAAATATTAGCATGCCAGTGACTTTGGTTTCAATGTATTTTCAAAGGATGACAGTAATTCTCTGAGGCTGGAAGAAATGATGGAATGGCAGTGTATTCCTTCCACAAAGAAGAGGCAAATCAGCTCATAATAAAATGCAATGTAATAACTAGATAATAGAGATACTACAGCACATGGTTTGTTTTAAGGAGTTTTGAATTTCTAGATAGCTCTGTGATGCCCAAAAGTTCCTTATGTTTTAATCACAATACAAAAGTCTGTCTACTTACCTTAATTATTCATGTTGAGGTTTTCAAGGTTCTTTGTGTTCCCATCCTATGAACACATCCAACATCAAAGCTTGGAGGGGTTTTTTTTAGCTTGTGTTCTGAATATATTACAGTTGGCACCACACCATAAAACACTTTGGCAGCCAAGCAAATAGCTTTACACGAAACCCAGCATAATCGTGGGTTACTGAAATCTGCTTCCTGTACACATCTGGAATTCCCCTAATTAGCAGAGTATTTTCTAATCTGCCCAAAATGTATCATGCCAAAACCATGATGCATTTTCTTAGTTGTCCACCCAGGACAGACAACCATTTCACTTCATCAGTTTTGGAAAACCACCCACAACTTGAAGGGAAATTATTCACTCGCTATCTCTGAATCCACAAATTTTTTGTCCCATTGACTTCATATAGAGAATGGTTGGCCAAAGGTCTTTCAAAAGATAACCCAAAGCAATCACAATTGGTAAATCAGGCTGTAAAAGCACCACCAATTTGATGCAGAGCTGGTTTGACAGCCAATACTACAAGTCCCAGCATGCACCTTCCCAGCTCATGACAGCTCATTTGTTTGTTTTTGGGTTGTCTAAGGGGTTTTTTAATTGCATTTTGGGAAATGTAGCTCTGACCACTACATACTTCCCACTGACAAGACCCTAAATGTGGGACAGATTGCCAATGCAGTCTCTTGCTGGCAAATATGTGATAAATTCTTTTGTAAAAACTTTTATTTAAAAAATACACTTTTCCTTTCTGGGTATCACTGCAAAAGCCTACATTGGACACATCTCCTTTATGGATACCAGAGGAGATTTCAGCTTTGTTATTAGATTATCTATATATTATTATTCAACTTAACTAATGAAGATCATTCTGTACTCCACTATCCACTGTGGACCTAAGCTCTCAAGCAGAATTAGCTGTAGCTTAAAAGCTTTCTGTGGTTTTCAGCACAGAAACTGGAAGAAAAAAACCCAAACCACATGCCTTTGGTGGCCAATCATGCAGAATAAACAGCAGCAATGATAAACTCTGATTTCAAGTCCATAGGCTGGAATGTATTCAAATAAATCTTGCCATAAAATAAACAAATGCTGAAGGTCAAAAACTATGTGCAGATAACTCACAAACAGCAAAAGAGACTGAAGAGTACAATAAGGTGTTCATTACAAATAAACCACCTCCTTTATTGATTGGATACAGATCTTTAAATACAACAGTTCATAAGTCTTTAAAAAAAGAGAAACAATCTGTGAAAATGAAGAGTTTAAAAAAATTTCTGCTGTTGTGGTAAATGCTACCAGGATTCAAGAATATAATACATTGTGCAAAACCAGATTTACCTTCCCACAGTAATTTCCACATTTTAAATCTGTGGACAGGTTTTTGAATGTGTTGACCTAGAGCATTAACTGAGATGATGCATAATCCAGTTGATTTTAGCACTGATTTACAGCCTCACTTATGAAGTTCTACATCAATCTAGAGATTAATATTTCAGCCTAAACACCATTTCACATTCTCCACAATATAACTTGTCACTGTTAATCTCCAGCCTTGATGTTAAACATCTCCTTGCTACCAAACTGTGAGTACAACATGGACTTTATTTTCTGTGCTGCTGGAAAAAAATGATTGAAGACTGAAATCATCGAAAATCTTGATTTATCTTTTCTACAATTTTCAGCAGTGTGCAGTGATTTATATACCAGAGAAATTTCTTTGATTAGCTTGCCATAATCTAGAAAGGCTAAACATAATGGGCATTAAAATTTCAGCACAAATGTTATCTCTGCAGTAAGCACAGTAGTGGCATCTATCAGTTTGTGTATTAACTGAAGTTCTGGCACTTCTCAGTAGAGATTTACCTCCAGAGCTTTGAGGTTTGAGCAATCAATATATAACCTACTTTGATGCATTCCACATACCAAACTACATTAAAATAACATTAGGGCTTGCTTTAAGCTGACAACAGCCAGGAAATGCACAGTTAAAAGGCAAAAAATTCAACTTTTAACCGATCCTTACGTAATTTCAGATCCTGTAAGCAACACGTGATTTTGTGCCACAGTAACCAGCTACAGCCTGATTTCAGTGCCCCAGTTTTCCAGGCTGTGTTTAAGTGTGTTAAACTATCTTCAGCAACTCTTTTATAAATCATAAAGGAACATTATCAGTGTCCTCTTGAACCACAGAGACCTCCAACAGTTCTGTGTTTGCCTCTTTCCCTGGCACAAGGGTCTGGGACCCCTCACCCTCCTCCTGCTGCAGGTTGCTGAGCAGCCCAGCTCAAGAAGGACCCTGGATGCTTTTCCTTACAGCCACCAAAGACTGAGATTCAGTCATTTAAGTGCCCTAATAAATAGAGAAGCAACCCTTGAAATGATCACAGTGCACTGGAATGTCAGTAATAAAGAACATTTGATTAGACACTCAAGGAATATGCCAGGTTTAGTAAATATATTCCAGTTCTATTTGACATATGAAGTGGCTTTCTTTGTAAAAAAATATTCCAGTGTAAGTTGCACCAATCCCACAGAATGGGGTGAAAACCTTCCTTTTCTCCCAGGAGACAATTACCTGTGTAGGTTATTCATTCACAGTTCATCACACAGAAATCAGAGTTTTGGATTTACCTCCTCCACAGCAGGTGAACAATAACCTGCTCTGTCATGACTTTAGGATTCTTCATAACTTTTGAGTTTCAGAACTACAACCTGCTTAAGCAGGAAAGGCAAAACTTCCTGTGAGGGAAGAAACACACCAAGAAAGCATTACTGACAGAGGTAGCACCTCTCCCAAGCAGCAAGATGCTTTCCAAGCAGGACTCGTTACTCAGCCCAAAAGAACCTTTTAGACAAAACTGAGAAAGTGTTCAGCAGACCAGTTATATTTATTTCACCTAAACAGAGGAAAAGGAACACAAATGTAGAAAATAAGACCACAGGAGACTGTAATGTCTGACACTTTTGGAGCCAGTGATCTTTTCCAACCTAAATGATTCTATGTTTCTAATTAATGAAAATTAATTCACTCAGAAAAGCTGAGTTTGTCTGTTGTGAAACTGTCTGTGGTGTCACATGTGTTTTCAACAGGTTAGAACTGCCAGCTGGGATCTGCTAGAAGGCACCCAATACCAACCTGAGACTACTTAAGAGCACTAGAAATAAAATTAACTCAGGATGCAAAAAGCAAAGATGATCATATCCTCAGGCCTCAAAACCAACAGGGAAACAGTATTGTAGAAACAATGAAGAAATCGAATTTGTAAGGCCAGTATGCTCCATAAATGCTTCTACATTGCCCCCTTAATGTTAGATAAATAAAGTATTCTTATTTATTCTATTACTTTTATGATTCTTCTACTTAGATATCAATGAGGCCAGATGAATTCTATGTAATTTGGTGAGAATGCAGCCTATACTCTTAAAACTGCAAACCAATCATTACAGTGCACCTTCACACAGCAAAAAAATTCACTACTGCATGGAGTAAGTGCATGCATGATCATAAATAATAAAACCTTGAATTTCTACAACAGGAAGAGATAACTTAGATAATGGATAAGATTGGAATACAACAGTTAGATAAGCTGAAATAGTAATAGGAACTTTTTTGAAGGTTACAAATTCAGATTTATGTTCTTTTTACTATAACATGTACTTTCTACTTTCATACTCCACCTGTCCTGACATTTGGGGAAGATAAATGAGATGTTGGGTGCTTTTGACCTGGGATTCTTCTGCTTGTGTAACTCAGACCTAATTGCAGGTCTGCACTGCAGCCCTGAAACTTTTGTATGGAGCATGCATAATCAGCAGACTTGGATGATTCTGCTAATACCACAGTTAACTGCCTTGAGCAAACACACTATTATAATTTTGCACCAATTTGAAAATATCCATTTAAATGTTAAATGAAGAGGAACTAATCAATAAAAACATGCATAGAGATCTCTGGGGAAGTACACTGGAAAAGACAACAATAATCTGCCATTAACATGCAAATAAAGACACAGCAGGAAACAATAAGAGTATTGACTACACTGCAATACTTTCAGAAGAATGTTTTATCAAAATTTGGGCCAAATTTAACTTTGATTGAAATCACTGTAAAAACAGAGCAGCTAATTTTGACATAGTGGGGAAAGGAAGAGAAGTTCCAAATTCTGAAGGTATGAGATAGCTACTGGTACTGCTGACAGGCCAGGCTGACCTTGTGTGGCATTTGGGGTAAGGTGCCATAGAAATATTTTTAATTAGATTGCCTAAAGTGCTTAGCATCTGAGACAGCATGGAGTGAAAGGAAGTAATATAATGCACAATCAAAGGCTTGAACTGATAAGACTGGCCAGTCTACCTAATTATTTTTATGCTAACATAAACACTGCTATGCATCTATAACCTTCTACTTAAAGCTTGTGAGCTAGCTCCCTAAGAGGTGCACATCAGAAATAGATATTTAAAAAGAGATTAAGTCACAAAGAACGGAGAGCTATAGACCAGAATTCTTTGTATCAGAGAAGAGAAAATAAAAATATGGACACATAGGGAAATGGACTTGGCTGGCTTCAAAAGAAACTGAAGAAATCATAGGCAAGAATAGGCAGACTGGTACTGACAGAGGTGTGAAAAGGTTGAATGAAAAGCCTCCTGCTTTTTTTGAAGCAGGAAAGAATGAGCTTTTTGAAGAATAAAAAAGCTGGAAAGATAAGCAAGGAAGGTTTTTACAGCAGCTGCAACAAAGAAACAGGATGCACAAGAAAAAAGCAAAACCCTCATAATAAGTAGAAAAGCAAACAGAAAAGCTCACAGTAATCAAGATGCAGGAATAAAAGGGGTTTATTTTGAGAACTAGGTTGCTAGATGATTTTATAACAGTTTATTCTCAAATGCACAATTCATGAACCCTCTGTGCCACTGGATAACACTTGGGTTCCCTCTTACACAACTCCTCTGCGGTTCAGCTCCTGCCATGCTACTCCACCAAAGTGAAAACAAAAAAAGCTCATTCAGGAGTCACTCTCTATTAATCAATAGTCATTTTCTCTGTGAAAATAGTAGCCTGAACCAGACAGATGTTCCTGGAGAGCAAATATTTTTAATTTAAAACTATGAGCATTTTTTCTGTACTTTGTAGGGCATCATCTTAGCTCTTGCTGGCAGTGACACAATATTCTCACTGTAAATTGTGCTGTCATTGGAAAAGTGAAAAAATCCTGCAGTATTCTTCTCTGTGCTATCTCAAATATTGCTGCCTGCAGATTGTCATCTGTAGGCTGGCAAGATTTTACTCCTTTGCCCTTCTTGCTGTGCTCCTTTTCTGCCTCGAGAGCCTTTGCTCTGCAGAGGAGGCAGCTACAGCTCAGTCCTTAACTACGGACTGTGCTCTCCTGAGGTTCAGAATGTGCTCAGAGGAAGGTAAAATTGAAGGGAATGCCTGGAAAAGGAATGTCCTAGCACTGCTAGGTCACTGCGAGGGGGTGATTGATCTTCTTGGAGCAGACCAATCACCCCCAGAAGAGGCTGAATGCTCATTTAGCCAAGATAGTCCACCTGAAATGAGGTGAATAATCTTTTGGAAAAAGGGCATGAATTCAGTCACCTGCCTGTCTTCTTCTCCCCTGTCTTCTTCTTTGCAAGGGCACACAAAGATGTGTGAAAATGCAGTAAAACCAGCAGCATTTCTTTTCCAGAACTTTTTTGCCATCCTTCAGTGGCAACTTATTTTCTTTAAGCACCGACACATCTTTAGGATTATGCCCCCAGATATATTAAATAGTAACATGATAGTGTTAAAGAAAAAACACAGAGACTCCTAAATAATCCATGCAGGGTAATCCTTGCCTGACTTTGGAACTATTTGGCTTTTCTCTCTGTATTCAGGTAACCCTGCTAGCAGACATGGACATTGGTTAGTGACCTGCCTGCTGTAGCTCACCAACAAAAAACCAGAGAAAATAGGTTGGCCTTTGCATGAGAATGTAAAGCAAGCAAAGACTCCTTATTTCTTTACATATTTCTTTATAAAAGCTGGCATAGACTCCCTTGCATGCTCTTTAACAAAACCTCTCTAGCTGAACAGTATTTCAACACTGTCGCCTCATTTTTCTGCTTGAACCCTGCTTTAGAAGCTCCGCCCACCTCATACACCTGATCTCAGTGAAACCTTTAAATTTAGCCTGAGGATAAAATATTGAATACTGTTCCTATTTTTACACTTCTAAGACCAAACTAAGAAAGAAAAAAAAAAAGAATCACCTGGTGAATCAGAGGAGAGGAGCACCAGCATTGGCCCACGCTCTGATCCTCTGATCTCACTCCCAGCCAACCTGCTGCCTGATTGATGAGCTGTGATACCATAGTCTGTGAGCAGCCGTGCACAAGTGGCAAGGAGGAGAATAGCACCAGACACCATCAGGCTGCTTCTGTCGAAATCTAGGAGGAGAAAAAAAGTAAAAATAGAGGCAGTGGTACTAGCTTCTTTAAAGGAAAAAGGAAATCCCTCATTTATCAAGGCTCCTGGAGTTGGGGAGGTTTGTTGTTGTTTTTTTGGTTTTTTTTTTTTCCAATAAAGATATATAAAACTAGCCCTTTCCCTGAAGTGTGGAAGATTTTTATGAAAGTGCTTTGAAATATTAGTGGTTTCTGGAAAAACAAAGGGTATTTTTTAACCTGAAGAAGTCATTAAAAGCTGACAGCTTTTAAAATTGCTTTGTGTCTTGCTTACAAACTGGCAAAAAGAATAGCCACAGTTTCTTGGAGAAAGATGCTTCACAGCTATTGAAAGCAGAAACTGATGTGTCAGGGGAGAAGGATATTTCAAGGTCAGAGCTGGTCAGAGGAGCCTAACTTCTGTCTTTTATGATGAATTTCTTAATAATTTTTAAATATGGCACCCAGTACATATTGCTAAATTGTCACCTAGCCCTGCTGTCCCTTGGAGTACAAGAGACAGGAAGACAATAAATACATATTTTCCAGTTCAATTACTGGATTGGGATTCAGCGCTGCATTTATCCCTGGATCTTCCCGCAGATTTCCTAGGGCTGCTCTCAGCCACTTGGGAAACAAGGCTTTTGGACACTGATGATAGCTGGAAGGTTTGCACCAAATATCTGGAAAACGAGACTTTGGAGGCTGAATTTGGGGAAGCAGTGCCCTGAGCACTCATTAAACTAGAAGTGAGGAATAGGCAGGGGGACAACCACATATCCCTGGCATCAGGCCCTGAGCTGGAATTAAGAGGAGGACTAAGGGCAGGGCTGGTACAAAGTGATCCCTTCCCAAAAAACATGCTTTCAAACATCTGACAACCCATGAGTCAGGGGCTTCCTCCAGGTGTCTTGCACCATAGTAATTTTGGTGATTTCTCACTAGAAAGGGACCAAACCCTGCTAAAACAGACAAATTCAAGCTGGAGAGGATCCCCTTGTGCAGCAGAGAAGAGCAACAGTGCTCTTACCTCAGGTTTTACTTCCTAGGATTTTCATTTTAGTGAATGCCATCACCTAAAATCAGACAACCTGAAAATCTTGCAAACTACATCCAGTTATGCCAATGAATAACACACAGACTTCCATGGAAGCATGTGGAAAAAAATTTAGTATGAGGGCCATCATTGTAATTCATATTAGAAAAACAATGACTTACAATCCATATGCAAATTTAATATAAGCATAATAAAGCTACATATAAGTCTAACAGACAGGTAATATCTTTCCTTAAAACTAACCAGCTTCCATGGATTGATTTTTACCATAGAGATTCCAGTTTATAGCACCATTTTTCTAAGTGATTCTCTGCACTAGAGTATAATTTAGATGATGGATCCCTCTCAATTACTGTCCATTAGAAGACAGGAAAACATTAAGTTCAAGTGAGTATTATAAGAATTATGGGTTACCCTTTAAGTGAAGAGATTGTAAGTGAAAATTAATTTTTAACATGTTCATTTCTGATGTTGTGTAGCATGTTTTTGAGAAAAAAAAAAAACTCCCAAGAAATTAATTGTTTTTCAAGTAAAAGCACCTTTCATTAAAGAATAAAAACACAGTGCAGCACAGTAAAACCATGTAATTAAACCAGAAAATATTGCAAAGTATTTCACATGGCTTCCCTAACTGATTTTAAAGGGACCCTGCACCATAAGGTAGAGGATGGTTGGGATACGCTGCAGATGTTCTGAGCATGCAGATGGTAAAGGGCTGTGAGAAAGCACAAGTGATGTCCAGCACAAGAAACATTCTGGCGTGGCACGTGCACAGTTTCATGTAAGTCAAAGTAGAAGCTGAAGGCTCTTACCTCAAAATATCATAAAGACTCAAAAAACTTGAAATTAAACTCTTCCCTGAGCAAATTCCACATTTTTCACATGGACATGCCATGTGTTTGCAGCAATTCACTTTAGTTACCTATTTATCAAAGTCGCTTACTAAGTTCAGAAAGCCAACTTGAAAAATAGAACTCTTTTGTATAACCTTGATACTGAGACTAGTTTAGAGACATAAAATGACCATCCTGATTTTAGAAGGTATTTCTCTGATCTACTGTTTCAAAATAAAGTTAAACCAACTTGAGGATTCCTTCAGACCGCTGTTCTGTTTTTTTCCACTGACAATATATCCTAATATGAAACATCATGTGTTTACCCTTTGAAAATTACTGGTATAAATTCCTCAATATTATTAGAAAACAGAATCTTTCTCCCTCTGTAGAGACCCATGTGAAAACAAGACAAGATGAACATTTTGCAAGACACAAAGAACAATTGCTCTGCAGCTGCTGCCACGACCCTCAGGCTACACCAGAGTCCTTTCCCTACAGGGATCTTGTGGTTAATGTATCCATTTAGTTTACAGCCCAAGTATAAATCCTATTTTATGCCAACTTACTGATCATTTCATAGCAGGTTGCTTTCTCTCTGTGCATCCTGCACATTCCCATACAATAAAAATCTGCATTTAAGCTCTTTCTGACACTACATGAAACCCAAGGGATTTTTTTGGCCAAATCTTTGTCCTCATTGTGTGATTGACAAAACTGCTAGGGACAGGAAGACAACATAGGTCCATTTCTTTGCTCAGTGTCTCTGGAGAAGTGACCTGGCTTGCCTATGGAACAACCTTGTAAATTTAATATTCAATAGTTAACACCCAACAGCTTTCAGAACTAACAAAATACCAAATGTTCCTAGGAATGCAATGGATGTCTAAATACCATTTATGTCTAAATTCCTTCACAGATGTCCATGCACACTCAGACAGTCACCAATACTACATGTCTAAGATTTGCATTCTTTGGGCATCTGCCATGGGAAGACCTTGACCAGGATTAGTTAAGCCTCTCCCACAGCACATCTGTGAGGATGGCAGAGCTCTCAGGGACTAGCACTGCATATCAAAGCATGTTAGAGAAAAGGGAAAAGTCCCCACTCAGGGTGGAATACTGGCCTTTTCAAGGTCAAAAAGATGCTCTGATTTCAACTTAAATAGAAGCAGGAATTGAGCTCATCTGCTTTCTCTTTTTTTTTCTTTTAACCTATGAAACCAAGGGACCTTTCTACTCCTCCTCTCCTTTTGGCTGTATTCCAGCTCCTACACATGCAACAGGGATTGATAACAATAAAATATGCTGGTATTGAAAATCTGCCCATTATTAATAAGGCAGATGACTCATTATTCCTTCAATATGTTGTTAACTCAGAATAAAGCCAGCCTTTTATTGCTATGGGGGTTTTGTTTGTTTACTTCAGAGCTCTGTTGCTCTTGCCAATGGTTTAGATCCATAAGAAAGTGAGATCATTACAAGTCATGCCTCAGTGACACTGGTTTGACCCCTGTCCATTCCAGACAGTGACAGCTTTTCCATTCTCCTGAATTGGAGTAGGATCAACACCACTGTAAATCACTGGAAATTTCCACACCCTCTTGTTGCTGTTTTACAACATCGGATTAGGACTCCTCCATGACTGTGCAATCCTTTAAGGTTTTAATATACACGTGTGATAAATGTAAATTTATTTTGTGTCTTCACACAAAAGGTAGAAAATGTAAAGTCCAAAATGCTGCCACAGAGCTGCTGTGTCCAGGCTGACACTTAGCAGTTACAAAGCCTTGCATTCCCCTCCTCCTTGAATCCCAATGTTCATTTAATGTATATTTTGAGTGAAGGAAAAATTAGGGTATAAGGAGGGGAAAAAGTAAGACCAAGAGTACACTGGGATGGTGATGGCAAAGCCACAGGGCCCACGTATTCATCAGTAGTGGACCATGAAATGATGACATTCTATCAAATTACAACTGAAATAAGTTCTCAGATCTTGTGGTTGAAGCAGTTTCTTAGGATGTTTTGTTAGACAGACCTCAGTTTACCAAGTCCTTTTACCTACCAGTGAATTTTGTTCTTTGATTTTAGGATTGTCCAAGACCAAAGACATCATGAAATTTTGAATCCCAGAATATATTTTCACTCTTCAACAGGAAGAAGATGCAAATATACCAAGATTTCCACTTAATAGCCTGAAGCTGAGCAGAGCAGGTACTTCTCTGGGACATAGGAATTTTGCCTTCCTGAAGATAAAACTGGTGAGCAAAAGGCAGTCTGTCTCTGCTTTATGATAAAGCTGATACTGCTTGTCATAGAAAAGCTTTGTCATTCAGTTAAAAATGGGTGAGAGGAAACTTCCCAGGCTGTATCTGAAATGAAGCAGCTGAATATCTGGCAAAACCCATGCATCATAAACTGTGCCTCTAAAACTTCCCTTCCTTATATGTCAGAAACCTAAGAATTTCTTCCTTTTACCAAATTGCAGGAAACATCTCATCTCATTAACACCACTCTTTCTTAGAATCTTTTAAATATGTATTTTTCATTAAAATTCTAATTCTTGATAAACTGAAAGCAAGATCTGGTGACAAAGAGGTTATAATTAATCTAGCAAGAGCAGTCAAAGAAATCCATGTAATTGAAAGCGAATGTATGAATGAGGAGACTAATGCTACAGAACTTCCAAAGCCTTTTCTGTGGAATTAATACTACAGAGACCCATAAAAGATTAATCAAGATAAGCAATCGATAACTTCTCAAGTGCTAATAAGCACTGCCATGTTCCATGATATGTTGAGCAGTTTATCATGTTTAACCATATGAAGATTTATAGAAAATCCATTGTTAAAACCAAAGGATGAGGTAATGCACCACTTAGTAAATGAAGTGCAATTAAAATTTATGCTTGATATTACACATTCAAAAGATCTGTAAAAATCATTTTGATTTCCTCTTTTTAAAGGAACAAAATTAAGGTACTGGTTGTACCTTTCAGTCAGTAGTCCTGGGAGAACAGTGAAGACAGCAATGGCATTCTTCAAGTTAATATCTGCTTTCAAGTGAAAGGTGATGAAATAGCCTTAAAAAATTGTTAAGCTCTCTTCTCACTTCATTTTGCTCAGGCATCAAACTTTGCTAGAAAATTTTGAAAGTTAAATAGAATACCTATTAGGAACATAAAGGTCTCTGCTATCCATCAATCTGATAGATTTGCAGGTCAGATGAGTGAATTACTTAATGGCTAATTAATAGTCCATAAACTACAGGTCTTGACCTTGGGGTCACCGTGACAGAACTCCACACTACAGCATATTATTAATTAAAACCATCAAATTATGTATTTAGTTATCAATTATTCATCATTATTAAGATCTCTCAAATGTATTGACATGATTTGTTATTTATTTACATGTCATTGGGCAGCAATATATTCTGACAAGCACAGCACAAGCATTCCTAGTGAGCTTTGAACAGAGTTATTAGAACAGGATGTGTACTTTTCCTTTATAGGTACCTATAGTTTGTCTCCTTTTGGTTTTGTTTGGGGCAATACTTTGTAAGTGAGAATCTCCTCCAAAGCTTAGCAAAAAAATTAATTTGGAAATCTTTATTAAGTCATAAACATGTCATAGGAAAAAAAGCTAAGATCCTGCCTGGTTCCTTCATAAATTGCTAACTCTTAAAAGCCTTGTATTAAAACCAGTGACACTATGTACATCACTTTGTCTTTGCAGTGTCCTGGACCATATATTTAAGCTTATACCTAGATGATCAACTATGTGCATACAGATATATACACACATACCAAACCATTGCTATGTTCCAATTACAGTCATTCCTAAAGCACAGATGATTCCTGTTTTCCTGTGGCATGTGGATAATGATACAGGAGAGAAAATAGACAAACTAACCATAACCCCAAGAACTACAAAATTGCAACCAGGTTTCAGCAAGCAAGAATCAGATTTTCAAAACAGATTATTGCCACCTTGTAGGACAGAGGACAGTCACTCCACTAGTACAAGCTGGAAACAGAAAGAAAGAATGAGCTGAGGCACTCCATGAACACATAAAAAACCTAGATGAGGAGGAATGGTATCCAAGGCCCTGGAAATGCATGAGACTGCTTAGTGATTAGTGCTGATCCTGTCTCATAAGATAAACTCTCATTTCATTGCTGCTGCCCACCATAAGCACGTCCATGTGTCCTGATGAGCTTGATTTGACTTGCACTCGGAGGTACCTGTTCCTCTTCCCTAACATGGAAACTGAATTTCTTAACTTCTGGTGTGCTAAATCACACCTAAATTAGATGCCTTAAATAAACATCATGGGCTATGTCCCTGCGTGGACAATAAATGATCCAGACAAATGTATCACTATAAATTATATCAGTATGATAGATACATATAGTTGAGGGTGTACAGTTCCTAATTAATTAACTGGGATATTCATCTGCAATTAGCAAATAAGCTCTCAAATCTTGGCATGGGTACTGTAAATTGTATAAGGCATGGATGCATAATTACAATGAAGCATGTTCTTTTTCATGATAGTTTCTTCAGGAAAACATATTCACTCCAACCTATATTCACAAATTGCTCTGACTCACCCAAAATTACATTTTTTCAAAACAGATATAGTGTTTAGAAGGCAATGGAAGGATTATTAAGGTTATATTAGAGACATGCTTTGCTGGGACATCACTTTTATTACTAATGTTAGCTGGTTGAACTAGCTTTGCTTCAGAGTGGTACAAATCATTTTGTACCACCTACAACTGAAGATATAACACTCACATCAGGACAAAAACTGTTCCAGAAACATTTACAGCCAAGGGAAGTTTGCTTGTGAAGTGGGACCATCTTCTTCCATTATATAAGTAGGATGAGTGAAATATTTTACAGTGCATCACTTGTGTGACATAGAAGTTCATTTACATATCAGGAGGTACTGACGGAGTTGGCCTTGGGTCTCCTAACAGCTGACTGGCAAAAAAAAAAAAAAAAAAAAAGAAAAAGAAAAAGAAAGAAAAACTCCTGCTAAAAACTGTTCAACTCTTCTATTGATAGGCACAGATTTGGCTAAACTACCTCTGAAGCAGACTTCTCAAGTCAAGCCTGCTACTTTTTGATGTATTCATTCTTAGCAGAACTTTCCTATGCAGCCAACACCACTTAAGCAAGGAACCATGTAAAGCAGTGGCCAAACATGATGCCAACACTTCCACTCTGAGCTTCAATTATTGCTGTTGATCTGCAAGTCTTGCATGACTGTGGGAGCCCATGATCCACCACCTTGCCAAAATCCCACTCGAGTACCATGCAGCAGTGGCACTAAAGAGACACCCAGTGCCATTAAGATGCCATGCTGGCTGTATGACCCGCAGAGCAAGCACTGCATCCAGAGCAAGAGGCATTGCCTATGGAAACCACGTTCCTTCCTGGCATCTCCAGGGCACAGGACTCACAGCGTTCAGAGTGAATGTCTTAATGTATTATTATTATATTAAACATCTCAGGCACTTTCACTTACCTTTCAGAATTAAAGATTAATCAATTCCATGACTGTGGACATCTAAACAAAATGTATTGATCCCATTCATTTTTAAAAGCAAGACACTCTGTTGTATTTCAATATGTCATATTTTAAGGCAACTTTATTGATCACATTTTGAGAACTCTTGATATTCCATTGGAATTTAAGATACAGAGTAAGCATAAGATTTTCATTATGATGATGTGCCCACAGAAACTACACTCTTTTGTATTGACATGCTTTTTTGGGAGCCATTTTACTAAATTCAGTTACAACCTTTCACCCTTATAGAAGTAAAGTTCCTCAGAGCAAGAGCAGAACATATGCTTTCCTCTTTGGTACTTAATGTTGATCTGGTTGGCTAACAGAGGGTAAATTCCATGGAGCACCAACAGCTTATGGATTCCAGATATGACAGTGCGGGTCTCATAAGACAGAAAGGTTAAGCAAGTAGGGGCACTGGCACATCTACATGATCAAATCAGCAGTCTGGAGGCATTGAGCAATGAATCAAGAATCATTGGTTCAATTTTCAGGATTTACAGCTCTAAATGCTCAGCCTTGGAATATTTATAAAGCAGCAAATAGAAAGTGAGTCTGTTCACAAATACCAGACACACTCCGACATGGTTCCATACATGGTTCCATACATGGTTACATTTTTTTGGGTGTGTATTTCTGCATGCATGCCCTGAAGTTGAGCCATAGTCCTGTTGGTATCCGAATGCTACAGACACACAGAGAAAGCATGCTGGAAACATGCTATTCATGTAGGAGCTCACTGAAACAGGAATACACTGGAAAAGAAGAAAGGAATTAATCATTTCTGGATGCCACTTGGAACAACCAGCTTCACAAGAGGATCTCAAAGAAGGTGGCAAATACTTTAAAACTACTCATCTGTGCATGCATTCCATGTGTTATTTTTCAGCATTACCACTGGAGCCTCTTCCATAAGTAATAAATATGCTACGTAAATAAAAATACAAATAAATTCTAGTGCTCCAGGCAAAAAAGAGCTTATATTATAATATCATAAATTATGAAGACTGTAATTGCTACAGCCAATAACTTTTCAAAAGAGAACAGTGCTGATAAATACATGTGATAAGGCTGAGTAAGGCTTACTTAGTTTCAGAGTGGAGTAAATCAGTTGATTTAAGTCAGTGTAATTATAGAAGGCAGGCAATACAGTAAAGTCCTCAAAAAGTCATCAGCTTTCTCCCAACACTTTTTTAAACCTGAGGAAGAAAAATATGAATGAAACCTGTGCAAGAGGCAAAAAAATAATTATTCTGTGAGTTAGAATCAAAGAATCATAGAATATACTGAGTTGGAAGAGACCTCTCAGGATCATTGAGCCCAACTCCTGGCTGTGTGCAGGACACCCCAAGAATCTCAAAAGATATCAAACACCAACCCTTCTTAAAGCATCTTTATTCTCTAGCTACTTTTAAGACATCCATACATTCTTTTCACAAGCAATCACAGTCAGTGATTTCATATTTATAAATTACAATGAAGACTAGGAATTGTGAGCTTTACACTAGATCACTTCCTGAAATGTGGTGGTTTAAAAGACTAATTGAACATATCTACCACAAACAAGCACACACACTTTGTAAAACAAAACAAAAATGCAGCCCTGTCTGCCCAGCTCTGAGAGTTTCTCAAAATGCATGCTGGTTCAAAATAGAGTTGAGGCAAAATCAGGGTTTTTTTTTTCCAAGATCTCAGAGTGTTGATAAAATGAGATTAGGATTCAACTTATTTCTGTTTTAATGGAAGATGCAAATTGATTCAATCCATTTTTTTAAAACAGGATGAAATGTGCAGACTCTCACCCATTTTTCTCAAGAAGCAATTTCTCTTGTTCTAAACACCAATCTTTCTGTTCCTGTATCTGTGTTCCACCAGTAGCAACTGCTTGGTGCAATAAATGTCTTTTATAAATCTTTAGGAGAGGTAGAACTGATAAAAAACAGTGACATTTCTCAGGCTGCATTCTGAAGCTTTTAATTTGATTTTTCTCTCAGACAATTTCCTCCACTCTAATTACCTCTCTCAGTCTCTTAGGTGACCTCCTCTGCCATACCCTGAAATTTGTCTCCCTACGTTCCACAGATCCTGTAGTTTCTAAATTCTAATCCTAAAATGTCTATATTTTTATTATGTCATTAATCCTCAAGATCACTTCACGGTGCAGCTGGTAGGTAAAATCTCTTAGTGAAGTCCATTTAGTTCACAGAAAATATGACTCAACATGAATAATATCATATTTATTTTCCTTATTACTTGTTTGAAAACACCAGCCTTTTTATTGATGAAATCCCCATTGTTCTCCCTTGCAGACCCTGAAGTTTCTCCACTTTCTACATCTCCATTTGTGTCTTGTGTTGTCATCCTCATTGCTATGACTCAATTTCCTATTTTCCATAGCACATTCTCACTCTCCCTTCCAGCTCAGCTGCACTTGAAACTCAGCTCTCTATAGCCCCTCTCTCCCAGTGTATCTGCTCCAATCTCCCACATCCATGTTTCTTCTTTCTTTCAAAGCTTTCTTTCAAAGCCACATCTCTACTTTCATCTCCTCCTACACTCCTTAGCTCTGGCAAATCCATCCCCTTCATCACCTTTCATATATATTCCTTACTTTGCACCACCCAATTTGTTTGGAACAAACTCAATTATTTATCAAATTCCCTCGCTCTCCTTCTTCATCTGTGGAACAAAAACTTCACCTTTTCTAGACATATAAGCCCCTTGAGTTGGCATGAGTGCATAAATTCATGGACATCACATCTTATAACCTGCAATTGATGTCTGGGGAAGTATCCATGGCTGATGTGGCCTTAAAGAAGGTAAATCACAGAGTTCTGTTTCAAGAAATCTTGATCTTCACAATAAAGCTATATCTAAGAATTAATCAATCCTACCTCTGAGCACATAAATGGAGTCCTTCATGATCCCTGCAACATTTAAAACCAGATACATTTAAAATTTGCTTCCACAGATAATCCTTTATCAGAGCCAAGCATTGTACCAACTCATATTTGTAAAGATGGACATCTAATTCTCCCCAGAAATTTACTCTTGGGGATCCAAAAAAATGCTTCTGGTGTGCCAAACTCATTGAAGACACAATACTTGCTGGGTTTCTTTAGCTTTCTACAAGCATCATGCTATGTGGTAATACCAAAGGTTGTCCTAAGGGTTTGACACTGGTTCAGATCTCAGGGCTTTGATTGCCATCCAGATTAAAAGCATTTTGTAAGTATGCCAAATTAATAAAAATGCCTCCTTGATACATTTCACCTGGCCTTGCATTACCTGTCTATACCCATCTACACCAGAAGAACAATGTAATTTCAATTCTGAGATTCCAGAGAGAGTTCAAAAGATCTTTCACTCCACTTAAGAAGACTTATTTATCTCTAGTACATAAACTCCATAAAATTAGGGTAAGAAATAGCTCCTCTGCTGTAACCTAAGCCTGTCTATGCAAGCAGTGTTTTGTTTCCTACTAATCCTAATTGTAATCACATTGTAGTTCAATCTCTCTGCAAAATATGGGTCCAAATTGGTTTTTCCTACTGTTATGCTTTAACATTTCATGATTACTCAGCACAGACTAAACTATGGATTTTGCACAAGAGAACTTTTTTTTTTTAAATAAATCATGAATGGATTCTAGAAGGTAAGTACTTGAATTAAAATCTTTGTCTCTTAAGACAGGTCCCAGTATTTATTCTAAGAAAGGAAAAAGAGCATATGAAAATGTAAATACATCAAAACATATTAGAATGCCCTAACTAAAAAGGGAAACAAAGGAGACTGCAAGTTAAGGAATAATAACACCACTCAATCCTAAAACATATCTGCAGAGGAAATAAGTATAAAGCCAATGTGGTTTATTGGTTTATTTTAAAGGGGGGAAGGAGAAGAGGAATTAAACGGATTTCAAAGACACAGAAAATTCCACACAATAAAATCAGTCAAGATGAAAAGGTTGGCTGAATCTGGATGTGCCATGAAAAATCTAAAATATCTTCAGTTCATGAGTGGATTAAATATCTAGATCACTATCGTAGACCAAGATTAGCAAAGCTGTAAACCCCACAATTCTACAATGACTTCATCCCTGAAACTCCACAGAATTAACTGAAGCAACAGTAAAGCATTGCCAGAACTGACACCAAATCTCTTCCAAAAACAAAACTTCTGATCTTACAGGGTACATCATCTGCATCTCAAACACATTCTTGAGATATCATAAGTAGACATCATCATGCCCATCCAGTCAAATTCTTTCTCCTTTTCCAGGTGTAGTTTACAAATGGAATTACCTGAGTTGTGGCCCCATAATTCCCACAGAAAATCTTATCTAGAATCAAGCAACCTCCTTCTATTCAGCAAAAATCCTCTATAAAATATATAGCCAAGGATAATGCTAGCAACCTTGAGTGCTGGTAGTCTGGTATAAATCTTAGCCCATATAATGGAGAAACAGTGCCCTGTTGTCAGGATACTGCTCACAATTGTAGATACAAATCTACTTCAACTTCCAGCTTATTCCAAACACTCATTACCATACAAAATTGCAAATGTTATGTAGCTCCATGTGCACAGCAGATAATCTCCTAATAATATTATTAATGTGTTGATATTAATAATATTGGCTTATGGTCAGAAGCACCTGGTTGCAAAAATCACATGCTTTCCTTCTGATGGCAGGAGATAAAAGTCTACTTTTGAACAGGGAGTATGACAACTTGAATGGAATGCTGATCTCCTTTCGTAGAGTGCCAAACTTATCTACCATCAGCTCCAGAGTTTCACTAAATATCAGCCAGTCCCACTTCTAAGAGCACCTCTACCTCTTCTTGGAGAATTTGCTCTGGTTATGTTGCAGTCAACAGAAACCTATTAATTCTATTTTCACGTGCATAGATTTTTCTAAGTCTCAGCAAATCAATATAATAGTCAACTAATTTTGCTCATTCAGTAGGAGTCACCCTATATTTTATTTTACTTTGGAGTCACCCTATATTTTATTTACTTTTAGGTAAATTCACTGGTACCAAAGATCTAAAATAGGCGTATATCCTAAATAATTACTGTTACAAATGATGTATGACAGCTCAGGAAGTTGACACTTGTAACTCAGATTGGAGATGTCACTGTTTCCTCATCAATTTAAAATGTGGGGGAACACTGATTACTGAAGAAAGAGCTGCAGAGGGGGACAATACAGACTCCTGATACTGATAAACATGTTTGTGCTGTATAGCATCATCTGTTGGCTGCTCCTAAATTGTCCTCTACAGCATGGTTTAGTAGTCAGCAGCAATAGATATTTAATAACTCACCAACTACCCCTCATATAGTTTTAATTCCTTTGTTTCTAACGAGTTCATTGAAAAATCCCTTAAACACATATAAAAGCTATTGATGGAGGAGCACAATATATCAGCATTATGTGCTCATGTTTCACCAGCCCTACAAACCAGAGATCAGCACAGCCGAGTTTAACTTTCCCAACTTCTCCTCTATTGACTGTCAGGGCTTGGCTCAGCTGCCCACACATAAGGACCTAATGCCATTGAAGATCCTTCAGAGGTGCTGCAGCATCAGATGTGACACAGGAGTGGCACCTGAAGGACACCCAGGACACCCTAAGGTATCCCAAAGGCACTAGATATCTGTGGCTGGGCAGCTGAATGCCCCCCTGTGATTTTAGCAGTATGATGACCAGGAGAAAGCTCTTGGGACACTGTGAGCTGGCATAATCTCCTGCTTTACACTCTTTTATAGACTGAGCACACTCCACTCTTATTTCCTCACAGTTTCTAATGGGAGATGGCCCCAGAACTTTACCTGCTCTTTCTGATACAAATATTGTTCATGTTGCCAGCCTTACTCATGCATGGCTAAGCCCATTTGCTTTAATGCCAACATCTTCCAGCTCCATCAGCACATGTGGTTTTCCTCCCTTGCCAGCTGTACAGAGAAGACATATCCACTTACACTGCAGTGTTTGCTAGGCTAAACAACCTTAGGCTTTAACAGTGCTTTTTGGGATGACATTAATAGTCTTTATCACTACTGGGAACACTGGGTCTGAGATTTTCCATTTGCCTTTTCTGCAGTCACTTGGGTGAATCACAGCCATCCTGTTGTTAGCTACCAGACTCCAGACTTTCTCCCCTCTTTGTCATTTTGTGTGGGTGAGCTTCCAGATTACAGCAATTTCTTTTTGTTAACTGCTTTCATATCATGATTTTTTATTTAATTTTTTTTCTCTTCCTTCTTATATACCCAACTAAGATATCTATATCACAATCCAGTATATCCTTTCTTTTATAAGGCATGAGCTTTCACCTTCACTCTTAATCACTGGAAGCTCTCCATTCTTTGGCATAACTGAGGAAATTCATTATTAGTTCAGAATTTACATCCTTGCCCAAAAGGAACCAGGATTTCTTTCTGCTGAGAGGATATGAGAAAGAGAGAAGCAGGAAAAGGCATATGAAAAAGCTGATTATCTTCAGAAAGTCAACATAATTCTTCTATTTGGGCACTTAAATCTGGTATCTAGAGAAAGATACTGTAAACTGCGTGTTAATTGGGCAGGAAAGAATGCCCAAAGCCTCAAATTTCCCTCAAATAAGACTCAAATTTACCATGGCCTTGCATGTACTACTGCTGAGATGGTGTGCACATGGCAGTTCCAGACTCTTCTCAGTGGTATCCAAGAAAACAAGAAATACAAGCAAAAAATTAAATTTATACATAAGAAAAAGCTTTTAACTTGTAGAGGTGACTGAACACTGCAATAGGTTGCCCAGAGAGGGTGTGGAGTCTCCATTCTTAGATGTATTCAAAACATGGTCCTGACCCTGCTTTGAGCAGCAGGGGCTGGACTAGACAAATTCCAGAGGTGCCTTCCAACCTCAATCATTCTCTGATCCTCTGTAATTGGGAAAGTAAGTTGAAAGCTACACAGGACTAAATTTTTGGCCAAATTTCGCTACACAATAGAAATCTTGTGGCCAGAGTTCCTTTAAGTAGTGAAATCCCTACTTCTCAAAAGCCTGCATCTTTCACTTCCCCATTTTGGAAAACCTGTCTTTGGAAGGATCAAACCCATCTTGTTTCTTAATTGCCCTTTTATTCATATGTCACAGATCCCAGAGACTATTACATGTAACTGCAGCATGGACACGTGCAGCTCACTCCTGAGCTGGGATTAACTCTCACTACCAGCTTGGAGGTGACCTTTCCTCAGTGAATCCCCACTGGTTTCCAGAGCTGTTGTCTCCTGCCCTGCATAACCCACCCAGTATTGCCACTCTGAGTAAGCAGTGTTTGATCAAAGTCACCTTTCCTTCCCAGAAAGCATTTAATCTCCTTCCTTCCCACAGGGCCCAGTCCAAAACCCACTAGAGAAGAGTCCAGATAAATCAAATGGTCACCCAAGTCTCTCACTCATTGCAATCAAGCCTTTTGTGTCTCTCACTTAAGTCTCTCACTTAAGTCTCTCACTCATTGCAATCAAGACAAGTCACACCTATAGGAAAGAACCAATTTGGCATTCACCTCCTCTGGTTTCACATGAGGCTCCTAGCCCAAGATGGGTCTGTGGGCTCCATCTCTGGTAAGTGGGGCAGAACAGACTTCACAAGAGGATCCAATTCTCTAGGACAGGAGGCACAAGTCACCACCTGAAGAAGCTTCACCTTCCCCCTTCAGTCCATTACATCTAAACAAGAATTTCAGGCAGCAAGTCAGGAGTGCTGAACCCCATGGCATTCCCTCCACACCTCCCTTGTCCATTTCCAAATCCACATAACCGCTATTCCCCTCTCCTCAGCCAAATGCAAGTCCATTTGAATTTGCTTCCACTGTGTCTCCCGACTTAGTAAATCAAATCCATTGTAAGGCACAAAAGCAAAGGCTTTCTTCAAATCCAAATAAATTATGTTCAATGTTTCAGGATTGCCTCCCAATCTGCTGGTGTCTATAATGCATTTAAATGAAACGTATGCATATGAATGGTGATTGCTCCTTATTGAAACGCACATCTCTAAACACCCTGTAATCTTGTTTTTTACCAGTGTCTCCCAGAAATTATTCCAGCATAAAAGGCATTCTTCTTCATCCTCACACCAGCTTTAAAGCCATAAAACACAAACTGTTACTCAAGCTTTTATATTGTCATTGTATTTATTATTTATTCCCTTTCCTCACACACACATTTATAAGTGTTTTGCAAATATACAAAGGAAATTCTCGTGACTGAAATTTGGACAAAGACTAGGAAAAAAAGCAATATATGAAAGACAGAAAAGAAAGTCTGTAATATTCTTGTCAAAAATTGGTAAATATTTGGAGACCTCATCCGATGGTTATTGCCAAGTGTAGGAGACTTTTTCTTTCTGCAGTAATTTTTTTGCAGCCTGAATTCCTTTCCCATCAGTCAGTCCCCCAGAACCATCTGATCTCTTAAATGAGCAAAGTAAATGAGTTCTCTTTTCTCTGCCTGTGTCTTATGTGTTCAGATTCCGTGTCCTGAATGACTCAAAGAGGCATTAAAATCTGGACACATTGTCTCAAAAAATGTATATAAAGGAAAATGTATATAAAATGTATATAAGAAGATTTCTAGCATACCTAGGGATATCTTTTACTGAGTCTCAACTGCTGCCAAATTGCATTTCTTCCAATTTGCCTACTAAGAAGTAAATTTCGCAATCAAAATGACTTTTAAAAACCTAAACTTCATTTCCCAGATGACCAAGGTACTTCAGATTCAAATCACATTGAAAACCTCCTACCTGCCTAAATTCCTTTTGAAAACTGATTTCTTCGTAACCCATTCCCAAAGAAACCTACACTCTCCCTACTAATTTACAGATCTGACTATTTATTTTCTTTCAAGTAACAAGGTGACATTTTTTTTCAGAAAACAGAGATTTCATCACCAGGAAAATAAAATAATTTTCTAGAATGACAACATTTAAAATACACTAGTTGCAGTATGATTTGTGCGTGAACGGGTGATGAAAGAAATGCTTTTCTTCCTGCCAAAACCAACAGCTGTATTATTAAAAATATTGATAGGATGCTGCAAAAAATCCAGTCAGATTACTATTGTGAAAAAGTACCTCATCTGCTGCTTCTTTTTAATACAGTAGCAAATATACTGCCTGGTTTGGCTTCATGCCAAGATTAATTTTAAATTGGACCTCATGAAATATTTATGAGGTCCAATTTAATGGGATTGCTTTCTCTGGCATTAAGCCTGTGTGGATAGCATCTTAAACACTGATGTTTTTAACAGAACCTCAAGACACATACACCAAAAAATCCTTGGGTATTAATAGGCTTATTAATAAATTGTTTAAGGCTGTGACAGTCTATGTTAGAAGTATTTTGACAGGCCCTTTGTAGTGAATCCTTACCTGCTTTTCTCTGAGCCCTCACTTTGCACTCTGTCAAACAAATGCTGCTTAGCATTTAGCTAAATGGTAAATCATCATTAGTTAGAAACAAGCTGAAGTAAGCCTGGGTAAAGAGCTAATCACCCTTAGGTAGGCTTCCTGGGGAACTGACAATGCTCAGAAAGCTACAGACACCACTCAGCTCCTCTGTGGCTTTCTTGGCTCACTGAGACACCATTTACCTTTGGTTTCTAATTACATTTAATAGTTCAATAAAAACACTATATTGAGACACACATACTTACAAAAACCCTCAGTGTTTCGTACAAAGAAAACATGCTGAATAATTGATAAATCATTTTCCTTTCCTTTTTCAATTAAGAGCATGGGCCTAATCTCTAGAGCAAATTATTTCAACTGCATTTGAGCCCATTTCTAAATAGCTGCTTCACTGCTTCTCCTCAGTGTTCACAGAGGACCTTCACCCATCAAAGACCACAAATGGAGAGTGGTGGTGAAGCCAGTACAGACCACAGCCAAATTTGACCTCAGCCTGCTACTGCTAGGCAGCACCACGGATGTGTGACCCCTGTTAAACATGAAAGCAATAGTGCTGAAACCAAACCCCTAAGCCTATGGATCAGCTCTGCAGGCTGCAGCATGGGTCCTTGAGTACAGAACCAAGTGGGTAATGGGGCACAGAATCTCTCTCTTTCCTACTGAGAGCTTTGGGAGGCCTGACCAAACAGGGGCTTGTCTGGATTGTAGTCGTGTTGTGCACCACAAAACAGAAAATATATTCCTGTGTTTCCCAGCATGACCCCTTTAGAAGGGCCACAGTCAGCTCACATATCTTGGGGAAAAAACAACTAAAATGGGACAGTCAGAAAAAAAGTTTGTCCATCTGACCTGCTTGGTTTAACAAACCTTTCCAAAAAAAAAAAATAAAGGCTGCTCCCCAGAAAGGTAGAAAGTATCAGGTAAGCAGGAGTGAGTAGCACACAATTTGAAAATTAAAGACTAGGGGGAGAAATCACATCAAATTAAGTGTTTGGATGACTAGGGGTCAGGAGCTAAAAGATACACCTTTCCATAGAGTGCCCTCTGATTCTAGAACAGCAGTTGACAGTCACAGAGTGGGACGTGATATAGTAAAATGTGCCTCAGTTCCTTTGTACTGGAGCTAGATATATTCCCATTTCAATCCCATATCCATATCACCAGTACTGCAGTCAAGGAGCAGAAATTTGGCTTCACCATTTGCCTTCCCAGGACCCAACATGCTCAAGAGTGAGAGCCCTTTAACAAAACTAGAGCTGTGCTACCAGGAGTTTGGAACTAAATATAAAAAGATAATGATCTAAATAATGAAACTACAAGGGAGTTTTAGGAAGGCAGATTGTAATTAGCCAACTGGAATTTAGCCAGGACACCACAGCTAACACCTCTGTGACCTTCAATCAACACTCTTTTAATATGCATGGAGTTGAGTTTCTTTATCATTAATAAACTGAATGAAAATCCAATTGGAGCAAATACTCTGTTGGTTGTTTTTCATCATTACAGAGCTGCTGGGATGAGGAAATTCTTGGGGGGAATATTGGTGAATAGTCAGTTTTAAATGCATTCTGTCCCCTCTCCAATACTTCTGATGCTTGACAGCTGTTGGATGTGCACAGAAAATATTTTCACACTCATATCTGGGGTGTAAAAGCAGCATACTTCAGATGTTTTCCTGGCAGAAACCCAACCACCCAAATTCCCACTGAAGCCAGTGGGATGGAAGAAAAATCTGTAGAAGGATACCTTGAATTCCCTTTCACACTCCTGTGAGGCCACCTTAGCATTTGGTACATTTTCTCCACCCTCTTTATTAAGGCATAAAAGTGCCAGGTCAGAACAGCACAAAGCCTTCCCATTTTGTTGTTCCCACACAGATCAACACCCCCAGCATTAAAGAAAAGCTAATCGCAGAAAAGCCACAATTCACAGGCAGACATTACAAATGAAGGAATCCCACCCCACACAAAGCAGCTCTGTGGAATAAAAACTTTGAACCAGCTACCCTGTTTAGGAGTGTTGATAGCAAGATTAATTATACTTCTGTTGAGAGGCAGAAGCTGCCACAATGATGTGTCACCAGCACTTACCAAGCAAGGATGTATTCATCACAAGTGACAAGACTGCAGAGAAGTGAAATTCTTGTTTAATATGTGTCTGTATGTTAATGCAGTTTGAAAACAAAGTTCTCAAAAGCTGTATGAGAAGAAAAAAGAAAAGGAAGAAGAAAAAATGCTTTAGCCAAAGTAAATGACAGGAAGAAGTAAAGCAATTTAATTTTTTTACTCATTTTACAGACCTTTTGAGATTTAATCTGCACAGCCATTAGGGATTTAAAGAGGACTGATGTTTAACTTGTTTGCCCATTTGACTTAAGACAAATCCATGTGACAACAACAAAGCACTTTCTTTGTCTTCACCACCACTTAATTTAAAGGGGACATGTTTACTAACAGCTTAATCTGTTTAATACAAACAGTCTTTTACATTCTTTAATCTTGTCCAAAAAAATAAGGAAAAAAAAAAAAACCAAAACAAACCTTCAGAAACCATTTGGTCCCTTCCAAAGCCCAAAGCCGGACATTGTGGAACATGATATCAATAAAATATCGTAGCTGTACAAACACACAGAACAATTTAAATCTTCTTTATAAAAGCAGGAAAAATATGTTATTTTAAAAGTGTCCGTTGAACACTATAAGATTTTTTCAGCAAAAAATGCTGTTGATCTGCAGGAATTCTATGGCAAATGCACATATTTATTTCACAGACCTGCATGCACAAAACTTGAGTTAGCATTCATGAGGATTAATGTCAAAGAGCATAATCACCACAATATCTCTCAATGTCTCACTATTTCTAAAAACTACTCAGGACTGAGTTCAATGCTCTTTTTTCAATGCACAAATAGGCTTGAACTGCATATGGAATGCTTCTTTTTCTAGCATATTCTCTTCCATCACCACTGGTGTCACTTGGTTGTTTAATGCTAATAAAGATGGAAAATGTCTTATTCTGTAAAAGTGTTAACCACCTGCTGGTCAGGTTTGTTCTTTTCTGATTGCATTTTCTCATCTTTGCTGTTGATGTTAATCACAATCCAGTGGGGAAAAAAAAGAGTAATGAGAATCTACAGATTCCAATAATCTCAATTCTAAAACTGTCTGCTGTTTCAGCTCAAACAAACAATTCAGCCCCAAGCCGGCATAACATGTGGGCATATGTTTAAGAAAAATCATTCATCATAAAGATGCACTTTATTGTCTCATTGCATTGAAGCGCTGTCTTTCCTCTGCATTTCAATTTCTCCATCTGCAAAATGCACTAAGAGCAATTCCAGCAAAAAGGAATTGCAAATACAAAGTAATATTCTTGTCATTTTGCCTGAGAACTTTGTTCAGGTAATGTCAAACTATCCTGTAAGGTGCCAAAGATTAAATTTTGTAGTTTGCATTTAAAATTATTAGTCCAGGGTTCAGAGCCTTGGACCATGTACCATGTTACCACCAGCTCTCTTTGTATTCCAAAAATTCTAGCAGCATCCATCTTTCCTCTTCTTTAAATATGAAGGAGAAAATATATATTTGTAAAATGCATTCAGGGCTTAGCCTTTTTTTTAAAGGCAGTATAAAAATTGTGTACTATTTTATTTAATATATCAGTGCTGCTTCAGGAATTAGACAGTTATTAGAAAAAAGCCTTTTATCTTCAGATTCAAAAAGGAATGTAACATAAAGATACCTCTGTCAAAATACTCATAGTGACTACACTCATGAGTAAATGCAGGCACACAAAAGCTAAGTGATTATTAGTCCTGGTTAAACAAGGAGCTCATGGAAGAAATGGGAACAAGCCAATAGTAAGCATTTACATAGGCCTTTTCACACAAGAATTTAAAACATTTTACAAAGAAAGCAACAACAACAACAAGAAAAAAAAGCAGCACTTGATTCCTGAATCTCAGTCTTCTGCTGTATCTACCACACATCAATCTTCTCCAGAAATGTTGGGTTTAACATTTGCTTTGTTACACTTTGTATTTTCACTCTGTCTCTGTATCAGGTTGCTGAGTAAACTGCAATTTTATACCAACATGCATGCTTTTGAAATCAGACAAATATTTGAATTTCCCTGTGGAGGCTTCTATAAAACCCAATTACACCCTGTTCTGTAAAAATAATCTTTGATAGCAATAATAAAAAACATATGAAAATAATTGTATTTTCATGTTAATGGTGAAATAAAAAGCTGCTAGAAGGTAGTCTTTATCAGCCTAGCAATTATGCTATTATTTTAAAAAGACCATGGCCACAGAATAGGTTAGATTTTCAGAGGTTTATCTGAAAATTTCCCCTTAAATTATTATTTAAGATTTTACGTGGTTTTGGAGGAAGGCTGACTTTCTCTTTCATGTTTTTCTAGCACTGTATCCTATCTGTCAAAATCCTAGAAATAATGAAAAAAATCCTGGCAATATTTTCATTAATATTGTGCTCATTGATTGATGGACACCTCTAGCTTGGTCTCAGAAGTCTTACCATTTTAATCAGAGACACAACATCTTTAAAAAACAAACCAAAACCTGCTGCCTCAAGGCATTTGTGAGAGCAGGACTGAGGGATCCACTTGGCTGTAGGTGTAAAATGTGCATCCCAGCTTTGCAGACCTCTTTTGAAAGCCTCACTGGGCTGTTTTTGAAAGCATGAAGATACTGACTGAGAGGTTGTCTTTCTCTTTAGCTGCAAAAGTATACACAGGGGGCAATTAAATTGCAATTAACTTCTAACCACCTTGTCTCTCAACAAAGTGTTCTCTCCTGTGGGAAGGGAGAAAGTAAACGGGATTTGGAGGTGTGGTGTACTTCCCTCCCTGCTTTCCCAGAGCTGATGAATGCCTACTCCAGCTGGAAAAATAGAAACAGCTCCAGTGAATCACAGAAGCTTGGACATCTTGCTTGGTTACTTGATGCCAGATATCTGATAATGCAGACACTCACTAATCCCCCAGGTACATGGCATTTTTGGAGTAAGGCGGAGTATGGTAAAGATAGGGACTTTAATTAACTTTACTTTGTGGGGATTTACATTTTTAGGCAATGCAAGTGGTGGTGTTTAAATTTTCTGCCTTATCTCTCTTCACACTTTCATGCATACAAACAGTAAGAAAAGCCTTGGGTGTCCTCCTTTTTTCAGAGGAAGGCCAAAAAAGTTCCTTGGATGCAAACTCAGTTAAGGAAAATAGACATAATAAAATAAAGAAAAAATGAGGTTAAACATGATGAATTCTACAGTGTGTAACTATCCCAAAGGCACAGGAGCAACCAGGCATTTTCCAAACATGACCTCTCCCAAAGCCAGAGAAGTGCTGGATGTCACACTGAGAAATGGGACATGTTTTATTGGGTTTTAATTAAGAATAATCACTTCAGCTGTGCAGGCAAAATAATATGCCAGAAGCAAGTGCAGGTGAAAGAAAACAGCTTTTTGCTGTTTTTTACAAATTTTTAGTGCAAGAATCTTCTATGCTTGCACTCTCACTGTAATGTTTCACCATTACCCAAAATCAGTTGAAACTGGACAGGTTTCTGCATGGCAGGAATAAGGATGGAATAATGGATAAGGAATAATGGATAAGGAATAACGGATATGGAATAAGAAATAATGTCACCATAAGGAAAACTCCCCTTACAGCCAGGGTCCCCAAAGCTGTGATGCATTTTACTGTGTGCTGCTTCAGTTTAATCTGAAATGATACAACCTGCAAGACAACCAGTAAATCCATTGTGGAAATTAAAAATTCTGCTTCTTTGGGAACACCCCATCTTCTTCAGCCTTTTTATGGGTGGAAGTTTTATGGACGCATTTTTTTGTCGCCTTTGGACTTTTTATTATTTCTTTATTTAGCATTGGGAATGAATATGGACAATTTATGGATCAAAGACTCTCAATTTCTATGTAATGTGTCTGTGTAAGAAAAATTAACCAACCCAAACCTGTGACATATAAAAAGGATTAGGTATTTGGTGGGATTTTCTGGGTTGGAATTTGAAAATTTCCACTTTCAGTGTGTACCTTCTTGTGTCTAAATCCATTTCACATTCAAAATATCCTTACAAAATTTGCCTCATACATTCTTCTTAAGAAGCTTTTCATTATTTTCAAAATCATTGTCAGTGTAATCAGAAATTATCAGCATCAAGAGTTAGGGTAAAGATTATTCATTTATTCATGTCCTTTGCATCAAGAACCTGGTATCCCCTATGAGGCAAATGCTGTGTGCTTAATTTACAGCAGCTGGCCTGAGCACCACGGTAAAACAAGGCAATGTAAGAACAAAGTTTCTTCACTGAAAAACAAAGGAAAGTCAAAAATGCAGCCTGTTATTACAGCAAATAAAAGACAAATTGCTTAAGACTTTTTCTTGTACACTTCTCTTTTTGCTAAAGGAGTCTGTCAGGACATAGGAGGGTATTTACAGGTGCTGAACAAAGACCATAAAAATGGATGCCAAAGGAAATAAACTTTGAACACATCAGGGCTCACAGTCAGACATTCACAGCGAACCTGGGTGTGCAAGCCCATACAGTCCCAAGGATACTGAGACCTTTCACCTCCTGATTCTGTCTCTGAGGGAATGGTTGGTTGAAGCTGTTGTGTGCAGGAGACCATTTTAGTTAGTTGTGCTCACTGTAACTATCTATTGCTGCCAGAAAGAACTCCACGTTCACAGGCCTATCAAAGAATGTGATGCCAAGGCATCCAGAACAAGGTATGGAATCCTTTTACAATTTTATAAGTAATTAAACATTGATTTATGGTAAGTTTTGTTCAATTGCAGTAAGAGCTGAGAAGGTATGGCAGAAAAGGGAAATTATTCACATGAGTTCCTGGTTTTGTTATAAAAACGCAGAAGAGGACCTGTAGAATGTAGACATGCAGAATCTTATTTCATTATCTCATGATCTTTTATTCATGTGAGGAGCTAATCTTATTTTGATGCAAGTCTGTAAATCTGGCACAGGAAAAAAATCCATTCAACTGTTTTGGTTGCCATTTGTACCCTTCCTACTCTGTTTCACAGCTCAGTTTCTCCAACCAGCCTTCACCTCTCATGATGCACCAGCATGGCTCCATCTTACCTCACCCTGGACCATTCAGGGCTCAGGGAAGATTAACTGGGGACTTTTTCTCATGGAGCAAACTGGGAAGAAGAAATGCAAAGATTGCAATCACTAAAGCCTGCATAAGCATCTGTTTACTTTTAAAAATCACAGTTCCTTGTAGCAGAGGAGAGAATTTTAATAGGTTATATTAGTGACAAAATATGAGTATTTGATAAAATGCTAAAATGAAATGCAAACACCTATAATCCAAAAGGCATTTCTTTTATCAAATGTGTACAGGATAAAAACTGTCAGCAGATAACATTAGTAGCTAATGTTTAATTAATGTCTGATTAAGCCAGGTCATGGCACTCAAAGTTTAAGGTCAAATAATGTTATAAATTATCAGAGGTGATGAAGATTAAAAGACAAAAATGGTAGGATGTGAATGAGAAGAAGAATGCTGAAAAAAGGCGCAGATATTAGGAATATGAAAATACACCACTGGCCTGATTCTCTTTTGTATTATGGAGTCTTTATGCCTCTCTGTTTGTTTAATGCAGCTTTGAATGAAAGAAAATTTAAAATCCATAACCTCACTGGACTTACTAGCATGACTTCATCTGCTTAGTGCAAATCTTATTCTTCAATAAATTAAATTATTTGATGTTAGAACTGGTTAAATACAGAAAAGGAAAAAAAAAGTAGCATTCATATTCCAAAATCTACTCAGACTAACTAGATTTCTAATTTCTTATTCTTCATTCTTGCATATTTACCTGAACTCACTTTCAGCTGCATAAATAGAGAATATTTCAGTCATTCTTGATGTGAACACCCTGGGATGTGCATCAGCAATTCAATGTAGTCTATTCAGACACTACATTGGTAACCAATCCCAAAGTACCAATATATGCTACAAATATAACCAACTCCTTGCTGGACAAGTTCAGGTCAGGTTTTAGTTTGAGCTGCTTCAGATTGGAGTGATTTCAAATTTCTCACAGAGAATTGCACTGGTTCTGCCACAGGAATGGGTGTGTTTCAAAACAGCTTTTAAAAAACTAAACCCAAGTGAAAGAATAACCCAGTCACTTAATTGGAAATATCAGGTGCAGATAAAACAGACATATCTTGCAGCCATAAATCTGAATACCATAATGTGTTAACATCTAAGTCAGAGAGCAGAAATTCCTTACACACACAATACCCTCACCAAACCTCTCTCAGAAAGGAGGGAATTGGAAAACTGTTTTCATCCCAGCTTCCTCATATGAATCTCCCTGTCAGCAGAGCATCAACTGCTAATGAAAGGTTCCTTCAGGCTGCCTTGTACTTTACTCTGAATCAAAGTATCCTGGCTGCTTTCACCTGCTGCTGCCAGGACAATCATCTGAAAGTTGATCAAACATATCTGAGCCTGTGCAAGAGCAGTAGGGAATGGAGACGGATGCTGTCAGGTAGGAAGGTGTCTTCACGGGCTGTTTGCTCAGCACTTGTCACCTCTGGATCACAGAACCTCTGTGTGCACCTTTCTTTCTTATTATGACAACACTGCAGTCCAGCAGCTTTCATTCCTGAAAGCTTGATGAAAATACGCGATGATTTTTTGAAATATGAGAAGAAGCTGCCTATCTTTGGGAAGATGTTTTCTTTGATGCTGGTGTAAAAATGCATGGAATGCATCTATACTCAATTAAGGAATATTTGTAGTATCACTTAACCTCTTGCAAATGCTTCCTGGCCAAGTGTAAAGAGAGCTGACATTTTCTTTGAACAGAAGAAGAAAAGGATCAGGGAGATGCATATTAAAACTTACTTCTTGTGGGAATATAGTCTGGGAAGTTTCTTCCCAGAACAGAAAATTTAGGGCTCCCAATAAAATGCAATATTATGTAACATCATGTCATTGCTTAAAGGTTGGATATAGAAAAGATTCATTACCCAAAAAAAAAGTCCATCTAAAGATGCTGGGCAGGTTGCAAATACATCTTTTATTTTTTCCTTTTTTTTTGTATTTCATTAAAGAATGTAACTACCACAAAACACTGTACCCTAGTTCTTCTACTGCACGGATTTTTACTACTTCCTAATGACTCCCATGGAGTCTTAGATTTGGATACACAAGAAAAACTGGTATGTTATTCAGAGGTGCCTTCCAGTTCATTCAATTCATTTAAGAGTTTCATTACAGCAGATAAACAGGAACATAGTGGCAAAGATCTGAGGAGAAAGAGCAGACTGTGTTAGAAGGATATACCAGTAACATCCCCAAGTCTGAACAAATACAGGGCTTTTCTTCTAAGGTGGCCATTCCAATCTAAAGTAAGTCACAAGATGCTATCAAGTGTTGTTATTATCTTATTATTCAAGTATTTTACATGCTTCAAGTTACTAACAAAAAAAAAAAAAGAACAGCTTCTGTACTCCCAACTATTCATACCAACATCTCTAGGAAATGCTCTGGCGGTCATTGTTCAGCTCCTGGGGTCTCATGGTCCAGATTCTTACAGCCCAAACTCCATCTAAGTTGAACTGCAGCTGTATGTTGCCTTTGGGCTTTCAAGGAATCTCAAGCAACAGAAAGCATCAAATAAGTGGAGATTAGTCTGTGTGAATCAAAGTTCTCCATGTCCAGATCCATATTGTGTCTCTCCAGGGCTTTTTTAGAATAAAGCCTTGCAGGAAGACGGAAGGGATAGTGCAGTGCAGCACACTATCCCTCCCTCTGGAGCATTTTCCACCCAACTCCTTCAGCTGAGACTGACACCTCCAGGAAAGTCATTCCCAACGGGTCTACAAGCACAAAAAGTAACAGAAGCTGAACTGGTTTGGGGTTTTAGATAAAGTAAGAACAAGGAAAAGTGAGCATAAAAACACCGCATACTTTCGGACGTAAAGTCTCAGCTGTGTTCTTTCACTTACATGGATGATGCCACCATGACATTCTTTTGAAGAATGATATTGGGTAAAGAAAAATGGAAAATAAGAAAATTCTTGGACTGGTCCAAAAATGCTTCCTAAGGGAGAGTGTGTATTTGTATTTATTCTGCCAGCAGTAGGATAAGGCTGAAGGTGACAGATGAGGAATTAAGCAGCCACCTGATAACATCAGCATTATGAAATTCTATTCACAATGACAAAGTGTCAGCTGTCCTTGATTACCATTCAAGAATTGTGATGGAATTGCTAATGGAAATTCCATCTTTCCATGGAAAATCTTCTCCACCACAGTTCTGCACACTACAGAAACGTGGTCAGTAACCAGCATGAGTGAAGTTTATGCTGGCAAACTAATGGAGTTTGCTGCTCAAAATAATGTGCATTGCCATGGGATCTACCCACAGTCACTGCCGTGCACAAAGCCATCCACAACCTGTCCTAAATGAAGTTTGCTCAGATACTCTTCATGCCAAATACCCAAGTATTTGCCAGACTTCCTGGAAGGGATTTACAGCCCATACTCCCAGGACAATATCATTGGTACTGGCCATTATCTACTTTTTGCACAAAGGGTACAAGCTGTTGACCAAAGGCTATTGTGCCATGAGATAAATGACTTCCTGGAATTCCCTGGCTAAAGGCACTGAGAGATAATACAATCAAGAATGACCTCAGGTGGGCTTTAGACCAAGACTAAGCTTCCATAAGCAGGAGGAACTGGAATTTCCTATACTTTATACTGAATGAGGCATATTTTAGTAGTTCCCAGTCTGTCTGCCTTTAGCATCAAAGAAACAGCAGATCAGTGAAATTTGGAATTTGGAGTCCTGGTTCTTCATTGCAAATAAGGACCAATCACACTTGCATATGTCTCCTGGTTCCTTCTGACTGAACATGGCAAGGTAACTAAAGAACACTCTAAACCACATGAGAAACACAAGTTTTTCCAACTTGTTTTCTCCAAAATATTTTTCCAATTTGTTTTGTTTCATTTGCAAAATGTTTCTTCATAAAGATTTATGAGAAGGGGAGCGTTCACTTTTGCACTGGTCCAATTCACCCTGTAGGTGCTCTGCTCTCTGAACACCCCAGGCTTTTGGTTTTTCTTGTGTTATCTAAGTGATTCAGACTGGGAAGATTTGCCCTCCTTCAGATTTTGCATCATCATGAACAAAATATTCTAGGCCGCTTTGGTGATTAAACCTGAATCCAAATGCACTGATACTTAATAAATAAAGTATAATATGATGAATATGAATATAAAGTAAATACAATATCTAATGTATACCTTCACAGGTATACATTAGATATTGTACCCTGCCCTGGAAAAAGGATATTACATTGCATATACTATGTAGTGAAAGACCAAATACTCTCATGGAGCTCTTCTAGTTATAAATCTTATTTCTATGGAAGATCAATAGAATTCTTTGTTTTCTCTTTTCTTCCTTCATTCTTCAGGTTTCTTCTCCCATGTAAGTCTTTCCTTCTGTAATGCCTCCTTTTTCATCCATCTTGGAAAGAGTGCTCAAATGCTTTCAACACAAGAATACCATATAAAAATAATGAAAATCCTTGAAAATAGAGGATCTTCTTAACTTGTGGCCCTGAAGAAGAAATAAAATTAGTGGGATGCAATCAGAAATAATTGAGACACAGAATGGAAAAAAGTGTGAATTTGATAAACATCTATACTAAACATACTTGCATGTAATTTGCCTGAGATTTAAAGGCTTTTGATAGCCTAATCTAAAAGTTAAACATCCCAGGAACTGGGAAGAGCTGTTGATTGAACAGGGAGGATATCAAAGAAAGGAGGCCCTTGAATATGGAGAAATGTAGACAAAGTGAAGTGATTGGCAGGTCACAAGAATCAATACAAGGACATTTTCACTCAAACTGGATATAGCATAAAATAAGAGCACACAGCATGGCAGAAGAGCTTAGCAGTAATTAAAATAAAGAAAAATTGGAGCCATATTAAGTTTGGCACCAGTAATTTTACAAGTGATCTGAACAAACTAGGAAAGCATTTAGCTTCCTTATTGTAATCAGCATAAAAGCAGGTTAAAGAGACTTTTACAACAGTAAAAACTAATAAAACAAAACACATTATGTGCTGGAAAACTTGGCAAGAAAGCTCCTCCTGATGAAGAAGCACATTTCATCTGTTCAGTCTCTCCTGGCTGCTTAGGTCTCAGTGCTCAGCAGCACTCTCTTTAAGAGAGAGCAGTAGAAAAACACATACACATCCTAATATTCCTAATATTTACATACAAAGAAAAATCTCCAGCTACACTTAACCTTTCCAGTGGACATAAGAAAAACCTTTTCTGAATCTGTTTTTTTCTAGTACAGACCTCTACTTAAAGTACTCTTTCAATGACAGAATTAACAAATTAACAGCAAGTCAAATATTTTCCTCTAGCACTAGGTTTAAGAAGAGTATTATATCACTTTTCTTAAATAGCCACCTAAATACAAGATTTTTTTTTTTACTTAAGAGACATGCCACAGTAAAAATATCCTTAACAATAGCATCCTTATTCCTTGCAGTTAGAGAGCAAGGCCACCTTTAGAGATCAGTAAGGAAGAATGACAATAATTTGACCTACAAGAAAATTCTACTACTGGAAGTCCTAAGAGCACAAATGTGAATATGAGCAATAAGCAAAACTTGAAAATGAAGCACCCTGCTTAGTAACAGTGTCAAACAAGAACAAAAGAAAAATTGGCAGTCTTTAATTTAGAAATTCAACCTTTGTTTCTATTATTACAACCATTTTCAGGGAACTCATCATCTTACACCTGTTCTAGCAACAGCCTCAAACAATACAGGCATTGCCTTTGGATTTCAAAGCACTATTTAAAACAAAGAAACAAACATAAACATTATTTTCATTATGCTAGAGGAAACAGAATTAATCTGTGCAAGGACTGGAGTTAATCAAAGCAGGTATTTCCAAGGTGGTGAGGAGACACTACAAAAACAATGAACAAAACTTCCTCATCAGCAGAAGACCATGGTCTATGGGAGAGGAGATGCTATCTACAGTGGGCAGTGCTCTCAGACAGGGCTGTTTCAGACTTCCCACTAAAATATCATCTTCACAGGAGTTCACATCTTCTCCAAACTGTAATTTAGGCTGAGAGACTTGAAAATTGCTAAGACTGAAATTTTTGGGAAATGTTGACTTGGAATATTCTGCTCTTTCTCAGGCCTTGGAGGAAGAATACATTTCTTTCCCTATTCCCTCCTCCCCCCCACCTTTTACATTTTAAGTAAAAAATACCTTTTACAGCTGCTTGGTGGAGATGTTACTGCTCCCTCCATGACTCAGATCAGGGTTTGGAAACATGGCACAGCAGTTGCCATAGCATCAATATTCTGTTGTTCTTGTGAAAATGTCCACAAATTGAGCCAAGTGATGAGATTCTGCACATCTGCCCACGCAGACTGAGTGGAAAATTTGACTGTAGAGAAAATAAGAAGCACAGCTGGACCCACTGAAACCTGTTGGGGCAGAGTGTGTGTGTGTATCTCGTCCTTCTGAATCACAGGTCCATCCCCTTGCAGGGCTTGGTGAGCCTTTGTGTGCACCCACCAGGCCCACTAGCAATGAAAGCTAAACATTTTTTCCTTCTTTTCCCTTTTATTGCCTCTGTCTGCAATAAAACCCCTTCTCCTTGGTCATGCTTAGAAAGGCACCCTGCAAATTATCCCAGTAGAATCAGAATCAGGCAGAAAAGTTTAAGATGATTGGATAAAGAAGTTCAATTACAAAGTTCAGAGTGGAAACTGGGCCACATGATGGAGAACAGCAAATGGCAGCAGATGGTCCAGGGCATGCAAGGATTTTGTCTTTGCCAGTGTCTCAAGCAATCAACATGTGCAGATTTACACCCACCTTCCCAACCAATTTGAAGTCTCACTTCCTTCCACAGGATGTCATTATGAAAAATAAGGCTGGAAAAACCCCAGCACTCTGGAATCCCTCCATAACTTTGCTCCAGCACCTCAGTGGTTTTGGACCTTTAATCTACATTAAGCCATTTCATTCTGTGTGCCAAGAGGCCAACAGGCTGGGAGCCCATCACAGCTGGAAATGAAAATGCCATCTTTAAGACCCACTCTCACTTACAGCAGGAGTTGAAAGATGGGCAGTGCATGAGGAAAGTTAAAAATGAGGTCATAAAATAAAATAATATAATCCCCAAGTATTGCAGTCAGATCAGTTTTGGCCACAACCCATACGACACCAAAAAGATTGCCCCAAACTTTGCACTGCTGAACTCTGTCTGGCCCTAACTTTCTGAAAATCCAGATTGCCTGAAATCACAGGTCTGATTTATGAAAGAGCTGGGAATCCAGAACTGCAGAAGTTGACCTGCTTTCCCTACAAGAAGTGTATTCTGAAATGTCAGATGTTTAAGGCATCTTGAATTCATAAAATTGATCACTTTTACTACATATTTCCCAATTTTTTCTGTCCTCATGCATTAAATAGCAAAAAAACCATTTAAACAGTGATTAACCAAAGGATTAATAAACTACCCTCTTATGGTAGCACTATATAGAAAGATACTTGAGGAAGTTGATAATCATGCATTCAATGCTGGACAGAATGGTGTGCAGCAAATAACTCAGTGGCATACACTGAGCAATTCAGATAAAAAGAAACATTTCATAAAGCTCCTATTCAGCCATCTCTTTTGTATATGTTAAAGGCACAGACATCTCATAGAAAAAAGTAGCTATGCAATCATGTAACTTAATATCCCTGTCAGGATGATAATGAACAATTGAAAAAATAACCAGAATGAAGATTGTCTAAGTATTTTCTGTTTTCCCTACACTTGACTTTACAACCTTAATACTCTTGTAACAAAGCATATGATAAACTGACTTAGCAAAAACCATTTTCCCACTTTTGGGCACTTCCATGTAAGGAATTTGTAAATACTGCGGTTTTTTTTGTATTGAAGTCCTACTAATATTTAGAAAAATCAAGAACTTTAAAAAGTCACCAAATCTTATATTCAAAAATACTAGTTTATTATACATTTCTTGTAATTTGGAATACTGAACCTGCCTTTCAAAAACACATGCAAATGCTATCATTTATCAAGCAAAGGTGTAAGACCATGTTCAGTGACCCATTTAGGAGAGTATGGGGGTAGAGGCCAGGAATCTGAAAATATCCACTTTAAAATGTCTCCCTTCTTTAACTCGGATCAATTAAGGAAATGGTTTGCCATTAAACTATGGCTCTCCCACACACCATTTAAATACACACTTGACTCCCATTGAAATGGTCAGTTCAACTTAAATTAGATTGAACTGTGCATAAACAAAAGGCTACTGGAGAGCACAAAACTCCCATAGCACCCTCTGCTGATAAAGAGGGAATGGGATTAACATTCATACAGAGCAATTCCACAGAACAGGCAAAGTAACAGAGGAAAGTGAAAATGGGTTTTCATTGCAGTTCAGAATTTAAGCTGCTGCTTTATAAAGGGACCCTTTCAAGACATTACACTCAAAGGTCCAATCCTGCAGTCCTTACTCTGGCAAAATTCCAGCTGAAGTCAATGGGAATATTGCCTGTGTAAGGACTATTCAAAATTAGTCAAACTGTCTGAATATCATTCAATCAGCTCTAATCACTGCATTGAGAATAAAGGCCGTAATTTTAGCAGTTTTTGTCACTTTAAATTCTTCAACAAATACTTGCATTATTCTCTGTAAATCATCTTGCCAAGCAGTATTTGTCAAATAATTGGACAATTTTTTTCCATCAACCATTGAATAAATTATGAATAACAAGCACTGATTTAACCATGTGACTCCCATCAGTCAATTCTTAAGTTTCCTGTGAAGGGCTTAACTGGAGGTTTTATTGGTGGCTTAAACATTTAGAGAAAATCTCATTCAACAAGAACTACTCAGCAACCTTTCCATCAGTATTGACAACACTAAACCTGAATGGCAATTTACTCTTATAATTGTATGGACTACCATAAAATTTAGCATATTTTTGACAGAATGTCTGATTGTATTTATTCTTCCGAATCCAAAGTATAATTTTAGAAAAAAATATGCAAAGCTCTATTTAGGAGAGATGATGTATGTAAAGAGATTTAATAATATTTGTCAAATTAACAGATATACTTGGAATAAATATTTATTTTCTCTTCTGCGCATAAGCCTCACACAGGCACAATAGATACATCACATCAGCAACAGCATTTATGTCTCCTATTCAACAAATATTATGCTGGTTCTTTCACCTCTGAGATGAATTCTAATTAGAAATATGAGGGTTATTAGGAAATTTTACTCTCTGTTAATGAAAAATTAAACTAGAAAATACATACACATTTAAACAGGCATTTAAAACAAAAAAATAGGGAGAAAAATTAATTTTAAATGAGAAATACTGGGGAATCAACATGCACAAATAGGCCAGTGACCAGTATCTAAAATATTAAGTGACCTCTGGTTTAGAAGAAGAAATAGTCCCTTTAAAGATCTATTATTGTCCAATACAGTGTTAGGAAAAAACCTTGAGTTTATCTGAAATTGGATGGAACTGTAGTCACTATGACTCGGAACAAATAATTTTGGATATTAATGATGTCGTCTGAAATTGTTCTTTTCAACACCAGTCCCAAAATTCTAGAAGGTATTACTGTTCCATGCAGTGGCTTGCCCTACAGAACCAACAGGGATTGGTTCTCTCTCTCCCCCGTGCGGATGGAACATTTTGCACGGGGTTTTTGCCTCATTAACTCTCATTAACTTTGTGTTCCCCTCTCATTAATTCACCTTTTATTTCAGGTAGTATCAGGAAGTGCAATTAGCTGCATCAAGCACATCTTCACTACACAAATTATTTAGCTGGTAACTGTGTTTATAATTAAGTGGTTTAACACCACTTTATTACATATTTTCAGTTGCTCACAACCTTGCCAAACTTGAGCTGTTTTCCATGCCAGGTTTCTGTCTTGAGAATAAACTTTTCTGGAAAATTTCTGTGAAAGCCTTCTATGTGAGTGGAAAAATTGTTTTGTCTACATTCAAGACACTCCTTTCTCAGATATCGCTGGTGTGGTAATTGCAGAAAAAGAGAGAAAACTGGGGCATGTCCTTCTACATGTGCTCAAGGGAGTCTTGGTGGAGTTGGCAGATTTAAAGCCTGTCTTTGGCTAATATGTTCCATCTTCCCAGACTGAAAATGGAACCACTTTGACCATATTTTACTCCCAGAAGTTGACCAGCCTCTATCCTAGTCGTCTATACAGAATATTTTCTTCACCAGTGTAGGAAAAAAATAAGAACCTAGGTCAGAAAAACTGTGGCTTTTACACAGCCTGAGATTTGTGCATCTGCAGCTTGGTGGCACAACCTGGGCAGTTCATCCACATCACCAAGCCTGCCTTGAGTTCAGTGTGGGGCACCCACAGAAGTCTTGGTTTTCCAGAAAGATTTTCCAGCTCCCACTACTTCTGTGTGATCCAGAATTAGAGGCAGAAGGCAATTCCCCCACCTTGAAGGTAATTTGGGCAGATGGCAGAGGACCAGAAACTCCCCGGCAGCTGAATGGAGTTTTGAACTGACTACTGCACTCTCAGTGCTCCCCTTTTGCTCTGTGGTGCCTACGTAGCATAGTTTAAAAATCCTCCCTGATGCCACAACTGGAACTGGGGAAAGGTAGGAGAAAGGACTAGACTGGAGCAGACTGGGACATGGCAGAAGAAATCTGCATCCTACAGCAAAAATTAGAAAGCAACTTTGCATTGACTGCAACAACTGATCCTAACCAGAACTCAAAAAACCCCACACCTCTAAGTACACACCCTGTAGCCTTTGCACAGCCTTCCTTTTATAATTGTGTCAGTCTTTTGCTCTAGGTCTCTGCTATAATCACCCTGGTTTTCATATTAAAAACATATTGGGGTAGGTTCTCTGCTGCTGTAAGCTGGCAACGTGCCCTGATTCTCATGGAACTGTGCCAGTTTTCATCAGCTGCAAATCTGGACCATTCTCGCTAATTTCCTTGTAAAGAAGCTCCCCACATGCCTCTAATCATTTCCATTTTCCCCCTTGACCCTTCCTGTGCTTGAGGTTGGGTTTTCATCCTAGAAACATGGTGAGAAAATGCTTTATTTTGTTTCATCAGCAAATTGGGATGTCGTTAGTCACCACTTCTAGCCTCTCCTCCAAAATCAGATTCAATAGGGTGCAGCACAGAAAGGTCCGTGACAACTCCATGGTTTGGGAAGGTGAAGGAATGGACACACACAGGACAGCTCAAGGAGTTAGACCAGCTGTGTCAGAAAAAGAGGTGGCACATGCTCTGTCCCTGCGGCAGTTTAAACACATCTACAATGATCTTTGGATATCCCACTGATGTATTTCTCTAAGGAAATCTTTTGTTTTCTATCATCAACCTAGTTTTCTCCCTCATTGGCTTTATTTGTGTCACCTTAACTATTAAGTTTTTATTTTTATGCTGAGCTGTGCTACTAGCTTCTCTAGAAAAACTTTGTCTAGTATTTTTTGTGGAACTCATGTCTTTTTGATAAAACTGTATATGTACTTGTAAACTTCTCCATTAAATTGTTCATTTTTGAAATATAGTATAAGGCTGGAGCAGCAAGATACACTGTTGCAACCATCAGGTTATTTTTCCTCAGAGTTATACTCCATCCAGGCTCTTTGTAGATTTAAGTCTTTTATCTTTAAAGACTTTATCAATTAAGTTTCCCGACACCAAAAAAGTTCACCATTGTAATTCCTGGAAGCATTCTTAGAACCACTTATCCCAACAGGGTTTTGTATGAAGCTGGCTACCTCCAGTGTTCCTCTATTGTATCACATTTTCCTGATTAATTACCTAAGTTTTAATAGGAATTCAGTTAGCAATTCTTTAGCTCCTTCAGATTCCTTGGACGAATGCCACAAGTTCTGACTTTCACTGTCATTTAATTCCATGGGTTGTTGCAAACCCTGTATGTACACCACTGCTTTTGGCAACACTTGCTCTTTGTAAATAGCAAATTCTAAGGCAAGTGGTTCCTTATGATCTGCTCTGCTGAAGTTCTAAGCCACCAAAACATTTTGTTTTTGCATAAGCTCTTTGTCTTTTCAGTTTGTTCCCTCTGTGCCTTGGTGACTCCTCGTGTATTTTCAGCACGTTATCACTACAAACATTCTTCAAATTTCCTCTAAAGTATTTGAGTTTAATTACACTTGTATTACAAGCAAATGGCTCTGAAATAATAATAAACCCCTATTTTTCAACAATGCACACCAATGTTGTCATCTATCTTTACTCATATTTGCTTTAAAACCCTGTCAGAGAAGAAAACAATCTTTGCTCTGTGCTCTTTACTGTCACTCATAACCTATTCAAGGTAGGATTTAGCCCATGTAGTTTCTCCTGGTCCTATTAACTCTTCACTTTTCCTGTCTAAAGAAAACCTATGGGATTTATAGAGCAGCCTCCCACTCCCACATCCCAATCTCTTTCCTACACAGTATAGAGAAATGAATTATTGCACCTCATTGATTTTTTAACTTAGCACCATATTTCACAAGTGATAAATTATACCCACATTATCCTGATGCCAGACATTAAGCCCTACTCAGAGTTTCCTCTAAGCTCCTTATATCAGTATTTGCAAGTTTTATTATTTTACTGAAATGTTCCTCTTTAGAGGTGCTTTTCCCCCTTGCTGCACCACAGATGCAGTTGTTTATCATGTCTTCTGTTCTTGGGTGTATTTTGCAAAGATGAGAGATCTGAGCAGCCTTTAAGAAATGGAACATTTTAATCTGCAAATACAAGAGAAGAAAAGCAAAATTATAGGAAAATACCCTTTCTTGCAAAGATTGTTTTTTGCTGCATACACTTCTGCTCTATGAAGAAATGTGTAACACTAAGCAAGAATAAAAAATAGTTTTGCTTTGTATAGGTTGATGAAACAAAGAACAGAACACAATACTTTTCAAGTATCTTAATTTTTTTAAGTTGAAAATTTGTGTAATGCACAGGGTGCAAAAAAGACAGGAAAATATTCTAGGCCTGGGCAAATGTCTCAAGTGGTCTGACAAACCCAATCTATTCAGATTAACAACAGAAATTGAGGGATGACTTGATGACATCGTTAATGTATCTTTTCAAGGAGAAAATAATACCAGTTAATAAAGAGCTCTTCAGCCTAGATGAGAGAGGCATAAAAAGAGCAAATGGTGAGAAGCTGATGCCAGACAAATTCAAATGAGATATAATAAAGAGTAACAGTCATGATGATTAATCACTTGAACAAACAACCTCCTCCACATTATGAAATTTTTAGATGAAAAGTGGATGTCTTTCTGAAATACATGATTTAAACAAACGGTTTTAGCTCTAAACAACTGCATAAAATTCCTTGCACAATCTTAGAAGGCCAAAGTGGGTGCTCAAACAGTGCCTCAAACCTGAAAGTTTTAATATGTGGCAGTTTCCAGAACCACACAACCATTCATAACTACTGCTGGCTTTTTATCATTTTCTCTTTTATGAATTTTCTTAAAATGCTAAGTTTGTGAAACAGTTTTCTAGCCCTCAGTCTGTTACACAAAAGGTTAATTTCCCTTCAGACATATCAGGTAAAAAGCAGGTAAAAGTTGTATTTTAAAAAACACTCCTGTTTCAAATAGCATTTAACATAAAGAGAGAGAGGGGGAAGAGGGAGAAAAAGACACAAACAGCAGCTCTGGAAGTATTAAAAGCATGCTCTGAAAAACCTCTGTGATGACAGTTTGAAGAAAGCAGCTTTTATGTGCTACTGAGCCCATCTCCACAATGTCTTTTAAATGCAACTGTTTACCTAGAAAATATCAGCAAGGGCCAGAATCTGGACTGGATGAGGCACCTTTTGATTGCAGACACTGAACTGAATCCTTAACTAATAAATTGTTCCATACCTTTGTCTGAAACAAGAAAAGCAAAGGTCTTCATTTTCTCACAAGAATGCACAAGCCCCCTCAAAAGCAGTATGGTTTTCTACATCTAAGTCTCAGTATTTGTTGACTTAAAGAGTTTGTATGAATGACAATGCACATCACTGGTTTGTTACTTCTGTCATCTGTGCTACTGAGTGTACCTTGGCTCAGATCAAAGTTGAAAGCTTCTTAAAAGATACACAAACCACAATGTGACAAATAGCATGCTTTGTTTGACACAGCAAACAAGAAATTACTTTCATCAATCCAGGGAAAGAATCCTGTGTTTTCAGTGCTAATTCTGAAGGCTGCAGTGATGGAACCAGAGCTTTACTTCATCCCTAAGGAATGAGGACCTCTCCAAAGACAAACAGAAAGGAAGAAACAATTTCAGTGCATTAAATGCTGACAATGGTATGAATTTGAGGCTTGCTCTCTATGGGACACATTGGCAGAAAATTCCCCCTTTACACAATTAAACAGATATCCCACAAAGTGAAAAATGAATCCATTAAGCAAATATTAATCTGACTGGAAATTAGAGATTAGAACATTCTTAGCACTTCATAAACAGATCCAAAACTCAACATTCCTACATCTACCACATTACACAGCCTCCTACCACACATGGTTAATGCACAGGCAGCAGAAATACTGCAAACAAGATGTTTTGTTCTTTTAATAGCAACATTACCTAAGCAATTGTCAATGCATTATCAAATATCTTAACATTTTCAAAAATATAAAGCACATTAGATCTATAAATCCTTACTAAATGTGCTCTAGTGGAGTAAAAGCGATTTTCAATAAGACATATGCTCAATAAAAATCAATGGTCGTGTGTGAAATCACATTTTGGTTGGAATCTAATTAGATCTAATAATGTATGTACAAATTTACCCTTAAATTAAACTTTTTCTCCCTGAGGAGGAAGTAATATTTACTTAACAGAGCAGATTCTTAATTCAGCTATGAACAAGTGACAACCTTTTCACTGGCTTGTAAGGGCTTTAAATGAGACCTAATAACATCTCTACTACCCTTACAAGTTAAAAATGCTCAGCTTTCCTACTGAGTTGGAAGCACATACCTGAAAGTTAACAGAAAGTCGCAGAGAATGCAAACACTAAGAAAATAACACAACAATGACAAATACAGAGTATGCCCATGTACAAACAAATATGTATTTAATATGTGTGAACAAAGAGCAAATGAAGTAAAACATTTTCAAACTCCTGAGAAGAAAGGGCAGACACTGTATTTTTGTAATTAAGGATGTCTGACTCAGATCTCTTAAAACAACCTTTAACAGGGCAACTACAAAGGTCTGTGACACAGTGTTCCTTGCTGAGTCAAAGGCAGGGCTCACATGTGCAGATTTGCCAAAACCTGCCCTCCTCAGCCAGCAGAAGCATTTCAAGCTGGAATTCCTCTTTAATGCATTCAGCCTCAGCTCTCATTGTTCATGACAGCAGTGCACTTGGTTCTCGGAAGAAATCCTGGTTTGTGGGCTTCCAGGAGCATAAATGTCCTGATTTCCAGTGGGAGAAAAAAAATCTGTGTGTTCACACAGGCGAAGGTTTACCCATCCTACTCAATGTTTGCACCCTGGCTGGGAGGCAGGGACAGAGCCCAGCATCCCTGGGACCATCCCTGGCACCATCCTACCCACCAAAACCCTTTTAGGGATAAGCCCAGGGCAGGCAGAGCCCTCACCATGCTCACTGCTCTCTACACAGGTTTTATTTATTGCATCCATACACACTTTTATAACACATCCTTTCAGAAAGCACCAACCTGCACAATAGTACTGCTTTCCTTTCACTTACATTCTTATTTTTATCGCACTTTTTTAACATGACTAAGTGTAAAAACACATTACAGGCAGCAAGTTTCATGATGTAAAGACACAATATCAGTGGAGCCCATTACAGTGGCTACACTAAAAAGTTTGCTTCAAACCTTTTCCCCATCATTGCTGTTTCTGTATCAGATTTATTCAGTCCACACTATTTAATAGTTCTTCCTGAAGAGTTGCTTTCCTGCCATTGATGACAGCAGGCCACCTGCCTCTGTTAATTAGCAGTACCATGCCCAGTTGCTGCTCTACAAGAAGAAAATAGATTGGCTCTTTGGCTGATGCATTTCATTCTAAAAGACCAGAAGCTGTTGAATCTGGGTCTTACACCTCCAAAAAGGTTTTAAAATTTACTGCAATGTACAGTACCTCAACTGAGTGCAGCTAAAAATCCTCATTTTTCCTAAGTCTTCTTAAAAAGGATTCTGTAAAAGTCAGTCATCCAAGACAGATCTGAGATTTCAGCACTATTTAAACATACAATTAACATTTAAAAATTATACACATGGATAAAACCAGGTATCATTAGTCACTTATTAGTCACCTTCAAAACAGGCAGTGTGTTCATTATGTTAATGTCCTTGGAGTGTTTAAAGCAACCTTTTGCATTTGAAGTGGAGGCTCTTGGTAAAAGGTGGCACTTAATAAGAAATGGCAATTACTAAGGCATGTTACTCTCCAGAAGACTGCAAGATGAATTTTAATTTCTTCCTGGCCATGTATCAGCTAAGGCTAACACAGGCATTTTACTTCAGAAGCAGTAGGAAGTACAGTAAAAGTGAAAACCAAAATGAGAGAGGACACTAATCTTCTCTGAGTTTCAATTAAGGCCCAGCACCTCTGGATTAAAGGCTTATTTTAACGAAAAGCCTTAATTAAGCATACATGTGTATAGGATCACCTTAATGAGCTATGACAGAAATAGAAGAGATGGCAAGCATTATTTGAAAAGAAGCTTATTAGCAACTTTAGGAAAATCAGTCATAGATTCTAACAAAAAATTGAATGCAATACTGAAAGGACACAAGAGTGCTGAATCATGTTCAAGCATAAAACTGAAACAGGCGCAAGATAATTTTCAGTAACTTTATAATAATTTTCGGTATCTTTATATCCACAATGATACATGTCAGTGATTTTTCTACATATCAGTGTGTTGGCTTTTGAAAATATTTCAGCATTTACCCTTTCATTTAAATTTTATACAGCAGAAAATCAAGTTTTCTACTTTATTTCCTAATTAAAATTTATTACCGAAAATCTTTAAAAGTTTATACTGTAAAATATCCCTTCATCACATTCAGTGTCAAGATAACATGCAAGTTTCCTTTAAAAACTGCTATTTTATCTTTTAATTCCTGCCTTTGGAAACAATCAGTGATTTAATGTCATTTTAAAGATAGCCACTTCAGCTGCTTTTTACATCTTCCCCTACCGTACAGAGAGGTATTCTCATTTGCAGATTTGACTTTAAAGTAATTACTTGTAATTACAGAGAAGTGCATCCAGTGGATTAATCACTCCATTTATATGCTGCTCAAAGGATTACTCTCAGGACAGCCTAACTGCTTTTGCTCAGAAAATGTCACTTCCACAGGAAAACAAATCTCTCAAGTCAGCAGCAGCTGAGAAGGACTCTGACAAGTATTTAAACCCAAAAAATCAAAGAAATTGCACACCTGGATTTAAGGCACCATCTGTGCCTGTCCCCCTCATGAAAAATAAAGGGCCACCAAGTGAGAATAACCAGGAAAATGGCCAGAGGAAGCCCATACTCCTCCTAGAAGGACTTCCACACAATTCTGCATCTGAAAGAAACACATCAGTGCTAACCAAAGACATGGGCAGTGCTTCTGGCTCAGGAAGCCACATTTTAAAATGTGGGAAGTCCCTGAAGGAGCTGATGCTGCATTAAACACATCCTTACAATGTCCCTGAGCCATTTTCTTTCTTGCCTTGCACAAAAATAGGATACTAGGGGACAAAGACCTCTGTTTGATCCATATGGATACTGTTCATCTGTCCTCTTTTTAAAGATTTCCTTTATTTTTTAGTGGTGATCCCACTATAGAGTTGCCAAAGACACAGGTCACCAAAAATGGCAGTGAGGAAATGGGTGAAGGGTCTGGAGCATAAGTCCAGGAGCAGCTGAGGGAGCTGGGGACAGAGAGCCTGGAGAAGAGGAGGCTCAGGGGGGACCTTCCGGCTCTCCACAAGTACCTAAAGGAGGCTGTAGCCAGGTGAGGGTCAGACCCCTCTTCCAGGTAAAAAACAGTATTGACAAGAGAAAATGGGCTCCAAGTTGGGTCAAGGGAGGTTTAGAGTGGAAATTAGGAGAAATACCTCCACTGAAAGGGTTGTCTAGCACTGGAACAGGCTGCCTAGGGAAGTGATGGAATTACCATCCCTGGAAGTGTTTTAAAAAATGTGTAGATGTGGCAGCGCTGGGTTACTGGTTGGATTTTTCAGGTTGTTTCAAACCTAAACCATTCTATAAATCTGTGATAATCATAGGGCCTGCCTTCCATCTTACTACCTGCCAAGCTAAAAATGCACATTAAGAATTGAAAAACACAGCAAAATGTCTCCAAATCTGTTGTCATACATAGCACAAGAGTTTTATTGTCACTATAGTGCAAGGGTTCCATATTACTGGAGTTTCATACCTCCTTGATGTTTCTTGTAGGCATCTCCTCTAGGCACTGACTCTTCCTTGTCCTCAAAGTAGCCAACTGACTCCAGTTCCCACCAATCCACTCTTTTATAACACTCTTCTTATTGGCTACAGCTGTGGCCTGTTAGCATCAGGCCTGCTCTTAATCCTTAATAATTAACTCAGCTGCAACTCTTTAGGGGGTAAGATTACGTTCAATACCACCTTCATTTACCCATACTGTATCCCCCTACAATTCCCCCTTTTTCTTTTAATTACAGAGTTGCACCGTTTCTAGAAGGATACATTCAAAGAAATTAACATTATGACATATTCATATATTTCATTCAGAACCAATAGTTATACAGATGTTCAGACAACATATTACAGTATGAATATATATATATCTGCATGTTGGTTCCATTTTGCAGCTTCTCAGTATACGAAGTACTTATCTTCAAAATCTTTTATAATCATATTTAACAAATATTAATAGCTGCAATTGATATATTTTACCAATTACTAAATACACTGTACCAAATAATAGAACTATTTTTTTCCAGTTCTTACAGTTGCTTAGCAAATTCTCTCCTTCCTCTTTCAGTTTTGTTGCTTTTCCTCTTTCAGTTCTCTACCCAGATCACCATGGGATCACGTTGCTTAATGTTTAAGTCTTCTTTCCTGAATCACCACAGGATTACATTGGTTGATACTTAAGTTGTTTTTCCATTCCCAAATCCACAGGGTTGTATAGTCGAGTCCTTTTTCCTGAATCCATGGGGTCATCCCAAATCTGCAGGTTATATAGTCCAATTCTGTTTCCCCAAATCCCCGGGGTACATAGTCGAGTCCTGTTTCCCCCAATCCACAGGATTATATAGTTTAGTATTTAAATCCTTTTCCCAAATCACATTGGGATCACCATTTGTTGTCATATGTAGTGAAAGAGTTCTATTGTCATTACATTGCAAGGGTTCCATATTGCTAAAGATTCATAACTCCTTGATGTTTCTTGTAGGCATCTCCTCTAGGCACCAACTCATCCTTGCAGCAGCCAACTGACTCCAGTTCCCCTCAACCAACCAATCCACTCTTTTATAACACCCTTCTTATTGGCTACAGGCACGAGCTGTTAACATCGGGCCTGCTCCTAATCCTTAATAATTAACCCAGCTGCAACTCTTTTGGGGGTAAGATTACTTTCTATACCACCTTCATTTACCCATACTGAATCCCCCTGCAAAATCCAAATGCACATGGAAGGACACAACTAATGCTCACTTACCCCCACATCACCACACAGACAGAGAGCTAAAGGGGAAAACACTGCCTAGGGGCAGTGGGATACAGGAAATGGTAGGGAAAACCAGAAAGGAATCATTCCCAGGGGCTTCCCTATGGGCAGGGACTGGTATCAAGCCGCTCCAGCCTCTGAGGAGAAGGCAGCAACACCTCCCACTGCCACCCTTCCCTCAGAGCCTGTGTGGAGCTGTGGGGCTGGGGCTGTGTGGGGGGAAAGGAACAAAAGGTTAGAAAGAATCATCATGGCTGGAAAAGACCAATGAGTCCAACCATTAACCCAATAACCACTGCTGGGTCCACCACAAAACCATGTCCTGACGTGCCACATCCACAGTTTCTCTGCAGCACAGAGTCCCTCTGGTCATCCCATCTTGAGCTGTGAGTGGAGAAGAGCAGGGCTGGCTATGGAACAACCACACACTGAAACATCTGGATCTGGGGTCCCAAGAGTAGGAGGGACATGGACCTGTGGGAGTGAGTCCAGAGGATGGCACAGAGATGATCAGGAGGCTGGAGCACCTCTGCTATGGAGACAGGCTGGGAGTTGGAGCTGTTCAGCCTGGAGAAGGGAAGGCTCCAGGGAGACCTCAGAGCAGCTTCAAGTGCCTTAAGGGACAGCAGGAGAGAGAACAGTGTGATAGGACAAGGAGTTAAATGGATTTAAACTGAGAAAGGGTAGATTTAGTTTAGATATTAGGAAGAAATCTTCCCTGGGAGGGTGGTGAGGCCTTGGCACAGACTGTCCAGAGAAGCTGCGGATGCCCCATCACTGCGGGGCATCCACAGTGTTCAAGAACAGGCTGGATGGGGCTCTGAGCAACCTGGGGTGGTGGGAAGTGTCCCCAGCCATGGCAGGGGAGGTAGAACATGGTGATCTTTCAGGCCTCTTCCAAACTAAACCTTGCTGTGGGCGTGAACCAGAGCAGCCCTGTAGGCAGTGGCTCCTGTTTGTCACAGCTGGGGGGTCCCACTTCATCCCTGCAGCCTCCACCCAGGTCACATCCCCCTGCTGTACTGGGGGATGTTGGGACCTCAGAGGAGCAGTTCTAGCCCAGAGGGGCTGCCAACATCATCCCTGCCCTGTGTATCACTGGCTTTCCTCTCTACAATAAGCCAATCTTGCAGAACAGTTCTGGGGTTTATTGCTGCAGCCACATTTTTGTCAGGTCAGCCTGAAATTTGTGATTTCTGCCGTTTGTTCTGCGTCCATTCCCTGTACACTGCAGGCAGCCCACTGAGGGTGAAAGGAGGTTGACAGGAGGGAAACAGACTTGGTGATTTATGGGTCCAAAGTTAACTTCTGTGCCTGGAACAGATGTTCAGCTCTTTCCCATGGGATCCTGAGGAGAAAACAACAGAAATTGTAGGTTTCTTATCTGCTATTGAAGAGCTGCTTCTCCTGAGAAATATTATTGAAGTCCTTGTACGTATCTGCATGTAAAGGAACACTATTCTTGTCAAACCAGCTAAAGATTAGCAATGGAACATCATGATTTTACAGGGTTCTATTCTACATCTCCTAAAATAAAGCATAAGCATGGGAAGAAAAGGAGGAGCAGGTAGATAAGCCCATTCCCTGTATAAAAATAATACATTCTTGTTTATATTCAGGGCTCTGGAAGGCAAAATTAGCCTTTGGGATTGTTTTTAATTATATGAAATTAAAATGTGTTTGGGCATGCCAAACTTTTATAGTTCATAATGAGTTTATTGAATATAATAATTATGAGCTCAGTAATTAAAACTTTAAAATTACTGTTATTTTATTTAATATAAATGATAAATCAAAGATTTCATTTGACTTTTTATAAGTTAAAACTAGGATGTGTCAGAAACATCAATCTTAAATTTCATATTACAGTAATTGCATGTTAGGCTTCAACTGCTGGAGTTGCATGTGTATAAAAGCTTTTAACAATTCAAAAATATTGGCTAAGTGCAGAGTTTCATTTAATTTACTGTAATATGTATGGTTTTAAATAATTTATAACAATAATTATTCAAGATTGGTTGGAGGTTTTTTGCTTTTTAGGGCTGCCTCTCCAAAGAAGAGACAAGAGCAGTTTCTGCAGTTGCTCTATAAGATCATAAATACACAATCATCAGCTGCAGGATCTTTTAACATCTTCTAAGTTAAGGACAAGGAATACCAAGAACTTTTACAAATCCCATGAATAAAAGAAATAGTCAGAGTAATAGTAGATGGACTAAGAAAAAAGAGCATAAAAGCAAGGAAGATACAAAAAATGAGAATCTTTTTGACTCCAGTGCTCCACAGCTGACATTAGGTAAACCATTCTGATTTGTAATTTTTGTTATTATTTAAAATAAACTAAAATGTGGACGCTAAGCTTTCTGTTCAGAAGATGATTTGATGCTCAACAGCATGTTATCTTGTTTTAAAATTTATCAAAATTCATCAGTTTAAGCCATTAGGTCAAAATGGGATTGCCATCAGTGGCTTAAATGTGTCTTTTCATATCTGAAATGCATTTAAAACATTATTGTTGTGACAATTAATGTAAAAAGGTAAAATTAGGGCACCTTGATGAAGACATATTCTTCATTAGAAGCAATAAGTACTTTTAATGTCTATTGAATGTCATAACTTTCTTTATCTTTTAAGAAAGCATCAGTGATTTTCTTACTGTATTTAGTTGGGGACAGGTTCCAGCATTAAGCTTTTTTTTAAAGTCTATTTGAAATGGTCTGGTTTATTCCTTATTCTGTAAAAAGACATTTAATAAAGCTGCATGAAATGTATTCTTTGTTAATATATACCCAGCTTTGCTCAAAGTTAAAAAGGTTTGTTTATACAATGGTCCTGGGGCTAAACCAGAGAAGAATTAACACCTGTAGCTAAATACCTTTTTCAAATTTAGAAGCAAACATGCAGCAAGATAAAAGTCACAGATGTGAGGGCTTGGAATGATGCCTGGTGAGAAAATTCACTTTTAAATACTGTTATAATAATACAGTTGTGGAGCAGCGACAGACGATATTGCTTAGAAAAACAAAACCAGAGAGCATCTTAAGAGACCAGGAGATCAAATGTGCTTCTTGCCTCTCTGTATTTCACTTTTCTGAAGATTTCTATTCACTATTTTTGCCATGAGCATCTTCTTGTGTCCATCCTATCTGTTGCCTTAATTAGGCACTACTAAAAGAACCTTCTGGCTCCAAAATTTGCAGTTTTGAGTATAATAAACTTTCATCATCATTAACAACTAGTTTATTTATTCTTTTTCATGCAAACACCCTTTGGCCTCCCTGAATATCAGGTTGGCTTTGTCACAGGAATTGTCACAGTAGTCCCATCCCCAGAGGGAACCCATTTAACCAGGGATGCTCCATCCAAGCACAGCTGCCTTGGGAACCCGCTGAAAATTCAGAGGGGGACTTCAGGTAGTGCACAACACGGGAGTGCAACCAGTAACAGGACACAGGTAATAAGATGAGGTAACTAGCATTATATTTACATGGTTGTAGTTCTAAAGAGGGCAGGGTTTTTTCTTTGGCTCATTCTGAAGAGAAGATAGCAGGGGGGAAAACAGAGAAGAGGTATTGGGGTTAAAATGAACATCAATAATGAGTGATTATGGAAGCTAAAGGCTGAGGTGAAAAAATGCAGCCCAGGTGTGAGCATGTTTTCTGCTGTTATTAGAAAGACAAAGTATTCTCTCTTTAAATCACAGCACTGACTGAATTTTCCCACACAAATATTTGTGAAAAGGGATTCAAAAGACTGTGCTGAAATACTTTTTGAAATTTCAGTTGTTCCTGGGTTTTATTTTGTAGTATTTTCACCAATATTCTCATATTATTTCACCAATATTCTCATATAATACCTCATATAATAATAATAATAATAATAATTATTATTATTATTATTATTAATAATAATAATAATAATAATAATAATAATAATAATAATGATTTTATTGTTGTTGTTGTTGTTGTTATTATTATTATTATCTCAAAATGCATCTGTCAAACTTTCTCTTCCTTAATAAGGATTGTGTGGTTTAAACATTAAAACTGCAAAACAACTTTGAAAATGTAATTGAATGGAACATTTTCTTCTTGAGTTTATGGGTAATATAACAAAGTTTCACAGGTCTGTGTCATTCATTTGTTTCAATAGGGGTTTGATTCCTAAAATCCAGCAGTAATAGTTTAATTTATGTAAATGCTTCAATAAGGTTTATTTTAGGATAAGTAATTTGGTTGTAAATGGGTGTGTCAGTAAATGGGTTGGGCTTTTAAACTTGATGCATAAGGATGAAAATTTTTTGATGTCCTGAGCTGTGATAAATGTAGGTTCTCATTGCTTGTATCTTTTCAAAGTGCTGCTTTGAGAATTTCTCCACAGAGCCTTTTGCTTTGACCACACATCCCTCCCTGTGTGTCCTGCCACCAGATTTCCCTCAGAAACTCTGCTGTACAAAAGTTTTCCTTCTAAACACCTGTACAACCTGTCTCTCACAAGTGTCCCATCTGGTTTGTATTATTTAGAAGTCCAGCTTTGCTGCCAATCTCTTCTTGTTTGGCAGTTTAAATAATCCATTTGTGAAGGCTTTAAATTAGAATTTTCTCATACCCTGGGGGTATACAGAAGGCTTTCCACAAAGCCATCTCATTTTCTTCTTTAAAACAGTCTCTGACCACAGTGGTTGGAAAGAAATCAAGATCAGGCATTTTTTAGTGATGGTGATAGTGCCTTTCATGCTGTCACAGCTTTCTTTCTTGTTCACTCCCCCTGTACCCAGATTTCCTCATCACAGAGGCCATCACTCCATAGATTGGGCCACCAAAACGGGATAACAAAAGTAACAAGGTGGGATCGAGGTGAGCCAAACCACATGCAGGGAAATCTCTCCCCACATTGTTCCGAAAGCATAAACTGACCCAGTTGAAACCTCAAAGCTGTTGCTCTAAAACACAGATTCAAATTGATTTATGTTTGAAGGATGTCATGACCTCACAAGGAAGTGGGTTAGGCAGATAGTTCAACTAAAGGGAAGGCAGTATTCCTGATAGATCCTTTAGTACCTCTCAAAAGTTCTTTTAAAAGATCAAAGGCAGTTTGTGCAAATTTCAGATGATTAACGATATACATCTGTAGATGGATGAGCTCAGAAGGAGAATTTTAGCCTCAAAAATTAACAAATCCTGCCCTAGAATAATGAGATACTTGAGCAAGGGGATCACCAAAACCCCATGACTTGCTGGGATTCCTTTTTTCTTCATGAGAAATGGGTTTGGATGCACAAGCTGCCTGATGGGGGTTTTGAAAGCTTACACAGAACAAATATGTACTGTATAGTACTGTCAGATTTATGCAAAGATTCTGGTATGAATGAAAGAGTTTACCCTTTCCTTCCCATCTAGGACTGAGCTCTCATGTAGGTGTCATCAGCTTGCATTGTAATTATTGCAATTATGGCATGTTGCTCTTCCTTTCTTGTTTTGTCAAACACCATTAAAACCTCACCATGGACTCAAGTTACACAAGTTACTGGCTTGTTACACAAGCCTTGGACATTTCTCCATGGATTCTGGTCAATCAACACAAGCAGCTTCTTCTGCCCTTCAAAGATGATAAATTTCTATATTCTGCTAGCACTTGGTTTTTACTGCTGAGGTACTGACTCAACTTTATCTGGCACTTGTGGGGGTAGTCAGGAATACTGTAAATATTTCACTGGTAAGGAATTTCACTGATTCCTTCTTTAAAGAAAGCAGAGATTTCACATCTACATGTATCAGGCACCTCACATCCAGTGCTGGAGATGGACAAGGTCAGCAGTAACACTGACAGTGTCACTGGCCTCTTGTGACCATCTCTTTGTCTCTCATGCTCTTTATTACTCTTTCTTATGCCACAGCCTTATTAAACTTCAGAATTTTTCAGCAGCAGCTACAGTTCTTTATTATACTACTTGATTAATTTTTATTTTTAAGAATGCATAAATGCAAAGCTGAGAAAAAAGTCACATTTCTGAGGGTATTTTATATTGATTTTTCAAAATTATGTTGTTGTTAAATTATGTTATGTTGTTGTTGTTGTTGTTGTTGTTGTTGTTGTTATTCCTTAGTTAATCCCATTTTAAAGCCTCTGAAAAGTATCAAAATAAATTCAAATTACTCAGCAAATAAAAATGTACGTTAAAAAATCCTGTCTAAATCCTGCATGTAAAAGAGGTTCTGGTAATTACTGAATAGCTAATCCATCAATGGTTTAGTTTGGAAGGGGCCTTAAAGATCATCCAGTTCCAACTCCCTGAAATGGGCAGGGACACCTCCCACTACCCCAGGCTGCTCAGAGCCCCATCCAGCCTGGCCTTGAGCACTTCCAGGGATGGGGCAGCCACAGCTTCTCTGGGCAACCTGTGCCAGGGCCTCACCACCCTCCCAGGAACGACTTTCTTCCCAATATCTAATCCAAACCAACCCTCTTAGAGTCTGACGCCATTTCCCCCTTGTCCTATCTCTCCATGTCCTTGTCAGAATTCTTCCTTAATAGTAAGACATGTGTTGCCTGATGGTGCTTTGTCTGATGATAGATTTATATGAAGTACCTGTATAAAGTATTTCTAAGCAAATGCAGTATTAATGAATTTCATGTGAAGAAAATTCACTGTCTGTAAAGGCCAATGGGGTTTATTCAGTGATTTGTTGTTACTGTTGCTCAGAAATCAGGAGTAGTTGAGCACCCTTCCTTGTCATTTCCTGCTGAAGAATGGGTAAAAAGAAAGAGATCCACAGCATGGAAAATCCATACAGTGCTGTCCAATATTCAGGAAGGGATCTGCAATTCAATCCAGGGTACAAATATAACTGAATAATTGTGTGGACTCACAACTGTATTTACTTATTTTATTTTCCTCAGGTACTGCTGAAAGTCATCAGCTGGAGGAAGAAATGAAGGAAAGATTCTACTTTTAGGCATCATTTAGCTTTTAATAAGTGGACCAGTTCAGTGGCCAACTCTGATACTATTTTAAACATGACATAGTAGAGGAAGATTGGTAGCATTTGTGCACTTCTGATGTTATGACAGTAGAGAAGCCTTTTTATCTGCTCTTGCAAAGCAGGTAAAGGCTATTTTCTGCTTCAAATAAACCCTTGTTAGATATATTTCCTGCCTTCATTCATCAGGGAAACATTTGCTGTTTGTACAATTCAAGATATTTTTGCCTTCTCAAAAGCTTTGTTAATTTCAGATGAGTACAACAGTTATTTCTATTTGGGAAACAAAGCAGGTGTACGCCCAATGCCAGACAGTCACTTCCTCAGGTTATTTGATGAAATGTCTGCATTTTAACTTGATGGCCCGCTCAATGCCCATGTGTATCATGGGCATAAACACATCCTGCTTTATTACATTCTCTAATCCATCATCTTGAAAATATTAAGCAAAAGAGACAAGTGACTGATGGAACAGAGAGCTGCTTCAGAGAGGTGATGATGGTAATTAGGAGAATTATCCCAATTGCTTAAAAGTTCTTTTCCACGGTGCATTTTAGGGTACTTTTTCTGCCTCTTCCCCTTTTAATTTTTTTTAGAAGGCTTTTCACAGCCAAGTGTGTGCTGTGAATCAAAGTCTTTGAATAAGCTTGGATACAGAGCTGTTGCTTCTTTTTACATCAACATTAGCTGGAGGTGAACAACTGTCCACAGACAGGTGGGAGAGATCTGGAAAGATCTGCCAATTTCTGGCTACCCCGAAAGTCAGAAACTTCATGAGAGGGAGCAAAAGACAGCACTCATTAAGAAGGTTACTTCAGATTTGGCACAAAAAGGCAAATGCCTCTGGAATTCTTTTTGTCCTCAGTGTTTCCTTAGCTTTCCTCCCTCAAGGGAAAAGCCACTGTATCTGAAAGCTCTCCCTCCAGCTTCTCTGGGCTTCTCCTGGGTTTCACTCCTTCCCCAGTTTCCCCTTCCCCTAAGAGCCAACTGCTTTTTTGTCCAGCTCTGTATCTTTTGTCAGGACAGAGATCATCAGCATTTGGTGGCAGTGTAGGTCAGATAAAAGTGAAGTTTTCTTGTAGCCTGTCAACTTTCTTTCTCTTTTGTTTTATTGTATGTGAGAACCGCTGCATTTGATGTGCATCACCTCTTGAAATGTAATGTCTCTGTTGGGAAAGGGGAGAAAAATTAATCAGATTTCATTTTAAATGTTTGGATTATAATATTTTCCTCCAGCCAGCAGCAGTTGCCATTTCTTGCTTCCTGCCATACATATGATGCTGACACAAAATTCACAATTTCACGAAGTGTTTTCACTCAAAAGAGTGCAGTAATCACAGAAGCAAACTGATGACCTTTCAGAATTTTTCTTGTCAGCATTTTTTTCCTTTTCAGCTGTTAGAATGCTTTAAAGTCAGGTTTGGTTCTGGGATTGTTTTCTTTCCTTTGAAAAAACAGGTGCTGCATTCATGTTCCCATGTAGTCCATTAAGGGAGTACATTTTTATGTAACTATTCAAGCACATAATACATGAGTCTTTTAATTAAACTACCTAAGTGAATATCTTAATGAATTAAATGTAATCATCTTGAAAAGTAATTTTGATTCCAGATTTTTATGGTAAGAAATATAATTTAAAGCTATTTTATGATGAAGCACTTTATTCTTTTTATAACCTTTTTTTTTAAAAGCATATGGGAAAATACTTGTAACTGAGCTACACAGGAGTATACTAACCTGGAATCATTTAATCCATGAAATTTCATGCAACTATGTGGAGACTTACAAAATTCTCTTAACACTTTAATTTTAAAAACATGCATGTTGTAGAGTGTACATGGATTAATTAATTAACCGTTTTTACATTCTGTAATCTAGTCTGTTTCATCTGTACCAACAAGGTGAAATATATTGTAAGTAATTGTAATTATAATTATTTTTTCAGTGATGCCCGAAAACCTTTGAAAAATTTACAGGTAAAAAGTTGTCCTATGTGTAAAAAAGAGCAGTATCAGACCAGAGTAATACATGATGGGGCATGCTTAGTTAAATTGAATTAATTAGGTAAGCTTTACTTGTTCTACAGGTGTGTCACCAGACAATATTTATTTCTTAATAATGTTCCAAGTACATTACACTCTTAGTAAGAAACTAGACAGAATGCATGCACTAGAAAAGTTAAAGTTCAAAAAAAAAGTAATAAATCATTGTTTCATATAAATAAATTATGAAAATTCGAGTTTCCTCTTCTTGAGCAGAATTGTCTTAGAGAATTTAAGCTTCCTGGAGGGGATATATTGTTATAAAAGAGTCTAAAGACTTAAGGGAAGCAGTGCCTCCTAAGGATAGAAAATTAAGAAAGCAACTATCTGAAAAAATGTTTTGCTGTATTTGCTTCCTTGGTCTTTTTCCTTGGGGCAATTCAGCTCCCTTAAACCAGAACTCCTGAATATCAGGAGTTCCCTCCCTCCTTCCCTTTTCACTTATTCCTTCTCATTCAGACTGAACAGGCAGCACTGGAGCCATCCAGTTGTTTTGTCAGTCTGCTCATTCCATCCTCTTTAGAACCAATGCAAAATCCTTCCCTGGAGCAGAGAAAAATACAAAGGTGACTGAAGAACACTGATGTTCCACTCAAAAAGTGCTCAAGCCCTTAAGTTTGGAATAAATTAACCTGCCAGTGGATTGTGACTGTCCTCAAGAAGCATGGCTGGAACAGACAACACTTGGATTTTCCTGCTGGTTTAAAGTCTGGGGAAGCAGATACAGGCATTTTTCCCAAGAAGGCTGCCAGTTCCCCATGGGCCCAAGACACCATGCAAAGCCATGAAACAAGGTCTCAGCAACAGGAGGTTGGAGAAGGCCCCTAAATGTGCTGAAAGCTGCAGCTGAATGTCATTGGTCACAATTTCTCTCACTGAAATTCAGATGGCTACAGCAGCAACCCTCCAAGCCACCTGCCCTGGGCTGGCTTTAGGGTCCCTGCCTTTGGCACCTGGCTGCCCACATTTCAAAAAGCCACAGGAAGATCTTCATCCAACAGGGAACAAAATGGTGACTGCTTTTCCACCTTCTAATAAGAATATAAATTTATAAAGTCTTCTCATAATGATTAGGTTTGAATAAATTCAGTGCAAGTCATGATTAAAGGACCTGCACTTATTTTTCTTAGTGGCTTTCAAGTGGGAACTGTAGATGAGTTTTCCTGCTGTTCACTCTTATACTTTAAAGTGTTGGTTAATTAAAACATTAAAGAAAGTTTTCACAAGGAGCTATCCATTTCCAGGAACTAAAAAGCTCTTCCAAAATAGAATTTGGTTCTCAAAATTGAACTGTGCTTTTAAAATGTCACTCCCTAAACATTAGCATAATCAAATGGCATCACAATAGCAAAAAAAAAAAATTAATAACCCTGCTGCCTTTGGAAGGATCACAAAGGTTAAATGTCAAGTTTCATATACTTAAATAAATATCACAAAATAAAAAACAAGGTCTGAAATATTAGTACTAGGAAGGACACATATTGCTTGTTTCAGGGTGCTACAGTAGCCCTTATTACACCTGGCATTAAAATTTTTAATAATCTAGATCAAAGGAGATAAGAAAGGTCAGTGAAACCAAAGTAGGCTACTTTTTAGCACTCCCATACACAGAGAGCAGGGTGTTGCTTCAGCATGTTAGGTAGTGAATTTCTTTGATCCTCCCTATAAATGTCACTCTGTATGTCATTTAATTGTGGTATAGCCTTTTATTGGTGCAATTAAATCTTTTCTAATGCATTACATTATCTCCAGCTCTGCTAAAAATCCTGCCGTTGTTCAGGAAGCGAGGTAAGTCATTGGGAAATGATGCAGTTGACTTTAGTTTCTTCCTCCCCCCTCCACATGATTTCTCCCAACGATTTTAATTTAAATCTCACCAAACAGTATAATGGTCCTGGAATTTGTTTAGTCATTTGACTTCCTTTATCACACAGAGATGGTAAACATTCTGTTGCTAACCTGAAGTGGCTCCAAGGAGCAAAACTAGGAGGATATTAAACCAGTAAAAGCTTATCAACTGATTCATTGATATGCTGTAAATTCCAGCCTTTTCATTTTACTTTTGAGGGTTGCCATAAGTCAACACATTAGTAAGCAATTTGCTGACATTGGATCACTTAAAAAGGCTTCCCCATGGACAAAGTTCACCTCAGTGCTTTGTTTCATGGTTTCATTTTATCATAGTCCTGGGCTGCTGTACAGATGACTGATGCAGCTCTGCATACCGATGGGGGATTGCACAGTCACTCTCTGCCACTCTGTCCAAGCTTTAGGAAGTCTCAGACATTAAATGGACAGGTATGGTGTTTTCTGAAATAAATTCAATTGCTCTGTTTCAGTTATTCTAGGATTTTAAAAAAGTTTTTCAGTATTACGCATTAAAATTTCATTTTTACATCCTAGAACATGACAATAACAAACTATTTAAAATGCCGATTTCCTTTCCATTGACATTGATAGTTTGTGCTGATTTACCAGGTAGCAAAAATTCTGGATTAAATTTCATTTGTACTTCTCTTTCTTCCCAACCTTAGACTTTATTTACTGATTGATGGATGTGAGCTGGGTCAGATCATACTACAGAAAATCCAAGAGTAGCTCAAAGATAGTATCTTAGCAGCAGAGGAACTTCATAGATCCTGGTCTTATGCATGAAAAGAGTTTTCTTCTTTTGTTTTTTACAGTTCCAGCCCAAGGATGCTCACTTGCTTACACCACCAGGTCAGGTCTGGTCAAGTCTGATACCACTATAATGAAGACCAAGCATAACTCAGGGTCAGAGGTGTTTTGAAGTGATCAACCTTTACTTGATGGTGAACAGAAACCCCAAATTATGTAAGAGTTGGGTGTAATCTTACTTTGCTCTTCCTGAAGCCAAATTTTAATATGAAATCAGTAAGAGCAGTTAAATTTGCAATGCAGAGTTTCAGTTCTAGAACCCAGCTAACAACAGTCAGGTACAACTTACCAGGGCTGTTATTGATGAAATACATAATCACATTAAAATATTAAAGACATAAACAACGTTTCATGAATCATTCAGAGAGCACATGGTGTCACCAGCCGGGATTGTTTGGAGACCACAAAGTGTAAATATTGGAGGAGGCCTGTGGTGGGACTGTTGTTTGTTTGTTTTTTGTTCTACACATACCACTGAAGGTCAGTGTGAACGTCTGCATGGGAGACTGGGATGTTTCTTTCTTGACACTGAGCAGTCCTGAGGGGAAGCACCAGGTTTCCCTCCTGCTCTTTGCTACACAGAACTCTCTCAGAGAGTACAGGAGGGGCTGCCGCTTTTCCCATCGCTTTGGGATTTAAATACATCCACAATACAAAGGCTCTCAGGGAACTTTTATGGTACATTGCTAAATCAGCATTTACTAACAAGGAAATGAATCCTATTTCTACTGACAAATTGATACATCCTTTCAATATCCTGTTCTGTTAGGGATCATCTGGGAACACAGTAAGTCATAACGGTTCTCAGCAGTGAATCAGACCATAGAATAAAAAGAAAATGAGATCACATTAGCAGAAAATTTAGAAAACTCAAAGTTTATATAAATTCCTAGTGAGTTCCCCACACTTCTGAGGGACTTTAGTGAGATTTGGGCTCTTGATTTCTTTGGGTCTAGAAAAGTCCATTTTAAATACTCTGATACATGCTATGGAGGGTCAGTTTCACAGCTGGAAGGGAGCAGTGTGCTGGTAGAGAAAAGCTACCAAAACAAAAAGAAGTTAAATGAAACAATAGCAAAGTGTTCAGGGGCCATGAGGCTGTCTGACCTTGAGCTCAACCCTTCTGCCACCTCACCTCCCACTGCCCAACCCACACTCCCTGAAAAAATGGCTCCTTTTCCTAGCAGGTTTTCTGTCACAGGGAATGCATGGGGAGAAAGGCTCACATTGCCTGGTCATGATACAGATGTCAAAATGTCCTTTTTTTTTTTTTTTTATGGGCAGACACACAGACAAGACTAAGACTTGTGTGAATCCTGCAGAGCTTTCAGACACAGGGGTACATTAGGAAGAAGTGGCCACAGTGAGCTGGGTTTGCACTCAAGATGATTAAATGCAAGAAAAGCAATCCTTTTAGGTATTAATTTTGTTGAGCCCTTGGGAGAGCATCTTCAGATATGAAGATGAGATTGCCCAGGACTATACACAATATGCAGAAACATTCTCAAGGCAGTAAAAAGGTATAAAAACCTATACTGAGGACAACACCTCAGATGCCTCTTCTCCCACTGCCTGTCAAAAAAACCAAACCAACCAACTCCAAAAAAATACAAAGAAAAAAGTACTGAAGACATGATGTAGTGCCAGAGATCAAGCTTGGAGGTTTCTGTGTCCACTTGAGCCCTGCATTTCCAAAAATACATAAGCATCCCCACAGACAGTAAAAAGGATGATAAGAGGCCTCCATAAATCTGTTAAGGGAATTGGGGTCACTTCTGATATAGAAAATAAAGGGAAATGTAACCTTTCAGGTGTGAAAAATAAAGGGAAATGTAACCTCTCAGGTGTGGAAAAAGCTGGTGCAAGCAGAAAGACTTGTTTTACTATGGATGTTTGAGAACAAAATTAAAGCTTAAAGCATGGCAAGGGCCCTTCACATTTGACATTTATGAAATCTTGGACAATTAAACACTGGAATATACTGCCTAGAGACAGCACAGCAATCCCATCACAGATAGCCCCTGCCAGGCTGGTTAAATACCAGGAATAATGCAGCTATGTTTGATCCTGTGCAGCTGAATGGATCAAACATCTCCAGGTCCCTTCCAGACACGTGATCCTTGAACTTTAAATAAACAGCCTAAACTCTCCTGTGAAATGGAATTTAAAGTCTGAAGCTGTTTAAGTTACAGACAGTTTAGGAAGCATGGTGGTCAGGGGTTTAACATGTAAAAATTGCCCTTCAGTCAAACTATTAAGGAATTGCAAATTACTTACAAATTACATAATGAGCATACTTTGTTATAAACAATCCCCACTGGCCTAAAGCAGAGAGTTCCAATTTACTGCACACCTGTCTTAAAACACAGGGCTGTGATGCCTCTGAATGTAGAGGAATCTCCATCACATTCCCTACCTCAGCTATTTTAGAAATGCAACCACTTGAGAATCTCAAAAGCAGGTTAAACTGGGAGAAGGAAGAAGAGAGAGGAACACAACTATTCATACCAGTTACAGACAGGATAACTTAGAATGACACAGATTATTTTTTTATTGTTTATAATAAAAAAGGGACAAAGCTCTGCTATAAATCACACTTTACCTTTATTGAAAACACAGTAAAAAAAAATGTCCTACAAAACATTCAGTGTAACATTTCAAACAAAGGAAAAAACATATTACCACTGCGTTCCACAAAACAAAACAAAAAAATCAGCCTAGCTAAGGCAGCAGGTTTGTTTTTTTTTTTTTTTTTTTTTGTAACACAACAAAATACCCACAACAGACAACATCACAAATCATAATTCTGGATGACCTAAAATGAACCAGGAAGGGTTTGATGGGGAGAAGATATCTACACCAAAAACTATTAGGATTAAAGTAACACTCAAAGCACAATTTTTCAGCTGTGTTATACCTTGGTCAGATACATCCATGTGAAAGAAAATTCAGCTGCTCAAGACTGTGGAGTTTACAAAACCTGAAGCACAAATCAGACCAAGAGGGAACCACCAGCTCCATTCAGCACCTCCCAGCCTCATGCAGTTCAGAGATTGTGCGTAATTTAGAATTGTTTCTGTAAACTGTGATATTAACCAGGAACACTGCAGTGAAACCCTGAATGTGCACAGTGAAGGAACCTGCTGCCATCATCACAGCCCAGCCAGACGCATCAACAGCAATGCATCAACAGCAATGGACAGGCCAGCTCAGAATTGTGTCTTTATGGTCATGCCACCTAAGCACACCTGAAGCCAATTCCATGTGACAGGGATCAGGGTGCCAGCAGCACCCTAAGAACATCCTCAGTCTCCTCACTGGGAATTTTAAATACAAAATTTAGTGGAGACAAGAGCAACACATGATCTCTATTTAGGTAATGTGGGGTTGGGTCCTAAACACCACAGGAAAGGAGATACACCCTTTTTTGTGAACATGTGTTTCGTACACACACACCAAGATTTCAAATCCCATTACCTAAATGTATCTTCTTTTTCTATCCGCTTCTCCTTAAAGCAACAGAAATCACACCAAATAAGGCAAAAATACTTTGAAAGCTACCTTTAAGAAAGTAAAAGTGACTGAATTTTTTTGTTATATAAAGCCAAGGAGGAGAAACTACTCAGAGAGATTTTGTGACTCTTAAGAATTTTGGTCCAGACTGGGAAAAACTCATGGTTAGGGGGAAACAGGAAATCATGCACCAGCCAATTTTCTTCTTAAACATTTAAACACACCCACTGAATCCACGGCACAGGTATCACCATCATGCCACTTCTCTGAATGACCAACTCACATGGGGACAGAAGGCCCAAAACATGCTCATACACATGAAATACAAAAAACCAGGGAAAGGTGAAGAGCCTGACCTCAGCACCTCCCACAGGCTGACCCTGCTGAGAGATGACACAAAGTGTGTCCACCTCCCGCTGAGGGAGGTCTCCCTGCACATCCCACAGCAGATGAGCTGCAGAGCAGGAACACAGCAGGAGCCACCCTGCAGTGACACCACCCCAGGGGCTCCCAGCGGCCAAACCAGCTCGTTCCCCTCACTGAGAACTGGGGCTGTACCCTCGTATCACTGGAAGCTAAAAGCACAAATATATGCCATGACTACACCCTCTCAACTCATGATTCAAACTGACTTGAGCTCTTAGTAATTTGTTAGAGGACCCTCTAGTGACAAGATTGCTTAAATGGAATCTAGTGGTAAAAAACAAATTCATAAATGTGAACATTTCTGTAGTGGAAAAAAAGTTCTAACTAGGGAATATCTCTCTATGTGGGAAAAGAAATACATGAAAATAAAAGCAGGTGCCCCGATACTTCAATAGCTGCTATCTGTGGAAGCAGGGAATAGAGGAGGAATGCAAAATAAAGCCCTGTTCAGGAAAGGAGCTTCATCCAGTGATGCCGACTATAAAACTTAATGTTATGGGGGTAGGGAGAAAAGCAATAGCAGTGCTTGGGGTTAGTGATCAACAAACATCTACAAGCAGCATTCCAAAGTGCTCAAGTAGGTACATATCAACATTCAGATACCTAAAAGCCTTTAAGAATTAGGATTTCCTAATTTCTATTTGATGTAAGGCCTTCACACAGATACAGTTTCTAAATAGCTTGGAATTCAGTATGTCAAGAATATCAGAATTTACAGGATATTTGTCACACTATCTCTTTGACTGTTTGGAGTTACCTTCTGTATTTGTTAAAACATTTAATGCTATGTATAGTTTAAAAGATCATGAGCGATAAATGAAACTAAAAAGGTACTGATAAAATATGGTAGTTAACACAAAACTAGCAAGCATCCTAAGGTTTCTGTTGCCAAGACAGAGATACCTTCAGAAGTTCACAGGCTTCTACAAAAAGTCCAAGATACTGTTTCACTGTGAATCACAAGAGATTTTAAGAAGTGATGAATTTTTCAGTGTCAGTGAATTACTGGCTTATTTAGAGAACATACAATTGACATTTGTATACTAACGATACACATTTCTTTCTCTTTGGAAGGAGAGTTCTAGGCGCTTCAATTGTGAAATATTTTAAAAGCCTTCCATTGAAGTTGCCTTCTGGTATGGTTTTTCACAGTGCATAAAACAAATCTATGTGGATTCTTCTGTTATTTCATGTTTTGTCTATCTCAAGAGGGCAAGACAGAAAAGGAGACAGACATTATATCACTGTGTGGCTGGTGGCTGTGGTCTTAGTTTGCTCTTGCTGAATGGGATAAATTCAAAAGTAGCATTTTTGTAAAGTTCAAATCTGACAATGTGACTGAAATAACCTGTCAGCTTACCAACAGCAAATTCAGTGCTCTTGGGTTGGGGAGGGAAATCAGAATAGGCAATATTGTCTCAACTCAGCACTAAAATAACAAAAATCCTAATCCTAGGAGGTAGGGAATCTTATTTTGTTAAAGCAATTCAAGCTTCACAGTTCACATCAACACTTTTTAAAACAAAACTAAGCACATTTCTTTTTGAAGAGGTTGTTTATGTGGCCTTAATGTCCTGCCTCTGATTAGATTATTTCACCCTGATTTTAAGAAATGGTATTTTTATGATCAGAGAATATGTTAAACAGGATTTAGCTGTTTTCCTGAAGTTGTTATCTCTAAATTTAAGATGTCAGTCCACTAAGGGTAAGGCTCAGTTGCTGTACATACACCACCACCCCACTTCTGGGAGAGGAAGAAGAATTGTTAAATAACCTGAAGCATGCTACAAGAACTAAAGGAAAGCCACATGCAGGAAGAGGCCAACTGCTTTCTGTTTCTACCTTATTCCTTTCTAATTTAGACTGTAAATTCTTAAAGAAAAGGCCCATCATACACAGCACTGGGCACATGTGAGCACCTCAAGCAGCATCAGCTGCTGCACAGCCTCAGAGGTGAGTGGGATGGACATGGTGGGATGGACAGAGGCTGCAGGCCCTTGGCACCCATCACTCCTGGTGACACAGGGGAGGATGTGACACTCCTGGTGACACAGGGGAGGATGTGACACTCCTGGTGACACAGGGGAGGACGTGACACTCCTGGTGACACAGGGGAGGACGTGTCCCCAGGATCTGCTCCCATGTCCCTCCTGCCAAGCACCTGCTGCAGGAGCCCCTCCCTGCCTGCGTGGGCAGCCCAGCCCTCCCCCCACTGGTGCTTCAGGTGGTACTTGGGAACTGGACAAGGAAAACCACTTGTCAAATCTTTTAATTTCTATGACACTAAAACAGCCAACAGGGTCAAAGGGATCAGAGGAACAGGGCCAAAGATAAACAGCACATTACAGACAGTAAACACAGCTCCCTATGAATGCAAAACTGTCACTGTACAGTAACCAATACTACTATTTTTTTAGCTTAAAGTGATAAGCATGTGTGCTTTATGCTTAGAAATCCCACAAATATTACAGTTCTGCAATTGCATTTAATATTGTGCTACCAACACAGAAAAAAAAGCCAAAAAACAGCTAACTTAAAACACTCAGTTTACACCTATTTTTTGGTCTTGTGTGGTATCTAGTTGAAGATGGAAGCATTGATGTGCTTTTTGCCTCATAAGAAGTGAGGCAGATGTTAATGTTACTAAGATCAGCTGTATATACCTTGAAGGTATAGACCACCTGACTCTACATGAGTCAAATACTAGGAATGTATTGTCAATATCCATTAATGAATTACCAGTTGCTTGTACTTAAGTGACCATATGATTCTGTGAGAAGTATACAGTGACCTGTATCTTGCATGCAGTGACAAAGCTTTGCAGAAGCATGTCATTTTCAAGGCCAAAGGCGTATTTTAATGTAGACAGTGTCACAGTATCAGCAGTTGATTTTAAAACACAACACTGTCAGTAGTTGCACAGGGTAGTTCTGAATTTCTCACCCATCTTGGAAACAACACAGCATCTTAACCATCCCAGAGTCCAGTGTAAAGTTTTCCCTAAGGTAGCCTTAACCCCACATCTGCCTGCAGAATCCAGCAGAAGGGGTGGGGACAGTCAAGGCCCTAACATTTGTTTTGAAAAAGAGTTTTAAAGTCTTGCCTGAAGGTTGGGTGCTTCTTAGCAGGAACTGCCTCAGCTCAGTTGAAGTAATTGCCCAACTCACTTGCAGAAGCCACACTCACACATTATAATCCACCTTTTTCTGTGTTCTTGGGTCACTGATGCCACGACAAACATCTCTCCAAAGGCACAAAGAGCAAGACCTATGCTGGTTCATACTCCTAGGTTTATTCCTAATATTAATTTCTACAGAGTATATTAACTGTCTTAGCATTGTAACAGAAATATCTGTTATCTAAAAGCCAACTGGCCTAACACACCACAGTTCACCAGCCCCATTAAGACATGAGGACAATTTTGGTCATACAATGACTTGCATGGAGAAGTGGACATATTTCACTGGGTTTTAACTATGATGCCAATACATAAGGCTATAAGCTCTGAGAATACCTGGCTGATGCCCCTAATAATATATCTCCCAATATTTTAAATATAAACTCATTTTAGAACAACTTTTAATTATAGCTCTCTGTTATTGGTTGCAGAACTTTGACTCAGATAAAGCTTTCTCACTAAAGCGTCAGCACTAAACAAGAGAAAAGATGCTTGTAAATCTTAGTGAAATCAAGTAATTTTACTTTTTCTTCCAAGACTTGATACAACACATCAATAGTCAGTTCAATAAACCTTGAATTTATACTGATCACACACACACACAAAAAGTAATTCTCTAGCATCATATTTACTACAGAAATATTTACATTATGCCCCAGTTCAAGTCAGAAAAGGCAGCTGAAAAAAGATAAATCCTCATGTGTACTGGAGCATGATTTTTGAAGCACTTTAGGGGAAAATAAAACAAGCAGACATTCACACACACAGCAGTAAGGTCTACAGCCCAGAGCAGTCATCTCAAGAGAACAGCCAAAGAGTTTCTGACACAAGGTTTACCTTATTTTGGAACCACACTGGAAACCAAGTTGTCACCAATTAATATGAGACCTCAAACTACAGACAGGCAGACTTGTTTCACAGAATTAGGAAATGAACAGGAAAATTTTCTGGCTCCCTACATGAAAGGGCACTCACTGAAGGTGTCCCCATTCCAGTCTGTTTGGAGATTACTTGTGGCTGAGCAGGACAAAAGTGCAACCAGACTTTGAATACTTACTTGGTATTTTTCTTTACTATAAACTGCTTAAAGGATTCCTAAGGCTGCAAGGAAATGCTACAAGAAAGGACATTATCACCCACTGATGCCATCTTGAATCTAAGGCCTCTGAGCAGTTAAACACTTCAGAAATTCAAGCTACCAAGACTGCAAACACGTTTTACTTACCAAACCACCTACTGTCATCTCTATAACCTTAGAATTTAATTTATGATATCTACACATATAGGCCTATATACATGAACATGTGTACATTAAAAAACAGGCTAGTGACAGATAACTGGGTTATGCCACTGAACAGAAATCCTGGTAACTGAAGTATAAATTCAGAGAAATTTACTCCAAATTAAAGATTGTAGAAAACTGCAACTGCAGCCTCCTAGGCCTGTGCTCCTTGCATTGATTCCAGGTACTGTTTACACACAGTAGTTCATCAAAAATTACACAGGGGGTTTGGGGTAGGGGAAGGGACCTCCAGGGCACAACAGGTCACAGAACTGAGAGCTGTGACAGAGGGTCTACACAGCTTTTTACAAAGCATACTAGGCTCAGATTTAACACTGAAGCTAATCTTCATCTTGGGCTTCTGTAAGACATAGTATGACCACCAGTAAAGCAAGCTGGCATTTGGAGCTAAGGACAGAGAGCTGAAAACACTGGCCTGCTGAGAAGGCACCATGACACAGCCTACTGCATCCAGCACTGGGATCTCTCCTGTCCTTTGAAGCTCACTCTCAGTAGAGCTGTTTATCTCCTGTCATGGGTACCTACTCCAGCTACTTTACATTTCAGTAAGGGTCATATTGGCCTTCAAGTGTATGTTTTCTTCTTTTTCTTTAAATCAAGTCCCAAAGTTATTCTTTATAGCTGTGTTTGTATAACACAGGAGGTACTGTGCATTCAAATGGTAGCAAGTCTAAAAATAAAGATGTGAGACTTTCAACAAATAAAAAGGAATGCATTTTTCTCTTCAGCTTCCAGTCTTCAAGGCACCTCCTGCATTAACTTCCTGGGAAACAAACAAGCAGACCAAAAGTTCACTGGAAAGAGAAGAATCTGACACACCTAACTTCCTCAGAAGCACACAGCATCAAAATGAGACAAGGCTTGACCAAAACCAACAACTAAAAGCAATATAAAAATGCTGATGAGATGACAGGAATGCCATGAGGCTGATGTTTTCAGCTCTGCTGATTGCAGGTGATTGTTATCACAGTGTTTTCTGATGGCCATTTGCAGAAGGCTTTGTCTCCGAGTCTCTTGGATTGTTTGATAGGTGAAGTTTATCTAATCCTGCAAAACATTACAGAATAAAGAAAAACTTAGACTCCCCCTTGTTTCATGCACACAGGCATTCAAAAACCCAAATCCTACTTCATGATTGCAGACTTCACATTTGTTGAAGACCAGAACTGATGTTGTACCTCCTGTAAGAATTGCTTCTGGGAAATTCCCTCAGTGTTGCTGAAGTGAGAAAATCCATTACAGTGGCAAAGCATGGAAGACAGAGAACCCTAACTTTCCATTGCTTAAATCACAGACTCAGATGTTAAGAACCAAGAAAGACTTGCAATAATTTACCGTTGCCTAAAAATACCAAAAAAATTACCTAAAATTATTAATTTTATTAATTTGATAATTATTAATTATTTCTTTTAAACTATAACATCTTTTTGTAAATCACCCACTGCTGATCTTAATGTCATTGGTGATGACCAGATCATGTCTCTAAAGTATTTATATGTCAAATTACATTTTTAATACTATACTATTACTGATTTATCTCTGTTTCCAGCCATTTGTTCTTATTGCACAATTCTCTATTGTGAGTGCTAATTCAAGTCTCACATCCTGCCCCAGGCAAGCAGTTAAATTACTCTTTTTGAGGGGGAGGGAGATGAGGAAAGACGGTAAATTTAGCCATATTTTATTCAAAAGATGCCTGATGTCAGTCCTTCCTTGCTTGATACAGTTTCTCCCTGAAGTCTCCTATCAAGTCTCTAAAGTTAAGGATCAAACCTGGGAAGAGTTTCTTATTCATTTTGTGTAGACTACACTGAAGTGCTATGATGTGCAAAGTTAAACTTCTTGCATTGTTGGAATTGGAATTCCAAAACTGATTGCACTAGTTAAAAATCAAAATCTCCTAAATATTGTCTTATCTGTAGTCCTAATATGTGGATTTTTTGTTCATAAGCCAATTTTGGTCCTCATTCTTTGAATCCCATGGGACAGTTTTTAACAGACACAGTAGTGATGTACAGCTCTGAAAACAAACCCAGTTTGTGCCAGGAACCTGCACATTTCAGGGTTTGTGACTCCCTGCTTGTGTCAAATCCAATGATCATTACCCTACTATGCCTGCATTTTTGTTTCTTAATCTGCCTTCAACATCTGTAATTTTTTATAAAACACTATTTCTAATTATTTTACAACAATTTTAACCTAATCTTCCACCAGCACTCTGGGAAGTTCTTAGATTTTGTTTCAGCACCACAACTCAAAGCAGTGAAAACTAACATGAGTAACTTCTAGATGATGCTAACTGAATCCTCAGCTACAAAGAAACACTAAACTTTCACCATTAATCCTCTCAATTTAAGCAAATACTACTCTAGGGACCTAAAGAGAGAGGAGCTTTGTTAATTAGTAAAGATAAGATGAGGCAACAACAATAGAATAAAAAAATAGAATAAAAAAAATTTATCCTCAGTATCAAATGTGTTTCAATCCTTTCATCTATGGTCAAGAAATATCAATGCAAAATTTGATCATATTTTTGATTATATCAGGTACAGGTTTTACTCAGCCAGTTACTAAGGTTCTGTACATTGCATACAATGATTTTCTGAATAGATGTTCAAAAAAAAAGTATGACAACAACATTGAGATCTCTGCTAACTAATAAGTTGCTTTAGACAAAAAAGAAAGACAATCCATACACAAGATGAAGTTTTAATGTGGAATAACTGCTCATAGCAATGAGAATGCTTCTGTGCTCTCCAAAGACTGAAAATCCAACTGGAGACCAATAAGTACCACAGGCATATCATTAAAATCAACACTGTACCTTAGCTCTGGACTCTTCAAAAAACAACACATTATTCTCCTCACACTTTTAACTTACAGACATTTTCACCAAAAAAAAGTATTCTGTGAGCTGTGGCAGAACTTTACCAGTAGCACATCAAGGTGTCAGTGGTGGAGAAAGGGAGTGGTGAAGCAGAGTGAATTTTCAGGGCTGTGTTACCTAATGCCTTCAGGAGCTCTTCTCGCACAGCAGACGTGAACTTTCTGACCAGACACAACGTTGTCATGATAGCAAAGAGCAAGTTGTAAGATAACACAATGTAGAAGTTCCCCAGCCAGTTGAACCTTCCAAAGTCTCCAAGGAGATCAAATCTGGTGATTCCTGTTAAATTGCATACAAGATTTAGATCAAAATATCCATAACATTTTTTTAGGAAATGCAAACATTTCCTTCTATTACATTTGGATGCAAAATTCTTATAGATAGCACAGCAAAAACACATGGTTAAACACACAAGACAATGTTTGTTGGTCACTACAAAGCTGCAAAACACCTTTAGCAAAATGTTTTTTAAGTTTCATAGTAAAATGTTTGAAATGAATTGTCTATTCTAGGTGAGAACTCTTTTTATAATATCAGTAAATGTAACTAGGAAAAGATCAGCTTTATTATGAAAACTGCTTGAAGCCTCAGTTTCTATAAAATCTTTAATGACTCCAGAAAAGAATGAAATGCACCTTGAGCTTTTATTTTAAAATACACAGGTAGCAAACAGCCTTTCTATGAGAGCCACAACATTTTATGGTAAACACTAAGCCTCTAAAGTGTTCTTCCAGAGCACTGCTTTTGAAACCAAAGTTTAAAGACATCTTTCCAATTGCAGTTTTTCTCCTGGATCCACCCGCCACTACAGCCATGGAGCGTTTGCACAGAAGGAAAAGAGGTTGAAAGATGGTGCTGACAGGTCTCCTTCACAGGGCACCTCCAACCCTGACACTTGGGCTTTGTGCTGATCAAAGGCCTGTTTATCACTAATTAAGTGAACAACATTTTTCTGAAACATGGAAACATCCACAAGGTGTAGGGCCCTTGGCAGAAAGCAGAAGAGGAAGAACCATAGGCTGTTCCTTTGTCAGGTGTCATGGAATGCTGCACTGAACACAGAGCAGAACATTTGGATGACAGCCACATGATCATTGTCTAGGATTCAAAAGCTGTTTTATTCCCAAAACACCTTTGGCACAGATGATGTCAGAGGGAAGTGTGCCCTCACAACAGTGCAAAAGCAGGAAGCTGTCCCAGAACTAAAATGGCAGCAGCAAATGAGGCAATCACAAAGGAGCCCTGGCTTTGAAACTCCTGAAAGCTCCTGATTTAATATCATCTTATTTTGAAAGTGTTTAGGGCTTTTAAAAACTGACTTTAAAAGTGATAATAAATGAAGAGACAGAATTAAGGGTCAGCTGCACTTCTTCCAAGGGTAAACCTGACACTTAGGAATCTCACTGTATCAGCATACCCAAGACTTGCAAGCAAGTTATCACAATGTTAAAAGATATACACGCTTCTTATACTCAGCATCAGTCATTTAAATTAAAACATGGAAACTGAATTTGGTACCTAATGAAAAACCACTGAAATTAAAAGGAGTTGTTTCAAAGGATGAAACAAAACAATCACTGATCAAAACAGCAAAAGAGGCAGGGAGAAATACTAAAAAAGCGCAGAAGGTCTTGGCACAGAAAGAAAAACAACTGAATTAACTGGTAAAGAGATGAAGGACAAACACAGAGCTGCTTTTCCACTTGACGGCAAACACTGCGCTTAGCATTTCCAAAGCAGCAGTGTTTTAGCCAGATTGTGGAGCCACATGAAAATTAAGAAAGTCAGGTTTGAATGTACAGGCTCCCAAAACTTTAAAGAAAAAGGAACAAAACAGGCAGAGCACTGGAATTCTCTGGAAAAGGAAAAGCATCCCTTGACACACAGAAGTCCAGAAGAACAGTGAGCCACGGAGCAGTGTTACCAGGACAAACAGAAATGAACTCTGACACTTCTGTTGGAGTAGATGGGAAAATTACTGTCCATAAATTACATTCAATTACATTGAATTTCTTCTTACAAACAGAAAAAGTCACTGCTCATCAGAAAAGTGACACAGTAACAGTCTGTAAACTCATGGGAGAAAAAGGTTAAAAAGGTTTTGAGGTCTTTCTTATAGAAGCAGAGAGAAAAAAACCAAGACTTTTTTCTCAGCCTACAGAGAAAAAAACCAAGACTTTTAATAACTCTTCAGTAATTGAACAAAAACTTACATATCTAGTGGCACAAATATATACACACAAAAGCTGATGAAATTTTACCAAATAAACTATTAAACAAAAAAAATGGTAGGTTTTAGCACACGCAAATAAATTTAAAATCCCCATTTACTTGTACATAATACTCAAGTGTAAAATTCTAGGAAAACTTCCATATACTAGAAAGTTCAGTTTTCTCTGGAATTCTTTGTTTTTTGTATTCTTGACTTTAAGTGCCTTGTTCCTAATTTGTTTCTCTGTGATTAGCAATAGGGTGTTGGTGGGAAACATTTTTGAAGGGCTACTAAAAGACTGAAAAGTTCTGGGAAAATATGAGTTAACTTATTTAAGTAAAATAACTTATTTTAGTTTAAAACTTTCCTGGAGTTCTAGAAGAATGACAGATTAGACATATCCACCACCTACCTATCTAATTAGAATGCTATGAAACATGTAAGAAGAAACTATTTCCATTTTTAAAAGTTGAAAAAGGTCAGTGCATGTATTAGATAACTTTTGCTTTTTCACCTTTCCCATAAGGATAAAGTCTAGTCTTTTCTCTATAGCCTAGAATCTTGCTTTTTTAATAAAGTGAAAAGACTATGAATCTGCTTAACATATTTATTTCTTTTCATCTATTCAGTGCCACAGGGAGGTGGCATGTAGTGCAACACACATTGATATTTCTGCAAAAGCACCACATGACTCACTGTACTCTAATACACTCTATTAATCCTGTTTGGACAGCTGTGACTGTGCATTTGTTAGCTGTGTGTTAATTGTTCCATCTTTTTTCTTCTTTTATTTATCTCTATGGCAAACTATTCAGGAATTTCACTTGTTAGTCTGGTTTTTAAGTGAGTTTTACCATTAATCTGTTTCCTATGAGACAACAATGGACCCAGCGTGTACACTTACTCCCACAGAATCTGGTTATTATCAACTGGTAATCTCATGGATCATTAACAATTAATTTTATTTTCTTTTAAACAAGTCTTGAATGCAGTAACTTAGTGGACACAAACTTCTGTTACAATTCTATTCTAAAACAGTGATTTTTCTATGTAACATCTGGCTCCATGTGCTAGAATCATTTCACTTCTTAGACCTTTATTATACTGGTTATACTTTAAAACTGGACTGTTTTAAGTACTTCAATCACCCTTTTGCATTTTTGTGGAGTTTTACTACAGATTTTTTTAAGTGAGTTCTAAAATGCCTATTTTGAGATTCAGCTCTCCAAAATGCATTACAGAGGGTTTTTCATTTGCTATAGAAATGATTTATCATTTATTAAAACATCTCATCTGTAGATATAAATAGCATGAGAATATCCAGTCTAATACTGGAAAACCATGAACTACTCTTGATTCAAGAGTATTCTCCCTGAAAGGAAGAGCAGCTAGAGAACTACTGAGCACACACTGCTGGTCTGTGGGCCTGAGCTCAAACTTCTAAGCTTGTACTTAAGACTTGTACAGCCTGAGGTGAAGATTTTTGTTTTGTTCTATTTAATGTTCCCAATGAAATTCACATTAGTTACAAGGATTCTGCACTACTTAAAACATGTAATAGCCTTGCAATTTAGCTTCAAGAATTCAAGCTGAAGATTACCTAATTAAAGTGAAGATACAACACATTTTTCCAACTGGTTATAACAGATTAACTACTTCAAATGCTACAGCCAATCCTTAGCAATAAAATCAGGAGTTCTTCAGTTCTGCTATGGTAGACTCAAATTGTTAAATTCGAAAAAAGAAGTTAAAATATACAAGCATATTATTGTAGGGGAAATGAAAGTAGCCTGGTATCACTGCTGATTAAAAAACTTAATAAATGAAGAGTCATTAACTCTTTTTAAAAAGCCATTTGCACTCAATGTTACCTTGAATTTCAGACACTAAATCCCAAATGTATTTCTTGACAGGAACTAAGCACTAATTTCACAGTGAACATGAACCTATTTCAGACTGCTCTGGACAATCAGTTTTCCTATCTTTTCATCTCACAGTCTCAAATCTGACCTTCTTAAAATAATATATTTTCTAAAAAATGTTTGGCATCTTTTTCTTTTTAGTACGTATGTTCTGCAGTTCATGTACATAGATGTATGTTCAACAGTTCATGTAGAAATGAAGGCCACAGATACATGCTCTTTCATCTGAAAGTGATGGCAAATTACATACTGTGGAAAACACAGCTACAGGCTCTTTTTTTCTTGTATTTTTTTTAATTAAACATCCTTTATTATGATGTTACTTCCATTTCACTTACCCAGTGTCCTTGACATCACTGGCAAAGCAGAGCTCAGCACCAAGATTGAGACACAGTTTCCAATTATCTGTTTGAAAATGACAAACAGCATTTAAATGATAAATGAGATTGCTGAAGGGAACACAAAGAAAAACAGCGGTCAAGATGAAAAAGAATAATTGTTTAAAGGCACATTCCTCAAATTGAACCCAAAGCAATTTATTGTAACATATTGTTACACTTGCTGACTTTTGTCACTCCTCTCCACATTGTGTTACACAAGACAAAGATGATCCAAGAAAAAAAAATCAAATATGTATTCATGTGCTTTTAATCAAAGTATTATGTATGCTCAGATCCAAAATTGTTCAAAACAACCATGTTGCAAAGCATCAACTGTTTACTTACTTCCTGTGAATGTTTTATAAAAGAACAATTCCATGGGCTTAGAATGGATGACTGATACACCAGCTTAAGCCTTGGATGTAACTGCTTGCAGGATTAGCACTATTTAAAAAATTACAACAAAGAGCTTCCTTTCAATTCAATGCCTGTTGTCTACTTTAAATAATACGAAAAAATTCACAGCTGTTAGATTTCTTCTTATTCTTGTAAAGCCTTTAAAAAGAGTAATTGAAACTTTCTTTCACAAGGGATCATTTTCTTCAGGTCTAGCTCTATCAGAAGCTAAAATGAAAAAAAGTAAACTTGAAAGTAGGTACACATTTGTACATTCACTATTTATTTCCACACTATTCCTGGTGTACTGGAAACAATCAATAGGAAATATTAAGAACATTCCAACTCTCTACTACTTATTATTCTAATCATTCTGTGTGCATACCCACTTTCTCACTTCCAACAATTTGTAGTAAAACTATCTTAATCCATTACTTAAATAAAACAAACATAGAAACAATGAAACATATTGAAAAAATAATTAAATTCAACATCTGTTTCTTGGTTACTGATGACTTCCCCATGTCAACTGGAGGAATATTTTGCCAAAAACCTAGGCATGTTCCTCCCAATTAGGTAACAGCATTGGTTATTCTAAAGCCAGTGCTAAATTGTAGAAAGTCAAATTAGCTTCAGATGGCAAAATGTTGCTGAATAGCTGTCCTCAGTCTTAGTTTCATTATTCAAATTTGAATTACTTTGTCGGTATTACTTCTAGCAACCACGTTGTTCGGATCTCAAACAAGCTCCCCGAAGTACAGTTAACACAATCAAAGTTACTCATTAGCAATAAGTTCCCTTTGAAGGAAGTTCTTTCACTTGCTTTTCTATAGCCAGTTAACAAGCTCTGCCATTCCTGGCTTTTTACAAGTGAATGGATGCCATCCAAACTAAACAGAGCACATCCTTTTTCCCACTCATTCAGCATTTTGACAATCTTCCAGTTTGTGTTTACACAGCTTACAAACAAATACTGATCACTGCAAATGAGCCATTCAGGGCAATTACTAAGTCAGTTTGTCTTGGGTGGCAAGAAAGACAGGAGGGGGCCATGCCCATCCCAGATTGTGCCTTACCTTTGTCATAGTTGTGTCATCCTTCCTGGGAGTGAAATTCTCAAAAAAACGAAGACTGTAGAAGCCGACGACAGAAGATACCATAAGATAGCTGTGAGAATCAAGGAAAAAAGGAACCTCCAAGGAATGCAAGTTTCACTCAAGTTCTCAGCAGTCTCCTAAAAGTCTCAAGAACTAAAGAAACAAGAAACAAAAACAAGTGTTTGAGAAGGACTGACCTATCTTTCTTCTTTCCAGGCTAGTGTCTTAGTGTATTATCAGTGTCCCAGAAAACTAGACAGAATACTTGTTAACAGACAGAATTCTTTCAGAAAGGATACAAAATCAAAATGATTTCAAGTGCTGCTCCCACGAAGCCAAAGGTGGATAAGGAGGCATTTCCTATTCCAGGTCCCTACAAGGAAAAAGATATTTGCATAATTATATAAGATACATGCAACAGTTCATTAAGTTAATTTCTGCCAAGGAAAAAACATGTAACATCTTACATGCAATACAGCCTTTTCTCAATTCAGTGTTTCAGGGGGTTTCTGATGTCCCACATTCCAAGTCCCCCCACCTCATGCAATGGCACCAGCAGCTTTCAAACTGCAGTCCAATGCATTGCAAAGACAGAACTGCAAACTCCAGATTACTGATCTGCTTTAGTGCATCACTGGATCTACATAAAGTTTCTGCACTATTTTAGTAGGCACTCACTACAACATGACATGTAATAAATGTTTGTGTGGGCACAGGAATGAAACCTAGAAGCAAAGTCAAGGCCAAGGCTCATTGGTTTCCATATTATTAAAGCAAAAGCTCTCACTTGCACTTCTGCAATGCCTCCAAAGCTTTACTAAAATTATAAAAATTGCAAGAGAAGATTACTTTACCCCTGATCCCTTTGGCATTGCAGTCTCATCCACCAACAGGTAAAGAATGTTGAGAGCGACTAAAAGAACTGAAAAGGACTATAAAAAAAGAGGAAACAGTCTTGTTATTGAAAAGTACACATTTTTAGTCTTCACATTTATCCTCCTCACCAGACTCCATAATGTCAAGTTTTTGTTAAATGGTCAAGAAAAGAATATCAAGATTGTTGCTTAAACAATCTTCACTCAAAAAAATTTAAAACTATTCCCTCAAATAACCAAAGAACTCTCTATACTTTTTGCTGGGGAAAAAAAAGAAAATTCTTACTGTCTCAGTCAGCAGCAATATCATGACAGCTGGATAAACTAAATTCCTTTCCCAAGCAGAAGCTTTTTTCCTCCGTTCTGTTCAGAAGAGAAAAAACATAACATCTAATAGCATAGATCACCTTAGAATAAAACAAGGAAGAATCATTCAGCTACCCATAAGCTCTCTATAAATATAAATAACAACAGTATCCTGAACTGGAACAAACATCAACCATTTCATAACAACATCCACCCTGTACAGCTCTACAAAGCAATGGCAAAAATATGAAACCTCTCTAGAGAAAGGCTGGGGAGACAGAGACAAGCAGATTTTTCTTAGAGGCAGGTTCCCCCTTAACCTTTTTCTTCCCCTAGCACACAGCAGTTGCACAAAGTTTAAAATCTGCTGAATTTACAAATACACTGTTTACATGTATATTTTAGCACAACCTAAAGGTTAGAATTTCAGATATTTAAATAGTATTTTCCTCTTGGAAGGCAGGAAAGATAGAACTAACTTCACTGGACATCATTAGCATGTGCAAGAAAAGAAAAGAAAATATTGTCTGAATTTTACAGAAATAATTCAAACACAAAAAAGAAAGTAATGTCATCGATTAGCCCAAATATTCATAAGCATATTATACATTAAAAAACCCATGCAAAGAAGTGTTACAATTTCTCTAAAATAATGTTAAAATAAGATCCAAATCAGACTTCTTACTTAATTTTTTTTTTGTTAGAGGGGTGCAATGATTTCATGTAACATATTTGCAAATGCAGAAATTTAGTTAAGAACAAACTGGAATCAATCAAGCAACTGCTCCAAACTAAACACAGCACCTTAAGGTCATTTAGTAAACTACAATCTACACGAAATTCTAGAAAGTTCATTACCGAGATTTGTTTTCTTGCTTCTCACTTTTTCAAGCTCACGTTCCAACTCTACCGTCTGGTATTCCACTGTGGAAGATACACCTTTTAAAACAAAAGACATGATTTTCTTTTGGATGTGACTGCAAGGCACACAGTGACAATCTGGATTTAGGAAGCATCACATTAAGCACTTGTGACTTTAAACTGCAGGTCTTTCTTTGAGACTCGCCAAATACTTTTCAGAAACAGCAGTCTACCCAGAAGAGTTCAGCACAGGGTTTTCAGCATCATCTCCTGTGATTCCAGCCTGTTTGCTGATGCTGAACTTTTACACAAGTCCAATAACCAACCATAGTGTGACAGACAGGAAGTCTCAAATGCCTCATTCTTAAATCCCTATATGATTCTGGTACCAAGATGTAAAGAATCCCTGGATGCCCTTCAGGAGCATTATTATTTAGCAAAAGTGGACCTTTGCCTTTAAAGTGGCCAGAGCTCCAGATTCAGCTTCTGCCCCTCCCTCTCTTTCCTCAGCAAGCTCAGTTTCCATAGTGCTGACCTGCTTGCTGATGGATCTTCTGCTCATACCAGCTTGCCTGCTCTGTCCCTCCATGCCACAATCAGATATTCCCACAAACACCCATGAGACCAACCTCTTCCAGTTTCCAGTTCACAATACACATGTGTCATTGTTGCACAATTCCTCATATTTTCTCCTGTACATCAGCTTAGTTCTGACAACCATCATATTAATCCTTTTCCTCCTACAAATTTTCGGCCTAAAAGTTGCTCATCAATTTTTCTTCCTATCCCTATGCAGCCTCAAGGAAACCCAGCCCATTTTCTCTCTCCATCCTTTTCCTCTTCAGCCTTCCATTCTCTTCCAACCACTCCTTTTTTCCAGTGCAAGCACAATGCGGTTTCCCCTCCTTGATGCCAGTTCCTCTACAAATCCTGCACAGTGTTCAGGCACTGACAGCTCTGCAATGCTGACAAGAGATCTGCTGTTTCAGTTCTCATCCCATTATTTCTGCTTTAGCTTTCACTCTCTGCAATCACAACCTGGAAATATTCTGCCTGGGATAAGTTAGAAACACTCTCCACTCACCTTTGCTCCGAAGTAAAAGGGATGAAAGTGGGGCAATCTCACCTGAAAATAAGTTAAGGGCTCATATTTTCCCTGTCTATTCCAGGCCAATTTCACTCTGCAATAACACACCATGGCAGTGACAGTTCAAGGTCGTAAAGTCCTCTCTCTTGTGGTTTTGCTGATTTACATTCACACCTCTCACCTGCTGGCCATTCCCTACCCTCAGCCCCACCTTTGGCCCTGGGCTAACCTGCAAGAGCACCATGCTCCATGGACTTTTTTTAAACAGTCTCTAATGAATTTATATGAGATGAATATTCTTATCCAGGCTTTTATCTGGTATCTTGATCACTTGCCTACAAAATCTAAACAGCACTCAGGCTGCTGGCACAGCAACACTACTTTGTAGTCCAGTCTCATTATTTCCTTATTTTCTGTTGTCTCCTCATCCATCCAGCAACCTCAATACAAGGAAAAAGGTGATTCTTCTTATTGCAGACTATGAAATGCTGATTTGTTCAATGCAGTCAAATCATCAATGAAACATCCAACTGTTTAAGATTTTAAAAGATTAACTGAATTAACTGAATGTTTCTTTCACGCACATTTTTGCATATAACACGTAATTTCTGTGCTTTGTCTAAACATTTATCTTGGTTATTGGTGACATAATGAGTATGGGATAGTATTTAGAGGGCTTCAAATATATAAATATCTCTAATCTCAGGACTATCCGGTAAGACCTACAGACACTGTTCCATTACAACATCTTATCAGTTGAAGTGACTGAAATACAAATGTCAGTTCTATTTCTCTGGTTTTTTAAAAATTAATCATAATACACAGGTTTTCAGAAAAAGTCTTTAAAAAACCCAAGCTAATTATCACTATAAAAATAAGCTTTTGTGATGATGCATTTCCCCCCAGAGAAATCTAAAACATCTGTGTTATGGAATGACTAATTACCATTAGGTGGGAAAAAGGATAGCAATAGAGCTCAGTGGGAAAAGAACTTTCATGGAAGCAGCTAAACAAGAAGGAAAACTCAAGTCAGCATCTGAGGTTTTCTTCTTTTCTGCAACTGATTTAGGAGTCTCTGAGGAAAAGCTCAGTTCAATATATATCTATGTTTTTTATTCTCCCTTCAACATAAAAATCCAGAGCTCAAAACACTGATTTCATGGGAGTCTATCCAACAAATCAGCATCATCACAGAAGGTCCCTAAGACACAGGTCAGTAGAAATTCTGAATCATATCTAAGTGCTGTTGTAGTTCCTCCTTAAAAACAGTTGCAAACAACAGGTTGCTATACAAAAGGATATTTTATGAGAGAGGCAAGGTTTCAGATCAGTCAAAAGAGTATTTGGAAAGGATGCAGCTAAATTCTTAAAAGCTCTCTAACATTAGCTTTATTTCAAACGCGCACAAAGTTCAATGTCAGCGCTGTCTAGCCAATAAATCAAATTGGTAGACGAGACTTGTTTGGACTAGCAATGAAAAGTTAGAAGGGATTCTCCAAGAAAGCCACAAAGCAGCTCATTTAAGGTCAATTTAACGGTATTATTCTGTTTTTCTTCCAGCCCCGACATAAGATTTCAGTACCTCAAAGGAAATTGTAAGAGTATCTATTTGCATTCCCCCAAGGTGATTGGCAGTTCACCACCAATTAGTTCAAAATTACACTGTTACTAGTGTGCAATAAAAACAACACCTTTCATCTTTCTTACATAGGTAAGGATACCTTCAGAGCCAATAACTTTGATCAAGTAAGTATTTTTGATCCTACCCCACCCGTCTCTTTGGATTCAGGAAAACTAATAGCTGAAGGCAACTTTTTTCTTTTAATATAAAAAAGTCCCAGCTTTATTTTTCAACTGTAGGAGTGATGTGGGTACTGAAATATAATACACTGGAAACAAACATTTTCCCAAAGCCCAGTATCTCTTCAATAGATAAAAATACTAGGGTAGATAACACAATCAAACTTTCCCTTCCCTCCTCCTCCGATTTTCAGTTAGACACTGCAGACACCTGAGGAGGAAGAAAATTAGTTCCCACAAAGAAGATCTACAGTTTCACAGATAGATTTATTTTCAAATATGAAAAGCTTTACAATCATCAAGTATCACTTAAGCCTCTGCTCTGGTCCTCTTCATTTTAATCAAAATTCAACTCTTTAGTTATACATATAAATAAAGTATATCATTTCAGAGCACATTACTGGAAACCTGCCCAGCAGGGTTACTTAACCATCATGGATTCCACCACCAACACCGTGGAAGAGTTACAACAGCCATGGCAGAGGAAGTGTGTAGCTGAATATATCCACTGTGATACAGCAACAAAGTGACAATCTGTGTGCTAAAACACAGATTATGGCCTCTAACATCACAGCACAACATTTACTGATGTAATTAGCACCACCCCCATTTATGCACACTTTTTAAAATGCAATAAACATGGTAAACATGATCCTTCATAGTTCTGGCAATAATGATGTCAACGCTTCTGGTATAATTTGTATGTCTTAGAAATATTTCTGGAAGACAAAGGTTTCCACGCTCACCATAATGAGAACTGTGCTTAAATTTGCTAAAGTAACCACTACAAAAATCCTGCAAAGTATCATCCTGCACATATAACATCTTGCCCAAACTACATGCTATATACAAGTTTAGATTTTCATTTACTTTTCAGCTTAAGCCCATTAATTTTCTCTGTACACCAACCTAGGGGTTTTCAAGCACCCCCTTCTGGGGGTGTCAATGCCATTCCCTCAGCACTGGAAACAGAGGGAATCCAGTTCCTCTCCTGTCTCAGGACATTTAAGCCCCATGTCTTTCACTGCTCAAGAGCAGGCTGGTGAGTGCTCCATGGAATATGGGTGGGCTGCTGTTCCACTTCTCACTGAATACCAAGGCATGTGCTGAAAGCAAATCGAGTCTCTTGGCTGGTGTTAGGGGAGTTCCTGGCACACATCCTAAATCCACACCCAGTTAATAGGCACCTACAAAAAGCTTAGGCTGATGGTTAGGGGTGCTCCCAGCACACATCCTAAATCCATATCCAGTTAGCAGGCACCTACAAAAAGCCTAGGTCCACTCCACAAGTGATATCAAACTGCAATACAAGCAATTCTTGAGAGACTTCTGCAAGAAAAAGAGCAGCCAAGCATCACCTAAATAATCACATTCCCCCATCTGAACACTACTTCCAATAGATTCCTGAATAACTACTGGGTCATTGCTCTGTGTTGTACACAAGTAGAATCACCATGACAACATAAAATATTCAGTAACAAATATTTTACAGTTCCCAGCTAACATCAAACACACAGAATGATTATCATCACCCCATCACAGCTTCAAAGACATTCACTGCCTGCACCTTTTTGTGTGTCTGTGTGTAAATGCACACATAGCGTGTCACTATAAACACCTGAAAAGGGGAATGTTACTTTTAAACTGAAGTGATGGCTGATTTCAGCACAAGGAAATCACTACTCCTCCATAAATTTTAAGCCCTGGAATAAAGATGACCACCATGATCTCTGCTATCAAAGGTACTTCCCCAAGCAACTTTGAAAGGAGACTTAATGAGACCTCAGAGAAGAAATACTTAAGATATATGACAGAAGACTGAAAAGCAGGAGAGAAAAAACAGGAAATTTTAAAAATTAAGGCTAAAATAAGTTATCAAGACACATACATTGTTGTGCTGTCTTACATGAAAATTCCTTGGTTTTCAAAACTGCAGTAACTGCATAAATTATGGATGGATGGCTTATCCATGCAGTTAAAAGCAAGTCAGAAGATTTGTACAACATGATTTCCAGGTTTATAGAACCAATAAATTTTCCATAAGTGGTGCCTGCCTGTTGCAACACTCCTTTCCATTCTAAGTCAAAACTTCATCCTTTACTTCATACTTCATGTTTTTAAACACTTCATAACAAAAACACCTTATCAAGAAAAGCAGAATTTTAAGACTAAATACAGTAAGTCTAAAAACATTCTTGTAATTATTAATTTTTATTAATAAAAATTATTAAAACGTATTTATTAAAACATTCTTGCAATTATTAATTTTATTAGTAATATAATTAATTAATATTATTGTTAATAGAATGTTTTTGTTTATTAAATTCACCAAATAACTCTTAGAATATAATGGAGTGCTCTGATTTTTAATGGATTACTACCTAAGATTTTAAATAACAATCAACTAAAGCACAAAAAATCCTCCAAATTAAAAACAAAAATTCATATTGCAGGAAGTCAAGCCTCTTCCTAATGTAAGTTCATTGTCCTTCAAACAAGGCTGAAATAGACTCATTTACCAATCTAAGCTATTTTGTAGTAAGGGTAGTGGGTCTGGACAATGACTCAATTGCTCTCTCAGGATCAGAACATTCCCATATTAGAGAGCTGATGAACAATTCAAAAACAAAACCAAAGCAAACCACACATAGAAAAGAGCCAATCTTGGAAAACCTGGTGAGGAAACGTACACCTGTAACATCTGTTACATGCTAAGATGTTGAAATTTTCTGTTTTGAGAGAAGAGGCCGACCAACAGCAGACTCCTGACCAGAGCCACTCTACTCTAAGTACTGTATCTGAAGCACTATCATTACAGGTATAGCATACATACCATTAAGCTTCCTCTGAATTGCTTCTTCCTCTAAAGTGATGATATACATCTGCTCATCTAGGTCTTCCAAGATCTGTATTTGCAAACAGAAACATGAACTGAGTATCAGAGGCACTTGTTTTCCTGACTGCACTCACAAAATCAGATTGACTTTGCTCCTGTAACCTGTACTTTAAATATACAGTCTACAATTTTACAATAGTGACACAAATAGGAACTTCCCAGATTATTCCATTCTGTTACACAATTGTATCTTTACTGTAAGCAAAGTTAAAGTTTTGATTTTGAGTTAAGGCTTTTATATTCAGTTTCAATCTAAGGAGACAGAACAGTATATCTGACCTACATTCAAATCATATCAACCTTCACAGTCAATTTAAACAAATAACTAAAGATTTTGAAAAACAGTATTAAAAAGCAACTTTTCACATAAGCCAGTATTTCATGAAAATATAAATTGCTATTGGAAGCTAAAAACCAAATCAATGAAGTCAGTCTATCTAAGCTTTGAGACTAAAGATAAAACTAGTAGGTATTTTCTTTGTATTTCCAGGGTTGAACTGATTAATGAAAAGGAAAGCAAGATCTAAGTGCACCCAAATTTTAATAACTACAAACTAGGACATGTGACACCTAAGTCACTAGAGCACTTGGATGTGGTACAAACTTCTCCCTTCCATTACAGCATACAGACCATGAACCAAAGAGCATCTGTATGTAACAAGCTCTTAAAGATGACAACTACCCACATTTCACCCATCTGTGTGTACCCAGGTACCATTCTTGTTATCCAGACTTTGTTTGCTCTTGTGTTCTTTGCTACTGAACTCAGAATATGCCCATGCTTTTCAGGCACTGGTAAAACACAGCAGGAAATACTGGTAATAAATAAAATTAGTACCACTGACATAAATTGAAAAATCAGAGGAAGTCTGTATTGTTATAAGAAAAACTTTGGGAAAAAACAGGCTTTTGTGCTATATGAAAAATGTGAAATGAGTACATAAATAGTGGTTCTAGAAACTGATGAACTGAAGAGTTCTGTAGAAGTGTAAGCATTCTAGAAAAAAGTACCCAAATACCATTCCACCTTCTCACAGGTAGCACAGGAGGACAGAATTGTGTAGCACAGGAGGACAGAACTGGGGAGCACTTACTGTTGGTTTCACCAGCAACTGACCCATTACTGTAAACATCCGTGAGAGCCCCACTGGCGTGCACACTGCAGGGGAAGGAAGAGCATGCAAAACATCATTTGTAAGTCAAATTTGTAAGACCAGGTGTTTTTATTTGGATGCTAAGTGTGCTGTTCCACATATAACCATTTTTTGGTTTTGAAAAGAACTGCAACAGCTTAAAGCTCCAACATAAACTTTCAAGCACACTGCAATCACACGATTTTGAACAAGACAAGCGTCTCTCCCCTCCAAGACATTAACCGTGACATTTTTGCCAATAAGGAATACCATATAATTGCAGATCTTAAACTTGCTCAACTAACTAATTATTTATTCAAAGCATGTGGCACCAGAGGCTATGTCTTCACTAGCAAACTCAGCAGTGCCAGGATGCATTCCTGGGCTTTAAGATTGGATTGCCTACACCAGTAAACTGTTAGAACTACTCCTGGCATGATTTGCCCTGGGCCAGTTAACACTTTCCCCAACAATTCTCAATGCAGTTCTGGAGTTCAGGCAGCCCAGGAACCTTTTTCATGAGCCAAAGCTGCACAGACACCTGCCAACTGCAAGGTCCTGGATGAAGTGACACTGGCTGGCCACACAGCACTGGAGAACATCTCGGGCATATTTCATCTTTTAGCACAGGTGTAGCTGCAAGGCCAAGAGATCCTGAAGCTGCTTTGCTCTGAAAGTTTTCCTTCTACTTCCATTGAGAGTAAGCTCAGCTACCAGACTTAAGATTATTTTCTGTGAAATAACACTGGGCCCTTTCTGATCCTAGCCTGTGATGGTTTCCAGGAATGATGCATGTATGCTTCTTGGGAGAAAGGCTTAATCATGATAATAGAAAACTGTAACAGTTTAGGGAAAACTGCCTTCAAATACTGAAAGAATTTATAACAATACAGATGAGCATGTACATCTAGAGTTTCCATTATACTAAAACATTGTTGCCAAAAAAACAAGACAAGATTTTATTGTGAGGATTGCATTTATTTTTATTAACTAGTGTTTCACTATAGCTACTGCATAATACAGGTAAAATACAAGAGTATTCAAAAATCTAACTTAAGCTTGTCTCCCTTTACTGCAGAAGAATCCTGCAGGAAAAGGAGAAAAGACAAATGAAGTGATGCTCCAAATCAACACTGCAATAAGCTTTACTCAAACACTGATTCAGCAATGAAACCAGCTGAAGATCCAAAGCTCTACCCCAGCAACTGCCCCACTGCTGTACACTGCCTTTTCAGCTAGACAGAACTAACAGCTTGGAGGACCTTCACCTCAGTGATTTGCTGAAGTTACACACTTCCAAAACCTGCCATTTAGTTGCAATAATTTCAGTGAACTGGTTTACAACAACCCCAGAACACAGCAGGCTGAGTTTTCAGCTCTACTGAAGCAAACTGCAGGGCAGATTTGAAGTTTTGCAAACCAACTTCCCAACAAAGTGTTCGGCACCTCTGTGAATGCCACTCTGGAACAGTCTGCACAAGATGCTGAGAAGCCCACTGTTAATCCATCCACCTTCCTCCAAAGTGGATTTGAGAACCTGCACATACAGAGAATCTAAGGAGACTCACTGAGGTCTCTTTAATAGGTCTGTTTAAAGGATATCACAAATTATCATTCCCCAGCCTTTCTTACAGCCCCATGTAAGCTTTGAACCTATCAAGCTTGGAGATGAGATGAAACCAAAGAAAGAGAGATCTTCTGTCCCTCTCAGCAATTTTCTAGAAATTATTCAAGGAGGGGGCTGAGATTTTAAGTGAGATTTGGAGCCTTCCATTGTGTTTCTTATTCCCCTGAACGTGGATGCTGAACTCTGGTTAGGAGCACTCAGTGCAAGGCTGGGTTTTTACTGCATTTGTTTCAGATGCAATTGTGTAACTGACCTGCAGACTGGCCAGAGCCCAGCTGTGTGATTATGAAAGCTGGCTGCAGTCTTCCAACTCCTGCCTGTACAGCAACATTTTCAATTACAAAAAGAACAATGGTAGTTTACTGAATATAGGACAAAATGTTCCAAAATAATTTTCTCACCATACTACCGGCCTCCTGCAGACATTTCATTTTAAAATTGTGCTTTTCTTTGCAGAATAGAGTCCCTATTTTTCAACTACCCACTTTAACAAGTTATTAGTCAAAATTGGGTGAGTTGGAAAGTTTCTCAAAATTGAAAATCTAAGGTACCATTTATTTAAACTTCAGAACACAAACCTAACAAATTCACACCTAAATTTTAATTTAATCAGAAAAAGAAAATCCCACTCAACTTTCACAATCAAAAAGTCTCATTTCACCATTAAAAAAAAATTGAACACCACACACAAAAAAATCCCCCACCATAACACCATTCATCTTTTGGAATAATAAGGAAAATACTTACACAGAAGTAACAAGCATCCCATCAGTGATATACAGGAATATAAATATGGGAGGTAGAATTCCCAGAGGTCTGTAAAGAAAACATTGAGCACAGCTTTAGCTAATTACCAAGAGGCTACTCATGTCACAGAATTTAACATCAAAATGGTGCTGACTGAATTAAGACACCTCCTTCACAGCCTGTGCAATACTCACATAGCATGTACTAGAAATACATGTAACTGTAAACTTGCATTTCTGTATTTACAATGAAACTGGGTGAAGGTTCTTTTGCATTCCATACCATATAAAGACTCCATACTGGCAGCATCATTGTCTATGAGTGCTGAAGCCACCCATACGATTCCAAGGATAAGCAGTGCAAGAAGAATGAGCATTACAAGGGTTTCCAAAATCCTTGCTCTGATGCCCTATGGGCAGAAGAGGGGAGAGGGAGGAAAAAAACACAGCCAAGAAGTTTGAATCAGGCATTTTCAAACCTTTTTAAAATTACAAGTAAATAGCAGATCCTTCTTCCTAAATACATACTCACATTTTATCATGTAGACAAAAGCATAACATGTAATGCACATTTGAAAGGTAGTGCATAAAAAAAGGAAGTACTTATAGCTTTATAGTGCCCAGATTGCATTTTTCCCCTTAAACCCATAGAAAAACGTTTTAAATTGCATATGCCTTACAGTTCTCATTAATCTCATTATTCCATAAAGTACTCTTTATACCATATGATTTTGTTCGAGCATTTTTAAAAGATGGATTACTTTTCTAATACTTTCAGCAAAGAAAGTGGATTAGCAAATTTTTATCTATGATTCCAATCAAGGGAATGGAAAGCCAATTATGGCAAATAGCCAAATGGCCCGGCAAGCATTAAACCCCGCGCAGGTACAATGCAGCAATTCCCCTGAAATGGCAGCGCAGCCGTCAGTCTGCGGAGCCCTCCAGCGCTCGGCTGCGGAACTGCCGCTCCCGCACGGCCCCGGCGGGCACACGCAGGGCTCACCTCTGAAAAATGGAACAACTTTCCGACAGCTGATGCTACATTCGCTAATATATATCATATTTTATATATTATAATATATATAATACATATATATAATATACCAAACAACAAAAATACCCCACCAAATAACACCAAAAAATCAGATTTACTTTTCATTGGTATCACTAATTTAACTAATTTTGAGTAATAGAGTGATTGGGGTGCTTTCTTCAAGCATCCATGCCACTAAGGAACCATCAGACTGATATTTAAATAACAATTTTACTTTTTTTTTCTTTGTACATCTCCATGAGCAAATCCAACTTGTTTTTCATACAGGTTCATCCCATCTTGGGGATATTTCATTGCAAAGACTACTTGATAGTTAAGCAGAAATTTTGTCCTATTTTGTTATTTTTTCTATTTTTATCACATCTTCCCTCAGTGTTTTACTATGGGCTTACTTAAGGATAATTTTGATATGACATTTACCCTAAAAATTATGCTCTCTTCATAATCACTGCATCCAACCATGAACGAGGACCCCAGGCATCCTAACCATAAGCACTGATCTCTTGTACAACACCAATTCCTCTCCTCCATCAGTCCTTTGCAGAACAGGAAGATTACCACTGACAACTCACTCCATTCTGCTCAGGGCACAAGAATTTTTATATTGGACAGCACACACAGACTGGGACTCACACTCGTTTAAATATAGTGAAATCATAATACCTAAAGAACTTTGGTGAAATGATAAATAGAAATATTCTGTCATAGACACTAATGAATACTTGGTAATGGTCCAGGATAAAAAAGAAATTAAGACACTTAAAGCACATAGGTAAATACTTAATCTCAATTAGGCACCCATAAGACTGTGCCCTATGAAAACATTAATGTTCCAGGCACATTAGTTCATACTTACATACATTAGAATATCTGCCAAATAGCTGCTATTTGAAAGGAATGAAAGGCACAGAATTTTCCCCCCATGCACATGGAGAAAATCTCTGGAGAATCACAGAATGATTGAGGTTGGCAAAGACCTTCAGAGGTCACCTGGTCCACCCCCAGCTCAAGCAGACACCTAAAGCTGGTTGTCCAGGAATCTTTTGAGTACCTCCAAACTTGGAGACTCCAAAACCTCTCTGGACAACCTCTGGCTTCATTTTCAGTAAGACAAGCTGCCCCCTGGAGTACTTCTATTTTAAGGCAGTCAAATTTTCATTTGACATTTACTTTTCATTGGCCAAATAATGCTGGGATCCTGATTAAGTTGGAGGAGTTAAAAAAAAGTCACAAAATGCAATTAAGTTCGACATTATAAAATTAAGTGGACAATGGAAATGCATATTAAGGTAGTGGGCTTTCATACATCCCCTGCTGTACACTAAGAATACTGCTACAACTTCAGGTTATATTTTTGTGCATGAGAAGAAAGGGGTGGGAAAGAAGTAAGAGAAGTAAGAAGACCTGGAAAAATATATTCCTTTTTAAAAACCTTGTCTAACACAAAGCCTAAAATTAGAAAGACTATTCACAATCCTAAGATCACAAAATTTGAATCTGTAACCAGGACACATTTTCATAAATGGAAACAGATGAAGTAATATAAAGCATGGTGGTTCTTCAAACACTCCCTGAAGGTATCAGAGGGGAAAAATAAAAAGAAGAGTGACATGAAGAGAGATATGGGTCTCAGAAAGCACCCTCACTTTTGTACACACTGGGGTTATTCCTACTCTCCAGGGCCATGCAGAGAACAGGGAAGGAGGGAAGGCTGTGTACAGCAAGAGGAAGAAAGAGATGACCTGGACCACAAAGAACAAAATGATAAAACTAATGCATGCTAAAAAGAATGGTGGAAGGGCTGGAAATAGTCTGATCTTTGGTCTTCAATTCATAGATAAACTTCTCTGCATGTCAGTAAAGGAGAGGCGCCCGTTCCCAGAATAGACTCAGGATCAGTGTTTAGGAAGCATGGACACCTGCCATTTGAAGGAAGGCAGGACTTCTCTTTCTCAACAGTGATTTTGGTTTTAATAACTCTCCAATTTAATGTCTTTTTCCACGGAGGTATCCAGAATAAAGCAGCAACTGTCATTGCACTACAAGCCTGTAACATGTCAGATAAATCTGAACAGGAAAACAAAACATATCCAACACCTTACAAATTCTTCCAGCTGAGTTTCAGATTATCCATAAAGCAAAAGCCACTCCTGCAAGTCAATGCCCTGTGTGCTTCCCTACTGTCCCTAAGCAGAAGTTTGACACCTTACAGGCTGACTGACACTAAAGGAGTCTCTTGTGAAAGATGAAAAAAAATATGATAAACAAAAACTTTTCAAAGCAAATTACTATAATCCAAGACAAACTGTAATTTAGCTATTTATCAAGAAGATTGGGGGAAAGAACTGGCAGATTATACCATCAACCCTCCCAATTTCTTCTTTTTTTTAAACTTCAAAGTTTCACAGCTTATCAGTCCACAGCTCACCTACACTTTCACTCACAGCATATTTTCAAAATCCACCAAGTTCTTTAACATGAGCACTTAACCAAGCGAAGTATTTTATTAAAGGAAAGATATTTAACACATCAATCCCAGCAGACTGCAACTTGCCAGGAGCTCAGTAATATCTGTCATCTTCTCTCTGCACTAATGGGGGGAGTGGAAAAAAAAAAAAACAACATTTGAAGCTCTCAAGGCCTGCCTACAAATAAAAGCTGTCCTACAAACACATCCTAAGGATCTTGTGGTTTGTACAGCCTTAGAGATACCTGACTCTCAGACTTCTAATTCTTTAAAATTCAATTGTCAAGACAATCAGAAGTTTTTATAGCTTAATCCTGAGCTACTTATGCTGCCTGGAGCACCAGGCCTAAGGGTTCATGTTTCCAGAAAAGCCTAATTTTAGCAGGAAAGGTTTTAATTATTTTAGAAGTGTCCCGACAAATTTTTAATTGCTACTCTATATCAAAAAAATCTTACCATGTTTCTTTTCTATTATGATTAACACAGATAAATCATCCCAGATGACAAATAGCCAAAAGATATTAAAAAAGAGCACATGGCCAAAAAAGGTAATCCTTCATCTGAAAAACCCAATGATGTACAAATGGCAACAACAGTCCTGAAGGAATAATAGATGTCATACAAGCAACTCAGCATAATTACCAAGGAAACCACCTCTCCCTGCAGTACATTTGTGCTGAGGGATGACTATTATGCCACTTACAAAACATTAAGACTTTTCCTGATATATGTGCCAACACATAACACCTAGAGACTGGTTTTACTTTAGAAGATAATATGTGTGGTGATAGCTCCTTACAGCTTTTCAATAAGGAAAAGGAAAATTTCTTGATAATGGAGACAAAAGTGTTTGGGGTTTTTTTTCCCATTGAAAATTCTGTAACTACTTTGAATTATACAAATGTAACAACACAAACTGCTTTGCCATTAATCTGGCACCAGTAACAAGTGAAGACCTTGCCCTGCATAGTGGCTGTCCACCAGGTTCAGGCCTCTCACACAACCAGCAAGGCACAGGGATCTCTCCTGACTCACAAGGACAGGGCAAGAAACCTCCTGCCTGCTCCTCTCTCCTTTAAGAGCCACATGAAAACTCTGCAAAGTTTAAAAGGAAATCTCTGACAACTGCCATTCTAGCAATGCTAAGCTAAGACATGCACCATATTCCAGGAGAGACACTGTGGAAGGCAATGTGGCACAACCTGGGCCAGAAAATCACAAGCTGTTATTTTTCAGGAAAGAAATACTAAATAAATGAAAGCAATCGAGCCATTTGTTGCTGATTTTTTGCTCTGTCAGTTGTGAGGAGAAACACATTGTGAGGAAAAATATACTTCTTCTAATAATATTCTAAATTTAAGCATAGTTTTTAATGCTGTCCAATGCTATAAGGATTTTAACATACACATCAAGATATTTACCAAGAGTTCTGTTGTTTTAATGCTGATGAATGATCAGAAAACATTTCAGTATGTTATCATGTCTTTTTGCAAGAGGCAAAATTCCTGGTAAAGTGAAGGAACTACAGCCCCATCCTTATTTTAAGAAAAAGCATTTCTTTGTTGGAACATTACCTATATCCTGACTATAGAGACTTTGATGAACATATTATTAACTCATATAAAATTGACATTCTTGGATCTACATTGCTAATGCAGGACACAGAATGGCTCTTATTAATTCCACATGTTAACCTGGTTGCAAATTGTGCAGCAAAAAAAATAATAAAACACCCTATCATCAATGAAATAAAAATTACATGTTACACACAAAACCAGAGAGTACTAACTAAGTTTCTATGGTGCTGAATATGTGAACGCAGTTCTGCTTGGACATCTTGACCTCTTGCAAGGTAGGTAAACATCACTTTTTACACCATGCCCTGACCCATGGGGAAAGCCTGGGAAACATTTCTGCAATCATGGCACATTTAAAGTACACACGACGCCCATTGTTCTCACGTGACAGAGAGGAGCCTTAGTAACCTCAAGATTTGTTCAGTGAGGGGCTGATGGCAACAAACACACATGATAACATCTGCAGGAGAAGTGGAGGCACTAAAAAAGGGAGGATTACACTGGGTATGAGGTTGGGGATGTTATATATTAACCCCAATTACAGTTTTAGCATGTGACACCCCCTCTTTCTCAATTTGTTAGCATTAGTGAAGAGATGAGTGTCAAGCATTTCACCCCTTTCTATGGTTTGACACCAGACTTGGAGCAATCCTTGCTGTGACCTATTCAAGACAGTCCACAAACAAGTTTTTAACAAGTAAAGGAGAACAATTTTGCATCAGGCAACATTAAACACACCCTACATTTAGCACACTGATATTTAGTCAAGGGGTCACTACCTCCTGAGACTACACAAATTACTAAGTCAAAAACAGATGCTGTAGTTTTAGGAAAACTCAGTTAATTTAAAAATGTAGCTGGTAATGACTCAAAACCTTCATGAAGCAAGCTAAGAAATTTTAATCAAGTAATATATTCAGGCATCAGATTCAAGTAGGGTAAAAAGAAAACCAACATTTCCTTGCCCATACAAGAATCAAATACTTCAGACTATAACTAACACTGACTGTGTCTTCCCCCACACCACCTCTTCCCTCACAGAATCTTCACAGCCTACAGGGATTTTAAGATTCAATGAGCACTTTTCATCACAAGTATATTTTAAAGCTTATATTTATTTGCCACACAATACAAACACGAAAAATTTAGTCATAAAACATTCCCAGCAACTTTCAGCTGATTTTTCTGTTAGTAGCTTTTCTCAAATGGTTTCACAGTTGTTACCATGCTGTCAATGAAGCAAGAGTAGGCAGCCAAAACACTGAACTTATCAAACTTAAGAGCCACACAGGATAAGTAAAAAAAAAAAAAAACCAGATAATTCTGAAAATCCAGAAAAATTAAAGTTTTGTTGGAAAAAACCCAACGTGGCTAAAGACACGTAACAATAAGCATTAGAGTTATGCCTGCCAAGTTGGAAGTGAAAGACCAAAAATCCCTCAAGTAGAGCTCCAGAAAAAGATGTCTTTACTTAATAGCCTGGGGAGGAGGCCACCTATTCTGGATCCAGTACACTCTCTGCAGTGACTCCTCTGCCAAAGAAAACTGATGCTCCCTTCTTCAGTGTCCCACAGGAGCATCCAAACCACAATGTTACAGCATAGTTTGGGGTCCATACCCATCAAATGTTCCTGCTGACACCACTGCACACGAATAACTCAGTGAAATAACCTAAGAACCAAGAAGGACTCCTTGCAGACTTGAGCCCTTGGGACCAGAATAAAAAACAGTTCTTTCTCACTTTTTTTCTCTAGGATCTTTTTAATTATCAAGATGGACTCCAGTGAGAATGATAAGATAGGATTCATTTATTGCCTAGCAGTTAAGGTGCTGTTTCAAATACATGGATTGAAATAACTCAAGCAAAGATGCTCTTCCACATTAGGCATCACTCTTGTAAATTTAACAGAGAAATAGCACATTTGAAGCATTATTCCTTACAACTTTTGTACCAGAATACATACTGGAATACAGAATACATACAAATTTCTTAAAATGAGGAAAAGCTAGACAGAACAGCAGCCAAAATGCAAGCAGACACTAACTGGAATAAAATAATCACAGCCTACAGCTGTCAGATACACACAACTACCCTGCTGCAGCTCACCCTAAAAGGGAGGGATGCAGATCTGTGGACATCCAACCCAAACCTTCTGGGGAGAAGGGAAATGAGAAATGAAAGGATAATCACAGTAAAATGGTCACTGTCCCAGGGTTACCCCTTTCCCTCAGAATTTTCACTGTTGTTCCATTCACTAGCCCAGCTCTCACTAATTAGCTCTGACATGATCCACTCCCTCCACCTACCAAGTTTCCCAGACTTTCCAATGCCACCTGCAACAACAACATGGGAGCTGTGGGATTTCTGACACTATGAGTCTCCCTCTAATCATTTCCTTTTGGATCAGAAAGAATCTTTCCTGTTAGACTGGCCTGATAGGAAGATAAATAGATGTTTTCCAACTTCTTTGTAGCTTGGCAGAGCACTAAGATAAGTAACATTAAGACTTGGAATTTGTGATTGTGTTTTGGCAGAATGAAACCCTGAAGACAGTTACCAAAAGCAAATGACATGTACAAGCACAAAGGTCACTTTTAATGTTCTAAAATAAATAAAGAAAACAAAAGTAAATCCTCTGAAGCCATGTCTATTACTAATGCCCTGAGAGGGTGAATAAGCCCAAGAATAAGCCACTTCTAGGAACTGGCCAAAACACCAGAATGCTGGAAGTTCCTATTAATAAGCTGGGAAACTCTTGAAAAAGGTACAAAAAAAAAAAGAAAAAAAAAAAAAAAAGAAAAAAGAAAAATGGATGGGTATGGGAGAAAGTCTTTGGTTCTCCCTCCTCCCCTTCTTTGTAAATAAAATTGTTGTCTGCCTCACAGATTTTCACTACTGATGTGTAAGCTCCTTCCTTGTCAGTGCAGAATAAGCAATTCCTAATACAGAGCAATCTATAACGTGAAGTAATTTTAGTAATATTAAATAAGTAATACAGACTACAGGTCTAAATATCACATGCTTATCAGTATCAAAAACCCACTGCTTTCAGAAGGAATGAAAAGTGGTGTCTGCCTAATAAAGTTTCATTTAGTAAATGAAAACCCATTAGAAAAACGTTTATTGACTTTTAGTGATTAAGACAATTATATTAAACCTTTCAAGTATTAATATAAAATTCCCTGGAAATTTTCTTCTGTGAATTAAAATTATAATTATAGTAAAGCTGTAAAGTATTTTTAAATTTTATTATAAAGCAACAAAAGTACATAAATAGACTTAAAATAGAGACAAAGTTCTGCTTGCTCTGAACAGTCACTACTTGATGTCAATGGAGACTCAAATGAAGACCCTGACTAATGTGGAAATATTTAAATATTCGAATCTTAATAAGACAGCCTTCCTGCATAAACCAGCCACTTTTATAAAACAAATTATATCCTTCAACTAAAACTAACAGCAAATCAATTTAATGTTTCTGACCATTTATTGAAATAAATCCAAACACACTGAGATGGGAAGATGCTCACATTGCCTCTTGAAGGCAGTGTGCCTCTCAGATATGCCAAATTCTTTACCTGTTTCCACTGACAAAGAAAGGGGTCTGAATCACAGCTATTTCAGGGATCTTGCAGTGTGAATAATTCCTTCCCAAAGGATGGTAAATTTTCCATGAAACATTTCAGTTTTAAATTAAATTGCTACATTAATTCTATTATGAACTGACAAGTAAAATAAAAACATTTTTTAAAGTACACCTCTGGGTTTTCAGATACACAGCTATCATCTACCACAAACAGAAGGGTCTATAGAGGGTATTAAGAATGCTCCATCCAAACAAAATTTAAAAGCTACTTATTTCTGCCTAAAAATAAGTGTCTTAGGAAAAAGAATATTTTAGAAGCCAGTGCTTCAGTTTATGTCAGTGATAAAATAAGAAATTCAAGCTTAGCATTGGTAGCTGTACCACTTTACAAGTAGAAGTCTTTAACATGTTTAAGCATGTTTTAGCATTTTTGCTCGTGCAGAACTCTGTAAGCTATCCTAAAACCAAATAAAATCTGCAAAAAAACCCCTCAATTTATCCACTAAGAGAGCAGCAGATGAAAATATTCTCCTCTTATTCCATTTGCAGGCTTCCAGCTACGTGTTAAGGCAGTTAGCAGAAAGTGTGGAAATTCTACAAAGCATAAACTTGCTACATACAGCACAAACGTGCAAGTTCAGGGCAACGTAGGCGTGGGGAAAGCACAAAAGTTCAGCAATGCAGCCCATTCCTGCCTGGGGTGAGGTGGAACAACTAATGCTCCAGTGCTAGTTTCCAAAACTGAGTCGTTCTACAGATTCCTGTACCTACTCATAATGTGTCACCTAACGCAGTTTTCACAGCATGCTAGAGAAGTCAGTCAGAAAATCATATTTCAAAATAACACCATTTTCTTTATGCAATATTTTTCCCCCAATATTACTAACAACACTAGGTTTATCTTGCTGTTAGTGATACTGGGGTAAAAATACTTATCATCAGTTCAACTATGAATTTCCATAGCTCAAATACATTAAAACACTGCCAGAACACAAACTAACCTGACATATTTTGATTTTTTTATCGACATTACAGAATTGGTCACAAAAAGTAATTATAATCTCAACTCCATTCACAGCTGCAGAAAGGCTGAACCCCTGCCCAGATAACGAAGTGGCAGTGAGGCAGCCAGTGCAGAAAAGCTGTACCAAATAAACTTTACCATCAGCTTATCTCCTGGTAGCCTACTTTTTGTACTTTCCACTGAGGCCTCTTTAAACGAAGTACCATCTAATTTATGGAAGCAACCAACTGACATTTAACTACTTCAATGAAACTGAGCACAGATCACATCTCATCACATCTTGATCCAATGTGTGCAACAACCAACATTCCCTTATTTCCCCCTCAGCTGTCCTCAGATACAGAACTGTTACTTATACTCAACAAACCACCAATCTTCTATGCTAATATAAAAAAGGCAGATTTTTGCCTATACTGACTTAAGCAAAAAATCTTATAAAAACCTGATAAAATATTTTATATATCTACAAAACCAAATTCACATTAAGCCATTATTCCTCATCTAGCAAGTTTCTCTCTCCTGCCCACTCCTTTTTGAATTTCTTTTTACCTCACTCTCAGTGAAACATGGTATAGCCTTAAGCTGACAAATACAGGGATGTTATTTACCTGTCCTGCACAGCCTTTGATACTAAATGTCTAAATACAGATATTTAGGCCAAAAAAAAAGTGTTTTGAAGTCAAGATTTTGAAATACAAAAAAATAACACAACCAGGATTTCCAATCCCTTTTGACTTACCTGTAGTAATCTTCATGCTCTTACAGCCATAGTGAAAGGACAGCAGACATCACTGCAGACATCCCTTTTAGGAAGGCATTTTCATTTTCATACTAATCTACAGTAGAGTTACAGATTCCACTCACAGATATACAAAAGCAGGCCAAACACTCACCAAACTCTAATTTGCTAATATATATACCTATATATATTTTTTTCCTCTGCAGAAGTGCAAGTGAAGGACTTGGTAGTGTAAAGGTGTAACTTGAACATGTTTTCAGAGTTTAGTGTAACACTTGTCAATGTTAATGCTAACAAGTTACACTAAACCTTCTCATCTTCCCAGCTGTTCTGTAAGCTTTTCTCACAGTTAGTATTAGATGGGGTTACCCTCTACATGACAAATTACAAACACATTCTACATTTAGCCATGCACAAGCAGTTTCTGAGACTTTGGCGGAAGCAGCAACCACACAAAGGTTCAGGATAGGCACCATCCTGAATACAAGATTTACAGTTAAATACAGTCCTTAACTCTGCACCTTACATCCTACAGATTATGTTATGGGTTTGTACAACTGTCAGCTAAGTATACTTTTATTTTAATTAGGAGAAGGAAAAACCATAATCAAGCTACTTGCCAAATCAAAATTCCAGAATCATCAGGATCTGCTTCTAAACAACAACAAATTGTAATAAATTTTAAGTCGTGTCATTTAAAGGACTCCAGTTTAAAAATTGGACTTCATATCTGAATTTAACATGTTAACTTATGTCAAAAATACAAACCCAAACAGCTGCCTTTGATGTGACTGATTAAACAACTTTTGTCTGTGGTATTACTAATGGAATGAGTAAATGGGTTGTAATATAATGTACAAAAATTCAGTTGCATACCAGTAAACATTTCATAGAGACCAGAGCACTAAAGTCTCAGTTCATGCTAAATGATTTTATAGACAAATAAATATGAGCTTAAATGCCAAATAAACATCCACTGTCATCAGGGCACCTCAAGACTATTTGGTGAGCCATACACACAGTGGCCGGTGGGTATTGCAGTCAGGGGTAGAAGTAAGCACAAAGCACTGTCAAATGCTGTTTGCAAACAATGTTCAAGATTCTTGAACTCTCCAAATCCATTTTACAGAAAAATCAAGGCAAATTTTAAAAACTGATCTTAATTAGAGATAATTTCATATTGGAAAAAACTTCCAAGCCATTTATTTTCCAGTGTTTTGCTATACAGGAACAATTTCTTTCCATGGAAATCTGCTTGAGATAAGTGAAAAAGTTTCTAAATGTAAATACTTCAAACTAACTTTGAACATACTTCCTACATTGTCATCACACACTGTAAAATGTCTTTTACAGTAGTCTACACCTATGGATGTACCAGAGTTCTACTGGTATAAACAGCAAAGCTGGGAGTACAGATTTTCTATGAGGAAAAATACAGAAACTAGAACTTTCATACACTGCAAGAAATAAAAAAGCAGCATGTTCACTTTTCACTGTATTTATTACTGTGTTTAGTTACTTGGAATTTGCACATACAATACACAGCAACACAATACATCAGAAACTTAAGCTTAGTTCAGTCCTATTTCATAGTGCAATGACTAGGAAAAGCAATTGCTATTAATAAAGTGGATCAAATAAAATACTGAGGAGATGGAAGACATACATACTATGTTTGTTCAGCAAGCTAACAGAGTACAGCAAAAAAGCAGTTTGAAAATTGCTAATATTTTTGCAAAGCTTCAACTTTCAGCCTCTCCCCAAATAACTAATTTTACTTACAAAACATATTTTTAAAAGATGAAGGGAAGAAATCTGCCTTTAAAGGCAGAAACCCCTGCATTTCACTATTTTGTGAGGAACCTGCACCCCCATGTTTTACTTGCATGGGTTAAGCTGCAGCTGCTGACACAGGCAGGGCTTTGCAGCCACAACAGCCAAATCTTTATACAGTAGCAAGCACAACACAATAAATGTTCAGACCGCTGGTCCAGCTCACCTGCCTTCAGCATATCAACAAATTGCTACATTTTTAAGTGGTGTTTTTATTAAAATAAACTGAGAATTTGGGAAGAGCCATCAAGGAAAAGGCAAGCAGATGGAGAGGCTAGCTGACACATAACAATAGCTGGTGAAATATTACTCTTATTTTCTGTAATAAACACCAAGATCAAAACATTACGCAAGTTAAATTTCCTTGAAAGGTTCCCAGCAGGAGTTTTCCTTTTGGTTTGTGCAGTACACGATTTCCTCTCACCCACAAAAAACATACCAAGAATGTGCATGTGCCACTAACACTAAGCAGCACTTCCTTAATCACTCATTTCCAACAATTTATGGATGATCAGTGGCAAAAACGAGCAAAAATAATGAAAGCATGCAATGAAAGCTCATTGAGACAAACCGGCTTGGACTTCCTACTCATTTCTGTGTCTCTTTAAGATGGGGGTCTGATACAAATTAGCCACTGGGAAAAAAGTCATCTGGTCATAAAATACAGTACAGGGTCACTTTTATGTAAGTTTGCCAAAAGGGACATAAACCAGGACAATTTCAAACTGTGACACAGGATAGAAGTATATTAAAAAAATCTTTGTTCCTCCTCCATTGTGCTGTCATGTTGCTCAGCTTTATAGACATTCTGAGCACCAGCTCTGGCCTCTTCGCTTCCACCTGGCCTACCTAATTAATTAAGCAAGGAAGTTACCTCAAATTTTTGTACTATTTGTTTTTATTATCATGCACTTCTTTTGATGTTCCAGGAGTTAACCTCTTAATCCACAGACTCTGTGTGTTGTGTTCTGAACATTTTGGGATGTCTGGATAATTTGGATAATTGGTCAGGATGTTGCTGTCGCTCATGTTAAACTTTATGCTATGACTACAAGTTCAAAGATCAGTATTAAGGTAATATACTTCATAAAGCCTTTTTAAAACTACACTTGTGATTATGCAATACCTAGTTTTTCCAGTTTCTCACAGTAGTAAATTGCACTATTTGTATTTTCTTTAAAGGAAATTACTCCAAAACATCCTTCTCTTTGTCAACTTCAAATAAATACAAATTTCCATTGAAGTTACATCAAGAGAAAGGTCATATTTTAAAGGTCAAGAAAAGGTATGGCAATTATCTCCTCAAAAATGTTTGCCTCCTTCACACAGCAGCACACATGTAATTTTCTGTGTAGTCTGTTACCACACATGGAAACATCAGCACTGTGACCTACTCAACTGCAAATAGCACAATTTTTCTTTTTTGGAGGGAATGATAAAGAATGAGGTTAATTCTAACATTAAGAAACACTGTTGACAACTTTGTTTCATAACTACAATCTGAGCACATCAGTGACAAAGAACTAAAAGATTACCTAAACAAGAAATACATCTTTATGCACAGTCTCTACAAAAGAAGACAAGAAGAAGAGAGAAAGATGTAAAACAGTTTTTAATACTGATGCAAGAGATTAAAGTGATATCAGGTACACCAACAGCTCAGTTAACAGCACTGGCTAAGGTGCAATGTATTATGATTCTAAGTCTTGAAAAATCCAATCCACATGTACACACAAAAATGTATGTGCCTATGTGCACATACACACAGAGACATACATATATACACATATGTACATTATGCACCTCCAGAATTAGCTGGATTATTATTATTATTATTGTCCTGACATCAGAACTGTTCAAGTGCCATTCTATGGAAATGAACAAGAGCAAAGAGCAGCATTTAATCTCTTTAGAGGGCATGGTCAGCCCACCCAGGCCCAAGATGCCCTTTCTGAATTCACACAGTGGATTTCATGAACAACTAGAGAAACAGTCTGAACTGCAGTGCAGCACTGCATCCATCCATGGCCAATGACTCATTTCCCTATTTCTCTCTTCTGCACAATATGCAAGCCCTTGGTTGTTTTAAACTGCTGTCCTGGGGAAGCCAAGTGAGCCTCTAAAAGGGGCCATGAGCCATTTAGCAAGTGCACCAGCAGCCAGGGAAAATGGCCATGGGAAATTGGAAGATGGTTAATCAAGCCCATTCTGATTCAGACAGTTAAGGGAGCAATGCTACCACTCAGGAACATGGAATGAAAAGTTATACAAAGCTCACAACAGTAATTTATGAGCGATCTGAAATATGAGAGCTTGCAAAAAAAAAAAAAATCACAGTACAGTCAATACACAAAATTAACTTTCATAGCACAGTCTGTGATAAACAGATAGCTAAAATCTTCAGGAGTCAGACCCACACATGATAATGACTAAAATTACTGTTGCTATTTAATCTGAACAAAGACATCCATTAAAAATGAAAAAATCATTTCAATTTCAGGAATGAACCTCTTTTAATTATGCACTTTCAAAACTTTTATGGAAGTCCAACAAGTAAATTGACATATTAAGACCTTCAAATAGACATCTTCAGTGCACACACCTATATCCCAAGTGACCTATTTAATCATTATGATGAAGGCAATTCAATGACAAAATGACCTGCATAAAAGCTTCCACTGGAACAGTCTTTTTATCCAAACTTTTATCTGAGCTGAGTATCTAGAACCAACTGCTTTCTCAACTCCCAACTGAAAGATTAAATACCCATGCCAAACCTCTTTACTGAATGTCTTCACATTTACAGTAGATCATGCTTCTCTTAAATGCTGTAAGTTTTGCCAAATATATGAAATGTTCTTTTAAATTAAGATCACTAAAATCTGGTTTTTCCAGTCAACATTTGAACAATGCTTTACGTCTCTGGTCCATTACTTTGATGTGGTGAATGACAAAGTATGACTTTTTTTTAAAATGTACACAAAATAATTTGTTTAAATACCAAAATTCTACAAAGTAATCATGGTCTCAAAATCTTCTTGGAAAAGAGGTAAGAAACATGCCAAAAATCTACTGAAAGTAAAACTTGATGGGAAATACCCTTCCTTTGCAGATGTTTGAACTAAAAACTTTACACGTAATCATGAGTTTCATTAATCTCATGATATTCATATTTTCCCAGATTCTAATCACCCAATTTTGCGATGTAATTCTTTAAAACATATCTAGCAATTATTACAAGTAGAACCCTTTATCTACATCAGCATCTGAAAAGAACAGCACATTTAATTTTAACTATCACCTTAGTCCAGAAGCACCATCTGCCACTTATTTTCCAAGAAAAGCAATCAAAGATAAGGTATGCTCATATTACAACTCCAACAATACCTGAATCTTGACCAGCAGCTTCAAGGCTCACTCCAAACTGGCAAAACAATTTCATCCGTTTTGGATAATTTTGAATAAAGCAGTGAGATAGAACAAATATTGCATAAAGGCCTGGAGTATTTGTACCAGGAACCACACTTGGCTTCTGGGATGTTCCAAAAACATCCAGAACTCAAAGTAAAAACATAACAAAAAAAAAAGTACAACAAAATGGAATTTCCTCCCCTCCAATAGCTGGGTTTTGATACTAAAATCTGATCTTATCTGCCCCCATGAAGAAGCAAACTTCAAAGCACCAAAAATCATCTTTTCCCTGGCATCTGCAGAAGATTTTGTGGTTCTATCTTACCCATCTTATCTCACAAATGCTCTCAAGCATAAATGTGCAATGGTGAGCTGACTGATCTTGAATGAGGTTTATTGATAGCCACTACCATAATTAAGTAACATATTAACTATTAAAAGTTTCATGTAAAGTGCAAGTTTCATGTAGCTAGGATACACAGCATCTGTCGGAGCCAACAGAACTCTACCAGCAGAAGGACCTTACCCAGTATGCTAATGGAGAGAATCCTTGGTTTTGTTGGATTGCAGGAAACACAGACCTCACTGAAATCAGGTAATATATTTTTAAGAAAAGAAAAATATTAGCTGTGGCTAGATACTTAAGTGTCAAAAGGAAAATGGAGTGACCTCCACATGAAAACTGGAAGGACAGAGCGGCTAAAACCTCTCAGCCCTGTGAAGTGAGAGGCTTCACAACCTGAAGTGAATGAAGAACAGAAAGTGTTTTCCAGCCAAGATGGATGAGTTAAGCACAGGAGCCCATCACCCAACTCCTTGGAAGCTGAATGTATTAGTTTGGTCACACAAACTCATAACTGAAGTGACCTGGCTACAGTTTGGTCAATGCACAGCAATGCTGCAGCAGCATCAACTCAGCCCAGGTGACACCAGACAACATTTACACACCACCTGGGCCAGTCCCTGCAGGTGTTTTCTAACACAGTTGCATGGCTGTAATCCACCAGTACCTTCTGCTGTGGAATAAAGTCTCTGTTTCTCCACATTATTCTCTCTGAATTAAAATTTTCCTTAACACAGTAGTTCTTAAGTTGTTTTTTGTTTGTTCTGTTGTCCTCTGTTTTTTCTCAAGTGAGCCCAAAAATCCCAACTTGATGGCAGCACTTTAGCTGAGTTTCCCCTAATCCCACTAAGAACCAAAATTGTAACTTCACTGTCTTCATGCCAATTCCTGTTAATGTAACCAGGAATGATGCTCTCCTTCCAAACACAATTATCCCCTTGTGGCTTTACATTACATGCCATGCTTCAGTGACTCATAGTCTTTTGCATCCATCTTTAATTCGTTTTATTCTCCAGATTTCAAGATCACTCTCCAAGACCCTTTGCTCTGTGACAATTGTCATCCAAAGGGAGCAGAATTCCCTCAAGTGTAGTATCATTAAAAACAAAAGTGTAATCGTGTGGATGATAAAGATTAATGGAAAAGTGCTACAAATGGTCCCCAGACAGTCATGCCAGTTTAATCTATTTGATATTTATGGTTTGAAATTAATTTTGATGTGCCTCCCATTATAGTAATTCCACTGTATTTCTTTAGTTCACGTATTAGTACAATCATTATCATCTTATTGTTCAAAAATTGCTTTGCCAAGTTCTCTGCTTCACTGAAATACTCAGCCCTCTCAACCTGAATATATTCAACTGAGTTGAATATTTTAAGGCATGTTCTTTAACATATTATTGTTAATATTGACCATATTTGAACCTTTTTTGGGATGTCTGCAACCTTTAAAATTCACAAATCAAGCTTGCATTCTCGGGGTCATCTGGGTATGTAATCACCCTTCCCATCAGCAAGAAACATGTCCTTTTCCTTATTATTTTATTTCTAGTGCATTTCTTGAACCTTCTCGCCTTTTAACATCCAAACAGAATCATCTTTCAAAAAATAAAACTTTGATTGAATCATTTAATTTAAAAAAGAAAAAAAGCAAATTTCTTTATTTCAGTACACATGGCTTTTACAGGAGTCCTTTTTTCCCCCTGTATATCTGGCCTGTGCCAGAATGTGCAGCTCTATATAACCTTCACATAAGCACACACATGCCAGCACCAAATTCTCCCCAATCTGTAATTTCAGTTTCATCAGAAACAAGGGCTGAAAATTAAGTGTACGCTGTAATTAGTCTGTATTTAATAGTGTTTTCCTACCTTTTTTAAGCCAGCAAATCCTTCTGATTCCAGGAAGAAAAATGCAAAGGGCATCAACACAAATAAACATAGATTTGAAAAAAGAGAGGCAAGATTCCACAAACCTGCAACAAACAAGAAGTTTACCTTGTAAGTTTCACAGTTAAATATATTACACTTTCCTCCCTCACATATAACAATGAAAGATATGCACAAGTGCCAGGGGGTTATGGATATAGTTATTTACAGGTCACTGCTGAAAAATATCCATTTCTCTGCATAATGATCTTCAAACAAAACCTGGATACAACTTACCTTTCAGTAACTATGTCTGAAACCTTGGGAGAGAGGCTGCAAGCTCAGGTGTACCACTTCCACAGTCTCACTGAAAGTTCTTTAGAGAACCACTGCAGAAGTTGTCAGGACAAAAGTATTTTACTACTCTCAGTGATCTCACAAAATCCATTTCTCTGTACTCCCCTTCTCCCATATTTCTCCAAGCAAACCATGGGTCTCAGCACGATCAGTACACAAATGCCATCATCACCTCCACATCAGAAGAAGACATCATGGTAACAGCAGCCTTCCACAATGGGATGACTGGCTCAGTAGGCAAAAGAAGAGCAGCAGATATTTTTATCTCAATTTTATAAGGTTTTCAACATCATCTCCCATGAACCCCCTCACAGCTTAATTAATGAGGTATGGGCAAGGTAAGTGGACTCTGAGTGGACTGATCAGTGGCTGAACTCCTGGGCTCCCAGGGTTGTGGCAAAGTGGAATGGACACCCTAGGGGGCTGCTGGTGGGTCAAACACCTTCACTAGTGTGATGGCACATCCCCAGCAAACCTGCTCAAGGACAACATGGGGAGCAGCAGTGTCCTGCAGCTCTGATGAACCTCAAAAAGTGGGACAAATGGACAGGGAGGAGAGAAGAGAGGACTTAGGGATATTATATCCATGTACATAAATATTTGATGAGGAAGGAAGAAAGGAAAGCAGAGTCAGATCTTCACAGCGGTACCCACTGAACTGAGAAGAGGCAATGAACATGAATTGAAAAATAGGAAAATTTACTTACTCATAAAAGGAAAGAAAAAACCAAACAAACTAAAAATCCCAAATATTTTCCACTGCCACAGTACTTAAGCAGTGCAACAGACTGCCCATAGGTTTTGAATTCTCCATCCTTCAACATACTCAAACCTAAAAGTGGAGTGCCTTGAGCAGCTTCTCTGACTGACCCTGCCTGGAGCAGGTAATTTCCAGAGGTCTTTCCAACCTCAACCATTCTGTGATCTATGTGAAAAATCAACAACTGACTACAACAAGGATATCTGTAACACATATGTGACATCTGCAGGAAGAGAAAGGGTTTAGAAAACAAGCTGAAGTGATACCCTAACAGAGATTAGTTATCTGCTCCATTGAGATTTTCTAAGCTGAACAGCTTCTGAACAGCCAGCTTTTGGTGCCTAAACATGAATCTATCATCAACCATCCTATCAGAAGTTGTGCAGGATGCAGTGTTTCTTCTTTATAAAAGCAGAAGTTTATCTGCAATTTAGTAGCTAACAGGTCTAACTACTGTCACATGTTCTGCATCCTAAAAAAAAAGTCTGTAGAGAAAAACAGGTTTCCTTCCCCAAACCACACACAGTTCCATAATTCTGCAGGACTGTACTGTATCACCTGAATATCACTCAAAAAAAAATACTCCCCCGAGATAAAAAATTTTGAACAGCTTTGTTTGCTTCCTTCTTCCCATGTACAGGCATGTTCCTTTTCCTCTTTGAAACTGGCCATTTTGTAAAGAGTTGGGAAGGAAAAAGGCATTTACTGGATATCCAGAGTATTCATTATCAAGAGAAATTTCTTAATTAGATCCAAGTGTAAAAAACTTAGCAGTGATTTTTGCCTGTACCCTCTTAAAAAATGGTTCTACCATATACTTCCTTTTTTCTTAAATGACAGCATTCAAATTTGAAGGAGAAATAAAAGGTAGAGGGGAACAGGGGGCCAAGTGAACTTCAGCAATTGACAGCAGCAGGACACCAGCAACCAAACTCAGACAAACAGGCTACAGAAAACAAAACAAGAAAATTCCAAAAGATGCGTGAAATATAACACTCATTTGCTAAAGAAAACAGAGTGCCTAAAGGTGGCTAAACTCCAGTTAACAAAGAGGGGGATTTTTCCTTTTTCATTTGCTTTGCCAGGAAGCTCCTGTTACCATTCGAGAAACATTCAGGCATAGCAACATCAGCAGGAATGTCATTGACAGCCCTTACAAGGGGACATTAACTCCAGCAGTCTGCACTTTTTTTTTCTTTCCCCCCTAAAAAAGCCACCAGAGGAAGAGCAGAAATACAACTTGATGGGGGTAGGAGTCATTTCAGCAGTTTTCTCTCACTGAAGACAGAGTGCATTCAGTTACCTAATGCAAAGCTGAATACCTGCTTGTCCTAATTTCAGCAGCTCTATTACATGAGTATCTTACAACAGAAAACAGTGCTTAGGAGCTGCAGAGAACCTTGAGCATTTGAAGGGAGGGGAGACTGGTGCACATCCAGGGTGATTTTTAAGAAGTTAAAATCCAGAAATTTACACGTTAGCATACATAGGAAACACATTTATAGAAGATTAAACTACAGCGGTACAATATGCACATAAAGTTAGGAAAGACAAGGGCAGTGCTGTTCTGCTGCTCACAGACACATGTGCTTTCCTCAAAGTAAGGACGTTATCTATTTCTTATTGAATTTGATAGTTCAGAAATCAAATTAAAATAGACACAAAAATAATTCTTTTCTACTATACTGACTGCATCATAAAATTGCCTAAGACACTTGACATCAACATATAGAAAAGCTTTAAGCAATCAATTAGAATTTTTTTCATTTGCATTTGAAGTGACATAAAACTGTTCCCCATAAAACAAGTTCATAAAACATAAAAATTTCTCAGTCTTTGGAAAACAGATAGACCCTAAGAAATTTTCCATTTTTTCTTACTCATGGCAGTTTCATTACGTTTTACCCCCACCTGGTGGCTGTACCCAAAAGCAGCACAAGGGAAGACCGCACTAAGAACTAGTCCTGGATTAGTCCAGCACGTATTAATTAGCTAAGTGTGTTTATACTGGACCCACGGGTTTAGCCTTTCTGCCTAGCTTCAAAAGTTTCAGGCATGTATTTTATGCTGGTTTATTTGCCAGATGTAATGTAACAATCTACAGCATAAAAGCCCTCGGTGGGAGCTTCAAGTACATCACACGATAGCTGTAAACCACAAATCTAGAAAAAATAAAATGTTTTAAAACAACACAAGTGCTCTGATTTGCCAACATTTTCAAGGCAGTACGCAAAGCATAGGTGAAAGCAGAGTTTGAGAGGGTTGTGAGCGTTTCTGAGCTCGGGTACCGCTGCTGGGATCTCTCCGGACGGGGCGCGGGAGTCCCGAGCGCGGCGATCCCGGCGAGGGCCACGCGGGGGAGCCCGAGCGCAGGGAAACGGCCCCGGCCCGAACCCGCCGGAATTCACCCAAAGCCGCCACCGCGCCTTGCCCTCCGCAATGCACACCTGGAAACGCCAAAATCCTCAACCTCCCTCCTTGTTAGCCACTGCGAACAAGTGGCAGAATTTCTATTCGGTAGAATTTCTATTTTACCAAATAGAAATTATACTGTGTGTCCATAAAGAGGTACTTTCAAACATCATCGCGCTAAAAGATGGTCACTGGCAAATTCAAAGCAACGATTCCAGCAGATTTCTTACTACCCCAGATTTTCTGGAGCAACAAATGACAGTAAAAATTTCTGAAATGGTTACTATATAATTTTCAGTCTCTAATGGATTTTTTTGCCCTTTTCCCAAATATGATTCAGTAAGAGAAGGAAGGATTATCTTCTAATAATTTTTTTCTCATGTTTGGGAATAAAGAATATAAATGTCTGAGCAGCTAAATCCATGTAAAAAAATCTATTTAGCTTTTCCTCCCATGTAGGGGACATAGCAAATTAGCGATTCTCCATGCTATGTCACAAAACACATCATAAAATAACTCAACTAGAAAGAGCCTAGCCTGACCTGCCCTTAAAGAGCCAAACTGCAGGTGCCATCAGACTGCTCAGGGCTTTGGCCACCTGAGTTTTAGAAAACTTACAGGATCTCCCAGTGCCTTTTTCACTCTTCAACCATCCCTGCTGTGAAGAATTATTCTATTATGTCCTACAATCACTTCTCACATCTCACTTCGCAAAAAAAAAAAAAAAAAAAAAAACAAAAAGAAAAAATCCTTGTAAATCAGGGATCTGGAAATTCATGAACTTGCTATGTGTGAATATTATTAGACATTTAGCAAGAAGCATGCACATTTCAGAGAAAAAGCCTCCAAAGCCAAATTGCTCTCTCTTCACAAGACTAAAGAGAACACCACAGTTAACCTGTGAATTATTTGCACCAGATTAAATATTTTCATATAGTGAACATACTTTCTGCAGACAAACCTAAAAAAGGTTCCTGTTTTCACCAGTTATTTCATTGCTCATCTTTATCACCATACTTACATTCGACAATCTTCCTTGTTTTCACATAAATCACCAACAGCTGAATTTAACTATTTCATCTGAGCTGCCCACAGCTAGCAAGTTTCTTAAAACATGTTTGTATTTTGAGAATAAATTAATAGGTATCACCATAAAGAGAATGGCATCTGAATCTTGCATTAACATAAAGAAGAAGTGTGAACAGCATGTTTCAAGTTAGCTTCTAGTAGCTCTTATTTACATTAATATTCAAAGCAGTGAATTTGGTTTAATTCCATCAAGCCTGCATAATTCTTTAAAAAAAGAACAGAACAGTTAAGACAGACTTTTGTGATATATCACACAGCAGAGCAAAACCAACTAGTCAACAGCACGTTAACAATTAGCATATTAAATGAAAATGAGTTATCAGTTTGAAAATAAGGACATAACTGTGCACATATAATGAAGACATTCATTTTAATTGAATTATGCTGAGTACTAACCATGAATTAGTGAGCCATTTAACCACTGAATATAGTAGTTTTGTGGAAAAGAAAGCAGGATCTCATTGCTGATTATTGAGAAAGGTAGAAGCAGGACTGCCCCAGCTGAAACTGCTAGAGTGAAGGTGCTCAAGAACAGCCTGAAATTTAAAGAAATGTACCACTGTTACCACCAACATGCTCTGAACAGTACAGAAAAAGTAATTAAACTACCTGCCAACCAGTGTCTAAAGGCAATACATTCTTACATTTAAATGGGCAGGAGAAACTAGGATTTCCAAAGCATTTGACTTTCAAAAAGCAAATTTAAAATAGTTTACAGAACGCAATATAAATAATTTGTTTTTACCAATACCATGATTACTCTCTTAGCACATGCATGCATTTAATTCCACTGTAATACAAAAGTTAAAGTACTGGAGTTCATTAAATATCTTTTCACAAGTCTCCTCTGTCAGTTTTAATTTCCCACATAGACACATACATAACAAAAAATATTCAGTTTCTACATTCTTAACACAATTTTTAAAAGCAGAGCAACGTTCTAATAACTGAAGAGTGAGTACAATTATACATAAATATTTGAACACCAAACTAAAAAAAAGAAGCTGTTTTTTTTTTCATAAAGGAGTTATTCAAGTTCTCATCTCATAGATGTAAAGTCAACATACAGAAATTGTCAGAAATGTTGCAAATATTTAAGCTTATTCTTTTTAGATCCCAAATACAACTTACACCAAATGCCATCTTGTGGCATTAAAAAGAACTGTGTCCTTAAAAAAGTAAGATCGACACAACTTTCTTAAAGAACTCATCTAATGCTATAATAAAACTAGAAATAATTCTCAATGCAAAATTGCATGACAAAATAAATAGAACATTCCTACAATAGCAGCATCTGTAAGCTGCTTGCAGAAATCTTACTTTTCCTTAATAGTCTACAAATCCATTTTTCATTCATACAATACTTAGACAAGAAAGTATGAGGAAGTAATTTTAACTTCTAAAATATTCTTATGTTGTTGTTGTTGTTGGCTTCTGAGATTTTTTTTCTTTTATTTAAGGATGTTTAAGCATTCTAAGCCACAACTGGGAAACCTAGCAAACTACAGCAAAGTGCTCCAGTCCTTTGCCTTTGTTTTCTCATCCCTCCACACTCAAGTCCTGACAATTATGCCACGTGAAGAAAAATCTATTTACATATGTTTGAGAGTTATTGCTTTTAGGAAAAAAAAAAGCACATTTAAAGAAGCTTAGGCTGAAAGAAAAAAGAACATTTTCTATTTACAACAACACTTTTCTCCAAGCTCTTCTTCCAAGGGGATGCCAGCAGCACCAGGGAAGGCAAGAACACTGAACACAGAAGGAGCCAATTCACACTGTTCAGCCAACTGAGAGGGCAGCAAGAGCCACAGCAGCTCTGCACATCCTGAGGCACACTCAAATAGGAGATGTTCATATCTAACTTCACACAGCAAGAGGATAAGGAGAGAGCTGCTGGCAGACCAGCAGCTTGTCCTCCACTTGTCACCCTTCTGCAGCTTTTTTACACTGATCAAAGATACCTTATTCAGAGAGAGCCAACTTTCTTCACAGGATCCACTGCCCCCCTTCCATCGACTGCTGGGGCCACTTACAACACCACCCATCCAAGCACCCATGTGTGGAGACCTAAATGCAGGTCTGGCACTCAATTCCACCTCTTGCACCAGCTTCTCATGCAATGTTCTGGCCAACTTCATAACTACCAGCAGAACTACAGGTGAAAAAAGGCCTAGACCAAACTTTCACAACACTTTTCATAACTCAAGGTGCCACTATGCCAAATCTTTTCCCCTGAACCTCTAGCAATCTATTTAAAATACATGTAAGTATTTCAAATAGATTCTTATTTATTTGGAGGCACAGAAGATTCCTATGATAACAATACATTCAGGAAAAGCAGTTCTGCCAAGAAGAGCTGTACATACGATATTCTGTTAACGATGGCATCTTCATCCTCTTGCTCATCTGAAAATTAAATGACATCAGGTTATATTCAGCACTCACTTGTCTTTCTTCAGGTTAAAATGTATATAGATAGGAATAATTTTAATTTACAGTTCAAATTCAGATGTACTGATACAATTCATGAGCATCAATATTTTAAGAAGGCTCCTTACAAAAATGAATACTCTCACCCTGTTTTTTCAATGGTAAAACTCTTTTCAATCAATGTAACAACAAACTTATTTCACTTTACTTAAATATGCAGATAAAAAACTTTTGGAGACCTCTTCCAGAGGGCTCTATGGCAAACGTGCTTCCAGACTACTACAGCTACTGCTACTGCTAGAAACTGCCCCTTTGGGCATCTTTGGAACCAAAGAGAGCAGGCAACTTACAGGGAAGTCTAAGAGTCCATACTAACTACTGCTAGAAGTCATTTGCAGTCTTTTAAAAACAAGAAAGCACAACCAGAACAATAGTGATGACTACTCGGTTGCTTCCCTTTACTTACCCCTCTTCCCAGCTCCCAGGGATTTGGGGATGGGGAGGAAGGAGAGGTGGTTATATTCTTGTTATTTGTTTTGGATTTAAGATACCAAGACTTCCTTCTGATACTTCACATTTTAGACCACTTTTATTCACTTACTCCTCACTTAATACTTCACTAAAACAAATTTTTTCAGACAATATCAACATTTAACTCAGATGAAACACTAACACATCCTTCATTTACTCTTTACACCCTTCTCTAAGCACATCAGTACACAAATGTAAGAATTACTAAATTTAAAATAATGTAGGCATTTTGAAATAAAAATTTCTGAATTTGAAATAATTTTACACTCAGCATTCCAAAGTTCTTCCTATTTTCCCATAGGAGATAGAACACCTGAATTTACTTATTCTTAAATTTTAAAATAAAATTAAGTTTTTAAGAGTCATGCACGCAGTTGAAATAAACACATAGTCAATAACCTCATGCTATTTTGAAATTCTTCTGTGAAAGAACTTGGAGGTGTTGGTTTTTTGATAGATACCTCATGGTGTTTTGAAAGACTAAGTAAAGGTCTCTTATGAATCATTTCGGCTAAAAAGCTTCTTGGAAAAGCAGTGAACAATTTGTCCTGAAAGAGTTGCAGCTGAGTTAACTCTTCAAACATTTCTCATCAGGAAGATCATAGCGGGCTACAAAGTGTGCCTAAGTAATGCTCACAAAGCTTTCATAAAGTCAGGGCAGCTGCAGAGCAGTTCCTCTTCCCAGCTGAGGAGATAACTGCCAACAAAAGGTGATAAAAGTGTCTTTGCATCCAACAGTGTTTGCCAAAGCAGCTTTCCCTTCCTGTTCTTTGCATCTCCAAATGGTAGAAGCTTTTTAATGTCCAAAATACATATCAGAATCAGAAGATAGTACCTGTCTCACTTCCTATGTTTACAGAGATGTACCTTTTTTTCAAAGAATTAAATTTCATTAAAAGTTTACTTTTTAAAACAAATCCATCCATGACAGCAACTCTGTCATAACACAGGTCACTCAATAAACAGTTTCCAATAAAGTTCAAAGCACCAAGATCACCATACACAACATTTCTAAAGCCTATTATCAAGCACCAAGGTCCCAGATAAGCTGTCAAAAGTCAAAGATTCTGTGATTTTATACCAATTTTTATGCTATTTGTCTTTAGGAAAAATATCAAAGACAATGACAGAGCTTCCTACAGACTAGTTTTAGAATGGAAACTAGACAGTGCTTCCAGAGGGGGAAAAACCAGAGTATTATCTCAAGGTATTTTCTGAACTTCAGGGATGAAGTCAAACAGGTTAAGACACTGAAATAATAACTATACCTGATCAGAGCAGGACTTTTTAAAGAAATAATGCTACTTCCCTTCTGTGGCACTGGCAACCTTTCACTTTCCTAGCAGAAGCTCAGAACCTGACTTTGCTGCTAAAACAGAGCTGAAGATACTTATCCTCCAAAAGCTGATGTGAAAGGAGAGCAACAGGATCTCAAGGCAAGGGAGGCAGAAGCATTACTTTGACATTAATCCCTTTCTTCCCTCTCAAAACAGTTAACATGTAAGCTGCCATACACAACCAGGTCTATCCAGGCTGCCATAGACCAGGAGCCTAACAAACAGTTCTGGTTTTCCACTTTCCTTGTGGAGATGGAAGGAAAAAAATCATCAATTTATATGAAAAACAAAATTTTTTCTGACATTAAAAATTCTATGCTTACCTGCTTTCCTTTTGTACCTTGTGATTATAAAGTAGGAAACGATGTAGAGAACAGCAAACAGGAGAAAACAGATCTGGGGGGAAAAAAAATTGCATTTATTAGGTCATGAAGAAATGCCTGGATTATAATAAGCAGTAAATCTAGTTTAAACAATTTAAAATGAAATTCAGATCAACATCAGCATATTTTATTTAAATTTCAAGACTGTTATATCTTATTAATAGAAAGTTAAGCCCATTAAAACAGCTTGATTAGAGTAACAGGTATTGCATCAATTATATGGTCAGCAAGTTTTACTCTAAAATTAAGATAAAAGACTTATTCACAGTGTGATTTTTTGTTTGAGGGAGGGTGAGTGGAGTGAGGTGGGATGGGCTGATTTTTGAAGTTTGAATCCACTTGATTTGTAGAAGTTATCAGGCTTTGTATCCTCTTCAAAAGTACCCTAAGGGTAGTTGTATTTTATATAATAGGCTCTGGAGGATCTATTTTGGGCTCTGCTGTCAGCACATGTGGAAAGAAACAAGCATGTTTACTATTTGCATCCTGTCTTGAATAAAACAAATTCCAGGTGACAACACACACAGAAAAACTCCTGCCTACAGTGGATGTCCAAGCATGAGCTCATCAAACATGAGGTTTCCTTCACAGTCAGAAGCCAAGGGCACAACTTCCCTTCTCAAAGGTTGGTGGTTTATTTAGGTCAGATACACCTTCAGCCCACAGTGCCTTGGACCAAGCTGTTTTTAAGATTTAGCACTCCAATAACAATAGAATAAGATAAGACCAAAACACCTAAAAAAATGCTGGAAATACTATAGGAAAGGAACTGAACAGCAGGAAAGTTTTAACCCTCCAAGCCCTTGTGGGGTAAAAAAAAAAAAAAAAAAAAAAAACCAAAAAAAACCCAAAAAAAAAAAAAAAACCAAAAAAAAAACAACAAAAAAAAAACCCAAAACAACAAAAACAAACCCCACACATTTTATTTGCTCCTGAATGATGCATCAGTGGCTCAACATTGCTGTCTTAATCCTGGATGCCTATGCCTATTAAACACATAGTGAGTCAGAAATGCAACAAGAAGCAAGCATGCCATTCTGTTTTGGAAATGTACTCCACTGGACAATAGCTGACCTATTCCTTTAAGCTATCATTTGTAGATTTGTTGCCTTTAAGACTCACTGTCTTAAAAAAAATCAAGAGCAGAAAGGCTACCCTTAGAGAAAGGGAAAAGTGAAAGGGAAGATAGTGATCATAGCCCTGATAAATCTGCAGCTAAATAACAATACTGCATCCAAAACAGCAAATCACAGTTTAAAATATTGTATTATTCATGAAAGACAGACCTTCTATTAAATACTGATAAATATAAACTGAAAGGGTTATTTTTCTGGTGTAGTCAGACATTTCAGATTTAAAAAAACCAAGTACAGCCAAGTATCTGAGTATGGCATTTGGGTGACTTCCAGGTCCCTCCCTGGGACAACAGTGCTGTAAGTCTGAAAGTGGCAACCCAGCTCATTCTCTGTGCAGGAAACACAGCAGCAACACCCAAAATACAGGCACTGAAAATGAGATTTCAGAACTAGATCTCTGAATTCCAATCTTTAATCTGAATAGCGTTTACCACTCCAATATTTTTAAGGATCCCTCAAAGAAGAAATGGTTTTGATAAAGAATTCAGTCCTTTAAATAAGTAATTCTAAAGAACGTTATTAAGATTTAATAAAAAAAAAGTTGGTATATTTTTGAAACAGGAAGAACAAAACAAGCTGAGAACAGCCTTGGTTTTTCAGAGTCTTCTGACACAGCTCGTCCTGTCAGTACTGGAAAACGCATTGCCAGTGCTGAAAGAGAATCCTTCCCTAAGGTTCCAGTTCCTCTGAAAACCAGACCAATGCTACAGCTAGAGACATCTAATTTTAGGCACCCACTTTTGAAAATCAGGTATCACATATACAGGGTAAGGGAAATCTTTAAAAATCTGTAAGATGCAAATAACACTGTGTAATGTGCGTAAAAGAAAAATATAGTTAAGCTCATTTTTTAATTTTATTTAAAACAAGAATAAAAATTACTGCAGTCTTGTTTACACCTTCAAATAGAACAGCTGACCTTTATTCTGTCTGTGATAGCAGGGTTCCAATGAAAATGTGGGTCTGTACTTACAAGGCACCACTGAGATAACTGAGGTATTTTGAGGGCAGAGCAGACAAAAGCTGTCCAGTAACACAAATTGTCAAATGCTGGATTTCTGGTTTTAGATAACAGCTACTCTGCAACCCAGCTATAAAGGGTAACTCTACAGCCTGGTGTAATTCTCCCTTTATTTCTGTCAGATTTGAGAACAACTTTGTAAATGTTTGATTCAGTTTATTATTGAAAATTCACAAAATTTTAAAATTGTTGGCAAGAAAATCAAAAATTCTATTAAGTGAAAGCTTTATGATCTTAAAAAAGAACTCAGATGAAAAGTCCTTCATACTGACCAAAACAAATTAAACAGCAAACTCAGAAACATCACTGCAGTCCCAATTTACACTCAGTGAAACCTCTGATCCCAAACTGTTTCTAACCATGCATTCTGAATAGCTTTCTAAAGGAAACAGCTCAAGTCAGCATCCCAACTATTTTTAGAGTAGAACTCAGTTAAGCTGGGGAAAAGGAATGTGTTGCCTATGATAGCTGAAGAATAGGCTCCACTGTCCTGTCAGCACTGCAACCCTGGGCTCCTATTCCTCATACTGTAGTTTGTTTCAGGATATTTTTATATTAGGAAAAGAAAGCATCCAGCCTTGTTTGTATTTGCTGTAGTTTCAGTTCATGTTTCTCAATTATGAGTGGCTGGGCTCGTATGCACCACTCCAGGTAAGATTTCACAGCTGCAGGTAACAGCACTAAGTCCTTCTTGCTGCACTGAAAATGCTTCCCCACACTCACCTTGATACCTCAGGTTTTCTTTTTTTCAGATTTTGTGCTGCTTTGGTGCGTGGGTCTGGGTTTCACATTAGGGGACAGTAAGGTGTGGGTCTGGGTTTCACACTGGGGGACAGTAAGGTGTGGGTCTGGGTTTCACATTGTGGGACAGTAAGGTGTGGGTCTGGGTTTCATACTGGGGGACAGTAAGGTGTGGGTCTGGGTTTCACATTGGGGGACAGTAAGGTGTGGGTCTGGGTTTCACATTGGGGGACAGTAAGGTGTGGGTCTGGGTTTCACACTGGGGGATGGTGAGCTCTCTTCACAGAGTAGGCAGACACAACAATTCCTTCTCTAGCTAGGGACTCAAGGACAGCAAATCTGGATCTCAGGCCCAAGAGTATAAACAATGTGGACTGAGCAGAGAAAAACAAGAAGGATGAGACTTCATGGGCTGGGGCTCTAATTGGACAATTTGTCCAATAAGCTAATGGACCAAAACTTATAAAAATGTGAGATTTTGTGACCAAGGCCTCTTTTGCTTCCAACCTGGAGCCATCCAGGTGGAGCCACAGCTGTGGCTCTGGTACTGCCAGGGTGTGGCCTTTGAAGGCTCTTCAGTAAATATTCTCTTTATTCCCCTTAACTCTGTCTAGCCTCTGTTCCAGCTGCTTAGGGCATCAACCTGAGAGCCACACTGGTAACTCAGCATTAACCTCCTGCCACTGGATCCATCAGCACTGTCCTCCCCAACTGCTTACAGCAGAGTAACTCTCAAGTTTCAGTAGAAACTTGGTTTTAAAGTTCAAGCCTGTCACCATGTCTTTTCTTTTTTTTAAAACCACACCTTAATGTCACACTGCATGCAATTATTTATCAATTCCATTTCTAACCACTTATTAAAGAGCACAGTAGTCATACTGAAATAAGGCACTAGTCACAAAAGAACACCATACACAAAACTACATTAATACCTTCAGTAAAAACAAACATTTAAAAGAGTCTATAGCCTGTTAATTCCATCTTTCCTTCAGAAACTACTGTGTGTGTGTGAGTATTGGAGGCAACATTGGAATACAATGTCAAATCCAAATTATACTGCAAGTTGTTTCCAACCAAAAAGCAGTGATTAATGCCATCACCCATCTCTACAATAACAAAAGGAGGCTGCAAATACAGCAAATCAAGGACAAGCTATATTCCCCAGATCCCCAAGTTCTCTGCAAGTTTTCCACTGGAGCTCAAATGAAGCTTTTGCAGGTTTTACTTGGGGAGACAGTCAAGACACTGTGCAGAGGAAGTACCCAACTGTAAAGAATAAGGATTTCTGATATTTCCCACTTCACAAGAAATAGTATCTTGCCATCTTAGAGTTTGTTTCCTTAAATTCATTCCAAATTTGAGGGACAAAGTAGTTGTGGATCTGTTGCCATAATTGGACTGGGAAGCTACTTAAAACACAACTAGGATGCATTCTGACCTTACAGGGTAAATACACTGTCCATGTTTAAGCAGGTGGATCAAAATATAAAAGAAATTAAAGGAGCCCAAGATTTGTCCATGGTTATAGCCAAAAAGTCATCCAAAGCAATTCTTAATAATTTGTAATGTCATTGTGTGCATGTCCCCTCCACAGCACTCAGTAATTGAAAACAAGACACACGGACTCCGTGCCACATCCCAGGGCTACTTTTTAACAGATGGCACCTTAAGAAATCTTCAAACATCAAGCAAATAATTCATTTACATCTCTTCCCACAGACTAAACGCAACTTCTGGTAGGACATGCAAAAAGCAACCTGTCTTCCCCAGAAGCCCTTAATCTTTATTCAGGAAAGGAAGTGCCTTCTGCTCCTGCTTAGATGACACACCAGGAGAGGCTGCCTGTGGAGACTGCACTACATTCCTGTATCTCTTGTAACCAACTCTTCCACAGTGTCATACCCTTGGATCTCTCATCCAAAGGCATCCAAGTATGATCCACACCATACTTTTGGATCTGTACCACACATCTCCCAGCTCCTGTGAGAATTAGCTGCATACCATGTGCCTCTAAGGGGCCAGCACTGAAGGTTACACGAGCAGTAACAGTCTGAGCCAGGTCAAATCACATTGTAGTTATCCCAGTGGCAATTACTGAACATCAGCTGACACTCATTTGTCCGTGTGGATGATCTTTAAAATTCTGGCACTGAAATTCATGCCTCAGATTGGGAAAGCATCATCTCCTGTTGCAAGTGTAAGAGCTTCATTTTCATACTAAGAAAGACTATGCTCAAAATGTGTAAGGTTCTCTTTTTTTTTCCCCTCTTACAAACAAGATTCAACCATCTTTTACAACTGCAATTCATGCGCGTGCACATTAAAAGCTGCATTTCTATGTACAGGATTCCATTATATATAATGGATATATAATATCTATTATCCCCAACTGTTGTGAGGGAGCTGTATTTTACACTAGAAAAAAAGCATATAGGTGCCTTGTCCAGTAATTGTTCCTCACCTCTCAGTCTGTGTGCCCTGGCAGCACACACCTTAGAGAGCATCCCTGGCTGTATTACCTGAAGCAAAGCAAATAATCATGGGAAGTAATTCTCTCTCTCCAAGCAGCATTCACCCTGTCTAGTTTTGAGCCCCCAGTACAGGAGTTGGCAATTACAGAAAGGATGGTCACCAGTGGTCCAGTGGAGGCTGGAACACTGGCCTGGTGTCCTCAGCATGTTCAGCCTGAGGACAACATGGCTTCAGGAGGACCTGACAGCAGCTTGCCAGTACCTACGAGGAGCTCAGTAAAAACAGAGCTGAGCTCTTGACCACGATGTCAATGGGAGGATGAGACTGGAGTTAAGAAGAAATCCCCTCCCTGAGGAGAGCCAAGCAGTGGAACCAGTTGCCCAGCAAGGCTACAAATCTCCATTCCTGGAGGATTTTAAGCCCCAGGTAGTCTGATACCATAGCTGACCCTTGCCTGAGCAGGAGCCTGGAGTGCATTCAGCCTTATTTTCTACTTTCCTGACTCAACAAGCATCATTACAAACTTAGTCACTTCATAATTTATACCCTTCTCCAGGTCATTTATGTATGTGTTTATTAAGTATAAGCACAGGCCCCTGTAGGGCTGTGTCAGGGATGTTCCTCCCACTGTGAAAGAGCCAGACATCCTGCAGAACAACTTTTACAGCAAGGAACCACCACAGAACAACTTCACAGAGAGATGTCCCACGCTTAGTAATGTTCTTTAACCTAACAACACTTCCAAGCACAAAACACAGATTCAACACAGGTTCATTTCCACTTGAAAAGCATCAAAGCAAAGAAGTGAGTGTTTCCTCCAATTTGATTGCATACTAGCATGTAGAACAGGGAAAATCTGGAGGAGCAAGGGACAAGCAGCAAACAGCATTTTACTATGCCATGTATGAAATGAAAGATCAAGAATCTCCAAAAAGCAGCTCCAAAATGTAAGGGAAGAAAGGAAATAACTTTAAAATGAAGTGGCTGTGTCAGTATTAAAATAAAGTCACTGCTATTACATCCACAAGCATTTCTATGCAAATGATACACAAAAGAAGGCTACAGACGTAACATCTCCACTTCTAGCTCTTACTTTACAGAATGTGTCCTTTTCTCTAAACAGAGAAAACAGCCCAGAGAAAAGAGAAGGCAGAGATCACTCTGGGTAATATCCCCATGTAGAGTATGTCTATTTACATGTTCAAGTGTTGAAAATGAAACAGTCAGTATTTTGCCTGTGATTACTATCTACAGAAAATAATAGTGTTGTCCTTCTGGGTTTTAATTTCTGTAATAGAGAACAACGAACACACCATTATACATCCATCTCTTAATGCTGTTGAAGTATTTTAATGTGCATTACAATACCACAAGGCAACTAAAAAGCTTCCTCCTACTGTCCTACTTGGCAACTGTTTTATTTACTCATAGAAAAGATGGTAGGAATAAACAGCAAGAAAATACAGGTGAAGACAAGCAGCTGTTTGGTCTATTTCTAATAACTCAATTACCCCACTGACACCTAAAAAACAAACAAAGCATTCCACCTGTTTTGGATGTGTCAACGGTAAGCGACAAACCAACAGAGCCCACTAAAGGAAACTGAAATTTTTGTCTATGGTCTCAGTTTGACCTTGGCATTCATTGTAGCATCTGCTCTGGAAATCTCATTTTTCTCAAATGAGACATTAACTCTGCTGTGGTTAGATTAAGTTCACTCTAAACCAGCCAGCCTTATACACTTGGCATGACACACTAAATTCAATCTTACGAGAAAATATCAAATATGTTCTGTGACTGTCTATGACCACAGATTAATTCTGCTCATTAACACTGCCCTCCATACCTATGATTCCCTCCATGTATGGCCTCTTCTCAGGACTCCTCCCTGGCTTAAAACATTTGCAAGAGGTTGACCCACTTTTTTTGATTCCTAAGTCATGAGGAAATTATAAATGGATCAGAGGCAGGTGAATAGACTTGCTTATCCAGAATAAACACCCAGGATCCAAGAGAAAGTAAGAAATACTCAAAAATGTATTATATTTTATAAATATATATAAATATATTACAACTATAAATATAAATTATAAATATACATATTATAAATATATTTCTCTGTACTATAAATTCTGCTGAAGATAAAAACCAGCTTCTACAGCCCTTCAGTCAAAAATGTTTTTCAGCACAGGAGCAAGATTTAAAAACACTCTATAGAATTAACACAATAGCACCAACTTAGATCATTCTAACATTCCGTCCCTGAATGAGGCATTATTCAACACTGAAAAGTCAGGCTGTAATAACCAGTTATATTAAAACTCCAGAGTCATAGCATTAAAAACTAATTTCTGAAAAAATAACCCCAAAAGCTTCCTTGGTAAACAATTTATTTAAAACTGCTTCTTTGATAATATTAATTTTCAGGGCAAGATGCAGAAGATCTTAGAAGACAGAACTAATAAACTTTCTCATCCTAACACATAAAAATAGTCTTCCTTGTCTTCTCACACATATATCCTGGAACATTTTTAAGTGGCACCCCCACTCCCAAAACACAAACATACTTAAACTGCAATAGCTGTATGCTTTCATAATTCTCACAAATTCTGCAGACACTCTACTGGATACAAGTTACCACAGTCTGAAACTCAGCAAATATTTGAGACATGCTCCTATTGTCAAATTCAACTAAAACTCATCAGTACCAATTTTTCCCATAAACACACTAAAAACTGAAATTACAGTTAGATTATGGAAAAAATTGGATAATCAAGGGCTATGCAGGGACTTAAAGTCATCAGTAGAACTGAAGGACCATGTTTTGATGACAATTGTGAAGCCTATGCTGGAAACCACACAAGAAGGTAAAGAGGGAAAAATAACACACAATACACTGCTTCTATCCTCTGTACTTTAACCCAGCCATGTGCAGACTTCAATGCCATCAATGCACACTACCTGCTGCAGGGCACACATGATTTGGAAACAGAGAAACTGAAACATAGTTCTGTATTTTCCAGTTAATCAAACTTTTCAAAAATTATTCAAGTGTTCAAATATTAGCACAGTACAAAGCCCAGGGCTCTCTCTTGAAACCATGTTGATGGTAGTTAGAGACAACTTTTATATCCAGCTAACCAAAAAACTAGAAACCTCTGTATGGGGAGCAACACATGAATATTCAACACCCAGCTGATAAAACAGCAACATGAGTTTTGAAATCATCTTTCTGAGGGTCAATTGGGTCCCAAAGAGCACAGGTCAAAGCTGCTGAAAGCATGAAGCAATCTCACCTGTCACACCTAATCAGGGGGTCAGAGCAGCAGCTCCTTCCAGGTCACCTCTACCTGGCTGTCACCCTCCAGAGTGACACAACAACCAAGGCTGTTTGTCACTGGAGGCATAAAAACAAACTCCAGTCATGACTTTGAAAGTCTCTCCTCTTCCTGTGTTAGAAGTTGTTGAAGTTCTTGAGCAAGATTGTTCTTAAGAAGGCAGGGCCCCAAGTCATTTGACAGCACACATGAAAGAGTCAGTGGTTTTCAAGGGAAGGGGGAGAGTGTGGGAGTAGAGAGTGATGCAGAAGTTAAGACTTTCTCAACAAAAGTTATCACTGCCCTCCTACATGAGGATAAATACCAAATTAAATAGGAAAGGCTGAAAGACAGGAAAGGAGAAAGCACTTCAGTTTAGAAGAAAGAAAAGGAAAAAACACTCGCATAATCTTCCAATACAACCAGTAAATTTATACTGAATGGAGTGTTTTCTTTAGTGTTCCTCAACCCAACAGTCCATCTATGTCTACAGAACTGAGCCCTGAATTTATCAAAATGTCACTGGCAATGTGCTTCAGATTCTCTCTCCACTCTGACTTTACCACCATCTCCTCTGCTACTCTGGTCACCTGCTCATCCATCTCTCAACTCTCTTTAACCTCTCTGAAAACCTATTTCCAAGTGTTTTGTGTTTCCAGGTATTTCCAGAGGGTCCTGTGCTAATGAACTCAGGAGCATTCAGCAACCCCCTCACAGCAAAGACTGAGCTGTTATTACAGCCCTCCCATCTTACCCAGTCCCTCTACTCCATGCCCAGCCACTCAAACCCAAGATGAACATGCTTGGTTTAGATCCCATTATAAAAAGCTGATTTTGTTTGCTGTCAGTTCTTCCTCTTTTCATTAGATTTTCTCAAGTCTAGTTACACCTTAACACAAAATTTTCTTAAGCATATGCCTGTACCCTCCATGGAATGTGCTGCCTTTTTGGTCAACTGTTCCTCCAAAGAAACACACCAGTAACTGAAAAGGAATTATTTTGAACTGTAACTATTTGCAAATTTTTACACTTCAGCTTTTCATGCTTATTTTATGTAAACAGAAATAGTGGAACTCTCCAAAAGCTGTTTCTGTTTTGGGAATAAGTATCTCTCTGCACTTGTCCATGCCAAGTATTTTGAGACGCCTATTGATTCCAGATGGATCCACAGTGCTGATCCCCAGGACCAACAGCCAGAAGATGATTCATCACTTCTTAAAGTTCAGTACAGCACCCTTGTTTACAAGTGAAGGTAAACTTTTAAGATGACAGAATTATGCCAACATTTTATATATTTAATTATGTTAAACGTGCACCAATCTTTCAGCTTTATGTCTCACATCACTGCTACAAATACTTCTTTATTTGGTCACAAAATCTTTCCCAAAATATTTAAGGGGGGGAAAAAAAAAGCAGCAATACTGAGAAATCTAGGCAAAATTATTTTTTGAAATACAAGAATCCATTTAAGATATAAAGTAGTCCTCAAGTTTTCAGTGTAAAGGTAAAAAAAAATTGAAAGGCATATTTTTTTAAATAAAATATAAACTTGCATAAGCATTCAAACAAAAACATTTCAGTATTTAATAAGTTTATTCTTACAAATCACCCCTGCTTCTAATCAGAATATCATCACTGCTGGCAGAAAAAAGGGACTGTGAAAATCTCAGTTTTTTAAGGATGCACAACTGGTCACAGACAGACAAGAGTCCACTACCAACAGAAGTGCTCAAACCAGCTCCCTCATTTTACTGCCTTACAGAGGACAGATGCCAGCAGCAGCCACACTGAATCAATATAAGAAATAAAGAAACTAAGAATATTTAGCATCTGAAGCCTGCACCCCTGAAAACATTTCATCCTTCAAATGGAAGCATATCACACTCAACATAAAACTCCATATGACACCAGTTTCAATATCTGCCTGGACTCACATGGAACACTCAAAAGTTTACATAGCACTTTTGTATTTGAATTTATTCTACCAGGACTGATTTTTTTCATTACATACTTAATATATTAAACTTATTTCCAAATATACTATGTTTATTCCTAGCTAACAGTTCTATGGTGCTAATAATAGAACTTAGTAATTCTGTTGTGTTCTTCCACAGTTTTCCCCACATTACAAATGCAAGTACAGTGTATTTATTTTGCCAAAGAACCCTCATCACCAGGTGTATGTGTATATTTTAACATACTCAAAAGTCTACATTTTTTAAGCTGAAAAAATTTAACTTGCATTTTTAAAAATACAAGCTAATACTGCAGAATAGAAGACTCAAACTGGAAAAAAAGGAAGTTAATATTCTAAAAAGTAAACCCAGGGGACCACAGAGAGGCTCAAGCGTTGCACTTGCTCTATTTCCATTTGAATAAACAGTTCACAACAATACCAGCTGAATATGGAACACTTTATAAACAGGCATAATAACAGGACCCAAGGGAAAAGCAGTTCCCTAGAAGTTCAAATATTTTCCATGGATGTGCAAGATCTCAGCAATTATAAATGAATCTAAAGGACCAAGAAGGTTAAACTAACAGAATATTGTCTGGCCTTTTCAACTCTTTCATACAAATACTGACCAAGTGCAGAACACAAACCCTTTTCTGTACTTTGCCATCAACTAAAGCTGCTCTTCAGAAAGATGCTCCCTTTAGCCAGAAGTGAGGATGACTCTGGCTTTGTTGAAGTCAAGGATCTCACTGACTCCAAGCAAACTCCTGGCTGTGCCACATATCTTACTCTGGGTCACCAGTTCAGTGTCCACATTCACCCCATAGCATCTGAATTTTAAAGTTCAGACTCAGACCAAGTCTGAGTTGTTTTCAATAACTGTTCAAAACAGCAGATCCTCTATAGAGCAGACTGATGTTTGAAGAGCCATGCCTGACTGGGGAGTTAACCACCTTCTAGTAGCACAGATCATCCTCATGAAGCAACAAAATCCAAGGCAGATGATTTTGTTGCAAACAGGCACCCTCTTGAAAAACAGGAGCCATACAGACACTCCAAATGAGGTCAAGAGCAAACAAGCCTGAGTTAAATTAAGCATTAAACCACTGAGTCACCTGAAAAGCATATAAAGGATGTATTTTTTAAAAAATAATCTTTTACTACCCTTGCTCAATCTATAAACATGTGTCAGAAATATTTGGTTTTTGAAGGTGGAATTAGCAGAAGTTGGCACCTGCAGAAAGAGACAGGCACCACCAGCAAAAGCATAACAAGTCTTGAATTTTTTTTATGTTACACAACTTTATGGAAAACTTTGTAGCTTGCCAGTTCAGAGAATACATGAAACAGAAATAAAGCATTACACTGCAGCTAAACTCAGTGTGCCCTTAGGACTCTGATTCCATCTGACAGCACAATACAGAAATTCTGTATGTATTCAAAGAATATTTGTAAGAGAAAAGTGAAAAGGATTTTCTTTTCAAGTACATCAGCTTACTTTGATTTCTGTTCTCTCATGAATGTATCATTTTAGCTTCCAGTAAAGGCTGTGCCGCACAACCAGCTCTTCAAAGGTACTTCTATAACAGACAACATAAATTTCTCTTGCTTCTAACAGGCATAGAGAGGTCTCCTCTGCTGTAATATTCCACAACTGGAATGGAATGGTTTGGGTCAGAAGGCACCTTAAATAACATCTGTTTCCAACCCCCAGCCACGGGCAGGGACACCTTCCCTAGAGCAGGTACCTCAAAGCCCCATTCAAACTGGCCTGGAACACTGCCAGGGAATGGGGCACCCACAACTTCTCTGGGCAACCTGTGCCAGGGCCTCACCACCCTCACATCAGAGAATTTCTTCCTAATATCTAATCTAAACCTACCCTATCCCAGTTTAGAACCACTACATCTTTTAATATCAAATGCTTCTTTGAACTGCTCTGCTGCCCCCAGCCCACCTGCAGCTGGAATCAAGGTTTAATGCATGTGCCAGAGTGGAACATGTTCCCTGCTCCAGCTGAGGGGCTGATGATTACACCCACTGCCCACACAACAACCATGTATTTGTATATTTTAAGGCATTCTATTCACCATATAACTTCATGAGCAGCAAGGGCAGGACTGGTAAGGAGAGGATGTTAACATAATTGCACATGCAAGCAACATCCTCTGTGTGCTCCAGCTTGCTCAGACTAACCACAAATGCACTCATATCTGCAATATTCTCCTGCAGCCACATGGGAGCCACAGCAGGCTGCACACTCAGGTGGGGGTGGCAGCACTCCATGCACTCATAAAAACCTGTGGTGTTCCAACATAAATTAAAGATCACAACTGCACCAAGGTATGATTTAGAAGGCAACATTGTTATTATTATTCCTACTGATTAAACAATAACAAAGGTCGCCTGCGATCAATATTAACATCAAAGTGAAGTTTCAAGAGCAAGGATATTCTGAGTCCACTGTCCAAACAAAACAACACTGCACCTCTAAAATATGAGTTACTGATGTCCTGTGTGATTTCTCACATGACTACACCAGGAGGAAGATTTACCAATTGCTCTGGAGGGGCTGAAAAAGTCCCTGTAACTTTGGAGGAGTACCTGCAGTACAGATGAACTAGTACAGAGAGGAAACTCTAACTGCTCTGTCTGCAGGCAGGGTGTAGTGCTGAACCTGCCTATGGAGGGCTGAGATGGGACAGCACAGGCACTGCCATGTGCTCCACTGGGAGAGCACGGGGCACCAGGGTCAGGAAAACACCAGAGTTACACACAGCACTGCAAACAGCCAGCAAGGCAGGAGAATCCCAGTAAAACAAGTGATACCATGAAATCCCATGCACACCTGATGGGAACAAGGCTGCACCTGAGGACTGAGGCGTTCACAGAATTCCAGAATGGGTCACAGTGGAAGGGACCACAGTGGGTCATCTGGTCCAGCCTCCCTGATCAAACAGGGTCATCCCAAAGCACAGAACACAGGATTGCATCCAGGCGTTCTTGAATACCTCCAGGAAGGGAGACTCCACAGCTTCTCTGGGCACTCAGTTCCAGTGCCCGGTAAAGTTCTTCCTCACGTTCAGGTGGAGCTTCCTGTGCATCAGTTTCTGCCTCAGAGCCTGGTCCATCCTCTGGGCGCCTCACCTTTAGAACCTTGTGCCCATGAATGATGTCCGCTCGCAGGCATCCCTTGCCGAAGCTGAGCGCTGCTCACGAGGTTGCTGCACCGGTACCTGTTCCGAGAGCGCTCCTATGGAACACACCTGCGCCCTCCGTGCTTACACCGCATCTCCATCTTTCGCTGAGGGCACACGGAGAGGAAAATCCTCCAGGGGGTGAGCGCTGGGATGCTCCAGCTCCCGTGGCCCCTCAGCGAAGGTGCACTCACCGCTCTGCCCATCCGAGACAGGCCCCTGAGTCCCGCCGGACACCGGGGCGAGGGGCACGCAAGGACAGCGGGGGAGAGCGGGACAGCCCGGGGACAGGGCTGGGGCAGAGAGCAGTGACAGCTCAGGGACGGTCGGCGGCGGCACCTACCGTGTACTCCCGCACTTGGCTGTGGAAGTTCTGCTCCCGGATCGTCACCTCGTCCGGGTCCATCCTTCATAGTACCGCGGCCCCCGCGAGCAATGGCGGCCGCCGCCGCCGCGCCTGCTCCTGCCCCGCCGGCGACGAGCGGGCCACCATGGCCGGAGGCAGCCCGGCTGTTCCCCCGGGCCCCGGCAGCGGCTGAGGAGCCCCGGCTCCGCCGCTCTGTCCCCGTCCGGCGGGCGCGGAGGAGGAGGAGGAGGAGGAAGGGCGGGAAGCGCCGCCTCAGCTCCTCCTGCTGCGTCACCGCGCAGCGACCCCGGCGGGGGCGGGCAAGGGGAGGGCGGGGTCAGACCGGGGGGCGTGGCTTAGGTTTAAGTGAAGGGCGCGCGAAGTCACGCCCAGGGGCGGGGCTAAATGGAGCGGCGGGGCGGGGCCGTGGTGGGGCGGGACCGTGATGGGGCGGGGCCGTGATGGGGCGGGGCCGTGGTGGGGCGGGGCCGTGGTGGGGCGGGGCCGTGGTGGGGCGGGGCCGAGGCGCGAAAGGGGCGGGGCGGGGCGGGGGCGGGGCTTGGGGCGGGGCTGGTGTCACCGGCAGGATGGGGTGACAGAATCACGGAATTGTTCAGGCAGGAAAGACCCCCGGGACCATCGAGTACAGCCTGTGTTCCGACACCACCGCGTCAACTAGACCGTGGCACTAAGTACCACGGAGTCTTCCCTTAAACAGCTCCCCGGGCAGCCCATTCCAATGTGTAATCTCATTATTCCCTGTTCCCTCTATATGCACGGGCAATCTTCTTTTCATCTGAGTCTGCAAGTAGATCAATTGTCTAAATACACACAGAAGACTATTAATCTAGGACATTCTATAAATTATAGATTGTAGTTTAGCAAATCAAACTTTTATTTCAATCCAGGTATGTATCATTAGTCTAAAGAAGTTTCAAAAATAAGGATCATCATTTTCTGCTTATTTAAAACTCTTGATGCATTATACATGTTGTCAATGCTAATTATAATTCCAATTATATTAATTCCCCAGTCCCTGGCCCATTTTCTTGGTTAAAAGCAGATGGTATTTATGAAATGTTAGAGTTAGAAAAAGTAATCTTTGACTGATGTTTTCCTTATAGTCCTGAATGGATACAGAAGGTCCTGCAGCTTCAGTATGGCCGCAGTCCCACCCTTGTTCTTTTGATACTTGTGAAGACACAGACAAGGTGTCTGTGGCACAATCATACCAGGGGTAGGGCAGGCCAGAAATGCTCCTGTGCTCTCTCCTCTTGAAGCACATTGCTCAAAGAGGGAGACTTCAGGTGCTCACTGAGGCTGTAGGAACAGAATACCATTAAAAACAGAGTTGAAGGAGCAGGGAGCACAGTCTCTGAGCTGCTTCTTGGGAAAAGCTGTCCTACTTTACAGCTGTTTTCTGCACAGCACTTGATTCTGTCCGGTATTTATATACTTGTCTGGGGTTTTCTTCTTCACCTGTTCCCATTTATCTTCAATCTCCTTTTCTTCTTCACATGCTGAAAGTGATGAAAGCATCCCTAGTTTCCAAGATGAATTTGACAAAGAATTAGGCTTTTAGTCGAAGCATAGTTCTAATTTTTACTAGAATTAGGTTAGTGTTGTTCTCTGCTCAGGAGCTGGTCCAGACTGAGCAGTGTTACTGAAGGCAAGGTTATAGGTAGACAAAATCTCTTTTATTATAACACAGCTGGCAAGAACAGACAACTGTCTGGCATGTGTAAACCTGACCCCAGGGAAGCCACATTCTCTTAGAGCTGCCTATAGAAGTATTGGAATAGAACAGACAGGATCCCAGCTCTCAATATCTTATATAAAAACCCCACACAATAAATGACAATGGTATTGGAGCCAGGCTGTTAGGAACAGGATGGATTCAATGGATTTGTGATGGAGAGAGAAATGCTGACACCGGAGCAAAGCCGCTCTAAGAACCTGGGAGACCAGATGGCTCAACCAAAGAGGAAGAACAGGAACAACCAGAGATGCAGCCAGCAGTCCAAGCCTGAGGTGAGGGTTAGCTCCTGAGCTACCTGGGAAATGACTCATCCACTGTCAAGAAACAGCAAGTCAAGCATTTCTAACTTTATCTGCAGACATAGTAAACACTGGAAGATTGTAAGGAAAATTAACTGTATTTTGGTAGCTTATAGAAATTGAGATTTAGAAGACCTGAAGCTTCCACTCCCACTTGGGCAATATGTGTTCTTTTTAATCCACTGAATTTGAAGGAAACCTAAGGAGGAGATATAGTACATAATTTGTCTCATACTGTGGACTGTCAAGTTCTTTCTTCCAGTCGAGCAGATGAATCATCAGAAACAACATACACATTTATATTTACTGAAAAGGCAGGGGAAGGGTGGAAATAGCTTTGATCCTTTCTTGGGCAGAAGATACTGCTCAGTTCTGAGGCATCTACATCACAAAGGAAGGTCAGAGTATCCACCACAGCAAAATCTATTTATACCACAGGAAATTCAGTCTAAAGTAGGCAGCTCTTGCAAACTGATGCATGTATTGATCTGATGGAAGTACAAAAGTAGTAATTTGAAGCATACTAGATGTAAAATTACCAAAGCAAGTCTGTGGTACTTTACACCAGAGAGTGTTTAAAAGACCTTGAGGGTGTTTCTCTTCCAAATCCCAGACAAAATGAGACAGAGCTGGAGGGGCTATCCTCAGCCATTCTTAGGACCTCCTTGGTAGCCCTAAGGGACCTGGTGTAAGCTATACATGATTTAGGTGTAAATAGAAAACTTTCTCACACTGGTAATGTACAGATACACACACACAAAAGCAGTAATAGAACCCAGACTCCTTTTAAACTTACATTTGGTGATCTCTAATCCCTCAGCATAAAAATTGAGAAGACTTTGCTCAGTTTATTGCTTTTCAGCATAGTTTTAATGCCATTTTTCAGCTCCAGGATGACCCAGTAAGTAACTGCAACCCTGAATGGCCAAGGAGGGTTTTATGTGCGCAGGGTTACCTCTGAGATTTTCCAGGAAAAAAAAAAAATGGGAGGATATTCAAGCTAATAAAATTCATTAAAATTGTCAAAGATTGAAGTTTCTAAAGTTGGAACTATTTCTCTAGGAAGGTTCCCTCAGAATTTGCCAATGGATTTTAAAGCACTCTTTAACTGTAAATGCAAAATTTGCACCATACTTTTAAATCCCAATTTATCTCACAGCATTTGAGTAGGTGATACCTTCTTTTCAAATCATCCTTCAGCCAAATGAAGCTTGGACTAAACAGAAAATAGGAAGTTATTCTTCCAGTTAGTATGACTACTTACATACTTATATTCAAGATCTTACCAAAGAATTGGTCAGATTGAAGCCCAAAGCCCACTTTAATATGGTTCCAAGAATGACCTCTGACTTTTAAGAGATCTTTGGGTACACACATGCCACAGTTTAGATCCAGCACTTTATACTCAAAAGCCAATTATGGAAGACAAAAAGAAAGATTCAAAAGTTAAAATATCCTGATCACGGTATAAAAGAAACAAAATGCTATCATAATTATGTACATTAAGTTTATTTATTAGGTGATTTTTTTCAGTGTCTTGTGTGTGGCAAGCTAAATCATTGCAAGAATTGCATTATAACTTTAGAAATCAACCCCATCAGCCTTGGATCTGGATTCAGCTTAAAATATTGCTAACTTATACTTTCTATTTCTTTGGGGTTTTTTAGAAATAGAAGGGGGGTTTTTGGTTTCAAATGCTTCCAGCCCATATTTTCATTGAGCCAAGCCAGCAACAATAACTCCCCAGCTAAGTGCTGTATTATAGGAGATTATATTTATTTTAACTTTTTGAAACAGCCAAGGGAAAGAAATTTAAATTAAAAATTGCAATGTCAGCATGAATAAAGAGGACATTAACTAGTTTAGTATAGACTCACATAGGTATGTGCTGGATTTTATATATATATAGTCATAAATGTATTGATTAATATATACTTCCCCCCCCCCCCCAAAAAAGCACAATCAAAGTATTACCATTTTTAACAAGCTTTTAAAATGAACATTTTAGTAAAAATCTGCACTATTTCTAACTTAAAGCTTGGTCCACTTGTAAAAAATTAAGTGAGATTGCTTTCAATAACAGGCAACTGGATTTTCAAGTTAATAAAACCCCTTAAAATCCTTAAGTTTCCTTCACTGATAGGAGCCTAGAGTCAGAAAACCTGCAGACTTTATTATGGCCAGAAGCATAAACTCTGCAGGAGTTCAGTGCTGTCAGGTAAAGGAAGCATAAGTCACATCATGAAGCTACAACAGTTTCTCTTCCATATCTAGGCAGCATGGAGTGACTGAAAGCTCATTTTGCCTCCATTCACCCTTAATGGGTTTTTCATGTCCTCAAATCAAAACAAAGCAAAACTCACACCCCATTGCAGCTTCAACTTGATTAGGAATAAAATGAAAGGTAATATTTAAGGATATGCAGCTGCATCTGCCAGCCAAAGTTCACCTGCTGTGTAGATATGAACAAGGCCAGGGTCATCTGTTCCATGCTCTGTGGCCATGGCTGGTTGGGCTGATTCTTCAAATAGGTAATTCTTGGTAAAAATCTGGAACTGCTGTCTGGGTTAATGTTGTTACAGAAGAACCAAAGAACTAAATCAAATTAAAAAAAAATAAGCGTCCCTTTCACCAGTCTATGTCTGGTTTTAGCTCAGAAATTAGCATTAGACTCAATCAGCCTCTGAAAGGCGTTCAGCTAGAGCAGATGGATGAAGAGAGTGAAAATTCATTACTTCTCCTTATGGTGTGCTCAATATTTAATTCCTGCTAATCACAATTCTCCTCAAAATCTCCTTTTCAGTCAGTTAAAAAGATTTACTCTAAGTAAATTTACCCTTTGAAGATTTTTCTTAACCGTGAACTCTTTTTTTTCTTTTCATCCCTGAATTGTCTCCAAACTTTTAACCTTCTTATTAAAATGCAGACATGAGAACTGAAAGCGGTATTCTAGGCTCAGTTTCAGCAATTCTATGAAGAGATGTAAAATCACCTTATTTTATGCTTTGTTACAGACCATTTAATCATTACAGAGGAAAACAGCACACAGATTCAGAGGTGAAAAACATTTTTGCTTCCCAGAAGTAAATGGAATGTGCTTTTGAGGACACTTGTATCTACTCCTGTCTTCCTGCTGTCAGAGGCTGTAGGTAAAAGGCTGCCTTGTGGTTTTGATTGCCATGTCCACTTACTTCCTCACAGAGAGTAAGGCCAATTTTAGGGACATTTTAATCCCAATGTTATAGCAATCATTTCCTTGACACAGAAATTAGTGGTTTCCTCTGAACTTCACTCATACCAACCAGCAGCAATCTGTAATTTCTATTCTGAATCACTGCCTTGCAGATGCAGCCCTGGTTCTGTAGAAGGGACCTCAGCCCCTTGTTCCTGGTGCATTCATGGGCTTTTGATTGAATTCAAGCGTCTTCTGTTTTCTGCTTCCCAAATATTTCAGATTGCTCTGTATGATGAGCTCGTCTTTGTAATTTACCGCTCCCATTTCCAGTATTTGCCAGCATTTTTGTGTTATCTGCCAGTAGCATTAGTGATTGTCAACCAGAATAAATATGTCCTTTAAAAAAATGTCATTACCATCTCTGTGGGGTTAAGTTTTTCTTGCTTGTTTTTACTCATCTTTAGAAAGTTACTGATGTACTAAGTACATAAAATAATTATTGTACTGGTTGTAAGTGTTATGTTTGCCCATATGTAATAGGAGTTTGCCAAGATCATGGGTTGGTTCCATGGCAACACCATAAGGGGATTAAAAGAATTATCTGAGAGTGAAGTCAATATTATTTGTGTTAGCAAATAATCATTAGAAGCTTTAATGCTGCTTTACCACTGGCTGAATTGCAGCAGCAAATGTGGCTCTGAAACCCAAGTGTCACAAACAATTCTTCTGTTCTTCCAGGAGAGATGCTCTCTTCACTCTGTGCTTTCTTTTCAGTTTAATTCCCACTTTTGAAGAGCCCACGTGGTCCCATTTTAGATGACCCCAGGCCCTGCTGCCCTTTGGTTTGTTGTGCACATGGCACCACGTTCCATCTACACAGAGCTGCAGACTCTGCCCCTGGGCTTTCTGCACCAGCTTTGCTGATCACTCACCTTGTTACTTACAGCATTTCTCTGTCCTTTCAGAATATTCTCCTTTGATTTGTGGGCCAGTCAACAGCTTGCATTAGATATCTGAGTCTGCCAATCTGCTATTGATTCTAAAAGATGTGATCATGCATTAGCTGTATTATAAATGACGAAATTGCAAATATGCACCCGTATGATCAGTTCCTGACTACTTAACATGGCTGTAATCATCGTCCTTTAAAAAAAATTAAATCATTAATCTGCTGGGCCATCTGTGCTTACTCTGAACTATCCTCAAGCTATTTTTTGTTACATAGTTTTGAGAAATGGAATTTTGCCATTTTTGGAGAAGAGAGGTTGCACTGTGAAGTCCCTAAACAATAATAAAAAACCATTTGGTATTAGTTAAATAATTTTTTTTCTCTAAATTCAGCATCTGACTCATCATGACTAAGATGCTTGCACTGTTAAATACCACATGGAAGGCATTTCAAAAATCTATCCAGTATTAACTACAACCGTTTTTCAGTCTGGGTGACAAAAATCACATCGTATAAATTTAGTCTTTGAAAGTAAGCCATGCACCTTTTATGAAGGACTTTTATCCAAAATGCTAGAAATTTTAAAGGAAATTAATCATCTTAATTTCTTAAATTAATAGGTGCAAGATTTATTCTTAAATCATGGATACTCCTTTCTAATTAAATTCAAATGTGTTTAATGCATCTCAGGAGTGTTAAGATAATAAGTAGTCCTTTTCTGGAACTTAACATCCTCGATCCCTGTCAATAATTATATTGGGTGACTAATAAAATATGATGCCAGGCATTTTTTAAATCTTTATCTTCCTCCTCTGTCTCATTAGCAAAATGAATAGGTTTGCTCCACAGGCACCACCTAATCTGGGGAATTCAATGTTGTTCAAGGACACAGCAAATAAATTTCGGCAGGTATTCCTTCCTGCAACAGTCATATAAAAAAATGCACTTTTACAGCATCTGCCAGTTGCTGTATAAGATTATTGCCATTGTAAAAGCCACCAAAGACTGGAAAACCAAAAAGATCTGTCAGGTGTGATCTCCTAACTAGGAGAATTTTATGCAGTTATCCCATCAAAGACTACACTCCTCACAGAGCTCCAATGTCCAGTAATTGATCCCCAGAAAACATGGACCTCATCCATTCCACCAGTGGTCTATCAGAAAATGCTGACATCAAGAGAGCAAGTTATTTTATAACATAAGACAATACTTATTTTCAGAAACTGGACTCAGCCGTAGAAGGCCTTTTAACAAAAATCATGCCACTAATGTGAAATTAGCTAATTTGTTCTTGAGAGTTTAATTTCCTTTCTCAAGTAGATATTACATTACAGTAATTACACCTGCAAGTAAGAAAAAAAAAATGGCAGGATCGTCAGTCCCTGGGATGATATATAGTTCTCTGGCCCTCATATAAAAGCAAAATCCATCTCTAGTCACTTGGGTATATCTAAGTATTTGAATGGAGGACTCCAGAGATTTCATTTCACTTGACAGTAGGAGGACAGAACAAGGAATAAGTAGTGATTCATCCAACTCTTTGAAATATTTTCATCTTTTTAATTTTAGGTCTTGTACACCATACATTGAACTCAAATGATACCCACCCTACCCGTGATTGCAACTGCAGAGATGCTGCATGCTGATACTCCATCTCTGTCTGCACTACAAGGCACTTATGTGATATTTGGCCACATTTTACATGTGGTGTGTCACCCAGAATCCCAGAATCTTCTGAGTTGAAAGGCACCCATAAGGATTGTCAACTCCTTGCTCCTTGCAGGATTACCGGGAACTAAACCATGTGACTAAGAGCAATGTCCAGATATTCTCTGAACCCTGACAAGCTTAGTGCCATGACCACTTCTCTGGGAAGCCTGTTCCACCACCCTGTCAGTGCAGAACCTTTTCCTAACTGAATTCCAGTCTGAGCTTCCCCCGACACAGCCTCATTCCATTCCATAAGGCGCCTCTTTTAAAATCACTACTACACCGTGCCCCTTGATTTTTTTTCCCATTTTATTGAGTTGTAGCCCTTGGCCTGGGCAAGAGGAAAGGTCAATCTACACAACATACAGAAAAGCATGTGGCTGTCCTACAAAATCTCTGAAGCCAAGGTCTGTCTAAAGACTACTGTCCACATACTTCATCTTACTCTGTGAGTAATTACCTACTTAAACTGTAGAGATAGTACAAAGTCAACAAAGTTTCATAGGATATATTCATACTGGTTTACATCATATGTATTGAGACCTCAAAACTTACTTGCTTCTACAGAAACAATCTTTTTGCATGGTTTTTAATTTGCCAATAGCTAAACATAAATTAAAAGAGTACATTAGAAGTCACTATAAGGCACATGGAAAAATCTAAATACAAAAGGGTCACTCTATCCTGAATATTAAAACCAACAAACCATAGGAAATAACTCTGCAGTTTGTAGTCACTGGTAAAGCACTGCAGAGGAAGTCATTTTCATTGCAGTACCATTAATGCTGCATAGCATATGACAGCTTTGCTGTCTCTGTCTGTCATGTCTGTTTCTGTAGCCTGACAGCCCATCTCCCTACCCCACACTCTGTCCTGTCTTCACTGGGGGTATCCAAGTGCCAGTACTCTGGGCATATGCCAGCCTGACATCATCCCCACCTTTAAATCCTAGCCTGCAGCACCCTTTGGTCCATTCATAGGTACATGCCCCAAAATTAGCATAATTAGAATATACTTTCAGACCCGTTTGCTGTCTCATTGTGTATTAAAACCTGAAAATCAACAACAAAGTAAGAAAACAACCCAACTCTAAGTGATAGTTAGTCTGGAATGCATTCAGGCTGCTAGCAAACTTGTTAGGGAATTAATTATTTAACATTGCTCTTGTCCTAAATAACACTATGGGCTATGACATACGTTTGGATTTTTTGTTGTAGTGACAAAGATAGCACCCCAGTGAGCTCATCATCTTTCCAGGTTCACCCCACAGGCCACAGTAAAACACCAGCAGCACTCTGGTGAGATGAAATTCCAGTCCTGCTCCTTGCTTTCCTCTGTTTTGCAGCCTCACCACGACTCCTATATTTAACACCATCACCACACAGCAGGACCTGCTGATGCATCCCTTCATATTTTCTCAATGGCCCTTGAGTCACGCCAGGCTTGAGGGAACATTAGCTTTCCTGTCAACAGCTCTGCAGTCTCAGATTCCTTCTCTGTGGCCTAGAGCACCTTCTAGAAATTCTGAATTAAAAATTATTTTGTCTATTCAAGTTCTAAAATTTTCACATAATTTGGCACTTGTGAATGAATCCTGCAGCAGACACTGTACAACTCCAAGTTCCCTACATCTAATTGATTTTTATATTACTGCAGACTAATAATCTCCATAGAGCCTCTGAAAACCCCAAGTGAGGATTTCATTTGAGCATCTTTTTAAAAGTACTCAAGCAAACACTTGTTGGGCTGTAGTGCTGACCCTGTCCAGCTCTGTTCTTGTTCAATTTATTCCCACTACCCCTCAGCAGCACAGGCACAGCCATACGTGGCTGATCAGACCTGGGGAAAATAACTGAGCAAAAATAAAAAATTTAATCAGAATGAATTCTCTGAGCCAGTTCATTCTGCATTTACACAAGAGAAGGAGTGAAGTAAACTGAGCACAGAGAGCTACTCCAGCCATCACAAAGAGAAATGCTGCAGAGAGAAAGGTTCGTGAGCTTCAGTGTACATATAAAACAATCACAAATATGTTTTTCTGTTTGGCCAATACCATTTGTAGTACTAAGAGTAATAGAAAATGTGAGAAACTATATTGTCCTTTTGCTCTGTAATCACAATCCTCATAAAGGATTTATGAGCCCAGATATAACTACAGACCAATAATTTTCAGACAGTTCTTCCTGCCCTGGGCTATGGCATAAGAAATACATATGTAGAATGCCAGCAGGACAAGTTTATTGCATTTTTAAGAGTTTTTTCAAAGATTCAGTCATGCAATGGGTTTTAAAGTGTACATTTTCACATAATTGAATGAATTTATATATTATGTGCATACTTACACATAGTGTGGGTCTGTGTATTTATGTCTCTATGTGTGGTGTGTGTGCTTATTTTTATTTAAAATTCCCCAAAATATAGTTACTCTGCGATAGTACTAAAATAAGTTTGTACAGAAGAGATGGTTGGGTAGTGTCCTCTAGAGAATTTCTTTACAAGAGCCAAATTACATAATTTGTATGCTGAGTTAAGAAAGGTATGGGTATCAAGAAAGGTATGGGTATGAGCTTTTTGGTGTCTTTACAAAATCATGGTCTAGTGACTTTTCTGAAAATAGTTGGTTTTGCCTTTACAATGAAGCAGCAGCTCATATTATTCTTTCATGTGAGTTTTTATGAGTATTTATATGAAAGAAAAATATAGGTTAATTATTGTTGGAGGGCCTTTTTAGCTTATAATTTTGTTATACAGTGTCTCTTCAGCTTATCCTTTTTTTCTGCAGTTTATATTTTATTTCCTTAAGAAGAGCATTGAAGTTTATGCCCTAAATAAATTCTTCATTTAAAACTGGACAAAATATTTAAATGGCTGCTTAATTGAATACAAGAACTAATAAGCTAAAGTATTATAAACTGAAAAAAATATTATAGACAAATCTGAAACATACACAAACTAAAGTATTATCTTTGTTATCTTCCCCTGTTTGATGCATCACTGCATGCACAAAGTCATGTAGCTCAAATCAATGTCTTCACTTAAACTATGCTCTGGAAAAAAATGGGAGTTTTGACTATATAGAAATATAATAATAATTCCACAATGTGACCTATAGTTTTACTGAAATAAATTAATGGATGGCATGCAGATGCCAAGATTAAACAGAGTAATAACAAAACATTAGTAAGCACTTTTAGTGTAATTAAATTTTTGATGTATTACAATTTTTAGTGCATAATTATTTTTGAAGGAACTGGAGAGTAATACTGGATCACACCCTTATTCAATCTAGTTACTAAAGAATAAAGTGTGGTGATACTTTGAAATTCTATTGCAGAATAATGGTGTATTGTCCATCACAGATAATGATGGCAAGGTTTTTCTCATCTGATAATCACTCATAGTGATTACCTAATAAAAGGACAATCCTTGGTACTGCAAGAACCCCTGGTCAGTGCAGAATGTAAGCAAGCATTAAGATGTGCTATTTAAAGCATCTCAGCTTGCAAGTGACCTTGAATCTGCTTCCTTATTGCTGGAGGTTGGGATTGTTCCATGGCTATGTTCCCAGTCTGCATCAAGAGGCTGCTGATAACATCAATCTTATACACGAGTCTCTAAAACTATTTTTGATGTTGGCCTTGAACAAGTCTAATAATTTCACTTAATCACCTCTGTTTCTACACAAAAACTGAAATCTAGGCTGACTTCTAATTTTTCATTCTCGTGAAATCCGGCCACAGGTTTTCTGTCTGCCACCAAATATCTGGAATCATAATTAGCTAAAATATGTCAGATGCCCTGTGACTCCCAGCCATCTTTATTTCATGGAAGTTCACTTTCAGCTAAGAGTAGAATAAATTCTGTTTGTCTGAGAGGTCAGTCCTTGGGAAGAAAAATGGGAAGTGTGCTCATTCGCATATTCAAAGATGCAAATTGAATGCATCCAATTTGCCTTATTTGTCTCCTAACGAGAATGACCTTCCCTGCTGATGGGAAAAAGCAATTGAAATTAGGTATGTGAAAGGTATGGAAAATACAAAATTCCAGTCTTTAACAAAACAGGTCAACTGCTTGATCCTGTGAGTTAAAAAATAGTCAGTGTCATACTGAACCCCAACTCACGGTGCTTTCTCATCTTTAGGTTCAGTATCTGAATTTTGCTACTCAGATGTATCTCGCATAACGCTCCTTGCCTAGCACAACTTCCTCTTCACCATCCTGTATGAAGAACATCTGAACAGTTCTCCCACCACTAATGCAGCTCAGGTTAACACTACAACATCTTTATCATTAATTTGCATAACAAAATATGTAAAATTCAAAGATCAAGTGACCTGCCCAAGGTTACAAAGAGGATGTTACTACATCAGGACTGAAACTCAGTTACATCTGGTCTTTGGTCCTGTGTAGATCAAGTTTCTTTCAATACCCAAATTGAAACAGAAAGAAGCCATGATCAATTTACCAAGAAGAGGAACATTAAGATCATATAGCTGGTGTTGTCTCCTTCTGTGAATGCCAGAGAAGAAAACAACTCCTGCATATGGGCAGCTCATCCATAGACAGATATCATCATCATTACTGGTGCCATGCATTAATATGCAGTAACTATCCCCTCTTCTAGGAAAATAAAAAGAAAAAAATATATATGGCCAAATTGCTAATATGCTTCTTCTCCTTTCAAGCTTCCTCTTTCATCTGCAGAACTCAAAATCAGGCAGAAGTGTCACAGATCTTAGAGATCTAACAGATCTTAGAACTGGAACTACTCAAGTGCAGAATTCAGGACTAATTAAAGAGCTCAGAATTCAAACCAATGCCTTGACATGCCTTAAAAGCAAGAGCACAGTTATTTATTCTTGTTTTTGTTGTTTCTTCTTCATTATGGGGTTGCAGGAGTCCCACATCAGAAATGAGGGCCCCACATTGTGAGGATTTATTTAAACACTTAATGAAAATATCACACCTGCAGTTAAGAATTTACAACTGCAATTATAAGATGAAGAATAAAACTGTCTCTTCAGTTGATTTCTGTAATCATAAAATTCTAAATGATACTAACATGTATCTCAATTTAAGTGTGCGTTTCCCCATAATTACTTAGAGGAATAGGATGCAGAAGTTTAACACTGCCATTCTGAAAGTGCATCCAGACAAATGTGGGTTGTCCTAAAAATAGATTTCTTACCTTTGCCACCAGTAAACAAGGAGGAAATTTCCACTGAGGAAACAATAATTCAAGCTGTACAGACTCAGCCATCTCCCTAGGCACACACATACAGTTGTGTAGATTTTATTTTTAGCATTAACTTACTTGTTAATGTGCTTTGCTTTTTAGAAAATTATTAAGAAAAGCAAAGAAGACAAACCCTTTCATGACCATGTAATTTCACAAAAAAGGGTTTTGTAATTGTTCCTGTTTTCACCTCTGTTTCAAAACCTGTTTCAGACTGGCCAACAGAAGGGCCAGCTGTAGCTGTTGAATAATGAATTCTCCCTTAAAGCAGCATGGGAAATAACTCTGACACAGTAATTTCTGTAATCTGCTAATAGTGTTGTTTCATAACTGATTATGAGTGATCTTGCTCTGTGCTGCTACAGAAGAAGTTCTCTTCCCTTTCCCACAGCTAGCTACCTCTCTGTGTAGCTGAATTACAAAATTAAGCCCGTCCAATTTAAAAACTTATTAGTTTCATTCTGATCAAATCTTGAATTTGTTGCATTATGCTGTGACTCCTGGTGCTAACATGGGGATAAGCATTATCTCGACAAATTTGTGGCAGATTGAGGTTGACCTAAAGTAGCTGCAAAACTGCAGGTTTGAAAGATGGCAGTCACTTAAAACGGGAAGTCATCAAGTGAAGGAGTAGATCAGGGTGGCATCTAGTTTTACATACTGCCAGACACAAACTGTGTAAACACGAGGTTCCTTAAGGAGAGTACGGATTTTGTTTTGCTGCCATGACCTTTGCATGAGTCACCTCATGAGGTATCTGCAAGGCCATTCCTGTAGCTAAGCCAGTCAGGGAAGGCAGCCTTTTCACCCTGGGCTGAGGGAGTCTAAGGCACTGATCCTTTTGTCCTGATGCAGAAGCCTAAGATGAATCAGATGAGGTTGTCTTTCTCTAAAAGTCATTATTTCTCTAAAAACCAGAGAGCAAGGAGACTGGCTCAGCTGTAGGTGTCTGTCTAAACTGAGGGAGAAGATCTCTGTCAGGTTTAGATCAGTGTGGCTATTTCAAAGTACTTTGAGAGAAGGGTCTGTAACTAGAGATGCGGCAGGCACAGTCCACTGCTGCACTCTGCTTATGGTCCTGTAAGTAGAGCTCCTGATCAGGAGCTGTACCTTAAATCAATACTAAATTATACATAATAACATCATGCTTTATACCAACTGGGATTAAAATACAGAATGTCAGCCAAAATGTATGAATTGATATCATTGTTTCAGTACACCCTGGAGAGACCTCCAAACGCTTCATTGTGTTTGGCTCAGACACACATCATATTTTGCATGTTTTGCAAAGCCTCAGGAAAAATGCAGTAAGACTTTTGTTAATAGCTAGGAGCTGAAAAAGCTGCTGTAGATTGTCTGGAAATGATCACCTCATGTTCCAGAGACAGGGGATGCATGGCACACTGCTACTGCTGCCACTGCTGCTGTGTCGGTGGCACAGCACGTACTCTTGACACTGTCTTCACTCTTATAAGTAAACAAACAAACAAACAAACAAACAAACAGGTAAAAGGTGACTTTAACAAAGTGACAGTACCTGTTAAGTTTGGGGAATTTGTTTGTTGAATTCAAGCCTTCCCAGGTATTTGTTCTGGAGTGTCACTATTTTTTCTAAAGTTGCCTTGTCAGAATTAAAGAAATAGCTAATAAAGACTGATCTTCAGGGAACAGAATTCCAACTGGGATGTTAAAGCTAAGTAATTAACAACAAAGGAGAGAGAACAGAGGGAAAAGGATCCCTTGGTATGCATGTACAGGTTTTGGATGAAAACTGCCTTCTAAATGACAATACAAGTGTTCATTAGATAAGGTTGGTGTTTAGCACTAAGTCTCCCACAGAGACAATTCTTGGCACAGAAGCTTTGATTATATAAATTTTGTGTGAAAAATGCAAAGTGCTGTAATGTGGGACTTTGATCAATGGTGCTATTCTGATTTACAATTGTTTATTTTTAAACTGTGATGGGCACAAAACACTAATTTATAAGCTCATTTTAGTTGAAATTTACCTCTTCCTTTCAATAGCAAGAAAGTAATCTGATTGCATTTTTTCAGTCATCCTTGTGCAACATATTAGGTAATCTCCTTATAGTTTAAAACTAAAAATGCTAATGGATTGGGGAAATGGGTTTCTGCTTTCACTCTGCATATCTGTCTTTTTTATGCTTGTCTTTAGGATCATTTATCTAAATAATAACCTTTAGCACACACTCCTTCCTTCCAATGAACTAAAATATATTAATGATTAAAATCAGTGAATATGTATTTTCTCCCTACTTGAGTTTTGCCAGCTGAGGTTTCCACTTTCATCTTCTGCTTTTTTGAAGGGGAGGGGGAAAGCTCCAGACATCCTCATGTGAAATACTCATGGTTACTTTCTAATTTGTCTCAATCAAATAGCCTAAATGAGCTCAAACTAATGGCAGATCTCTTTTAAAGAGTATCACCAGCGAGCACTGACTCAAATGACATTGATTTCAGGGACTAAAAGAGAGAAATTACATTAAAAACTCAGCATATCTTTCGGTCAGCAAATCTGTTGGGACAGCCCCAGAGAAGAGGCAGGAATTACACCTCAAGGGGAGGTGTTGTGGGTGGAATTTCCTCAGCCAAAAAACTGGAGATACAGAAGGATCCACTTGTATGGCTTTAGTCTCAGAATGATGGAAGAAGCTCATTTTGTACAAAGGCAGCAGAGGGAAATAAATGACCAGCCCAAGGTCGGGTACAAAGATGATGGAAATGTGGGAGAAAGTGCCAGAACAGATATTTTTCTAGACTTTGTGTAGTCACTCTTTAGCATGCCTGGCTAAGCTGTCTACAGACCAAGACTGCAGGAATTGCTTAGCACATACAGGCAGGGGAAAAAAAACAAAACAAAAACAAACCAAAAAAACAAACAAAAACTCCAAGAAACCCCAAACCCTCAACAAACTAACAACCATAAAAACCCTCACCAAGATTCTGAGCATCAGGGATGTATCTTTAAAACCCTACAGAAACCACTTTCTTCACCTACCAATACCTTCTGCAATAGATAGGACTGAAACACATGTGAAGAACCAGCAACTTTGTACTGCCCTGGGACTCTGGAAAATGCTTTCCAGAAGAAAGGTGTCCTTCCACAGACAATCTTTCCCAGCAGAGCAAATTTCAGTTCTGCTGATCCCAGTGGTGACAGTATGGCATGGGGAGAGGCAGTAGATGGATGCTGTGCTGGGTACTCATAGCAGAGTCTCTTGTACTGTTCAGAGGCTCTTGGTGCTTGGAATAAATTCATTCTGGCCTGAAGTTTTCATTCTGTAGAGTCAAAAAAGGCTTTGTATTTAAAGCCATGTTATTACCTTAATCAGGTTGTTTTCTCCATTGATGAGAACAAAGAGCCACCCTTAAGAGCTCAGTCTAAAAGTCTTTCTGGTGCTGCTTGGATATTTCCTGTGGTGACAAATATTCTCAATAGCTGCAAATTACAAAAGAGCCAGAATCCACCTATGTGCATTATGTAGTCACTAAGGCACATTTTCATGGCATGTGGGAGGGGATCAGGAGACAATAGCAGACAGGCAGCTAAAGGAATTGTAATCTGCTCATTCTGCTGAGGGCTGGGAAATAACAATCCATTAATATAAAGTGATAGGAAAGGAAACCTGCTAACAAAGATTATCTCAGCAGGAAGCAACAATTCTATATGAACTTTCATTTCCAGTGAATCATGCCATTATGCTCAATTTCATTGCAAATGTGAAGCCTGCCCTCGTGGCTTGTTCTCTGATGTGGGATCACTGTCAAAACAAAGAACAATTACAAAATGTTCCCTCAGCTCCAATTCCTGTTTGGTAAGTGATACTCACATGATGCAGAGAACTAAAAGTGAAATTTTTGAAATGGAAACTGGATTTCCTGCCTTTTCTGGTATTTAGTCATCACAGGGATGTTGGAAGAGTCCTTGGCAGGAGTTCACATTTTAGACCTTAAGAAAACTGTATTTACCAGTTACTCAAAGCCAAATTGGTAAATGTAAAATAATAAACCACAATATTCTGGATAGGATCTGAAATATTTGTTGCAATGTATTTCTTTTGATAAGGCATCACTAGATTTGAATGCTGGATTAGTCTATTGAGCAGATTGGTATTTCTTTAAATATTACATTTTCTTAATATGATACATTTTCTTCTTATGATATTTATACTTTGTCTGAAACATTGTTTTAATTCTTTGAAAGCATTTTTACTTCAAAACCAGGTAATAATAATTCTATTTATCCATTTTGCAAAAGTAACATGCTTATTTTGACCCAAATTTGGGATTATGGGGTTTAGCAAAATACATGCTTTTCACATTTTGCTTTGTGACATGAATTATTGAAGAAGGCAAATAATGGCATTTTCTCTCTTTGAAGATACATGAAATTTCCCATTATTGGAAAGCTCTCTTTTCCTAACTAACAAATTACATTATTAGACACAAGGAAGATGCAAATCTTAGGGTTCTAAAAGCACCTAATATTTTCTCAAATTATATTCAGCTGTATTTATCTTGCATTCTGGCATGCTGCTGGATTACTGTTATCAATAAATCTATAAATAGGATGCAAAATGCATGTGAGCTGTCTGTGCATGAATAAAGAGTGGCCTGGCAATAAATTAGAACATAATATATAGTTTAAAATGTAGCAAAAGGAATGCCTTGACAAATCAATGCAACATATTTTGTCAGTGAGGATGAAAGATTCATTATGCATCAGCCTTGAGAAAGCTGAATTTCTGAGGCATGGGTCACCTAGGACATATGATGTAATCAGAGAATATGGAAACATGCATAGAAAGACAAAAATAATCTTCTGAGTAATAAAGCCCTATTAAATTGTCAGGCAAAATGTAATTCCTGTGCAGTAGTTCATTGTCCAAAAGAGGTCAGGAGTACCACTACAAACAAAATGGAACCTGACTTCCTCTGGATTTGGCCCCCACAGCAGGTGGGGTTCAAGACCAGCTCTTTTTCTGAAACTGGCTCATGTGTGCTGGCTTTCATTTGTGTTTTTCTCGTGTCTGCTACTGCCTAGGCTCATCTTGAGGCTCTTTGTACACCCAAGAAATTCTTTCCTCTGCCCAGTTTTCAATGAAACTTGGGAAAATTCAGTGTTTTGGGGAACTCCAGTCATCTACCAGACATAACTGGCAAACACCCAGCAGGCTCCATAAGCCTGGAGCACAGCACGGACTAAAAATACGACTGACCAATTGGTTTTCCTGCTGACAGCAGCAAACTTCCATGGGACATTTAATTTCCTCTGATCACATGGATGACAGACAAGCTGTCAGCAGCTGTGCAGAGCCAGGAGGATGCATGCCTGTGGCAGAGACACAGGCCCCAGCAGTGGCATCACCTCGTCCTGAACTCTGGTGAGGGTGGAAATGCCCCAAGAGAAGTTGGCACCAGTCACAGAATGCCAGAATGGGTCAGGCTGGAAGGGTCAATGGGTCATCCGGGCTGATGTCCCTACTCAAGCAGGGTCATCCCACAGCACATGGCACAGGACTGCATCCAGATCCTTCTGGAATTCCTGCAGTAAGGGAGACTCCACATCCCCTCTGGGCAATCTGTTCCAGCGCATGGTCACCCACACAACAGGGTGGAACTTTTGTGCACCAGTTCCTGCCCATTGCCTCTTGTGCTATTGCTTGGTAGCACTGAGAAGAGCCTGGTCCATCCTCTTGGCACCCTCCCATAGACATTTATAAACATTAATGAGGTCCCCTCTCAGTCATCTCTTTTAGAGGCCGAACAGGCCCTGCTCCCACACCCTTTTCTCATAAGAGAGAGGCTCCAGTCCCTTAATCTTCTTTGTACCCTCCACTGGACTTGCTCCAGGAGCTCCATGTCTCTCTTGCCCTGAGGAGCCCAGAGCTGCACACAGCATTCCAGATGTGCCTCACTAGAGCTGAGCAGAGGGTCAGCATCACCTCCCTGACCAGCTGACAATGCCCTTCTGAATGCATTTGAGGATCCCATGGCCTTCTTGGCCACAAGGAAATGCTGGCGCCCCATGAACAGCTTGTCATCCATCAGCACCCCCAAGTTTCTCTACAGAAGACCGTGGACATGGATATTGGCTCTGGCACACTCAGGAAGGGACATCTGAGCTTGGCAGTGTTGGAAGGGGTTTAAAATGTGGGTCTTGGCAGGTGGAGGGTGGCCAGGGGCTGGTGTCCCTCAGCTCCTCAAGAGGCATCAGTGAGAGCCTCGTGCCCCATGGGAGCCTGTTGCCCTGATTTTTTGAGATTTTCGAAGCCTTCTGATGTTTACATTCTTGTAACAAACTTTCTCACACACTTTCTGTAAATAACTTACTGTTTTGCATTCTTTTACGGAAGAGGAGAAATTTGATGGACTGTTGGTTTGTCCAGTGTCATTGAAGAGGTGGCACTTCCACCCTCCAATCCACTGTCACTTTTGAAAACTATAAATGTTGGAATAAGAAAATAAACTTCCTTTTTCTTCACCTTGAGAGCAGCAGTGTGTGCGCTTGTGTTGTTTCGTGTCCTATAGTGACAGGAGCCTTGTGATCACAGCCAGGGCTGTGACAGACAAATTGCTCCGGTCCTTGGTGTAAGAGGGACAAGCCTCGCATTTTCTTTCTGGAGCATGTCTAAAAACAGGCAACAAAGCTGGTGAAGAGTCTGCAGCATAAATCCTGTAAACAGTGGCTGAGGGAGCTGGGGTTGTTTAGCCTGGAGAAAAGGAGGTTTAGGAGTGACTTTATCACTCTCTACAACCACCTGCAAGGAGGGTGTAGGCAGGTGGGAGTCGGGATCTTCTCCCAGGAAACAAGTGATAGGACGAGGGGACACGGCCTCAAACTGCACCAGAGGATGTTCAGGTTAGACATCAGGGGAAATTTCTTCCCAGAAAGGGTGACTGGAATGGACTGCCCAGGGACGCGGCGGAGTCCCGGTCTCTGGAGGCTTTCTTAAGCGCTGTACTTAACACCACGGTGTAGTTGCCGTGATGTTGTTCGGTCATAGGTTGGACTCGATGATCTCAGAGGTCTTTTCCGACCTAATTTATTCTATGATTCTGTGATTCTTAAATACATACACACAAACGAGGGGATCTCTACCGACCGAGCGCCTTTGAAGCGGCACTCCAGGGTCCCGTCCCCTCAGAGCCGCCGCCGCCCGCGCCCAGCAGGGGGCGCTGTGCCCGGCATGGCGGCCGCGCGCCGGAAGCGGCAGCCCGGCCCCTCTCCAAGATGGCGGCGCCCAGGCGCGGCGTGGCTGCGGGCAGGGTGAAGCGGGGGGCGGCCGCCCGCGCCCGCCGCGGCGGGAAACTGGACCGGCTGCGGCAAGCAGTGCAGGACTACGTACAGGCGGCCGGCGGCCAGCCACCGCTGGCTCTGCTCAAAGACTCGGAGAGGTACAATCGCAGGAGCCGCCGGGACGCCAGGAAGGAGAAGCGCAGACTAAAGCGGAGCCGCCGCCGCCGACTGCAGCGTGGGGAGCTGGTGGAGGCTCCCACCACCCCGGCCAAACCCGCTTCGGCCAAGCCGGCCCCGGCCAAACCCGCTTCGGCCAAGCCGGCCCCCGCCAAACCCGCTTCGGCCAAGCCCACTCCGGCCAAGCCGGCCCAGGCCAAGCCGGCTCCTGCCGCCCGCCCCGGAGCCCCGGCTTCGCCCGCCGCTGGGAAGCAGCGGCCCAGGCCGGTGTCGGCACCGGCACCGACAGCCCTTGAGGCCCCCTCCGCCGCCGCAGCCACCTCGGCGCGGAAACGGGCCCTGCTGGAAGCCAACGAGGAGGAGGAGAAGGAGATCCGGCGGCTGGAGCGGCAGCTGGGGCTCGGGAAGCGGCGCAAGAAGCAGGAGGGGCCCGCGGCCGAGCGGCTGCCGCAGAGCTTCCTGCGGGACGGGCTGGGCTACGTGCTGGGAGCGCTGGGCACACGGGCCGGGCTCAGCCAGCTCTGCGAGAGCAGCGACGAGGACGCCGAGCAGCAGGACACCGAGCCGGGACCGCGGCAGCGCCCGCCGGGGAACGAGAAGGATGGCGAGGACGAGGAGGATGGCGAGGACGAGGAGGATCAGGAAGACGCCTCAGAGCCCTCCGAGGCGGATGATGTGGAAGGACATTGGGAGAGCGAGAGCTCGTCCCCCGAGGACGGCGGGGTGCCAGAGGCCAGCGAGCCCTCGAGCGAGGAGGAGGAGGAGGCAGAGGTAGGATGATCGCCTCGGATAGCACAGACCTGCTGCCCAAAGCACCTGAGCATAGAGCAGAGTTGCATTGCCGCTGTTATAAGCCCAGGTGTTCGCTGTCCACTCGGGCCACGTGGAGTGTTGTCCTGGTTCTAAACAGCCCACTGTTGACTTGAGGGGTTTGCCAGGTCCTGGAGACACTTGTCAGACGTGGAGGGAGCGTTCCCGAGCTGTGGGGGGTCCCAGTTGCCGGGACCCGGTCGTGAGTTTCTCTGGGTCTGGATTGAAAACACTTGAGACAGTAGTTCAGATTTGGACTCAGGTGTTTATTATTTCTTATCAGTAAAAAAACAGTCTCATTACTGTGAGTTTGGCAGCTTTTCATTAGAAGGCACAAAATGGCCAACAATCTCTTGTTCCAAGGTCTTTTAAGACTAAACTATCCAATTAAGAACTGACACCTGGATTATTTTCCGTTTTAATCCAATAACTGATCCCAAAGAGCCCACAATGGGGACTTTTCTGCTCAATTACAAAATGCCACCCAAACCCATGAAGAAGAAACCCAGGATGACACCCTGTGCCCTCCATCTTGCTTCCACCCACAACATACTAAAAATCCCAAAACCTAAATTTCTCACCAAGTGATGCACCTACACTACTCTCTATAATCTATTGCACACTTTTGTGGATTCCAGTCTATCTTGAAGTCTGGGAAACTTTCTCCATGACTGAGGGTCAATGTCAGTGCTGCCCTGGGGGTCAGGGCACCCCAAAGCAGACAGGGAAATATTCCCAGTGCCCTGGGTTTCCACACAGAGTCAGGCTGGTGGCAGAGAATACCCTACAGGACAAGCCGTGTGGGAGCTGTGTGATAAATCTGCAAATAAAAGGAGCTGCCCTGGCATTAGAATGTAGGAATATGATCAAGCCCTTCTGCAGAGAGAGTTTGTGTTGAAATCAGCGGTGGTTACGCACTGAAATGTTACTTTCTGAACGATCCTAGAGGTTTTGCCAGTATTAGGTCTTGTTGAATGAGTGGAGGAGAGGAGGTCACACAGGGCATTTAGCCTTCATGGGCCAACTTGAGTAAAACCAAAACTTAAGATAACTTTTAATGACCATAACTTAAAGAAAGTTAGGGAAGAGGGGCTTTGCTGTCATCAAGTTTGTCACAAAGGGTAATTTTTTGCTTGCTTCTTTTCTTCATGTTGTTCCTTTGGTATTGATTATTAGATGGTAAGATATATCCTTAACTAAAGGTTTGGCACTTTAATATTAAATAGAAATGAATATTTGTGTTCAAGTGTTTAAGATACTGGTCTCATCTGATACCTTGTTTTGTTTTCCTCCTAAGAGTGATAATAACGGTGCTACAAAGTATGTTCCTCCTCAAATAAGGAAAGCGCAGGAGACACTAGATGACAAGAAAAGAGAAGAATTGGGAAGACTGAAGAAAATGGTGAATGGCCTCATTAATAGGTAGTGTAATGAGGAAAGTCATTAATCTTTCTGGATCAATGTGACAATGCTCATCAATCAAGCCCAGGTGGCAAGGATGTGACTTTTCACAAACTGATTTTAAGCTGGCAATCATGTCTGCTATTGTTAAGAATAATTATCTTTATTGGTATAAATTCTTCAAAGTTAGTCATTATAGATGTTGAAAAATCTAGAAAATAAATTTAAGATTGGGCTGGATTCCATGCAGCAGTTCCCTGCAAGTGCTAGATATAATTCACTAAGTGTCAGTTGGAGTATGCTTATTAAAAAAAAAACTCAGAAGAAACCAGGTTTTGATTTGTTTTGGGTTTTTTTAAATACATTAAATTTCTCCAACACTTCCTAGGTTAAAGTACTGCAGAATAGAAAAAGTATTTAACATTCATTTCCATTTTAGAGGTTTTTTTTAAATCAGAAATCAATTGGCAATTTTCATCTGTTACCTGTAAAACATAGACTAGACTTTGTTCAGTCGTTTGAAATTAGATATACCAATATATGTTAAAGTATAAATTATTTTCACACTTAACTTCTTCAAAGACTCTGATGTGCCACAGTTAAAACTGCTAAAACCAGTCTCTTTTTGTAATAAATCTGTTCAGTAAGCAGATTGACAGTGCTTTGTAAATACTGTTGCTAACATGTTTTTACATGTAATTTTTTAAACTACACTAGAATTAAATGTACTATACTTTTTTAGTTTAGTAAATGCAGAAAAATACAAAAAAAATCCAGTCATCTTATCAATCTTCAATCTTTTCTTCTGAAGTCAAACTAGTTTCTCTAAAAAGAATAGCTGTTTGTTGGGTGAACTCAAAATTATGGAACCATGTAAGGCGAAGACTGAACACTGGATTTTGTTTCTCCATAGGCTGAGTGAACCAAATTTGTCCTCCATCAGTGGACAGATGGAAGAGCTCTACATGGCCAACAGCAGAAAGGACATGAATGACACTCTGACAGACATTCTCATGAATGCCTGTGTTACTCCAGTTGCCATGCCTGCAAGACTCCTGATGGAGCACGTCCTTCTGGTCAGCATCCTTCACCATAATGTAGGAATTGAGGTAATTCTTGTGCTTGGGACAAATTTATATAATGATGCATATTGTAGAGTGTTTTCCTAGACATTTTGTTTGAATTGCCTTGTAATTTTTGACTATGTGGCACTGACAAGCATGTTTAGTTGAGTTTCTTCAGTGTTTTGTGGCTTATTTGCAAGGCTTCCACAAGTGAAAGGGTGTAAGTCCATTGCTTATCTGATTTTATGTCCTCCATGAGTTACCACTAGCCTGTTATAAACCCATCATTTTTTCATCACAATCTTTCTGCAACCACTAGAAAAGTTTCTAACCTTCTGCTTCTCTTCCCTTTAGTTACACTAATCTGTTTCTGTGCTCATGGATACATGAGGGTATTGTTTTTGAACTATGTATATCCAGATAAGAAAAGCGTTGCAAATGCAGGAATCCTTTTACAATGGTGGATAAACTTTCCTAAGCAAATCATGCAAATCATGACTGGAATTAAGTAGTTGTAACGTGGAATATTAAAAACTTCAAAAAGGAGGGCAATTTTTGGAGGGGATTTTGTTTTGTGTTTTTAAGCCTGATGAATGAGATAAAATCCCTCTTGCTCAAGCTGATGCTGAAGCTCCTGATGTCAAAGGGAATATTTTAGCTAATTGCAGTGAAATGTCTGTGAGGAAACAAAGTTGTTTCAGCAGTGTGTTCCTATTAAATTACTCTTTTTTCTCCCCCCTACATCGCAATGCAAAAGATGTGTATTAATGCAAGTTTTTCAGTTTGTCATACTGTGGCCTGAATGCTGGCTCTGAAACCATATTAAACATCAGATGGATGCAATTGAAGCAGCTTTCTCCGTGTAGCCTTGGCATTGAACCTTTATTTTGTCCCTCTTTGCTGCTTGAAAGGCAGTTCTGACTGCAAATACAATGTTTCTGTAAAATAAATGTACAATATGCATTACATGAAGGTGTGACAGTACAGCTGCACTGAAGATTAGGCTGAGCAATGCAGAAGTTGCCCTGTGTTTATAAATTTCTGCAGCCATTGGATAGTTAACACCCAAGCTGGGTCAGGGCTTGTAATGCAGGTCAGTTCTGCTGCTGGGACTTCTGGTTTTCTTAAGGTGGGCAGATTTTAGCACAATAATAATGGGTGAGGATCTTACTTAGCAGCAATGTATTCATTACCTCCCTGTGTTTTAGAGCCTTTAGGCTTTCTAATCCCAGCCTTTAGCATCAGTTCTCTCTTCAGAAATAAATATTTTCCAAAATTTCTTTTCCCAGCTGTACCACTGACAAACATCTAAGAATTATCCCCACTTCAAAAGCAGCTGCACCTTATGCTCAGCAACTGTGAAAACTTGGTATTTTGGGGGTTTTTTTCACAATATTATTTTTTATCCTTCTGTTAAGGATTTTGTTCTGGAATGCCAAACTCAGGAATGTGTTTGCTTTTTGACATGCAGCTTTTCCTGGATGAATGACTAGCAGTAATAGCATGCTAGTCTGACAGCTGGAAAGATGCTAATATGTGTCCATGAATATTATGTAAATAAATGCTGATGTATGTGTACAGTACGTTCATAATATTTGTTTTTATTGCACAGGCTTTAAAAGGCAAATGGATGTCAAATGTGAGGTGTAAATAACGTAGACTTCTACAAAAATGTCACACCACTTAAATATTTGTGTATGTAAATGTAGAACATCCCTATTGGTTGAAAGGAGCAACAGTATTTCTTTAAAATTAATAGTGGCAGTGACCCAAAAATGAGTTTTACAGATGTCTGTAAAATCTACTTAGAGTTAACTGCTGGATTTTTTTTTTCCCTTAATGGAATTGTTGCCAGGTCGGTGCTCACTTTTTGGAAGCTGTGGTGAAGAAATTTGATGAACTCTGTAAAAGTGATGCTGAAGGGAAGGAATGTGAAAATCTGCTTGCCTTGATTGCTCATCTGTATAACTTCCATGTGGTTCATTGCCTGCTGATCTTTGATATTCTGAAAAAGCTTGTTAGCACTTTCACTGAAAAAGAGATTGAGCTGATTCTGTTTCTCCTGAAAAATGTGGGCTTTTCCTTAAGAAAAGATGATGCATTGGCTTTGAAAGAACTGATCACTGAAGCCCAGAGGAAAGCAAGCACAGCAGAGAAGAAATTCCAGGATCAGACAAGGGTATGTGTTTGTTCTAAAGATTTCATATTCTCAACAGCCTATAATAAGTACTTGGATACATAATTTAATTTACAGAAATGTTTTCTACTACATTCTATTCAGGTTCTAAATTACCATTAGTGTGACCTTCAGTTATTTGCATTCTTCTTGTTTGTCTTTCTGCATCAGTTCTTAGGACACAGGTGCCAAAACGCTCATGATGGGTGGGACAGGACTGGTTTGTGTCTTATTCAATGGACAGGTTTTCTGTTTCATGATACTTTATACACTTCAAAGAATAGGTGTTTAGCAGATAAAGCTTGTACGCAAATTAGTGTAATAGGGATAAAAGCAAACGTTGCATTTAAATTTTGGTGTATATTGGCAGCTGAGCTGCTTATTCTCACAGAATAGTAATTTCAAAATACACTCTTCTACTTTATTTAATAAACCCACAGCTTAGAATTGACAGAACTATTTCTTTTCCCAACAGGTTCGGTTCATGCTGGAGACCATGCTGGCCCTTAGGAACAATGACATGAGGAAGATCCCTGGCTATGATCCTGAGCCAGTTGAAAGACTCCGCAAATTGCAGAGAGCTCTGGTGAGAACTTGCTTGGCTGGTGTAGCCTTGTTATTCTTAATCCAGGAGTAATTATTTGTATTGGATTTCAGCTTTCTTGGGGATTTTTTGTTGGTGTTCTGTTTGGGTTTTGGGTTTTTTTGACAGAATGGGCACTTTGTCTAGAACAACCCAGCATAAAAGGGATGGAAGTAATTTATCAGTGCAGGATGTGCGTATCAGTTTAAGAGGCCAGGCAAAAACAAGCTAGGTAACCTAGTTCTTTAGGATTTCCTCTCTTAAATTTTTGCAGTCCTTCTGATGCACTTCTAGACTCTGTTGTTGAAAATTCTTATTTTGTTCAGAGTTTAAATGTTTTGGTTTTTGAGCTGTACAACACATAAGGCAGTTTGTTGTGTCATTACTGCAGTCACAATTGTTCAAAAGGGAAATCATGAGCAGATTATAGGATGCTGCAATGTCAGCATCCTCTGAATTCTAATCAAACGTTGTGATTGGAAAATGTCTGCTTCTTAGATTAGTATCTCTTTTTTCAAATAAAAAACCCAAGAGCTTCTACATGTAGATTTATGCAACTTGATGCATTTAAAAAATTACATCGTATAGAAAACTTGTAAATTCTTTTCAGGTTGCTGATTGAAACAAAGATTGGGGAGGAAGATATGAATTTATATGTTTGAAGATTTTGTTTAAAAATAATTTTAAGTAATTAAAGTACTTGTTGTTTTCTGTAAGAAGAGAGAGAAAAAGGTTTCAAATAAAAGCTTTTGTTTTGGATTTTCCTTGTGTTTTGCTGTTCAAGGTTCACAGCAGTGGTTCAGGAAAAGACACCCAGCTCCGCATGTCCCTGGAGTCTCTCCTCAGCGCTGACCAGGTCGGTCGCTGGTGGATCGTGGGCTCATCCTGGAGTGGAGCACCAATGATCAGTGATACCAAAAGCCAGGCTCAGCAAAAGCTGCACGTAGGAAAGGTAAATCCAAATAAAAAGTCTAAGTGCTTGTGATCTCTTGAAGATTTGTCAGTAAGTTCATTTCAGAGCCCACCAAAAAAACCTTCACATGCTCTTGTAAGATCAAGCTTTTGGACTGTAAATTGTGCTCTCTGTTTTTTTAAAACATACTCATGTGCTTCATAACAGCTGTTACTACAAATATGGTATAGCTTGTTTTTTCTTATCCTGTGGAATTGCTGAGGTGAAAGAAGAGACTTGGTTCAACAGTGGATTTCCTAGTAGGAATTCTGACAGGTTGTGGTGTCTGTCTGTGGCATATATCCAAGCTGATTCCAAAAGTAATGTGATGAGATGGTCATGGTGAATTACTTATGTTAAAAAAGCATGTCTTAAAATTAACTGGCACAATTAAAGTAGATTAAAATGTATTTCCATAGTTGAAAAAGCTCCTGATGATGGCTGTGCCTCTGGACAAAAGCTCAGGACCTTTGGATTGGTGATTCATGGTTTACTGGAGAGCTTCACTGATGGTGTTATTTAAGGCTGTACAGAAGTAGCTTTTTTAAGGCAAACAGAAATGAAATAGCATATAACTTTATTTTCAGGTGAGTTCAAAAATAATGGAGCTTGCTCGTAAGCTGAGAATGAACACGGATATCAGGAGAAGTATTTTTTGTGTCTTGATGACGAGTGAAGACTTCATGGATGCCTTTGAAAAACTTCTGAAGTAAGTACAGAAATCAGCCCAGAACTAAAAAGAGGTTGTAAATGCAGCATTTCTGGTCTGGGCTTAAGAACATTCAGATGATAATGCTATTAAAATAAGTGCATAGCTAGGGATCCACATAGGGTAAAAGGGCAGGAGAAGGAAACAGAACTCTGGTGTAAGGATTAATGGGGGCAGGCAGAACTGACTGGCAGTCAGAGGAAAGGAATAACCCCTGTTGTTGTCACTCCTGGCTGTAACTGTGATTTGCAGCATCTTCTGATGCCTTTTTGCATTGGAGCTGTGTATCCCAGCAGAGTGGATGGAAGGCTGCTGCAGGCTTGTTTCCTTACAGAGGCAGACCAGAAGCCCCTGCAGAACATCTCTTGGGTTTTTTGCTGGATTGCTGTGATTTCTGTGCCACTGCCACTTCTTTGACTTCTCTGCCCATGCTTGCATGACCTGGTAGTGCTCTAGCACCTCCACTTCCCTCTTGCAGAATTTATTAGCTTTGGGTTTGCTTCACATGAAGACCAGTTCCCTTACCCCTTGACAAGCAGCTCTTCAGAAGAAGATGTGATCAGGGAAGAGCTCAAACTAAGCTATTCCTTGTGTTTGTCAGAATATTATTTGTAAGTCCGTAGGAACTGGGAGGGGAGAGATCAGGTCTGAACTTTTCCGTCTCAGCCTTGTAACTCAAGGGTATTGTCTTACCAGGATGGCATGCAATTATTTAATTTGCTTACCAAACCAAAACAGACTTTGTAATAAAGTCAACTAATATTTGATTAAATGCCACTTTTGCAAAACACAGCTTGGACTTGAGACTGTGATGGAGTTATTCCAATATCTTAATATGGCCTGTTCAATTAAAAGAAATTAGCTGCTGCTGCAGCTCTTGCCAAGACCTGGCGGCTCAATTTGCAAATTGGACTTGACTCTCATCTGTGCTATTTAAGCTAGTACACAAATCTGAATACATACAGGCTTGGCAGAAAATCTCTCTGCAGGCTGCCTGCTGTGTGTTGGTGCTGATGTTTATACAGCAAATTCAAAGAGAGGAATTCTTAAATCTGCCTACATCTGGCAGAGTATAGTGGAAAGAACACATAATTGTCAGTGAAGGAATTAGGTTCAGTATGAACATGTGTTACAGAGTGTATGGGAATTTGTATTTGTATGTTTGTCTCATGAGGAAGAGCATGTAAATAAATATTTTAACTTCTCTTGTTGATTCATTTACTGCTAGTTCTGTGGCAGAGTTGAAGTGTGGTTAAAAGATAATTTAAGCTATTTGAAATCTAGGCTGCTATAGTTTTTCTAGTCCCTTTCCTCCTTACTGCAGAGGAAAGTATTCGTTTGGAGCCAGAGCAGCTCCCTGAAGTGGCTCAGTGATTGCAGAGGTGTCAGTGAAGAAAGAGGGCTGGGAACATCACTGGTGACAAAGAGGAGAGAGTGAGACCGGATGCTCTTCATCAGCTGAAAGGCCAGACCTTCACAAACCACAGTTTCACTCAGGAGAGATGAATGCTGCTTAAGTTTGATGGAGAGGCAATTTTTGAAGTTATTTTATAGAAGAATAAAGAGTTTGAGAAACTTCACATCTCAGAAAATACTGAGCCACTCATGAAAGGCTCAGCTATCCTATTGGAGTGCAATGTGTAATTCAGGATAACTTTGTGTCAGCAAGTTTTTCCTTACAAAATGATTCTCAATTTCTTGCTAAATTCTCACTACCAAAGTGAGTGTATCTGCTAATATAATTTGAACTGACTTAAAAGGGGATTTAAGGGTTGCTATTTTTGATCTGAAGACAATGATAGTCTTGGGCTTCAGCTGATGATTACTAACCTATTTGGAGGCAGGCTTCTGCTGGTGACAAATAACCTGCTTCAGAGACAGTTATCCCACTTACAGCAGGATCAAGATACACAAGTCCATGGGAATACTGTAACTCATGAAAAATTGAATCAGTGAGGTGGTTTCACATTCTTTATCAAAGAATATCAGGCTTATGAAATCTACACAGGTTTAGCTCAGCAGGGAAAGACAGTCCAGATTCTTAAATTTTAGATGTTTAGGAGTTCTAGTTCTGTGAAGAAGTGAAGGTAGGAAGAAAATTGAATATCCAAGTGTTGTCACTTGGTTACCACTCTGGCAACATGAGTATCTCCTAAATAAGCATGTCATGATAGGAGTGATCAGGAGCAAGTAAAAGGGGAGTGTGCCAAACTAGTGATTGCAGTGTAACTTCCCAAGTCATCTATTAAATGCAAATCTGATGGCTGAAAACCTGTATATTTGTAAAAAAAAAAACAAACCTTTTGTTGCTCTGAAATCAGATGGAACTTGGCTGATGGGAGAGCAGGTGGGTTATGACACAGACACAGCACTTCCAGTACTGACCCCTTTGGAAGAGCAGACTTCTCAATTTTTACTGCCTAGAAATCATCCCAGATTTTCCCTCTGTAAAATTTAAATTCTAGGGAGTTTGGGCTCAACACAGAATTTTCTCTGTTAATCTGGGTTGTCTGTGGTCGTATACAATGCAGATGTCTGGAGGTGTGTACAAAGGAGGGATATTGGCATCAAGTAATGACCAACTACCCTACAGACAGTAAGGCAAGTTCCAGTGGAGTCAAACTTGGTTAGAAAGTACTCTTGAGTTGTATTAATGACCTGTGAAACTTGAACTTGAAGCAATGAGAAGAATTTTGTTTGATATTTTTCAAATTCTAATTTGATGCATTTTTCATTTTAATTTGTTTTCATGCTACCAAGCATTTGGCAGCATTAGGAAGTTAAATCACAGACCAGGTGCATTGTGAGTTAGTCACCATTTCATGCCAGAGTGTCTCAGCCCTCTTTTACACTGGTCAGCTGTTGGGGTGGGAAGGCTGCTCAGTCCTTGGCCTTCATGCTGAAGCAGCCAACATAAGATAGATATATAGACAGATAGATACTCTTTTCCCCAGGCTTTTTTAAGGTGCTTTGTAATCACTGACTATATCCTCTTAGGCTGCTATCAAGCAAAAATGAATTTTATGTATCAGGTAGCATGGATTTGACCCAGAGATGAAAAAAATTCATATCAACAAGTAAGAAAAACATCTAAGAATATTTTCTTATCCCTACTAAGTACCACAGAAGTCAAGGGCCCTGGAAATGTCTCTCCAAATGGGCTTGCACTGATCCAAAGGCTGGTTTTCCTCCCATGACCATAGGTACAAGCATGAGATGATCACAATGGGACCCTACAGTTCTTGTTTCACTATTTAGCCTTTGTTTCACAATTTAACCCTTGCAGTGGTACCTGTGGGTGCAGTGCTGCTGCTGGTACCTCTGTGCCCTCTCTTCTGTTCATGGAGAGCTGCAAACATGGAGTGGGATACCTTTCCTTCCCTGGGCAATGAAAATACTTTTATCATTCCACTTCTGTTTCTTGAGGTCTTGCTTTTGCATCTCCTCCTTTAACACCCATAATGCTTCAGCATTTCCACAGGGCCATACCAGGATACTTGTTTAGCCAACAAGTTGGAATGCATTAGGAGTTTTAAAGACTTGGTACTTTGTCATAAGTAAAATTTAATGTGATGTTTGGAGAGGTTTTAAAGTATTACTCTCAGATGTTGACTGTAGCTCTTACTTTGTGTCAGCAAGTTTCTCCTTACAAAATTATTTTCAATTTCTTACTAAATTTTAGGCTTGGACTGAAAGATCAGCAGGAGAGAGAAATAGTTCATGTCATCCTTTACTGCTGCTTACAGGAGAAGACATTCAACCCCTTCTATGCATTTTTGGCTAACAAGTTTTGTGGACATGAAAGACGATTTCAGGTAAACACAAATCTGTTGCTTCATTGGTTTTGTGTCATGACTGTGGTTAGGAAGAGATTTGCTGAATACCTGAGAATGGGTGCATGCCTGTTAGGATGTTGATCCCAAGGAAAAATTCTGCTGGTATGGCTAAGCATTCAGTAAGGCATACTCCTGGTCAGATCTGAATAGGAAATGAAATGCTGAATGTTTTCTTTCTTCTGTTTTATGCATTTTAAAATGATTGGAACAGTCTGATCAAGCATTTCTGTTAATTAAAGGAGGGCTTATAATGAATACAAGGTCAAAAGGTTTGTTATGTTGTTACTCAATTAAACAGCCACTTGATTTGTAGGATTATTTTTTTTTTACCTTTGACTCCTAGGTGACATTTCAGTTTAGTATTTGGGACAAAATCAGGGACTTAGAAAACCTGTCAGCTGCTGCCATCTCCAACTTGGTTTCACTGCTGGCTCACTTAATAAGGACAAAATCACTGCCACTTTCAGTTCTCAAGGTTGGTGTGTTTTCTTTTTAAATCCTTCTGTGTTTTCCCTGCATTTGCTAGTTCTATGGAAGGCATATTTTCTCTGTTACTTATCTGGTACTTTAGCTGATTATGCTAAGACAAACTTGTTTTAAAATTACCAAATTGTTCCAATTGATTATGGTAATGCTGTCATTTGAGGAAGGGAACCTGTGGTGACCCAGGCATAGAGAAAGTCTACATTTCTTTATTTAGAGCAGTTGTGAGATTATTTCCTTTAGTGTATCCAGAGCTGGAAGTGAGGCCCCTTCATTAGCAGGCTTTGCCAGTGATTTTTGTGCTATGGTTTTTAGCTGATGTTGTTTTTATTAGACAAGAAAGTGCTGAGTAGATTTCTTGGATTTCAGAACGGGTAGTCCACAGAAATCTATTAGAAGAGTAACTGGAATGTATTAAACAGGCAATTAAATGGATTGTGCCAGGTACTTACAAAGTATTTATCTAATTGAGAAAGGACATCTGGTATTCTGGTACCAGGAGCCTTCCATTCCTTGGAAGGTTCTTTGCTTTCATTATTGATTGGCTTTTGGAGGCAGCCTTCTCAGGTAATTATTCTGTGCTAAACTCAAGGCTCCGTATATGCAGAGGCCACTTGGTGTGCTAAAAGTTCTTCATTTAGGAGAGAAGACCAGCTGTTTGAAATACTTGAATTAATCTAATTGTCCCTCTTTGTCTGTCAGGTAATTGAATTCAGTGAACTGGACAAACCCAAAGTCCGTTTCTTACGACAGGTATTAAGCACACTGTTAACCAAAGCAGATGAGGAAGAAATTACTGACATTTTTATGAGGTAAGTGATCACTGGCATCTCCAGAGAACCCTTGTTGAGTAGTAATTAAGAAGATTCAAAGTTTGCCTGTTTTGTTTGGAATTGTGCTGTGCCTTTTCCACACATCAGCCGTCCATCCCTTAAAATGTGAGCTCTTCCTGGCTGAGTGGGGCCAGTGTGTCATGTGTGTGTTGGTACAGGCTCTGATAGAGATGTAGCTGTGTAATACAAAATAAGACTTCCAGATATTCAATGTATCATTTTGGTCATAGGATTTTCACGAGCAGAGCTCTGTAATTCCCTGTTTCCCTTATTGCTGTACCACCTGTGTGGGGTGGGATTCACTCTGCCAGCTGTCATTGCTAGGACGTATCTTCAAAAGGAAAAAGAAAGTGATATTAAAGAGGCAAATGTTTGGGGTATTTTTAATGGGTTTGTTGTCAATGTTCTCTGAAAAATCTTATTTTTGATATGGGACAGGTTTGGCTGGAGAGGCTGGGAAATTTCCATCCTTAGAGATCCTTAGGACTTGAGTGGATAAGATTTGCAATATCACATAAAGTTTGAAAAAATTAGGTGGTGATGTTTCAGCTGTCATGCAGCAACACAAGGAAGCTTGAACATGGAGTTTGCCTTGTTCTTTGCTGTAATGTAATTGTTTACATAAAGCAAGCCTTAGGCTGCAATATTCCATTTTATTGTTGAAGCCAGTTGTATGTCGAATGTTTGGGCTGTTTGCCAAACCAAGGTAGACTTGGTAATTTGAAAGCTTCTTCAATAAAACTTCTTTTATAGGTTGGATTTTTTTCTGCAGCTCTATTTGAAAAAAAAAAATGATAAAATGAAGAAACTTCTGAAACAGGGGAAGACTAAATGATGTTTTTGATCTGTATCTTTACAGGATATCTGACAACCCCAAACTGCAAATGCTGCGGGAAGGCTTGAAACTCTTCCTCACCCACTTCTTACTGAAACATGCCCAAGCCCAAAAGAGTGCTGAAGAAGCTAGCTTGTTAAAAGAGAGAGTGGAACTAGCAAACAAGGCTTTAGAGGCAAAAGAACCCAAATTGAAGCTATAGTTACATTTTTTCTAATAAAACATACAGAAAAACCAAGCTGGGGTCTTTCAGACCTAAATAATTGAGGATGAGGAGAGCTGTTTTACTCTAAAGGATCCATTTTCTTTGTGTCAACAGTTACTTCTCTCCATGTGCTAGTTAGAGGCTTTATTGAAGGGGATACAAGGCCTTTTTGAAGAAAGAGAAAATGTCATTTTGTCATGTCCCTTTTTGGGACAATTGCTTCGTGTTTGTGGCTGATATCTGGAGAAGAGGGTGAATTTCTCTTCTGTGATACTTTGTCAGCAGTGGTGTTCTGCATTGCATATTCTAGCCTTTTATTTAAAGTAATAAAAGAAGCAGCCTTAACTAAAGGCTTTTGATAAGGTACCCTGGTACTCACCTGAAGAAAGGGGCCACTAGATGGCACAAGCACTGGTGAGTCGGCTGGGGAAGAAATCGACTTTTTTCTTAAAGTGTTGGAAGTTATTTGCTAATTCTGTGAATTGATTTCCTGACTGTGGGTCAGGAAAAGATCTTCAGTTGGATTCAAACCTGTAGCAAAGCAACTTGAAGATCTGTCTTTGCCCAATTATATTGGGTTTAGAGATCACAGCATAATTTTATGGCTTTTTTAGCCTGTTTTTCACAGCTTTAGAATTGGAGTTGCCAAATCACTTGTGTTAATCAGATTTTTCTAGACATAAACAATATCATCAATATGAGTCTTAAGAAGATAATAACTCCCTTAAGAGTTTGCTCACATTTTTCATTTGGATGCTTAAATAAAGAATAGGCACATTTCTTTCTGTAACACTCTATAAATGGTTTGTTTCTTTTATCACCTTACCATGACACATTAAACTGCCATTTTTCTAAATGCTTTGGTGTTCGTGTTAGCTTTACTCTGGCTGGCCTGCTAGGAAGGGAATGACCTTAAATTGGGTGGAGAAGGGAAGTACTTTCTTGTCTGGAATGTGCATCTGTGATCCACCTGTGTTGGAGCTGTCAGCCCTGTTTCTGTAGCCAGACTTGCCTCTGATGTCCAATGGGCCATTTACTTCTGGTGCCTCCCATTGCCTTTGGTACCAATTGATCTGTCCCTGTTGGCAAAATTTATTTTTTAATCAAATTGTTAAATGTAGTAAATTCTGCTTACTCAGGTGTACTGTTTCCACGTGCTTCCCCCAGCAGCCAGGGAGCTGTTTGGTTTTTTCTCACCTTTTCTCTGAGAGGATAGGGCAGGCTTTAGGGAAGAAGGTGTCCTGGGAGCAGAGAGACCTGACTTCAAAATCCTGGGTTGCACTAGCAAAGTAACAGAAGAGGATTTTTTATCAAAATAACAAAGCAAGATGCTTTTTTTCAGCCTGTTTTTTTTTCAGCCTGTTTCATACCACTGTCAGCTTTTAAGTGTACAAAACTTAAAAATTCATTGTGATAAAATTAATTCCAATGTTTTCTAGAATTCATACCAATTAACAAAGTTTGGGAAGCAGCAGAATTGATGCTATTTTGGTGTTTACAAAAGTCACAACTTTAGGGAGTGTGTGTAAACTTCTCCCCTTACAACCAGCCATGCCAAACCTTATACCTAAAGTTTGGAGTATGGACTCTGGAGAAAATCTGTGCAAGCCCCTGGAAATAGCTGCTGTGGAACACGTGGGCCTCTCTGAGTAAAAATTGTTCCCCCTACACTGCAGCAGCCACTTAATTGCCCTTTTTGCAGGAGTTTAGGTAGACCCAGCATGTCAGCATGTTGGTGGTTTAATAACACAAATGGAAGCACCAGGGAGGTTTGAGGCAGCTCTTCTGCTGGAGATAAATTCTGCATCATATTCCTTAGCCCAGAGGTGCCAGGCTGCCTGTCCCTGCCTGGTGTGAGGGCTTTGCTTGGTGATGGGAGCTGACCAGCTTTGCTGCTGTGGCAGCCCTGCCAAGGGTTTAATGGGTGTGAGCATTCACTTGCTGCAGCTGCCTGAGGTGGTGCAATGCAGGTGTTGCTGTGCAATTAGAGGAGATGGTTTTAACCTTACAGTCAAGAATTACAATTGCTTTTTTGTTCCCCCACACTGAGACTTGCATGAATTATTATTTCCCCCAAAGATTTCATATGTTTCGTTCAAAATTAGTGTTATCAGATCTATTGTTTTGTTTCTGAAGAAAACAGACCTTACCTGCCTGGGATTTTGCATTCAGTAGATTTATGTATAAACATAATTTAAAAAAAAATACAAAACACTTTTCAAGGAAAGCAGCAGAAATACACTGCTAGCCCACAGTGCTGTAGTCACATCAATGATGGGCTTTGTGGGTGATTCTGCACAAGTCCCTTCCTCTCACTGTGATTCAGTGAGTCTGACAGAAATCTGACAATTCCAAGGTATATGTGAATTCCTGAGTCTTGGATCTTGTCATATTTAACAACTTTTTCCATGGTCCTACTGGCCAGACTGCCACAGCTTGACAGAGGTGCAGGCCTGGCAGACTCTGCTGTTGATGTACAGAAGCATCTGCAAGCTGTTGCTTCAGTGGTCATTACATTCCAAGGATATAAAGCATGTGTGGAAAGGAAAGCAGAGAGGATTTTGTACTTATTTATATGTGTATTTATATTAAAATATATATGCACAATGTATTTTATGGGTATTCTACACGTATGCTTCCGTGTCTAAACATATATTAAACACAAAGTATAATTTTTTGCATGTATCATACTTCTAACCCTGGAGAAAAAGCTTGTCCCAGCAGAGCTGGCCCTGCCAGAGTCTCTCCTCCTCCTAGCAGGGCTGTAAGGTCTCTGTAAGAGCAGCAAGACCAAATGCTGGCAGTTGCCTTCCTGCAGGACTGCACATTAAGCACTGCCTGCCAGCAGAGGCTGCTGGGGAAGTTACACCTGGCTGGGACACATTTTGCTTTGTCTGCACAGAATAAGTGTTCAATAACATACACAAATACAGCCCATTGAGGTTTCTTCCTGCTGAGTATTAGTCTGGCAGCCCCTGTCAAGCCCCTGTGAGAAATGGTCCCTGATTGTTCCAATAATGGAGATGCCACTTTAAATGTCCCACATTCTTCCATACAGCAGGTTTGGGAGAGAGTTGCTATTAAATGAGAAGAAAAGGGGTTTGGATTGGTTAAAATACAATATGCTGGGAAGCCAAGCAGCTACAGTTGCAACACTAATCCTTACTCCCAGCAGACCCGTGGAAAACCCAGTGTGATTTGCTTTAGATGCCTTTAACAAAAAGCCGGATGTTTGATTTTTTAGCTGTGTAGCAGAAAATTTCAATTCCCTCTTTAAACAGCACGATCCACTCACAGCTATTATGGCAGCTTCGATTTTTGTTTTCTTTCAAGCTGGACAGCAATGTTTGAAACTTTCTCTGTTTTCTGTATCAAAATTAACAGGGCAGTGAAGTCTGGTTTTTAGCTTTGGCCGGAGTGTTGCGCTGATAAATCACACACAAGTCCTTCTGGCAGGGTTTTAACACCACACCTGAACGAGCCAAGTATCTGCAGGGTTTTTTTTTCACTTGACATTTTTCCATTGTCCTGCAGGCCAGGGATGAGGGGCTGATGTCAGTCGTGCTCCCAAGGTGCAGACGCAGCGGGGCTGCCCTGCCTGCTGCTGTCGAAGGTGTGCAACCCAATACTGCGCTCAGAGCACATCTGGGATCGTTTCATTCCCATTGTTCTGAGGGGGAACTTTGCACATGAAAAGCCACAGCCTGGCAGCAGCAGCCGGTGCACAACAGTGATTTCAGTGATTTCAGCTTAATAAATGCGTGAGTGGCAACTCTGATGCTCCAATTTTTGTTGTACTGATCGTAATTGCAGCTTAGTGCCCAGCTACATCCCGTGTGTGTGAGTCAATTTGTGATTTTGGTTTTTTCCTGCAGTTGATAAATCAATTTTGTTTTCAGGAGACAATTTGATCCGTAGGGTCGCTTTTAAAAGGCTGAGTGTACATTTTACCCAAGACTTTTTGGGTTGGACTGATTTCAGGGATTGTGACTCTTTTGCTACATGACACTTTTTGTGATTTCATCTCCTGGAGGAACTTTCCTTCACCCTCCAGTAGAGAATAGTTTAGCATGAGGCTTGTATGCATGGACAACAAAGCTGCCTGCATGAAACAGCTGTGCCATCCCCAAATTCTGGTGTGACCTGCAGCCTTGCTTTAGAGCTAATTACAGTAGCCTTCTCCTAATTTAGATGCATGCACAATTCCAAACTGGATACCACGTGGTTTCCCTAATAACACTTTAAGGAAATGAATGAGCATCTATCAAGGATAAGCTTAGGAAGAGCCAGCTGGCATCAAAAAATCCTTAAAACTTGTGTCCTAGGACAAAACTGTTAACACACCAAAACCAGCTCACCTTGTGTGAATTGAGTGGAATTCATTTCAAAGCGAATTAAAAATGACTGAGTAATGGAACTAGAATGAAAGGTACAGAGCAAATTAAAGCAGAGACCATTTTTGAATTGTTCCTTAATAGTCTTTTATCAGTTACAGTGAAATGGTTGTTTCATTTTCATAAGTGAAAGATTTCCAAGCATTACACATTTTTCATTAGAAACTCCATTATGGACCTTTTACGGTTCAGGTGATAAGAGTACCCTCAAATCTCTCCTGGGTGCACAGGCCCTCATGGCTCTGGTCTGGAATAGCAGGGAATATTGTTGGAGGAACTGAAGTTCACTGGAGAGCAGCCATTGGTTACAGTCAGGGGACAGAACAATACATTTTTCTAATATAGAGACAATAACCCAAGATATGCTTGGTGTTACCTTGAGGAAAAATAAGTCACCTTGATTGCATTTTCTAGGCTTGTATCTTCAAAAAATTATCTTTCGTCCTCAGCCAAAGCCTTAGAGTCTGAATGGATTTTTCCCCTTACTCTGTAATTCAAATCACCCTTAAAATATTGGCTAGATGGTATTTACTTTCCAAATTTTCATACCTACATGGTTTGAAATTGTGCATAGGTCCCTTGGGGATATTTATTGTGGCAGGGATTGTGCAGGATGAGGAAGCAGTGCAGAAAGGCAGGGACAGCACCTGAGAATCCTGGATGGTTCCTGTGATGATAAAAGCTGTGGAGGGAGGCTCCTGGGAGCTCTTCACCAGCACTTCAGAGCTTGAGCAGAAGGCAATAGATCAACTCAAAAGCTTCTATGAGTTTTGAATCTGTTCAAATCTGTTAGCTCTGGTCTGAAACCTGTGTGGGAATCAGATCTGAAGAGACCCTAAACCCATCCATGCTTCTTGGCTGCCTGGTTGAAGCCTCTCACTGGGTTAGTGCGTTTAAGGAGCCTTCAGACTGCCAAGAGCTGGAGAAGCAAACCTTTACTCCTGGCCAGGTTTTTGACACCCTCAGTGTCTGAAGCTGAGTGACACTTTCCCTGAAGTGGCCTCCTCCAGGGAGCAGCCAGGGCTGCCCAGGGCTGAGGTGGAGCTGTCAGAGGCACAGGAGTTAGAGGTTTTGCAGAAGAACACATTTATGACTTTTCAACATTATCCCTTTTTCATCTGCTACCAAAATCTACCCTCTAATCTAACCTGTAGATGTAATTATCAGTCCTAGAGATGAAGATCTGGAGGAATAAAGGAGAGAGGGGTTTCAGGTACCTTGCCATCCATAGCTGATGAAAGAGATTTCTTCCTCCCACCCCAAAGCCAGAGGAACCCATGAGGTTTTGGGTTAATGCAGGAGTGGCACATTTCAGAGGCACAGACAGGGCATCACACCTCTGCTCAAACCTCCACCGTGGGCTTTCCATCACCTGAAACCTGTGTTAGACTGAGGGGAATCTGAGCACAGGCTGAAGAGTGAAAATGTGGATAAAATTCACAGGGTTTCTTACAGCAAACCACACACTTAGATGGCTGTTATTCCATCTCCTCCGCTGACGTTTATCGAGGTTTCCAAGACACACAAATAGGCATAGCCAGGTGTGAAGAGCAGCCATTTCCTGAGGTGGAGGCTCAAGAAGGGTGAAGTGGCTTGCACACATTGTCTGAGCAAGTCCCCTGCAGAACAGAGCTGAGTGCCCTGATGCTCTGAGCAGGAGCAGATCACTGCCTCACATCACCCAAATCTGCTTCTCCCAGCACCCCCAGCTCACCCTCACCGTACCATGTGAAATGCTATTAAACAGCTTAAAAATCCTCAGGCTGTGGTGAGCGAGGCCCTTCAGAAAAGCCAGGGAGGAATGAAGGGAGAGAAGAGATCCCTGAAGGAGGGTGAGAGCTGCAGCAGGAGCCGGGAGGGGAGAAGGAGACAGCCCAGACAGCAGGAACCACTGGCTGATGCTGCTGGAGTGTCATCTTCATTACCCCTGGCAAAAGAACAGTGATTAACATCGATGACTGTGGACAACCTTTATGTAATTACTCATTAACATTTCTAAAATTGCACCTAGCTGCTACAGCAATACATGCTTTATAGATCTATCATTTTGAAGTCCAGAAAGAATCATTAGATGGTCTAGGCAGGCCCCAGCACTCTGCCAGCCACTATTACACTGCAGAAATCAGCCCTGGAGGCAGCTCAGCAGCTTCTGCTTGGCTTCCACGTCCTTTCCAGAAAGGCCATCCAGGGATACCAAGCAATGGATAATCTGCCCCATCCCTTGAGGTGTTCTAAACTGAGATCACTCCCCTGCCCCAGCCTTACATCAAAACCCACACTGGCTGCTCTTTTTTTTATTATTATTTATGGAAATGGTACCCACAGCCAAGCAGGGCTGGATGGGGACAGGAATTCTCTGTCCCCATCTCCTCTGTGCGGGAAGAGAGGAGGGAGCTGAATCAGGAACTTCTGCATTGTGCATCCATACTGCCTCTTCAGACAGGAGTCCCACCTGCCAAAGGGTGCCATTGGCCAAGAACATCAAGAGAAATCCAATGAATAATAATTTAAAATAGTGGATTAATTAGAGGAAATTGTGATCTGCTTGCAAATATGGTTAATAAAATGGGGCTAAGCCTTGCAGCTACAAAATCCATTGCAAGCCACTGCCTCTGCTGAGTTGTACTAGAGGAAAACATCGTTGTTCTTTACTCATTTTAGAGACCAGTCCCAGTGAGACTAATTCAGCAAAATGCTGGGTTTTTTTCAAAAGGAAGAGGAAAACCAAATTTTATAGTAGTTTGTGATGAGAGAAAAACCACTCTGATTTCCTGCATGTTGCAGGTGATCCCATTTCCATGCAGACATTTCCATTTCCATCTAGGACTTAGTTAAATTCTTCTGCCCTCAGAGAAGGGAGAAGACAGTAAATCCCTCCTGGATCTACTGCCCTGTAGAGAACTGTTTGGAAGAGACATTACACAACCCTCAAGGCAAGAAAAATGGAGCAAAAAGTCCCAGAAAAGACAAAACCACCTCTTCTTAACGCGGAACAACCTCATTCCACTGTTGCTGTGATCCTGGTCGCATGAGTATTGGTGAAAAATAAAAAGTATGTGTCACAGTTGCTGAGAAATTCTCAGAGAAATGTGCAGTTGGTATTAAACTCTGGCCAAACCAGACCTGACCATTTTTGGGGGTCAGAAAGATTAATTTGGTCACTACACAACACCCAAGGGAGACTAAGGAGCTTGGGAGCTTCATCCCTTCCACTGTTTGTGCTGTTCCTGGGATTCAAGCAGCCGACCAAGGAGCTCCCTGCACCACAGGAACGATGAATTAACAAATTCTGTTCCTGCTTCCGCAGCTGAAGCACCGGGTGGTTATCTCCGCACCCACAGCGCTCAAGGGGAAATTTGGGAAAGGAAGAAGGGCATCTGCCGTAAGATTCACTGTCCTGGGGCATCTCTGGTGTCACCTGGCAAGCCTTGGTGTCGCTCCCCGGAGGAGGAACCGGAGCTGGGACAGGAACCAGGCTGGAAGGATCCACGGGAGCCGCAGGCACCCAGCGCCAGCCCTCCCAGCGGCACGGAGGGAGGGAGAGTGAGAGGAGGAGACAGAACCGCTAGAGAGCCAGAGAAATCACGGACAAATGGAACATTCATGTCTTAGTTTCGGATGGACGTAACAGTTCGGACTCCCGAGATAATCCATAGTCTTTCTGCTAGAGGAGTATTTCATTCGCAGCGGTTTCACGGAGAGTTTGAGGGAGATTATATATTTATGGTTTCCCATTTGAAAGACTTTTAGCAGGTTTACCTCGAACATATGGATCCTGTTTTGGTTCTTTTGTTTTAGCACTTAATGCTTGTGAAATTGCCAGTTAATGACATCCATGCCTAAACCACGTTGCTTTTAAAAGTAAAATGTCTACCAAAGGTCCGTGTTCATACTTACCACTTCTCAAGTACAGCAATGAAAATTTTAAGAGGTTTGTTACCTACTGCGTCTGGGGAGGGAACCGGCCGAATAATGAAATCACAAACAGCAGGTTAGATTAAAGCCCTGCCCGCGCTGGCTCTTGAGGCAACGCAACCCCACCGACACCAGCGGGGCACCCCGGCCCGGCTGCGGGAAGGTCGGTGCGGGGAGGCAGGCGGGGAGCCGGCGGCTCCTGGGGCAGGGTGAGCGTGCGGGGATGGGGCCGGGGGATGCGGGGACACCCCGGGGCTCTTCGGGGGGACTCTGCTGCGGGCTCAGCCAGGGAGCGAGCGCGCTCCGCCCCAGCTGCCGCTGCCTGGGCTGACTTGTGCCTGATAACGGGGCCCCTTCGGTGCGGGGCCCCCCCGGCTGAGCCTTCCCCGCCCGCGGCGCTCCGGGAGCGGGCGCGGAGCTCGGAGCCTCCCCGGGAGCTCGGAGCCTCCCCGGGAGCGCGGAGCTCGGAGCCTCCCCGGGAGCTCGGAGCTCGGAGCCTCCCCCGGAGCGCGGAGCTCGGAGCCTCCCCCGGAGCGCGGAGCTCGGAGCCTCCCCCGGAGCGCGGAGCTCGCAGCCTCCCCGGGAGCGCGGAGCTCGGAGCCTCCCCGGGCCGGGCGCTCCGTGCCCGGAGCTCGGAGCGTGTCGCGCTCGGTACCGGCCCCGCTAATCGCGCCGAGCCTTTGATTGCCCTGCACGTGGGGACGGACGAGGCTCCGCACTTCAAAAGAGCGTGGGAAATCCTGATTAAAAGGCTTTTCTCCCCCGTTGGGACCGACACCTTCTTTGAAGCCCGTCCAAGCGACAATGCAAACGCACCCAGAGCCAAAGGAGCGTATCTATATTTTAAGTGACTTTAATTTCTCTTTCCCCCTCTTTCTCTCTCTCCCCCTCCTTTCCTTTCAGTTTTGGAAACACCTGGTAAGTTGTAAAATGATTTACGAAGTGAAAGTGTTAAATGAGGCCACCAGCTGTAAGACTGACAGAGCTTTATGAGTTTTATTAGGTGCCCTATTATGGAAAATAAACTTTAATCCGTCCATAAAAACAGAATCTGAAAAACATATTTGCCCTTTTAGTCTGGAACACTGAAGGTATTCTTGTGAGACGCTGGGCTTTAAAGAGATTAATTTTATTGAGACAGACACAATACACCGGTAGGACTTTGATACCGGCTCCGTGAATAGCTGCCTGTACCCGCAAGGCTGGTTTCCGTGGGGCTGAGGCGAGTTTGGACACACACCTCTTGAGCATACAGGATATTTCTGGCCCGGTGGGGCACGTCTGCCAGCTTAATTAGTGGGTGTTTAATTGGAAATTAATGACTGAGGGAGGATCTTTATTGTTTGGTGGGGGTGTGATCTCAGGTAGCATTATTATTATTATCATTATCATTATTGTTAATATTATTATTATTAGTGTTGTTATAAAAATATGCATTGTATTTAATTTATCGATTTTTTTTTAAGATAATAAGGTGTCGTCCAGACTGATACGGTTCAGACATTTTAAGGTACGAGCAAGAGGTAAATCCTGCTGATGTGTGGCGGGGATTAGGGCGGAGGAGCCGCCGCGGCCCTACGCGGGTTTTGCGCGCTCCTACGCGGCCGCTCACCCACGAGGATGCAGCCCCAGCCAGTGGCGTGAAAAACCACACAGAATCTAACACCTTTATTTTTCCATCGCCTTGAAGTCTCCACAGCCTGTGACGAAAAGAAAATCGTTTAGAAATTTAAATCAGAGCCTCCGACGTGATCGTTTCAAGGGGTTAGGTATCGATCAAGCTCAAATCAAGAATATCCCGATCAAGTATTTTACATAAGGGATCTGTTCAGATTTTTGATACACCGTGATTTTTGGCGTGGTGCCCCGGGGCACGGGGTGTGCGGGGCCGGTGAGCTGGCTATGCCTGGAGGCCACCTCCAGCCGAGCCACCTGCAGCTCTCCGTGAAGGATAACACTTTTCCTTCCTGAATCTCTTCCCAGAATCTCATGCACTCGCCAGCCTGTGTTTCACTGGGCGGATTTTTACAGAAGCCGTTAGGAGGGGCCACACTGTGGCCTCGCAGGACAGGTTAACGCGATTTTGTAGAAAATATCTTTATTAAAATTATTATTGGTTTATTTTTAAAGTGCACGGGAGTGGGAAAGCTCCGTTTCAGAGCTCCTCATTCTCATCCTCCGGGCTAGCAGAGGGAGCGGTGGGATGCGGGATCCCCCTGCGCGGGAGCGGAGCCGAGCGTCCCTGTAATTCAGTCACGGGGATGAATTGCCAGACGTGGCCCTGAGCTGGTGGGGATGAGCCAGTGATTATATTTAAATTCGCTATAATTGATTTGGGGAAGAGCCGCGGTGACAGGGATTAATTGATCTGCGAATTTATTGCGAGATAAATGGCGCGGTTATCGAGAACCCCGCGCTGCAGCGCCGGCGGGGCGCGGAGCCGGGGTCCCGTCCGCGGTACCGGGGAGGGCACGGGAGCGCCTCGCTCCTTTGGGAGCCGAGCTTCCCTTGGAAAGCAGCGCCGCTCCCTCCTTTCCTAGGCCCCATTCCCTCGGGAGGCGATGCCTCCGCCATCGCCCGAGCTCCCAAAAGCACCGCTGGGCCAGGAGCGCCGCCGCTGCTCACCCCTGGGCTGAGGCGCTCTTCTCGGGAATATCCTCTAAATATCAGACATTACACGGCTGCCGTGGCACCGGGCTAAATTCGGATTATGAAGCGGTTCCCGGCTCCCTCCCGAGCGTTTCGGCACCTCCCAAAGGACCAGGATGCCCCGGCCCGGGAGCATCCTCCCCTCACACAGCGCTCGGACACCTCCAGTAAAAAACGCCCTTTATTTTCCCCCATCGCACGGGTGGGAGGACCTGGGGAATAATTTAGCATGCATAAGTAGAGGCAATTTTTTTTTTATAAATATGATATACAAAAATAAAGACAGTATTGAGATTTCCAGCAGTTTTAACGTTCATGACATAAACGGATTTCCCGATATATAGTAAGAACAAAACATTTCCAATACTCAGCGAAAGGAACGCGCTTCCAGGGGGAAGGGATGGGGGATGAGGGAGCTCAAGTTTTGTCTGGTTTTCAGTCAATAGTAACACTGTATTAACGATAAATCCTCTTCCCCGCCCGGCATGCGGAGGATCCTCTTCTCCATCCCTCTCCAAGCAGGGAGAAATCAGAACAAGGGGGGAGCGGGACCGGAGCCAGCCGGGAGCGGCGGTTCGGCTGGAGGAGCCGGACCCGCGGGGGCTCACTGGGGCTGCGCCGGGGCTCCGTGCCGGCCCCGGGGCTGCGTGTCCTCCTCGTCCGCCTCGGAACAGTCGGAGGAGTGGTACGGGCAGCATCTCCCGGCCGCCGCCTCCTCTTCCTCCTCCTCGTCTTCCTCGTCCTCAGGTTCGCTGTCGGGCAGCTCCCGCATCCTCCTGCCGGCGCTCTTCTCGGGGGCGGGCAGCAGCAGGTCCTCATCCCCCTTGTCCTCGCCGCCGCCCCCCTTGGGCTTCTCGGCCTCCTGTGCCGCCTGCTCCTTCGCCTTCTTGCTGCGCTTCCACTTCATGCGCCGGTTCTGGAACCAGATCTTCACCTGCGGGAGACGGGACACAAGCACGTCCCTCATGCACCGCCCCGCCCGGGCAGCGCTCCCGGGGCCGGGGACACTCACCTGCGTCTCGGTCAGCATCAGCGACGTGGCCACCTCGAAGCGCTTGGGCCGGGAGAGGTACTTGTTGAGCTTGAACTGGTGCTCCAGCTCCAGCAGCTGCTGGCTGGTGAAGGCCGTGCGGGGCCGGCGGCACTTTCCCAGGAGGTTGGACTGCGCCTGGGCTGGGAAAGGAGAAGGGGGAGCGCGGAGGTGAGCGCGGAGCCGCCCGGCTCGGCCGCGCATCCCCCGGGAGGGCGCTGGAGGCAGGAAAGGCTGGAGCGAGGCTGGAGCATCACCCAGCGGGGATCGCCTCCAGCCTCCCCGACTCCGGGGTTCCTCGGCTTCCGCCGTGTCAGGGGATCGCCCACAGGGACCAAAAAAAAAAAAAAAAAAAAAAAAAAAAAAAAAAAAAAGGAATTAAATTAACTCTTTTAAATAAAGGAAAATATGTCTCTTGATTTCCCAAGAGCCTAACAAACGCGAGACAATAAACCGAAGGCAGGGATCGCGGCGAAGGGGCACGGGGCTCTCCGGGGAGCGGCAATTCGCTCCATTTAATGTTTTAGTTAAACCTGCCGCACTCCCTGCCCGCCCATATCCGTTTAATTAGCGGGATTGCAGGCCGGGACCGGGACCGGGGCCCGCTCCGCGCCCTGCACCGGCTGCCCCTCGGAGCATAAATCATCAGCGAGGACTAGAAAATTGTATTGGAAACGGGGGCGGGGGGGGAAGAGGAAAAAAAAAAAAGGCGTGTTTTCCGCATTAAAAAATTAACTAAAACTAAGGATTTTTTTTTAGGGGGGGGGAACACTAAACAATAAAAAAATTAGCCACGAGAAAGCGGGAACTGAGCCTCTTCGAAGGCCCCGACACCATGCCTAGCATGGGACCCGGCAGCGCTACTGCCCATTTCTCAAATTATTTAGACACTTTGGCTTATTAGGTTTAGAAAAATAAAAGAAATCTGGGAAAGAGCAGCTTCTGCTCCCCGGCCACGGCTGGAGACAGCTCGCTAAAGCGGCAGAAAGAATAGGACAGTGTCCGCTCCCGGCCGCAGCGCCCGGGAGGTTTTCTCACCGCGGTGCGATTTTCCGAGACTCGTTTTGCTTGGTTATTTATCCCCTCTGCCCCTTGTTTGAGAGGCAGGACTCTAACAGCTTTCCTAATTATTTTTTCTTCTTGAATGTTCCAGTCTAAACAATCCCAATCCGAGAGAAAACAATGGACTTTTTTGTCTGCGAATGTGTGTGCCGAGTAGGAGAAGGGGGGGGAAAAAAAATCGCAATTCTTTTCCTGGCATGATTTTCGTAAAACTACACCTCCGGTATTGTTAAACCGGCCATTCCCACCGAGAGCTCACACCTCCGAAAATGATCTTGGCTTAAACCAGATGCAAGTTCCCATCGCGGCGAGGCCTAGAGCTCGGCACGGCGCTTTGCTGGGGCTCCGGGGCTCCATCCAGCGCTCCCAGCCCTTCCTGGGCCCAGACCTAAACCCTTCCGACTGCACATCTTTCCTATTCGTTATCTGCAGGGAACGCAGAACCCCAAGTTTTTGGCCGATCCCAGATCCTCCCAACATCCCTGTGCCTGAGAGGCCTGACATCACTATTACACGTCCATTTCCGATAAAGGAGAAATAAAATTGAGAACGGTGAGTGAGCGATGCGACCTGCCACCTCGCTTTTGGGGGGTTACACTGAGACTGGGGTTTTAGGGACACCATAAGGACTCCTGCCCCTGCCCTGGCTCCTGACCAACTCCCACCTCCCCTCCCCGGCGGCTTCCACCCTCCGGGAACGGCGCGAAAGGGCATTTGCAAAGGTAGGGAGCAATTTGCCACCTTCCCGTTCAACCTGCCCAGGCTGTCCGGGGCTCCTCAAGGGCGGGGAATGGCGATGTGACCGCACACCCCCGTTTCCCATCACGGAGCGCTATTTCTTTCTTCTAACATAAATTTTGCCAAAAAATAAAAGCGTCTCTTCCAGTTTAAATCTGTTTAGGAAGCTTATTTAGGAAGGGGCAGGAGGGGCTTCTACCCCCTCGGAAGGAGGCAGCTGCCGGCAGGGCCGTGCAGCGGGACAGGGGATGATGGATGGGCCGGAGGGAGGCAGATACTCACAGTTGAAGTCGGGCATCTTGGGCAGGATCATGCCCGCGGTGGAGGCCCGCAGCCACTGGTCCAGCTGGAAGGTGCCGGCGCTGAGCTTGATGGGGTCGGCGGCGGGGTGCGAGGGGTGCGCTCCCTGCACCTGCGAGTAGGGGTACGAGAGCGCCGGGTGCTGCCCGCCCAGCGCCGAGTACCCGTACACCGGGTGCCCGTAGAGGGCCGCCTGCGCCGGCATGCCCGGCCCGCCGGGCGCCGCGGGGTGCAGTCCCAGGGCCATGCCGGCCGCCGAGGCGTGGTGGTGCGGGTGCGAGCCCGAGCCGGGCAGGAAGCCGGGCTTGGGCACCAGGGCGCAGTGCGCGGCCAGGAGGCGAGGCGGAGAGGGGCTGTCGGTGCGCAGGCAGTCGGCGGGGCCGCCGGAGGGGTGCTCGGAGGAGGATGAAGAGGACGAGGAAGAGGAGGACGAGGACGGAGGGCTGCCGCTCCCGCTGCTGCTACTGCCGCTGCCGCCCAGCGAGGTGACCAGGGCCAGCGGCGCGCTCTGCCCCGCCGCCGCCTTGGGGGGGGTCGACAGCCAGCAGCGCGTCGATGCGGAAATTTTTGGATTTTTCCATGGGAGCGCCGGCGGGAGGCGGCTGGGAGCGTGCGGCTGCCCCGGGCCGGCCGCGTCTCCCGGCGGCGGCGGGCGGCAGTGCGGCCGCGCTCCGCGGCGCGCCCCTTCAAGGGCCGCAGGCGGCTCCCATTGGCCCCGCGCCGCTGCGGCCTCGCTCGCCATTGGCTGCGCCGCCCACCCGTCACCGCCGAGCGCCCGCCCCCTCCGCGCGCCCCGCGCTGCGGGCGGCGGCACCGGGGAACAGCCCGGGACACCCATGGGGGATAACCCGGGACAGCCATGGGGGACAGCCCGGGACAGCCGAGGGGATAACCCGGGACAACCGAGGGGATAACCCGGGATAGCCGAGGGGATAACCCGGGACAGCCATGGGGAACAGCCCGGGATAGCCATGGGGACAGCCCGGGACAACCGAGGGGATAACCCGGGACAGCCGAGGGGACAACCCGGGATAGCCATGGGGACAACCCGGGACAGCCGAGGGGATAACCCGGGACAGCCGAGGGGATAACCCGGGACAACCATGGGGACAACCCGGGACAACCATGGGGACAACCCGGGATAGCCATGCGGAAAACCCGGGACAGCCGAGGGGATAACCCGGGATAGCCATGGGGAACAGCCCGGGACAACCGAGGGGATAACCCGGGATAGCCATGGGGACAGCCCGGGACAGCCGAGGGGATAACCCGGGATAGCCATGGAGAACAGCCCGGGACAGCCGAGGGGATAACCCGGGATAGCCATAGGGACAACCCGGGACAACCATGGGGACAACCCGGGATAGCCATGGGGACAACCCGGGACAACCGAGGGGATAACCCGGGATACCCGTGGGGGATAACCCGGGACACCCATGGGGGACAGCCCGGGACACCCATGGGGGACAGCCTGGGACAACCGAGGGGATAACCTCGGTTGTCCCGGGATAGCCATAGGGACAACCTGGGATACCCATGGGGGATAACCCAGGATAGCCATGGGGGACAGCCCGGGACACCCGAGGGGACAGGCTGGGACACCCGTGGGGGACAACCCGGGACAGCCGAGAGGATAATCTGCGATATCCGAGGGTGACAGCCCGGGATACCCGAGGGGATAACCCGGGATACCCATTGGGAAACAGCCCGGGACGCCTGAGGGGCACAGCCCGGGACACCCGAGGGACACAGCCCGGGACACCTGTGGGGAGCCAGCTGCTCCCCGCAGAGAGAACCCTCCCGGCCACGGCAGTGTGCGGCTCTCCGCTGGCTCCGCCGTGTGTCCGATGAGAGTTTTCCACCGTTCCCGCACCCGGTAAATATTTGCCGTAAACGCGCCGCCGGCCGCTTTTTAACGAGTCGGAAAGAATAAACACCTGCGGGTCAGGGAGTCACCCTGCCACCAAATCCCGGGTCTGTCAACAGCCTTATTACACCTGCTTATCTAAGGCAAACAGCCTCGGACAGAAAAGGGAAAGAGCGGGGCGAGGGGTCTCTCCTCAGCAGCTCCCGCTTCCCCGGGGGGGCCCGGCCGTGTGAGCGAAAGGTCAGGCCACGGCACGAAGCGCTGCCAAGACAAACACGTTCTCCTTTCAAAAGTTCTCCCCCGTGGAGAAGGGTCTGGGCCGCCGTAAATGCCCAAATCGCGGCTCCACCGCCGTGAGCCCCCGGGAGGGGGCCGCCCCGCACCCGGGGACAGCGGGGCTGTGCCCCAGGGGGGCCGCGGCCACCACAACAAAGATGCGCTGTCCCTCCGGCCCCTGCCCCTGAGGTGGGGAAAGTAAAAGCAACGAAAAGAGGAGAGGAAAAGGGGAAAAGAAAGGAGAAAGGGAAAAAATGGAGAAGAGAAACGGAGTCCAACACAACCAACAAAATATCTGACAACTCTGCCCTGTCTCTTTGACATTGCTCCGTGGGAGGGAGGCCGGAGCACATCTGAGGAGTGTGCACGCCTACGGAGAACGAACCCTTTGCTCAGTGCCCACGTATTCCCCTTTTCCCCTGCACTTTTCCCCCCACCTTGACCTCAGCTAGAGCCTCCTGACACACTCGCGCGACACACAGACAGACACAAGCAGGACAGACATGCGGACACAACTGCAGCAGGCACACGGACACACCTGTGCACGGGCCTGGCAGGATGCACAGCAGAGCCACACGCACACACAGCCCCGCACACGGGCCCCGGGGATGCTCCCGCCGAGCCGCTGCCGCCCGGGAGAGCCCGGCACGCCCCGGGCACAGCCCGCACACGCCGCGGGGCTGGCGCCGAGCCTCGCACCGCGCAAGACCCCAGTGCCCCCCGCTCGCTGGGATGGAGAGGGGGACACCGAGTCGCAGGATGGTTTTAAGGAGCCGCTTCGGTTTTGTCCGGGCGCTGAGGAGGCCCAGAGGAACGGACCTGGGATCGCGGCCGGCCCCCCTGGCGTCCCCAGCGGCCCCGCGTTTCCATTGACGGTCACTCTGGCCCCACGCACGGGCAGCCCCAGAGCAGCGAGCGGCCGGACCTCGTCCCTGCGACAGATTCCGGAGGAGGAGGAGGGCGCTGGACCCGCACCCGCCTCCTTCCCTGCGTCCCGGCCCCGGCAGGGGTGAGGGCCACCCGCCTCCAATGTCCCCGCTGGACACGGGGACGCGGCTGCCACCGGCGGGCGCCCCGGGCAGAGCGGGTGCCGGTTCCCGATGCCCGGGCCGGCGGTGCCGGGCCCGCGGAGGCTGCGGATTGTCCCGCACGCAGGGACACTGCTCTGGCTACAGCGTGCGGCCCCTTCTCGGGGCCGTTTTGGGGACGAGGGGCCGAGCTGCAGGGGCAGCCACCCGGGGTCAGCAGGGCTGCGCTCGGGGGTCCCGCGGCCGGAGGGATGCGCGGCTGGCGGCGCTGGAGGGTGGGCGGCGCCGTGAGCGCTTCTCCCGGCGGCGATGGGGCAGAAGGCAAGGCCGGCTGGTGGGGAACGAGCATCGGGGTCGCATGGTCCCCCGACCCCGGTACATCACTGCCCCGGGGCGGGCTCGGGCCGGCCGCCCCGTCGGGACACCCCGCTCCTTCGGCCCGGGTGTTTCATCTTTTGGCTGATGGATATTTAGTGTTTGGAGAGGAATTTCGATTTCCAGATTTTTTTTTTTCAAGAGTACAATTTTTAAAAACTCCTTTCCTTTCCTTTCCTTTCCTTTCCTTTCCTTTCCTTTCCTTTCCTTTCCTTTCCTTTCCTTTCCTTTCCTTTCCTTTCTCCTTTCCTTTCCTTTCCTTTCCTTTCCTTTCCTTTCCTTTCCTTTCCTTTCCTTTCCTTTCCTTTCCTTTCCTTTTTAATTGCAATTTTTAAAGCCTTTTTTTTTTTTCCTTCCCCCGCACCGTTCCGTTCCGTGTGTTTGTCCCCACAGGTGCCGCAGGGCATCCGGGCCTGCTGAACTCGCCGCGGCTCCCGCACCTGTGTTGATCCAGTGTATTGCCCGGGAGCCAACAATGCGCGGTTATCTCGGAGATAGCGCAAGGAGCGCGCTCCCCGACACCTCCGGGTGGTCCCTTTCAGCAGAGCCCCCGCTGCCCGGCCGTGGGCAAACAGATCCCTATCTCGCCTTTTGAAAAGCCGGGGCGGTGCACGCAGGGGGCGGCGTGGGGCTCTGGGGTAAATCCCGGTGGGAAGAGCGGAGCCCCGCCGTGGGGGTGTCTCTCATTTCTCCGAATTAACTCCCCCGATTTCCCCAAAGCCGCTACAAACGCAGGCGCGGGCCAGCGTTATTGCCAAAAACACATATTACACTGCGACATTCTGTAAATGAGATAATGATACATAAACCTCCCTGATAAATGTGACATCCTCGGGATGTCTCCTCTAAATTAGCTGCTTGCATTGACTGCTAATAATGGTGAGTTTATGAAAGCAATTTCAGTGCAAAAAGCACAGGGTCTTCTCGGTCTAATCAGCTGCCTCTCCTAATGGATGAGGGGGTCAGGCGGAGAATTATTGACACTCTGCTGCCCTTAACCTGTTTCCCAATAAAGCTGATTAGTTTTTGTCAATTCATCAGCTAACCACTCTCGCCGGGACTGCATCAAAGCCTTATTTGCTCAGGGGAAATCAACAAGTCACAGATCAGATCCATTACGGAGCGGCCCCGGCGCGGGAGCCGCCGGCAGCCCCGGGGCTGCCCCGGGCCCTTCTGGGGGAAACGGGGCTGGGACCAGCATCCTCAGGCACCTGGAAAACGCCTCTGCGTTATCAAACTTGTTCCTGTCATCCGACAGAGAAGTTGGGGTTGCCGGGAGGGCTCCGGGCAGGTTCCAAAGGCGGCTGGGTCTCCACCTGCGCCTCCTGGGGTCTCGGGGAGCGACCGCTCCGCCCGTCCCTCCCGGGAAAGGGCGTTTCATGCACTCCAAAATCTCCGAGCTGCAGAGAGGGGCCGGTCTGCAAATCCTGCCTTCACCTCAGACCCCGCACCTGGACAAAAAGCTGGACATGCCTTAGGAGGCTGGGATACTTTTTCTAGATGTTTTTTGGTTGTTTTCTTTTTTCTTCCCCCCAACAAGCCATTTTCCAAAGTTTTGCCTGGATTGCTTTAGACTTGCTCTTCAGATAATGTGAAACAAAAATTTAAAATTCATTCCTGCTACCGCTGCAATTCCCGCATCAGTCGCCGTTTGTCCGGAATAAGGGACGCTGGACAGTTTTTGTTCATCCGCAGGAAAACAACAAAAAGCCCACCCAGAGTGCACTTCCCCTTTAAGCCCGACCGACAGCCTCTCAGTCCACCCCCCTTCAATTTAATTTCATTAAAACAGAGCATGAATATTTCTATTAAACCTAAAATGAAATATGAAGCCATTTAGACTCTGCCTGCACCAATCACCCAGATTTATGACTTTTATTCATCACATCAAGAGCTGGGAAAAATGAATTTTCTTCACCCAGGAAGGAAATAAAAACCCTGCCTTGGTCATTTCCAGAAAGCTGTTAATTTGCCCGTGTGGTAATTACTTTCACAATTAACTAAAATACAAATCAACCTGACAAATCGGGTTAGTTTATATATTAATTAGCCAGTTTAAATTTATTCATTATAAAAAGACAATTTAAGAGGACCTCGGGTGTCTGTTTTATCGCAATAAATTATTGTTAGGAAATGGGGGCTAATAAAACATCACCGCATTCGAGGGCACCGCGCGGGGCTTCCGCGGGCCGGGGCGCGGCTCTGCGCGGGGGCGGCGATGGGAGCGGGGCCGGGGCCGCTCCCCGCCTCCAGCCGCGCTGATTTAACACTCCGTCGATAGGATCATTCGACGCCTTTTAGCTTGTGATCTTTATAAATGTCCCGCTATTAAATTAGAAAATGATTCTCTCCTCGTTTAATTGTATTCTTTCGTTTCTTATTTCCAATTAATTAGTCCTATCGACGTTGCAATATTTTAAGTGACTGGAGTCCGTTTACAGTTTAAAATATATGGGTCAGCGCGCGCAATTTTAGACCAGGCAGAACTACATAATGTGGGTTTTAACTACTCTTCTCTCATACGTCTTGAACATCTGGCTGAGTGCATCACTGGGAAACACCGCGCGTATTTTGCGCGCCGGGGAGCGGCCGCCCCGCGGCCCCTTCCGCGCTCCGCTCGTGGCCGCGGGGCTCTGAAAATCGCTTGCGCTGCTCCTTCCGCAGCCGCTGCGGGCAAACCGGGCTGAGTGTGGGGAAAGCTGAGGGTTTGCTTTTTTGGCTTTGTTTTGCTTTGTTTTCCAGCGCAGTTCCGGGGGCTGCAGAACGCGTTGGGGCTCCCCCCGTCCCCCCTCCTTTGGCAGCTGAGGGGATGTGCAGGGACACCTCCTTCCCCTGCTGAGGGGATGTGCAGGGACACCTCCTTCCCCTGCTGCTGAGGGGATGTGCAGGGACACCTCCTTCCCCTGCTGCTGAGGGGATGTGCAGGGACACCTCCTTCCCCTGCTCCTGTCCTGGGAGCTAGAGAGGGAATTAAATATATATCAAATATATGTAATGGGGTATTAAATAACCAGCCCTCTCCTGGCTGGGGTGACCTGCAGGGCCCTCCCCAAAGCACTGCCCAGGGGGTGGGTTGGGGATGGGGATGGAGGGGGATGTGTGTCCCTCCTGTGGCAGAAGCAGCTGGGGGGGTGCTGGTGGTGCTCTTTCACCTTCTCTGCTCCCCTCTCCTGTGTAGGAAAAAGCCCTAAGAGCTGCCCTAAATCACAGGCTGGGCAAAATGGGTGATTTTGTTTGATCCCTTCCCAGAGTCATCCTGCCCCTGGTGCAGTCCCCACTCCTTGACCAGCCACAGATTCTCTGCAGTCCCACCTTCTCCATGAGCTGGGCTGGCTCCGTCCCCATGCTGTGACACTTGAGGGTACCCCACGAGCCCATGGGGGCACCAAGGCCAAGGGAGCAGCCCCCCAGGAGCAGGGAGTGGGTGAAGGGAGTGGTCTGCCAGGAACACTGCACGGGCAGGTGAGCATGGCTGGGCTGTGACAACACAGGACTGTGGAGGACACGCTTTGTTTCCTGCTCCCCTGTCCCCCTGGGGCTCCTACTGCTACATCCCTCAGCTGATGCCTCCTCCCTGGTCCATCCCATCCCATCCCATCCCATCCCATCCCATCCCATCCCATCCCATCCCATCCCATCCCATCCCATCCCACCCTCCAGCACCTGAGGGCCACAGTGGGGCTGAGTGTCTCGGACAGCTGCCCACAGTGACTGGGACATCCTGAGTGGTCCTTCACTGATCTGTGCTTAAACACCATCACGGAGAAGTTGCCTCCCACCCACATCTGGGGTGATTCTGGACCTCTCCATGATATCCTGGGCAAAGAAAAGCTGTGCACAGAGTCCCTCCTGCAGCAGGCAGAGCTGTGCTTTGCTGTCAGTGGTGTCACCTCACTCTCCAAACCGGAATGTGACAGGGTCCCTAGATCTTGGAGGCTGCCATATTTAGGTGGTTCCCATTTCCATCTTCAGCCCTGCCTCCACGGGACCCTCTCTCCAACCAGACAAAGCCTTTTGCAATTATTTTAGAGGAATTATTTGGAGAAATAAGAGATCTGTGTGGATGGAGAGTGGGACACCTGCCACCTCTCCAGGGTACACACAAAGCCTCTCTTCACCTTCAGGCTGTTCAGCTCTGGGACCCTTTGGGCATTCAGCATGCGTGTCAGAGGAACAACATAAATGCCAGGAAGGATAAAAGATGAATCATAAGGGTAGATTAATAATGTGGCAAATACTATTGTTTCCTGGCCAGGGCTCCAAAGGTCCCTCCCATCCATGGTGGGCTCAAACAAGCACCTAATGTGGTAAAACCTGAACGTGAGCTGCTCTCACTATTGATGGCACCAAATGCCATTGTAGTCACATCAATCACATTGAGTTCCTCCTGTGATTCAGGAGATTGTAATATGTGATTCCATAAGACTCTCATTGTGATTTAGCATTGATTAATGTCTCTTCATAAAATGATATAAAACTTACTTCTCTTCCATTGGAGAGCCCCAAACCGCATCCCAGCCAATAATTCAAAACCTTGTTAATGTAACTGCTAATTTCAGAGGGTGATGGGGATGGTTATGGAGTACATGGGCTTGTGCTGAGGGGTCTGCAGTAGGGGCAGGAAGAGGTTAGAGGAATTATTTCCAAAGCAGAAAATTGCTGTCCGGTTTAAATTATTTTAGGTGTTACATGGCCATTCTGCTGTACCTTCAGATTCACATCAGAGCTCCTGAGGATTTAATAAGCTCCTTGAAATGCCTGTCTCTAAATGCTCAAAAAACCAAAAATACCCCACAGTATTTTTACCTGTAGCTTCTTGATTTCTGCACAGTGTTTGGCCACCTTCCTCTCCCACTGAACTGGCTGCTCTGAAGATATTCATAGATCCAGTTTGCTTTCACTGTTTTTTTCTGGAGGTAGGAGGCTCTCCTTGGCACAGGGCCTAGTACAAAATAGCTCATGCTTTTTATTTCCTTTTCTCTTCTCTTTTTTAAGATACATACCAGAGATCGCGATGTGCATGCCTAATGGTATGTGAGCCAGGAATCATGCTCTTGCAAAAAAAAAAAAAATCAAATTAGTGGAGTGGGGAGCAGACTGAGTGACTAGCAAAATGTTTAGAGAATTAAAGGAAAAAAAGGTTGAAAGTTGACATCTGGATGAAAAACAATATGTAATAGGAAGTTGAACACTTGATGCTTTAATAGAAATAATTTTAATAGACAATAGAGAGTTCACAGGATTACTTGATGGGAAATATATTGATAATACAATTTTTTCTTTGCAAAATTTATGCAATGATTGCAGTTTTGGTTTAATAATAAATGTAATTTTGAAGAATAATTTGATTCAAACCTCTGCTTTTCTAATGGCATTCAGAATTATTAATATCTGTCTAGCCAGCTAAAGAGGTTTTTAAGAGAGTATGCTGTGTGTTCTGCAATTAGAGTAGCCATCTGCCCTTTATTAAAACTCCATTAACCTTTACATTAAAATACATTTAAAATGCAGACACACTGAGGATATCAGACACAAATAAAATAGATAAATCTAAGTGGTTTCTTTGCTTAAGTGGCTTATTTGTGCAGAACCTGTCAACTTGTTTTGACACCCTAAAATTTTAGGGTAACAGATAACAACCTAGAATAAATTTTCCCATGTTAAGGATAGGAAATAATTAAGGAGGTAATGAAATTAAAAACATCTCTGATGAAATTTTCTAGAACATGATCTTGTTTATAGAAGGCAAGAAAATAGTTTGAAGTTCATACTATTAACTTCAGAATAAAATGTTTAATTATAAGAGCAGAATTAAATTTCTTCTGCAGCTGATTACAGTGGAGCTATTTTTGTAGTAGAATGATGGATGCAAACAAAATGATTGAAAATTTTCTAAAAAAATTCATATTTATTGTCAATATAAAATCCAACAGAGCTCATGTAGATGCTGTTGCACTGTTCATCGAGCCTCATACTGGTGACTCTCTTAGGAGTGGGAACAATGCTGCATTTTCTCTGTCTGAATTATTATTACCGTTAGCAGAGCTGCTGACTTTGTCTGTAAATAAATATGCCTAAAACACCCTTTTAAAGACCTGTTTTCACTTGCTTCCGTTTTCACACATTTGATCAGAGTGGACCGAAATCCCCGAATATCTGAAATATCTGCCTGCATTTTTTTTTTTTAAACAAAAATGCCTCAACCATTTCAAAGACCCATTTTAAGAAATAATCTCGTTTTTCCAGCCGGGTTAAGGTCTCCCGGTGCGGGTGTTTCCCCATGCACTGAGCCCTGACTCACAGCCCCTGGCCCCGGGCACCCCTCCGGTCCCACACACCCAGCCTGGCCAAACCATGGAACTCCCCAAAGCGGCTCCTCCGCCAGCGGCACCTCCTGCTCGGCTGCATCTCCAGGGGCTGCCCTCGCTCCCGCTCCGGCTCTGAGCAGGATTTCCCTCCCTGCCGCTGGATTTTGTGCCTCCCGTGGGACTGAGCGGACAGCGAGGGACAGCGGGGACAGCGGAGCCGGGGCAGGGATGCTCCCGAGCGCTGCGGTACCGCACCGGCGGGGCTGGCAGGGAATCCAGGGCTGGGGGACACCGAGACAGAGCTGGGGGACACCAGAGACAGAGCTGGGGGACACAGAGACAGAGCTGGGGGGACACCGAGACAGAGCTGGGGGACACCGAGACAGAGCTGGGGGACACCAGAGACAGAGCTGGGGGGACACCAGAGACAGAGCTGGGGGACACCAGAGACAGAGCTGGGGGACACCGAGACAGAGCTGGGGGGACACCGAGACAGAGCTGGGGGGACACCAGAGACAGAGCTGGGGGGACACCAGAGACAGAGCTGGGGGACACCGAGACAGAGCTGGGGGACACCGAGACAGAGCTGGGGGACACCAGAGACAGAGCTACTGGGGCTGGGGGAACGGAGGGACAGGGTGGTGGCAGGTGAGGAGGGACAGCAGGAGTGGCGGGGCAGGGAGAGGCAGCGCCTGCAGAGCTCCAGGCAGAGAGGGAGAGGTCAGCGGTGCTCAGTGATGGTCAGTGATGGTTGGCAGTGGTCAGCGGTGGTCACTGGTGGTCACTGATGGTCAGCGGGGCTCAGTGATGGTCAGTGATGGTCAGCGGTGGTCAGTGATGGTCAGTGATGCTCAGTGGTGGTCAGTGATGGTCAGCGATGGTCAGTAGTGGTTAGTGATGGTTGGCAGTGGTCAGTGGTGGTCATTGGTGGTCAGTGATGGTGAGTGATGGTGAGTGATGGTCAGCGGTGGTCATTGGTGGTCAGTGATGGTCCGTGGTGGTCAGCAGTGGTCAGCAGTGGTCAGCGGTGGTCAGTGATGGTCAGTGATGGTTGGCAATGGTCAGTGGTGGTTGGCAGTGGTCAGTGGTAGCTAGTGATGGTCAGCAATGGTCAGCAATGATCAGTGGTGGTCAGCAGTGATCAGTGATGGTCAGTAGTGGTCAGTGATGCCCAGTGGTGGTCAGTGGTGGTCAGTGATGTTTGGCAGTGGTCAGTGGTGGTCAGTAGTGGTCAGTGATGGTCAGTGGTGGTCAGTGATGATCAGCAGTGGTCAGTACTCAGCTCAATCAGCCACCCCTGTACTCAGCAGCTGCTCACAGAGGAGTGAATTCCTGACATCCTGGGATTAAATCACCTCATTTTCACTGCAGAACGACTTTGCAAAAAGATTTGACGTGGCAAACCATTTCAATCCACACTGCAAGAAAATGCTTTTACTTGGCTTGACAGAGTATTCCCAAAGCTCTGTTTTCTCAGAAAGCTGTACAACATTTGCAGGGTTTTTTTTATTCAGAACAAAAACAAATGCCAAAATTATAGAGTTTCCCAAGAACCACAAATGCTGCTTCCTTGAAGGCTCTGGTCTCAGTGATCCCTGGGTATCAGATGGCACAATTTAAGTTCAGATCCCAGTAATGCCCTTCTGATGACAAAACAGTTGAGAAATTAAATAATATATTTCCACGGACTATCATGCTATTTTCTTAGTGGTATTTTCAATAGCAGAACCCACATCTCTGTAGATTGAAGGATCATCTTGGAAAAGAAAAGCTCAGCTTTCAAACACATTTGTAGTTTTCTTAGCTGGGTTTATATATGGTCCTTATATTGACAGTAGTTTTTGATTAATATTGTGTATAACATTCCTTAATGCATCAGTTGAATTAATTATGCAGAAACATTTGGCCACCTGGACGTACTATTGATGAAATGACATTTTATTGACAAAATGACAATTTAATACTGAGCTCTCCTAAAGCTCTCTGCTGAATAGATTGTTTCAGCAAGTAGAAGAGGAGCTGTGGGGAACTTGGAAAATCCTTTTGTTTCCCCCGAAGTTTCTCAGTGGGCTGTGAGTACCTCAGGATTGCTGCTGGGAGTTGGTACTGGGCTGCTTCGTGTCCTCAAGTCTGGGGTGGATGGGGCCCTGGGCAACCTGAACTAGGGGGTGGAATCCCTGCCAATGGCTGAGGGGTTTGAACTGGATGATCTTTAAGGTCCCTTCCAATCCAAATCATTCAATGATTCTGTGACTCCATGACTCTGACAACGGATAATACACAGAGGAGTGATTTCATCCATGTCGGAACCCAGAAAATTCCTCCGGCTGCCCTGGAGGATGTGAGACCCTGTCAGGGGGCTCAGAGACCTTGGGACAGAGCCCAGGACCCCTGTGCCTTTGATTTAGCCCTTGGAAAAAACAATGACCAACCTTTATATGAAGAATTACAAGTCAGGAGACTTTGAGCAGAATGATAGTGAATTTATCGCAGGGTGAAAAATAGATTTTTGAGGTTTTGAGAATGGGGGCTCGGGGTCCCAAGATGGAGGGATTTGGGCATGCCTTGTCCTTTTTCCTCCTTCCTCTTGGCCTCCATCTTCTGCTGTGATGGTGGCACTTGAACATTGGTTTCGAGTAGAAGCTCGCTAACAGAGAAGAACTCTAACATAGGTGATAGGTATTGGGAAGTAATTGTAAATATTGTACATGTAGTTTTTAGTGTAAAAAGATAACGCCATCTCTGAGGTGGGCAGTGTGCCTCTCTCTGACCTGCCAGACAGACCTCAGCTGGACAGGAGAAAGAGTTTTATAGATAAGATACAGTAAACAACCTTGAGAATGAGAACAGAAAAGTCCCGACTCCTTCTTGGACTGCCGGGCTGGGAAAAGAGACTTTCTAACGCATCTCAGGGTCATAGTGAGATTCCAGCAGAGATTCCGAGACATCCACAGCCTCTGCTGGCTGAGCTCAGTGTGGCTTTCAAAAAGGTACCCGTGGGTCATGGCTCCAACATCTCCTTTTGCCAGGGGCCCTGCTCTGGCTTTTTTTAACAGTTCAAATGATATTGGTGAATGAGTGGAACTGAGGCCAGGTGACAAACATGGCTATTAAAAAGAAGAAAGAGCTGTTTCCACCTGCAAAGAGCCCAGGTCTGCTGCCCTATCCACACATGAGAGAGAGGAGTGCTCAAAACTTCCTCTTCTCATCACTCTGTGCACAGTATCATCTTGCTTTGTGGTCTCAAAAAAAGCTTTGTTTAGCTTTTGCCATGTCTGAATCCCACACTATAAAAATCAAGCTGTACTTCAAAATGATAGATTTAAACTGGGATTTTCAAAAGCTTACAAGTGACTTTGGAACAGGAGTCCTATGAAATTGCTGGGGTCTTCCATCATTTGGGCACCTTTAAAAAATCATATTCTTTATCAGGACCTTAGTTTACCTTTTTTAAAAAATTGGAATGTAGAGGTGGTCCTGATGATGGAGAATAATATTGACTTTCTGTAGCTGATAGCAGAGATGTGAGTGGGCTGGGAGTTTTCCAACCAGATGTTTTTCTCTTGGAAAATGCTGATTTATTAAAACTGAAACTTTTCATGGGAACATATCAGCACTGATTAAATTTTGTTGAGAGAGATTTCTAGGGCCTGAGCCAGAATCTCTGACTGTAACAAAAAATGAAATCTTTGAATGGGGAATGGCCAGCAGGTCAGGGCAGCCATCTGGCGCCTGTCTGGGTCAGGTAGAGGAGCTGAAGGGCTGTGAGTCTCTCACACAACTCACAAAGCCCTTCCTTACTCCAAGAATCATCTACTGGTTTTTCATAAAGCAAGCTTAAAACCCTCTCCAGCTTGTTGCTATATGCAACAGGAAGAGTATTTCTTGCCTAGGTTGTTGTAAGAATTAAATGCTTGCAGTGTCTTTGAAAATCTGATCAGATTATTGCTGTTGCATTATTAATACTAATTTAGAGAGGAAAGTGCATTGCAGGGTACAATCATCAGGAGCACTTTGAAGAGGATGGGTGAACATCAAGTCCAAAGACTCAATCCTCTGGAAGCAAATTACTGGTAACTGCATTATGGTGAGTTAATATCAGTAAATGTTATTAGAGTGAGGGTTTCTTCCCATGTCAAAATGATGTTAATACAATATTAGTGATGCAGGTCTTTGGTGTCAACATAAGAATATCAAATGCAAGTGGAGGAAAATTGTATTGGATTGTGGAGATGATGGCAAATCAATGACACAGAAAATCTATGGAGAGCAGTTCACAGTGACACAAAAAAGCAGTGTCTGCATAAATCAGTGCAGGCCAATGGACACTGAAAAGAAATTTCCATGCAAGATTAAGTGGACTCAGTTATCATGTCAGGACTGCATGAAATAAGTGCTGCAAGATGAGGATACTGTGATGCTGGCATTCAGACCAACCAATGCCAACAGAAACTGCTCTCATGAAAAGAAACAAGCAAGGCTCCTCCAGCACAAACTCTGGCAGCAGCAGGAGCAGCTACTGGGCTCCATCAGGCCTGGGAGCTCCTGGGCTGGATCAACCCCTGCAGCATTTGGTGCTGAGCAAACCCAGACCTGCACAACCCCTCCTGTCTCAGAAAGCTGCCACAGAGGGGGACAGCAGATATCTGTAAGGGGGACATGGCAAGAACAGTCCAAAGGACAACATGGGTGCTGTGGTGTTGTGAGGGTCCCCAGGACAAGGTGAGAGATGAGAATCTGACTCCAAGTTCTCAGAAGGCGGATTATTTCATTTTATGATATGATATTACATTACATTAGTTATATTATATTATATTATATTATATTATATTATATTATATTATATTATATTATATTTATTATATTATATACTAAAACTATACTAAAGAATGAGAAAGGAGACATCAGAAGGCTGGAAAGGAATGAATAATAAAAACTCGTGACTGACCAGAGAGTCTGACACAGCTGGACTGAGATTGGTCATGAAGTAAAAATAATTCACATGGAATTAATCAAAGATGCACCTGTTGGTAAGCAACTTTCAAACCACATTCCAAGAAATCAGATAATTATTGTTTACATTTCTTTTCTGAGGCTTCTCACTTCTCAGGAGAAAAGTCCTGGCAAAGGGATTTTTCAGAAAATATCATAGTGATACATGGGCAACGTGGGGGCAGCAGCCTCTGCTTTGCTGAATCTTCTGTGTGCAAAGGAGAGAGGTGAAGGATGAGGAGGGTGATGCTCTGGGGACTCATGGGGTCACAGAGAACAAGGGGAGGGGGCTGGAGGACTGGAGTGGGAGTTGGAAGGGTGATGCTGATGGGGAGGAAAAGCCGATGTTGGAGTCACCCAAGAACCTTTTCTAACTAGGTGTGGGTTTAAGAAGGTAATTAATATGTCTAAGGGAGATGAGCTGATATGTCCCATCATCTTACCTCCTTGCAGTGTGACATTTGGGGAATATTCTTGGCTGTTTCCTGATCCTCCTGTCTATCCAACACTGCAGCCCAGGTGAGGAGCTCTGTCCATGTCCACTCAGTCCAGCCAGAAGGACACCACAAAATGTGGAACTGGATGGCAGAACTCACAAATATTTGTGAGGCAGCTCTCACCTGGCACAGGTACTCCAGGCACCTACCCTGGGAAGGAATTTGGGCAGGAATAAAGCCTGCTCCAAACATTGCACTTGTGTAAGCACCTCCTCAATGTGGCAGGCTCAGCCCAGCCTATGCACGGTGCCATCTCCCAGCACGTTCCCTGTGTATCTTGGACTCCAGGTGTTCTCTGCTCCATGTGGAGGTGAGTCTGCATTCTCCACATTTAGTGCACATTTACTGTACATTTATTGCATGTTTATTGCACATTTGTTTAGCTGAGGCCCAGTGAACTGGGTCTCAGGGAATTCAGTGGGAATTTTGCCACCAGTTTGACAGGGAATAGGACCAGGCCCTGTGTCTGCAGAGCAGTGTAAGTGTCCTAATGTGCTTAAAGTGTTTATAAAATTACTTAAGTCAGGCACATATTTCAGTGCAACCCATTAGCCTTTCACATGTGTTTGTGCAGAGCACAGTGCCCAGGCAGACTGGCGGCTTGTAAATGTTAAATCAGCATAAATATCCCAGCCTCCATGAGGCCTGCTCATGTGGCAACTCACAGCATGATTAACATAACGCAAGGAAAGAAAATATTGACATTTTATAAATCTGTATCTCCGTAATGCTGCATGAAAAGTCGTATCTGTGATACTAATGGACACCTAATTAATGTTACTACAATGCTTATAGCTCACTGAGAAGCTGATGAGAGCGCCTGTAAAAGAGATAAGATTAAAAGAGAGAAGAGTAGTAGTAATTTCAGTGACATTTCTGGCAGCAAACTCTGGTGCAGCTCCTGTTTCAGCTCCTGCTACAGTCACTGCTGGCATTCATGTCTCTGTAGCTTCAGGGTCTGCTCCTGCAAGAGTGTTGGATGGTCAAGGGGAACAGAGGGTGCTGAGCAAGAAAAATGAGATTTGGGAATGAAACAGAGAGATTTTGTTGCTGGTGACATTAGTGGCTGCTGCTCAGAGCTGTCTTGACAAAGCAGAGGGAGAAGGAGAGGAGCTCAGTGACAGCGACTGTGACAGCAACGATGGAGGGAAATGCTCGAGGAGGAAAACACAGAGTCCCCTCCTGGCATGGTCTCTTGCAAATGTGAGGTTCACAAAGTTTTGTGAGGTCCAGTTAAGTCTCTGTTTTGTTGTCTAGTTAAGTTTCATAGCTGGCTTCCCAGGCCTTCCATCAACCAGCAGATTTGGTTCAGTCACAGTGGTGACCAGCAGGTATTGGCTCAGCCTTGAGCTGATCTGGGTGAGGAGCTGCAGCCCCTGAAGAAGCATTCCTGTAACTTGGAATTGTGTCATTCCCTGCCTCCTCAGGGGCTGAACGGGGGCTTCTTGGTGGGGCAGGAAGGCTCCAGCTGTGTCAGCCTGGGCCCCAGGCAGACAGGGAGGAGCTGGGCCTGGCATAGCCCATCCACAGCAGGAACGCTGGGCACCTACCAGCATCACAGGACATTAGGGTGGGGTGGATGGGAAAATGGAAAAACAACACTGAAAGCCACCCTTGGGCTAAACCACTGGCAGTGGTCAGGAAATGAAAGCTCAGGATGATGCTTTCCTCTAACAGAGCTGCAGCATTTGTAGTGCCATTGATTTGTCTCTGGGACATACAGACTTGTCTTCTTTTCCCTGCTGTTTGAAGGATGCAAGTATTCCCTGGAAGTGTAGCAGGTACATTGATATTGTATTCCAAAGAGGGTCTCCTTCCTCCAGCCTCTGGAGATGGGGGGCACTGGTTGAAACGCTGACCTTGCTGGAAAGCTCTGTCCTCCTGCAGCAAGGCTCTCAGTGCATTTTCCTGCCTGCACACACCAGCCAGAGTGCCACTGCCAGCCTGTTGCAGGGGAATACAAATAACACACAGCAATGCCAGAACTGCCTTGTGCCATTAAAGGCAAATCCTCAAGTGAAATTACTGTGAGTGCACCAGGAACTCTCAGTACTCCCGGACTGATGTGTGATTTGCAGACACCTGCAGACACTAATCCTCCACTGCTTGCTTGTCTCCACCTCCAGCGGTGTTGATTTTGCTTCCACCCCATTTGAGCAATTAGTTTTAGTGGCCAGGACATAATTTGTATGTTGAATAGCCCAAACTGTTTAATACAAGGCTGTTTGCTCCCAGAGGGGTTTAGAATTCTCCTAAAAGATGGCAAAGAGCCACTCTGCTATCTTGAATCAGAGTCTAGTTCCAGAACAATCAGCTCTAAGTTGTTTCAGAAGGCTGGGTACATTAAAGTGGCTGTAAATCAGCATAATGAAAACAACAGTACATACAGAAATTCATTACACATCTGATATGCTGGGGTGTTATTTTTTTATTTGGTTCATTCTGCTTTAGGATTGTTTTGCAGCATAAAATTCAGCAGATGGATGTGAAGTTACAAACTGCTTCCACCTCTCTCACAGTAAACAGAAAGCATTTAAAAAAAATAAATAAATAAAAGAAACACCTAAATGTTTTATTATAATAAAGTTACTTGAGGCCAAGAGTTCAATAAGGAGAATTTATAAACATATCATTTCAGATCTTGGAAGGATTTCAACATAATTTGCTTGTGGTATGGTAAGTGAGGTGAAATCCATCTACAAGTCTCTCTGGAGTAATAAATATATGGAAGTGTCTTTTTATAATTTGCTGTGGATTTACTGTAGCACCAAATTCTCTAGACTATCCAAATCAAATATGCATGACTTTTGGGCAAGGAAGAAATTCTTGATGCACTCTGCTCTTATATAAGTTAAATTCTATTTCTCCACAAAGCACAAATCTTATTCTCTCTTAACTATTTTGACTCCAGTGGTGCTACTCAGAGGGTAAGGCTCCGAGGAATCAGGCCCCAGGGCCCCAGCTTTCAGCAATATTTTTGAATATGTTGTCATCTAAGCTGACAGTGTAAATAAATTATAATAATTGAGACTTCATTTTATGTCCATTTGTAAATGAACATAGATTTTTCAATTTATCTAAGTAATTAACCTTTATCAGCACTGCTGGCTGCAATGCAATGACCATTTCATACACAAACAGACACAGGTGTTTTGGGCTTGGTGACCAAGCCACTTTTGAGCAAATTCTCTGTTGTGCAGGTGGGTACAGCTGAAGAGTCACCTACTGCAGAACTCCCCACCACTGCTGGCAGTGCCTCTGCAGGACACAGAGATGGGGCTGCTGAAGGGGACAGCTCTCCTAGAGCAGAACAGTTTTTCATTTAGTGGCACTGCTGATATTTTCACCTTTGCTGCCATTCACCACTGGAATTGAATGAACCTTTATTTAACCAAACACAGGATTTTTAAGCCTTGTACAAGGAATAGAAAAAAAAAAAAAAGAATGGCCATTGAAAGCTTCTGGTGAAGTTTTATTTAGGGGAGCTGTTAGTCAGCAGAGGTTAGGATATATATATCCCTTGTCCCATTCCTACAGAAATACTGCCTCCTGCCCAAATATCTGGTTTTAGGTTCATTTCCTAGGGCCTCACTGTTCACTCCAAACAAATTTCCTCACCTGGGACAGACAGCCAATGCCTCTCCAGTCTCTGCTGTGTCATCTCTTTCTGTCCCACCCATTTGAGACAAGGGTCAAGAAAGGTAGTAGTCACCAAGGCCAGCCCTTTTCTTAAACCTGCAGTCAGAACTTTTGTAGGTGGCTCCTGGGAATGTGAGCTGCTTGCAGACAGCCAGGCTGGGAGCAAAACAGGCCCCACTTTCCATCTGCAGTTTTGCAATGATCGGGAGGCTTACCCAGGAGTTCAGATATTTTGTCTTTGAAAAGGTTATTGATTTGTTGCCGGTTGTTCTTTCAGATTCAACAAAACCATCTGTTCTGATTTAAATACAAAAAAGTTTGAAAAAATTTTAAATAGTATTGAAGAGTGGCTCCAGTCTTTATACATTCAGAACCCTCAGTACCAATACTGAACCATAGGGGAAAGCCAATTACATAGCATCAAATAAACGTATTTCTGGGACTTACACTTTTATTGAATGAAACCAAAGCCTTAAGAATAAACCTTCTGCACCAGGCATACAGTAAAGTGGGAACTGAAGGTGATGGACTGGGCTGTATAAGGAAGGTCAGTTCTCCTGCATAAGCAGCCTGTAAAACATGAAGGGATATATCCAGAAGCAAGAGGGGCACGAAGTCTAATGCAGTAAAATACTTTTTAGTGGATCTGGCTAACAAATGTTCAATCAGACATTATGTAGATATTTTTGATCACACCCTGGGGGCTGAATCAAGAGCTTCTCAAGGTCTTTGACAATCCTATTTTCTAAGATCTGAGAGCAGTTCCAGGCTGAACTGCTGAAAATCTGCTATGTAATATAATTGATTTTAAAATGAGCTATGAGTTATTTGGCCAATCCAAAAGAGAGAAAATGTCCCTTCTGTTCTCCTGGCTTACAAATCATAAGCTAGATAATAAAATACAGATCATGACAGAATTGCTTTGCCCTCTGTTTTGGAAATGAATGACTTTAAAACATTGGCAATCTCCTCTTGCCTACAAACTCCCAAACCCATGTTCAAGCACATTAGGTTCTTTCCACTGTGTGAGGCAAGGTAAGCATTTAAATGTTTTGGGTTTTGGCAAGCAGGGAAAGAGAATCATCAAACCCTACTATTATTGAACTCTTGAGAAAGCAAGCAACACAGTCAGCAGAAAGTAGCAGTGAAAAGGAGCCACTCCTGAAGATGAGAAGCTGTTGCAGAGGAGGATCACTGAACTTACTCTGGGACTACAGGGATCAAGATGGGGGCTCTGTGCCGAACCCTTAAAAAGTGAAGACAGTCTGATGTCCCATCACGGGAGGGGTGGAAAGAAAAAGAAGGAAAAGTTGACAATCACTGAAAGTATCCATGAAAGAAAAAAAGCTGCAAAAGCTTTGAAATCAAGTCCCGGGAGAAGGATGGTTGCACAGCCCTATTTACCAAGTCCAAAGGATGAAGTGAAAAAGCTCCAATTTGATGTGATTTAACAGTGGGAGTTGCTGCTGTCAATGAGCAAGAGGAACCAGAGTAGCTTTTGCTGGGTCTCTGACCTCAACAACCTATGCTTTTAATTTGCTCTTCAGGGACAGGATGGTGTGTGGCTTGTGTTTATGGAGGAAGTGTGATTCCTGCCCTTCTCCTGAGTCACCACACAATGGTCAACTTTTGCCTCATTTTCTTTACCAAAACTGGCCTTTCCTGAGAATCATTACATTTGTCCTGCTCAAAATTTCACCTTGCCTATCTGTCAGCCATGTGGCACATGTCAGAGACAGTAAATATTTCATGAAAAATTATTTTATAATTTGTGAACATGAGTTGAAACTGCTGACCTAACTAGTCAGTGACAGCTTCCAGGTAATTTCTGAATCATCTTGCAAAAGAGTAAAACAGAAAGTTAAATTTGTTCAGCAAAAGACTGCCTACTAATCTTTTATCTTCTGCAGAAATGCCCTCTGTAAGCACAGTGGATGTTACCTGTGACTGAGGCAGACAAATCTCACTTGCCTTATCTGTTGATCAACAGCAACTTCATGATTTGAAGTGACTTGAATTAACTTTCCTATATTTCAATGGGTTTGGATGGAATCCCATGAACTTAACATGCCTGATGGTCCTCATGCTACCTCAGGTGACATTGCAATTGCTTTACCAGTGATTTATGCACAGCAGCTGCCTCAGATACAAGCACCAGGTCTTCTCCACAGCCCTTGCTAACCAAACCTGTCAGCTGCCAGCACTTGCTTGGGTGAGAGACCTGGACCCTTTTCCCTTGTGGCAGGTGAGTCCTGAAATCAATCTTTTTTGTTCTTCTTTCTGGCCAAAAATTCCAAACAGAAGTGAGGAAACATTTTCTTTCAAACTGACGTGTTTCTGCCAAAGACTTTGCTGACTGGAAAGGATTTAATTGGAAAGTTCCTGTTTGGTTTTGGTGCATCCTGACACCAAACTCAGCAAGAATTGGGGCATGCACAGACCCAAACCAGAAGGTTACAAATTGGTGCAGTCCCAATGATTATAATCAATTCCCTTATATCAGTTTAGCTATGTAGTTAAATTCAGTTAACTGAGTATAGCTTAATCAGAGTCATTGAGCAAAAGCAGCAACATAACCTGTGCAAGAGTCAGGAGCTGTTCTTTTGTTCTGCTCACACTGCCTGGGGTAAAGAAGCCCTTTAGTTTGCCTGACAGCATTAGAAATTAATATAAAGTGAAGACATATGGATTCATTCTCCTTCCAACTATTGTCAAGCAACCTGGGAGCAATTCCACTAAAATCAGTTGTTATGGTCTAAAGGTCAAAAGCTCAGGATTTTTATAAAATTTGGTCTGACAAAGAAAGTATTTCTTTTGTCCCTGGCTGCTTCTGATTTGCTGGGTTGTCTCTGTGGTGCCTACTCCAGTATCAGTGAATGGGTTTCTTTCTAGACATTTGCTCCATAAATTTCAGAATATCCTTACTGGTTTATGTTTTTAATGTGAGCTGGATGTTTGGTAGCTGGAAAAAAAGTCTCTGCTGCAGAAGAACAGTGAACAAACAATTGCAATGGGAACATAAAATGGCCAGCTTGCGATTGAGAAAGTACCCATGTTCAACACTGGGAAATCTCTGACTCTCACTGAGTTTTAATAAAAATCAGTCAGTCAAAAATCAGTCAGATGGTGACATCTGTATGTGATCAGTGACTCCTGTATCCCTGATGCAGTCAAGTCCATGACCTTTCTCTAGTGAGGAAATGGGGGTAACCATTGGATTTGGAAGTGTATTTGTGGATCTTAAAATTTATGGAGAGGAGTGGTGACTGCTGCTTCTGAAGAGAATTATCCAAACCCTCCTGCATGAAGTATTGACTCAAAGCCCATTGAGCTGGACTGGGAATGTTTCTCTAGACTTCCCTGGACTTGCCCAGAGCTCAGAGCAGGCAGGATGTGCCCTTCCTTGGGCTCTGTTTCTGAAGTGCCCACACATGGAAACTTCTTGGCACAGAACAGGAATGGGCCTTCCCAAATGTTACCTGAGCCTCTGGCTTGCTCCAGGCCCTGTGCCCATCATGGGCACTCTTGCACAGCAGCCTCTGCTGGCTTTGGGGAAAAGTGGGAGAGGTGGAGGAGTGACCTCAGTGAATGTTCCCTGGGTGAGCACCAGCCTTTGCTCCCCAGGTTTCACTGGAGATCCATTTACCTGCTGTTATAGCTGTGTAGGAACAGGGACACTCCTCCTGGCTGCTTCCCCTGTCCTGGCGAAGTTCTCAGAGGGTTTCTGGAGAAGCTGTTGGCTTTTGGTAGCTTTTGACTGAGAGGAAATGTTTGCATGGGCCAAGGCTTGCTCTTGTTTGTTCAAAACTGAGCCCGGGACTCCCTGCAGGGGAGAGAGCGAACTTGCTCAGTGCCTCAGTGCTGCCTGGCCATTGAGCTAGGAAGAGTAAAAAATGTTACAGCCCACCTGGCCAGCATCTACCCAGGCTTGGTTCCGTGAGAATTCAGTAAAGACAGTGACTAAGCCCAAGCCCAGGTGGACAGAAACATCTCTCAATGCTCTCAGACCTGGGCTTTAGTTCAGGACACAGATACAGCTGTACCCCTGGGGACACCTTCTGTGGGGTCTGGTTCAGTCCTGACATTGGGATGCCAAAAATGAAACCCATGAGGCTTGTCCTCACCCTTCCAGTGTGATTTAGAGAAATCAGGTGAACCTTACTTCAACCTTGTTCTTGGGTTCTAAGTGGTTGTTTCATTTAGGACATTTGACTAAAAGCCCTTTTCATGGAACCAGCTTCTGCAGGAAAGATGCCAGCAATTAATGAAAGATGATAAAATAATAAAAGAAGTAATACATCAACTATATTATCCTTGCACGTTTGGGCAGTCTTTTTCATTATATCCTCTTTATGGACATCCTCCCGCAACAATTGAAGAGGTTCTTTATTGCTGTTCTGTGACTGTTTTGGTTTCTAGACATTAACAAGTTATTTAAGTGCGAAAGTTCTCTCTTGCTCATCCATTTCCTACTGGTAGATTTGATTCAAATAACAGAAAAACCTTGCAACACGTTGCATTTATACAATTTCTCTGTATGTAGGAATACTCGTATTAAATTGGATAGGAACATTGGATCTTTGACTTTCTTTTTTTTCTCTCTCCTGCAACACGAAGAGATGCAGATATTCCTCACAGGCATGTGTATACTCTTCTGGCTGAGTAGCACAGTACTCTGTATCCCCTTTGTTCCAATTACTGAGATGAGATTTTCTGGCAAGAGAAAGCAGAGTGAGTCCAGCAGCCCACAGGGCAGTGATTTCTGAGCCCCTTGGAAACTGCAACCTCTGTCTCTCCTGGGTGAGGTGGGAATCACACTGGCACTTATGGGCAGATTCCTCTGACACAAATTCCAAGGCTCACTAACTCCTCGGTGCTATTTCCTCTAACACCAACACAAACACTGGACTGGAGGCAGCATTCAAAGCTTGACTCTGCTTTTGTGCAGAACAGAAACAGCTCTCCAGGCAATTCTGACTGGTCGCGTCTGCTGCGAAGGGCTGGTTTTGGAGCTCAGCTTTAATAGGCAAACTGGATTATCTAGGAACAAGAAAGGTAGGTATGGCCAAACCCAAGAAGAAAACTGAAGGGGGATTGCCCAGTGTTACAAACATGAATGAGACCAAATTTTCTCTGGAGAAAGAGGTTCTCGTTTATTAAAATAGCTGCAAGGAACGGAGTACCCAGGATAAGCCCAGGCACCCACACAGCAAGCCAAAACCAGAACAGTGTGCAGACCCCAAGTGCACTGAGGCCTCCACAGAAAACAAGTTCCCGAAAAAAGAACCCAGACCCAACCACACTCCCCCATTTATAGCCCCCTTCGAGTCCAGGATTGGTCCATTTGTATCCGCGCCGTGATTGGTCCATTTCCAGGCTTCTCATTGGTCTTTAACGCCGTTCATTCTGGACCAATCGTTTCTGCAGGGCTTCCAATGATTGGTCAGATCTTCCATCCAATCCCGCTTCGACCTCGCCTTGCCCCACCTGACCGCCGTTCCACCAAACCCTGGACCCTTCTAGAATCTTCTAATCAGCCTCCCCTAAACGTAATGCAATTAATGTAACATAATTAATACAAAATAATTGAAGTATACCTTAATTTAACATAACCTAACCTTTACCTATAACACCTAGTATGTTATTTGTTCATTCCACTTCCCCTAAATGCCTTCTGACAACTGTTCAAGAAAGGCAACAGCAGAACCAGGTCTGGGAGGAGGTGACTCCTGTGCTGCCTACGAACCACAGCTCTGTTTGCTGCACAGTATGTTTGTGTCCTACACAAAAATCAAATGCTGCCTCTCATTTTTCATTCTGCTACAGAGGTTGATGAAAACTGCCAAGGTTCTCAATGTTATTTTTATTTAGCCTATTTTTACCCACCTGCACTTCTTCCAGAAGACTTGTTGTACCAGATCCATGTATTTTTAAATTCGCAACTATCAAACAGTAGTTTGCCATTTTGGAAAAAAGAATGTCAATGAATTGTCAATTCTTTATGTTGAGTAATTGATTAATTGGCACACATATCTAAATCAGCAGCAATAAATTCTATCATTTTAAATCTTGACCTAAAAGTATCGAAGCACTTCTAATTGCCACTGTTGCTGCTGTAAAATGACTGATTAAACTGCATTCATATCATGACCTTTGTTGCTTCTGAAAAGTCTAATTGAAGCCACATCAGTGACTCAGTGCCAAGAAAGGAAAAGACCTTGCTTTTGCTTTCTCTCAGGAATTATTTGGGTAGGATTACCTGGTATTTTCCCATGTCTGTACTGGACACTGGCCTCTGATTTTAATTATTGTTGCAATGCTATTTATTGTCTGTTGAGTCTCAAAGTGCTGGGTGTTTCACAAACCCAAGACAAGACAGTTTTAATCCCAAAACTTGAAGGAGAATATGGAGAAGTAGGTAAGCACAAAATCGGGATGAAGAAACACAAAAAAATATCAGTTCTAGAGCATGAAAACTTTCACAAAGTTTTCACCAGGCATCAGAGCAAATGGGAGTTGTGAGGAGACATTTCATTTTATTTTGCAATTTATGCAATTATTTTCTAGCAATCCAACATCACAAAGACCCTGGAAATCAGCTTTAGCCTGACCTTCATATAAATTCCTGGGAAAAGGGATAGAGCCCAAAATCCCAGGGTTATGGTGAATCATAAATCCTGGGGGCCACAGGCAGCTGGGATTCATGAACAGTTGAGTGCCCCAGGATTAGGATGAGCGTGTCCAGGTCTCCTTTGTTCTCCTGCCTTCTCCACTCTGAACACAGCCCAGACTGACTGGCTAATCCAGCCCTCTTGTACTAACATCATGTACCAACAGGATTTGGGAAGTGGTGCTTTAACCTTGTGAAAAACAGAGTTTTCTGACAAAGAAGCAGAGCAGATCATCAGGATCCAGACAGGCCTCCTTTGAAGCTGCGGGAGCTGGGGAAGTTTTCTGACAGACAAAATACCTCCACCCTTCCTGTGTGAGTTATGCAAACTGCTGAGAGACTTGAGTGGCAGCTTCAAGCTGTAAAAACCTTTAAAAAAGCCCCAACAACCCTAAAAAGAAGTAAAAATAATAAAATCCAAATCCTGCTGGATTAAGCTGAGGCCCAACTTCTAAACTTTTGGGAACTAAGTCGGAATAAAACCCATCTAACAAAGTTACAATGCTTTCCATCCAAGGTTCTTGGATTCTTGCTCTGGTTTATTCATTATCAGCCCAAGTTCTGTAGCTGCAACTTTATTATCATTCTGATTCCACATATAGTTTGCAGGTGAAAAAAATTTTGAAACTGTACCAGATGTGATCTGAAAGAAACGGACAAAAGGAGCCCGGACCACCATAATTCTGTAACCATGAATTTGGATTTTTGTAAACTTTAGCCTGCTTATTGCATTTGACAGCGTTACACTGTAAGGAGCTCTGTTGGCTCAAAGAGAGTCTCCAAACCTGAGAAGCCTTGTTTTATCACAAAATTGATTAAAGGAATCCAAAACAACTGGAAAACCACCAAACCTATCAAGACCCAGCATGAACAACATGAATATTCCTTTTGGCTCCTTATTACAGCTTCCCATGATCCCAAGGACAACACAAGGAGCAGCTGAGTTCTGTAGGATTTTGGAGACAGGTCCTGGAAAGGCAAAATGAAATAGGGAGAGGAAGGCCACAGTTAAATAGGGAGAGGAAGGCCACAGCTCTTAGCATGAGTTTTTCTCAGCAAATGCAGGGCAAATGCCCATGGGTGCAGATGAGCCATAGGGGTTTTTAAAAACAGGGGAGTGAGAATACAGGGGATGGGGACCTGAAGGATAGGGGGATCTCATCTCATGGACATCTGAAGTCTGGAAGGACAGAAATCTCCTCCCCATGCTGGGAGAAGCCCCACATTTTGCTGTTTCATGGTGTGGGTACTGAGTGGAACACAAGTGCAGTGGTGCAGTGTAATTCTGCTCCTGGGGATCAGCACCACAGTGACAGAGGGCTCTGGGTGAATGCTGGCATTCACTGCTGGTTTTGATGTTTTTGAATCAGTGAGGAGTACAGTTAAAGCTTTTAAAAAGTATTTTAGTGTCGCTATAGGACACAAAAGAACACAAGCACACACCGCTGTTCTCAAGGTAAAGAAAAAACGGAATTTATTTTCTGACTCTAACATTGCAAAACCATGAGTTATTTACAGAAAGTGTGTGAGAAAGTTCGCTACAAGAATGTCAACATCAGAAGGCTTAGAAAATCTTAAAAAATCAGGGTGCCATCTTAGGTGTTGGGGTTCTTCTTAGGAAAGGGTCTTGAGGGGTTACTCCTATGCTATCTTTGGTTAATTTGCAGGGAATTTCCCAGCTACAGCAGCAGCAAATGGTGGGCAGTGACTGAGTGAATGGGGCAATGAGCTCAAGAGGAAATAGGGCTGTGAAGCCAGCCAATTTAATCTCCTCCATGTAAAATCTTGCAGATGAGAAGGAAACTCCAGCTGATGGCCATCTTTCATCAGACATTTCTGTCATTTGAAGTTTCCTCTATGAGGATTAGAAAGCATAAAAGTATGGAGTATCAATCACAACTAATTTGATTGTTAAAATGACCTCTATAATTTCTTCAGGGTTTTCTCTGATTCCAGAACACCCAATTACTCCATCTTGTGCTTTCAAAGCAACATGAAAATTGCTCTTCAGAGCAGCTAAAGAGCACTGAGAGAATTTGTCTTGTTTCTTTAATGAAAGGTTCCTTCTACTTCATTACTGCCTCGAAATTAGCAGAGATCATTGGTCATTTCTGCTTTTCCTAGATGGGGCTGGGTAATTTGGAAGGTGTGTACTGTGATTCCTCTAATCACATGTGCCAGGGTGGGAGTAATCTGAGAGAATTGATGTCTTATACACCAAACACCTTCAACTGCAATGAAACAACAGTGAAAACCAAACCCACCAAGGGTCCCTGGAGCCATCTGGCAGATCATCTCCATGGCTGACAGCCTCTTGCCTCTGGGGATGTCTTGACTCACTAACTTCAAGGCACCATGGATTGCTGACCCAGCCAGGAGCTGGCTGAAGTAGTCTGAAAAAAAGAAATAATATCATAACCTAAAAAAATTTCTCAGAGGACTGCATAAATGCCTAAGATTTCCTTCCTTGTCATGAAAAGAAAAAAAAAAAAAAAGATGCAAGTTCAGTTTTAAAAGAGAAAATTTCAGGAAATCTTTGTGTAAAGGGATAATTCCTGGCCCTTATTAAGACAATTTTATTCCATTTCCTCATTTTTTTCTCCATGTGTGCCAGGTAATCACATCCTCAGAGTGATTTGTACAATAGTCAGATATCAAATACAGCTAAAATAACTTAACTGGAAGAAGCCATGATGGGACCATGTGAATTTTTGGCATCAGCCCCTCTGCACCATGGAGTGATTGTTCATGGAAAGGAGTGGGACTGTGGTGGATTTCCTTGGGTTTATTTCAATGGTGTCAAATCCATTTCTCATGGTGCTTTTGCCTTCAAACCTGTGGCTGAACATCTTCACCATGGCCCTGAAGCTGCTATATGAGGTTGCTTAACAACAAAGGGTTCAGATCCCTGTGGGAGGATCCCCCCCCATGGAAATGGAGGAAGATGCTCCTCTGAGTCACTCAGAAAGATCTCTTGAAAGACCTTGCCTGGCTTAAAAATTCTAACAAAATCCATAAATTATTGAGAACTTACTGCTAGAAAATGATCATCCTTGATTGATTTGAATTTCAAGTTTTCTCCAGTGCTCTGGGAGCTGTAATTTTGAAAGATGGGAGGCACACAGAGCCACTCACTCTAGGACAGGGAAGGGAGACAGAAAAAGGGCAAGTCTGGGGCTCAGACTGCAGTGAGGGGGCTGTAGCACAGGGGCTTCTTTGGCCAAGAGTTTAAAACTCAGTGAAATGCTGAATCATTCAACTGGCAAAACTGAAGTTGATAAAAGCTGTTATCTCTGCTGCTCCCTGTGTGGCTTGTCCTGGAAGAATACAGTTCATAGCTTATTCTTCACAAGTAATGAATACAAAGCCAATTTTGTGATGCAGTATTTGCCATGAAAAACCTTTATTACAAACTAATTTTGGAAGTAATTTTTGGCAGATACGTTTTGGGAAGACTGTTATATGGCAAGCTCTGGAATGTGAAACTGTGGTGACCCTGTGAAAGCCAAATGTACAATTAGTAAACCTTAAAATAGTCCTTGTTCTAGACTTCAGAATAATTTACAAATGGATCATTTTTCAACCTACAGACTTCAGAAACTACCTTTAGACACATCCAAAGAAGAATTTTATTTGCCAATAAAATTTTCCAAAGGAGCTGTTTCAAAAATGGCTAGAACATAATGTAATGGCTTTATCTAACATTTTCATCTAATGGTTTTAGTTTCCTATGACTAAGAGTTTGGGACAGTAACATCTTATTATTCATGTATTAGAAAACAATTTCATTCCTATTTTAAAAACAAATGTCCATATAAACCCAAGTGCTGGGCTGCCTTTTAAATATTTGTCATCAAATCCATTAATCCTCCAGACCCTGAGTCCATTTGTGATTAATCTGTCACATTAGACAGCATCTTTTCTAAAATCGTAATCAGTGGAACATTAAGTGACAACACCCACATGATGACCTGCAGATTGCAGAGGCAAGGCCCAAAAAGATATTAGTGAATGAATTTTCAATCTTTCTCCAAATGTATAAGATTTTTAAACTGCCAACATTTAAAAATAGCATACTGCCATTGCCATGAGCATAATTAAAAAGGAACAATAAATCCATGGAATTGGAGATGCTTCATTAGCAGATTCACACAACCAGAATGTACCTTCAGTCTTTGTTTTGCTACAGAACAGTAGCCAGATTTCTCAGCAGTAAATCTCTGAAATTTATTTTTGTACCTTTAACAGTCCTTTTCATATGGGTGCTTCAGTACAGGATAAACATGTCCAAACCCTATTTAAAAAATATATTTTTATATACAAAATCATCTAATAATAAAAGGAAAAATAATGAAACCCCCAGAAGAAAATGTCTTATATTATATGTTTTGATTGTCTTATATTATAGAAGCTGCTAGACAAATGCATTTGTAAATTTTCAGCAAACATACTGTAGTTAACTGCATCTTTCTGTAGCACAAAAAACCCTAAGTTCCTGTTTTAAGGGCATATCTCAATTCAGCTGTCAATGGAGAAACATCTTGGTGGTTTCACAATTAAATGCTGCCTCCAAAACTCCATTTGTAATCTTGTCATAGAAATCAATTATACAAGACAAATAATATGAAACGTCTTTGATTTTTTTTTTCAGTACAAGAAGAATATCAACTGTAAAGGAATGAAATTTTAATAGCTAAATGAATTAATCCAGTTTTAAGGTTAAATATTGAAGATGAACATTGTACTTCTTTTGGATGATGAGAAATTGCATCATTTGCCAGCTATGGTCTGATAATAGGAGGGGTCAGTGTTCATAACAGCTTTGAATTAATTTTATCTTAGTACTGTCATCACTACAGAGGCAACAAATTTTATTATAAACAAGGTGGTTTTTTTTTTTTTAGTTAGCTTCACTTGAGTTATTCTGTGAACTGACCTTCAAATTGTGTCCATATTGTTCCGCATTTATTCATTTCTCCAACAGAGACAAGTTTTATATTTCACGGCGCTCATAAAAGTTGATCTGTAGAGCAGCTTCATTCCTAGTGAGCATGGAAGCAGTTTGGACTCCTGGAGGGTTTGTAAGGAGGCCCTGGCTGAGCAGAGCTGGTCTGGGCTCACGTTACCTTGTGGCTGTGTAAGAACTGAGTGTGGACTGGGCTGCTTTGGCCTCTTTACCCCAGTGGCCTAATCAACTTGAGTTCAAGACATTATCCCTGTAAATTAAAAGTTTCTGTGTGTGGATTTGACTATGACTAGAAACTCCATTTCAATGATGTCATCACCTAGCTTTGCTCTAAATACCAGCCACCTGTCTATTTTCTTTTAATTCCAAAGGTATTTGGCACTTGGTTGCCTGGACACCAATAATCAGAGCTTTTTTCAAGCTTTTTTTTCATTGAAAAACAAAACACCAATTTCAGGAAGCCTCTAGTTTATCTACCACAATCAAAATAACTTGAATTCTTGACATTTCTCCCTCTTGACTTGTTTTTCCTTACCTGTCACTTTGTATGTTTTTACTTTTTGTTTCCATATTGCAGCATTGGATCCTGCACATTGTAGCAGTGCCGGTCATCCCTGAGCATTTCCTGATCACCCTTTGCTACAGTGATCTGCTCATCGTATTTCATTAGGAAATGCCAGGTAAAATACATTATATAGGCATTGTAGGCAGGAGACTTGCAGGGTTAATGCAAGTACAGCAATAATTGCTCTTTGAATATAATTATACGTTCCTTGTATTCACTCAGCTATTTTCTTTTCCTAGAGACCAGGGTTATGCTATGGAAAATGTTATTCTCCATCAGGCCTTGTTATTTGACTTCTTGAGATTAATGTTCTTAAAACCAAAATGCAATCTATAGAAGATGTCATATCTTGGAAAATTGTTGCCAGAGATACTTTATTTAGTAAATTAGTAATCAGCAGTGACACTTTGCTGTAGCATATCAAGTACAGCATAAGACTTCTCTGCAAAACTGTCATTTGAACAGGAACAGTCTGAAATTGAGTAAAGAGTTTTTCTTGAGTTCAAATGTTAGACATATGCCTAAAAATTTGATTCCCTTGTCAGTTTTGCATACTAGATAGATAGTGTACAGTGAAGGGCCAACAAATGCATATCAAAGGCTGTATCATTTTTTGCATCCCAGGGTATTTTGTTTGCTTCTGCGGCTCCTGAGGGCAGGAGATTTACCTGGGGATTATGTCAGTTTGGTGCAGAGTCAGGAAGAAAAATCATCATGGCACTTTCTAAAAGTAACTTAATTATAGCTAACAACTAGTTAATATTCAAGATCTCATTATTCTGTCTCTATAGTCAGGTAAGTAAATATCTGAAGATTATCTGTGGTGTAGTACCTGATGACTCCCAACCATGTTAAACAAGCCACGCCATTGTGATTTAAGAATAAAGTGGAGGCAGGGGACTTAGCTGGCTGCCAAATAAATAACAATAAATACCATACTCACCTGAAAATTACTAACACCAATTCTAAGCAATAAGGAGATCAGCTGCATGGGCCAGTCTCCTTCTGTAACAAATTCATGACCTTCTATTCACTGAAAGTTAACTTTTAAATATACTTTTTCCAGGAAGCCTTCCAAAGGCAATCTACCCTGGAAACAAACCTGATTTAAAAAAGCTTCACACAAACAAATGAAAACAGGAAGAGCAGTACAGTAATTGACTGCACTTAACCTGTATATTTTTACTCTTTTTTTTTTTTTTTTTGGTAAACTTTCTCTCATGTTTAGGCTTTACAGTACTTTGGATGGTGAGGAGAAAAATCAAGGTCAAATTGTCTGACATAATCTGTCAGCTTTGCAACATTGCATTTTCCTTAAGATTACTGTAATCAGAGTTTAGTGAAGAAAAACTTCAGTCAAGCAGAAATTGTCTAAGCTGAGGGGTCACCAGAAATGTTCTCTAGCACCTGTCCAGCCTGGAGCTTGTACAATTTTTCTTTCAATGACCGTGACACCCACATCAGGAATTTGCCAAAAGTAAAAAGTTGAGAGGCACTGTTGATACTGAAAGGGATCTGAATATCCAGGACAAAGAAAGTACTGAATAACCAAAAGTGCTGGAATCAAAAACTGGCTCCAAATTTCATTGTGCTAAAGTGTCCTGCTTTAGGGGAGCCATGAGGGGGTTTCTGCTGTCAATTGGACTCACCAGCTGAGAATGTCTGAGGGAAAGGAAGATCAGGATGTACCAGTGAATACCAGGACCATTAGGAGACAACAATGTTATGCAGGAATGAGAAAAGTGAATGGAAATGCTCTCACAGAAGTATTTCAAAGAGCACAAGGAAAGTTTTAATTTGAGAAAGGAGACTTGCTCTGCAAGTTGTCACCCAGCTCTGGCCAGCTATCCTGACAAAAAGTGCAAAGAAGGGTTAATGAGATGATGCTGGGAGTGGGGAGCTGATCTTACAAGGAGACACAGTGGTTCCTAACAGGGCCTGAACAAGCCCAGTTTTGACCTCCTGTCAAATTGATCCTGCTCCCTAAATTAGCAGAAAACTCTTTGTATTTTCTGCTGGGTTATTTTATTGATTTAATCACCTATTTTACTTATATTGATTTAATCATCTACATTGAATAGTCAGACAAGAGCCAGAACCAGTTGCACAGGAAATATACACATGGATAGGAGAGAGAAGAGGAGGAAGAGGAGGAGGAGAAGAAAATCATGGATCATCCCTTTCAATGGCAAGAAGCTGATGGATTGACTCAGCCTGTTCCTGGCAACCTCACCTAACTCAGCAGAGCAAGGCTTGCTCAGCCTAGAAAAACTCGACAGGGCAGAAAGGAGATTTTGTCTACCAGCATTCAACCAGATAAGACACAAGCCAGTGCTGTTGCAAGAATAAATGGACATAAACTGTCCATGAACAGAGCTGGGCTGAAAGTTAGAAGAGTGGATTTAGGCTCCATACCAGTCAGATTCTGCCGTTTCCAATGGGATTAGTCAGGAAAATGGGAAAGACATAAAGACTGAGGGACACCCAGTAAACACTCAAGTAAAAAACTTTGAACAGAAGGCATCACTTTTTCACCCACATTTATAAGCATGCACCAACAGGATTCTGCTGTTGGAGGATGTCACAGAGGCCACAAGGATAAATGGGCCCAATCAGGGAATGGCCAAAACCCTGAAGGGGAAACAAATCAGTCTCTGCTTCAAACAGTCTAAGTGTTCCCAGGATGGAGCTCCATAAATTTGTGCAAAGGATTGCATGTAAGGAATGTGAGGTAGCAGGGGAGCAGAGTGCATGGTGCAGGATGCCTTTCCAAGTGCTAGATCCAAAATGTATGGATCACTGCAGAGGCAAATGAACCAAATTCCATGTGGTGCATTTCACAAGAGACCAAATGAGCATTCTTATCTGGCCAAAATATTTCCTTGCTTAAGACTAGGGTATTAGATAGTGCAAAACAAACACAGCTTGTAGGCAAGTTTTCAGTTTCTCAGTTAAAAAAAAATCACTTTTATTCTCCAACATCCATCACTTTGCTGTTATTGCTTTCAAATGCTGTAGAGACTAATTGGTAAGCATAGAAAATAGAACTGATGAAAGTGAGTATTTATTTAACACAAAATCCAGTTGTGTAGATCTTATATCCATTACTTGATTCATCCAGTTGTGTAGATCTTATATCCATTACTTGATTCAAAATATTTAATTTTCATACCACAGCTTTGTGTTCCAGAGATGTGTAATACACAGAATCTAGCAAATGGTTGTACCTCTGTTACAGAGCTCTACGAAATACTATATTGCCAAGCCAAAGTATTCAAAAATCATGAATGAGATCCCAATAAGCAGGACACATTCTTAAAATTGTATTTCAAAAGGAATCAAGAAAATTCTGACTACATTAAACTCAATGACAAACCTTCTGTAAAGTCAATGACGAAATCCATATGGGATTAGTTTTAATTGCCTTTTGTTTTTTATGAGCCTTCAGGACTCACCTACTTGCCATTTCCAGTCTCAGTAATCAAAAAATTAATTTTCCTCCTTAACAGTCTGATGGAGTTTTCCCATAGTCTAATAAGTCCAGGAGTTGAGGCAATAAGAGAAGGACAAGTTATCATAAGGTTTGTGCTCCAATTATATGTCTCCAGTCAATTGGAGAGCAAATTTTTTTCTTTTAAACTCATCCTGCAGGAAAAGGGTAGTGTCTCACAGGGAGATTTGATGAATTGCACAGGAGTGCCCTGGAATTAAGGGCTGGGAGCGTGGTCCAAACAACCCTGAGGAGGTGGAAGGCCCAAGCTGGGAGGGAGAGTGGGGTGCAGATCGCAGCAGAGCTGTCCTTGCCCTTGTGCCTCAGGCAGGGGGAAGCAATGATGTCTGCTCTTGGGACTGTCCAGCTCCTTCCTTGCTGCTGCCACCTTTTCTGCCCTGCAGAGGCAGGAGCGGCTGGTCCTGTTCTGCAGATGGCACAGGAGGTGTGCAGAGGGAGCAGAGCTGTCAGATTGGGACTTCATCTGTGCCTGGTGTCATCCCTGCTTGCTGGGTGTGGGTGTGGGATGGAGGAAAGAAGAGGATTACCCTTGGAAAATGTTTAATTTGGGGCCACTTATGTTCAGTCCTAGCTTGACACTTCAAACAATGGCAGTGGATTGATGCAATTTATAGAAGATGGATTTATCTTCTGCTGATGTTCACTGACTATCTTTTAGACTTGACTGACTTAATTCCAGGGAGCTGCTTCATACAGCAATGGTGATAGTGGAGCAGTGAAGACCTCTCTTGAGGCTGGAAAAAACCCATGGAAAATAGCTGGTAATATCTGCTTGGAAGATAAGAGCTTAGCCTAAGAAGGGAAAAAAAAACCCAAATATGCAAATCTGAAGAAATGGGAATGAAGGGAAGGGGCCAAGAGGGACAAAATGTTTTAAACTAAAAATAAACCTCAGTTCTGAAACTTAAATATATAAAGCTGTCGATTAAAAAATAGTACCAGATTACATCTCTACAGAGCCAAATAATTAATAACTTTTAATAACCCTAATAAATTTGGATTTCATCAAAATCTTGTTGCATATCATTGACTGTTTCAAGCAAGAACTATGAGTTCTTAAGAGAAACCAGCACCTGTGTAAAAATGTAGATTGCTGACATCTTTCCCAGGTACATCAATTATAATTAAAGTGTAATAAGAATGCCAGGATGGACTTCTCAGGCACTTTCATGCTGGAGCCCTAGCATTTAAAATTAAATCCATTAATTGTAACTACTGTACGTTTGTGATCTCTCAGATAGAGTACAAACTAATTCATTGCTTTTGCAGCCATGCCAGTCTTTGTTAATTAAGGTTTGTGATTTATTTAATTTGAGCAGGGATGTATCAGAGTGCCCCAAGCTGGACTGATAAAAGTTCATTAGTTTGTACTGTTTAAGACAATTTGGAATCTGATAATGAAAAATGTTTCTAGGCGCCTGACAAAAATTGATTAGCAAAATGGTCTCTAATTGTTTAAGGGAAAGCTCCGTATTTTCTTCAACCCACCCATCCGAAAGTTCATATGTTAAGAAGCTCTTCTCACTCTGAAGTGGCTCTGAAATACATTTGAAGATAAAAGGCTAATTTTAAATTATTGTTGGCATTGGAAGGCCTTATTTCTTTCTTCTCTTTTCATACACAGCAGCCAACACCACAGTCTCTGAGTGAAAAATCAAATATTAACAAAAGTGTTCCTCCAGAAAAGTATTAAGGTAGGAGTTTCTCTGCTTTGCAAGTGTGAAAGAGAGCTGAAGAGTGTGGGACTGATATGATCAAGTTGTGGCTTAGAGGAGACAGAAATGATAAGATGCAATAATCCTGACCACAGACTGTGGAGTCTCATCGTGAGGCTGGCACTGGAAGAGTCACAACAGGGATCCCAAAAGGAACCCAGAGCAACCAGATGAGATGCAAACAGCCACATACAACCATTAGTTTGGTGAACTGAGTCACAGAGTCAGAGAAGAGCTGAGGCTGGAAGGGACCTGTGGACAAAGCAGGACAATAGATTCTCAGCACACTGTGCAGTGTAGGTTTGAATGTCCCCAGGGATGGAGGTTTCACAAGGTATTTCTCTGGGTCCCATCCAGAGTGTTTCACCACCACCAGCATGAGAAGTTTCTTCGAATATCTATCTGAAAATAATTTCCCTTGCTGCAACTTGTGTCCATTGCAACTTGAGTCCTCAAGATGAGTTTGTGTCCACCTTCACTATGCACTCTGATTAGATGATAATCAGATGCAGGGAGGTCTTTCCTTCAGCTTCTGCTCTCAAGGCTGAACAAACCAAATCCTTCCAGCCTCTCTTCCCCTCATTGTGCTGTTGGTCCTCTGACGATTTCCTCCAGTGTTCCAAAATCTTTCTTGCCCTGAGGAGCCCAGAATTGCATGGAGCTCTCCAGATGCACTCTCCTGGAGAAGAGAGTGCAAAGAGTGCAGAGAGAAGTTCCATGAAGCTGCTGGCTACATTCTGGTTAATGCAGCCTGCTACACAGCTGGTTTTCTTTGCTGCAGGGGCACTTTGGCCACTCCTGTTCCACTTCTTGCCTAGCTGGAGCCCAGGTCCTTCTGTGCACAGGGGTTTTCCAGCTGGCTTACTTGGTATGATTATACAACAGGTTAGTGGAAGTGCTCAGTATTTGAACTACATCTCCCAAATTCAGTGGCACCTTCACCTCTTCCTAATGGCACTTTGAAAATCCAAATTTACTGGAAGAGATCAAAAGAAAAATGTCATTTCTGTGTCTTTTTCTCCAGTAGATGTTAATTACAGGCTTCAGAATTGGTAAAATGGGAATTATTCAGCAGTATCTGATACTTTTCACAACATCCTTCTGTGACATTAATAATGATCCTGAATAATTTTATTGCTCATTTGTAATTTAAAATCTGTTTAGAAGTGCCTCATCATCATTGCTCCTACTTTAAGGATAAAGGGATTTTTTTCTTTATTGTTTCATTTTCTTTCTTTCTTTCTTTTTTTTTTTTACTGGCTTGTTTTCAGTCCCATAGAAAGTGAACTGACTCCAGCTAACTTCAGCCTTGCACATGGCAAGTGCCCAATCTCATAATGAACTTTCAGTCAGTCAGCACATCCTGAACCCCTTGTAAGGGAGGAGTTTAGAAGAGGAAGGAAGCAACTCCCTGTGTGGAGAGGTCTAGATGAAGAGGTTAGACCAGATGCCTAATATTTAGACAGCTAAAATTAGATTACACTGATGTCACTTGAAATGTAAGAGTAGGTAGGAGTAAAATTCAGGAACTTTTTTCTAAGGCAGCATAAACTGTCTTTACTCCTACTGAGTTCTGTGTACCCATGATCATTTTTATCAATGGCAAACCTGAATGAATGGATCTGAGCCATGCAAAATCTAAACTTAGAGAAGAACCTATACAGCTCGTATAGGATTAAGCTAAAACACCCATGCAGAAAATGAATCTGAATAACTTGAATGATACACAGATGTAAATCAGAACAATTGTTCAGGATCCCATGGCTAGCTGTAGTAAATTCTCCAGAGTAATTTTAAATATCAGAATACTATTGTTTCCCCTTAGTTATCTAAAGTGATTTCTGTGGCTTTTTTTTTTTCTTTCTCGTAATTATTTTCCACCAGTTCATAATTTGTGTCCCTTAAATACTTTTGAACATGTTTTCAGAACATGAATTTACTAGCTGCTTTTAATTTTAAGCTGCTTCTAGATGAAGGCCACTTCCACCTCATACGAACTGGTCAGGGAAAATTTACTTTCTGAGTGGACATGGTATTAACAGGTATTTTCATTTTTTTTCACTGTTACAGGAGCCCAGGCCTTGTGCAACAAACAATCCATCTGAGTGTTCATACTTAATGAACAGAGGCTGGGGTGTACTGGGATCTTCTGTTAACATTTGTAATTATGAGTAATTTGGTATGAAAGACTTCTTTAAGTTCTTTTGTGAATTCCTGCATAAAACTCACCCATAAATCCTTGTATCAGTACATGCACACATAAGTATGCGTGTATGTATGTGCTTTTCTGGATCACAGGGAAGCTCAGGTGATGTAATTTAAGAAATAATCTGGTCTGGTTCTTTTCTCAAACCACATGAAATATTTGACTTTGACAAGGTTCTTGTTTACATGGGCACTAAGGGAGTGTGAAAACACTCCAACCAATTTAAATAGGAAATTAAATGGAACATGTTTTAACAACAACTAGATGTATGCTCACCCATAGCACTCATGTTTCTCTCAAGATAAAATCAACACGTTGGAATTGCTGGGAATGCCAATTTTTTTAATGCTTATGTTTAGGGAAAGCTTCCAGGTGTATCAAAGGTGAGCCAAAGATAGTAAGGTAAATATGAAGTTATGTTTGTGTTCACTTGAGGGTAATTATTCTTTAAAACTGAACCTTCAATGACACGTAAGAATCCTAAATGCTCCCTTCCTATTAAAATAAATAGTTTGGGTTTTAGGCAGACTTGAAAAAGATGATCCTAATCTTTACTATTTAGCTGGACATCTTTGCAGCAATAGCATTTGAATTAAATATGTTTATATTTTTAAACCCTAGAAAATAAAACAGAATTCGTGGTTAAGTAACATTTGCCAAATAACATCATAATGTCTTACAACTACAGCTCTAAAACTATAAAAAGCCCTTACCCACAGTGCTCCTCAGAAGACTGGATTCTGAAAAGAAATGATCTTGTTCCATCAGGAGCTGTGAGTGAAGTGTAGGCACATCTGGGGGGAAAATTTAGCAGTGTAGCTATTATAAAGAAGCTGAGACTATAGGCTAACAAATTTTTCATCTTAGAACCTGTGGATGTAAGGTTCCTCATCTCGTCAGCTCCACATGCCTTTAGAGGAGTAAGGTGTCAATACTGAGAAAGGAACCACTTTTTGGACTTTTTTTACTTCCTTAAGAGCAGGGACAGCAGGCAACCAATAGATATTTGTAGATTTCTAATGGAAACCCCCAAAATCTCACTGAACCAAGCCAACAAAACATGTAATGATGGCCCCAGACTGGAATCCAAATGCATCACTGTAGTTTGCTGATGTGATTAGCTCTGTAGTACAGGATGGAGCCTGTCCATTTTTCAAAACTGGGCCAAAGCCTTGAACAGTTGTTTTGGTAATGTAGATGAGCCTTTAGGTCTTAATAGTTCCTACAATTACTGCTGAATCTGGCCTTGGCTCAGGAATAAACTCCTTGTATTGAAAAGATTTACTATCCTAACTATATCTGTATCTCAATTTAATGAAAATGTTAAGGATAATTTGATGGTCTCTTGCCAGTGTAATTTTAAATAAAATGTCTTCATTCCTTGGCAGTGTCTATTGGCACTCAGGTTTAACTAAAGGAAGTGCTTAAGTGAAGTGCTTTTTACATTACAGTCTTGCCAGTATCTTCTTTGATAGAATAGATTTAATTTTCAGTGTTTTACTCAGAGTAAATAAATTAAAAAAAAAAAAATTACCTCCCACCGTCAATCCATATGGTAGCAAACCTTACTAAAAGCATTACTAAAAATCAGATATTGGCCTATTACAGCATTTGGACTAATCTCAAGCCTCATCTCCTGTAAATTAAAGCATTTCTAACTTATTTACTGTTCATTTTTTATGCACTCTTGTAAAAAATCTTTCTGTACCTTGGGAAATAAAGTAGGACATAATGAGGCGCTGTCAGTGCATCTTAGATTTTCATCTGGCTTCAGCAAGTCAGCAAAAAAGTTTAGGACACTTTATTATAATTGCATAGGGAATGGAATGTAATGGTGAGGTGGTGACAATTTGGCCATCATATCCTACAGAACTGAGCAATTGCCAAATACAGTCTCAATTGTTTACCCTGTCTAAATCAGGAATGTGTGTACAGAATGAGGCCAGAAGGACAATGCATCAGAACTTAAATTGTTTGGGGATAGTCTGAGAATAGAAAAAAATATTGTAAATATAAAACAGTGCTCATTAAAAGGGTAAAACATGAGTAATATTTATTTCCTTCTAAAATTTAAGTGCCATTGATTTGTTTTAATATGCAGAAAGAGTATTTACAAACATAACAAAATCTCCCTGGCAGAGGCAGAGTGTGCTGCTACTTACATTAAGGTACCAGGAGCTCATAATTTTAAAAGTTTGTAAGCACCTCCATAATATTATCCTTGGCACCCAGCACAACAACTCAAGATCTTTGTCACTGTTGGAAGGAATAATTTTTCTTGTTATTATTGCTACCCACCAAATCTTTATTTCCTTTTTTCTTCTGCTCAACAAGAGACATTCAGAAGTGTCAACAAGAGACTTTCAGAAGATGGCTTTGCTCCGAGCCACTCACAGTGAAAAAGGAAGATCTTACAACAGCCATATGGGCACCACAGATTTTTCCTGTCCCTTGGCACCTAGAAGCAGCCCCTAGAGACACCCTATAGGTAAGTTTCTCTGCAATGTGGATTGAAACACAATTTACCCATGTTTTCTACAACTGTCACTACCTTTGTGCAGCTGTTTTAATTTATATGGTGTGCATTTGCAAGAAAAAGATGGTATTTGCACACATTTGGGAAACTTGATTTCAGGGAGTGAAGAAAATGTTGAGGAATGACATCTTTTTTAATAGACTGCATCTGACAAACAAGTGGACCAATCCATCTGTACTTGGGTGCGGTGTGTACACATGTGTGCAGAGGCAAAAAGGTACAGTCACAGGGCAGAGAACTGTCACTAGGAGAACACGAAAAGTCTTGTGGAATGTGCAATAAAGAGATGAAAAAGATGGGAAAGATTGCAGCAGGTGAGTAAACACAGCACACACACAAGGGCAATATTCCTACATCCTTGAGTGTGGGTTTGTGAGGGCTCTGGATTGCTCTGAACAGCCACATCTGGGGCACGCACTCTCACTCACTCACTCACTCACTCACTCACTCACTCACTCACTCACTCACTCACTCACTCACTCACTCCACTGCTCATCGGCCCCTCTGAGCTCAGGTGCACCTGTCTCCAGCCCTTCCTCCTGGATGCACCTTGGACTACATCACAGCACTGTCTGGCCTCTCAGGACTCATCCACTCACCCTGCCTGGGGCTGAACCCCATGTCACCACTGCCAGGCTCTGCCCTCTCTCTCTGGATCCTGTGGAATTATGTTCTGCCTGTGCTGGGGGCATCCACTTTGCTTCCTTCATGGAACAACGTGTTCTTGCTGCTCCCTGAGAATATTAAACCAATCCTGGCCTTGAGGGGCATATGCAGATCATAGAATCACAGAGTGGCTTGGGTTGGAAGGGGCCTTAAAGATCATCCAGTTCCAATTCCCTTGCCATGGATAGGGACACCTCCCACCAGGCCAAATTGCTCAGAGTCCCATCCAAGCTGTCCCTAAACACTTCCAGGGATGGGACAGACATCCACAACTTCTCTGAGCAGTCTGTTGCAGTGCCTCACTGCAGGCACACAGTTTGTGGAATTGGGAGTGGGGCTGTGGCCCAGACTCATCCCCAATGGGCACAGCTGTGAGCAGCAGGTGAGCAGCACTGACAGCAACGAGCCATGGAGTGCCCAGGGTACTGAACAGCCACCAAAGGGAACAGAGGGCACACAGGTGCAATGCATGAACATGAGGGGATAAAAGGTTGAGCTAGAGAGCAAGAAGAGCAGACATTTGCAGCTTTCTGATGTGATGTTACTCTGTGTGGGTTGAAGCTTTGTGAGAGTGCATAGTGGCACTCTGTATCGTGGCTCTCTTGAGTGCAACAGGTGCTGTGGCACCTCACCACCCTCAGTGAAAAGATTTTTTTTCTAGTATCTAATCTGAACCTACTCTTTTTTTGTTTAAAGCCATTCCCCCTTATCTTGCACACTACATTCTATGGTAAAAATGTTCTTTCTGTCTTTATTGCAGGTACTGGAATGCCACAATGAGGTACTCCACAATGTTCTCTTTTCCAGGCTGAACAATCCCCATTCTCCCAACGTTTCCATGTGGGAGGTGCTTCATCCTTCTGATCTTCTTGGTGGCCTCCTCTGGACTCAGCCAACTGGCTGATGTCCTTCCTGTGCTGGGAATGCCTGAAGTCACCAAGACTTCTCAGACACTCACCAGTTGGGCCTGTGTCATTTACCAACCACTTCTGCAGAAGCTAACAGCCAGGGTCAGCAGATCTTGTGCCTTTCTGATACTGAAGCTGGAACATGTTAAGTGTGTGTGAAAAGCCTACTTCATAGAAACTCTGCTCTCTGCAGTTTCATGTTTCTTTTGCTTCTTACATAAGGAGAGATTGCATCCCTAAGCTGTCTTTGCTACTGATAAAGATGGCACAAACTCATAACCTAATAGATTGCTTCTGTGCTAATGAAAATTAATTAATTAACTGCTAGGGACACCTAGGCTAGTCCTTTTTTGTATGAGACTTATAAAGTTTATCAAGGTCAAAGTCAAATTGAAAAGAATCTTGTCATGTTTGGAAAAAAAAACTTACTATCATTTCAATACAGAGTGGTGGGATATTTCATCAGCAATGCAATGTGTTGAAACTATGAACAAACATTTGACATGGTGTTTCACAATATCCTAAACCCCATCTGCGTTTGTAAACAGTATTTAAGGAGGCCAGGCTTGCTTATACTGAGACGATGTTATCTGGGGAAATGCCAGGCTAATGCTTACTCTTGCTAAGCTCTCATTCCCTTATGAAAAGTCTGAAATGTTAAAACTTAGACTCTTCTGAATCATCCAAATCCAATGAAATCTGAACAAATATTTCATATTCCAGTCAGCTTGACAACAGTTAAAGAGCACTGTGCTCTTGGTATGAACAGCTGCAAAGCACATCCTCTCCTGTCGTGGGTGCTTGCCATTTGTTTGTTGTGATATGCTGATGTGAGAATTCATGAGCTACAGCTCATGAAATCAAATTTCCTCTGAAAGGGAATGAAAGCTGGATTTGGCCACCTATATTTATTTACCACCTTGAGTTGCAGACTGAGTAACTGCTTTTTGTTACTGTTGTCTGCACCACCTCTGTATCTGGAGGGATGTGGTCACCCTGCTGAAAAAAGGGCAATATTCAGAGAATGGGCTAAGAAATGTAAAGCAGCCTCAGGTGTAGTTTCACGTTTGGGTCTGCTACTTTTACATTACAGCTTTTTTCTTTTTCCACTCCTCATCAGCTGAGGTCCCATTCCTGAGCCCACCTCTATCATGTGTATTTTCCCAAGTGTATTGTCATGGCTGTGAGTATTGTCATGGCTACACAGAAGCCTGTATTGGTGTGTTCAGTCTTCACCCTGATCAAGAAGTCTTTGCAATAGGGCCATGTCCATCTCTTCATGGAGAAGAAACAGCTCCGGAATGACCTGGTGGCCAAGGCCAATGGCATCCTGCCTGGATTAGTAGTAGTGTGGCCAGCAGGAGCAGGGAGGTCGTCCTTCCCCTGGACTTGGCACTGGTGAGGTCCCATCCTGAGTTCTGTGTCCAGTTCTGTTTAGGAAGGATGTTGAGATGTTGAGTGCATCCAGAGGGGGCAACGAGGCTGGAGAGGGGCTGGGAACACAAACCCTGTGAGGAACCACTGAGGGAGCTGGGGGTGCTCAGCCTGGAGAAAAGGAGACTCAGGGCTGCCCTCATCACTCCCTGCAGCTCCTGAAAGGAGGTTGCAGTCAGGTGGGGTTGGTCTCTTTCAGCAGGCAGAAACTGACAGAACCAGAGGACACAGTCTCAAGCTGTGTCGAGGGAAATATAGGTTGGATATTAGGAAAAAGTTTTTTTCAGAAAGAGTGATAAAGTTCTGGAATGGCCGCCTGGGGAGGGGGTGGAGTCCCCATCCCTGGGTGTGTTTAACAAAGCCTGGATGTGGCACTGGGTGCCAGGGTTGAGTTGAGGTGTTGGGGCTGGGTTGGACTCGATGATCTTGAAGGTCTCTTCCAACCCAGTGATTCCATAAATTCTCTGATTTCTTATTTCTCCCTACAACCCCCTGAAAGGAAGGTGTAGCCAAGTAGGGATCACTTTCTTCTCCCAGCACAGGACAAGAGGAATTGGCCTCAACTTACACCAGGGGATGCTCAGGTAGGCCATAGGAGAAATTTTTTTCCCAGAAAAGGCTGACTAAACATCGGAATGGGCTGCCCGAGGAGGTGGAGTCACCGTCCCTGGAGTTGTTTGAGAACTGGATGTGGCACTTAGTGGATGGAGGTGTTTGGTCAAAAATTCGACTCTTATGATCTCAGAGGTGTTTTTCAACCTTATTTATTCAGTGATATGCTTATGCTACTAAAAGTACAAATTATGTGTACACATATGTGTGTGCAGCAGTTGTGTTCCCGTACCAAATGACGCCGAGGAGGACAGCTCTGTGCCAAAGCCCGGCTGGACCCTCAGCGCGGCCCGTCTGGGCGGGATGCGGCAGCGCAGCCCCAGCCGGCCCTGCACACCCGCGGGCAGCTCCGGTGGAGGCCGGGGCAGGGATGTTTGCCGTGGAGCAGGGAAGTTTCCCGTGGAACACCCGCAGCCGGGAGAGCCGGGACAGGCGGGACAGCCGGCGCGGGGCGGGGCGGCGGGCGCGGCCGTGTGTCGGGAGCGCGCCCGGCGGGCGGCGGGCGGCCGCCATCTTCTCTGCGCGGCCGGCGGGAGCGCTGCCTCTGCCCCCTCCTCCGCTCCCTCCTCCTCCTTCTCCCTCCTCCCACTACGCTCCGCCGTCGCTGCCGGTCAGGAACGGGGCGACCGGGATAGCGAAGGCCGCAGGGAAGGCGGGGGACGGGGGAGCAGCCCCGCCGGGGCGGGCGGGCCGCGGGGCGCCAGCCCGGGGGGTTCGTGCGGCCCCTCCGCTCGCCCTGCCGGCCGGCCGGGCCCCGCTCCCCATGGGATAAGCTGTAAACATGTTCAGCTTTGAAGGGGATTTCAAAACAAGGCCCAAGGTGTCCCTCGGAGGAGCGAGCAGGAAGGTAAGGAGCGGCGCCCGGCCGTGCCCGTGTGTGTGTCGGTTCTGTCGCCCCCCGCCCTGTTATCGGTGCTTTTACTGTCGGGCCTTCAGAAATGGGAGCAGCGATGACTAAGGTTTAATAGAGGGGGAAAACCCTTCCCTCCCGATGATGTGTTTATCTTTGATCTCCCTGCCTCACTGTTATTATTATTTTCTGTATAATCAGGCCACACCATCCCAGGCTTGTAGTGTAGTAAGAATTGTGGGAAGCGAGGAAATGTCTCCTTGGCTCGTCCCCCCCGCAGGCGATCGATCGATCCCGGCTGCCGTGGCCGTGGCACCTCCCCGGCAGTCGCTCTCCAGGTCTTGCGGGTGGAAAGGACTCGGAGCCCTCCTGTCATTTCCCTGCAGAGGGAATGCCTGGCGTGGACCTGCCTCGCCGGGGGGATGTGGGACACACGCAGCCTCGCACAACCCCAATTGCCGGGGGAGGTTCATCCACGTGAGCCGGGGCCGCCGGGTTGGGTCTCTGTCAAGTTTAGGTTCAGTCAATTGGTCGTGCGCAGGGTTAGTAGCAGTTAATTGTCAGCTCTACCAGACTATTTGATTTCCTCGTGTTTATTGATAGGGAAAGAAGCAGAATGATTTATTCAGATCTTGCTGATTGGACAGGGTTAGCAAATGTTTAGTCGAGCACTGAAGGGCACAGGACTTCGGAAGAACGACAGAAAGGACAAAGTGTTTTTAGAAGTGGCCTGATCTGTAGGGGTCACTTTAATTCACTGTGAAAATACAGAGTCTCCCCGTTGTCATTGGAGATGGCTGTGTGGGAAGCCAATGAGTGTTTCCATTAGTATTTTTGAATTTTAATTGGGTAAAAAAAAAAATAAGTTTTATTACTGTGCACTAAAAGCAAGCTTGATTCTTGGAAACTTTTAAGGTTTGGCAGTACAGTGAGGAAAAGAGCAAAAATACTGCAATCTGTAATATTAAAATCACAGTGAAGCTTGCATTTTGGCATATTGACTTAATATGAAGAGATTGTATACAGAACTGTACTTAGATTGTGCAGCTTTTCCTCTGATTCATCTTCTGTTTATCTTAAGACATGTCTGTTCATTAGGTCGTGTAAACTGGCATTACATGAGTCAAAATGCCATAAATACTCCCCAGCTTAAGTAGGAGTTGGCAGAACATGCCCTGGTCCTCAGCCCTACACTTCAGGTGCTTTGCAACTTTTGACCCTGACTTGCTCATAGTGTTTCTTGCTGAACATATTGCCTCCTACAGAAGTAAGGAACTGCCATAACATCTTCTTTTACACTTAGCAATTCATGGAAACATATCAGAATTACGTCTATTTTAATTATATGGGACACATTTATTAATGTTATGCAGGCATAAATTTCCAAGGGCAAATATTAGCATGTAAAGGACTGGAAACTGAAATTGATGCATAACCTTCACCATGTGCAGCAGAGGTTGTGGTTCATGATGAGATTGATACTGACTGGTGCACAGATTTCATGATTCTACATGGGTTCACTGAAGTGCTTGTGCTGCATCAGTGCAAATCAGTTACATGCAGCTTTGGGCAGCATGGTTACACAGACATCCTAGAGTGTCCTTGAAAGAGCTGCTGATCTGCAGAAGCTGTGTACAGTACTAAAGAAAGAATTTATTTAAACAGTAATAAAAATTAGGTCTAAATGCACTTTAGCTGAACTTCTGTGAAAATGTACTACAACAGAGATTGCTGTGGGAAATGTTTGTGGGTTCCATGTGATGCCTTAAGATTTTAGCTTTTGTATTTTTCAAATCCTCTACTGCATTAGTGCATAGCTCTAAACTCCATAAAAACTGTAGTTAACTGTCTTCACATTTTGGTTAGACAAAACAATCCGTCTGGGCCTGTTATCCAAAGACACCCTACAGCCTCAGGCTCCAAAAAGTATAAACAAAAGTGATTGTGGGGGGGGCAAACTGGGGGAATGGGACTTCATTACCTGAAGCTGTAACTGGAGGATTAACCCCCATATATTAACAGACCAAACTTATATCTATCTGAAAAACTCATGACCATTGTCCATTTTAGGTGTAGCCCCTTGGGGAGGTTTCATCTGCTCTTAGTGTACCTGAAGACCCTTCATTAAATATATCTGCTTTTATATTTTGACTTTGTCTGGTCTCTGTTTCTAGGTAAGCCTGAATTAGGCATCATGTGAGTTTCTCATTATTTCACATCATAGGCTCCTTGGGATTGTGTTTCTCATAGGTATTGGATTCATTTTTAAAGAAAGCTGAATTGTAAATGATTTCTTTTCAGCTTTTGATACACATACAAAAAAACCTAATTTTTTTGACAAATGCCCTTGCCCCCTCCCGTATGGTGTATAACTTTAGAAGGATCAATGCTGTACCTCTGCCATGCTTTTGGCAGCTGGCTGCATACTTAGTGCTGCCTGTTGTGATTCCTTTGGTGGAAGGAGGCATCATTCAGAAACACTGGGGCCATGCAGGCTGCTTAATGCTAAGAATAACTCTGTACCCAGTTTGGGGAAGTTCCCCAAAGTGACTGCACCACTGCAGAGCAATGACAAAAACCTCCTGTTTGAGGAGCCAGTCAGTGCTGAAGGTGCCAGTGGGGCCTGATGTGAATACAGCTACACCAAAATAGTGATCAGCAATGCTTTTAGAAATGTGGTTTTGCTGATGGAACTGAGCTGCAAACAGTGACCATGTCGGTCACAGCTCGCATGTGCTGACACCTGTCTGGCACTGCCACTTTGTCTGTAGTGTTCCCTTGGGCCTCACAGGGCCAGACTTCAGTAAGTTCCATCATTAGGAACACAATGATAGAAGTAAAACTGGGGGCTTGCGTAATTGTGGCAGTTAGGTACTACTGAATCTAGTGTGCACTAGCTTGTATGGAATTTCTGAATTACAAAACCAGAGAGCTTTGGGTCTGGTTTTGAGCTGTTTGTATTTATGTGTGTTGTGGTCTGAATTGTGCGTGCTCTTGAGAGGCACTTCAGTCCACCCATATCAAGCATCACTTTTTTTTTTGTCTAGTCACAGGCTGCAAATTAATGTTCTCAAAATCACTACCTCAATGACTGATCCCTTCAGAATATTATTGTAGCATTATAGTAATGCATTGTACAAAAGTGCAAAAATGTAGGTGGTATTGCCAGTGCTTGAGCTTTTCCTTTTGTACCTACTTCCAAGAATCTGCTGATTCATCTGGACTGTTGGCCCTATTGGATGTGCTTGGGTGCGTAGATACAAGATTTTATTTACAATGTGATAATCTCATTTTAGAGGGTTTTATTTATTTTTATTTTTGGGGTAGTTTTTTGTCACTTTTAAAACATGGTTCTTTGCTTTTTGAGGCTCTTCAAAAGAAATTTTCAAATTTAGTTTAATTGTAACTGGCAAACCGTATTTTAGTGCTTCTTAGGTAAAGTAGCCTCCAAAAATGAGTGTTGTTATTGGAGATCAATACGGGAATGTCTTGAATCGCTCATGGATATTTTGTGCAGGACAGTGATTGTTGCCTGGAAGGCTGTGGCTGCAGAGTCTGTGGTGTGTTAGGCAGGAAATGCAGAGCTGTGCATGAAGGGTTGGCTTGGGCTGCAGCTCAGTCTGGCCTCACCCAACCCCACTGTGAGGAGACTGGAGCAGATGGTGCCTTCACCTGGCTGCTTCCCAGCCCATCCCCTGTGTCCCATGCAGTGAACAGATTTCTGCTAGGTGGAGTGTCACCTTCTGGGGACAGCTGTCAGCTGTCACTGATTTTAGCGTGTGGTTGAACTCAGCGCAGAATTGGTTTAACCGTGTCAGTCTGACTTGGGATAGTCAGGCCTAGTGTTACTTCATTAATTTCAGTGATTTGAGGTAGCAGTGCTTTAGTGCATCCATGCAGGGGATCCCCAGGCCAACACTGAGAAGTACAAGGGGCTCTGTAGTTCCACATTGTTTGATTAAGTTGTGAAATGCATGAATGACACCTTGGAAGTCTAACAGGAAAACTGGGTAAAAGAATCTTAAGTCAAATGTGCAGTATCACTTGAGCTATCTAAACCATACTTTTACAGATCCCAAGACTGTTTTATAATAGAGTATTTTTAAATTATAATGCATTATGAGATGATTTTGAAAACCCCCTCCTTTTTTAGATGAGTTAGCAGGGCCACAAAAGTGAAAGTGAAAACAACTTCATTGAGTTTGGGGTTCTTTTTGTTTTTTTCTTGTGGAAGACTTAGGAGCTTACTAATGAGCAAATATTGATGACTCCTCTGTATTTTAAAAAGTCTCGGTCATTTCTTTTAATATGGACATTTTACTAATCAGAGATATTCAATTTGCAAAGTTTGTTTATATTTTAATTTAATAGTTTCTGATTTGCTTTCTTAAATTAGTAGCATGACATTAAACATTAGGTTATTGTTTATAGTCCCCCCTGCTTTCAGCTGAAGCAGAGGTAGAACTCCAGAAGCACCTTGTTTGCTCTTTGTTGTCCATATTCTACACATGAAATAACTTCTTGTGGAATTAAAATTAAAATTTTACAAACACTAGGCTGTAAAATTGCCAGTGCATGGAGAGATCTGCCCATGTTGCGATTGGCTGTTTTGGCAGATGCCTGTAGGATACAAGCATTGATGGGACAGTTAAAAACCAGTTTTGTTTCTCTCTTACTGATGGATTGAGGAAAACAGTTAATAATTTCTGAAAGGAATAATTTCTATTTTATTCTAACTTATTTGACCCTACACCATGACACAATGGAAGTGACATGATGGTAAGGATTTATAGTATGGGAATTCTAGATCAGAATTACAAATTGAGTTTTTATTTTTGAATGGTGGGAAAGAGTTGCAGTGCTTTCCTCCCTGCAGACCTTTGTCCTGTTAGGCACATGGTGTAGCTCTGTGGGCAGGTACACACCTCACCCTGAGTCAGCTGGAAACTTGCAGTGTCATAGCCTAAGTCTTGAAATACTCTTGGAATTTCAGATCTGTGGTGTGGAAATATGAGGAGACTGTCATGTTATAAAATAATGGCTGCCTGTCAGTAGGAAACGACACAGTTAATGCATCCTTGATTCTTAGGCATTTTTATTATCTCTGTAACATTTGAAATTCTCCTCGTCTCAAAGCAAGCTACAAGAGATGGAGTTGTAGTTAGCTGACAGCAGTGATTACACTGTCATTTTCTGTTGTGTGCTATTTTTTCAGATTCAGATCAAGAATTTCTGCTTTTATAAATGCATTTTCCCCCCTTGTTCCTGAGAAAATGATGAGTCACAGAATGGTTTGGGTTGGAAGGGACCTTGGAGAGTACCCATTTCCAACCCCCTTGCCTTGGGCAGGGACACCTTCTGCTAGAAATCACTCACCTACAGCTCTGTGTACAATATACATCTTAAAATCGTCATAGGGACAAACTGAGCATAAATGCAAAAGCAGCTTTCTTGCATTTCAGTTGGTCTCTACAGCCTCCAATCAAATCCTGGTTCCTCCTTGTGTGACGATGTTCCTCCATCAAAGAAGAGGTTCCAGATCCCCCCTACATCCCACAATAAATTTCAGCTGAAATTCAGCTGAGGTGTTTTCTGGCAAGCACTGTGGCATTGACTTGAGTGAGGCCAGGCTCTCCAGGGCAGAGTTCACACTCCCTTCTTCTGCAGGATTGTCTGTTATACATATAAACTTATCTGATTATTTACATCCTTATTAAGCAGAATCACAAACTGGTTAAAAAGTAGAAGATTTCAGGCTGCTGAACATATTGAGACATTTTCAGTGGAATTTAAATTGTTGAGGTTCAGTTCAAGGCATTGTAAGCCTTTTGAAATGCAAATTTCTTTTACTATTTGGATTAAAAAACCCACTTGGAGTTCATCTTGTCTAAAATAATGTCAGGAGATTGAAACATTGTTGAGAAGGTGGGGGATATTTCCCAGTGGCCACATTTATTCTGTAAAAATAAATGTTAAAAAATTTCCCATTTTTGTGAATGGAATTACTGAATACTTGTGTTGAAAGGAATTTTATTCTATAAATTGCTTAGGTCACTTCATTTGTTTTGGGAGTTGTTACTGATTTTTATATGGTTCAAGTTAAATTCAGCTGTAAAGTTGTGTTCCTCATTTTAAGGAAAGAAAAAAAGATTCAAGTTCCTGGATTTTGTAGATGAAAACCACACAAGTTTTTATAATTGTCCACAAAAATTAAAAAAGGTCAAGTGTATGATTTTTAAAGAAAATTTCATAAAAAGTCATGCCTTGTACTTTGCATGACCTCTTGTAATGTGAAATATGAAGCATTCTCAGCTATTAATCAAAATAAACCCTCTTGATTTATAAAGAAGCATCAAACGTTTATTAATAATATTAAGTTTTGTCTTCAGTGTGTTACTGTTAATTTTTTTAAAAAATCTTGGTTTAGCTAGTACCTGAAAATAATTATTCAGTTTCATCTTTGCATCTGGGCATATTTAGGTTTTAAACTTATTTGCTATAAGAAAGTAAGTAAATAGCTGTCCAAGAGTGTTCAATTTCAGATTTTAGGAGTCAACAAATATTAGAAATGTTAAAGAGGATTTAACTATGTATACATTTTGTTTTTTTCAATCTGGATTTTGGGCCAAGAGGGCTGAAAGTTTATTTCTCTCACAACAAAGTGTTCAAATGCAGAAGGAAAAGAGTAATAGTTTCTATATTAGTTACCTTATTCAGTCTTTGGCTAGGATGTGTGAAAGCTAGGAGTTCTTTGCAAACATACTTCTGCAACTAGAAAGTGTATTTCAGCAAAACAAGGAGAAGAAAACGACTTGAATTCAACTTCCTTTTTTCATGATGGATTGAGCTGCTGGTTTTGAAGCGGTGACATTGACATTGTCCCACTGTCAGATGTGGCTGTTCCCAGCTGCTGCCTTAGAGCAGTTCTGCCACCAGGAGCTTGGCTGTGATGAGCAGCACAGTACATGGGAGTGGATGTTATCCCCACGCACAGATTAACATTTTGGATGTTACTCAGCATTTCTTGGGTGGCAGTCCCACATTTTCCTTTCTGTGTACTGTCCTCCATCTGCTTCTCTGTTTTCACCTCTTTCCTCTTTCTGTCTTACCCTCGGAGTAATTTCTGTAATGTCGCTCTGCGTTTTGCTGTCACGTACTTCTCTGCTTTCTTGTTTCTTTGTGCCATGCCCCACAGAAAACTTCTCAAATGGCGTTTTTCATGGTGCTGCAGCTCACATGCTAGAGCAGGAGGTTGGTTATCTTTTCTCGTTTTGAGAAAGCATCAGGCAGGAAAGGGACAGCCAGATGTGTCCTGCATTACGTGAACACTCATGGATGGTGTATTCCCTATTCTGCACTTGGGAGGGCAAGACCTGAAGGAAAAAGTCAGGACTGTGATTCAGGGAATGGCTTTTCACTCCTTTTGAGTTAGGGGTGACAGAGTCAGGACAAGCTCAGGCTTCGTTCCCCCTACCTTGTCTGCCTGCCTGCCTTGAAAGAAAGACTCAACACCGGACGTGTTCCTGTCTGGCAGGAGAAGAAGGAGCTCTGGCAGCAGCAGAGGTGCCGGGGCTGTGGCTGTCGCTGGCAGCAGGCGGGAGGCTCTGGGTGGGAGTTGTCACACGGGTGTCACTGCAGTAAGGCTCTTGTCGTTCACAGCCAGCCACAGACAAACTGCTGCTGAGTTCAGCTCCTTTTCACAGTGCTGGTTGTCGAGGGACAGTTCAGGGGGGATTTCAGAGGCGACTGCAGTTAACTCTCTTGAAGAAATGATTTTGATAAAATGCCCTTTGTATTGGAAGATTATTTCGTGTTTCTTTTAATCTCTTTCCTACTGCAGGTTTGTTTTCTTTTGGACATACATGGTTACTTTTTAATTTCTGAAGGGGCAGTGTATTCCAGCTTGGTTTAGTAACTTTTTAAGGGGATATATTTTTATTAAGTTTATTTTAAATGTGTTCTTTAGTCATAGTTATGATCTGTGTATGTCTTGTGAACATGAGTAACAGTATTATTTTACCCATAGTAATTTGATAAGGTGGGATGTACTTATACCTGAGTATTTTATTGTCTTAGGACAGTTCTTCTATTTTGTTTAATTTATACTCTAACAAATTCACATTCTTCTTTACAAGTACTCAAAGCGAGTATGTGGCTGACTAAAAACTTAACTTTTGTTAGTTTCGGAGTGGATTGAAGACTGATGGCTACAAAGAAACACAATTCTTAACTTTTATTAGTTTCAGAGTGGATTGGATTAAAGACTGATGGCTACAAAGAAACAATTCTTTATCAATGAAAAGCTGGTGATACACTAAGGATGCGCCGCCCTTTTACATCTCTCTCCCTCTTCAAATGATTTAAAATTAATTGTATCTTATAAACCCTCTGACCACTTATTTTCTTTTATCTACTAATAATTTGTATTGTCTGTCTTTGCTTGTGTTTTTTCATACAATTCTCTATTCACACGTAGCAATTTGTTTTCCCTTTCCTGTATTTTGTTCTGCTTTTTCTTTCTGCTTTCTCTCTGAAGTGTAAGGACAAATGACAAAAAGTTTTTTCTAAGCAGATATGCACTTTATATGTAGCTTCCTGCAGCACAATCATTTCTAAACTGGGACATTTCACCAACTTCTTTCATGCATCAGGTATCAGCTGTTGAAAAAATCCTGAAACTTTAAGCCATTTGTTGGTTATTAATTTAGTACCTTGTTTTGGCTTTGTGCGTGCCTTTCTGTACTGCTTGAGTGGAGATACATCATCCTCATGTATGGATTTCCTTAAGTTTGTTTGTCCTGTGTTTAACACATGGAGCAAACCCTGTCTTTAGAGGGCAATAGCAGTAGTTAGTGGTGTCTTTGACCATAAATACCGTCTTTAGAGGAAAGATGGTTAACCTTCTTGTGGGCTTTCTTTGCTTTTCACTCTTGGTGGTCGGTAAGAGTATTTTCTATCCTAAAGAAACCCAGAGAATCATGGCTTTGCTTCATCTGTAACTTCAAAAAAAGAGGTGCTGAAGAGTTTTGCTCTCATTTTTTGTATCTGCTGATAGACACTGAAGAAAGTATTCCAGCACAGTTGTTTCAGCTGTACTTAAATATTTTATAAACATTTGTTTGCCATCTTCAAATTGATTTTTCTGTATTAAAATACAGCACATTTTCAACTTGAGTGTTTTTTAATTTCTTAACTTCTCTAGGCTAATACAGGCATACAGAGGAAAATGAAGTTGTCATTTGTATTGTAGTGTCAAAAAATGAAAATAGTTTTCTTAAATCTGCTGTGTGTTTTAGACTGGATTTGGGAAGGTGCTAGGGTGCTTTCATCTCCTGTTGCCTGCAGTGGAAACTGAATACTGTGCGTCAAAATTGAGTTATTTTGTATATTTCCTTGGAAATTACCCAGAACCATCCAGTAAGAGACTCTTGCAAATAAAGTTTTGTTTATATATTGTCATCTGTGAGATATATATATATATATATATGTTGTATAAGATTGTGGTTTAAAAGTGAATGACTGGTTTTTCTGTTATAATAATACTGGGTTTTGAGGCCTCATGAGCACTTTAGTATTCCTGTCTTTTTCTCTGTTGATGAGATCACTGTCCTGAAAGTTTTGATGCATAGCCTTAATTTGGGTGAAGAGTTCAAAATTTTGAAAGAAAAAATTCCTGCCATTTATGCTGTGTTTCTCTTGACATCTTTTCTGGACAAGCTTTGAGAAAAGGAATAAGTAAATACAAGAGCTTTGTGCTTTTTTGTAAGTTAGACAAAAGCAAGGGGCTTTGGAGCAGGATGTGACTGCTCTGAACTTGCCACGGCTTGCTGTGTGCACCTGGGCCAGGGATTTATGTACCCTCCAGGCAAGGAAAACACTCAGACTTCTGGTGTGATCTGGTGGGACTGGGACCTTATTGTGCTCCAGCTCTGCCATTTGTAAATGGCTGATGTTTGCCAGGGTAATTGAGATGCTGAGAGCACAAACATGGACAGGGATCAGTACAGTTTGCTGCTCTTTCCTGGTCCCTTGTCATAGGGACATAACTTCCTCCATCACTGTTCTTCTGGGAGGGTTGCCTGCCATGTATTTGTGAGTTCAGAAAATGATTAACACCTACTTTTCTCTATGTTTTATGAAGTCTGCATTAAATATCCTGAACACAGCTAAAGTGTGTTTGAATGAAAATGCAGTAGTGTCTTTCTTTGTGTCTTATAGGAAGAAAAGGCTTCTCTCCTTCATCGAACTCAGGAAGAAAGGAGAAAACGAGAGGTAAAGTAGCCTGTAAGGTTTGCTGCCTGCTGGATTTCCCTTTGGTGTTACATTTACAGTGCAAAGTACTTCTGCTGCTGTCATACTCAGTTCAAAAATGTTTTCTTCCAGTTTGCAAGTTCTGTATAGTCTTAAAGTATGCTTTAATTGGCAAAAGAATTTGAGTGCTTTAAACCGTTCCTTAGAAGTACTTTTAATCTCAAAAGAAGATAAGCATGCACTGGTGTGAAGGGAAATTTCCCTTTTATTTTGGTGCTTATTGGATCTAGTCTTTTTTGAGAAAATATAAGGATTTGGCTAGTAAATTGCAAGTTTTTGCTTATTCATAATCTATTACTATGGGTTAGTCTCAGCAAACTTTCTTCTGCTCCTGGTTCTGCTGTGGTTTCTTGGCTGACCTTTAGTACTTCTCTTCTCCAGTGTTTACCTCAGTTCTGTGAAGGTAAAATCAGAACAGTGATTCTTGAATTCTTTGAAAAGAATTCAAGAAAGCTCAAGTGCTTTGAAATCACCTGATAATGAAGGATCCGTGAGAACCTGATGTGTGAGGCTTTAAGCAACCTTAATACTGGTTTATGATGGGAGCTTACTGCTCTGGAAAATTCAGACTGGAATACTGCAGAGGAGGAACAGGCACTGAAATGAAGAATCCAAAATTTAGTAGTATGCCATTTGAGTCAGTATGTTAATTTTGTCATTCCCCCCCACCCCTCCCATATAAGTAAAAAAAAATTGGTGTTGAATACTGATAAAATACATTGAATACATTAAAAAATGTAACTATGCAGGTTTCATGCTCCTAAAGAAAATAGCTCTTTGGCCCTTAAAGGTGTGTTTGACCCATGCTAGATTAATCTCAAGTTCTGCAGTTTCTGTGGACAGTTAAAAGCTTTGTTTCCTCTTCAACATGGCTCTGTAGTTATGGACTAAGTTCAAGTATGGAAGTACCAGGATTTCACCTGTTAGTTCAGAATTCCATGTTATGAATCAGCTTTATGATCAATGAGTCTTTAGCAACATATGTAAAAATTCTTCTTTGTGGTGCATAAACCCATTCAGTTGCTTGTCTCTGTCCTGTGCAAAGCTGATGCAGAGCCACACGCTCATCCCAGTGCAGGCACATGTGCACACAGTGATTTGCTGTGGCATGGAGCATGTTTTCACTACATGAATGACTCCTCTGAGAATAAAATCAGCTATGGCTTTTAAAAACTGCCTGTAGCAGAATCTTAGCATTGACCTCAGACTTAAAACCTGTGCAGTTAGGAGTCTCTAATTGACAGTTGTGTTCTGAGATAAAACCAGTATCTAGAGAGGAGAAGTTATCTATGTTTTAGTTGAGCTTTACATTATGGTTTTGAAGAGACACCACCTCTCTGAAACTCTCTTGATTACACTTTTACTGTCAGTATTTTGGAGAGAGAAATACCCTTTGGCCTATCAAATTTTGATTTTGGTCCATGATTTAGACTTAGTCTTCAAGAATCTGCTTATTCAGATAAGTTGCTTTAAGAACCAGGATTTTTCAAGAAAAATAAAATAGGCCTTGAATAGCAATTTTGTCTGGTATTCTCTCTGGTCAGTTCAGGTCCTGCTTTTAACTTAGGTGTGTCTTTACAGAACAATAAATGCAAAATTAAAGTTTTGGGACTTGAAAGTTTATGTGAATTTTCCAAAAGTATTTTAATGAAATTTATGAAAATATTTTGGTGTTTTGTTTTGTCTGATGACCCTCAGAATTGTAGGTTTGATATAATTTAAGGATTGATTAGGTTAAAATTCCTCTCTTTAAAGCAGGCTTCTTGATCCTTGTACTTTTCCTTCAGCCACTGCTTTGTAGCTCTAGGTTCATGTCCCCTCTTTTATTCCCTAAGAAACCACATGGACATTGTTAGAAATATAATTACAGTAGCCACTTCCCATAGATATTTGTTGTAATGGGATATGCCCAGGGTGTTGTCAGGGAACCCTCCAAGAGCTGTTTCCATAGCATCTCAAGCAAGCTGGCTTTCAGTTCCTCAAAGCCATTGTAAAAGGGTGATTTTTGCTACTCTTTCCACTTTCTGAAGGAGATGTCATGAAAAGATTCACTTGATATGTCTGGTTTGAAAAAGAGACTAAGAATTTTTATTAATTTATATATTTTGTTTCTGGGCCACAGTGAACTTTAAGCCTCATTTTCCTTTTGACAGCGGTACTGTCTCCAAATAGCTGATTTTTTTATTGTTTTCCCCACATCTAAATTGTGCCAGCATCATAATGCTTTTATATTATTTGAGTGAAAACAAATAAGTGGGTTGTCAGTGTTCGCTGCTCTATGCAGAAAGAGGAATGATGTAATTGAATTTAATGAATCCTTCAACATTTTTCAACGTAGTGTTAAGACTTTGTCTAATAAAATGCATTTCCAATAAAGTGATGCAAAGTAATAAAATATTTATGTTGATTTCTGTAGTATTGCATACTTACTGAGTATTAAATATTCTTTTGCAATATTTAATGGTAAATTTGCATTTAAAAACGAAAAGCATTCTCATTGATTTATGTGTATTGGGTATGAACATTAAAATTTATTTGACTAATGATTACTGCCTAATTTTCATTAAAAAGACATCTTGAATACAAATATATTTGATAAAATGGTAGAAATTAGAGTCAGTCCTATGGTGTTGATTTCAATTTTCTTGCTTTGTTTTACAGGAAGAAAGGCGGAGGCTGAAAAATGCAATAATAATCCAGTCATTTGTAAGAGGGTACAGAGACAGAAAACATCAAGTCAGTACCTGATTATTTAATTAGAAAGATGTTAAATAGTTTTGTTGAAAATGGGACTTTCTTGTAATAAATAATTTCATTGGAAAATTGTTTTGAGTATTTGAGAAAGTGGAAGTTCTTTTCCCTCTTGGCATTTTCATTTCAAACTCAGTATTTTAGTAAACAGATGTGTATTCTGCAACTCATGGATGTGACTGGACCTGAGTGGGATCCTGCAATGGTTTTTTAGCTGATAAATTCGATAAAAAGCATTAGGTATTAAGAACTTTCACCAGTGGAGCTTTTAATTTTTTTTTACAGTATGGTTAGGGTGATAGTTTGAGTCAGAAAGTTGTTTTAAGTTGCTGTTGGGTAGATTCTCCAAGAGAAAGTTTTGTTTAAATTCGTTAATTTGAATAAACGGGACTAAAATGTTTGATGTGATAATGCTTGATAAGCAACAGAATTGTTCCAACTGTACTTTCTGAGTTACAGAATGGAGTTATGGCTTCAACTGTGATATCATGTGTATGTTTTGATCTCTGTGCAAATACGTGTTGTATCTGTTTTACTACTTTGCAACCTCTCTGGATGGGAAGCTGAGATTTTGCTCTGTTTTAAATCATAACCATTACTGATGTACTGATGCATGTTTTGTTTTTAAGTACTCTATCCAAAGAAGTGAATTTGATCGCTGTGCTAATTTGGCTCAGTCTGGAGGAACCTTTTCCACTGCTAATGGAGCGAATTTGACTCTCTTAGTTCGCCAGTTACTCTTTTTCTACAGACAGAATGAGGACTCCAAGCGTTTGGTGAGTACTGTTACATACTTTGATCTGTAATATTTGCACTTCATGCACTTTTAAAGTAGTCTTTCACTTCAAAGTGCACTTTTCACTGCACTCTGCTCTTTTTCATTTAGTCACAGTAACTTAAAATTAGATTTTACAGGTGCATGTGCACACACACATACAGAGTATGTAAAAGGAAGCCTTGAAAAATCCTATGTGTATTATTCACAGTAAGTTTTAAAAGTACTATACATCTATTAGGATTTTAATTTTTAGACAGTATTTCTACTTAGCCCCATAGTCATTCCCAAGGTTTTTGGGTGGTATTTTTTTTCTCACTGTTCATTATGGTTGGCATATCAATTGCAAAGTTACTGCCAGCTTCACAAATGTATGAGTAAGTGTGATTTGTAGTGTCTGTTAATAATGGACATTAAAGAATTATGGCTGTTTAAAAAGAAAAAATTACCAGATGGTGTAACTCAGTCTTAACTTTGAAAGTTTAGTGCTAGTGGTTGTGGAGTTTATAATAAGTAACAATTTTTTTTTTTCTCAACTGAACATGATGCAGTCTGAGTTTGTGTTTTGTAAGTCCTCCAAAGGATCCATAACAGCATTGAAATATCACTGTCTGAGTTGTCATGGATGATAGAACTTGTCATTATAAACTGTAAACTTGTGCATATCTTGTTGCAGGTATGGATGTGTCAGAATTTAATTAAACAGAGTTCTCAGTTTGTTAAGCAGTTGGATGGTCCAGACAGACTTACTTGCTTATTCCAAATAAAAAGACTGTTGGGGCTGTGTTGCAGGTAATTTCTTTTTTTTTCTATATGCTATTATGTAAAAGGTGTTCAGAAATTATATTGGGCACTTTTTTGTTTCTTTTTGTAGCAAGTGAAGTATTAAATGTGCATTAATTTTTTGTAGAGGACTGTTTATATTATATATGTGTCATCCATGGTATAGGATACCTGTCCCTATGTAGAACAATCAAATGTTCTGAAGCTCTGTTGACTTTCAAGTTCAACATGTGCTTAAGGGATGCTCTCCTAGGATAGGCCTGAGTATGTTCTTAACTGTTTTTGTGTAGTGATATTGACAATATTTGTGGAAACCAGGTTTTCTTGGGAACTGATAGGGTTTAGATGTTGTTATCTGAAGTAGATAATGTTCCAAGGGTATGCTTTGGATAGATGTTGTTTCAAAACTAATATAATTTAATATGGCTTTCCTCACACTTTATTTTGAACTGAAGGCATATTGGGCTGTTACATTATTGGCTTCAGCATTACATTTATTATTTGTAGTGGGAGGATCACAGAAGGATAAATCTTTTAAGGTAACTTGAATATCTGGCAGCTATTGTTATTCTGTTATTAGAAAACAATATATTTGTTCTTATCAATATTAGGGTAAAGTTACACTCTGCAGAGCTTTAAAACACTTGTTTTTTATGAAAATTATTTCATTTAAGTCACTGAAGCTTGTGACACCAGATTCTACAGAAGACTTGGGTGGTGAGCTTTAAAGTCCATGTGCAGTGGGACACAGATGTGGTGCCACTGCATGGAATTGTACATTTTCACTACAGTGGAAATTGTGTTTTTGTAAATGCAGCTCTTAATATGGGTGGGTAAGAAAGTACATTGTTAGGACAAGTCAGTCCATGTACATCTCACACTAAAAAATACTTTGAATTCTAAATAGGCTCTTAGTCATCATAATTTCTGTGGCTACTGATAGCTGTTACATAAGCAACTTGTTAAAAGGGTGGGAATGGTTGTATTTTTAATATTTCAGTCTGTAATCAAAGACATATTGTGTTAGTTATGCACATGATGTTCCCAAACGCCTGCTCCCAGCTTGTGTTGCTCTGGGGCTTTCGTGGCTTCATTTGTAATGTGGTTAGTGGTACATGTTGGTAAAACATGTATTATTCTTTGCTTCTCTTCTAGTTTATGCAGTAGACCTCCAAATTTTCAAACCACTCAGAGCAAGAATTTTATAGGATTTAAAAGTAAAATGCCATATTCATAGCTACCTGAAAGTCAGGAGTTATTATTATAAAGATGCCAGCAAAAAGATGTAGCTAAACCACTGAGAGCACCTGGAAACCAAGTAGATAGAAATAAGTTGCTTAGAGGTGAATGTGTGGTGAAATATGAGAAATATCTTGTTAAATAACTTTAATTTCATTTGTAGGCTACTGCAAAATTGCAATGATGACAGTCTGAATGTTGCACTTCCTATGAGAATGCTTGAGGTATTTTCATCTGAGAATACGTATTTGCCTGTTTTACAAGATGTCAGCTATGTGACATCATTAATTGAACAAATTTTGCACTACATGGTTCAAAAAGGTGAGTAGTTAGGAGCCAGAAGTTCTGGGAAGCAATCAAAAATTGAATACCTGAAGCTCATATTGTTTAATAAAATTTTAGTCTTTACCACAGACAGGATGAATAAAGTGCTGCATACACTAACCTGTGCATTAGGTGAATATTGTCCTTGTAATGAGGTCATGGCTTGAGAAATTGCTGCTTGATTTCTTTGGAAATTCTCTTTATAAATTGGATATTCTACTGAGTTATTTATACAGACTTGTAACACAGCTTTTGAGAGTAGATGGATATTGCCTAACAAAAGTTTTATTCCAGTAGATGTTTAACAATCTCGTGGACACACACACTGTGGCAGATCTAAGCTTTAGTTGTGTAAAAGCTGATCATTGTGTTGCAGTACTGTTCTCTGTAAATGTTAATTCATTCATTATTATTCTAGATTGGCATTAGCTTTTCATCCTGCCAGCACTCAGACACCTTAGCAGGGATGGTGGCCTGGCTTTTATTTCTCTCCTACCATCATCAGCAAAACTGTTTGCTAAACTGCAGTCAGTGACACCTGTGCAAACATACCAAAAGTTAATGAATTGGATAGTTAGCACCAGAATGATGTTTAGTTGCAAAGAAACTTTATTACTCTGGGAATGTCCAAAATAAATTATTTTGCCTTTCTGATATGGTGGCTTGAGTTTGCAAAACTTGTGGATCATGAGGAAAGACAAAAACATTTTGAAATAAATCTCTTGGATCCAGCCTCTTTGGTGTAAAATGCAGAAAGACCATTTTCCAATCATTGATTATTGGAATATTTTGATATAATATTTACAGTACATTCAGTGGACTTGATTACCTAATCCTGTTACTAAGGACTATATCTTGAAATCACTATGAGGAAAAAAATTACTCTTAAAGTAGCACATTTATTTTACTTGCCTTGGCTAACAGAAACTTTGTTTGTCACATTGGTTTTTATATAATAAATATGCATGTATTTATTTTCAGTATAATATCCTGTCCTCACAACTGATACATGAAAGTTTGATATTATAGAATCATAAATTTTTTACTAAAATTTAGCTTTCTGATTAATTATAATGAAAACATAAAGAAGTGGTTTTGTGCAACTGGAAATGTTCTGTCTCCTAATAAGTTTTGATGCTGAACTTGTAAAGAGTCTATTACCAGTTTTCATTAGTGTATGTTTTTGGATAGGATTTACCTTCCATGTGTGTCTGGTCATCATTGCTAAGCCATTCCTTTATGGGGACTTCCACTGTGACAAGTTAGGTGGTCCCTGAGAAGGGTTCTTAGGCTGGATTCTCAATGGTGTGACACTGTTTATGCATTTACAGTGTTCCTGTAATTGTGGAACTTGTGTCTTAGTTTGGGAGTTCATTGAGCATGAAGGAAGTTGGTTTAAGAAGAATGAAATCATGTTCCATTTGTACTTCAGTGAGACAAAAATAAATTACTCTCTATACTTCTTTTTATGGCATGGGTGATAATGCATTTTATTACTGTCTGAGAGGGCCCTGCTCTGGAAATAGTCATTGTATTCTTCAGCCTATTAAGCAAGGTGGTCACAGAATTGGGGTATTCTGCCAGCAGGCCTCTTGCCTGTATGGTGCAGTCATGTTCTGGAACAGAGTAGAAAATTCCTAATTTCTGGAAGAGTTAAAGGACAACATGACTAGAGTCACTGAAAGGAGAAGAGAACATCCTTGTCAAAAATCATTCTTTTAAAAATCAAAGTATTCACTTTATTCACTTCATCAGTAAGAGCTGATTGACCTTTCAAAATCAAATTGACTCTGCATATGGTTATCTATGAATGATTTTATAATGTGATGTTTCCAAACAGATTGCTGATGCAGCCTGTTAATTAAGTGAATGTGACTTGGACTATTGTAAAATGTTTACCTAAGTCAAGCTCCATGTAATGAATTAGAAAGTATTTTTCAACTTCATTTGTGTTTTATATGGAAAAGAAGAAAAAGAATGCTGTGTTTTAAAGTGATTTTTTTTACTTGCAGGCTACTACAAGTCGCTTTACTTGTTAATTAACAATAAGCTTCCCTCGAGTATTGAGTATTCTGATGTTTCTCGTGTCCCTATTGCAAAAATACTTCTGGAGAATGTTCTGAAGCCATTGCACTTTACATATAGCTCCTGTCCAGAAGGTGCAAGGTAAATAAAGATAAGATGAAACATTTGCGTACTCATTTGCTATAATCACATGTGCAGCTTGTTGTTGTCTAGTGTCCAGCTATTCTTTCAGTGCAGTTTGTTGATTTATTTGTACAGTAATGATTTTTTGGTAACACTGTATATCACTGAAGCAATGTAGTTTCAGATGTTTTTAAGGCAATAAAATGCTGAATGCTGCAATAAACAGAGCACAGAGAATAGCAGGTATCAGTACACAGGAATGAGGGTGTGGAAAATTTAGATGAGACAGAGATGCAGCTAAGGGTAGATGAAAAGAATTTTAGAGTTCAAAAGAACTTTGTGACAGATGAGCTGAGGTTTATGGAGAGAAATTACTAAGGCAGCTTAAAAGCAGAAAGAGTCAGGTGTGTAGACAGAACATAAATTTAGGTTGTATCACATGCAGTAGTGGGTTTTTGTTACAATAGGATTTTGTGTAAAGGGGTTTTTTAGATGTATTTTTTTCTTTACTATTATAAAAAAATTTTTTTTTTCAATTTTCTTCCAATTCATGAAAAGTTTAAGGGATAAAATCGCATGTAAGATCATTAGGAATAGGATTTAGTGTAAGAAGTTAATTTTTGAGAAATCTGAGAAATCTGATGTACTAGGATGGAATTAATGGAGCACATCTTTGCAGTCCTCTTGATGGATGTGTTCATACTTGCAAAACGATCTATTATTCTGTTGGTATAATTGTGGGAAATTTTGCCTGTATTTTCTATAGCAACAATTTTTCTTCCTTTCAGGCAGCAGATTTTTGCAGCCTTCACAGAGGAGTTTCTGGCAGCACCTTTTACAGATCAGATATTCCATTTCATCATTCCAGCGCTTGCTGATGTGCAGACCATTTTCCCTTATGAACTCTTTCTGAATGCACTATTATTAGCAGAAAGTGGATGTTCAAGAAGAAGTGATCAAGCCCCATGGCTTTTCTACTTTGTGTTAACAGTTGGAGAAACATATTTGGGTGAGCAAGCTGAGTGGACAATTTGTTGGTTTTTTCATGTTGGAGTTAATATGTTATGCATTTCCTCAACATGATTCATTGCCAAGTAAAAAGGACAGTTTGTGGATAAAAGTGTTGGAAAGATCTGTTCTGTTACCTATTCTTACCCTTTTCATTATAAAAATGCTCTAATTTGATAAGATTTGGCATAACTTGTTTTGGTCAGGTATTTCTGGTAAAATATTTTTTACAGCACATTATCATCTTGCTGATGATCATTTGTTTCTATGTATGTTCTCTAGGATCCCTTTCAGAGGAAGGACTTCTTGTGTATTTGAGGGTGCTCCAGACTTTTCTCTCTCAGCTGCCTGTGTCTGCTGCTGGTGCAGATTGTCAAGATGCAAACAGTGATTCTGAAGATGAGGATGAAGAGATCAGTAAAATGACAACTACACCAGTAAGCAGTGCAGAATTCCTGTGAATGGATTTGTGCTACAGTAGCAGCAGAGATAGGCAAAAACATGATCACCCTAAGTCCTGTATTTTTCTATGGGTGTAGAAGGGAGCCTGTTTGCTTCTTAAAAATTGATGTCTGTTCCCTGCAAGCAAATGGAACGGATTGTTTACATTAAAGCAAACTCCTTACTATAATAATAGATCCAAAACTACAGATAGCATGTCTGTGAAAGTACAAAGCTTTTATTTAAAAAAGGCTAAAAACTGCCTTTTTACATTTGTATTTTACAGAGATTTTCTTATTCTCTGTGTTCTGTAGGTCCACAATGAAGCTGAGATATCATGAAATACACTGATACTCCAACTTAGTGTTTTTATTTTTTTTTTCTCATGGAAATAGCTACAGTTTTTGTGCTGTAGAATAGGTCAGTATATACCCACTAACTCAAAAGCCCTCAAAGGGAAACAACACCTGCTCTCTGTAATAATACACAGAGACACTGTTACACATAGAACTTCTTCACTATAGTTTAAACTTTTAAATAGAATAAGTCTGTGCTGACTTTAGCCTCCTATTACTCATATCAAGACTTTGACTAACCACAGTTGGACAGATGTAAATTCAGCAGTTTCTTACTGGTCTTTATGTAATCTTTCAGAAGACACAGCCATTCAAAGGACATAGTGTGCATGCTTTCCTTCTAGAATTTGAGAAATTTCACTGTATTTAAAGTCCATTAAAAAAAAAAAAAAACAAACTTAGGAAGAGCCATGCTGCCTGGGAGTACTTGCAGCACTTTATGTGAATGTTATTAGATGCTGCATGTTACTGTCACACTAAAATCTTTACCAGTGTAGTGTGAATAAAATACTTTCTTTGCCAGGCACACACACTGTGTGCAGTGTAAATATTGGCACATTCTACTTGTGCCTTAGAGAATCAGTCATGCTTAAGAGGTGATTAGGTAAAAACAGAGCAGTAATTTCTGTTCACAGACAACTTACACTAATTCATAAATTAGAAAAAAAAATCTGCTCTGAGAAGGCTTTATCTAAATAATACTCTTTATTGCAATATGTTTTTTTGTGTGTTTCTCCTATGATTTGTTGTGTATGTATTCTGTATTTTCATGCATGCCTGTCTTACCAAAAAAAAAAAAGGTGAGTGGGTGGGCAACCCCTCTTTTTTAAAGATTTGTAACTGGTTCACTTGTGTCCTTCAATGAGCCTGACAGCTTTGCTCCATTGGGTGCAAGATAAAGATAGGAAATCATGAAAAGGTTAAGGTGGACTCAAATGCATGCCATGAGAAAGCATTCCTCTTCACACACTGCTGGTACCAGACATGTACTGACCACCCTGAACTTTGTTGTCATTTGTTAACCCAAGAATTGTGAAAGTGAAAATACTCCTGTAAAGGAATTTAGAGTCAACATCCATTTCTGGGCTTCATGTCCAATGCTGACTCTTGTCAGTGGAGAAGAGATGATTATTCACGTGTTTCAGGCCAGTTAGAGATTTTGCCTAATTGTATGCAAGTGTTGCAGAACATACTTAGAGTAAAAGCAGTATTTCCACTGGCCTTTTGGATACCAAAGCTCAACACTTAACCTGCCTGGGGCTTTAAGCTGGCTCTTGGATCTGATACGTTTAAGACTTGGATAAACATATGTGCTTCTGTTTTATTTATTGTACAAGAAAACTTCATTGTAGTTAAATTTGGAAGTATTTTTTATAGAAATGGAGATATAATTAAAAAGAATTAAAAGTAAACTTGCCTTTGGTGTGTTTGTAGGGTGATGGGAGAATATCAGTCCAGTACATAACTGAGGAGTGCCTCAAGAAATTGGACACAAAGCAGCAGACAAACACTCTGCTGAACATGGTTTGGAGAGATTCAGCCAGTGAAGAGATCTTTACCCTGATGGCATCAATTTGCCACACACTCATGGTACAACACCGAATGATGGTGCCAAAAGTCAGGCAAGTAGAAATAATAGTCATCTTCAGCTGTAGTACATCTAAAATTTTCTTAGATAGACTTGTTTTAAATTCCTTGTGGAGTTTTTTCTGTGTTTTCTTTTATAACTAGCCAAAATAAATTAGAATTTCAGAATTTAAACAGTAATTCCAGGCAAACCAAAGAGTGGATTCTTTGTTTCTTAGTTTTCTTGCTGATCACTATGCCCTCTCAGGATTCTTGAAAGCATTTTATCTCTTCCCTTGCTCAGAGGCAGTGTTGAGTGTCATTCTAGTAGAAATTGGACTACCTTGTTTCTAAAACATTCAGTGCTCTGAATTCCCCAGTCTCTCTGGTTAGCTGAGCACTGAAACCAACTTGTTCACACCCTTCTTTAGTATATGCCAAAATCTCTTGCTACAAATTAAAATAATTCCTAACTATTGAAAATTGCTGGTTTCTGGGGAGGGTTTGGCACCTGAGATGAAAATAAAGGACATGTTCATTTGTGCAATATTCTTTTACAAAGATTGCAAACCACAAATGTCAGAACAATGGGAGAAGATTTTTGACCTCTTTATTGTCAGACCGAGACCCATAAGTGTTAACACTGTTCTTTTGCAAGTAGTTTGGAGTACCTGTGTAGTTGCTGGTAGTAAAGTAAGTATTCAGGGAATGTTGTAAACATAATTCAAACTGCATTGTAAACAGTGATACAGAAAACTAATTAGGTGCTATCTTAGCCCGGTGGTGTTTATAGCTGCTAGAGGAAGTAAGATGTCAGTGAAACTGTGATTGCTCGATTAGGGTAATTAGTTCTTTGTAGACTAATTGCATTAGAGCAGGATGTGAGACCTGAAGATCATAGCAGCAGCTGAATTAGTGTGCCAGCTTTATTGTTGCAAGTAGTACATTGCCTTGGATAGTAATTACTGAGCTTAAATGCATCACTGCTTTGACTGGAGGCTTGCTGGTGAACTGTGTGGAAAGGGGTGTTTAATGAATAAAGAAGTCACCCAACTTTAATTGTAGGAGTATGGCATCTATTTCCTCTGAAAAGCTCTGTTGGTCTTTGCAATTATTTGTGATAACAAGCTACTTACACGTTGGATACATTCGGGAGTTATGGAAGTTCTACTCAGAATCTTCTAGTAGAAAATAATTTAAAAATTGTGACTTTTGAATAGCTGGATTTTAGAAATGAGTAGTAGATACTAAGATTTCTGTCAATGATACCAGTGCAATTACTTGTGGGCAAATGAACTTAATTTACAGATATTTGATAAATTAAAGTAGACATTTAATTACTATTTCTGATTTAGAAGTCAGCTATAAGTGCCGAGTTTGCCAGGGATCATCATTTCAGCAGCTGTCAGTCTTTTGTCCTATTCTTAGTGCATTTTAGATGTGGCCTAAGTTACCAAGTAGCTACTCTAATTTTTGAGTGTTTTTTGAAGGACAGTTGATACTTATTTGTGGAATTTTAAAAGATAAGTAAAAGACATTTTGTCATTAAGTTTCACTTTTTTTGTCTGGTGATTTTTTTTAATGCCCAAATAATTTTATCGAATTTAATGATAGTCTTCAAAGCACTTGCTTTGAAACTTTAACTTAATATCCAGAGTAAAGTATATCTACTTAATAAAACCATGTAGAAATAGTTAAGCAAAAATAATTTATCTCAAATTATTTTTAATATATTCTAAGAGCCTAATAGTGCTCTTTTATTTTGTGTTTGAAATCATACTGAGCTTAATAGGAGTCGTTAAACAGACTTAGTTTATTTAATAGCATATCTGTGATATAAAGTAATGATAAAAACAGAAGCTTCAAATCTGAAAAATGGGATGATAAATACAGTAATTGAAAATAATTTTTCAATAACAAGAAAATGGAGCTAAGATCAACACAGGATTTTGAAGGGAGCAAATGACAACTATCTCAGTATTGTTTTAATAGTTCTGAAGTTTTTTGCCTTCTTGGACAAAGATGAGAATTTCTGAATATAGACTCATGCCACTCTGTTAAAGCTGAATGCATTTTTTTTCTTGAGGCTTCTTGGTACTTTTATAATTTGACTGATGATGGTGATACTGTGTGATGTTAGGAACATTGGTGTTGCTGAATCAACTCAGTATTTTCCTTGGTTTTGTAATAGAGACCAAGACAAAACAAGATGCCCACAAGTATAATGTAGTTTTGAAAGGAGCAAACCTGTGAAGTTATTTTCTGATGCTGTAGAGAGGTTGATGCGATCCAGAGGTGGATAACTGAAAAAAACACATTGCTTTGGGTTAGTTATTAGGAATTTTGATGAACTCTGAAATAATTCTGGAAATATGCAATCAAGCCAAATTAAAGAAGGTAACAATACAAGAAAAACCTGTAAAAAATACAAATACAAAAAACCCTGTAGCTTGTGTTCATTAACCCGGATTAGAGGCGTAAAATAAAATCCTGATTGTAAAGGAGCCATTAAGAGTTCTGCTTGTTTGCAAAAAGGATGGGGCTTTAATCTTTTCACAATGAAGTTGATACATATTATTGAAAGCAGTTACTAAAAAAAAAAGAGAAGAGTTGTCTTGGACTGTAGTTCTTCTGGAAAGACTTGCAAGACTTTTTCATCAAACAGATGCTTTAAATAAGTAAGTTCTGTTTCTGTAAGATATTTTGGGGTGTAGTTTAATACCTTAGACTTTATTCCAGCTGGGTGTTAAATGGTGGTGGAAGCTGTACTGGTGCTGGGATGTCAGTCGCTGTCAGTGCCTGAACAGTGCCCCTGAGTTCACTGCCTTGGGTTAACAGCTGCACAGTGCCTGTTCCTCACTGCTGCTTAACTGCTGGAACTGCTCATGTTAGTCTGTGGCTCAGCATTGTTTGGCAAATGCCACTCTGCTGTGATGTGAGCAGCCTGTGTTCAGATTTGTGCTGAGATACCCAGGCTTTACGTGGGGTTGCTGAGGTCATTCTTCAGGCAGTGTTCCGACACTGCTGTGTTTTTCTTAAAGCCAACATCATTGCATATGCAGTTTTAATCTTCTTTTTTTAAGCTTTGCTTTATGTTCATGGTCCAGTATAAACAGAGGTAGAAGCATAAAGTAGCCTAAAGATCAGGACAGTTCATTTAGCAATGGCTGTGCTGCTGTCTCATACCTGTGACACCTCACAGTTCAGCAGTGACAGAATCTGCTGCCCCAGCAGCAGTGACCTGTCGCTGGCTGTATGAGCTCCTCTCGTTCTGCTGTATTCTCTTCATTAACTTAAATGGTCTCAGTGGGAAACTGAGCCCAATTTATGACCTAGACTGAAAATCTTGCCTTTAACTAATTAACTTGTAGTGGTGCCTCAGCTAAATTAAGCTTAATGGGTCATTTAATCTGTCCCATTGCACAGGAGGAATTTGACACTTTTTTTAAACCAGAGGTGCCCAAAATGCTAATCTGGCAAGTAGACATAAATCATGTGGCCTTTGTGGACAATTAGATACCTAGAGAGAGAAACAAGGTTCTAAATAAATGATCGTTATGTACTTACTTTTGGGAACAGATAATTTAATTTGGTATGATTAAAATTGATACTTAACAGGAATCACTGAAGTGAATTTAACTCTATCACAGCCTGAGGTTGAGGCAGTGTGTGTTTTTGCCCTTGAAAAAAGTTTATCCTTTCTGGTAGCAGAGAAATGTTTCTTTCTTCCAAATGACTGTGCTAAATCTTAATATTGGACTTTACAGAAAATTTATTAATGAATCCATTAGATGAAACATGTATAATGATCTCATAATAAAGAAGTTGGTGGCATTCAGTGAGGCTTGCAAGAAAATGCAAAACCTCCAGATACGAGGAATTTAAACTTTAGCTGCTTTGGTTTTTTTTAGAATAGTGCAAATATTGGAAATGAAATCCCTGAGTTAGATTTTATAAATTAACATAAAAATCAAAATGCCTGTAATATTTTTTATTTCTAGTTATTTTTCTGGGTTTTTTTCATTTTTTTTCTTTAAATGAAAAAATGTTCAAGACTATTTTGACACTCAAAAGTGGATGGCTATATATATATAAATATATATATAAATATATATATATATAAGCTGATCTCTAAACTTTGTGGATTCATAAGGCTTTTTCCTCAGGATATATAAGCCATCCCTGTATTCTTTTGCAGTTTATCAGGAACTTTTGCACTGTGTCATTTTAATGTAGCTCTACTTCGAAAGGCTGTTTTTAAACAGATATCTTTTATCTGCCAAGGAAAAAGATCAAATAAGGTAGACTTTGACCTATTTTGATTCTCCAAGTTGTTTTTTTTTTTTTTTTTTTTTTTTTTACTTAGTGTTTTTTGCTTATCACAGTGCTTTTTTTTTGGTCAGTGTGAAGCCAAAAATTTTCAAACTTTATTACAGTCGATTTTGTGTAGCTACAACTTTCCAAAGTCATCCTTGCATTTTGTGGTGGGTTTCTTTTTTGTATTTTTTGGTTACAGGTGGCATTTTGAACTTTGAAGGACAGTTTCTGTACTTGGAGTGGGAAAGTAGCTGGTTTTTTCTGCCATCTTTACTTTTGCAATAGATTAAATTTCAGATGAATCTAGCAATGCAAATCTCTTTTAACACATGGCCCAATTCACCATTCTCTGTTCAGTTTCCAGTTTTGTGTTTGTTTTCTTGTCACAGCACAGAAACTTTAGAATGGAAGCTTTAGAACAGATGAATTCATTTGCTTCACAGTTACAGTTATTCCATATTAATGAAATAGGCTGTTGGTGCCATCTTCTACCTAATGTGCATTTTTGTACTTAACCAGATTTTCAGGAAAGGGAAATGTGAAAGTTGAATTAATTCAGCATTTCTGGATCTGAGCCATGAAACAGAGCAGTTGCTACAATTGACTGCCTGAATCACGGATATGGAATAAAAACTGCTAAACTTAGGCAAAGGTTATTATTATAAGCTCTTAAGGTTTGTCCTTTTTTCCCCTTCATTACTGCTGAATATTGCTAGAATGAAAAAATGAATTACATTATGATAGGTTCATTGTCCATAATGTTTGTTCATTTCTGCTCAAACTGTTACATAATTTCCAGGGATGATGGAGAAATTAACAAGTTTTTACTTGGAAGCTGTGTGAGACCTGAAGGCAACGTGCCAAATGACTTTTCATTTTAAATGTGAGGCTGAAAACTGAAGGTCACTGAGGAAATTTCTCATTTTGGAAACCAAGACATCTGAGCTATCATACAGATATTATACAGATATTTAAACATTAAAATACAAATCCTTATTCTAAATTAGCTAGGTATGATAAGGCTGTCTTTACATGTTAATGCATAATTTTCGCCAAATGTCAAAATAATGTGACTTTAGAAGGGAATAGAATTCTCATGTATCAAATTCAGGTTGAATTTAAAAAAAAAACCCACAGAGTAGAATTTAATGTAACAGCAAAGCATACCTTAAACTGGCATTAGCTTCAGTTGCTTCAAATTTGACTTGGACTTGGTAATGTTCCCAATGTGCAATTTCTTTGAAATAAGTGAAGCTCCCAACTCTTTTTAAATGTAATGATCTATGAATTTAAAATTCAAAGAGGCACACTGCAAACTCAAGGCTGCTTGTTTCATTTCCCGTTTTCCTGCATGGCCCTAGCCTATTTCCAGAACTCCCTGTACCTGTGAAACAATCCTTTGTGCTCAGTGAGGAGCTCTGCCTGCCTCCTGCTGCTGTATCCCAGACCCTGTCAGTGCAGCTGGGTCTGGGGGATGCAGGTGAGCTGGGAGCCCAAGGAAGGGACTCCTCGGCTGTGGGCTCAGGACTGAGGCTGTGCTTGTGGGAAGGCAGCAGCAGGAGCAGCCAGCCAGGACTCAGGGATGTTTGTGAGAGGATGTGTAGGTGTTCTTCTGTGGGAGTTAAACCATTCTCCAATGTTTTTAAGCCTTTAATGATATTTTGCTTTTTTTCTCTAATGAAATGTGTGCTTCTTTTCCTTTTGCCATCTGGCAAGTTTGAATTTCCACATGGTCCACAAAAAATACTTTGTTTTCTGGCAGCAGGTAGTCGCCCCTCCCTGCTCCCATTTCCCAGCCTCCCATCTCTTGTATGCCGGGTCACAGAGAATTTTGATGTTGCAAAACTATTGGCCACTGAGAGATGTCAGTCCCAGTATTTGTTTTACTTACTCCCTGGTAGGAATTAGGAGACCTAGGGAAGTAGCGTCTAGAAAAATTAACTGAATAATGTTCTTTGATAACTGAAAAAATGACTGTTTGGTCAGTGAAATCCAGTTTGTTTCCTAGAATACATTGTTTTAAATGATTGTGTCTCATTTGTTGTTTCCTACAAGGGGAAGAAAATATGCTAGGGATGACTTTTTAGTTTCAGGAAGCTTTTTATTTCTCTTTTCTATAAAAAGTTTTTGATAGTGTAATCATGTGTGAAGTAATGTGGTTGAAGTCAGTCCTGTGTAAAACTGGCTTGTGAAATTACACATTTACTTTTACAAACTAGTAAGAAATTTTCAAACAATAAGCAATTTTCAGTTTGCACGTGGGATAGTGTGTATGTAGCAGTCCTGACATTGTTCCATTGATGTTCTATTTCTCTCTGCCAAGCTGAGTTTATCAATAAAATTGCTGTAGTTCTGACATAAATGAAGGCACTTTAATCTACCTTATGCATAACATTGCTATGTTTGTTACTGTCAGAAGAACCACAGAAGTGACCTATTAACTAGTTTGGTGTAACTTTCTATATTAGAATTTGAAAGGTCCCAGATCATTACTTCAGTGTTACTTTATTTTTATTAAAATATGTTGAATTCAGCAAAAGACTGGAAATGTGCATTTATATGGTAGGGTTTGTGGCTGAAATAATGAAAGCTGTTATTTATATTGTATAGTTTGTTGCTGAGATAATGAAAGTTGTTATTTTTGGTATAAGGTTTTATATACTTGATTGTCAGTTTTTGGGGCTTTTACCATATTTGATCAGAATAAGACCTTTCATGTTGAAAAAGTAAATTTAAATTGTTACTTTCTGACAAATGTTTGATTGGAAAGTTCTTATAGAAACATTGGGTTTTGTGAATTTTGAGTATTTTGGAAGACCCAATTAATTTATCTTTTTTTTTTTGCAGGCTTCTTTATAGTTTAGCATTTAATGCCAGATTCCTGAGGCATCTTTGGTATTTGATATCTTCAATGACTACACGGATGATTACAGGGTATGTATTGTACAATCTCTGGAGCTGATTCTTTGTTAAAATAGAATGTCTAGTGAAAAGGAAATGGGACAGTTAGAGGTATGGTTACTTACCTCCTGTGGTTTCATAAAACGGAGTAAAATCTTGGAAATCAGACAGAATAAAGAAAATACTTCTTTAAAATGAGTTGAGTATTTTGTAGTTCTTGCAGTGCTTACAAGCATCAGTGTAACAAACACTGAACTCCAGGTGGTTCATCCCAAGTGTGTGAGTTTTATCTCACATGCTCTGACCAGTCCAGAAATAGATGGTGGCAGAAGCACTTTCCTGGGAGCTGAGGCACTGCACCTACAGATGTGTTCAGTGCTGACATGCAGAGAATTGTTCTCTTTGCCTTGTGTGTCCAAAGTATCTGCAGTCTGTGTTAGTTAATGCCCAAGTTAATTTGCCATGCAAACACAGGTACCAGTGACTTGGGAAGAGTAACCTTATTTTCCAGGAATTGAAAACAATAATTATTTAACTGAAAACACCATTGTTACATTGTTGTTGAAGCTACTACCACATTCTTTACTGGAATGCTGAAGGTAGTACTGTCATAGAGTATTTTATTAACTTTCTCTTTTACATTGCATTTTGTATTTTAAGGTCTATGGTGCCACTCCTTCAAGTGATTTCAAGAGGCTCTCCAATGTCTTTAGAGGACTCCAGCCGAATTATCCCTCTCTTCTACCTTTTTAGTTCTTTGTTTAGTCACTCACTTATTTCTATTCATGATAATGAATTCTTTGGTGACCCAATAGAAGGTGAGTTTCAAACATGCTAAATAGCAGTGCTTTGTAAAATGTTTTTGTGTGAGGCTTGGGGGCTCCCTGAGCAATGATTTGCTGACATCTGGGAGGAAGGATCTTCTGGCCTGGCTTGCTGATGGTCCCCTGAGCACTCAGCTGTCAGCTGGCTCTTTTATGGTGATTGCACTTAGAAAAAAAGAGAGAAAAATTAATGGTCTGCACCTTGGGAACCCTAGCTTTACACAGGGTCTGATATGGAAGTTCTTAATCATGATAATTTTTAATGAGTTAGTGAAGAGAGTGAACTTCTTCTGGACTAAACCTGTAGTTTAATGTATAAATTTAACATAGCAGGAATCACAAAAGAGATCAAGGGTATATTGTAATTAAAAATAATTGTGACTACACACAATAATAATATTTGATCTCCTTTCTAAATGTTTACTCATTCTTTTTTTGGGTGATGTTTTCTTTTCTCTACATTTAGATTATGTGTGTGAATATTAAAGTTGAATTAAATAATTAGGGTTTTTAAAAGTAATTTAAGGAAACTTAAGCTTGTGTTTCATGTAGTTGTAGGTCAAAGACAATCATCAATGATGCCTTTTACACTAGAAGAGCTTGTAATACTCTCTCGCTGCCTTCGAGATGCGTGTCTAGGAATCATCAAATTGGCTTACCCAGAAACCAAGCCAGAGGTTCGTGAGGAATACATTGCAGCATTTCGGAGTGTTGGAGTAACAAAAAACACAGAAATGCAGCAGTGTATACAGACAGAACAGAAAAGGTGGATTCAGTTATTCAAGGTAAATGGTGGCAATTTTCAGAACATAGCTGAATAAAATTGTAATGATTCTGCTGAGGATATGAAACTAGATTTTTCTTCTGTAATTTTATTGCTGTTGCATCAAGGAATATGGATTTGGGAAGATTGCTGTTTGGCATATATGCTAAACTTCCAGTAACTAAATTCTGATAACTGTAACAATTTTTTTTTCCTTCTGTCAATTCTTAATTTTCTTGCTTGTCTTGTTTATAAAACAGTTACTGTGTAAAATATAGGCTCTAACTTGGACTCCCATTAACCAAGGTGCTTAAGCATGTTGTCATAACTTTGTATAGGTGTGAAATTCTAACAATATCTAATGATTGCTCAGGTACTTCTGTATTAGAGCCTTCACTGTACTGGTATCATGCTGTATTGGTTTTTTTTTTGTAATCTCCTAAAACCTGTTGTTATTCCTCATTTTGGGTTTGCTGGAATACTAAAGGGAAGGTGAATCTGACTTAGCAAATATGATTTTAATGTATGTTCTTTCTGGATATCTACCAGTGTTTTTCTGCTGGTTTTATCCATGGCATCCTAGCTAAGGACATGAGTTAAGAGAAGCTGAAAACATTAGCAGAAAAAAACCTCTGATATAACTGTTGCTGAAAAAAAGGAGTGCTTGACTTGTCATGAAAATTCTGCAGCAAACACATCTAGTCAGCTAAAATTGCTCATTAAAGAAGTGGGAGCAGAAGAAATGCATTTTCCAAATTGAATGCTAGATTTACAGTCTGTTTAATACTGGCGACCTCTCGCACACTAATGTTCGGTTCGAGTCATCAGCTGTCCCTTCAGGTCTTTTATCACTGCTTTTGTCAAGCTATCTATTTAATTGAAAGAAGTTAATTGAATGAAAATGATCAACTAAGCTTGTATTAATATTGCTAATGGAACTTTCTTCTTGGCCATGTTTGGAGAAAGATGTCATGCTAGACTTTAGGAAAGGCCCATTAAGGCTTGCACTTAACCTGATGGGCTAATTAAGGAATGCTTATTCATTCTACAAGTCTAAGGTAGCCTCTATCCAGCCTATTCTGCCTGATTTTACAACACATTTCACTTATGAGCATAAGCATTAATAGCAGTGAGAGTAACTGATAATGTTTTGATTGCGTTGAATACAGTCCTAATGCACCACTGAATCTGTAATTTGCACAGATTGATCTAATATATGTTTGCACAATGTGATTTAATTACTTGTCTTTAAATTGCCAAATAAACTTCTGATTTAAAGGTCACTAATGAAACCCCCAATATGTGATTTTTTTCTGAGAAAGATGTCAGACCAGGGCTATTTTTATACATGCAGTTCATATCATGCCTCCTTCTTTTTGTTTGCTTTAGTTTGTTATGCTTAATCAATCTTTGTGTAAGTTGGTGGTTTTCAGGTGAATTTGATCATATTTTGCTGTCATTCAGAGAGCTGTAAAGTTCTGAGTTACTTTGTCCCACTTTGGCAGTCTGAAATTAAACTTGTAGTGGAACTGTCAAAACAGGTTGTACTCTTACTGAGTTCAGGAGCCAGAGTTGTCTTCCATCAGCTGAACTGGAAATATAATCTTGAGGGTATCTGGAAGGCTCCAGTTCCAGCCCAAAAAGAACATAATAGCAAAGCTTCCCTTGTTTGCTTCTTCAGAAGCATGTTTGTTGTTACAGATAAAAATTGAGCATGGCTAAAGTTAATGTCATCAAGAAGACTCCTGTGTATAGAGCTCTGAGTCTTTCCTGATAGCAGCTTCAAAAAATTGCTTCCTGCCAGTAAGCAGGCAGCAGTACCTTCTTCTAAATCATTAAAACAAAGCTAAAGTAGTTAATTATAAATTCAAGTAGAAACTGCTTTTTCTTTCTTTTGCACTGTGTCAAATATATCTATCAAATATATGGGATTTATCTTTGCTAAAGCTTTTGCAAGCTGCTGGTGGAAAAAAGCACATTCCTTCCCTATCATCTGTGCTTTTAATTTTTCTTTTTTCTTTTAACTCCTTACTTCTTTTGCATATTTTCCATGTCTCTGGTGTCTAGTGAAATACATATGTGTATATATGAAGTGAATGAAATTACATATATATACACAAACATACATGCAAATATAGGCTTTACTTCTGCAAGGTAATGGTAAATCTGGAAACAGGGAGGCTGCTGACAATGATTTGCTAACAGATTGGAGGTCTTTGGTAAGATTTACATGTGCAAATGTCTTCATTCAACAGAATCCCCCATTTTTTGGCTTGGTAAAATGATGAGTAGTATAGTCAATTGTTACAGATTCCATAGAAAATCTTAAGTTATGAGTATATGAAAATGGATTTTGTTAAACAAAAGAATTATTTCACTATCTTGAGTTAATCCTGTGAAATGAAGTTTCTAATTTTGCTGAATTTTAGTTTTAAATGCTGCCTGCACTGTACACTTTACTGGGAAGAAATCCCCCTTTTAATATTTTTTTATTATAGTACATCTTTCCTTTCCAGGGAATGCATACTTAGGAAAATTTTTACAAAGGAATGCTGAGTTGGGGTGGGAGCTGGGTTAGTGTTCTCAGTACCAATGCATTCTGCAGGAGAAACTCCAATTTCACCTAATCTGATTCAGCTTCCTTTCAGGTTTTTTTTAGCTGCTTGTAAAATACTGTATTTTCATGGCCTTCATGCGGATAGTCTTTTCTAATTTTATTTTAATTTTTAAAAACATTTGCCTAACTTACAGTGGTAATGGGACCAGAGAGCTTTGGTGATTCGTGTAACCTGCACTGAATTCTATAAGGGAAAGGTGATGAAAATTCCCATGTAATCAGACAGTTCACTTAATACCATTCTTTGTTCTGTCTGGAATAAAGACATTACCTTAAAAACTGGATGTTAAAAGCTCTTTTGTGTAGCTTCTAGACCCAGAATCCTTTAGAAGACCCATTGAACTTTGTTACAGTTGACACCTGTCTATTAAGACTGTCTTTTAGCTAGATTATTTCTATGAAAAACTCTGTGTACACTTTTTTCTTACTCATTTTTTGAGTGCTGTACTTTAAAGTTGCCAAACAGATGGCTGTTCATTGTAGCAGTGATAATGTCTTTTCAGCCTAGTAATTTACTATTGTATTGATTCCACTTAATTATGTTTTATGTAGTGGTGGCTGAACTTGATTCAACTTTGGTGGAGAATTTGATTCAGCTTGAGGTGGAGAATTTGTTAGCTTGGTTTCTCTACTACTTTTTTTTCTGGATTGGAGGAAACTTCCAGGAAAAACACTAAAATTGAAAAGATACCCTAGTGACCATGATAACAATTTTGCTTCTCAATTTTGCTAGGAAGATAAGAAAGAACATTATATACATACCTAATATACACTGTGTGTATACTTGATTTGATGTTATTTTCTTTAAATAAGTAGTTTAATATTGGTAATGATTTGTTTGGGCTTTGTTGAACTGACATGCAACACTTCAGGTGTGCAGTACTGCTAAATCCTGTGTGGTGGTGGTTCCTGAATTTTGGAATGAGACTTTATTGAGCCAGGTTTTTTGATGTCTGGCAAGTGAGCCATGATTACTTAATTTCATTCTAAGGTATTTAAGTCTAACAGCAAGTTTTTGTGAGTTGAGAATAAGTGGCAATTTTATATGTTACTGATTTTTTTAAAAAAGCTTTTGCTTTGTGAATTATGTAATTTCATTCACAATGCTTAATGTATACTGAATGTGTGTGTTTCTGACACCTAGGTCATCACAAACTTAGTGAAAATGTTGAAATCTAGGGATACAAGGAGAAATTTCTGCCCACCAAATCACTGGCTCTCAGAACAAGAAAACATTAAAGCAGATAAGGTAAGAGTCATATCTTTTTAAAGCCCTACAGGTGCCAAATTTTCAGTAGTAAAGTGTTTGATTCCTGACAGTATTGGTGATGTTGATGCTGCACAGATTGTATGGTTTAAAACTTGGAATAATGTTGCTTTTCTCTAATGTAAGAGTCTTGCATCTGTTAAGAAAATTGTATGTTAAAGCACATTTCCAATCCATCAAGGGGAACTTGCCCTACAGTGCAAGGGTGTAAATCATTGCTATTTATAGCAGAGGAGAATGGGAAATCTGGTAGCACGTAGTTGCATCTTCCCATAGTAAAAAATTCTACATTAAATAATTTCTTTATAGTGGGGAAAATTCTCTTCCAAAATAAAGAAAATTCAGCAGCATTTTCTGTATGACCTCACCTAGAAATTACTTTATTTTTCTAAGAGCTTTTGAAAAAAATAACCATTGATCTCAAAAAGTGTGTATGTGTGTGCAAAAAAAAAAGCTAATACCTGCTGTGGACTAGATTCCTTTGAATCATGACAGATGCTCAGTACAAAATAAACAGAAGATTTGGTATCTCAAAGTTCAAAGCTGGCTTCTCTAGTGTCCTAAATACCAGAACTGAATGTAACACTGTGTGGTATTTTTAAATACAAGGAATTTATATTGTACAGTTGTTAATTGTGCAGCATTCCTGTAAGGCACAAGTGTAAGGAGAAATTAAGATGTCTCAAGCTGCAAGGGAAATATAGGTTGGATACTAGGAGAAAGTTTTTATAAAAAGGGGTGATAAAGTTCTGGAATGGCTGCCTGGGGAGGGGGTGGAGTCCCCATCTCTGGGTGTGTTTAACAAAGCCTGGATGTGGCACTGGGTGCCAGGGTTTAGTTGAGGTTTTGGGGCTGGGTTGGACTCAATGATCTTTAAGGTCTTTCCAGCCTGGTGTTTCTGTGAATTCTGTGAATTAAGGCATTCAGACACACTCCTGCAAGTGACAGCTCTGTGTATTTAGTATGCAGCAGTAAATTATAATGTGTAATTAGTCCTGTTTAACTGTGAAATCCTGTTAATTTGTGAGGTCACACAGCTGTATGTGCCATCGGCCAGACACGTCTGGAGAGTCAGGAGGATGGGGAGAATAGGACCCCTGCAGTCCACTCTGGATGGTAAGACACTGTGCATGCAATTTCAGCTTTGTTAAGTCAAAATAAGAGATTGCCTTATGCAAAGCAATCTGTCTTTTCTAGAATGCGGTTGAGTACTTTGTAGTAAAATTTTGCTAACAAAAAGCAATCTTTCATAATTTTGGTTAAGATATTTTTAAAAAATGTGTACTTGTATGCATGTGTGTAAATATTTATAATAGGTAATATTATTTAATTTAATAATTTCTTTGTCCAAGCATTGATGAGGTGGAGAAATTATGTGTTTTTTAATATGTATAAAAGGCAGTTGCATAGAACAGAAAATTAATACAGTTGCAGAAGATGTAAAAGCATTGGGATTTTGCTTTTACTATCTACTATAAAGAAATATATTTGTTATGTATTGAACTGTAACAAACGGGCTTTGCATGGTAAATATTAATTCCTGTTTATAAATATTGTGTCTAATTAGATAAGGCAGCAATGTAAACCTCTGAATTACTCAAAATATCAGGATTTTATGGGGCTTGCAGAGAAAGATTAGACAATGGGACAAACTTAGCAATCAGTGTAACCAGATTGTTCCAATATGTTTTCTCATGTACTCAGTCTGTTTCTTCCAGCTTTTCATGCCTTTTCAGCTTCACTATTCTAGAATTTTACCCCTCTGTGATCAGGTAAAATAATCATTAAATCACTGGCACTTGTGCAGAATTAATAATGAATTTAAGATGGGGCCTTTAAGCAGCAAAATGATTCATCTACAAGAGTCCTTGCTCTCTTTCAAGATGATTCAATCTGCTTGAGTTAGTTTAGCCAGATCCAGTAGATCATGGAGAGACTGTAGCCTTTGAATACTGCTGTAGGGTTGTACAGAATTAAGAGCTTTGGCCAGGGTGGAAGCCTAAAGACTTGTAGTGATAATTTTTATTTGAGTAGCTATGATGGTAAAAGTTAATTTTGATTACCTTATTAGTGGAGTTGCCAGATAATAACTAGTTGGCTCAGTTCAATTATTGATAATATATTTTTCCAGTTTAGTTTATTTCTTTGGAAGTCACTGCTTCTCCACATCAGCAATCCTTGTTTCTTTCACTGACCTACATGACTCTCCACAGCTGTTTATACTGTCTGAATGTTCTCCACTGCCAAACCTGTTCCACATTTATCACTTCCCCATTCTCCTGCTCTCCTTGCCCTCACACCTACACTACCTTGAGCTCTCTGCCAGGTCTTCCTTCCCCAGATGCCTCCAGTTCCCTCCATTTCATTCCTCTCCTGCTGTGGGCACTGGGGGGATGAGGAATGCCTGTGCTGTGCTGGTGTGAGCAGCTGTGTGCCCTCCTTTTCCTGGCTGGCTCCAGGTGAGCTGGCACACTGGGCACTGCTCTCCTGGCTGTTGCTGAAGGAATTTCTCCTCTCTGGCCTGTGAAAATTTTCACAGTGCTTGGTACTTTTGAATCTCCTATTCTCTGTCAAAGTTGAAGTTCAGCTGATGAACTCAGGAGGTGTGTTGGAGGAAAGATGGCACAGTATGTTCATGTAAACCTTGTTTTCATACAAAGTCAGCCTAAAAAGAAAGTGCAGTCAACATGAATGTGTGAAAACAAGCAGGTAACCTTGTGCACATGACTTGTTTAATCCCTCTTGACTCCATATGGGTTAAAGCCAATTAGCATGAAAGTACTGCTGAATCACATATGGCCATGTTTATTTGTGCTTTTTCATTTACTTAAATGGCAGACTTGTGAGTTCTAAATGCCCTCTGTATTGATGACTCCATCCCATATTTCTCTCTAAAGAAAGAAGCTGTGTTGGAGAAATGCAGATAAAATTGACTAATTGACTGAAATAATTGAACTGTCGAAGTCATGTAGTAGTTTACCTTTGCTGTACATGCACTTTTCATTTAAAATGATTTTAACTGTTAGCTTAATAGGCTTCATACATTGACTTTAATTAAAAATGTTTACTAAGTAAACTAAAGGTAATCACAAATCAGCATTTTATCAGAAATTCCAAAGGCTTGCAATGTTGAAACCTGCTCCCAATGAATATATATCAAGATTAGTGATGTTTAGGGTCATATCCTATTAAATTGGTGCTTAAAATAACCTTACTTAAAGTGCTTTGAGGATTTAAAAAACAAACAAAAAAGAACATTGAAGTGTTCAGTCCAGAAGATTGCAGAAGAGGCTTGTCACCATGGGTGGAAGCCAAAGAAAAACCTTGAACCTGTAATCAAAAACTTGCAGACAGGGTAATGACATGAAGCATTTACTTATTTTGTAATACACTCTGTGTGTCCAGACTCTGGATTCTTTCTTCAGAGTGGTTATTAAACGTGAAAATGAAACAACCAAGGAACTGTGGGTGTTGTTGCCTCTGTAGACTGAAGTCAGGTGGACCTTTGGCCACATTGGCTCATCACTGAGCAGTACTGACTGCACTGAATTAATTTACAGTCAGGTATGTGCTCACTGGCTGAGTTTCCTCCCATAAAGTTAGAACAGGATTGTCATTTCTACTGTGCATCATCAAAAGTTGTTTCCTAAAAATACCCTGTGAGTTTAAAGGAGCTGCACAGTAGTTTGGGAACTGCATGAATGAGCCTCTCTATTGTGGCTTCTTCAAATCTTCACTAAGACTTTTATCTTAAATACATTATACAGGTTCTTGATGGTGTTTTCATTGTTTCTGCAGTCACTGAGATTTAATGTGGTCTCTGTGACTTTGCTGTAGGGGAGAAAACTCACTGAAATAAATGTTATCTTTCTGTTGTTTTCCTTAGATTTGGTTTAATTCTTAAGTTTTACCTAAAACGACTTGATTGAAAGTCATTTTAGGTAAAAAAGTCGTTTTAGGAGTATGTAGTTGAAAGCACAATAACTGTAAACTATTCTGAACATGAGAATAGGAATATTGTATTTTCCTGCAGTGAAAATTCTAAATGATCACAGTTACTAATTGTCTTCTATCATGCATTTTTTCCTAACTCCTAAGCTAAAATGTCAATAAGGAGATTTTTTTTCTGAATAAAATAGAGGTACAGAAGTACATATTTTTATATACATTTTGGTTTTGTACGTTTTCACTACTTACATTTCAGTGTGCCTGTAGCAGCTAATGTTTAAGGAAAGGTAAGGCTTTGAGTGAGTATGTAGTGAATAAACTATTTTAATGTATGTGTTTTTATACAAAGTAGATTGAGTCACTTGATACAAAATAAATTGTTTCAAAAAATGTTCTTTCCAAAATTTTAAAAATTATTATTTCTGTTTTAAGTGGGTTTGGAACCAGCACCTCTTTCTGTATCTGAAGAACGACAACTTGCAATTCTGACAGAGCTACCTTTTGTAGTTCCTTTTGAAGAAAGAGTAAAGGTACCTAATTTCTAATTTAATATGCAATTGGTGTTTTTTGTTAAGTGTAAAAAGAGCACTTAGTGAAGTAGAAACTGGATGGATTCCCTCCAGAATGATATGGCACTCTGCACTGTTTTTCTGCAGTACTTATGCAGCAACTAAACATTTGAAGTTCCTGACTTCTCTCTTACTTTCCTGCTTATGTTGTCCTTAATAATATTTGTATTCAAGTTAGGAACATGTATTTTGAGACAGCTGAGAGCAGTTTGCAGTCCCGGCTCAGAGATGGCTCTACCTGATTGCACCCTCTTGTGGTGGCACAGCACCGGCCGTTGTGTGGTGTACCAGAGGGCAGGGTCACAGCTGGGGACTCAGGAGCATTCATTTGCTCCAAATGAGATTATGGATCTCCATTCTGGGAAATTAACACCTAGAGATTAAGTTCCTGCATTCATAGCTGAACTTTATTAGAGTGTATAGTTTAAAACTTGTAAGATTCTTGTACTTGACTGATTGGATTTGCTTTTGAATGTTTTTGAGATTTTATAGATGTAATTGTTAGTTCATTACCTATTTCAGTTTGCATCATTAATATTTTTAAAGCTTTTTTTTTCTGTTAAGCACATTTTTTTTGAAACTGGCTTAGTTTTCAACAATATGAATTATTTCAAAACTGCTCCCTAAATTTTCTTGGAAATGTTACACTTCAAGACACCATCAAGGGAATGAACAGTGATTCCATAGGGAAAATCAGTCTTTATTTGTCAAAACACAGAGGCAATTTTGGTCGAAAATGTGTGGGTTTTTCTCAGGCTTCTATGAAACAGTTGTTGCAACAAACATCTTATTACTGTATGGCAATCCCACACCAGCATTACAGAGAAATTATAGGAACTAATCTCAAGGAAGGATCTCTGTATCATGATTTAGTCACTGCCTTCCAGCCTCTGGACTTCTTAAAGCTGTGTTGAGATGCATACAAGTTATGTTTTTGGAATTCATAAAGCCTTTTTTGGAATTGGAATTCGTAGAACCTTGTGTGCTTTTATCACAAAAACTGAAGTAACAATGACATGAGAGCCTGGAGATGAGGATAAAGCTACAGCTGAACTTCTGTAGTTCAAAGAGGAGATCCTGTGACGCTGTTTTGGAACAAGTGTGTACAGTCCTTTTTGTGTAACAGTGGGGAGTCAGCATTCCTTGGAGAATCCCACTGCCTCTACAGAGCAAGTTGCAATAAAGGAAGAAAATACCATGACCATAATAAGGTTTTTTTTCCCTTTTGGTCAGTTGCTGTCTATTGCTCTGTAATTTAATATGTATGCTCAATGCTGCTTGTGTGTGGGGGTCATTCCTTATGCGCTTTCATTTTCTGACTTCCTCATGCCATTTTTACCTTGACTTACCAGATGACAGATACTGTAACAAGCAATTGCAGAGTCCAGTTCCATGGTAGGCTCTTGAGCTTTCTGGCCCCAGGTAGTGTTTTCCCCTTCAGCCTTAAGGCACGTTGGGGTGCACCTTTCAGTCTGTGGGAGGTAATGAATCCAATTTGTAGCAGTGCCTTGGTTCTCACCTCCTTAGGCCATACTTTGGTCAGTTTGCCTATGGTGATGGTACTTCCATGGTGTGTGCTTCAGTCAGCATTGCTTGTTTTTCTCTGTTTCTCTGAAGTCATTGCAAATTCTTCAGCTGTGCATTAGAATTCTCATTTTCAGGACTATCATATCCATAAACACTGGGTTGTGTAGGGAGTCAGAGTGAGTACCAAAACAAGTTTTTCTGGGAGATGTAATACCAGGTGATTTTTTCCATCTAGAGTTGGGTAACAATAATTAATAAACTGTATCTAGGGCTGCTTCAGGAAGGAGAGTGGTGGTGAGCATATTCTCATGCTCTGTACATAAAAAAAGAAGCCTGTGACTACATGTCTGGATGTTATAAAACTGTAGAAAAATTCAGGTCAGAGGGGACCTCTGGAGGTACTCTAGTCCACATCCTTCCTCACACAAGAATAACTTCAGACTTGGGTCAGCATGCACAAGGACTTGTCCAGATGAGTTTTGACCATCTCCAGAAATGGAGATTTCACAAACTCTCATGTAACCTTTTTCAATACCCAATCACTCCCATTATGAACTTTTTTCTTTATGTCCATCCCTTGTTTCTCTTCCTGCAGCTTAGGACTATTTTCTCTTATTTTCCTGCTGTATACCTTAGGAAAGATTCCAGCTTTGTCTGTACTGTAATCTTCCTGATTGGAAAGCATCTTGTCCACTAGCAACAGCTGCACATAAAACCAGTAGATTTGAGACCTTACTCTACCTTTGTTTGCTGTGGTCAGATTTCCTCTTTCATGGTAAATTTGTTGTTTTTAAAAATCCCTGCAGACTCTTACTTACTCTTAATTAAAAAATAGTCTGACATATTACTGGGAGATTATATCCCTTGGAAAATGTGCGTGACTATTTATTGAATATGGGAATGATGGCAAGAGAGAGTATAGTAAACCTACACTCCATGGATAGAGGGAATATTATTATAGATTAGGCAACCCCCTCCCATGCTACATCTTGGCATAGAAACACAGTGAACTACAGTTACTCTTCAGGGGAACAGGTTGCTGTTGAGAAGACTTGAAAATTGACAGTGTGAAATTTAATTTGTGCTTCACCTGGCATAATTGTTTTGAATTTTTATGATGCTCTGGTTCTTTTTTTAAATATGGTAGTAATATCCATGATTTTAATCTGAATTATTTGTTCACTGCTTATACAAGGAGAACTGGTAACTATTTTCTTACTACTGAGAATGCTCCTGACCATTGCAAACAGCAACAAAAAATTACTTACCAGCATTTAGAATAACCTGTGTATGTGTGAAATACTCATGGGATTTTTTTCGTTTGTTTTTGAATACTTTGCATTTCAGAACTCTGAAAGTTAGGGAGAGGAAAATGGAAGCACTGGCACAGTGTCTGTAGATGTGCTTCTTTATGTAAAAGAACCTGAGGATGTTATTTTAGCACAGGAAAGTTCTTTGCATTTCTGTCCCCCTCCTCCCCTTCCATGGCTCTGTATTAAGTTTCTGCAGCTCGATGAGAGAGAAGACAAATAACTGGAAAGTGAGTGCCAGAGGCAGCTCAAAGGACAGTAACAGTAGTGAATAACCATCTCTCATTGAATATTTAGATCTGCACAATGACATGATTGCTCTTTTCACTCATTTAAACAGATTTTTCAAAGACTGATTTATGCTGATAAACAAGAAGTTCAAGGAGATGGGCCATTTTTGGATGGAATTAATGTCACTATCAGAAGAAATTATATTTATGAGGATGCTTATGATAAACTTTCTCCTGAGAATGGTAGGTTTGCAGTTACCAGCTTGTTACAAGACTTTATTGTTCTTACATATAATTCATGTAGTTCCATATTTGCTTGTTTGACTGGTGTGCTGTAGGTGTATCAGCTCTGAGATGTGAAAGTTCTTAAAAGTTAAATTTCCTTGTTTTTACAGAAGTAATTCTCACCCATATTCCTTTCTGATTATTGCAGTCTAAATGATCTCTTTATAACCTCTTCTTATGGTGCTTTTCTTCCCATTTGCTCGTCCAAATAATTGTACTTTGTATATTTTTCTATTTAATTAATTAGATATTGTCTGCTTTGCCAAGAAATACATACAGATTGAACAGGATTTGCTTGGTACAATGTGTCTGATAATAGTGCAGGACTTTTTAATGATGGGATGTAGTACTATAAATGTTACTACATTGAATTAAATCACATGTTTATGTGAATCTGTGTGATCTTGCACTCACAATATTTTATATAAATAAAATTTTAAAGTTATTCCTTGGTCTCTTTTAATGTTTTGTAGGATTTTTTTTCTTCCCCTACCTATGTTATTATCCACTTCTTTTTTTGATGACTCTTAAGACAATATCTTTTCTACAAAGTGAGTGTTTCACAAACTGAATATTCCAAAATTCAAGGCAGTAATAGGAATTTTGCTACTGCTTACTTTGTCAAATTTTATTCTAGCATATATAGTTCATGTGTGTGATTACATGTGTTTTTATCCATACAAAACTGAAGCAGACAATTGCATTTGAATTTGTCTCTCTCCTTTCACTGCAGAACCTGACCTAAAAAAGCGCATTCGTGTTCACTTGCTTAATGCGCACGGTCTTGATGAAGCTGGTATTGATGGTGGTGGAATTTTTAGAGAATTTCTGAATGAACTCCTCAAATCAGGATTTAACCCTAACCAGGGTTTTTTTAAGACCACCAATGAGGGGCTGCTTTACCCTAACCCTGCTGCACAGATGCTGGTTGGAGACTCATATGCCCGACATTACTACTTCCTTGGGAGAATGCTTGGAAAGGTAAAACCAGTGGTCTGGAATACAAAGCTATAGCAGTACTGAAATGATTCAGTAATGGTTTTTTCCCAATTAGGAAGAGTGGATGGGAAAAACCAAAGATTTTCACAGACTTGAGAGACAGTAACTCTCAGATACTGGGTATGAACATTACTACTAAATTTCTGGGTGATTTTAATAAAATATATACTTGAGAAGTACAGGAAATTTGTGTTACCCTGACTGCCAGTTGAGCAAAGTTTGCATATGTTTGCTTCTGTGGAAATCCTCATGCTTAAGGTTGATTGAAGTATCCAGCTCTATTCTGCATATAGTGATTTTCAACCTTTAGCTTTTAGGAATATGACTGCAGTTTACATTTCCATCATTTGGAATATATGAAATTAATGTTTTTAACAGTTACTAGTTGCATGAGGTATATTTTTGGTAGCATTTAAAATTTGCCATCAACATTTACCATATTTAAGAGGCACATGCAAATTACTTTTCATATATTCTGTTTGGGGTTTGGTACATTTGCATATTTCTTGAGTTTTAGTGCTTGATAATTTGGTGATATGAACGTTCAAGGGCTAATAGATGCTTGTTGAGCTAGATGAAAAATGGAGGGAGAGGAACAAAGACAGAAACCATTACAAACATTAATTACATTCAATTTTCTTTTATGGTCAGGTTTAATACTGAGGCTATTTCATTCTAAGCACTTGAAATAATTTTTATAAAGCTAATAATTGTGAAACAAAATTTGGAATACAAATTCTGTTTCAGAAAAAAAAGTATTAACTGCTACTTAGCTGTCTAGTACTGAAGGTATTTAAGATGTAAAAGTCCCATTTAATTGCCTGTAGTATTTTGGAGGCTACAGTCCTGCTGCTGCCTTGCAGTGAGGTTTGATGTCTTTGTAGTATAGCTGGAAGAGGTTTCAAGGGATGTTGTTGGCAAATAGTGAATTGTTGAACCAGTGCTGTGCTTGGAAGTTGCCAGTCAACTGATTTAGATCAAACTGCCTCTTTGTAAGCAAATACTCTGCTAATGCATCCCAGCTACTGCCATATCCAAATCTCCTAAAGAATGAAATTACAGATTGGCCATTTCAGTAAATAATCTTTGACTGATGTTCCCACTCCTGTTGGGAGATAGATTCAGCACTAATACAACAGCTGGTAATTATGTCTGATACTACATATCCAAGCTTCATTTTCTTTCTGCATGTGTAGATTTTTGGAGTGGAAAAGCAAATAGTTGTGGTATTGTTAAGGGGGTTACATCACCCCAAAATGTTTTGTGTATATCTAGGAAGGGCTCAACTTTCAGGGAAAGTTCAAAACATTATTTAAAAAAAAAATTGTAATTTTGAGTCTTCAGTTTCCTCTGTCAAAACAACGCATTGCCTTTTGTAACTGAATTTCAGATATTAGCATAGAGACCAAAGTTGCAAAATGTGTTTTATCTCATAGAGTGCTACAAGTAGAGTTTTTTGTTTTTTTGAATCAGAGAATCCATTATTTAACATTTTGAAAGCATAAATTCTTCTTGTATTTGCAGTATGTGTAGATAAGGTAAGAATTGACAGTCCTACTTAATAATTACCCTTGCCCAGGGGCACAGACACCTTTTTAGTAGTGTATTTAGAGACTTGATGAATTAAACAGAAAGATAAGGCACGACCATACTATTCCAAACCTGCTGGTATTGTGATCTTGGTTAGGTTATTGAATACCCACTCATCCATTTTCAAAAATGTGTCCATTTTATGCTTTGCACAGGGTTATTTGTGAGCAATAGGGAATTATTAAAAGCCCCTTTGCAAACAAAGTAGATATAATGCAACGGAAGCAATGAGGCATCCACAGCAATTTCTTATTTGTGGAAATCAGTGTGCAAAGAGAGCTGCCACCAAAAACTCTCACGTACGAGGCTTCAATGTTATCAGAAAACAAATACATTAAAATATAATAATTTATAGAAATTCTCTGTCTCTTGGTAACCACTTCATACTAATATCCAACTGTATTTAACTTTCAGCACCGTGAAGTTACACCTAATTCAGTTTTTCTTCTCATCAGGAGGTTTCTAACAGCTTGGCATCTTCTTTGTTAATTGGTCAGTTCAGAAGCAGAAACATCTTAAAATATAAAACGTACCTTGAAAAAGGGTATATCTGAAAATAGAAATAATTTTAATCCTTAATAAATTACTGACTTTTGGGTATCTTTCTAGTTAATGAAGAAATTAAAATATGTGTACAAAATGAATAGCTTGTTCATACAGCTTTTGTAGTCACTGGATGAGCAAAAGGTCTTGTGGAAATAATACTTTGTGATCATGGTGTTGCATATGTTGTCTGAAATCATCCTTTAAAAAAAACAGAAATGAGTTTGCTTAAACAGCAGCTACTCAAACACTTCCAAAGTTTACATTTCTCAACTGTCAGTGACTTTACTCTGAAATGTAAACATTACCTAACACTGGTGCCTTTTAAGCATTTTCCTTTCTCTTCCTTAAAAGTTAAAGCTCAGCTTGCTGTGTACAGTGAGAGTCTCCTACAGCCAGAGGGGTTGGAGGCTTGAACCTCTCTCTCAGTGTTGCCCACTGGAAGCACAGCTGGGACTGAGAAGAGGGAAACACTGCTTAACCATTGAGGCAGAAACAGTGTCCAGGTAGAAGAACAGTGACAGAATTAAAATCTTAACTTCACCAAGTTCTGACCTAAACTCAGTCTAGTATACAACATACTTCTCCGTTTCCAGTTTACATTTGCATTTATTCAGTGATATTACTGTGACAGATGTTGTGGGAAAGGACATTATTTGCATTTGGAATTCTTTGACATCAAGCTGCTAATTCTTAGGATTATTTACTTAAATTTCATGAAGTATCTGCATTAGTTTAAGAATATGGCAGGAAATCCATAGATAGATTAGTATGATAATTTTTATGGTTTCCTCTTCTTTCCTTTTCACATAAACCTGCTAGTTCTTGCATTTATTTTGTTTTACAGTGACTGTCTTTGCATGTTAATCAGAGTAACTCTGACAGTAGAGATTTTTGTATGATACACTCAGGGTCTTTGAATTTACTGAATTCTTCCTCCTCTCTTATTCCAGAATATTAAATAGCACTCGTGAGTCACACATTCATGTTGCTGAAGAACATCTATTTTTGCCATATAATAACTCCCCTTTTCTAAACAATAGAACCTGCAGTCCTTGGAAGACACTAAGGTTTTCTGAAGAGATTTAGATTTGTTTTGCCAAGACCCAACTTCTGCTTTAAATGATTAGGAAAGCAATATGGAAAACAAAATGTTTTTTGAGTTGGTTTTTAACTTAGTCCTTCTTTTGTGGAACCAAGAAAAGAAGTTTCATAGAGGAAGCAGGAAGGATTGAGGAAAAACCAATATGTTCATTTTAAATTTTAGCAGTATTTTGATGGTGGATACAATCTCAGTTTTGGTCTTTGATCATTAATATTTAATAGTATATAGGAGGTCAGTAATTTGCATGGACTTGTGGCTATTATATTGATGAAAGCTAAAGTTGTTTATTTTCCTATGAGTTTTTGTAGTTTACTGATTTAAGATCTAACAGACTGTTCTTTGCACAGATCTAAATGTTATTAAATATATATAGTTGAAAAAAATAGTTACAAACTAAGTCCTTGAGTAAAATGAACCTTTAGAAGAGTAATAGTAGATCAAATAAAGATTTTATTACACTACAAGTAAATGAATGGGACCTAATTTTTGATTAGATTCTTCTTCTTTGTATTAGAGAGTATGCCTTATGGTTACTGTTTGTAACTTTGAATGTTGTGCCTCTCAATTCTGAGATGAGCAGTGTCTGTAGAATCCATTCTGCAGGAAAACTAAAGTAGTTCTTAATCATTCTCAGGCCTTATCTAAGAAGTATTGATTCAGGGGAGTCTTTCCACAGCAAGATCTCCACCAGATCCTAAACTCTTAAATTATAAATAAGATGCACATACGGAGTTAAAACATTCAAGGAAATGTTTCTAATAACATATTGGAGTGCCATTCGTGCCCCAAAAGCTTGTGGAAAGAAAGCAAAGCAAGCAAACTGTACAGTGAGAACTGGCTTTCATATACTGGATTGTTTGGTACTATGGTGTGTCAAGCATTGCACTGCCACTCTGACTGTTGGAGGGTGGTGGTTTTTTCCTTCTGATTTTTAGGCTGCTCTTTCCCTTTTCTTATTGTTCACTTAATTAGACCCTCTTTGGCTTGATTTCAGTCAGTACACCCTTAATTATTTTGTGCTGCAGCCCCATTTGGTACTACTAGTACCTGGAATGGTAGGTATGGGATTGGTGATACTGATGCAAAGAGGAGGTAATTGGTATAAACTCTTGGTTTTATTAATTTCAATTACCTCACATGATTATGTAGTTTCAGCATTTTGCTTAAGAGCAAGTTAACTGATGATCATTTGTCTCAGAAAATCCTGAATCATCTGATATGAAATCAAAACAGGAATTTACCATGGAAATTTGCATGGTCCTTTAATGATAAACATACAGTGCAGTAATACAATCCTAAGAGAGCAGAATTGATACCTTATGGAAGTTATTTTATGATTTATGAATGCAGATGTAAACAAATTTTAATCTATTTTCTGACACAGTTCTTCAGCTTGACAATTCCTTTGTGTACTGGTGCATTTAACAAAACCAATTATCTTTTGATTACAAATAGCTATGTTAGTAGTAACCCTGTAAATATATGTCTAGTGCTAAAAGACTACTGAAATGTGGTATTTTAACTCTAAATCTTTAGGGTGGAAAAGTGTTTATTGATGGTTTGTGATATTTATTGGGTCATAATGTATTTAAATTTTCTTTAATGCATATGTTAGTGATTGTTTACCGTGATAAAGTGCATAGAGGTCTCTGCAAGGAGTTCTGCATGGAAAGAATTACCTCATGTCAGTGGTCACTCCTCAATTAAAAGTTCCATTAGCAGATGATTCCTGCTTCTGGTTTGTGTACTGATTGCATTTTATTGCCTCTAAATCAGGTTCCTAGACAGGGAATAAATAAACAGTTAGAGTGTGTGGTAATGGTATCCTGATCTTTTTTCACAGTTGGGAACACCTACATCCATTTCAATCAATTAGGTTTGGAATATTTACTGAAATTCTTAAATTGGTTTGAACTTTAAAAATTACTTGTTTTACTGCTATTAAAATACAGATTTATCTTAGAAGCATATCCAGAGGTTAGTTATATAGTATTAAGTGTTTCAGTATGTCAAAAGATTAAGCTTAAATAAAGAGAAGTTTCCCTTTTATCTTCAAGTTCTTCCTAAATTATGTTTAAATTTGAGACAAGAAAAATCTATTAAGCCTTTACTGGAACTTCAGTAATGAATGATAACTATCAGTTATCCAGTGCATCCACAGGTATCCATAGTGCTTTCCTCTCTCATCCTTCAAAACCCCCCAAATGACATTGACAGCAATTTATATCATATTTATGGCATAAGTTACAGAGATAACTGTTCCTATTAAATGAGAAAGAAAGCAGCTGATGAAATGGTAGTTTTTTGCACGTGCTAGCATTTCTGAAGCACTCTGTTTTAGTAATAAACATTAATGTTATTAAAGACATCCTAAATTCCTAGAATAAAAATACTAGCATGACTTTCCATTTTTAAATTAAAAATTAACTCAAGGTCATTACAGTTGATATGATCCAGTGAAGTCTTTGGGAATGGATCCTTATATTTTCCAGGTCCTGTGTTCAGGAGTTAGGAGTTTGGTCTGTGCTGCCACACCCCTGCCATCCATTTCAGGGATTTGCTCTGACTGCAGCACCTGTGACAGGCAGATCCTTTATGCCTGAGTCTTGCCACCTCAAATCTCTGAAACTTCCATAAACTTGTACTTACTGACCTTCAAATTCACACTGAGTGGGAAAGTAAAACCAATTTTCAAAAGGCTTTTTCTAAAAAAATAATAACAATAATTTTAAAATGCAATGATATTCACACAGCTGCAAGGGCTGTTAAAGCTTGCAGAAGCCTCATTACAGGCATCAAGCTGTGGAATTTTGGACTCCTTTTAAAAGACAAGCTATGAAAAAAAAAGGCAAGCTATGAAAATTCAAAGGCAAGCTATGAATTTTCACCGTAATACAGAGAAGATAATGCACCAGATTTTCCATTACTATGGTGATACAAATGCATCTAAACATCTGCTACTGCTCCGAGGCTTGGAAACAGTGGCTTAGAGCTCCAGGGTAACAGGACACATAGCATTGGGACACACACCTGGGAGAAATAATTTTATTTTACTGTATTGGCATTAGAAACAGTATCTTTTGGGGTTTGCTCACTTTTAAGCACATCTTTAAGAAATTATTTTATCTAGAGATTACTAAATGTTAGCTCTAAAAATGCTTTAAAATACGAGTACATGTTGATTTTAATTTAACATAAATTTTTAATCTTTTTTATTAGGGTTGAAAAGTCTTTGCTGCCCCCAATAGCTTTGTGAGTGTGATGAAATATTTCTAGGATATAAATAATAAGGTAGAAGGAAGTTCTAATGGTTTTGCTATTTTTCGATCATTTTTATTAATGGTTCTGTACAGCTTTGAAGATCTATTGCACTCTGTAAGTGCTAAGTATTATTTAATAATAACTGTTTAAAATTACTGAAATAGAAAGGGTTATGGTCTTGGGGACTGATTATGGAAATAACTGAATTTAAGTCCAGTCATTTACTGCTTTATCCCATCTTTCTAGGGATATGACTTTAGCATTGTTTATGCTTTAAAATACAGTTCTGGGTTGTGAGGGATTAATGGAAAGTAGCAGCAGTGACTGATTATTTTTCTTAAGATTTTAGTTGAAATAATAAATGAGAATTAGTTGTAGACTTGAAAGTGTAAGTAAAGGCACTAAAGCTGCCTTACAGGGAGGGAGGTTGAATTAATTCATCTGTAAATTTGTTTATGCAATTTGTTGAACATTATTCAGCATGTTGTAGTGCTTGTGTAACCTCTGCTGTGTATGGCTTATCTGGCTGAATTGACTCCAGCAGCTTACATTTTGTCCAAATTTAAAACATGGTGTGGAATCTTCCCTTTCTGAAGAGCAGTTCCCCAGTCTTGGGGTTATACTTGAACAATACCTTGTATTGGAGTACAGTACCCAATGGAGTACTTAAATGGGGTTGTTATTTTGTTGGAAGAAGAAAAGTCCTCCTTGTCCAGAGAGCTGTCATCCTTCTCTTTTTGCCACTGTGTACAGCTGTCCTTCAGCCCAAATCTTTCTTCCATATTACAGATATTAATTGCACGCCTCTGTTCTGAAAGGTGCCTGCTTTAAAGAACTGTTTCTTGTTCTCCACGTCACAGATGTGTAGTGAGTGCATTCAGTATATTTGTGTCTGAAGATGATATTTTTCATCACTTCCAATGCCCACAGTGTGATCTGTGTCACCCAGCTGAATAAAGGCCAGTCCCTATAGCCATCAATTACTGTGGAACCACACTGTAATCACAGGTGGCTGAGGTTATTTAAAAGAGGAACAACAGACTTCAGACTGAATGTGAAGTGAAAACTTACCACAGTAGGCTTTCTGTTACTTTGGTGGTTTTTAATATGCTGGGGTGTTCTGCAGGCATTCTCACTAAAGGGGGAGATAGATGGGCAAAGTTCCTTTCACTGAATACTACTTTTTCCATAGTGAAATAATTGTTCTTGGCCTTTTAGCCAGAAAAAACCTCCTTATTTTAACCATCTCTTCAGAAAATAAAAAAGGCTTGACATAATTAGAACACTAGGTTGGCGAGAACGAAAAATAATTTGTTATTGAAATATAGTTTTTATTTTGTTTAGTCATTTCAGAAGCTTTTAAATTCTTTTTTTTTTTTTTTTTTTGATATCTAGAGATGTCAGCTTTTAACTAAAGAGCATCCCTAATGTACATGAGTTTGAAAGAGTGCTGGGAAATCCAGGTTGGCCTTTTCAGCAGACATTACCTTTTAGCTACTTGTGAATGTGTCACCCTGTGAGCATTACAGTGCTTGTGGGATTGCCCTTGATGTGAACATCACTGCCTCTGCTTCAGACCAGCCTCTTACCCCAAGTTTGTACCTCAAATTGCCCTTCTGTCCAGCTGGAGTGTTAATACCACAGCCTGTCAGGGAGGCAGAACTCTACAGGCTGGGTTGAGGTTGTTGGTGTTGAACCCCATGTCTGAACATCAGAAAGTAGAAGTCTGATGCCATCCATGGCCACCAGTTGCTCCTTTCATGGCTTCCCATCTGGACTCTCTGCCTTCCGTAGGCCTGCTGCAGTTTGTGGGCTGCAGGGTAGAGACAGTGGGGTCAGGGGCTCAGGTGGGAAAGCTGGGAATGGGAACTGTCAGAGCTCATCATAGAAAGGCATCAGTCCCATCCATGTGATTGCTGCACAATGAAAGGAAGCTTTTGAAAGGGGGAGAGTACTTGAAGTTTGAGAAGAGATGAGCTTTGGACATTGGTTAAACTTGCTGGCTTTGAGCTCCTGAAGCAGTGTATGAACAAGAAGCTCTGATTTAGCCAAACAGAAGTAGACATCTCTGTCCAAGGGCAAGCCAGTTTCTGCCATCAGTGTTGTTGCTCGTTGGCTGTGAGAGGAAAAAAGAGAACAAGATCTGTGTGGAGAGCATGACCATATATTGTATTAAAGGACTGTGTAAGTATAGCCTAAGGATGCAGCTTCACACTGCAACTGATTAATCTGGCAGAGCTGCTTTCCTCTGGGGAGGTGGTCACCATTCCCTTGCCTGTTGCTGATGCTGGGCTCCTGCCTCCTTGATATTGATGTTTGCAGAAAGCCAGTTCAGAGAGTTCAGACAGGCAAAAAACTAAGCTTAAACAGGGTAACTTACAGCTTCCCAAGGCAGTTCAGTATGTAAGAACAAGGAAGGAGGGGAGTCTCCCTCTTGGCCTTTAGATTTAGCTTTAGAAAAATCTCCATCAGGGTGGGCTTCCATGGGCAGCTGGCACCTGGAAGATTGTGCTCCTGGTGGAAACAAATTGTTCTGCAATTCCCACCTTATTTCAGCCCCAGCTGTGAGCTGGATCTTAGTCTAATTAAGAAGAAAATTCAGTGTCCCTCCTGTGGCCACCAATACACACCCACCCTGCAAACCCCAAATCCAGCAGCCCAAAAAAAGCACAGCACAAATAATCTGCAAGTTGTGGACCTTACTCAGGTTGTAGTGATCCTGTATCCTCCCCTGTACAACTGCTCTGCTTGCAAACAAGCCCAGGGGAATCAGTAGCTGATGGTTTTGTTGCCCTAGCAGGAATGTGTGGAATTAGATTTTTTAGCAAGAATAGGTGGTTTGATCAGTTGATGCTGACTGAGAAACAGAAAAGTTAGATGGAATCCAGAAAATAAAGTTTCAGTTTATTTACTCGTATTGTACACAGCAGTTCTCAGCATCTCTGCACAGTGCTGGGGCTGTAATGGTGGCCTTCACCTCTTTGAAATAAAACCAAAGTTCATCATGACTTTATTCACCAGAGTTTTAGTGCATTTTTTATTAAACTTTATTAGGATAGCTTGACTTTCAAACTAATTAAAACACTACTGTTTGTCTTCTTTCCAAAAATACTTTATTTTGAATATTGCAATCACTTAGCTAAGAGAGGGAGTAATTAAAGTTATTCTCAAGTTGCACAATTTGGTTTATTTAAAAATGCTTTATATAGTTTTTAGATGAAGTTATAAATGTTCACTTTGGAACTACCTGAAGATTAATAGTGATGCATTTGAAATGCATTATTTTTTTATTGATTCTTAATGTAGTAAATTACTGAAGTTATTTGGCAGCAAACAGAAATAGCCAGTGATGTTGTTCACATTTATTTTCCTGATAGCATCACAATTTGCATTAATTGCATTGCAGCTGCACTCACTTATATTAAAAAGCTTCTACCATAATTAATCCTTTTTATTTCAAATCATTTTGGCACAATTTCTTGCAATAAACACTCATAAAAGACAGACACTTGAAAAATAACGTACAAGTTTCTTCAATATACCTATTGCTGTTTTTTTCCTGACAAGGAATTATTGATAGGCTTCTAGGATCAAGTGTTGCAAGTGGTGAAGACTTAAGACCGGTTTTGAAAAATGCTAAGTGGATTATTTTGCATAAAAAATAGACAGGTTTTGAATTTGTGTAATTAACCTGTGTTTAGAAAATACCTTGATTTATGTCTACATTTGTATTTCAGTTGCATACATTATGGAAATTTAATTTATAATCCATTTAGCTGATGTGATCATAGTTTTTAGTGCTATCATTTATTAGTCCTTGTATATTGAATGCTCTAAAGGCTTAAACCTGCCTTGTGTAAAAAATTACACCTCTGCATTTACATTTTATGAGTCACAGATGGAATTCCATTTTAAATTCGGGTAGCTTTGATATATTTAGGGAATTACAATAGCTTTATTGTTACTAATGCAGGAACAGCAAACACTGACCTTACACATTGCAAATTAATGATTTATCCCTCTAGTTTGCTTTTAAAGTCAGCTATACAAATGAGGATTTTGACTTCTACACCTTGAATAAATCATATGGCTCTAAATATAATGCACCCTTTGGCTTTGAACTCGTTATTCTCAGGTTTTTTTGCAAGGTCTAACTCACCTCATAGAAAAATGTTCTTTCAGAAGTTTAAGGAATTGTGTATATTTTTCTTAAAGTCTTTGTTGGAATATCATTGAGTGATTAGAGCTACATCTATTCATCTTTTTTCAGTTTTGTTTTTTTTTCCCCTCAGTGGGATTCCTTTTCTAAGTTTGCAGCAGATTATGGAGGAATTCATTAACACCAAAACTCTGCTCTTGAAGACTTAAAAAGGAGCAAACAATGATGTTACAATGATGTTATATTGGTGATGCCTTGTCTGATCAGCCTGGCAGTGATATTAATGTTCTGTAAAGATTTGGTTGTCATTGGTAGAGATGCTGATGTGGCACACAGAGTGAATGGACAGTGAGAAGGGCAGCATGTACCAGGCATGGGTCTTTTTAAAGCAATGGTCCTTTATTCAGAATAGCCCTGAAGGGTGCACCTCTCCTTCTTCTGAGAGCTACCATAAGTACTTTTTTCTTCCAAGCAAGCAATTGTTACTGACTTAATAAAAAACAATGCAAAGATACTTTGCATTACATGGGAATGTGCTTATACAGTAGATGAACCTAGAATGGTGTTTGAAAATTCTAGAGGATAATTTGAGGTTGCAGTTAAAAGATTTGGGTCAGGCACATGTTTGGTTCATGAATTTCTTGACATCTGTAGCACTGTCAGGCACAGAAAGGATTGGACCTGTGACACAGTCAGACTTGGTCAATTCTTGGCTTGGAAATGAGGATGTTTTGATGTTTTTGCAGCATTAGAGCAGTGGAGTTCACCAAATGTGCAGCCATGAATCTGTGTAACGTGCACCAGATAGTTTTTATTAGTTGAAAATGTGCTGGGTTTACAGAGTTATTCTAAGGGGTTGAGGGGAATGACAGTTCTACATGTAGTGACTGATATGAACGGAATAATACTGCTTATGAGGGTGCTAATGGTAGTAGAGGTGTAAACTTATTTTGTAAGACATTCTTGATGCAGTTGCATTGTCCTTTAACAAACCTTGCTTTTCCTGAAAATATATGCAATTTGGATGAAGAGTAATGACGGATAAGCAATGAACTTGCATTTTAAATCACAACATAATTAATTTGTGAGATTTGGGACCTTGGTATTTCACAAGAATATTCCCATTTCAAATTTTGGATGAATATTCTTTAAATTTATGCAATATTTGAGCTATTTCCATGCTAGAAGAACCTACTTAGGCACCAAATTAAGACAGAATTACTCTAAAGTTTAGAAACCTTCTGAATTCCTGCTGTACAAACAGTAATATCTAATGTGCTTTTAATTGCTTTATTTTTCAGGCTCTTTACGAAAATATGCTGGTGGAGCTGCCATTTGCTAGTTTTTTCCTCTCAAAATTATTAGGGACAAGTGCTGATGTTGACATCCATCATTTAGCTTCACTGGACCCAGAAATGTACAAAAATTTGCTTTTTCTAAAGAGCTATGAAGGGGATGTGGAAGAACTTGGACTCAACTTCACCGTGGTAAATAATGACCTTGGGGAAGCGCAGGTAAAAATGGCTTTGCATTTTTATTTTCCTTTTATCTATGACTGATGAATCTTTACTATCCCTACTGACTATTTGTGTAATTTAAATGTGATGGGAATCAACTCTTAAAGGTGCTGTGAGGCATCAGTTGGGATTCTGACTCAATATTTGGAATAGAGAGTAGCTAACTGTGTACTTAAAAAAAAACCTTTTGATGATTACTTTAAGGTCTGATCTTTTAAGGAGTAAACTGCAGTGATTATTTTCTAACAGTCATACATATAAAGTTCTATTGCTTGAGAATGTTTCTTGAAAAAAAAATGTTGTTTCTTCAATTGCACTTGTAATAGTAGCAAAATTTAGATGATGTGTAAACTACAGAAGTACTGCCTAGTTTTAGAGTTGTAGTAAAGACCCTTTATTGTGAGATAAGCATTGTCTCCTTCATCTGTAATTTTCAAAGTAAGAGAGCCTGAAGTTTGACCAACCTCAATTTTTTTTTTATCCCCTGCCCTTTTGTTTTAAGGGTTGAGATACCAGATTGGTCAGAGGGGATAAATGGTGTTAGTGCTTCTGAAAAGCAGTTACTTAGATCCTCAAGTCTGAGTTTTTAATGCAGTTGCACCATATAATTTGATTACAGCTTTTATTTGTTCTGTTGTGTCTACTGAAGATCACTCATAGTAGAAAATAAATGTCACTAGAGCCCTAAAAGCCTGCCTTAGTGTGCTAATGCAGGTAATCTCCTAGGTAAGGTCTTCTGTCATGCCTCCTCTTTCAATTTTGAGGATTTAAAATTGAGGACTTCAAACTCACACTTGATTATGGCAAATAATTGGATGAAAAAAGTAGACCTGACCACACTGTGACGAGCAGCAGCATCTGAATTCAGCCTCCTGTTGTGAGGCAGAAACAGAGACTCCAGGAGGGGGTGGGCAGTGCTCTGGATTTGCTGCTCAGGGAGCCAGGACTGAGCACATCTCCAGTGCAGCAGCACCAGTGGGGTGCAGTAACCTGCCCTGGAAACTGGGAGTTGAATTCTTTGAGGCTGCTTAAGTCATGGCAAGTTTGCTGGCCAAGACTACTGCTTGAACAGAGTCAGGCTTGGATCTTACCTTATTCTCCTGTCATTCATTTCCTGTCATTGTAGAAGATTGTAAAATCTGGATTGGATTAAATTTTAAAATAGTACCCTCAGATTTGGGATTCCTAAAACACACTAAATGGGAGAGGAAACAGTTGCCTGATATAAGTAGCATTTAATATTAAACACCTGCTGTATGTAATTTTCTTCCCTGGATTACGCTCCCTATATAAAAACATCTGACCTGCACTGTCTAAAGAAAAACACTGAAAAACTTGAGATAAAGGTGTGATACAGATGTACCCAAAAGCACATTCTGAGTGCTCTGTGTGGCTGGTACTGAATTGAGCACCCGGAGGTTGGGTTCTAGGAGCAAAGCACACCAAATGGCAGTTTCTAGTATTACCTGGGATTTTTAACAGTGGGGGGAAAGTCTGAATTCTAAAACTATTTCTTTATTTCTGCTTAAAGTAATAGCTTTGTTGGTCACAGCTAACACAAACCCAGTTTAGCATCTAACTGAAATGAGGGCTATGGCTGCTATTTTCAAGACTTATGATTTGTAGTTGTTTGGTATAACTTTAAAAGGAAGATTTAATATATTAGTGAGTTACTGAGTAACAAGGTGAAATGTAAGTTAAAATAAATATTCTGATGCTGTTTTGCTGTTTTTATACTTGAACATTTTCTCACAAACTATCAGCCATTTTTATATGAGGCTCTCTGCCTGTTAGTGTAGTTCAACTGAACCCATTGGTTCTTGCCAGTGTCTTCTGCCTTTCAGTGCAACAAGTCTCTTTTTATACTTCATTTCATTGCCTTAATAAACCTCATATGGATAAATACATTTTATCTGCTGTTTGACTTGTAACCATTGCCTACTAATTGATTGTGCCAAGGTAAGGCTAATTCACTTTGGGAAAAGAGCTTAATTTGCACTCCTTAGGTTGAATGTACATTATATGTAGTTTTCAGCTAAACAACCACTTTAGTGTTTAATAAATTAGCGCCCAATAAATGCATCATAAATCTATCATTGTAAATAGCTCTGCTCATGACAGTGTCCATCCACCAATTGTGACACAAAAGCATTATCTGCAATGAAAGACACATTCAAAAGGGGCTCTATTGCCTCTGTCAGTAGTAGAAGGTAGAAATTCTATTATCAGTGTATTGATTCCAATCCTGTAATGTGCTTTTAGACCCCATTAAACTATTGTCAAAGTGCATTCACCAGAAGTTGAAAAAGGTACTTAATAATTTGCACATTAGACCTGCTAATTAGGGGAGCTATGCCATCAACCTTATCTTCCAGCCCCAAATAGCTTTTGATAAAGATCTATCTAATGCAGTGATACCAGCCCACATTTCAGCTGTTGGGTCTCCTGCAGAAAATGGTGGCCAGTAGAAAGGTCTCAGAGGAGGTCAGCCTGTGGTTACAGGTCTCTATATTGATTTAGTTTTTCCTTTTATCTTGTAGATGAGATGCTTATGAAAGGTCTGTAAGAATAAGATTAGCAAATTCAAGAAAATACCTTCTCAGACCTTTCTCCCTCCCCTTCTTTCAGTGAGGAAGGCAAGTTTTGTGGCTGCCCAGGGCAAGAGGGAGATGTAAATACTCACTCCTCTTCCTTCAGAAATGTTGGATGCTGTACTCAGAATCTCTGCTTAAGAATATCAGTCTCACACTGATACTTGGGAGTACATGGATCACAAGTTGAGTGTGATCAGAAGATTCCATAAATAAAGTGTAAAGGCACAAATCCACAGAGAAGCACTATAATAAATATTCAGTTTCTATGAAATCCATATCATACAGAACTTGATTTTGGGACACCTTGGATTTTTTAAACAGGTCTGAATGCCATTGCTGTCACTGAAAACATGCTGACTCACCAAAGTAGAATTCTTTGCTTTTAGATTTCTTTGGGGGAAAATTTTGAAGTCTTAAAAAGAGTTTTGAAAGTTTCTGTCTTGACAGCCTCTTTACTAGGATGTAGTGGCATAGCTGGATGATTTCAGCAGCAAAATCATGCTGAAATCTAAGCTGAGGCTGAGCCTTCTCAGGCAGACTCGTAATGCTTACAGAAAATGCATTCTTAGGCATTCATATGCAATCTCCTACCTGCGTGAACTCCTGCATGAACATCTGGTAGGCAGATGACAGGGAAAGGGAAGAGAAACCATTGACTTCTTTTCAAAAATGGGGAAAAAACTGTAGGGGTGGTGTGAACAAAAGTGATCAGAGCCCAAGAGAAAAGATAAAAGATTCTCATCTTGTAGGAATTCTTGAATATCTATAAGAGCTGTGTGAAATTGCACTGGAAGTTCTGTGATTCTGTGAAGAGATAAAGTGTCTTATGTCTTCATACAGGACTTTTCTGTCCCCTTTTGGTATTTCCCCTTCATTTTGAAGATGTGCTTTGTGAGTAGGGAATCAAATTTGTCTGAACGATCTGAATACTTAACTAAATTATATCTATGGTTTGATTGCCTTTAGTGCATGTTATTTTGATTACAAACCAAGTTAAAATGCTTTCTGTTTGTTAGTTTAAACTTAGATCTGCAGAGTAGAACCATGACACAGGGCTGTGGTTTCCTCGTGTGGCCGTCCCGGGTAACCTGGGTTATTGGCTTGCCCCATCTAGTGGCCAAGACTGGATGGATAAAATAAAAATGAAGCTGATGAAGTGTTTATGATCTATTAAGTTGTGCTGTGGCCTTTTTGAAAAGGAAATCTTCAACAATCATTCCTGACTTTTAGAACTAAGTGGGAATTCTACAAGAGTTCCTTTAATGCCATGAAAACACTGAGTGCATCTACCTTTACTTCAGTTTTATGTTTACCAAGTGTTACTGGTTTCTGTTTTACATTCTTCTTAACCTTTTTGGCATAATATATTTATTATTTGTGTTCTGTTATCCCTTTGTTCTGGTCTGGGATGATAGTTTAACACAAGAATGGTAAAATTAACCTCACACTGACAAACTGAAAATGGATAATTTGGTCTCTAGAAAACCCCAGGAATTGCTCTTAACTGAGTGCTGTATCTGTACTTGTGGCAATGCAGGGCTCTGGGGAGGAAGGGCAGCTACCGAAATGTTGCTGGATCAGAAATCAAGATTTGCTACTTAAAAATATAAAAGTGAAAGGAATAGTAGGATTTAAAAAACAAAACAACTTTGTCCTGTTTTCTAAAAATAGTGGTCAGAAAGAGTGCAACACATTTTTTTTCTTTGTTTTGAAGGAAGAACTTAATGGGAAGAGAATAGCTTTTTATTATAGAATGAACATGGCTTTCCTGACATCCCTAGAGCACTGTGGAACCAGTGCTATTACAATGCAAATGTAAATTAATCTGTGTCCTGATTTGTGTTTGCTGGCCTGCAGGGAAGGTCAGACATTTTACTTCACCTAGTGCTGGGATGAATCATAAAATACAGAAGTTTTCTAGAACACCCTGCCAGCAGTTCCCTTTGGCTATTTTAGGAAGGAAGTCAGTTCAAGCATCTTTTAGTGTAAATACTGAGCTCACAGAAATTGTTGTATGCACATCGAGTGATAGCTGTTAGTGTATTGTTGGTGTCCATATTCTTATGAGATGCTTGATGAGTTAGGTGATACAAATATGCTTTAATGCATTTTAATGGCCTAATTCAGTGTGTCCATACCTCAGAGAGAGGCATTGTATTAAATGGTTTCAGAAACGCAAGGGATTCTGCAGTTCTGCAAAACAAGTAGAGAAGGTTTGTAAGTGGGCAGATAGTGAAGTATTAGTAATATTGAGGTCACAACACTGATCTGTTCATGTGGAACATCACTGGTTGCTCTGATCTTGTAAAGCTAAAGAGGACAAGAATTTAAGAAGTAAGAGAAGCTTTCTGGTCTTGTTAGGCTTTGTAAAAGGTATTTTATAGGAGGAAATTAAAAGAACTGTCTTTAGTTCCATGTAAAAGTTTCTGGGAGGATTAATGAAGTTGCTGCCCTTAAGTAATACATCATGGATATATTTGAGGAGGAAGGAAAGAGCTGATTAAACACTTCAACACTGAAATAAGGACAGTAGGTATCAACAAATTTTACCCATTGCATTTAAAGTAAAAATTAGAATGTTTCTTGTCAATAACTGGATTAATGTGATGATTCAGCAACAGTAGTAACAGAACTCAGCAGTACAGGGGCCTCTTCTCATCAGCTGTTTCCACTGTGGTATGGAGTATGTCCCACACTTCTATTAATACTCTGTGTGGACTTCACCAGTAAAAATACCCTCACTCTCAGGCCAGCCAGTGGCCCCAGGCACTGGCCTGTACCCTTTGGAAATGATCCCTGACTGTATCCCAGGCCTGGTGCTGTGATGGGTGGATCCCAGAGAGAGCCCTCCTGTGTCCCTGGTTCTTGTGGAAGGAACAAGATAATGTGTACAGAGTGTGAAATGGTGCCACCTACACTGGCACCTTCCTTTTGCTTAATTATTGCAGGAGTAGGGTTTAAGCATCATCAGTACCTGCATACAGACAAGGTGTAGTACGGATGAGTTTTTTTACTGTAGGAGCTAACAAAAGCCAGAAGCTTGAAGCTGAAGGATTAAAGTGGGAAGTAAGACATATTTTTAACACCTATTGTAATTCAGGTTGTGGTAGCTTTTCAAAGAAAGTGGTAGTTGCACCATCACAGGATTACACGTCTCTAAAAATGTGCTCTAATTCATCTGTGGATTTATGGAATTGAATACAGGAATTTCTAGACTGAATCCTCTGGCCTGTGTCATCTGGGAGGTCAGAATTCACACATCTTAATGGTTTCTTTTGTCTTAAAGAACTATGAATCAAGAAAAAGTCTGAATGCTCAAAAGCACTCTGAATTTTTAATCTTACCGTTTTGCACATTTTGCTTAGTACATGAACAGCTCACATTACTAGGTAGAAAAGAAGCTATTCATGTATTTAATTCTCTGTGCTCTAAAGATGCCATTATTACCACATACTGAAGTGCACTGTTGGTTTAAATGAAGAAATTGCTGACTCCAGAGTGTAGGAAAAAAACAACTGTTTTTGGAAGAGTTCAGAAGGTGGTGATATTACGGCGTTTTTAGTTTTTTTAATTCTTCTCTTAAGTACTCTAATAATGCCTTCCAATTGGGCTGCTGCTTAACTGAATTAACCTCATGTAGTAAAGAGTAGAATATGTGAAGGCCTATAGTGTTCTAATTACAGCTATCTTTGAACCTGGTTTATATCTTAATGCAAGTACAGTATCTTTAATTTTGGGGTTTTTCTTTAAAAATTCTCCCATACTGAGGTACCTTGGTGTACTTAAAGGACAAAAGTTGACCTTCCCAGCAGAAAAACAATACATAGGTTTGGTTGTTTTTTTACTTTCATTGAATGTACTGAGTATGTACAACAGTACATTTTCCACAGGATGAATTGTGAATGCTGAGCTTGGAATTTTGACTCAGCAGTAATGCAGCCTCTGGCCGGGTTTCGGGGTGTACCCAGTGGGCTGCAATGGATCCAGATAGCTCAGTCCTGCCTGGCACAGGCTGTCCACCTGTCCAAGTTCCCAAGCAGTTCTTAGCCTCGGGCAACCTTAGCAAGCTTAAGTGATATCAGCTCATTTAGTGATTATCAGCTCATTGTGATTTCAGCTCTTTGTTTGCTGGGTGCCAGTAGGCAGGGAGAGAGAGGAGAAGGCTGTGTGAGGTTCCACAGCGATGTCTTTATTGAAATCTTCTGTGAAGGTTCTCAGTGACAGCTCTTCTGCTGAGCTGGGCAAAAGTAGGGGTTTTCATAGGATACAGAGGTTTTAGAAATTGTCCAGTAGTAAGAGTCAAAGGAAGGTGGTCTGTAGTCTTACAGAGACATAAGCAAGGGTCCGAAGGGGGACGAGAGGGGCTTCTAAGGTCCACTCATCATGAGTAGGCATTTCCTGTCTTAGGCTGCTGACCGCCAGGAGCCCTTGCAGGCTCTGGGCCTGCTACACAGCGGCCATTGCTTTACCATTATGTGACCCTGCAGAATTCACCAGCAGCAGTTAGGGAGGAGCCCAGCCAGTCAAACACAGCTTGCCTAATCCGGCTTTCTGCTGAAGAGCTATGGGGCTGTGTGATGAGCTGCATTGGCAGCTGGAGGTCTGGGTGCACAGAATGTGCTCTTACACATAACCAGAGAAAACACCTACCTTTGTAACTCCTCCTAATCTTCTTTCTTCTTTGAGGTGAATATTCCTGAATGTGTCGTAGCCATCTTCAAATGGATACATCACTGACTAGAATGTTTTGCAGCCCCATTTCACAGTTAGGGCACAGAAGTGCAGTTTCCCAGGTGATGAGAATGGCTGTGTTTGTAGGTGGTTGAGCTGAAGCCAGGTGGGAAGGACATCCCCGTCACCAGCGCCAACCGGATCGCGTACATCCACCTGGTGGCGGACTACCGGCTGAACAAACAGATCCGCCAGCACTGCCTGGCCTTCCGCCAGGGGCTGGCCAACGTGGTCAACCTTGAGTGGCTTCGCATGTTTGACCAGCAGGAAATACAGGTACTGTGCTTAAAGCTGCACAAAGAAACTGCCCCAAACAGAAATAATTGCTGATTTCTGCCTCTAATGTAACGGTCTCGTTTCCTTTGCCGTTAGGTTCTGACTTCTGGTGCACAAGTTCCTATTAGTTTGGATGATCTTAAATCTTTCACAAACTATTCAGGTAAGCATATTTTGCTTAGGTAAAAAAATATATTATGACTGACTTGGGAATAACTGAACTTGCTTTTCATTTTACCTTTTAAGATAAAGTTGCAGGGTCATTCTTGTTACCTTTGGACAAATTCAGAAAATTGGCTAAAATTACAACCCAGTTTTATAAATGGTGGGAAATTGAGATACACAGTTTATTTTTTCATGTGCTTAAATGCAACTTTATAGCCAGATAATTTGAGGGCATTTATTTTCTAAATTAAAATTAGACTGTGTCTGATCGATCCGAAAATAAGTCTGCAAATTACTTTGGGATAGCAGTTTCTACTGCCTCATTTAGATACTTACCATTTCTCAGACAGTCTGAAGAGAGATCATATATTTTCCATGTGAAAAATGCAAGGTATCTTACTTCATATGTCCCCTGCATTCATCATTAATGTAATCAAAAAGTAGCTGCCAAATCATCAGTTCACATCTGGACTTACCTCAGGGTGAGCGGATTCATTCAGTAACATCCTGGGTCTTGCAGATTTTGCACACTCTTGGAGTGAAAGGCAATAATCTGAAGTTACTAGGTAAATACTAAACAAAATAAAGTTAATTTAAAATAGGCTTCGGTGAAGAAAACTGCATTTAAGAAGCTGAGGGATATAGTAGTTATAGGTAAGTAATGAAACTGAAATTGCAGTGATGACAGATAGGTAGGTACCAGAAGTTAGCATACAAGCCTGCTGGCTATAATATATTCCCCAAACCTTCAAGATTGATGCTAAGTTTTCTGAAGAAATTATTTCTTACATAAAACTATTCTAGCTGTAAATCATTTAAATCTCATTGTAGGTGGCTACACAGCAGACCATCCTGTAATTAAAATATTTTGGAGGGTTGTAGAAAGCTTCACTGATGAAGAGAAACGCAAACTACTCAAATTTGTAACGAGCTGTTCTCGACCACCTCTTCTGGGGTTTAAGGTATGTCCTCTGGCTTCCTGGCCAGCTTTTAGAAATGCTGCAGGTGTTGGTCCCAGTTTTTCTTGTCTAGGAATCTACAATTTGAGAACACTTGTCCATGACTACAGAAACAGCTTCAATGTTTGCATTTGCATGTATAATAAGTACAGTTTAAAGTATGTAATGAAGTGTTCTGTCGCTTTCTATTTTAACTGTGAAATTTGATAAGCCTGCAAATCGCTGATTAGAGCACTTGCTGTGTGTGATGGAAGGTCCTTGCTGCCATTTCATGTTGTGCAGAAGGAGAGTTGCTACCAGTTTCAAGCAACAGGTTGGGTTAAGCCTAGTGTTTTCTAAGTCAGGCAAAAGTGAATTTAGGATATAAAAGCAGTTATTAAATTTGATCCTCTTAAATTAACCATTTGAAGCAGGACATGTATTTTCTTCTCTTCTGATTGCCATTTATCTGCTTATAGCTCCCATCCCATTACCCTTAGCAGCGAAATATTTAGCTGCAGTCTCCAGACTGCTATTTACAGGGAAGCTTAAGTATCAAAATCTCCTGTATTGCTGATAAAACTAAAGAGAGGCCAAGGCAAGGTGAAGACATTTTGAAACTAAATTCTGGGGTTGTTCTGCCCATGAATTTCAGTGGACTGCAAAATTTTGGCTAAGAACCAGCCATCACATCATTTCCTCTAAAATATGGGAACATTCAGTGCTGTGTGGTGGTGTTACCATGTGGATGGATGGGCAACACCCTCCATCTTCAGTATCTGTAATCTATAGCTCAGCTACTCTCCTTTTATAGATATCTAGGATTGGAGCTGCCACTTTCAGTTGATAATTGGTCTGACTGTTCTGTGTGTCAGCTTCAGGATGAAATGAGTCATGTCTCAGACTCCCCAGAACATGCTAACCAGATCCCCTTTAACAATAAAGAGTGTCCATAGATAGGGATATGGAGGCAATGAACATGGCTGTTGAATCACACGAATCTTGTCTCTGGTATTTGTTACTGATTTATCTGATTCCTTATTTAAAAGTCTGCAGCTTTTCTCCTAAACCCCCCAAGTCCATGCAGATATCACTGTACAGTACTCTAGCAATAAATAGAATTTTACAGGACGGCAGGAAGAGCAATTGGAAAACTCTGGGATGAGACCAAGATAGAATAGTGCACATCAGTCACATGAGGAAGGGAGAACTGGGAAGTAACTGGGGAAACCAAGTAAGCAGAAGTTCCCATTGGTTGTCATCCTCTTTAATTATGAGGGGAGAGGAGGAAATGCAGATGTAGGTACCCAGCTTTGAGGTATCCGGTGTGACATTTGAAGGGATGGAGGAAGTGAATCAAAAGTCTAAAAATAACAAGGCTGACAGTGACACACTCAAAAGCTAAATGTGGAAAGCTGCAGTCTGTGTGTTCACTTGGGAGATGGGCCACAAACTGCCTTTAACAGACACGGCTAGGAAAAATTGGAAACAAATTAGTCACCAGATATTCAGCATGAAAGCAGTAAGTTAAAAGATGAATTCAGTGTACAAGGGGCTTGCATGCTCAGCCACGTACAGCAGTGTTGGCAGAGGAAAGCAGCTGAAAGGGCGTTAGAGCCGCTCTGCTGGCTCTGAGCTGACCTCAGCTGTGGTGGCTGCAGCAGGACCTGTGAACAGGGATTTGCCTCCAAACCAGGGGCTTGCCAGGAAAGGCAGTGGGTGACTGTATTGTCATCAGCAGGAATGTCTTGGTAGCCCCTGACAGTGCATTGTTTGGACCTTGGAAAGTGCAGAGTGTGAAGCCACAGGAGTGCTGAATATTACCAGCCAAGTAAGCATGAGGACGTGTTTATGTTGATGGGAGACACGAAGACAAACCATCTTCAAAATCTGTTTGCACTTTAGTGTGTGTGCTGTATTTTTTCTGAGAGAAACACAATTTCTGGTTGTCACTCTGAAGTTTTCTGTGTATTTCTGGTTCTCACTCTGAAGTTTTCTATGTATTCATTATATTGTGGGACCAGCATGTTTTCTTTAAGTCAGTGCATGTTGATTTAAGATTAGGAAATATCTTGATGGTCATAGCTCATAGATAACATAGTCTAGCTTTGCATCATTTAAAAATGTTCAACTTTCATTGCCAGAGTCAGGTTTAGAATAACATTTACTAAAGCTAATTAAAGTTTAATAAGTTTAATAAATGTGATTGTTACAGATTAAAAAAAAATCATTAAAGTGTGGTTGAAAATTGTTAAGTTCCAATCAGGTCACATAATAAATTGATGATACTTTTCCCTTCCAAACTATTGCAGTTTCCCGCTGTACAGTATTTAATTATGCAACAAATGGTGCCCTTGGCATGACATTTCAATTTAGAACTCCATTTCTCCATTTTTAAAGCTAGAGTAGGGGAATTCAATTAGCATTTTGAAAGGAACACTAAAAATGCAGCATTTTAGCCATGAAATACTTTTAAGGCCTCCATTTGAACAATAATTTAGCTTAGAATCTCATTGACCTTTTGCCTTTGAAGCTGGAATTTTTTTCCAGTTTCTGAAATCATAACTTTTTTACCTTAGGGAAGCTTTTGATAAAATGGATACTGTGTTGCCAGCAAAAGCAGTGATTTGGAGGTAACAAATAAATATATTTTTCACTATACTACTTTTTGGAAGACGATAAATGGGATATTATTAAACCAATTAAATACTACATACAAAATGTCTTTAAAGCGTGTTCTTCAGATCAGTAGTTAACACATCAAAGAATAATCAGGGTTTGACAAATTTTTATCATTACAGACTTACTATGCACATTGATGTTATGTTTGTGTAGCACTGCGAATTTGTACCATAGACTGTTTGAACAATAACAAGTCATGGTATTTTCCTTAGAATCACATAAATTGCTCTGTATGTTCCAAATGAGTGGATCTTGTTGGGACAAGGCAGAGGGAGACACTACACAATTCAAGAGTGGTTTTGGTGATATGAGGAATGAAAGAAATGCAGCTAGATTGTCATTGTGACAGGTTTTCATCCAGTGATTTACTTTGTAGAAATGTGTGCCAGTTGCTACAGGGTAGTTTTGGCTTGTATACCTTTTTTTGATATGTCATTGTTTTTTGTTTTGGTTGCACCTTCCAGGAGTTATATCCTGCATTTTGCATTCACAATGGAGGATCAGATTTAGACAGGCTGCCTACTGCCAGTACCTGCATGAACTTGCTGAAGCTTCCTGAGTTTTATGATGAGAACCTGATGCGAAGCAAGCTCCTCTATGCCATTGAATGTGCTGCTGGATTTGAACTCAGCTGAGTCCAAGCCATGCTTATGTGGATGACCTGCAGAAGAACGAACCAGTGCCTACTCTATAAGCAGCACCCGTACCCGAGCAGTTTTAAGGGAATTCTGTCCACATTTCTGCAGCTGTTGTGTCTTACCAAATGCCCTCAAATAGGTTTCATTTCTAAACACAATTTCTTAGTTAGCTTCCATTACTGAATATTGCGTTGACACTGCTTTATGACTCAAAACAATGAATGCTGTGTGCAGCGTGGCTGATTTCTGTGTTTATGTGGAGAAAGAGCACATTTAAAGAACAGTGACATCTCAGTGAAATTAACCAAAGATGAACTTTGGCTTTGTGCTGTTCAAACATAAATAATTTTGCAAACTGGCAATAAAGTTGTGTACTGTGCGGTGCATTGGGATGAGATAGGGCTAACATCCTGTAATTAATCTTGTAGAAGGAAGGCAAGCAGATGTTTGCAGATACCCCAGAACTGAGAGGATGAAAATGCTCATTTCTGACAACCTAACATTGTAACTTACATTGTAGAGTTGTTTACAAATCATGGAGAGATGGGCAATCACCAACCATATGAAATTCAACCAGGGCAAGTGCTGGGTTCTGCACCTGGGACAGGGCAGCCCTGGCTGTGTGAACAGGCTGGGGAAGGAGAGGCTGGAGAGCAGCTGTGGAAAGGGACATTGGGGTCCTGCTTGATGGCAAGTTGAACATGAGCCAGCAATGCCCTGGCAGCCAGGAGGGCCAGCCCTGTCCTGGGGGCATCAGGCACAGCATGGCCAGCTGGGCAAGGGAGGGGATTGTCTTGCTCTGCTCTGGGCTGGGGCAGCCTCTCCTCGAGTGCTGGGGGCAGTTTGTGGTCCCACAATATAAAGAAGAGATTGAACCATTAGAGAGCGTCCAGAGGAGGCCATGAGGATGGTGAAGGGCCTGGAGGGGAAGCCATGTGAGGAGTGGCTGAGGTCACTTGGTCTGTTCAGCCTGGAGGAGACTGAGGGGAGACCTCATTGCAGTAACAACTCCTCATGAGGGGAGGAGGAGAGGCAGGCACTGATCTCTGCTCTGTGTGGCAGTGATGAGACCTGAGGAAACAGCATGGAACTGGACTGGGGAAGGTTCAGGTTGGGTATCATTAAATGGTTTCTCACCCAGAGGGTGGTTGGGCTCTGGAACAGGCTCCCCAGGACAGTGGTCACAGCCCCAGGCCTGCCAGAGTTGAAGAAGCCTTTGAACAATGCTCTCAGACAGCTGTGACTCTTGGGGTGTCCTGTGCAGGACCAGGAGTTGGACTGGATGATCCTGATCGACCCCTTCCAACTCAGCATAGTCCATGATTGTATGACAGTTGTTGCAGAACTGATTTTGTTTCATATTACCTTCCCTCAAGATGGTAGACACTGAGATAAAATGGGTGTAATATTCCATTTGTGCTTTCTGAAACACTTTGAAGAAAACAGATTTGCATTATTTTAAGTTCAACCTTTGCTGCATCATTATCACTTGGACACTGTTCTGAATGGATGTGACTTTCCAGGTTTTCTCTGTCCTGTTCTGTCTTTTGTGCCTGTACAGGTTTGTTGATTGGTTGGTTGGTTTTAAATGAATCAGTCTCCTATTGCATACAGTACATATAGAAATCACCACTTTGGAAAAATATACATGTAATAATTATTAAAGTTATTTGAACCAAAGTTATCAGGCTTTATCTTTTATATTTGAAGCCTGTGGTGTTCACATTCCTTTTCCCTATAATTTCTTTCCATCTTAAATGCCATATCTGTGCCGTAGACACTAAACAAATTAACTTTTTTTTGTGATTAAACAGCTTTTATATCCATTTCCCTGCAGTATTTCTGCTGAGAAAAGTAAGTGGGAATATGCTGCTTAATGTAATTTGATATCTGGGGAGAAAATTGCTCTCACATGGAAGGAGCTGATCCTCTAACCGTAGGCACATCGTAGGGTTTCGTATGCAAACTCCAGGGAGTTTAGAAAAGGAATTATAGTTCAGACTGTAAGATTCATCAATCCATCCCTCTGAACTTTACTTTTATATTTTAAATCATCAAAAATTACAATCAAATTTGTATTCATCTCTTATGCAAAAAAATATTTTGCTGTTACTGGAAACTCTGCTGGATTTCCTATTTAATAAGCAGTAACCAGCAATATCCTTTTAAATGTGGGGAAACTGAGTGGTTTTAAGATGTTTACTAGTAACCATATAAAAATGTATAATTTCTTAATTTGGGTAATAAATGAAGTGTTAAAATACTATTTGTAGTCTTGATGTACAGAAATAAAATGATTGGTTTTCTTTTTGGTTTTGCTTTAGGCTTTTTATTTATGTTAAATGTTACATGTTCAACCTATTCTTTATCCCAAATTCTTTTCTTGTATATTTTTCTACATAAATTATGAAACTTGTAAAGAAGTTGAAGAGATCAGTAATAGTGAAACTGCCTCCTCCTAATCGCAAAACCTGAACACTTCTTTTAGATAGCATTATTTATTTTAGAGCCTAATGCTTTAAATATTTTGAAATTATTTTTTTCAATTCCATTATTTTGCTACATTAAGTAGTGTTGTATCTGTATTTTGTAAAATTAAATTAAATTTTTCTATTAAATATTTGTATTTTGAAGATTGTGTTGGAGTCATGCCAAGTACTGGTGACTGGTACTGTCCACTTTGTGCTTTTGAAAAGGAGCCAGTGCCCACTATTGCTGTCTGTGGCCAGGAGAGCAGCAGGGGTGCCACAGGGAGGGTAGGCTGGGCGAAGTGTGACTGCACAGAGCTGTAACTGCAGCAAGCACAGAGCTGCAGAAACCTCCAGGAGAGAACTTGAGTTTGCTGGCAGCACTCTGGTGTTTTATTTCTTTGTTCTGCAGCGCTCAGTGATGTTTGTGTCCTGTAGATGGTGTGACACTGGCACAGGCAGGCCATCAGAGCAGTTGTGTTTCGCTGTGCGCAGGCTGCAGGTCTGTGCAGCTTCACCACCTTCAGATCTGGGCTGCACTGAGAGCACAGTGGGGCTTTCCCTGGCAGCCAGTGCTTCCAGCTCTGCCAGCTGCTCTCAGGCAGGCAGGATGAAGTTCTGCCTTTCAATGATCTGTTGCTGGGTATTTTAAGGAACAGGAGGTAAAGGTGTGAGAGGTAACAGTCACGTCCTGGGGAGCAGGGGGTAGAAATGATCTCTTGTAGCACTTACGTATCAAGAATTGTTTCTATGTGAAACTGGATTTTCTGGATTTTAAAAGAGCAAACTGTCCTCCAGTGGTGATGCTCCCAGGGTTTAGGTAGGCAGAGGCAGGAGCACTCTGCATGCAAGCAACCTGAAATTTTATTGTAGACTTGATCATCAGAATTAAAACAGTAATAATGATGAGTCTGGGGTTGGTTTCTGTACAAGACAGCCCTTCCTTAAAGTAAGTTTCTGTACTACAGTGTTTCTTCCTCCTAGTTCAGGACTTGCTTTTTGAAAAAGCAAGCATTTTCTGATTGGTTTTTGTTTTCAAGTAGGTTTGGATTTGTAATTTTGTAACCTGTTTTACAAATATTTTTGCCAAGGTATGTATGATAGAGTTCACAAATTTTTCACCTCTACAAAGTTCAAAGGCGTTAAAAGTGGAATAAAGAAATGAAATTAGCACTTGGTCTCTTTTTTCCAATGAGAGTTTTTCCAGATGGGGTTTCAGTCCTATTAGGTGGATTAAAATAAAATAAAGCACAGCAAACCAAACCAGGAGTAATTGGCCTTGTGCTTAATCTCTGTTGTCTTCCATCATGGTCCTGAAAGCCAGACTTGTATAAATGTTACAAAGCTGATTTCCAGGGAACATTTATAAATATATCTTTACAAGAGGGAAGATTTTCCTCCAGTTCCCTGCATAAACACTGAGCTGACAGAAGTTTGATTTGAATGAGGACGATATCTTCAGGTATTTTTTGGGGAGGTGCTCCATGAAAATAATAAAAAAGAGCTTCCTGATGCTATCAGTAGCAATGTTGACCTTTTTTTTTTTTTTTTTTTTTTTTTTGCATCACTTGAATAATATAGCACAAACATCCTCAATAAATCCTATAAAGGGGTTTGGAATTCAGAGAAAAAACTGAGTGCAGTGAGTTCATAGATTTCAGTTTCTACCAAAAACTGTTAAATACCAGTGAGACAGCACATATTCTTGCCACCACTGAAAAGCACTACAGCACAGACAAAAAGGAACAAGAGGAATATTTATTGGACCTGTAATATTTGCTCATATACATGAATCTGTGTTAATAATGGTTTGTGATGTAAATGCTTGATACTTTTTTTTCATGATGCTTTTGCCTGTCAGTGAAGGAGAGAAGAAATTAACATGGTCTGTAAAACTGATCAGGATATCTATATTTTTATTGACTTCTGCTTTTTGTGAATAAAATAATTTGAGTTTTCTTGAAACTCTGCAGAAACACTCATTTTTTGCAGTAAATTGTGCATTCTCTTGTTAAAAACTGATGGTACTGAATAGGTTCTAAAAGAATCTAATATTAACTGCTTGTTGGTCTTGAAGGCAGTAGTGATGGAACTGGCCACCCATGGCAGGGATGGAGTCACATTCATGGAGAAATTTAAAATTCCTGGAGATGTGTCACTGAGGGACTTGGTTCAATGGTGGGATTGGCAGGGCTGGGTTAATGGCTGGACTCAGTCATCATTGTTTTCCAGACATTCCTATTCTGCTTTGGGACGGGTCCTACCTTCAGCTTTCGAGCTGTGATTCCCCACTCTGTCAAGGAAGCTGCTGCTCTGAGGGTTACCTTTGTTTCAGGGTGTCTTTCAAACAATGCACTTGCTCTGCTTTGTAAAAACTTCAGAATCTTTGGGAAGAATAAAACTCCATGGATAGAAGTCTGAGAAGCTGTAATTGATAGTGAAGAATGCTACTCTGTCAGCAAACACAAAAATTTCTCTTTTAGCTGCTTCTGGAATTCTAGCACATGTGGGCTCCTTTGAAGGTGCAATTTAGTTTTTATCCCCTTTGATAATTAGACTTACCTGCTTTCCTCTGCTTATTTATTATTTTCATTGCTAAATACACTTTTAGTTCTACTTTAATATTTATAAAGTTAGTATTGTGCATATTTCTTTTTGAACGTTTAGAAATAGCAGCATATAGGCTTCAGCTTTCCTGCTACTAAAAATGTGGTAAACAAAATTACAGAAAACTCCTCTTGTAGGGCATTTCCTAATTTGTAACATTAATAAAAGCACAAATGCCCATGTATCTGACCTGTTTTTCAGTATGTATCTGGTAGTCTGGAAAGGGCATTAAATTTCTCATGTCTGTAGAGAGACCAAACAAGGCAAGAAGTGATCACGAAGTTACACAAGTTGAATCCATTAGAGAGAACAGAGAGTAGCTGAAGTCAGGAGGAATGTCTGGAGATCACCTACTCCAACCCCCAGCTCCAAGCAGGGTCACCTACAGCAAGTTGGGCAAGACCTTCACCTGTGGAGTTCTGAATGTTGTCTTGGATGGAGAATCCACAATTTCTCTGGGCAACCTGTGTTAAGTGTTCAATTAACTTCACAATAAAACCTTTTAAATCAGGTTTAAACACATTTCTTGTATTCCAGTTTGTGCCCATTGCCTCTTGTCCCGTGGGGCAGTACTAAGGATCTGAGCCCTCTCCAGGCTGAACAACATCAGCTCTCTCAGCCTCTCCTCCTATGACACAGCTTCCAAGACTGTAATCATCTTTCTCTGCCTTGCTTGTTAGCAACTCCAGCAGCATCTTCAAAATACCTTCTGTGGACTTTGATGTGACTGGGGACTGAGTTAAGTGACAGTAAATCTCTTCCTTGTCACATTCCCGTGGTTGTTAATCAGCGGCACTTACCAGGTAGGGTTGGATTTAAGATTTTGTGGCTTTGCTTTTTCAACTTCCACTGCTGCTTTGACTTTCCAAGGATTTTGCAAATCTCTTATCAATGTAAAATAGCAGACTTGGTAAAAACTGAGTTCTGAATAATTTTCACAAATTTTTATAGATAGGATGCTAAACATTGATATAAAAACTATAGGACCAAAGTTAAAAAAATATATTTAACCTAAATGTATATTTGCTTCTGCCATCAACAGTTTCAAACACCCAAGTGCACCCTCTTGTGCAAACCCCTGTATTTTGACTGTCTTCTGAAGGTCGAGTAGCCCAGAATTCAGCAAAGCGCATCAGACAGTCAAACAGGAGAAACATGGGGATTCTGACTGGCAAACAATGGGACATGAAGGCGGGCACAGATGTCCTGCAGCTTGATTTCACACTGTCAAGGGATGAGCTCTTCCTGTGTGATGGTTAAATCACTGTTACATTGACTGCCAGAATAGTTGCTCTCCAGTCTGGGACTCAGCTTCCCTGTCCACAGCTCTGCAGAATCACATTCTGTTTGCGAAGTTGGTTCATGTATTTATAGGAGCAGCGTGCTCAAATTTCCTACTATATTTAACATCATTCTTTTCTGCATTCCCAGAGCAGCTGTTTGTCCATTCTGTGTAACATTTAACTGAAAAGTAGTTTTGCATTATTTCTATTTTATTCCTTGTTTATAGTTACACATAGTTCTTGATTGCTGAAGAAAGAAACAGGCATTCACCAGATGGTGTTATTTCAGATCCTCCTGCTACTGCTGCTTGCCCAAATGTTAGACCTGGGACAAGCATCTCTCCTCAGTTGCTATGTAGTTTTGCTGTATGTTGTCAAACAAACCTTCTGAAGGAATTGTTTCTTTTAGCCCTTGTGTCTTTACTTAAGAATTATTTTCATTACAGCTCTGTTTTTCTTTTTTCCCCTTTTCACTTCTCAGGCAAAAAGCAGCAAAGCTCAAAGTTCTGCTGAGATACTTCAGGTATAGTTACCTGGTAGATCTATCTGGCTATTGATGACAAATTACATAGAATTAACTAATATTTCATATTGTCACATGGACAAAAAAGCATATCCCTGATTAAGTTAATGAAAATAAATGCTGATCAAGCTGTCCTTGCAAAGAATAAGCACTTGGCATAAGCTGTGAGATCATCTGACTGCCCCCAAGAGTTGCTGGGTTGTTGTGTGCAGACCCCAAATAATCAGCAGAATATACCTGATATTTGAGGAGGAATTGGCAAAAAAATCAACTATGCTAAAGTGGTTTAACCACTTTCAAAAGCATCCACTTAGCTCAGGCTTCTGCACACAAGGAGGAGTCCAGATAAATTTGCAGCCTCTAGATTAGCTTAGACACATTGTACTGATGAAAACTGAGGTTGTGCTTGACACGCAAAACTGAGGTTGTGCTTGACAGGCAAACACTGGAGAATGCAAGGGAAAATGGGTTATTTTGTGCTTTTAATGCTTCTAGTGAAAGTTTTAAACTCTAGGTGTATTGCCCATATTTCAAGTCTAATTGTTTCTGATAAACTATCAGCAAAAAGTTAATGCTTATATTTAATTAAGTGCCACTTTCCAAAATTACTTTGCCAGCAGTGCTATAATTAGATGACGTGAGAACAGTCTTTGATACATACGCTCATATTCTTTGTTAATGCCAAAAATAGAATCTGTAAATCTGTAAATAGAAAAACGGGATGCATTAAGCAGCAGGGCAGAGCAGCAGGCTGGGAAGGCTACAGCCATTACCACCTCAGGAGGATTAATATTAATGGCTCTCTAATGCAGCATTTTTAAGCATTTCTTGTGTTCTGATGGGCTTTATATAATTGACCTCCACAAATCATAAAAGATGGTTTAAAAAAAGAATCTGGGAACTATGTGAATTGCCAATACCTCCTGGAATGCTGCCACATGATTTCCATCATTAGGTTATAGCTACCAGTTAGGCCTGAATTCATCTCACTGAACTTCAGGCATCTGTGAGGTGGCTGTGAGGCACCTGGGGAGAAAAGGCAGCCCCGGGACAGAGCTCTGGCAGGAGGTTCCTTCTGTACTGAGACACAAAAGCAAGAATTCCACCCTCTCCAAAAAGGATGGGATGAACTGTGCCCTGGAGGTGCCCTCTCCTCTCTCTTCCCAGTCAATGGCCTCAAACTGGATGTCTGAGACAGCTGAAGTTGGGTGAAGTGACCAGACCTTTCCCTCATGTTCCCAGAGGAGAGCTGAATGTTCTTAAACAATTAAGATTCTTTGATAGCAGTGTTTTCTCTGACTCAATGACTCAGCACTTGGATATGAGCCTGGATCTCTGATACCAGCTTTAACAGACCCACCAGAACTTTTGTTATTGGAATGTTGATGCTCTGCCAGCAACATCAGATTTAATGCCCCTTAACACAGTACTCCGGGCTTCTGCTGCAAGCAGCAAGCCATAAAAACACAGGACACTTTGACTTCATACTTTTGCAAATACCTTTGAAGGTTTTCTGAACCTAAAAGCTTTTCAGTTTTATTAGTCCTAAAAATAGAACTAATTGAAAATGTTAATGAGCTAATTATGTAATCCTTTTGGATTTCAGTAAAACTTTCAATACTGTCTCTCCCAGGATCCTTCTGGACAAAATGTCCAGCACACAGCTGGATAAACACAGCCTGGGGTGGGTGAGCAGTGGGCTCACGGGTCAGCACAAAGGGTTCCAGTGGAGGGGGTTACACCAGGCTGGGGTACTGTCCCTAGTGGGATCCCACAGGCCCCCAGCCCCAGCCCTGTGGAACAACATCCTCACAAATGACTTGGATGCAGGGCTGGAAGGATACTAACTGTATCCTAGGATACTAACTGTGCCAAGGACACCAAACTGGGAGGAGCTGCTGACTCCCTTGAGGGAAGAGAGGCCCTGCAGAGACCCAGACAGATCCAAGGGCTGGGCAATCACCAACCATATGAAGTTCAGCCAGGGCAATTCTGGATGGATGTGCTTCAGTACCCCCTGCAGTATTTCTTCTGGTGGTTTTTGCCATGGGCTATTTTAATTGAAATCACCTGCCTTTCCCTGTAACAGAGAACAGAAAATTAAATATCATGTGCACAATTGGAGCAAACTTAAAATAAGTAAATAATTCTTGTTATTGTTCAGTATTAGAGATAATAAGAGCTATCAAAGATTCTAAGTTAAAAAAAGAGGTGCCCTAATAAATGATATTTGTAATTGGTGGCTCTGTAAAATGCCCATTCTGAGAAGTCTTGGGAAATGTCTTCATATCTTCTTCAGAGACAAGCATAAACCAATTAAAATATTTTTGATTTTTAAAAAATTAATTATTTTATTTTGTTTTCTTCTATAACTTTGTTAGGAAACATGTATTTACAATCTCAGTGTTTTCTGGTAGAATATGCCAAACTGCCCTGCCCTCAGCTATGAGCAGGCACTTTACCTTCTCATACCTTCCTTTCTCCAAATGCAAAATTGGTCTCTAAGCCTTCCCAAATATTATTTCTGTATCTGAAGGATGTTAAAGCAGGGCTATGCTGTCTAGAGTCAGAACAGTGTTAAAAACTCTCTGGGCAGATTAATGTAATGATAACAATTGTGTTAAAGAAGCCATGGTCCTGGTTCCATTGATGCAAGCAGTGTTTGAATTCCAACCCTCTCATTCCGTATGGAATCATGCTTCTGTGCCATGTTCTGTTTGCTTGGATAAACAGAAAGTTTTATGGTTGGCATCCATCATACCTTAACTATAAATATAAAATCTGCTCTTTAAATTATTAAAGCAAAGAAACTGCTTTGTGCAACTTCTGTCTTGTTTACTGCAGCTCAGACTTTAGGAGTCTTCAATTTTTTTCTCCCCTGTAATCAGTTAGGAAAGGTTGGGGGAAAAAACCCATTATTTTCACATCAAGAAATGTTTAAAGGATCAAATCAAAATTTTATATGGTCTCCTCCCACACCTCACAGTAGTGACCTGCCTTTGCATTTGCCAGGCTGTGAATCCTGAGGTGTGAACCTCACCCATAAGAAAGAGCCAGTCTAACCTACTGATCCTTTGGGTTTTGTCTTTCCAAGTGGACTGACGACTCAGACTCCACAGCTACTTGCTGATGAGAAACTAATAATGGAGTGAGGTGTCCCTCTGCTCTAATTTTGAAGAATTGTTTCCACGACCACAACTTAGCATCAACAATATTTCTTTTGAAGCTTGCATTTCCCCAAAGCACCAAGCCTATACTTAGGGTTGTCCTACTACTTGTCCTGCTGATTTGTTTTAGGTTTTCCTCTGCCTTATTCCAAGCTGGCTTTTGTCTTTTTGAACTCACCTCACTCCCACACAAACACTTCCTAAATAATGAGTAGCCTTTTAATTGACTTTATTTGGGAAGCAAACATTTTAGGCATGGAAACTCTCTAACTTCACTTTGGTGATATATAAATTAATGCCTCCACGTTTTAAATATGGAACAAGAAATAAAATTTTACAGCAATTTAAAGCATGCATGAAGTCCACATTTTAAAAATAGAGTAATAACTTTGCTGCCCTATACTTTGCTTTCAGCCATGGCACTCAGAAGACCCCATACTTAAATATAACACAAAGGATGCTCCAATACTTTCACCCAGTGAAGGGCTCTATCCAGGTGCTACATGCATGGAGAGGAATCTGACCTCAAAGGAATTGAGTGCCAGAGTTACAACCTTTGAGACTACAGCTTAAACACACAAGGAGGAAAAAATTTTGTCATCTCACCCTGAGCACCCACAGTCACCTATTCAAAGAGTGTTTCTTAAAATTATTAGTTGTTTTTTCACCTTTTCCTACAGCACCCCACCCAGGCATCACTTTTTGCATTTCCCCTCACAGAGTCCTAGAATGGGTCAGGCTGGAAGGGTCAATCTGGTCCAACCTCCTGCTCAGTCAGGGTCACCCCAGAGCACACAGCACAGAACTGTGTTCAGATGGTTCTGGAATATCCAGTGAGGGACACTCCACAGCTTCTGGGCAAGCTGTTCCAGTGCATGGACACCTGCACTGGAACAGTGCAGTAAAAAAATAAAGAATTAAAGTAGAAGAAGAAAACAGTAAAGAAGTTCTTCGTCATGTTCAGGTGGAGTTTCTGTGTATCAGTTCCTGCCCATTGCTGGGCACCACCGAGCAGAGCCCGGCCCATCCTCTTGGCACTCCCAGTTTTTTAAAGACACAAAAGGCGAAGAAATTTTGTCATCTCACTTCTGGCAGCCAAACTCAACTATTCAAAGAATGTTTCTTGACGTTAATCTTTTTCCTTTTCCTTCTCCTTTCCCCTCAGCTGCACACCTGAGCGTTGCTTCACAAAATCACATTGTCGGAAAAAACCTCTGAGAGTCCAGCCCATGACTGAACACAACCGTGCCCACCACACACGCTGTGATTCTGTGGAGCCGGGAGCAGCCATGGCTGTTTGCAGCCCATGACTGAACACAACCGTGCCCACCAGACACGCTGTGATTCTGTGGAGCCGGGAGCAGCCATGGCTGTTTGCAGCCCATGACTGAACACAACCGTGCCCACCACACACGCTGTGATTCTGTGGAGCCGGGAGCAGCCACGGCTGTTTGAAAAGCGCGGCGCACAAACAAACGCGCCATGACGCTGCCCGAAGCCCTCCCCTCAGGAAGCCCCGCCCCTCCCTCACAAAGCTCCGCCCCCCGCGGAAGCCCCGCCCTCCCCTCAGCCCCGCCCCGGCGCAGCGCCGCCGGCGGCCGGCAGGGGGCGCTCTCCGCTCACACGGGACACCCGGCGGGGCCGTTCGAGAAACTTCCGGGAGCGGCGGGGCGGAAGTGACGGCGCGCGCTGGCGGCGCTTCCTGTTTGCGGCCGCTGCCGTTTGTCCCGGCGGGAGCGGCGGGAGGGAACCGGCGGGAGCGGCGGCCGCGCTGAGGAGACACCGGCGGGTGAGTGCGGGACAGACGGGCCCGGGCCTGCCCGGTCGCGGCCGTGCGGGAGGCAGGGGCAGCGGGGAGCGGGCGCTTGGCCGGGTCGCGGTGCTCGGCAGCGGCGTCCCTGGTAGCGGGGCCTCGCGGCGCGGCCGGCGCAGGCCCCGCAGTGCTGGATCGGCCCCGGGTGCCGTGGGGGCTCTGCCCGGCCTTGGTGGGACTCGAGGATCGCAGGGAGCTCGGGGAGGGAGCGGCTGCCCTGGGCTCCCCCGGCACTCGGAGCGGGACAAATCCCGGGACGTTCGGTGCCGGCCCGCGGTGCCGCCTGTTCGCCGCAAGGTTGAAAAAAAAATGTTCGGATTTCCATTCCTTGCTCACAGTAGTGTCAGTTCCCAGGGGTTGGGGACGAGCCTCGTTTCCTTAAACAGACCTTGTCCTTAAAGCGCTTTATGTCGCAGGGCACTGCCTTGGCGGCCTGCGAGCGGTATTGCGTTCTCCTTTCTCTACAATCCCTGAAAGGAGAGGGGGGAGAGCTGCGGGCCGTGCCTGCAGTGACAGCACCGGAGGGAATGGCCTTAAGATGAGACGGGGGAGATTCACACTAGATAACGTATTAGATATTTGATTAGATAATGTGTTAGATATTTCGCATTTAGGGTGGTCAGGCATTGGAATAGGTTGCCCAGGGCGGCGGTGGAGTCACCATCCTCGGAGGTGTTTGGGAGCGCCTGGCTGTGGCGCTGGCTGGGTCAGTGATTAAGGGACAGCGGCGGTGATGGGGCTGTTTGGGCTGGATGATCTCAGCGGCATTTTCCACCCCTGCCGATCCTAAGCCGAACGCGCTGTGTTTCTCCCCGATGGAAGCGGTTCCGATACGTTCCGCTCAGTGTTGATTGCTCGGGGTAGGGGCAGCGGGGAGGTTTGTTGTGGGTGAGGTCGGCAGAGGTCGGGTGTTTTGAACTCGCTGTTGCCAGGTTCCGAGCCGAGTTGAAAACTGACACTGCCAGGTAAGGAACGCTGTTTGTGCTCAGTGTTTGTTGCGCTTCCGAGGGGGCTGTGGGCTGGGTTTACGTTCCTGTTTGCGCCAACACTTCGTGTTGTGTTGCTGCCTGAGCTCTCCTTGGCTGCTGAAAACGTGTGCTTCGGCTTAGTTCATGCTAACAAAGGTGTTAGAAATAATTCAAAATAGTGAACAAATCTGTTCTAAATCGTGGTAATAATAAACTGCTACTTATTTAAACGCGGTAAGCTGAGTATATAATGTGCAGATGGTTAGGCTTGTGTCATTGCATAGTCAGTGATCAAACTCGAGTTTTTAGGGTATAGAGTGTCAAAAAGTGATAAGAACAAGGTGCTGACACGAAGGGAGCAACTGGGATGGAGCAAGGCTGTGCCTCTCTGGTCCTGCAGCAGAGGTTGCACTCACTGCTGCCTGCTGACCTTAATTTTGTTTACTCTTTGGAGATCCTTCTACTCCACTTAGGGATTTTGTGTTCAGCTGGTGATCAAGAGCCTAGTAGTGAAAATACCATTTAGTTTGATGGATTATGTTGTCAAAGAAGATTTGTTTGGACCAATGAGTAAATGTATTTGTTTGGACCAATGAGTAAATGTATTTACAGATCTTGTCTCTGTGATTACTTTTTTATTGCAAACAACCAGAATTTTAACTATTGCCCAACACTGTTGTAACTTTGTGTACTCCCCTTGGCGCCTGTGCTGACTTCTCAGTGGAGAATAAGTGTGTTGAAAATGGAAGTTAAATTAGTATTATTTTTTTTAATCATCTGTATTGGAGTAGAAGTTTAAATTGCTGCTTTTATTGGCAGCACTGTTTAGACTGCCGTGCTAGTAATAATGTAAACTAAATCTGTAAACTGCAGAGCTCCCCTTGTTCTCCATCGGGCTTGTCTTTTAAGTACTTGTGCTTTCAAACTCCAGCAGATTCTTACCCAGACAGCTTCTCTCTCTGGTATATTCTCTGTCCTTCCCAGATCGATGCAGTTTGCTAATTTACCTCGGCTGGGCTTGGGAAGAAGGAGGGAAGGGCTTTACTTTTGTGCAACACTGAAGTTTTAGTTACAGGGCTAATGTGTTTTGCTACTGATTTTTTTTTAAATAGATTTCTTTACCGACTGTATTCTTTCTTTTATCCATTAGAAGTTTTGGAATGTATGCAGGGAGAGGGAATAAGTTATGTTAAATCATCATCATCTTATGTAGGATATAGGAGTTCCTAACAGTATACAAGAAGTAAATACCAGGTTTTTGGTTTGTTCTGCCTCTGTGCCGAGCGCGTTGGCGCAGTGAGTTCTGTGAGCCGAGCTTGCGTGGGACGAGGGCGGTGACTGCGATGTCCCCAGCCCGGAGGTGTCGCAGCCGTGGCCTGGAACGGGCGGAAGTGTCAGCGTGGGAGCCGGGGCCGCTGCCTGGGCAGGACAGCACAGGACAGGACAGGACAGGAGGCTCTCCGACCTTCCCCAGCGCATCCACCGCTCCTGAGCCGTGCAGTCAGGCTGGCTTTGAAGGGAATTCGTCGCTGTAATTTTCGACTTAGCTGTGTGAGGTTTATGTTTAAGCATTGTGCTCCTTAAGTAGGAAGTGCTCCATTTCTCTAATAGCATTTGTAAAGAACCTCGTCACTTGTGTCCTGGAAACATTTTCTGACAAAGCTGTTCCTTTGTCTTATTCAAGCAATGGAAGGATTAGTGAGAAATTACTTAGCTTTGTCAAAACTTGTTGGATCTTGCATATGATGATTGTTTCTTTCAAAATAGATTTAAAATAAAACTGTAGTTGAGGGTATTGGTAGTTTAAATTCTATTTTCTTTTGTACAAAATACATTTGAATGGATGTTAGATTTTTCCTTACTTTAGACTTAATGAAATCATTCTGCTTTATTTATTTAACTGCTAGGGAAGAAATAATTCATGCATATGCATTTCACTCCTACAGTTACTAGTTGTAGGTTTTATGTTTTCTCTTTGTTCTGAATACTGAAATCCCACTGATATTAGTGAGGATTCAGTACTTAACAAGGATCTTAAAGGCCATATAGTAAGTCTGAAGCCATTCATAGCTACATTGCAGCTATTTTTTATTAAAACTTCTAATTTTTCTGATTTGAAATTTTTTTTTCTCTCTTAAAATGTAGTCTGAATCCGTGACAGCCTATCAACACTCTGAAAAAGAACTTGCTCTTTGCTTTAATGAAGCTTTTTTTTCCTTTTTCTTTGGCTTAAGTAAAGTTATCGTGACTCAAAAACACTTCAGGGGAAATGTGTAGAAACTTTGAACTATTTTCTTTTCCCTAAAGGATCATCTGTTTGCATGTGATTATTTGCCTAAAACTTTCTGGGCCATGTCTTTCAGTTGAGGCTTTTGCTGTTTTTAATTGCTTAATCATATGCAGATCATGTATTTTTAAAAATAAGATACAAATTTTACTTTGTATAAAATAGCCTTTTATGGTGAGTTTTAGGAGAGTGACAGTGTTCCAGATATTTGTGACACAATTCCAAATTTGGACACCTGAGTTGTTTTGGAAAAGTGCTCCTTTGCTTTAAGGAAAGATCATGAATAAGTCCCCCTTTATCAGAGATGAGATGGATAAGCAGGAGAGTCTCAGCCAAGGGAGTGAGGGTGGCCTGTTGACTGATCAACATCCTTTCCTGGTTTTTCTTAGCCAATTTACATTTCTTTCACAGATGAAGATTTTGGATTTCTTCTGTTTCCATTTTTGGTTGGTTCACTCTTTTTTAATGGTTTCTCACTTGTTGCCCTCTGCAGGCTTTCCATGTGCCAGGCAGCAGTACAGACCAAGTCTGTAATTCCTGCCAGAATTGTGTCTTGCTGCCCTTGGGGAGGAGAGGAGTGGACAGGACTCTTTGTAGCTTCCTGCCTTAAGGGGTGAGGGTGTCCTGGTCAGGTGCCTCTTGTTTGGCTGTGGTGGAGTTTTATTGTTGCTGGCTTTTCTACAATGGAACATGAGCTGCAAGGTAAAGCAGTCAGCCCAGCTGCCTTCTCCCTGTGTGAGCTGGTATAATAATAACAACGGTATCCAAATCCACTCTGCTGTCTGACATGCAAGCAGGATGTTTGCTGTAAACATGAGATTAAACTAAGCTTTTTGGAATGTGCATTTTATTAAATTCATCTCCTGAGGATACTGAGGGAGTATTAAAATAATAAGCATAAACATGGCTATTTAAGTACATCGTATTAATTTAAATTATATGGTAAATTGACATTTTTCCATGAAACAATAAATTTCAGGAGCCTGTGAAGTTAAACTGTGACAGTTTTTCTAAGCTTAGGTAAGTAAAGGCTAAAAGAAGTTGTTAGTATGCTTTAGTCTGCACTGTGTATGCATAAGTGGGAGGAAAAAATTAATGCTGGTGTCTTGTTTAAATGTATTTGTCAGGTTTATTAATCACAAAACTTACACAAGTTTTCTTACTCTGCATTCTTTTACTCACAGGTAGCTTTATTTGTTCCTTAGCTTCTTACTCTTAAAAAATGTTCTGGTAGACTGTTCTGGTAAACTTTGTGTTAGCACAGTGGATTTTTGTGAGTTCAGTCAAAGTGAACCGGGATTCAGAGCAGGGTGTTTGTTCCTCCAGAGTTGACAGCAGGATGCAATCCTTTAGTGAATTCCATGGAAAGCAGCAGGTGCTGGCACCTGGGTGGCTGTGGGGCTTGCAGAGGATGTTGATGAGTGCCTGCTCTGGGAACTCTGTGAATCAGGAGTTTGGAACTCCATCCTGCTCTCCAGGTGACTGCTCGAGCTATTCTGGCATCTTTGAGGACTCTCTGTGCTGCCCATTGCTTCATGGCCAGAAATAGATAACTTTTTCTGACTAAGCTGACTGCAAAGGTCGCATGCCCCTTGCTGTCTGAATTCCCTCCTGGCTGCTCTAAAGAATTTCTTGTTTGGATGCTTTCCCCCACTCCGTATTTAGTTAGGGGTGCTGCTTTGTCATCCCTGCTGCTTGTTTGTCTGATTACTTGCTTTTCTCTGGCATCTGATCTTATGAAAGTTTGGAGCTCTCTACATATCTGTCTTCTGTAATAGTTCTCATGCTTTTTATGTAGCTGACTGTGCTGTAAAGAGAGTTTATGAGCCAGGTTTTGGGTAACTCTGGCTGGGCTGTGTGGTGAGGGCCTGAGCCTGGTCATGTTTCCATGTAGTTCAGGGCCACTGCTCCATAAACCAGAACAAAGCTGCCTTCTGCTCTGTGATACCTGAGAAATCTATAAACTGTGGAAACCTTTGGTTCACATAAACATTGCCTGTTTGATTTTCATGCCCCAAAGAAGGAGTTGGAGTAGCTGATAGCACACTGTAAACATAGTGCAGTTCCCGGCTCGGGGAACTACAGATTTTTGTGAGCAAACACTAAGGCCATGAAACAGCTTCTTTCAGCTGGTTTATTTTTTTTTTTTTTTTTGGCTTGTATTTTCTTCTGAAATTTTGAAGATTTTCTGTGGATGGAGGCAGGAAATCAGCTAATGTGGGCTGGCTTCCTCCTGGCTTTAGAAAAAACTCTCAAGCGCTTAATTAATGTGCCTTGCTTGTATATTTGGAGAAAAATTATTTGACAGATTGCGTGTTTGGAGAAGATTTTTGTCATGTCATTGTGATTAGGACAGTTGGGTGGTTTCTTGCAGGGAGGTATATGGTTTGCATCTTTGAAACATTTAGGCATTTTCACTGTGCACATTCCTACTAGCCTTAAAATACGGATTTATTTTTTTTTTAATTTGCCATCTTTTATTTTCTAAGTCAGTGGTCATCCATATTCTGCTTTATTATAAGCTGATGGTGGCTGTTTTCTTGAGTGAGTATTCTAAACAATTCTGTCCTGAAAAGATTGCAGATAGAGGTCTTTTCTAGTTTGTGAATATTGTTGGATATTTTGGGGAAGGGGGTTTTGTGGGTGTGTGTGGTGTTTTTTTGGTCGGTCTTACTGGCTGTTGAGTGGCTAAATACTAGCTGACTTTTTTTTCTTTAGCTGGACAAAAGAAGCTGCAGATGAATTTTTTTCTTGTAAATGTTTTTAAAACCTTTTTACATACAAAAAGTTCCTATGATAACTGAAGTTTCAGCAGTACAGTTTATGCTTTATGATAACTAGCAGATAGAAATAACAGGATATTAGAGATGAATGCTTCCTGTCACCTGACTTTGGTGACACTGATTAGGAGAAGGAGAATATCAAGTATTTGTTTTCTTTAGAAGGTTTCTGGCTTGTTTCAATTCCAGACTTCATACTAGTGACAAGTAAAAACTGAGCAATAACACTCACTAAAGACAGAATATGCAATCCCCAGACATTTATTTGAAACAATTTCTCTATCTTGAAGGAGTAGCTTTTTAGGGTCAGAGTTATCTGTTAAGAGGTGATCATGTTGCTTCAGCTTTGTTTTTTTGTCCCAACTTCAGGCTTCTTTTATCTGGGATATATGGTGTTTATATTGAGTCTGAACTTCACAGCTCTGCAGCATTGCTTTTAAACAAGCAGGAAAGTTTAAAAAACTGTGTTGAAATCAGTATGGCTACCTGTGTGCACAAAGTTGTCTAGGAAATGTGATTTATTTTTTACATCTAAGTTGCTTTTCCTACATGCTTTTTCCAGTTAGATGCTTGAGTTTTAAGTTTTCCCTCTAAGATCCATACCAGAATTGAGAGGAGAGCTAATGAAAGTCTTGTATGTAAGAAAAGGAGCGTATGGAAAGAACACTTAGTGTTATGGTAAATGCTTCTATTCTGAGGCTTTTTGCTGCTTGCTTACTAGTTTTAGGCTGGTATCTCTTGTTAGGAGGGATTCAGACCTCTAGCCTTAAGCTTGACTCCTCCTGATTTCTTTGCAAACGATACATTCCATATATGCTATTCCTCTTAAGGCTGGCTGTGGGATTTGATAACATCCTTCCCCATACTGACTTTGCTCCTCACCTCTGTGTTCACAGAGCTGTTCTAATTGTTGTGTGGGAAACAGCAAAACTAGAGAGGCCAGTTGATAGCAAATGTCCTGGGTTATTTTTGGTAATCTGTATGTTTACATATTGAACACTGCCATTAGTACATTATTATTATTGGCATTCTTAATTTTAATGCACGTCCCCCAACTTCCTTTGGTGTTGGTCACAGTATTAACTCTACCCTTATGGTTTTTTTGATGTGGAGATTTCTTCAAAGGGCTATTTACTTGCTACACTTTAATTTTGTGTTTGTGGGACTGTATGGTTAAGTAGATTGCTAAAACCACCCAAGTTTTAAACACGTGGGTCCTCCAATACATTTGCTTCTGTAAGTGGTTTGGAGAGGGGAGGAAGCATGGCAGGGTATCTCTTAAACTAGTTCTGCCATTTGAGGAAATGTGTGTGTAATCATAATCCATAATTAAAGTTAATTAAGCTTTAACCTACAGCAGGCACATATTTTGAAGATGTACCAATTTATTTTGAAAGGAAGTATTTTTTCAGTGTTTATATCCCAGGATGTTGAAAGATACATGTAAAAGTAGTACAAAAATTAATTTCAGAATATTTCACTAGGCTACGTCATACTTGGTTTTCTTGGGAAAGAAAAGGAAACTGAGACTGCCTGGGCTAAAATGAAAAACACTGAATGACTTGAGGGGGGGAAAGGTTATTTCAATGATTTTTTGTTCTTGATGCACAAGATAAGAAAATGTGACTAATACATTGCTGTTTTATGTTCTGAGTGTATTTGGGTAACTTTCCCTGCAACAAGTTGATAACTACTGGAAAAGGTCACTGTTTCCTTGTTCCTTAAATTGAAACAAGCCAGCAGTGGTAGGATGGAAAGGGGATTGGAAGTTTTGCCAGAATGGAGGTTTTTTAATGGTGGAGAGAAAGGCAGCATTGCATGAAGACATGAAACATTCTTGAAACTTTTTAGGAAGGTTCTTTCATCTTAGTGGTCATCTAGTTGGAGTAATGGTCAGTGAAACTGTTCCTTGTAATTATTCTCCAATGTTGACAAGAAACTGTCAATATTGAAATTGCTTTTTTAACTTCTGGGTTTCTCAGGACTCTTGTGGTAACTATTCGTTTATACTAACAAACACCAGGCGCCTCTGCACTTGAGTTGGTTGTTACCTTGCAGTTGGAGCAGTCCTGTCTGGTATGTGCTTCTCTTGGTAAATGTAAAGGAGGCAAATGATACTCAGTAGATTTGGCAACGTGCACATTTTTTGTCAATGTCTGAGTACAAGAAAGGCTTTTTGGACTCAAGAAGAGATTGAGTTTTAAATTTCCAAGACCTGCACAAACATTGCTTTTCTGAAGAGAGCATGTCAGTGGAAGTAATGTTCTGAAGAACGTTAAGATGGGTCCCTTTGTTTAGGCCCATATGTGCTTTAGACATGACAGGTGTCACAGATAACAGGTGAGCTTTTGCATTCAGAGTTATTAATATCTACATCAAAACTGTAATCCAGATACCCTTCTTAAAATACTTAGTTTATCAGTCTAATCTGTTTCAGGAACTGCTGTATCTCTGTGTGTTTGTGTACTGTGTTTCAGTGGGATTAAAGAATATAAAAATCTGAATTAAAGTAATTGTTTGATCTCTTGACCTGAAGTAAAACGGTTTTATTTTTGATTTGGAAAATCTGAATTTTGTGTTTCTTTGGTCAGATTTGATACAAGGCAATACCAGGCTTCTACCTGACTTTCATGAAGTAGCAGTACTGGACAAGCTTCATTTACAAGTTTTTGTTGTTACAGGACTGGAAAGACTCGGCTGTTGTTACCACAAGAACTCCTGAAACATGGTGGATTATTATGAAGTTCTGGGAGTGCAGAAGCATGCCTCAGCAGAGGATATCAAAAAAGCGTGAGTGTCACTGGTGTAGATGTTAGGGATTTTGAGGGACAGATACATTTACATGGTTTTTGGAGTCACATTTCGTTGTCTTCCTGTGTTCTTTTGCAAATTCCTGCACATGCTACTTTATTAACTCAAGTGTTTGAACTGTGGTCTTGGATGATTGCAAAGCACATCAACCTAGGGGCAAGCTTAGCTTTGCCCCTCAAAGTAAGAAGTTATGAGCACTTTGCCTAAAATGTTTCAATTGAGGATAGGAATTGTGTGCAGGTGGAGCTGTCAAAGAAATCATTGATGTTAGGATGCCACAATCAGTGTGTTCTTGGAGCTTTATCAACTTTTAATGTACCAGATCCTTCTTGATGTTTCCCTTAGTTAGTTGTAGTACAGAATAATTACAGAGCTCTAAGGAGAAGCCCACAGCAGAGATATTTTGGAATGTTTTTCTTAGATCTCGCAGATGTTGATCATCAGAAAGGCACAAGAGTAATTTCAGAAGTAAGAAACCCCAAGCCTACTTTCTAATTTAAACCATACCTGAGTAGGTGGTTCTTTCTGTACCTGCAGGTTGGTCCCAATATCTAGATGCAATATACTAAGCACCAGGAATTTCTTATTTTGATCCTTGACAACCTGTTTAACCTGACAACATTGTGTTTATTTGTATAGCATATTCTATTATTTCAGAGTAAAATATCCTTTGTTTTCCTTCTACTCAGGTACCGTAAATTGGCACTAAAATGGCACCCTGATAAAAATCCAGACAATAAGGATGAGGCGGAACGGCAATTTAAGCAAGTAGCTGAGGCCTACGAAGTCTTGTCAGATGGTAGGTATTTCAAAAGGGCTCTTGAATTGCCTGTCTCTGTCCTGGGGATCAGACTGAAAATGTTGATCTATGGTGCTTTGAAGGGATATTGTAATTTTGGTTCACCATCCAACTTGACTGCTTCCTTTTCAAAGGCAAGGAAAGAGAAAGATGCTTGCAGACAAGACAGAATAAGCAGAAATTTTGAAGGAAAAATTTCAGGATCTCCCTAGATATGTAACCAAACTAGAAATTTCTGTAGACTTCTGTGAATCCCAAGATTAATTTTATCTTAGCGGGTGAGGCCACTGTTACAGTCAGTGTAGGGGCATTGTGTTTATCCTCTAAAATCAGGCCAGACCAACTCTGAAGTATCCACTGTTGGGCCTACAGCTTCTAGTTTTTGTAATAGTAAACTAGTCTTTACAAAACACAAGCATGCTGTTAACCTTGCTGAAAGTTTGGATTTCATCTGAGTGAGTTCTGTAAATTCAGTCAACTGTGATACTAAAGAGAGTGTTTGTTTTGAATTGTTCTGAAAGAGGTGTTTAGCCTGACCCGTGTAGTGCAGGAATGCAGTTTACAGTTCACCCATGTCTTTTTGCTTGAAGAGTATCATTAACTTTTGCCAGTGTTCTGACAAAAGCAGCCTGAATCATAACAAAGTGATTTAAGCTACTTTGATTATTTTCCTCTGTAATTGACTGCAGCTGTCTATATGCTATTTCTGAAGTGTCCTTGATTTCACCTGAGACAGTGAGCATGGGAAAGCTATATTTAAAGCTCTAGCTGCATCTAGATTACCTCTCAGAGTTCAGCCTGATTTAGTGAGCTGCAGTCTTGTACACTGTGTTTCTTTGCTTGGTTTTGATAGTTAATTAACAGGGGAGAAAAAGAACTTAATTTATCATTAGTTCATTGTATGCTTGTCTTTTAGAGTACTTTATCCTTCTTAAGCTAATTTTTTTGAGCAGGATAAAAATAGGATACTGGTCTGGTTGTTAAACAGATCTCTAAGTTCTTTGGAAACAGTACACTGCTAGAATTTTAGAACAGCTTCTAAAAGTGCTGCCAGTTTTTGGATCTATGCCAAATCCTAAGTTACTGGTGTCTTAACAATTATTTGTGCAGCAGGGATACCAGAATCTTCAGCCCAGTGGTTGAGAGGCAGTCAAATGTTCTGCAAACTTAATGAAATTTTCTGACACCATTACAGGCTTGAATGATGACAGATTTTTGGCAGAAGAATAGTTTTGTAAGGGATTACATAAGCAAAAAAAATACTGAAATTGGGTGATCATTGAACACACTTCCCTTGTGGGAAGCCTTGTGGTTTCAAAAATGGAACGTTTTTCAAGATGAATTTTGGTCTTCATGAGGCCTCAGGGCTCCCTTACTGTTTCCTGCCCATGACAGTTTATCTACCTTGCTGCTTTCTTTATCATTTGATGAGTAGGTTAACGTCCTTTCTTTAAAAACTGCTGTCTAGAAAGGCAGTACAGATAATGTATCAAGCTTTGGGGATTTGTTTGCATGTGAGCCTGTTGCAAGCTCCTATTATTTGAGATGATAACCATTATATAAAATTTTAATTCCTGTTGCTCAGAATCTGTTTGAGGTAACTGCATGTTCTTTCAGTGATGCTCTTTAAATTTTAAAAACATCTTTCACTGAAGAGATTCCACTGGGAAAAGCATAATGATATTAAGAGAATAAAATCAAATGCCCTGATTGGTTTTGACTGGTACTTCCACAACAGTGCAGGCAAAGTGAGCTGTCTGTCTGCCTCTTTAAGGTCTTCAGGTTCCCTTCCAGTACCAAAGTGCCATCTGATCTTGTGCAATAATGTAGAGTTCATTTTTCTCTCCTTTCTCATGAATACTGGCTGGTCTGCAGTGAAATTAATAGTCATTCCATGCCTTCTAAAATAATAGAGAGCAAGCAGTTTGAGTCACATCCTTCCTTGGAACTTTGGAACATCACTTCATTCTCCATTCCATATCCCACAATTAAGCCAGCAGAAGTGGTTGTAATTAATTTTAGGGGTTTTGCAGTCACTCATATAAACACTGGTCTTTGTTCTCTTAACTCGCCCACAATGGGCTAGGTCTTATGCAAGAAAAGGAAAAGAGACAATGGTCAAGGTTTGCAAGTGGAAGAGGAGGAAGGGAATGCTTGAGCACTGGAACTGCTCTCCAGAGAGCCTGTAGAGTCTTATCTCAGAAATTGGTGTGATCACAGCTTTGTTCAGGCAAGGTGTAACCAACTTCACCATTAGACTTGTGTGGAGGAGCAGGTTGAGGTCCAGAGGTCCTTCACAGCCTTAAAGCTTTTCATGGTAGCTGTCCAAAGAAGAAATCTGCCATACTCATCTTAAAGGCAAATTTCTGTATGAAGTTTGTCCTTAAACCAAACTTTTTCTCATACATCAGGACTGGACCTTCTACCAGCTTACTGGTCTTAAGTTTGAAGTTCAGTAGCTGTTCTTTCTGAACTAAATTGCGCTGGCATTTCTTGTTGAAGATGCTCAGCAGTTATGTATCAGAACTTCCTTAAATAAACTAGCTTTGAGAAGATGCTTAACTGAGAATGCTGGTTAAGTGTTTTTTTTCACAAAACCAACAAACCTGTTTACTGACATGATGTACAACTTCTACTTGTAGCTAAAAAACGTGACATCTATGACAGATATGGAAAAGAAGGCCTAATAAATGGAGGTGGAGGTATGTTGACAATCAGCAGTTTTTTGCTTTCTTTGTTTTCTGTAGCTTTCTTTTCAAGACAGGAATCTGGAAATTTAGGCCTGTACTAGGGCCTAAAATTCAGTCTTTTAAAAATTGAGAGCAATTGTTTTACAGTTTTTCTGGTTATTATAAAAGGTAATGCTGTTTTCTGAAAACAGTAGCTGTTATGAAAAGTAATGAAGTAATGTGTGAACTTAAATGATATCTGAAAGAGAAATTTTGCTAATTGTTTATATTTTTAGATGATTCAAGTACCCTATAGGCCTGAACTTTCTTATTAGTAAGAATATGTGAAGGTAACTAAAATTTAACTTCTTCCTTTTTTTCTTTTTTTTTTTTTGTTTGCAGGTGGAAATCATCATGATATTCCATTTGATTTTGGATTTACATTCCGCAACCCAGAAGATGTCTTCAGGGAGTTTTTTGGGGGAAGGGACCCCTTTTCATTTGACTTCTTTGGTGAGTGACCCCCTGGTTTTAGTAACACGTATCCAAAGTGTGGCTAAAACTTTACTCTTACTAAACAAACAGAGCTAATGTAGTTTTAATAGAAATAGTTCTGAAAATGAGGCAAACAACTGGTATTTTGTATTATATTTGAAATCTTTGTTTCACACCTGTTTCTTGATTAATTTTATTGTACAAGACTAGGTATGGCTTGCCAATTAATGTTTTGTTGGAAGGCCTGGTTTGCCAAACATGAAATGATGTCTGCAATGTCTTTAAGCTGAAATAATATTCAACAGAAAAAGTGCTTACTGGAATTTCCTCTCAAGAATTTGAGCAGGCTAACTTAGTCTGTTGATTTCTCTCTTTTGATCTGTAAATAAATTAAAAAATAAAACTTTGAGAGCTTCTGTATGGGACAGCTTAATTATAACTGTTACACCGTAACTCTCAGTGTGAACTTGTTTCCTAGAAGGATTGATTTTCTTCTATCAGAATAGGAACAGTTGCATACATAATCTAGACATTCTCCCAAATTCATGTCACCTGTTTGCTTGAGGTATAGAGCCTTTAGAAACTCAGAGAAAATAGTTCTTGTGGCCTGAATTCTTCATTTAGGAAGCATTCATTAAAGGAAGCAATATGTGATAAAAGTTGTCAAAGTAATCTTTTTGCCTTCATGCTGAAGGTCTTCTTGCTTGCTCTAGTAAAGGTCTTTCCAGAAGTGCTGGGATTCTTATGCAATCTCTCTGTGTATGTTCAGCTCAGCAAAATGCTGACCTATAAAGCAGAACAGATCCTGTGTTCAGTATTTACTGTGAGAAAGTTCCATACTGAAAACTGCAAGAAGTGTACTTGAAAAACCAGGCTTTCTTCCTGTTCAGTATGTAGATATTGATTTAGCTCTCTAATAATGTTTGTAAATGTTTTAATATTTTTTAAAGTAATTTATTTTCTTTGGCAGCATTAAGGGGGTAGTTCAGTTCAGATTTTAATTATATCTTTCTTTGGTTTGCTATTTCAGGATCATCAGCTGTTAGATGACTAATGAAGGATTAGAAAGGGGGTTGAAGGGCTTGAGGTAGAATGCAGTAGAATGGTAGTTGATGATTAGATGAGTAGCTAGAGGGAGAATCTAGTGGAAGATAGCTGAATTGGGCAGCTGGATGCAGTGTGAAATGAGCTGAAAGTAGGAAAGGGAAGATTGGAGGAAGCTTCTAGCAAAATACTGATGAGTGGAATGGGCCCTGAATTGGGTAAATGCAACTTCTTCACTGTCTGCAGCAGAAAAAGAATTTTAGGAAGTACTAGACAAGGATTTCAATTTAGATAAATGATCTCAGCACTGGTTGGGACACATCTGGGGTACTGGGTCCATTTCTGGGCTTCACAGTAAAAAAAACAGAGCTACTGGATAGAGTCCAGTGAAAGGCCACCAAGATTATTACAGGAGCTTCTCTCACATGAAGAACAGGTTGGGAGAATTGCTGGAATTGTTCAGTATAGAGAAAGCTCAGGGTAAGAGTCTCATCAGTGCATTGGGAAGGGAGTGGAGAGATCAGAGGCAATGGCCACAAATGGAAGCACAGGAGTCTCTGCCTGAACTTAAGGTAGCACAACTGTACTGGGAGGGCAGCAGTGCTGGGGCAGGTTGTCCAGGGAGGTTGTGGAATCTCCATGTTTGGAGATAGCCAGAAGGCATATGGAGTTGTCCTGGAAATTCCACTGCAGTTGATCCTGTTTGAGCAGGGGATTGGACTGGATGAGCTCTAGAGGTCCTTGTCAAACTCAGTTATTTTGTGATTGTGTGGTAGAAAACCTGGAAAAATCTGAGCAAGATGTTGAGTAGGAAGATAGTGTGGAGGGAGGAGCTGGGAGAGAGTGTTCAGTTCTTTTGTTTATTTTTTGATTGAAGACCTATTAAACAAAACAGTTGGTTCTCAGTCAAGTATCTTTATAGTAAATTGCACAGGTGAGATGCTACTAGTGGGAGACTGACATAGGCTCTGTTTGATTTTCATTGTATTTATTTCATCAACACTAGCAAAAGACTCTTCACTTGCTGTCTCTGAAAATGCCAGTATTCATGATTAACCTTAAAGCCATGAAGTTTAGTTCTGCTGTTAAAGAAATGATAGGCTTAAAGAAAGCTGAGGCCCTGCCTTTTGGGTTCCTTGGAAGGAAGGTTATAGAGCACAGTGCACAGAGCTCTCCAGCTTAGCAGATGGAGGGAGCGCTGCTGCCCGTGTTCCATGGGATACTGCAGCTGCAATAGCCCCTCCTGCAGAGGCTGTGATTTTAATTCCTATTAGTCAGAAGTGTTTTACCTCCCAGCATCTGTTTGAGGTAACTGCATGTTCTGTTACCTCATCTTGCCTTGGGGCACCAGTGGGCTTAACAACATACCTCTGCACTAGTGACCTAGAGAGACATTCTCCCCTGCTTACCATGCAGATTTATTTATTTATTTATTCAGAAGCAAGTTATCTACTTCATGTATTGATCATTGTCAGCTGGGAGATAAGAGCACTGAGCACAGGCTCTGCTTGTTGCCAAGGTTCTGGCAGTGGCAGCAGTGTTGTGTGCACTCCAATTAATGAAAACTAATTGTTCCTAAGCTGCCTCTCTGCTTTATGTGGATAGTTGCAGGGTCAGTGACCAGAGGCCTAAAACCCTCAGTTAAGCTTTGGATTTTGAGCATAAGCTCTTGAAATTTTTCTAGTTGGAAGGTTTCAAAGTCAGCACTTTTTTTTTTTTTAAATTTAAGACATTCTCTCTAACATGGGTAATTGTGACTCCAAAGAAATTTTTTTCACAAATTTCAGTAAAAAGTATTTGAATTGGTCTTTGCACATACATGAATATTTCAAGATAGTACAACATAAAAATACGTGTGCTTTCATCTGAATGTAGTTTGTAATTTTAAGTTTGTAGAATTTTGTAATTCCAAAAGCAAGCAGGAGAATTGCATGTATAGCATGAATATTTGTATTGGTGAACTGCAGCCCTTATAGGTTGCAGTGTTGCACTGTGTTGAAACACTAATGGAACAGTTCTGTCCTGAATAATAACAGAATTTATCTTCTTAAAATGAGGAGTTTTCAACTTGTTGATGAGTTTTCTGTGGAATTAGTAACTTCTTAAGGAGCTACTCAGGTCATAATTGAAATTCTAAGCCACTAAATAAGTACTGAGGTCATGTTTTCTAAAAATGTGTACTGGTGGAATCAAAGATGAAATTGAATAAATACTTTAAAACATTTGTACTTTTTATGCAGTTTGAAGTGGCATGTAGTGAAGCCCACAGAATGCAGGTGGGACTCTCTATATCCTGATTGTCATTGAGTATGTAAAGAGCAGCATTCATATGCATAATTCCTGTAAATTTATGGATGTGAAGAATTTCTGAAATGATGCTGTGAATTGAGTCTGTTAAACTCTACTGAACTATACCGCACTGCTCTTGCAGTTACAGAAAGTTTTCTTTATAAACAGAGACATCTTTATTCATCTGTTGGAAAGGGGAGAATGTAGATTTTTAAATGATGTCTCCCTTCAGACTTTTCAAATGAAAATTTATAATACTGTTGGAGACAGCTCTGAACACTTCCAAATGGTGCAAAGTGTTATGTGCTGTGTGTTGCACTGGAGACAGTCACAGATTATTTTCACTGATTTTTCCCAGACAAATTCTTTGGAAATCTAGGAGTGCATGAAGGCAAGTACTTTTTAAAACTCAGTCTGGTCCTATGACAGAAGCTAAGCTCCTACTCTGAGATTTGTGGGCTTGCTTTTTGTGGCACATGCTTACAGCAGAGTGTGTATTCCTGGTGAGCTCTCCTAGGGATAGTTTTTAGCCTCTGACATATGGATGGATGCTGATCCTTGTGACAGGAAGAAAAGTTGGTACTTGCTGTGCAGCACTACACTTTGCATTGCAAAGTACTGCCTTGGTATAGCAGTGTTTGGTGATCTGCTGTTCAATCTGTCCCATACACCTCTGCCTCTCTGACTGTTTGCTCTTAATGTAGGGTTGGTTTTTTATGCTAGTATTCTTAAACTTCTAGATTTCAGCTATTATCCTACTCAATTTATATGTGATGCTTGCCTTGATTTGGTTTGTGTTCCGTGTTGTTTTATTTGTATTTTACTTGTAAACTTTTCAAGGACATTTTTTCTTCTGTAATTTAACAGTTCACAGGAGGGAAGGATCCCAGTGTTACCACTGGTAATGGAAGTGTATTGATTAGTGACTCCTGCTTCAGGCTGAGAAACAGAAATTGATGTGCTTTGGTGTATGCTGGGCTGTGTTTCTGGGCTGTTAAAGAATTGATTTGGTTTTGGTTTAGAGGCTTTTCAGATTCTCACTTTGAGAGTGAGTTCTGTGTTGGAAGGTGTTACCAGTGAGGAGTTACTGTGGAAGATGGAGTTGGTATAACAAGATCAGAACATTAGCCAACAGAAACTCCATAAGGAGTTAATTCTTTTTTTTTCTAGACTAGAAGCTGCATACATGCCCTAAACAATCTCAGCTGACTCCATATGTATCAATGATGCAGTAATTTTTGTAGGGGCTAGGAAATACAACTCAGGGCCTACAGCAGACCAATATCCTCCAGCAGCAGTGTCTTGACAGGATGGTTAGGGCATTTCAAACTGCTTCCAGTGCCTGGGTGTGTAGTTAAATAAATCCCACAAGGAACCAGGCTTCTCTCCCTGGCAGACAACATGATAAATTGCTCCTGGGGGATGCCCCCTCTAGACTTTGATGTCCCAAGAGAAGTCTGTTTGTGGGATCTCTTTAAACACTGACTGTAGTCTTGACAGTTTTGCTGTGGTTTCTAAGCATACATTTGGAGATGGTAATAAAATCTAAATGTTTTTTTAGATTGTGAAGTAGAATTCACAATGTACTTTAACGCATATAAACCCATAGGGATTCTGTGGAGTTTTCCCTTGAGAACTCTGGATACCTGGTTTATGTGATATTTCAAAATCTACTCTTGGAAATGAAAGGTAAAATGAAACTTAAAAGCTTCATACAACTAGTTAGATACAAATATTTGTCACAGAGAATGTCAGCTAGCTGGTTTTCTGGTATGTACTTTGCTTCCATCAAAGGTCAGAATTACTTCAGATTGACTGCTGTAATATTGATTACATAAAAAGAAGCAGGACTGTTCTGGAAAAGTACAGTGAGTTACTTTCAGTATCCAGGCAAAAGAGTCTTAACCTGACAAGAGAGAGGAAATTTTATGTGCAGTAATCATTGCAAACTCTACGTGATAGGTGTTTCAGGATTTTTCCTGAATGGGACAGCTTCATCAAACTACTTGTCTCAAGGACAAAGAGTTGTCCTGCTGTGGCAAAGTATTCACATAAGAATCAGATCATGGTTTTAATTCACATGCCATCCCATTTCTGATAATTGATTGTTTAAATGTTCTAATGCAAAACGTATTTGTTAGTAAAATGGTTATTAAAACTGAAAATGGAGGTGGCTTTCATTTAAAGCTATCTTGAACAGCAGTGTCTTTATGGTAATTAATCTTTTTGTTGATGTAAATTTGTTGCTTTTGGTGCAATTTCTGAAGTGCTCACAGATTTGCATGTGTATTCATTGCTGTGGTGGTAATGTGCAGTTTTATTTCATAACCACCAGTCTTAGATCATAATTATCCACTGAATGGTCCAAATCTCACTATGATTTTTTCAGAAATAACTTGATAGGTTCAAAGAGGGTTTTTGAAACACAGGAATTGTCTCACCCAGACAGCATTATCAGACAGGAGTAGGTAGTGCTATGGCTCCATGGCCAAACTAATACATAGTTAGCCCTGCTGAAAGGAGGAGGCCTTACTTCAAATTTTATGTTTATCTTAAAACTTCAATCTTTGTCTAATGTCCCATTAGATAGATTGAGAAACTGTTTGATAGTGTACTAGCCAAAGTTTGTCTTGGGAATCCCAGTCCAGTTGAGGTTGTTAGTCCCCAAGAAAATGTTTTGATTTGGTTTTCTTGGACAGGTAGCTGGTTAAATTGGTCAGAGCACAAAGGCTGAATATCTTCTAAGGAGAGCAGGTCATAAGGAATGGAAGGTAATGGAAGTTGCCTCCATTTTTAAGGTGTGCCTGAAACATCTGAGCATTCATTTGATAAGTATGAAATGCTGATTGTGTACTCCAGCATCTCTGTAGTTACCATATAGATGGCATTCAAAGGTGATGTTTAGGTCTCCTTTTCTAAAAACCAATGAATTCCAAGATCTCTGCTGTAAATTGCTAGAAGGACTTCCAAATGCTTCTTCTGTAATTTATTATATGAGTGAGACAAACATCTGTTTCACATCTAATTTATGAAAAGACCAAAGACCAATTTACAAAGGCCATGCTGAAACATGTGGCACATGAAGCAACAGTGCTTGCAACAACATCTTGGTGTCTCTCCTTAGTAAGGGGCATCAACAGTGTGCTTACTTTGTAAGGAAGAAAATATTTCCATGCAAAAGTGCTTACAGGTGGCCCCTCCAGTTCTCATAGTAGGTTTTTTAGTGCTTGTGTGCTCTCCAGAGCTGTAGCATGAGGTTCTGTGTGTGTTTACTGCAAATTTGCATATTTGAAACTTTTTTTCAGATAGGATACCAGGTAGAAAACACCTACTCCAAGAATTCTGTTGTATTCTGGGTATTGTGTCTGTAAACACATTGTTCAGACCTGCATTTGAGACTCTCTTCTGCAAGGATGTATAAAGCCATTACAGGATGCTTTTGATACAAAGGATGGGGCAGGCAGCCTTTGCTTACTGCAGCAATGCTCAGTGCCATTGGGTTTGGCTGTGCCCTTCCATAGGGGCTGCACAGCATCCTTTATCCTTTCTCCATGATCCTGTGTTGTGCCAGTGCCACCCTCCTACATCTGCCACAGGAGCACTCCAGCTCAGGTGCTGTGTTTTGGCAGAGGCAGTGGTGAGGCTCTGGTGGTGGAGAATAAAGGAAAGAAGGTTCACTGTCTGGGGAGGTGCTGCAGCAAGTGGGGCCAGAGCAGTGGCCCTGCTTGGACAGGGTAATTCCCTTTGCACACTGTCCTGAAAGGATTATCAACATCTCTGACTGTGACAGTACATGCATGGGAGAGCATTTGCTGACAGCCCACCATTTATCTCAACACCTTTGATTTTTGGAGGTGAATGATGGCATTGCAGTGGAATGTGCTCAGCACTCAGCAATGGCATCGTTCTGTGGCTGAAAGAATCCTCCTGTGCTGCCTCTGACCCTTGGGCCCTTGTGCTGCTGCCTGTCTTGTAACCAGCACAGTTGCTTTTACAGTCCTGCTGTGAACTCTAGCAAAGAATTGATGTGGCTGAACTTGCTTTCATCTGGAGATGCTCTTTTCAGCAGATCAGTTCCTGGTCCAGTTCCCCAAGCAACAGCCAGGATACAGGGGTCTTGGTAGAAGTGACTGCCATAGAAAATGTGACACTTGCAGTTTATCATGTATTGTAATTTCAGCTAATGCCTTAGATTGATATAATGAATTTTGAATTTTAGCTGCATTGTGGACTGCTTCAAATTATAGGGTTTGACTCCTTTCCTCCCTTCCTTTGTTGTATGGTGCTTTCCTGCCCATTTTTTTCTGTTGCACGAGTCTTTCCAGTGCTGAAAGAGATTAGCTCATGGGTGCAACAGAAAGTAACAACTCAGTGTTTTCTTTTGGATCAGTGAATTAGTGCAACTTACTTGGTTCTATGATCACAAGGCAGGAAGGGAAAACAATCACATCTTTTAAGTAGTATTCTGCCATGAGCTGAAAGGGAGAAAAATCCTGTTTCTGTGTTACAGCTGGGGACTTCTCAGAGTGGAGAGATCGTGACCTGCCTTATTTTGAGCTGCAGTGTGATATTTATTACAGTAGTTGTTGTTATTTGACCTGTTTAGAGGTGAAATGCTTTTCTTGTGACTACAGAAAAGCAAGGTAATATTCCATGGTTTGCAGGGAGCAGGTTTAATGTTTTACCCAGAGCATCAAGACAGTTGTTGCATTTGAATTGGCAATGATTTTTCTAAAGAAATAAAATTTTCCTGAAAACATTACCCCCAACGTAATTATTTTCAAACAGGTTTGTTAGTGTACAATCTTCTGTGTTGCTGTGGGTTTTGTGTTCCAATCTCATTGACTTTTTGGCTTCTGTAACTTCAGTTTTGCTACCTGGTAACAGCAAGAATCCTGAAGTCCTTCATTTTGCCTGGTGTTTTGGTGCTTAGGCATTTGCCTTTTTCCAAAAAGTTTCATGTGATCTGCTGTTGTTGGTAGATGAGAAGTCTTTCTCATTGGCTTTCTCTAGGTTTCTCACCTTTTGTTCTCTCTTGATCTTTGCTGTTCTTACAGCACCACAAATTCTGCATTAGAAGTGTACTCCAACATTTTAATGGAAACTGAATATAATACTCTGTCCTCCCATAAGCTTCTGGTAATACCTAGATTATAATATACTGAATTTATCTCCAGACAGTGGTTGGTAATACTCTTAAGTATCACTGGTTTAACATTTTGATTTTCTGAAGCTTGGAAGTTGTATTTATATAGCATTTTCCCCTTTTTAGAAAGGCCTTAACTTTTTTTTTTGTATTTTTTTTCTTCTCTTCTTGCTGCTTAGTTTTCTTAATCTGATACTCTGCTCACATTCAGTAAAAAATGGACTGGAAGTACCAAAATGACTATAGTAAGAGGAACACCCTGCCTTTGAACTGTTTGGAAAAGGCCTTTTTTTGTGAAAAGGTTATCAGGGATGGAAAGGCTCTGCTAAAATAGACTTAGGGGGCTGAAATGTTATTATTTTGCTGAGTGGTGTCATTAATCACCCTGATTTAGGGAGTAAAAGCATAAACAGGGTCTGCCTAGCTGTGAGGTTGCTATATTAATGTGTGTTTGGTGGTAGATACAACAAATGATAGCGCAGCAGCCTCCTGCTGCCTTCTCTCAGTGTTCTTGGTTTTTTTTTTTCTTCTGCCTGCTGTACTTGGCTGTCAGAATCATAAAGGAGTCGTTTCTCTGACAAGTCCTGCCCCTTTTCCTGTCTCAGCATAATCCATCTTGCTGAGCATTCTGCAGTGCACTGCGGTGGAGTGGTTGCTGTGTCTCACTTGAGAGAATTACAGGAAGAGCGCTGGAGAATTGTTCCCAGGCTGCTGACAGCAATCACCTGACGTTTGAACACGTGCTGATACCAAGTGCTGACCTCTTCCTTTGCTGTGCAAGCTGATAAGGCATGGCCAAGTCTTGGTTAGGCTTTGGTGTGGCAATAATCCACTGAGAAGCTGGGTTGATATCAGAGATCTCTAGGAGAGTCCATGATCTTCCCTTAAATAACTTTGTTTCTGCAGCTGTTGTGCTGGGGAGGAGAGATTCACTTGCAGAATAGGCTGATACACTGTGAGAGATTAAAACCACAGAGCTTACATGATAGGTTGTTTTGTTTTTATTCAAACTCCAGGTAACGAGAAAATTTGGATTATAAATAGAAAGCTTAACAGTGGGAGTAATACAGTATATAGATCATTTGTACACGTGAGTGAATGACCTTCATAACTAACCTATGAGTCATTCCTGTGAGAATAAATTGGACTACAAACAATTAACTGCTGTGGTTGTACTTGCTGGTTGGTATGCTAGACTGACAAAACTGGCCTATTTTAAAAATGGACATAATGCTTGTTTTGGAAATTATAATAATTCCCATATTTCCATGCTTAAGTGTTGGTTAACTTCTATAAAGGTACTAATAGGTCATCTTTATATTGAGGAAAAATTGCTTTACATGAAAAAAAAAGAAGCTACAAACCAAAAAGGTAGAAAAAATCTTGCCACTTGCTTGCCAGTATATGTAAGATAAAAGTTAGGTCCTGTGTTGTTTTACTCAGTAACTATGGAGGCTGGAAGGGGGTAGGGTTTTTTTTTCAGCAGCTGCCCTTGTTCAGCATAAATACATTGTGATGTTTCATATTTAAGTAATTGCACAAAACCAGATGGTAACTTACAGAGTTTTATTATCATATTGATTACTTAGTGATGCATAATGCATAGTGTATTAACTTGGTGATTTATCATAAATCAGTTTGGATTTTTATGGAGGTACCAGAAGTGGAACAAACACTGCATTTCTGACCTTCACTTTGTCAGCTGAAGTTCTGAACGGTCAGGCAGTCACAAGTCTTTCCTTGCTTTTATACCTCTGTTGCTGCTATCACCAGGTTCTGCAGTTTCCATTAAAAGTTTATTCTGAACTTCAAGTACTGAAAAACTTGGTACAATCATTGGTGTTCTCAATAACACTCATTCTGGGTGAGTTGTGATTGATGAAGAGAGTAGTTCCTAAACTTTTCTGGTTTTAATGCAAGTATTATGTTTATTGACTTTCTGGTTTATGATTGCAATTCTTTTCTGTTATTCTTTGTCTCAAGAGAATAAGAGAAGAGCGGTTTTCTGATAATTCTAGTAAATAAAGACTGCTTGTATAGGTGCTGGTGTTGTACCCCATGGCCTGACACCTCCCCCATCGTTTTTTTTTCCTTTTTGGAAAGAGACTATTGTCTTCCTGGTGGGGATGGAACAATAGCTGTTCTGAATGACATAACAGTGGAACTAGAATTTGAAATAACATTTTATCCATGACCCCTTTTCTCTGTTTCTGCCCTCTCCCTCCTGCTTGGTACAGACTGAATGCCTCCTTGGGACACTGTGTGTAAACCTCCATGCTTTGCTGCTAAATGCACATCAGAATACGTGTTTGGAGTATCTAATGTGGCAAGTGCTAAATTAAACACTTGGAACACTTTAGGGTTATGAGTCATCAATCCCTGGCTGCTGTTTTTAGATTTCAATAATTAATACAACCTACCTGGAAGTTACTTTTCAGATTGTGGTGATCCACAATAAATCTTGAATAGAAATAAGCTAGAAAGTTCAGGTACCTGAATGCAATATTTTCCATTAGGATTACTAGTTTTTAATGTTAAACAGGTAAAATAAGGAAGTCAGCTACTTTATATCTATATAAATTATTTTTAGGTCCAGAAGCAAGCAGAATTTAGACCAGAAGGAGCATAGCAATTACCTTTGGGGGAGTCTTAGTTCAGTAGCCTCAAATGTTTCAAAGGAAGAATCTTACTTATTAACAATTTTTTTTTTTAATAAATAATCCCTAATGATTAAATACAGGATCACTCAGTAATATTGACTCTTAAATGTTGTCTTCTGTTTTGTAGAAGACCCTTTTGACGACTTCTTCGGTGGCAGGCGGGGTCAAAGGGGAAGCAGAAGCAGAGGAGGTGGTGGATCATTTTTCTCTGCCTTTGGTGGATTCCCTGCTTTTGGAAGTGCTTTCTCTCCATTTGACACAGGTAAATATCATAACATTTAAGAAAGAATGCAATTTTGGCTCACAAAGGATTGCAATACAACAAGCTGGCTTTTCCTTTCAGGCAATTCTGTGACTAATTTTTTTTTTTTTTTAAATTAAGCTGCTGTGTCTGTAAGGTGTAAATGAAAATTAAGCCACAGTTAAGAGTATTTGGGCTACCTGAAAGTTCATATAGAGTGAACAGATCTCTAAGAAGTAGAACTTTCTGTTTTCTTTATTTTGGTGCTACAGTTTCTTCATGGCTTTAGAATTCTTTTGTTCTGTTTGCTTTCAGGAGTGTGATGACTTTTATTACAGGTCCTGAAAAACATGTGCCTAAACCCCATGATACTGCTTAGAGTGCTGGGAATCTGGGCATTGGTTGGGGTGTTACTGATACAGGACTTGTTCTGTCTGCCATCTTGGGGCATCCCAACATCTGCACTAAAGCTGATGATCAGATTCATTAGGGTTGCTGGCTTTCCCCTGAGTGCAGAGTGTGATAAAGGTTGAATGCCTTTTCAGGGGAAGAGTTGGCAAATGGTTTTTGGACAATGCTGTGCATTTGGGACTTGAACTGTGGGTCCATATGACAGAAGTGGATGGGGCTGGAGCCGTGGTTTTATTCTCAGGCTGGTGTTAATGCCATCTAGTCACTGATGCTGTGTGATGAAACCAGCTGAGAGCTTCCTGAAAGTAGGATGAAGTCTAAATGGATGATAAATTTGGATCCCACAGCCATGCAAAATTACATTTTATTAAAATGCCTTCTTTTTCAATAGGTTTTGCTTCGTTTGGCTCCCTGGGACCTGGAGGCTTTACTTCATCATTCTCCTCTACGTCATTTGGTGGCAGTGGAATGGGAAACTTCAAATCAGTATCAACCTCAACTAAAATAGTTAATGGCAGAAAAATTACTACAAAGAAGTAAGTGATATAAATATATTTATATGAAACTATATGTAGAGACTTACATACCTATGGTTATATGCATATAAATATATTGTATCTTTGCACACACACATATAATGATACGTGTTTTTATGTTTTACTTTTGTTATGTTCATACTTTTGTTGTTATGTTTTATGTTTTACTTTTGTTGTTATGTTATGATGAACACAACAACAAAAGTAAAATATAATTGGATTTCTCTGAATGCTTAAAAACATCTTGAAATACTTTATTGGGTTCTCTGCCTCTTCTTGGCATTGTTGACTTACTTAATGCTGTAGCTGGAGCTCTTTTAGGCTTCAGAATCTCCTGTGTAGTGCTGCATCTTTTACTATGGTCCTTGACTAGGAAGAATTTTGGTTTTGCAGATGTTATGAAAGAATTTCTCTAGCATCTGCTTAGTGTGCTTTCCTAGGCAGTGTTTGAGTAAAGTCTTTCTCGTAATTTTTTTCTGTCTGTTACATGAAATAAGAAATTGAAGCCTGCTTTGGAGATAAATGCCTGTTTGTTGGAAAGTGAATTTTCAAGTTCTGTACACAGTGTACTTTCCATTTCGTGCTTGTGATGGGGAAATCCTTGCATTTGGGAAACCCAAGTCTTAGTTAACTATAGAAAAAACTACATGGAGTATTATAATCAATATAGGAGTACTAAACAATTAAGTAATTTCATTACTTAATAGAAAATTACAGAAAAGTGAAGGAGGATAAATTGTTTTTGTTCGTTAACTTGGGTCCCATACTTGTAAGTGCAAGGTTTTTCTGTGAACTGTTGTACTGGAGAGCTCCTATCATCTTGACCACTTAATAACAAACAGCCTCTGGATCACATGCTGGTGTGGTCATAATATTTTTCTGAGTGTATGCCAGAAAAATCTGAAAACTCAAAAGCTCTTTAATAATCTCTCTTTTCAATCAGGGATACTTGAATTTTGTAACATGCATGCTGGTCATAACGTTGGTGTATAGTAGATCTACAAATTACTTGCTCTGATCAAATTAAAAATGGATTTAAGACTCTGTTGTATACAAAATTGTGATTGGATCTAGAATATCATACATTTAACAAATGGGTAGGGACTAAATGCAGTGTCAGGATTATGCAGTTGATCTGTCAAGGCATTTAGGCCTAGATATCAGTGTATAGTGTGAGCACAACTGTGACAATGTATGAGGTGGCAGCTGTAACTGTGAACTCCACATCCTGGAGGATTCCAGCTTGCAGAAGGCAATTTTCCTGACTAAGCAGTGGGGAAATGCAGCTGGGTGCTGGTGCCAGCTCCGGTGCTGGTAAATACCAAAGCTTGCCAAGTACAGTTGCATTAAGCAGGTGCTGCTCCCTTTACAGTTTGTTATCTAAACCCGAGGTCTGGTGTGTGTTCAAAACTGCCTGTAGTGCTCTGAAATGGCTCATGGTGTTTTTGTCCTGCAGGATTGTTGAGAATGGACATGAGAGAGTAGAAGTTGAAGAAGATGGCCAGTTAAGGTCGCTAACAATAAATGGTAAGGAGCAGCTGCTACGCTTGGATAACAAGTAATTCAACGCACGCATTTAACAGAAATTTTAAGCTCTAACAGCCACCATTTGAGGATTGACAGGAACATTTTTTGAAGATTTCAAACGAATTCAACTTTCTGTATATCCGTACTCAATCTTAAGTAGTATAAGTAGCTCACAGAAGCTCGTATTTGTCATAGACTTTTGAGTTAATCGTTGGGACCACATCAATTGGACCATTTTTTGTCCTTTAAATTGTTGTAAACTTCTGTATGCACTTTTCTTTTCTTATCTGTGATCAAGGTGAACCATGATCCTTCAGTAGTGCTAGGGCGAGATGTACACTAACACTAGCATGAATCTTGCTTTTTCCAATTTGAAATGTGAGCCAATTAGTAGTTCAAGTCTGCTGTGAAGTTAACAGTTCCAGGATAACCTTTTTAATAATTTCAACTTTTTTTTTTTTTTTTTAATGTTTAGTAGTGAACAATGTTAATACATTTCTGGTAATGCATTTCTGGTTTAAATAAATTAAGGATGTTTTCTAGTTGTGCATGAATGCAGACAACTTTAGTAAGTTTTGACAAATGTTTAAATGTGTAATGTAAGCAAAAGGTAAACAAAAGTGAAGCCAGCGAGCTGAGTCTTTTGTCATTTGCTAAAAAAAATTCAAAATGAATAAATGCTGATGTTTGTGGTGCATTCTTTCATGAATGGCATTTGTAACCTTCCTGTGTCTGTGTGTGATTTGGGCAACTTGGGAAAACGGTGCTGCTTTTTTTTTTTCCCCTTACCATCTTTTTCTTCAATCTTAAGGATGAGGGCCTTTTTTCTTTGCAGATGTTTTCTTCAGTGTGACTGAAAACATTATTTTAAATTTCATTTCTAAACCTGTATTTGAAGCACCTATTTTTAAGAAACATTCAGAGGCTGACTCTCTAACTCCATCTTTTGCCCTAATATGTAATTATTTTAAGTCTACGCCTAAAGCAATTCTGTTTTTAAAAGTTTTCTAAAGTTATTCTGAGATTTGCTTAAAAAATAATCTGTAGTAAATATAAATATACATTTGAAAAAATTATTTATTTAACATTTAATGATTACATAAAGAATTATGAGATTTTTTTTTCTTGCTGTTTTGAGAACAAAAAATTGCTTTGAAGATTTGGACAAAATTATTAGTATTATGATATCTCACTCTTATTTTTAGTCCTCAGCCAAAAATCAAAAGATGGATTAATGCCCTTTGTTAAATTAATGGAGTGAAGTGTTCATTTGTAGCTAAGACCAGATTTTCAAAGTTCAGTGAAAGATGATTTGGTTTTGGTGTGTCACAGAGAAAGCATGCAGGTAACTAATGGAGTATGTTAACACCTGCCAGGTTCTGGATAGTTCCATGCATAGATCATGGATGTGCAGCTTTCATCTGTGCACCAGCTTTGAACATCTGGCCTGCACAAAACTCTTCAGGGTGGCTTAGTGGTTTAAAAAAAAAAAAAAAAGCATGGTGTTTTCAAATGATCACCTAATGCCTTCTTGCTGAACACCATCTGCTTTGTACTAACAAATGTGTTGATTATTAAATACTTTGAAAAGATATGCTCTTGTTTTTCATGCAGGAAAACCATTTCAACTTAAGCCAAACCAAGCTAACAAACTGCTACAACAAAATTTGTATTTGCAGTAAAGTTAGTATACTGTACTTTTGTCCCTCTACCATTAATGCTAATTTGATAGAACTGAAAAAAAATAACATGTAGAAGAAAAAATAAATATATACTTTGGTTTTGGGACTAAAGCAGTTATATACCTTTTCAAGTTCTTTGCAGAGTTCCTGTCACTTCAGTGTTGTGTTTTTGATGTAGAAGCACAAACTTAGTTTAGAACTAAACAGTGTTTTCTTGTTAATGCTGTTTTTCCCCCTCCCCATGTATGTTACTTCTTGATCCAGATAACTAAACATGAAATTTATTTCAAAATTTGGCTTTGTTGTGATGTCTTGAGTTATTAAAAATGTTAATTTATATTTATAGGATGCAGTGTGCTCCTTTAAATTATGTAAATTGTAAAAAGTGCTTTAAAATTGATTACCCAAGTCAAATAAAATTAGGACAATCTGGAGTTGAGTTTGAATGCCTTCCTCTGGATACCTATAGATTTTATATTAAAGTGCCAAACTTTGCCTTCTAGTTTTATTCCAAGTCATCTTCTTTAACATTTCAATTACCTTGCTCAGGTTAAGAACACAATTAGGGTGGCAGATCTGTACCCACATGCTTATCTTCTTACCTAGGAAAGTGTGATCCTTCTCACAGTGTTACACACAAACAGGTCACACCAGGATTCTGTAGTGAAATTTTTTAACACTAAATGTGCTCAAGATCCAGTTTTTTTGATAGTCTCTGTTCCCTGAAGCTGCTTGTCAGAGCTGGCCAAAATGCAGCATTAAAGTGGCAGTGCTGTATTTCCTTGGTAAAAACTGGCAAAACACAGGGAATGAGTCAGCAGAAGGCAGAATTTGGCAGCAGATTCCTGCAGGAGTGAGATACCCACACACCAGCATTTCCATAGGCTGGTAGTTGAACTGGATATGTGTTCTTGATCCAAATATTTCATTGGATCAGCAATTCCAGTTCCAGGTTGAAAAATTTGTCATTGTTCACTTGACCTAAACCTAACAGTCTGCATCTCTTTCAGTGTTTTTTGAAATAACATCACATCCAACATTTTTTTATGCAACTTCTTGCATCCAGCTCCTTTTTTAAAGCACAAAATAAACTCACATTCCATGTTTTATTCAGAATTTTTTAACTGAATTTAGATGTTTTCTCCTGAAAACCCACCTGTTAGGTTGCTTTGAAAAAAAAATTAATGTTGTTCCTTTCTAATCCATAATTTGCATAGATGTACAAGACGTGTTTATTAGAAGTGATAGATCATCAAGGGCAGCACATTTCCTTACACTTCAGTTTTGGCCAAAATAGTACAAAATAATTAACAACAGAAAAAGTTTCCAATAGCAAATGCTAAGTACAAATATACAGTGGGATGAGGCAGCTTTCAAAACCTGGTGCTATTGGTTTGAAAGTGCCATCTTTTCATACATGAGGGATTAATTTTGAATGTTTAGGGACACCATCCCATTTGAATTAAGCATCCTGGAAAAACCAAGATGGAGTTTTTGAACCTGCTAAGTCATTTAGTCTTTCATGCTCTGCTTCAAAGTTCATTGGTGGATACAAGAACTTTGTGATGCTTTCTCCTGGTGCAACCTCTTTGCAGTCCCTCGTGCATGGCAGTAATCCCAGTGCAGCACACTAACCCCAGTTTCTCTATAGATTGCATGGCACCTGCCCCTTCCACTTGGCTTTACTGAAGGAATTTGGGATTTTGTGTTGGAATGCTTCACACTGTAAAATGGCTGCACTCCTGCAGTGCTCAGTTCTCACAAGACCTTCTCTGCTGGGAATCAGAGGGCTTGGTTTGTACTGTAGGTGACAAAGCTGCTCTGCAGAGAGTGTGTGCGTAGCATTTGTCAGGTGTATCCTGTATCAACTTGTGATTAATTGATGAGCTGAGTTAGAATGCTGAAAACAAGATTGTAAAAGATTTAAAAACCCATCATCTCTAAGCCCAGAGGGTTTGTATCTCGTCTCAGTGTTTGTGTTTGGTTATCCTGTTTCCTTGACTCCTTCAGTGTTTTGGCATTAGGTGTAACTGGAGGTTTGTCTTTTCTATTGAGCTGTGCTGTGTTTCAGACCATCTGTGGGATAGTCCAGTGATAAAGTTAGATTTTATTTTTTATTTTTGGAAATGTGAGTTCCTGAATCTGCTTCTGTTCTGTTTGAGCAGTGAGCTCCTTTGCCTGAGTTTAATCTGTGGTTGTAACAGGATAGTGCTTCTGAAGATGGTTGTGTTGCAGAATGAATGCTACAGCTGTTTGATGCTTGTGGTCAGAGAACCTTTGAAAAGGGCTTAGTACTTAAAATACTTGTTAACCTTTTTGTGGAAGTGTTTCTTAGTATTTTTGGAAAATTTGCCTCTTTGGTTATGATTTTTGGACATTCTGGTTATTAAGGCTTATTTTTAAGTCATGGTATTTTGATGGGCTAGTGGCAATATGGACATCAGTAATCTGCCAGTCAGCAGTAACCAAACTTGGAAACTTTCTCTTTTTTAACATAAGAGAGCCTGTTTGCACTGTCTGCTCCCTCAGGGCTTGTGTACTTTATGATTATGACCACAGGCTTGATTTGCCTCAACATAGACAGTTTGGGTTTTCTTGTTACTGTTTGTCTTAAAGTGGTTGTCGTAGGTACAACTACTTCTTATCTTCCACCTGAAATGCTGAAATTACATTGTCCTAGGTCCTTACATTGCACTAGGGCTGGAATGAAGAATGTTGGCTTTGTTAGCGTTACAAACTGTACCTTTGGTTTTGTAATTCTAGTGGATTCCTTGGTTTTCAAAAATACATCTTGGCTAGAGCTGATTGTTGAGTGAAGCACACTCCTGAAAGGTTAAAGCTGAAGATGGTTGGTTTATTCTCTGCTATATAGGTCATACATTCACAAAATAGTAAACCTTATGTTTGAGGTGCCATCAGATTAAAAAAAACCAGGAAAGAATTAAAATCCCGTGATAATGAGAAACGTAACCGTGAACCTCTGCAAGCTGTGCTGATTTAAACTCACTGAAACTTCTCTGAAAACTCTGTTGTGGCAGACTCAGTGCTGCATTAGGTGTTATCTCACTTACAACAGCTGGTAGAAAGTTAATCAAAACCCCACATGAGTATTTTATGCTCTGTCATGCTGCTGTGGCCAAAAGATAGGCAGGAGTTTGGAGGTGATAGTGCCCAGGCCTGAAAGCTGGGCTGTCCTGGTGTGAGGTAGATTGCACTGATGGCCTGACTGCTAATTACCTTCTAAAAGAATAAAGGAAGTGGAAGACTTTCAGATGTTGTCAGATTCAAAATGTTGTGGTGGGGATTAAAGTATGTTTAATTGAAAAGATAAGTAAAACATTTTATCAGGACACGATTAAATAGAATTCTCTTTAGTTTCTCTGGCTTTTACAATAAAGTTAACTTTGCAGCATACTGAGTTAATTTTAAACTCACTAAAAAGAGGTAATTTTTGAACCTGATTTAAAACTGACAGTCAAGAAAAAATATTTTTAGAGGCTTCTGGTGATAACTCTTAAAATTTGGCTTTAGCCTATAGCTTATCTTTACCTCTGAATCTCAAACAAGGGCTTTTCTAGCTCTTCTTTGCAATGCAACCAACTTCAAGTGAATTTCATAAAAATAGAAAAAGCACAACCCTGTAGCTGCTAGTTTACCGGCAGTGAAAGTAAAGCTGAATCCTTTCATTCACCTGAATGTTAATGAGAGGTGAAACAGTAACATCTAGTTTGGAAAAGCTCATGTGAGGTTGCTGCTCTGTTACGTGACATTGAGAATGCTTCAGTTCCTCCTTCTTTTTGAAGTTAAAAGTCAAATTTGACATTTCCTGCATTGTTTCTTATTTGTGAATTTATTTGAGTTACTAGAAGGAGAGGGGAATCCAGCCTGGTGGCTGGCCATGGTATTCATGTTGAGGAACACAGATTTGTGATGGCCAGAGAAGAGAATTACTTGGCTGTGTCTGTAACAGAGTTGCTTGAAGGTGTTACTAAACCAGCTGAAAATGCAAAGCAGTAGCTCTGGAACCTTCTGTCTTGGTTCCAGTCACAAGCTCGATTGAATTGTGGTGCAGGAGGGGAATTTACCTCCCAATAATAAAAAAAGTCATAAGGCCGCAGAGGCTTTGAGGCATCTGATAGAGAAACTGGGCAGCCTCATCCATCTTTCAGTTTCCCTCCAGAAATACATGTCAAGCCTGTGTTAATCTTTGTAACTGATATATAGAGTAAGATTAACTTGCTAATTTATCACACATTTGCATAACTGTCACCATAGTCACCTCTGGCAAAGTTTTCTCCTAGACATGTAGTTGGAGGCTGCCTTTTACTCTTCACAGAAACTAAATCTGCATTTGTCATCCCATTGTGATATTTGTCATACTCAGCAATGGAAATACTGTGCTTTGCTTTTGTGTAAGAGCATTCTGCAGTATCAGTCACTGTCATTCTTCCAGGGGGAGCTAGACTGTGGATGTTTTAAAAGTGTTTTGAACTTCTCTGTGAAAGTATTTCTGAAGGAAAATGGAGAAGACTGACATGGCCAAGGCTCAGCCTTTCCCGCTAATGAAAGAAATGCTGCAAAATCCTGCAAAAGAAATGCTTTTCTGCATTTCTTAGCTAGAGAACAAGTCCTTCTGTCTCCAGAGGACTTTGGCCAGGCTTTCTGTAATATCTCTTGTCAGAAGGCACTTCAGTGCTTTGAGTTACTTGGGCATCTCCTGTTGAATAGTCACTTGGGCACCCCTGAGAATTTCTCTGCTAATCTCATTTCTTACTGCTGGGTGCCTATGGAAATATGGTCAGGTCCTTATCACCAAATGTACTACACTTGGATAATGAAAGGGCAGTATTCATCTCTTCTACACCAAGTGGGAGCTGGCTGTCCAGGAGAGCAGTAGAGAGCTAGAAATTCACTTGGAGCTATTTTGGCTGTATCTGGTACTGCCTGCAAGCAAGAGTAGCATTCACAAGCTTCCTGCCCTTGGTTTTTGATGGAGCTCCTGAGTAATTGCAAAGAGGTGGAAGATTTTTCCTTTTGGGGACATTCACCTTGAGAGACAACCACCAAAATGTTTCTTTTATTAAACTAGTGCTACTTCTGTCTTTTCTGGGATTGGATGGTGTACCCCTGAGAAGAACACCAAATCTTAAGGTCCTTGAAACCAGTAAGGGAGAAGCAGGAAAACAATGCAGCTTGTTTTGTGCTGTTGACATAAATTTCAAGGACTTTTCTCCTCATTTGGCATTTGCCTTCCTCATCAGGAAAACACGATCACGAGTTATCACAGTGAATGCAGAAGTGGTGGGTGTTTGTCTGTGTCTCCTCCTCCAGTGAACCCTGCCTGTTCTGTGGCTGCCCAGGCTCAGCACTGCTCTGGAGGCTGTTCCCCTGCCAGTACAAGCAAGGGAGGTGCTTCTGCAGCCTGAGGATGGTGTGCCAAATTCCACTTTGATTCTAAAAAAATGTGTACGCCAGTTAGAAAAAACTGAGCATATCAAAGGTCGCCTTGTTTGGAAGAAGAGCATAAATATTTGTATCAGGCTAGACAAATTCAAATGAGAAGATAAACACACATTTTTAACACATGGATGATTAACTGTTGGAAGAAGCTGCCAAGAGCAGTAGTTTCTCTGGCTTTCATGTCTTAAAGACCAGCTTTCTGAAAAATATCTCCTAGTGAGAAGGGATTGCTTGGGCTTCACAGAGAAGTAGTGGAAGCTCTGGGAGCCTGGGGCACAGAGTGAGATGCACCATGGTGCTCTTTCCAGCCCTCCTCCATGGGCTGTACTTGGCTTCTTCCCTCCTGATGGGTTGACATTGATGCACAGGTCATGTTCCCTTACTGTGGTTTTCAGACTGGGGGATGCTTTTGTGATGTGGGGGCTGCTTTGTCTCTTGGGAAGTGCTGAGGAAACAGGGGAGCTGGGAAGAGAGGAACCAACACCACGTGCATCTGGGGCAGCCTCATGACTATTGCCCTAAAGCATCCAGTTTGGGATGTGCAGGTGCCAAGAGTGGACTTCATGTGGGAGAAGGCATACTGGATCTGTTCAGGTAAGTGGCTTTATTGTAATGGATGGATTGGATGTTAAATGAGGAGGAGGAGGAGGAACCAGGGCAGGTCAGTGATGACTGTGCCAGGGAGTTAGATTTGGAATTTGCAATACAATGAGCCCTTGCGTACGTCCTGTCTTCTCACCAGCTACTGACTGCACACCTTGAGGCAGCCTAATTCCAGCTCCTCAGTTGAAGATTAGCATGTCTCTTGTTAATCAATGTAATGACACAGCAAAGATCCACATTTCAGAGTAAACTGTTCATTTTCTTGAATGCTGGCAACGTTTTAATGATTAAAGTTTTTTTTATTTTTACTGTGTGTTAAATCTCAAGTGGGTAGCAATACATGTGTTTTGAATTTTAGGTGACTGATGAAAAGAGCTGGCTTTTTGTTAATGGAATCACCTTTGGTATTGTGCTTGATGACTAAGACTGCATTATGCCAGATAAATAGTTCTACAGAATAGCCAGGAGAGTGTCCTACAGTGCTGTGTGTGAAAAAACCTCTCTGTGGATGATATTTTGGGTTTTGTATATACCCAGGGCTTCATTTCTTAGGTTTATTTCTAAGGAAAACTTGAGGAAAGGGAACTTCCTAGAATTATAACTCATCAGCATTTGGGTCATATAAGGAACAGACATAGTTTGTAACAAAACTAAAAGGTAAGCTATTGTGTGGTAAAATCCTGATATCTCTTGAGGTCCTTCCAAATTTTCTGGGGAAGGTATCCTGCTTGAAGAGCCCTGGAACTCCAGAATGTTATTCTTCAATGGTCAAATGAACCATATTTTGAGATCTAAATATTCAGGCCTGAAAATAGCCTTTGTGCAGTCTCCTTTCTGAGCAAGTAATAAAAAGCGTAAGGCTTTTTCCAGTCACCAGTGTGGCCAGAGCCAGCTGTAGTGACACAAGGAATCTTGTTAATGGAAAAGCAAACAAGTGTACGTGCTGTACTCCTCTGCCTTTTTCTGGCCTAAAAGGAGGCTCAGACAGAAACATTTCTGTAGTTTGCAAAGTGTGTAGCCAGTGCACACCTTGAATGTTTGTTAGCAGTGAATGGCTTCTAAACTGTTAAAAATTGTTTAAAACAATTGTTTTTAAATGTACAAGAACTGGAACTTGTCAAAGCAAAACAATTCCATCAATTTAATCTGTATTTTTGAAGGACCTTCAAAGATTTGAGTTGCATTCTGTGTGGAACCTGTTGCAGAGGTGGAAGATGCACTTTTGTTTACTGTACAAATCAAGTCCTCTGTTACAGTCATTGCCTGGTCTTTGTAGACTAAACACCCTTTTCTCTTGAGAATCAGGTAGAAAATGACAAGTAGATGGTTGGTTTTTACCACTGTTAAGTAAAAAGAAAATGATGTGTACTTTACTCTGCATATTCGTATTTTAGAGGTGTTACATATCAATGTCAGGTACTCCTATATAGTATCTAAATTGCAGGATCTATTGCAAGGGGGGGTGTCTAAATTTCAAAAGTACTTTTGAAATATTGCTATTGCCCTACTTTTGATCTACATTGAAAGTGTTAGCCTGAAAGAATTGGAAGAAAGTCCATTTGGTTAAAGGTTAAAAGAAAGTAGAGTAATTTGTCCTGAAGCTTTCTCATAGCAGTTTTGTAGCCATTAATAATTTATTTATTAAGAGCTGTAACTCTGTCTCGAAAAGCGTCATAGAACAGAAAGTGACTTTTAAGTGGCTTCTAATGCAGTGACTAATTGAGAAGATGCTTCTTGTAATCACTCCTAAAAACAAGAAACTCAGCTCAGGAAAATAAAACATTTTTCTGAGAAGACACAGGTGTTCAAACCTCCCTGCTCTTCTTGATCAACCAAATTGAGAACATAAGATTAATTGATTACTCTTACATGGTTTCCACTCTTCCTTCTCCTCTAGCACTTGCTCTGAGATCACATGTGTGGTTTTGCCCTCGAAATGTTTATAGAAGGTGATGACTCCATCCCTGGTAACCCTTTTTGTGGAATAAATCACAAAGCCAAGTGCATGCCCGTGCTGCTCTGTTCAGGGGAGGTGCTTGCTGCCCTGCACAGAATAGTTTCCAGTAGTGGAAAGTTCTTTTATGAGAGCTGTTTGGGGGGGGGAATTTTGCCTTGCGCCTCCCAGCTTCTCCTGAAACCAGAAATGAGCCCTTGGTTCACGCTGGGCTCTAGATTCAGATTGCTGTTGTGTTTTCTGGGTGTGGTGGCAAAATTACCCAAATTGTCAGTGTCTCTGCTGTTGGGTTTGGGCCTGGAAGGGGCACAGAGCCAAGCTGGCAACTTGGAGTGCAGCTTTCATGTAGGTTAGATGATAGATTGTTAGCAGAGGTCAAAGCCTCTTGGGTTTTCTATTTTTATGCCTGTTCTGGCTAATCTTTTAAAATCTAGGTCCTCCAGATTTTCAGTTAAAACTGGAGTAGAGGTGGACACTCAGGTCTTAACTGAACTGTCATCAGTGCCTCTTTATTGCTGTTACAACAGTGTGGTTTTATTTGTTGATTTATCTTCTCAATTGAATTCAGTGCTTTGAAGGCTTTTGCAAGCGGATTCCATCTCCTGGAAGGCAATTTTGCTGCCCTTTTGGCTCCAATTCTGTTTCCAGTCCACTATTCAGTCTTGTCTAAGCAACTTTCTCCTTAGAAAAACAGTTCATGATTCTTTTATTTAGTATTTTGAAATATTACTGTAAATGGAGATTGTTTCTGTAGAGATACCAGGCTGTATCCAATACCAGCAGTTCAAGCAAGGTCAGAATTTTAATTGGAAAGTGACAAAATGTTCTCAAATGTGCAAAATCTGGGGCTATTTCTGTCAGTCACTGACTTGCATGATAACAAATGTAGGTGAACATCAGCCTTACCTGTTGTGCATCTGTTCCACGTTTGCTCTCTCTGTCACAGTGCTGTCTGCAGGACATTTCCAGCCCTGCAAAGGGAGCCACCCTGGTTCACGAGGCTGAGGAGAAATGCTTTTGTGTAAATTGAGTTTGACACCTTCACACTCAGTAAAACTCTTGGCAAACATTTCTGAGAAGATTCTGAGTTTGCTGCTGTTCAAGGAGGAGGTGGAGCAGCTCTGCTGGATGCTGCACTTTGGGCTGCTACAAAATTGTAGTTACACAGCTCAAACCGCAGCAGTTTTGAAACTTCTTTTTATAATTTTTCAAATACTTATACCATGATATATTGATCCCATTGACAAATAGTCACTTCAACATTCTTTCATAAAGCTTCCACTGCCGCTACAGAATTACAGGAGATCAGGGTACATCTTTATGCTGGGTGATTTTGAGCAGAAACTGGTTATGGCAACTTCAGGTGTTCAGTTGTGCAGTTTTGGTGGGTGCAGCCCTCCCCAGGTCACATGCACTTCTCCACAAGAGCCAGTGGGTTCTCCAGTGTGCATCCCACCCTTCTGGAATGTGGAGCGCTCCAGCTTCTCTGTCATTATGGCAAGTTCTTAAATACTGGTGCCCCCTTTTTTGCTTTGGCCCCAGAGATTGTGGTTGTTCCTGTCCTTGGTGCTTCATGCCACAGCTCTCGAGGTGTGTGAGAAGAGGAGAGGGTGGGATGGGGGCACTGCAGCCACACAGGATGGGAGCAGCCCTCACTCCAGGCACGGGCAGCCCTGGGGTGGCTTTCCTGGGAGGGAGGTACATGGCCACTCTTCAAACTCTCCTTCTCTTTCCAAAACTCACAAAGCTCTCTTGGTAAAATCTTGCCTGCTCCCACTGGATCTCTGCAGAAGGAATGTATAAACTGATGATTCTGTTTCCAGGCACAAAAGAGAATTGTAAGTATTGTTAGTGTTGGGTGGTAGTCATGTTCCTGGTTTGCTGTTTGGGGTTTTTTCAGTAGAGAAAATCTTTGTTTCTGTGCTCTATTTATTGGTTGTTTGGGTCAGAAGTTCATTTTAGAGAAGCATACATGGAAGAATTTATTTTTATCTGTTTAAATGCCTGCATGTATATGTGTGTATACATTGCATTTATAAACGTTGTTATTGACAGGATTTGAAAAATTGTATTTCTAAACTGTGGTGGGTTTTAAGGCATAGATCTGGACTATGGGTGGGAAAAAAGAATGTTTGGAAACTTTTGAGATGGATTGGAGATGCCAAACAACAAAAGTTGGTGCAGCTTGGGAGTCATGTCTCCTCTAAGGCCAATTGTACAGGTTTCATAAATATAGTATTAATCAAAACTACCATTGAATGTCAACTTGAAACACTATTTTTTAAAAATTCAGGCTTGTCATTTTTGTGTCAAAAATGGAACAGCAGCTAACAACTTAGTGTTCCTGTCATTGGCAACTGGGTTTTGTGGTGAAAGTTCATTAAGTACTTTGAAACCTACTGAGCCTCAGAAGAGATGTCCTGTTACTGTGAGCATGTGATGCTTTCAGGGTCATTTAAAAGATGCTGATCTCTGGAGCTCTGTAAATCAGGGATGTGTGCTCACACTGGAAGATGGGATTTGCTTGCTGTAGTCCTACAGGGCTAGATGGATGAGGAATAAATTGCATGTTGGGGAGTATAATTGGAGAGGGCAGGTATCTCTTCTTTTTTTTACAATTAATACGTGGAGCCCTTAGTGTGAGAGCCACAGTGTCATATTTAAACCTCAGGGTAGAAGGGAGAATATTTTTCAAATGATTAACCTAAAAAGATGAGACCTTGCAAATGGAGCGTGGACAGTGCAATATGAAACGTGGGGCTTGCACTCACTGTCTCGTGTCTGTGATATTTCAACAGCACTAATAGCCATCTGATGAAAGTATAAACTCAGTGATTTTGTGCTTTTGCCAAATTACTATGGAAGTGTTGACAAAACAGCTGGGGAAGTCATTCATCACATTTTTCTGAAGTCACTCATGAGATTCTTTTCTTTTTAAATTTAACTGCATGGCTTTTTCTTGATGTATCTTTTTTTTCTTTTACGGTAATCTGGGTTTGCTGTGCATTAAGGTTTTGAAGACTGGTTTAAAGCTGATAATCAATGGAAAAATATGTAACACAGCTGTACAATTTGCAAATCAGGGCTTGCTCAGAACTATTCTGAAGTTGCTCCTTTAGTGAGGGCCACTAATGGGAATATAAGATGACGTCTTGATACTTCAACTCATTAGTTTTTAAGAGTTATAAAGATCTGTTGCGAAGTAGAAGCACACTTTTCCTCTGCTTTTGCTGTTTGAAGAGCTTTTTAATTAGAAGCCAATTTTGCTTGACCTGCTGGTGGAAACTCCTAGAAGGGCTGAAGACAAGAAGCCAAGTTTTGTCTTTGGGGGCAGTGAAGGAGCTGTTTCATGTGGAACTGGGAGGTTCTGGAGAACAAATGTGAGAGATGTGAAGGTCCAAGGGGCTCTGCTTGGGCACAGGGGCAGAGGAAACACTGGTGGGAGGCACCTCGTGCCTGGCTACACCATGGAGGACCTGGCAGGGCTGCATGTAGTTGCACTGTGGAATTTTTATTTCTTTGTTTTCCTCTAGTAATGAGTATTAAGTTTCATTCTAAGGGCTGGTTTTTTCTTTTTTCTTTTTTTTTTTTTTTTTTTTTTCCTCAGTAGGATTTTGGTTTGCACTTCAAATACAATTTCAAAGTGAAACTTGGGCTGCAAGGCTTCCTCATGGTAGAGATGAAACCCACGGGGGTTTCTGTCTGAGGTCGAAATAGAGCTGAGATGAAAAAAACCCTCTTTGTTTCAGGACAGTTTGAGTTGAAAGGAATCTTAAAGTTCAGCCAGTTCTGATCCCCTGCCATGGGCAGGGGCACCTTCCACTATCCCAGGTTGCTCAAAGCCCCAGCCAGCTTGGTCCTGAACACTTCCAGGGATGGAGCATCCACAGCTTTCCTGGGCAACCTGTGCCAGTGCCTCACCATCCCCACAGTAAAGATTTCTTCCAAATATCCATTCTAAACCTGCCCTTTGTCCTATCACTGTCTGCCCTTGTAGTATCAAACCAAATCAAGTAACTTGATAGCAGTGATGCAATTTCTAGAGGAAGAGGACCCATGTAGGAGACAGAGGTACAGTGTTCTGAGCTCCACCTCAGCCATGAGCTGTGTGAGGTGTGTTGGAGAGAGAAACCCCAAGAGCAGGAGCCCCTGGTACAGGGTGTTAAAGGGGTCTGGTCACTTCAATGTAGTGCTGTGCAATGAGACTCGCAGGAAACTGGGGTAGACCTCTGACATGACCCTGAAGAGTGTAGGAATTATAATATTTTAAATAATCTTGATTGCTGTTTAAAAATCAGGTCCATTTGGTCAAGCTCTGAGCTTGAAATCTTGCTAATTTGTATTTATATATGTCAAGCTGTGAAGCTCATTCCTCATTATTTGCTTCCTTTCAAAATTCATGCAGAAATGAATAAAAGGCCCCTGCTTGATAAAGTCTTTTAAAATTAATAAAATTCCTTTTGAGCATGCAAATTGGGTCATCTCTCTGCTTGCTGGAAACGTGAGGATTCATGTTGTTACCTCCTGCCATTTGCATTTCCAACATCCCAGATCTTTAAGATGAGAGCAACTGGCATGATCCATATGGATGCCCTGGTGTGCTTTAACAGAAGGAAAATAGCTGCAGAAAGCTGGGTGTGCTCAGCCTGTGCCTTCTCTCTTGCTTCAGAAACAATGTAGGACCAATTCACCGGGCTTTAGAAGGTTCTGATGAGGAAGTTTTGGCAGGAGGAGGTAACTCCAGGCTCTCCCAGCAGCTCCCTCTCTTTAGGCCAGGCTCCAGAGCTTGACCTGGTCCAACAGGAGTGGCTGTAGCCATTGATCCCTGATAGCCACCATGGGGAACAGCATGATCACATTTCCTTTCAAAGCAGCACATTTGTGGTCAGTGTGTGCCGAAAACTCACTTTATTTTACCAGTTTGTTGCAGACTGGAGAATCTTTGTGGTGAAATGTGTTTGAGTAGCTTGTGATGTGCTGGGAATGCAGGATTCATGTTGGTACATGCTGAGCTGAGTGCAGGATATCATGGGGTTCTTGGGTGTGGATGGGGGTGGCAGGTAAAATCCACCTAAAGGAAAATCTAAAGTTGAAACTGTGTAAAGGAGCTGCTGCAGGGCAGGGAGGGTGAGAGAGCCCAGTGTGGGGCTTTCCCTGCTCTGGTCTGTGCCACAGGGGCACAGCTGGGCAGGAGCAGCGTGAGCTGGCCCTGGAGCAGATGAATAGGAGGGCAGAAATGAAGGGAGCAAGTCCACTGCCAGCTGTTAAAGGCAGGAGGGCAGAGGGTTGCTCTGAGCATGGAGCAGCAAGCGCTGAGCCCTGCCCTTTCCTGGGCACCGGAGCTGCTGCAGCCAGGCCTCTCCAGGACACAAATAGCACTCCATCAGCCTGTCCCTTTTCCCAAATCCCACACCCTTGTTTTTTCCACCACTTCCCAGGACTTTGCCACCACCTCCCCTGCTGTCTCCTGCCACTTTTGAATTTTTTTCCCCCTGACAGGAAATGCCTGGCTTGCATGGCAGGCAAGATAGTAGTGCTGGCCCTGGCCTGGGAAAGGCCAGCCCAAATCCCCTAATTATAAACTTAATATGAGTTTTTGGGTTGAAGCAGGGAGACATAACCCACATCTGAGTGCAGTGCCATCGGTGCTGAGAGAGCTGTGCAGGGTGTGAGACGGGGGAGGAGGGAGTGGGACACTGGGAGCAGGTTTCTGCAGGCCATGGGTTGGGAGCTGCTGGCATCTTCAGTTTCTACCCCGCTGAGCACTCCAGGCACCACTTTGGATAAATATTTCCTTGAATTCCGCAGGACAGGAGTCTCAGACAGACACCAGGAAACCCTGAATCACCTTGTGTTCTCTGTAACACCCAGTGCATTTGCTGTGGAAGGAAAATGATTGCCAATAATTGGTGAAAGACATGGATCTGTTGTGAGCTGACTCAAAACCTCGTTGTTTGTCCCATGCTTTGGCTGATAAACGTCACTGTTGAAATAAACTCCCTCTACAGTTTACAAAAGTGATGGTGTAGATGGGGCAGCTGCTCCAGCATTCCCTGGATAGTTTCTGAGTGACTTCAGGCTCTTTCAGCTTTCAAAACTATGTGCATCTTTTTAATCAGAGGGTTTTAAAATGGCTGCTTTTTCTCATAAGCATCACATCAAATAGCAAGAGAGAGATTTTTAAGGGCTGTCGCTGTCAAACTCAGAGACATTTTCCAAAGAGGGCTCAATGCAAATTTTGGTTTCTATCGAGTCTGACAAACCCAAGAGAGCCCAGGCTGAAGCAGGGTTTTATAACTCCTGCTGAGCGTCACTGTGTTAGTGTTTCCTGGCATTTAGAAACAAGTTTAAGAGCAATTAGTCGGAAGAACTTGCTCAACATAGCCTCTAGTAATGGTGAGGGAGTATTTTCTTGGCTGAGCATGTTGTCTACAGTTTCAGGAGAGGTGAGGGGGGTGTGTGTGCACGTGGTTTTGGAAAATACCCTGGGCTGGGTGTTTTATAATGAGCATCCGTAGTTTCCAACAGGAATTAAAAAACTGATGATTTGGCAACTTTCTGAAAACAACTTTCAAGGTGTGGTCCCCTAAATTAGACCATTTCTGTGTTTTAGTAGAGTCACTTGGTCTCCTGTTGTCTTCTCTGTGCTATCAGATATTCAATTTCATGAGAAGAAACAAAAGATCCAGTTGATCTCCAGGATTTTTTCAGCCCAGGGTAATCCGGGCCTGTGGACAGATCTGTTAGATGAGTTCTCAGGCTGTTCCTGTAAAGCCTGAGATTTCCCAGCAACTGGTGGACTTCAGTCTAGGAAGAACCCTGGTACTTTCTGCCAAGGTAAATATTAATACCAGAGCTGCTGTAACAATGGAAAAGGACACTGGTAGAAAAATCTTATCAACAGATTGCAAAGATCACAATGCAATCGACTTCAGATAAGTGTGTTTAAATGGGGATCTCCTTCTTTCACTTTTGATTGCTCCTTCCGCTGCGGTTCAGCTCTCCGTGGCAGCAGCGGATGGAGCTGAGTCATCAGAAACTCTGGGTCCTCTGTGAGCACGGGGTAAATTCCAAACCCTTGTAACAGGAGGGGGAGAGAAATTCAAGAAAAGCTTCCCCCCCACCCCCAGCTTCCTGCACTCTTTGTGAGGTCAGCTTGTGTGACCGTGGTCACAGGGGTTTTCAGGATGAAGAAGAGACGAGAATGTTGACTCTATGATCAGAAGGCTTGATTTATTATTTTATGATATATGTTACATTAAGACTATACTAAAAAGAATTAGAAAGAAAAGGGTTTTTCAGAAGGCTAGGCTAAGAATTGAATAGAATGAACAACAAAGATCTGTCTCAGGCAGAGAGCGAAAGCCAGCTCTGCCATGAGTGGTCAGCGAATCTAAACATCCACACCAGACTAATCAAGGATCCACCTGTTACATTCCACAGCAGCAGATAACCATTGTTTACTTTTTGTTTCTGAGGCCTCAGCTCCTCAGAAGAGAGAAAAATCCCAAGAAAAGATTTTTAATGAAAAGATGTGTGCGACAAGCTTGCATCAGGACCAGCTCAGGGGAGCCTCAGACCGGCTGAAGCCGCACTATGGTGCCTTGCTCTGAGTTGACACTGCCCCTTAACTTTAGAGTCTTGAAGTATTAGAAAGACACATTGCAGGCCATCCTTCAAAGAAGATTTGAGTGGAGGAAGCTTCCTGCAAGCCAGTACCCGGGGGGCAGGAGCTTAGCTGGGAGCTGTGGTGTCACAGGATGTCCCGATGTCCCAATGTCCCTCTCCAGCTGCATCTCCTGATGCTGCCTGGGGCACCGGGGCTCTCTGGTGCCTGTGGCCTCAGGGAAGTGTTCCTTTGCACTGAGCAAACTGGTGCACCTGCTTTTTATTTCTTAATAGAGGGAAACCCCCGATTCCGGGTGTATTTCTTTGGTGAGGTGTGTAAGAGCACAGCAGGCAGCAGTGCGGGAAGTGAGCTGGTAAATGCAAATCAGCAGCTCCATCTCCTCAGGATGTTTACCCTGCTTTGTTCAGCATAGTTCTGTCATTACTGTCCTGCCATTAATTACTGCTAGGATTTCAGTTCAATTCCTGGACATACAGGGATATTACTTAAATGTAACACAAATAATAGTGGTAGCCTGTGCAGGACTGCTTTGGTGTGAGGTGCTCCGAGACTCACCTGTCCCAGCTCACCTGCATGTCTCTGCTGCTGTTTATATTCCTGTATATTTATATTGTTATCATTATTTATTTATTTATTATATTCAGAATGTAATACAGCAGACAGAATATAATACAGCATTATAGAATATAATACAGCACAAACAGAACAGACAATTAGGGATACAAGCATCACAAAGTCACCCTAGGACACTGCTCTATTGAGATATGTCACCAGACTGTGCTGAGACAAATTTCCAGCATCACGCACAGACCCTTTGGTGTGGCTGGGGGCTCCCCTAAGCCTCCCCCGGTCCAGGTTTGTGAGAGCCGGGTACGATCCCCGTGTGACCGCCCCGGCAGCGGCTGCTCCGCCGGGACACCTGGCCACAGCCAATATTGCCCTCTGCTGGTTCATCCCAGCTCCAAGGAGCCCTGTGTTCCCCTGCCATGCAGCGCCTCTTTGCTGTGAGGAGTTATTTCCCAGCCCTTCTTGCTAGCTATTAGCCCTAACACAGCTTTTGAGCATGCTACAGCTCCTGTTTGGTTTTTTCTTCCCTGGGAGCTGCTGTTCGTTTCAGAGAACCTGCTGCAGCACAAACCCAAAATCTTAATTATTGTTTTTAAATGTTACTGCTACTGCCAAATCAGTAATTTTCAGAACTAACTCTCAGAAATTCAACTTCTCCAAGCTGGTTTTGCAAGTGAAATAACTGCTAGGTTTTTAATTATTATTTGCATTAGTAGAAGAAGATCTTTTGCTTAACACCGTAACCTGGATGCTGATTCCAGCTGTCCTCAACAATTTCCCCCTTCCCTGCCCCAGCTGGGGCAGCTGCACTGAGCTGGCTGCAGGCCCTGAGCTGGGTTAAAAATAAGCTGGCAAAAAGGGTTATTTTTAACCTGGCTCAGTCCCTGCTTGGGGTCACAGCACAGCTGCCCAGGCTCTCACATGGGTGTGGAGGAGCAGGGAGTGGCAAGAAGGAGGTGTTGGGGGAACTGAAGGCTGTTTAAAGCCTGAGCCCTTCTGGAAGGTGCTCCTTGGGTGGGTATTCCTGCTCAGAACTCAGGTATTCCACACCCAGCCCCCATCCCCAATAGCTGCTCTCTTCCTAAAAGCCATTTCCAGGACAAACATCACTGCTGACAAAGCTCTAGCAGAATGTAAGCACTTTTTGGTGGTGATGTCCTTTGTGGCTGACCTCCCCCAGAGTAAATTCTGTTCAAGTTTTCTATTTGCAGTGGTTCAGTCTGGCTCGAATGTTTCAAGTGTGTAGAACAGGAGAGAACAGTTGATGCAAATCCCACTTCAGTTTTGCTGTGCCAGGTGTGCTGAAGGGGGATGATCAGAGGAGGATCTGACAGCTCATGCCCTGCATAGCACTGCAGTCAATTCAGTATTTAAATCACAGCTGATGTGATGTTGCACTATTTAACTAATTTCTGGTGCCATCCTGCTCTCCCTCAATTCATAACGGGGGAAAAGTTTGGGCAATTTTTTGAGGTCTACTTATTGTACTAAAATTTGCTTTTGCTTTGGGGATATGGAAGACTGAAGGACTGTTATGTGATCAAGATGGATTTAATCCTTTCAAATTCTTTAAGAGAGCTAATAAGAAAGATGGAGACAGATCTTTTAGTAGGGCCTGTAATGACAGGACAAGGGGTAATGGTTTCAAACTGAAGGAGGGCTGACTTAGATACAACAATGGAATGTTGGCAGTGAGGGTGGTAAAACCCTGGCACAGGTTGTCCAGGGAGTTGGTAGGTGTCTCATCCCTGGAAACATTCAAGGTCAGGTTGGATGGGGCCCTGAGACACCCTGATCTAGTGGTAGATGTCCCTGTTTATTACAGGAGGGTTGGACCAGATGAGCTTTAAAGGCTCCTTCCAGCTGGAGTGTTCTGTGGTTGCAAAGGTGCTGGTTCCCTGAGCCCAGAGCTGAGGAGCTCTGTGAGTGTGCCTGGCTGGGATGTCTCTGTGATGCACAGACACACCCAGAGCCTCAAGGATGGCCTCAGCATGTTTCCCATTCCTGCATCTATCTGTGAATATAAATTTTAAATGTACATTGAGCAAGACTTTGCACATGAAACAGAAATCCATGCCCTTTGTGTTTCAATGGGAGAGGAGGGATCTCCTATTTCTGGTGCACCGGCTTTTGTATGTGCAGCTGATGTAAACAGGTTCCGTGGGCTTTTTTCCTTAGTCTTGGCATTTTATAAGCTTATCTTCATAGGTATCATCAGCCTGATGCCTTCTTCAGTGCTGTTTGTATAGTGTGTCAAATCCTGTAGCTTCTTATGGGTGATGGTGGCAATTCTGCATCTGGCCTTCCCTGAGCTTTTCCTTGCCCCCTGCCTCCCGTAGCTGAAGTCCTGGTGCCACCCTGGCAGCCCTCTCCTACTGCAAGGAGAGCCACACACACACAGGGTTTTACACTGGTGTGATGCAGGCAGGCAGAGACTAAATGCAGAAATCCTTGCCTTGTCATCCATCCCTCGTGTTTCTGTGGTGTTTGCTTGTGCCTTTGGAGTGTGGGGGACTCCAGGGTACAAGAGCAGCAGTGCTGGGGTGGGGATGGGCATTTGACCACTCGGCAAGGAGCATCCTCTGCTGACAGCCCAGCACAGCCCATCGTGTGCTCGAGTCCTCCTCTGCTGCAGGGCCTCGGGGGCCTCACTGCGCTGTGAAATGGCTTTTTAAACACACCTTGCCTCCTTTTCCTCATGCCCTCAGAAGCATCTCCCCGTGTAGGATTACAAGGTAAAGACAATGCAGCCTGTTGTGTTTGGGAGGGGCAGACACAAAGTGGGGATTCCTGCTCTGTCCCGTCCTGCGTACGTGGGGCCTTCTTCATCTTCAAAGCATTTTCCAGCCATGAACTAAGAGCACACGCATTAGCTGGGAGCACACACCCCTCCCTGAGCAGCTGATGCCAGCCACATCCCAGGAAAAACTTCCAGAATATGACACACCACTTTTGATGAAAATAAAATGATGCCATATTTCATCAGCTCTATTAGAAGTACTTAAGTAATTGAACTAATGAAACTTTAAAAAGTCTTTAAGAGACGAATGTGGTACACACCTTTGTTCCAAGTCTTTCCCCCTGCCCCCCTTATTTTCCCTGCTGAACATCTTTTGTTGACTTTTTGGGATCTGTTTGTTTTCCAGTGTGTAGTTTTGCTGAGTTTTGTGTGTTTTATGGTAGTTGATTTCTCTGCTTTGCAGCAGTGGTACTGTTACAGTTTCTGCAGCAAAGGAAAGTATCATCTGCAACACAGCACGAGTATGACAGGAGTATCTCATCTTTCATACCAGTTTTTGCAAACATTGGGTTTTATTTCCATTGTGTGCATTGGCCTGTGCTGTGTGTGCCTGCCTTGCCTCTGGGCTGTGTTTACCTCTCCCAGCTTCAACATGATTTCTTGTCTTCATGTGTTCCATCACACATCTCCACCATCCTTCCAGCTGTGATGTCCAACATCTGGCCCCTCTAAACCCATGCTGTCCCACCAGCCCTGTAGCCAGCTTGGGTATTTATCTCTCCTTAATTCTTGTCCCACCAGCCCTGTAGCCAGCTTGGGTATTTTTCTCTCCTTTCCCTTTATCTTTTCCTTGAGCAGGACAGTCCAGGTGAGGTGGGATGTGATGACATGCTCTGCACAGGACAGAAATCCTGTCCAGGGCCATGTGCCCAGCTCCCTCACCCTGCCCTTTGGGAAAAAGGGAACACTGGCCCCCAAGTAATCATATCTAGTGAACATTTTTGGGTCTCACTGATGGAGCTTTCTGCTCCAGACACTCCCCAGTCCGCAGACACCCGGGATTGTCTGTGACCAACCACATCCAAAGCATGAGCTTTGTGACCCCCAACGCCCGGCCCATTTCTGAGGGCTTTGTTTCCAGGCTAAATGTATTCGTTCTGGGTGCAGCTCACCTTTCTTGCCTTTGTTGCTTTTTGCAGGGGAGGCAGATGAAGAGGCCTTTGCCGAGGAGTGCAGACGGAGAGGACAACACGCGCTGCCCTCCCAGCCCAGCAACCTCCGCCTGCTGAAGCCCCACAAGTCTGGCAGCTCCCCCCGCTTTGTACATTACAGTAGTGATGAGCTGGAAGAACAAGACAAGAGCCGGGTTATGAGCAGCTTCGAGGCCCCTATTTATTTATCAGGTGTGCACAAGCATGTTGGTGAGAAAGGTGCAGAGAAGGACCCATCACATAGTCAAAAGCCAAATGCAAAAAGCCACGCAAGAAGTTGGTGCTGTGTGTTGACTTAATGTTAGTCCCCTGGTAGATAATAAACAGCAGCTTGTTTGCCTTCATCCTGCTTTAGCTCTGATCTTCCATTTAGCCTAGATTCACTAACGCCCTGAGATATTTAAGGATCCAGGGCAAATACTGTTGTGCTGCTGAAGTGCCTGTGCTCTTTGTTGTTAAAAGTGAAGGCATTTTAGAGGTTAACTCATCACAATACTTTGCACATTCATTTACTTAAATTGTGCTTGGCTTCCTTGTCCAAGGAGAAGTTCAGCAAGTTGATACTATTTCTGGAAGCTGCAGTTTTAGGCAACTAGATTCTAATAGAGGAGGCTGAGAACGTTCAGGCAAATGTGGCAATGTGGCAATTGTCCGGGTTATTTTTGGAAGTAATTAGTCCTTTGATATGTTTCCAGTCTGTAATTTTTTGGCAATGTAGTCCAGAGGCTATCTTGGACAATGAAGTCCTCGTAATTACTTGATTTAATTGGAACCTTTTGGTCAGAGATCATCTAGGACTGCGAGGACAGGTTTTTCTGATACATGAAAGATGCCTTTCTACTTGGATGCCCAAAGCAAGGACCCTTCTCAGTAGTGTGAAATCAGGTGCTGGGAAGTGTGAGCCTATGAGGTTTCTCAGGGTAAACACAGCACATGAAAAATATGCACTGTATCCCAAAGCAGGTGCTCATGTACTCCCAGTGCTACACCAACTTTCAATGTGTTTATGAGCCTTTAAACCTAACAGTGTCTTTTGTATGGAAGACCTGAAGATATTATGATAGATGGCACATTGAAAAAATAGAATAATTTAGATTAATGTCTTCCTGATAAGTTGCTGTTTGTGTCTTTAAAGACGACCAAGTTGAATCTTTTTTTTTTTTTTAAAAAAAAAGGCAAAAAGTTACAGAGGCCTGAATATAATCTCTGGGCTGATGTCCTGAAACCTCCCATGCAAGGGCTACAGGTTTGGTCTCCTGTGTCTGTGGCTGGCACAACAAAACCTTGGCTCTGCCTTTGGACACATGAGGCTTTCTGCAATCACAATATTTTGCAATGGATTCCAAGGAGCAGCTGAGTTTGACACGCACCGTGCAATTTTTGGAGCAATTTTTATGATTGCTTAGGACTTTTTGCTGTGAATTTATTTATGCTCCAAGACGCACAAGTTTGCAATTAAAATTAATTTCCAGAAGTATTAGTGCAATCACAAAATGCTCTCTTCTACCAGTAGATTGTGAGTTGCCAAAACAGACTCAGGGTGAAAACTTGATTGCAGTAAGACTAAGATTTTACTGTTGCTTTAAATATTTTGCCTGCTGTTCCTCTGATGGACAGGGCTGCTGAAGGACTGGTCGAGTCAGTCATAAAAACCTACGTGAGTGTCTTAATCCCTCCCTGGGGAGTGTGTGCACGAGCCCTGGCCAGTAATGCCATTTCCCTTCATGGGTGTTCACCTCTGCTGAGTGCCTTGCCCAGCCAGCAGCTTCACCAGCACAGCTCTGTAATTCCAGAGAGCACTCGACTCGCTTGGCTTCTCATCGGTCACTGCCGTGCTTACACGGGCCGGCGTCGGGAGAGAATGGCATCATTCTGCCTTGCTCCAAGGCCCTCTCAGCTCACTGGGAAATGGTTGAGTTCAATGGCCTCAAACCAGGTGCAGTTCCACCTTGAATCAGATGTTTTTGCCACCACCAGCGTGGGGTTCTTGACAGCGGGACCACGCTGTCACGGTGTTTTAGATTTTGCCCCAGTTGGAGCACCTCAAACAAACCCTCAGTCACTGATGATTCACCTGCAGTGAAATGGTTTTCTTTTCCGAGCTTTAAGAATGGGACTGTGTGAGTTTTGATTTGTAAGTCTGTAGGAAATTTAAATGAAGGAGAAGGGGATAGGTTTCATCTTGACTATGTGGTGGGAATCCCTCTGGAAGTGGCATCTCTCTAGTGCCCAAGAGGAAAGGCTGGCCAACTCCTTTAGACTGGCAATATCCAGAGGGGAGATGGATCCTCTCCTTAGTCAGGATTGCCAGTTATCACAGTGGGTATTTAACAAAAAAATTGAGAGTTTAATTTAATTCTCCATCTACCATGGACACTTTGTGTTTTAGTAGAAATTGCTCTGGAAACTGTTCTCGGTTTCATAATGGCCTTTTAGAATAAAACTTCACCTCTTGTGCTCTGAAGTTGCTGCATATATCAAACAGTTCTCTAGCTCCAAAAAAGAATTTTTGAAATAAGAATTCAGATACTGCAAGTGATGTGCTCCCAGATAGTGTGATATACAGCTGACTGTGCAAAGTGGTGCTAATGCCAGCAGAGACCTGGGGATGGCAGCTCTTTATGCCAGAGGTAGTGGTAACTACCCCTTAAAAACTACTGCTTTGGATTTGAGAGTTTTCACCTTTATCCAGCAAGAATCACTGAAATGTTTAATTGTTAAAATAGTCAAAAAATATGATACAAATTTCATTCTTTGGAAGATAATATTGCAAGGTTTGCTCTTCCTTTTCAAAGAAATAGCTTGCATTAACCTACAACTTACAACATTAATAATTCATTTTTTGCTGCATTTTCATCTGCTGGCATCTGTGAAGAGGAAACCACTCTAAAAGAACTAGCTTAACTAATCTTGATCCTTTCCTGGCATGGTTTCCTCAGCTGGACAGTCGAGCTGTTTGTAGTTCATTTCATCTTTAATTCAGTCTCTGTTCCTTTTACCAACGTGCAGTTTCCTGAATTACACTTTACTAACTAGTAACAGTGATGTGCTTTGTCATCCAAACTAATTACTTTATAATTCCATCACAAACTTCGTTTTGGGCATGTTATGGAAAGAGAAAGGAAAGCAAAGCCACTGATTTTTGTGGAAGTCTAACACGCGAGGAGGTGCAGAGCTGGAGCTTGCCCTCCCTTTGCCCCACATCCCGTGGCTGTAACTGTGCAGGTGGGATGGGGTAACAGCTGCACCTGTGTGGGGCAGGGCTGGGAAGGCTGGCTGGTGGATTTGGAGCCTGGCTGGTGGATTTGGAGACTGGCTGGTTTCCCCCAGGCTTAGCCCAGAGCTGCCTTCACTCATGGTGTTTTGGCTGCTGGTTTGTTGCCCATCAAAGACAGCTGGGCTGTGTGTGGAAGGGATTCCATGGCTGCAGAGCCTTGCGAGCTTTTGCTTGCCATTTGGGAGTAAAACCTTGGAAATCCATTCAGTGCTTGTGTTACCCTAATTAACAGGAGGCAAACAAGTGGTATCTGATTTGTTCTTGTGGCAGTTCTAGGCAGAATTGGTAAAGAAAATGGCATGGTGAGCAAGCAGGAAGGAAGGCCCCTGCAAGTTGCTAAAGGTTTTCAGTCCCCTAAAACATCAAAGCTGGGATTACATCACCAGCTTGGCCAGTGAAACTGGAGAACTCACCCCTTGGATTTGACAGTGTGGATAATTGAATAGTGGAACAGCATACCTAGACAGGGTGGGATGTTTTGTCACCCCAGGTCTTGACTAAAGGCTCCCTCTCCAGGATGCTCCGTGGCACAGGCAGGAGCTGTGGATGAGGAGAGGAATTAGTAGGTCAGGTTGTGCTGTGAGCTGGGCAGAGGCTCAGGCTGAGGGGAGGGGATGTGAAAGTGCAAAGTTGTAATTACAAATTGAGTCACATAGGAAATTATACTCAAGCTGTGATCGGGGGTGAATTTTTACAATGGCCTATGTGAGTCTGGTCACTATAAAATAACAGAGGGAGGCTGCAACTCAGAAGTAAGCCAGCTGTCTTTGAAATAGCAGTTTATTGTTTTGACTAGAGAGATATTTCTAAGACCAGAAAATTAGAGAGGGCACCACAAGAACCCAGCCTGAAAGTGCCTCACTGCCCTTTTAAAGCTCTGTGGGTGTTGGGACCATGGCTGCTTCCATGCTTTGAAAGGAAGCCACAATCTTAGCAAAAAGTTGGTAGATCTTGGAAAACATTTTCTCAGAGACTTGAGCAGAAATTGTGAATGTCTCCCGGCCCCATCCTCAATGTTTCACTCTGAAACTGGAAGAAGGCTGCTCCAAAGTCTTCACCTTGGCAGATCTCCTATAAAAATCGTGCCTTTATTGCTCGCTGGTGTGGGTCAAGCAGCAGCAATGCTGTGTGTTAATTGCCAGCTGTGACTGAACGCCTTGTTTCCTTCTGCTCACTCCTACGCTGCTCTGTGCCGGCAGAAGGAAGGGGGAGCAGACCCGTGGCCACTCTCTGCATCCTGGCAGGGCAGGAAAAAGCAGGATACCAGAAATGCATTGGGTAGGAGTGTCTTCCCCGGGACACTTGGGCCGCCCGACGTGCTCGCCTCCCTTGCAGCTGCCACCCAAGAATGTGATGATTTCACAGCCAGTGACTGAACCAGCTCGTGACTTTGGGAGGTGCAGATGGCAGGGAAGTAGAAAGCCAGAAGGAAAGTCAATCAGGAACACAGCAGAGAAGCTTCCTCGTTTGTTTGGGTCCTTGCTGAGTGATGGTTGAAGGAGTTGCACCTAAGTGTTTCTAGAAGTTGTTTTCAGCCTTCAGCAGCTTTATGAAAGCTGGAATAGCTCCTGAATGTGCTCCTTATGGCTCTTCCTGAAGCAGTAAAGAAGGGGATGACATGGGAGGAGTGGGTTAACTGATGCTGTTTGTTTTAGACAAGAATTATCCAAGCAGTAAAGCAGGTGTAATTCCAAATGGTGTGGATTCTTGCTTCACCCATCTCTGCCCCTGGCAGGTGACAAAAGCAAGAAATACCAACTTAGGGAGATTTCTATCTGCGTTTGGGTGAATCTGTTTTCCAAACGTCACAGCTTGGCGAAGATCTTGGCAACCTGTCCTCCCTCTGCCCCGTGAGGCGTTTCTAGAGTTGGGTGGCTAAAGATTGCTGCTAAGGATGGAAATCTGAACAGCCTTCTCCAAGGCCAGCACTGTTTGGCTGAAGCCAGTTCAGCCTGGCATTTACTATGGGAAGTTTCTATGGACACTTTGGGATGCTGGCGACTCGCCAGGCTCACTGCAGAGTGATCAGTCATGGGGCTGCTGCTTTCTAATTCAGATTTTATTGTCTCATGACTTTGGGGCTAGTCTTGTAACCAAGGCAGCTAAATATACTTTTAATTAGTGCTGGTTGAAGTATTGGAGTGAAATAGACGTTGAAGGGTTGCATCTTTAGTGCGCAATTCTTATTTATGTTAGGAGCTGCTTCACTTGTTTGGATCAGGTTTTTGGCTGTTATCTCCCAGCATCGCTGGAGCAACAGACTGGCAAAGTTTGACCTATCCTTTCTTCTTAGGTGGGGGTAGAAAAGGAAATGGCAGACAGTGAAATTATTTATCACAGCAGGCTCAAAACAGAAAAGACCTGGCAGTTTTCTCTTGAGGAATACTCTGTGTTTGTGTGTTATCTCCTACTCTGGGCAATCTCTTTCTGTGTGTCAGTGATAACGCTTGAAAGATTTCCACTTTTCAGCCTTATCAAACCAGAGGCTGGTAGGAGACCATGTTGTCAAATGCCTAAATATCTTCATACCACAATATTTTAACATTTGAGTTGTTTCATTTATAAGACAATAAATTATGTGGCATTCACTTCAAGTCATAATTTACATTGACTCAGTATTTTTAAGAAACAGTTGCTAGAATTGCTTTCAAAATCTCAAGCATTTGAAGAAAATGGACCATTGCAAAAAAAAAAAAAGTATTATGATATAAAATAGCAGCATCAAATTCTATCATGCCTGATTGTGGAAACCTTTTAGGAATACTGACACTGTTTTGAGAATGAAAAATGAAAAAAATTATGAAGCTAATACCTGCTAGGGTTTAATGATCCTTTCCCAAATATCTGTGTTATTGTTTCATAGTTATTACGTGAGCTAGTTCTGATCAACTGATATGATGCTGGTTTTCCTTCCAGTAAAGGGAGGAATCCTTTGAATAACACCCCCAGATGACTGATTCTCAGCAGTGAGGACATCTCTTCCTCCTCCCTTGACCTTTGTGGGAAAGCAGGGAGATGCTTGAGCCCTTCAGGGATGGGTGCCTTACTCAGTGAATTGAATGCAAAAGGATCCTCCTTTGGGTGATGTGCAGGTGACCAAGGGGCTGACGTGAAAGGAAACTTCCTGGATGGAGTTCCTAGTGAGGAGATGTTCACACAGTGACCAGGGACAGGAGTTTAGCTCAGGGGGTGACAGAGTGCAGGGAAAACCCAGTGTCATCTGCAATTCTGCTAAGCACCGCCAGTTTCTCTCTTCCTTAAACAAGAAAACTGGTTTCCACTCTGACTTTGTGCAGGCTGATCGCTCATGGCAGAATTTCTAAATAAATATCCTGCCTCTTGACTCAGGTAATTACAAAAGATGAAGTCATGCTGTGGGTACAGCACAGGAGCTAGAGTGATAACCTAGAACAGTTTCCCATTGCTACAAGTGAGTGTATTTCCTCTAAGCTTTTGGTAATATCTCAAATGGTTTTAGCCAAAATACTTACCTCGTGCTTCTCCCCAAGTCTTAAACTGAAGAACTTCAGCTCTGCTGTGGGCACATCTCTGACTGTGCTTGGGAGGAGCTCTGGTGAGGAGCAAACTGCAGCCACAGTGTGGCTTTGAACTCCCCTGGCCTCCCACCACTTCCTTTTCCCATCCTAATTTTGCTATTGATAAATTGATAGAGAACCCGGTGCACTGGTGAAACTGCTCCCTTGGGGCCATCTCTGCCTGCCTGCTGACAGGACAGAGGGAAAAAAAGAGATTTCCATACAGGCAGAGCTGTGCCTTTCCACAGAGCCATTCCTCTGACTCCCAGCCCTGCCTCTCGGCTGGATTGCAGGGGCTGCTCTGCTCTGTGCTGGCCCTGGTCACTGGACTGTGCTGATTTCCAGTGACAGAGCACCACTGAGCTGAAAGATCCCTCCAGCTGCCTCAAAACATCACAGAGTGATTGTCTGAGGGAAATGTTTACTGGCTCTCAGTTTAGATTTATGAGTGTGCCTGGGTAAATGTGGTGGTTCACACAGTTCACTGCCCGTGCAAGTCTGCCAGCAAGTTGGATTTTACTGCAAGTTTGGAGGAAAAGGTGTGATGCTGAGCAAGACCTGTTTTACACACATCTCTCTGGGGGTTATAAACCATTGGAATGATGATCACATGGCTGGAAGCTTGTGCCTACTGAACCTGTAGCAAATAATTGTTGCTTGAACTCAATGCTTTCATGCACCATTGGGGCTGCAGTTGAATGTAACCTGTGGTGCATAGTTAAGCATGAGCAGGCTGATGACCAGCATATAAAATATATATTGGTAAACATTGAGCACCTTCTTATTTACTCAGGATTCTTGGCATTCCCTAGTCTTAAAATGGAAATGCAAATATTGTGGTAACTCTGACTACCGTGAGCAGGAAATGCCAGTACTTAAATTGCTCCTGCTGCATAAGTCTTATTTATTGCTTCCTTTTTGAAAATTATCCTGGTTTTGCATGTGCTCTAATTTTGAAGCTTTTCCTGAATGGCTTTGAAGTATTTTGAAAGTTCTCCAGATCTTTTAAAACTTCAAAGATTGGTAGTATTTTCTTTCTATCCTATGTAGGGGATATAGTAGAATGGGGGATATAGTGGAAATGGCAATTAAAAAAAAACCAAAAAACAAACAACACGTTAGGAAGCCAGACCTTTTCTTTAACATTCTTTAAACCATTCAGAGAACATGTGCTTTTGCTAGAAAGAAAAGTCTGTGAATGCTGTGAAAAGTGTTTTACAAGCCATGTTTCCTCAGGATACAAAGAAGGCAGCAAGAGGAGGAAGCAGAAGCAGAGAGAGGAACTGAAGAAGAAGAAGTCAACCAAAGTGAATTACTAAAATGGACTTCTCTGCTATGCCAATACCTTTAAAATAATGACAACAACTTCATGTACCTTCAAGCACACCTCTTTTTTGTGTATATTTTTTGATTGTTCACACTGCTACCAAGGAAGTGACTCATGTTTAAAACTGTACTAAAATTGCACTATGTTATTCCTTTTAGTTTCACGGAGTGGCTTTCTTGCCCGTTCAGGTTGGGGAATTCAGACGAGGCAGGTCGTGGTTAGACTGTGTTATGTTGGAAGATTGGAAAGAGTTACAGAATTTCTTACCTCTTCCTTCCCTGGGACTAAGGCAACTCTAGTCTAGTGTTTGTTATTTGTCTTGTAGGATATAAAAGGCAAATGCCTGCTTGTTTGGTCACTGGCATCAAATCAGGCCCGTTGAAAGAAGAGTCCTGTTCACTCATGTTGTTGGGAGTGGGACTGAGACATGAGCTCTTATAGGGTAATTTATGTAAGATTAATAAGTGACTTTTATGGTCGGGTTTTTGGGTTTTTTCCCCCCAGGCTGGACAGTTCTGTCCCTATTAAAATGTTCCCTCATATTAAATTGCATCTTGAAGTTAAATCTTCTGATTTTAAGAAATGTAGTATAATGATGGTCTCCTGTAAGCACTCCTACTGATTTCTTTAGGCTTAGTTGACTCCTGATGAATCATTTAGTGAAATCATTCCTTATGATTTAGGATTTTAAATAAACTTTAAAAGTTTATTTTCAGAACCTAGAGACAAATGATCCAAGTGCTACTTTAAAACTGCTCTTTGTTTCTCCTGAGTAGGTTTTAGATGACAAACATTTTTTCAGCATCCGTTTTAGATTTTATCAACTTGTTTCTGCAAAGAACTTATACCTTTATGTATGAAAGCACTTTGTATCGGTTTTATTGCAGGACTATTTTTTTTTAGCTTGAAAAGATTTCTTAGATTTAAAAGAAATACATATTTCCTGGCAAGATGACTTCCTTGCTTCCCATACTCGTCTCATGTGCATGACACATTGCTTCTCTTAACCTTTTAGTGTGTACAGAGCCCCTCTGTTGTTGCCTTAAGCATTCACCTGCATGTTTCTTGTCATTGTGTTGTCTCCTTTTTTTAACCTCCAGGTAGGAGTTAGCAGCTTATGGTTTTGTTTTGTTTCTTTTGTCTTTCTCTTGCCAATATGTTGTTGATGTAACAGCCTTAAACCTGGCAATATTGAAAGTCCACAGTTCCTGGAGAAACTCACTCATCCTAACGTTTCAAAGATGCAGGAATGCACATAATGATGGTGTAAGAGAGGAGCTGAACAGAAAAGCCAAAGTCTGCATTCTAGCATGGTTTGATATAACAAATTCTGGTGTCTCTGGTATCTGAATGGTTTAGCTTCAATTACCCAATGTAACCCTCTGCAGGCACCATATAACACACAATAACCATTTGTGAACTCTCTTAGGGTCTGTAAATTATGGTCAAAATTAAATAAGGACTGAGTACTGGTTTTCTGTCACTTAAGTACCACTTTTTTTTTCTTTTTTTTGTGCAGTGTTCCTAATATTTAAAAATAAAGAAAATCTGCCTTTATCCTTTGTCCTCTTGCACTGTGCTGTAGACTGGCATAGTTGTCTGATTCATTCCCATTAAAGTTCAGGCTGTAAGCGTAGGGGGACAGTCCTCATTCACACAACACCCACAAGCATTCCAGGTAATTCCTTTTGTTAAATCCACGAGCAAGTCAATACAGTCCCTGTTTCAAATGGCTGATACTGGAAAATGAGGGTTCATTCTGGCTGGAAACATCACTGTGAGGAGTGTATACTTCAAGCAGAGCTTGCACATTTGTCGTCATGCAAGGAATATTCACCCCGGATAATGCACAACATTGAACTGCATCCTGGTTAGGTTGCTTTCCATATTCTAGCAGAAATGCCCCCCATACAGATGTTAGTTTAAAGCTGTCACTGCTCATTATTTGCTGGGGACATGGCGCGTGCTTTGGAAAAGCAGCAGAGGTGGAGGAAGGGAGAGGTGACGCCAGCACAGGGCTGGAGGGCTGGTCTGCCCAGGGCTGTCCCCGTGCTGGGAGCAGCCTCACACAATGGGACAGAGTGGCTCCAGATCAGGAATGTGCCTTGAAGAGTTAGAGCAGACAGGGGTTTGGTGCATAAATATTTCCTTGACTCAATCCCTGTGTTAGGCTCGACGGGGGCGGGCAGAGTATTAATTAGGAGACCTGCAGGCAGGCTCTGAATTAGTGAGGAAAAGCCTGTCTCAACAAAGGCATCCTTACCCCACTGGAAGGGTGCTGCCCTGCTCACAGGTGGCCTCCTACACCCCTGGGAGAAACTTCTGGGAAACAGAGTCCCCAGAGGAGGGAACCATGGGCGTCATCTCTCCCATAATGACCAGAATCTGTCCGAGCTCGCCTGGAAATTAAGAGATGTGAGCCCATGGCCATTGAGCCTTATTCCTTCTTTCTCAGCCCAATTATTTCTGGATTTTGGCTGAAGGGGAGCTGCTCAAGTGTAGCATGGCTGTAGCACTGTGTTCATGTCTGTGCTGCTTCCAGGACAGCCTGGAGCTGGTGCTGTGTCTGTAGGAGCAGGCACATGGTTCTGTGTCCCAGTGCATCCATCTGCCACAGGTGATGATGTGGGCACTTAAATATGTGTCAGGGTAGGAGAAAATGCAGGTGGGTGTGAGACACCACGACTGATAACAGATGATGCTGGCCCAAGAATGGCTGTGAATAAATGTATTGTGAAAGTTGGGAAATGATTCCTGCCCATCCCACAGTACTTCTGTGGAAGAGCTGAGAACAGAAACAGAGCTAGTTTAAATATGGGACCTGGTGTGATGTATAATCGTTGCAAAATGATTATTTATGGAGCATATACCTGGGCTCCAAGACCTGAAATATACCCATAAGAAAATAAATTTACTAGGGTAGATAACACTTGAATAACAGGAAGGATACACTGAAAGGTGTCCCTTTAAAAGATAACACTGGAAAAACCCCAGTTTTGCAATAGAGGGGACACAACTGCAAACAAACACAAGGCTGATAGATAAATGTTCCTGCTCCTCACTTGGAAGCTGCCACTGTGAAAATGGTTTAAATTCAGTTGTTTTTCCACACCTTTCAGAGATGTGCACTGTCTACTCTTTGAACCAAGATTTGGCAAGACTTTGACCTGAAATAAATGATCTCAGAGTGTGTAGGTGTCAGAATGATAAAAAAGTATTTTTCAAGTTTTCAGCTACTGCATGCTGGTGCCACCTTCATGAGCAGCTTGCAGACCTGTACCGCCTGCTCCTAGAGGTAACACAAAGCTCTGTTTCCTTCTGTCAGCTTGGCTGCTTTTACAGAGACTTCCCTTTTCCCCAAATTTCAAACTATCTCATGAGCCTTTGTACGTATTTCTTGAAACAACAAACTGAAAAGACGATGAGTCAAATATCTAGAAAATGTGCAGTAATCATCAGGTAAGCATTAATCTGCCTGTTTTCCCAACCACATTTGAAATGTGTGACCTGTACCCACTTGTTCTTCAGGAATGTTCCCCACCATGTGCCACCAAACTGGTGCCTAGCAAGTGGTGGGATTAGCTTGTTACTATAGCAAATGTAATTGTTTTATTCTACCTGTGAAGAATTCTATTAATTTCCATTTGTTCCCTTTTGTTTTGTGTGCTAGTTGCGCAGGATTCCCTGGATGCACAGGTTAGTCCTTCCTGCACTTCAGATCCTGGTTATCTTGTACTGTTCTTTTTTGTGTCCAAACTGAGCTGACATTTTAGGGCTCTCTCACATTTCCTTGCCCACAGAACACCTTGCTGCTCTGTAACTCACACATTGATGGAGGTTGGGGGTGGCATATTTGCCCATGATTAGCTATATTTAATTCTCTTCTTTCCAAGGGGGAAGCTGGTTTTAAGAGACTTTTTATCACTCATTGCAAATTTTTTCTCATTGCTACCTGTTGCACTAAAATCTCAAGGCAAGCCAACTTTCCTCCCTATTGATGAGAATTAAGAGGGCACTTAGAGCCACATAGAGATCTCAGTAAATGTTCATATTTGGAGCTATGATCGATTGACCTGCCCTGTGTCAGCACACTTTGTCTCTTCACAAGCTCTTGTAGCCAAAAAGGATTAGGTGGGGTGTTAGGAAGGTTCAGATTTGTTATGTACCTTGTTGGTGCCCTCTTAGCCACCAGCTGTTAACTCCTGACAGAGGGTGAAGCACTTACAAAGTGGCTGAGCTGACGTGAGATGACATTTCCAAGCATGGGGTAGGTTCTGCTCTCAAGAAGAGACTGACCATGTCATTTGGCATATCTTGAACTACAGTTTCAAGTATCCCAGACTTGAGATAGGCAGGATCCTCCTGCCTCTTCCTGAAGGCCTCATGTTGTTACTGCAAAACCAGCCCAAAAAGCAACAAGTGAGTGTGAGAGGGAGATTAAAGCACTTTGCTGATAATGAGTCTGAATGCTCTGATTTCAGGGAAACACCTCAATATCTGCCTGGAAACAATCATGGTTTTTCTAGGATGTCTTCAAGGAGGGAATGGGACCTCACTGCAGTGGCTGGATGTCTTATTGCATCTCTTCAGTGTCTGTTTCCATTGGCACACACATGCACCTTTCTACTGAAACAGCAGATGTCATTTTTTCCATTCCTTGTTTGGGCAGTGCTCATCCTTTGGTCAATGCTGAGCAATTTGCTTTTCTTTAGACTGCTGGTGGTTGAAATTTAATGAAGTCTTCTATGGCAGATTTTTATTTTTTACATTATTTTAATGTTAGAGATTACAGCTGGGAAAATTTCCTTTTACTTAAAAACCAAAACTTACTTCCAGGCTTTTGAAATGAAAACTGAGATGGCAAAATCATGGATCACACCAAAGATTTTATGCACATACACCCCTTAAATGTAATGGGGTTAAACCTATAAAATATGTGTTTCTGCCTGATTTTTTGAGTTCAGATGTGTGGCATTTTTGGACAGTTTAATATGTTTAGATGAGCAGTGCTACTGCATATTGCCAGGTCAGACCAGGAGACGGTTTGCAGCCTCTGTAACAGACTGCACACTCAGAGCCAAGGAGGGGAAGGAACACTGAGGAAAGGTTTTGGAGCACTAAAAAACCAGTTCCCACACTACGTGGAAGGGACATTCTCCACAGGTGGTTGGCTTGATCCTGGCAGCAGACACAAGCTCCAACCTGCCATGCTGGTGGAGCTGTGACAGCACGGGTTTCACGCTGCGGGACGCCAGGGAGGAGGTGCCCACACTGGAGCCTTCCCTGGGCTGTGAGTCACCCTTTGTACCCATGGAAAGGATCTGTCTGTCAGCTGCCTGGCCCACTGTCCTGTCTTTGATAGTGACTAATGGTGGCTGCCTAGGGGAAAGCACACGAACAGGCTGAGCGTGTTATACCTCACCAAAGTGTTTTCCCAGCCGTGGCACTTTGGGGGTCAGAGGCTCCTGGATCCAGAAATGGCCTTTTTGTTACCCTTTTTTTTTCTCCATTGCCTTATTAACCTAGAAAGCTGCTCAATACTCATTGTCCTGTGACAAGGCACTCCTCATGTGACTCCACTGGGTAATGAGATAGGTGCTGTGTTTTAAAACTCTCTCCTACATCTTCCTTTGGCTTCCTCCCCTCCTCCATCCTGGCATGGGAAGAGACACTGCCCACTACCTGTCCTCACTCACCTTTTCCATGGCACTCGTGATTTTACACTCATGCCAGCCTTTGGTTAACTCTTTTATGGCTCAAGAGGTTCAGCACATTGAGCCATTCCTTGCAGAAAGCCTTTCCTGCCTTTGGTCACCCTCTCAGAATGGGGAAAGATGGTTAAACAGTGGCTCAGCTTCATAAATTGTGCTGACCATCTGGACAAGCATGAGTAGCACACTATCAGCTTGCTAATACTCCACTGACAGGAAGAGAAGTGGGCCATGCACTGCCTGGGATGCAGGAAGGGCAGACCTGGGGCCAGGCTCTGCTGCCCTCAGTCTCACCAGGCTCTCACAGGCTCTGGGTGCGAACGCATGAGCTCATGGCAGTGATGGTATCTCCAGAGCGTGGTCCCACACACCTTCCCTCCCCCTCAGCTGGAATCACGTCATGGGACATTCCTTGGCAGCATTTGGGATGTGCTCCTCCTGGCTCAGGCTCAGCCCCAGCCTCCACTCGTTGCTCCTCCAAGCGTTCGCTGTCTGCGCCTCTGCCCGGCCGGCAGCACCCGGGCTGGGGTCTGCGGCCACTGCCAGGCTGCCTGCTCCCACAGAGAGCTGGCACTGCCTGAGGGATCCCTGCCAGCCAGGGAGACGGGCCCAGGAACCTTGGGAAGGCAGCAAGAGTGCCCCTGGGGTGCCACATCCCTGCAGGCAGTGCCGGGAGTCCTGGGCGGTGCCACTCCACGTGTCCCCGATTTCTGCAGCGCTGCCCGTGGCTTTTGCACTGCCAACCCCTTCTTGTTCAACATGCAGAAGGTATTTCCCATCTGTAGCAATCTGGGCTGTGAGTTTCCCTGTTCCCATCAGCATATTTTGTGCCGGGACAGCTGCATGCAAGCGTTCACTTACTGGGTTTTTGGGTCATCCACGTCATCTGGGAAATGTTAAATGTCTGGGGAAATAGTTATGAGGAAACGTCAGGGACAGGAACATCCAGAGAGATGGGAGGGCACAGGACAGCAAACAGTGATAGCTAAAGTGCAAAGGCAAAACCAGCTCATTGAGCTGAGCCCCCAAAAGGGCCTGTCAAAGGACCTGTCAAAGCCCAGAGTGTGTCTGGCTCTGCAGTTCTGGGTCAGATCCAGCTCCACTGTAAATGCAATTTTGCTCAATATGTTTTTGCCCTGAGTGCAGACACAGACTCAGGTGATGGGTGACCCCTGCCTGCTGTGCCTCTGCTCCAGCAGACAGCCCTGCTGGGATGTACAGGGAGGAGGTGTTCGGGTGCACCTAAGCCCCTATTTTTCTAAGCAGGATTCAGGTTTGGTGGTGGCATTTTCTTTAATCAGTAAAATTACTTCCCTTGGAACCACAGATTTTTCTATCATGATTTCTTAGGAAAATATTATTCAGCTCATGTAACGCAAGTCTGAGGCTGCATGATGAGATGGATGTGATAGAACACGATGGTAATGAGTCACCTCATATCATGTTTTATTGTGATGTGTCAGCTGAGAAAGGCAAAGAGCTATAGGTGTTTCCACCAGCCCAATTATGAAACAACCGCTGGTTCATGCAGGAATTAGTAAGTTTTTCCTAGGTTAGTTTAGCAGATAGGTTTTGGTCTGTCATTTAACAATGTGGTTTTTTAAGTTGCTAACAATGAGCTGCCTCAGAATCTATTTTCCACCCAGAAAAGTCATCGGTCTCTTGCTAGAAAGCGTTATATGTGCTCAGAAACCCCAGTCATCGGGATGAGACTGTCTCTCTTGGCAGAGGGGAAAGGTTCTGAGATGGCCTTTATTTTAGGACTACCTTCTGCTGGCACTGACTAGAAGGGGGTGATGCTGCCATCACCTGTTGCTGCAGAGAAGTGAGACTAGGGAGGTATCATTTGGAAAGCCAGGAGGTTACAGAACAGGCCCCTGTTGTTCTCAGTTTAATCCAGACAGGGACAGACACCTGCACATAGGCAGAAGTGTCCAAGGCAGGCTTTGCATTTCTGTCCCTGCTGGCTGTGTGCTTGGGGGTCATTCACAAGGACAAAGGACATTCCTGCGGGACATTGCAGAAGTCTGAGTATGAAATCATGTCTGTGGGATGTGGATGATGGAAGTGGTGCAAACCAATGGGTCTTGGTCCCTCTCCACCATTGGTCAGGTGAGACCTTCAGCCAAGTTCTTTGCTTCCAGCTGAAGTGGCCATGGATTTGCCAAGGCTGCACAAGCAAACAGCCTCTCAGCCATGCAGTCTGGAAGTATCTGGTCATAGTGGAAAAGCAATTTTTGGTAGAAGTTTAGGTAAACGTCAAGAATAATGAACATACACTGATGTGTATGCTCAGCTTTTCTTGTTGTGCTATTTGCTTTGACTACTAAGTGGACTCACTGGAGGGGCCCTGTAGTTTCCAGCCCCCCATGCAGGGGACAGATTTGGGGTAAGCATTGGTGTCTTCCCTCCCACAGCCCCGTGCCTTGTCCTACCCACAGCTCCTCTGCAGTCCCCTCCCTTCAGCCCTGTGTCTTTTTGCAGCAGAAAAAGTCAATTCAGTGAAATGCTCTGGGGCTTTTGCTGTGTCAATAAACAGAGGCCAGGGCAGGACCTTTCCCTTCATTTCTGTACAATGGTTTGAACTGCTCTTCTCTAAGTGCTGGTCTCACACCATTAACCCCTTACAGCCCTGGTTTGAGGAGAAGGTTTCCTAGTGGAGTCATAAATGCTTCAGAGGAGGGATCCAGGGAAGGAAGCTGAATTATGGAAATGTTAACAGACCTTTCATTACACACCCAATACATCATTACTTAATTTCTTTGCTTTTGTCTCCTGTTTTTATAGGGTTTTTTTCCCCCGATCAATAGCATTCATCCTACTCAGTGAATGGTCTTGATACTGTTTTTATGGCATGAAAATTACTGTTGCTTTGACTGGCTCCTATTACCAGGTGACACTTTTTGGCAGAAAACAATGAATCTTCCTATTATTTGGAAAATAAATGTGATTTATGGGAGCAGCAATTGATAGTGGTCTGTGTTTTGCCATCAGCGTGCTTGCTTTCCTGAAATAAGGCTTTTACCTTTGGAGCGTGAAGGCTGTTTGTCTAGTGCTGCAGAGCAATTATATATATATTTTTTTTTAATCTCAGCTTTCATTAAATGTTTAAAATGTTTAAAAATATGATAAGGAAAACATCTGTTATCATTTTAAGGGTTTGGTGCCTGTGCAGGAAGCAGTTGTGTAGGTGTGGAGTTAAGCAGGCTGGCAGGGAAGGACCAGCATGCTGTGGATGCTGGAGATTGTGACGGTGTCCACAGGGGTCTGAGGATGAGGGAAGAGACGAGGATCTGACTCCGTGTTTCAGAAAGCTGATTTATTATTTTATGATATATATTATATTAAAACTATACTAAAAGAATAGAAGAAAGGATTTCATCAGAAGGCTAGCTAAGAATAGGAAAAGAAAGAAAGAATGATAACAAAGGTTTGTGGCTTGGACTCTCTGTCTGAGCCAGCTGACTGTGATTGGCCATTAATTAGAAACAGCCAACATGGGCCAATCAAAGATCCACCTGTTGCATTCCACAGCAGCAGATAACCATTGTTTACATTTTGTTCCTGAGGTCTCTCAGCTTCTCAAGAGGAAAAATCCTAAATAAAGGATTTTTCATAAAAGATACCTGTAACAGGAGATGGTGGAAAGAGGAGGGGAAAGGGGGAAAGCTGACCTGGGACCTGCTGTCACTTCACTCATGGTAGAGATGATGGTCAGCACTGAGGATTTATTACTAAAATCCCACAATACTGGTAACAAAAATGGACCAATGTAACTGCCGGGAGGGAGAACCTCTTCCCCAAGAGCTGTGCAAGACATCACCCAGAAATGTCTGCGGAGATCTGTGAGGCTGTTTCTGTTTTTTGTTTCATTCTTGCTCCTTTTCAGCAATCTCTGCTGCCAGCTGGTTGGCCTTGGCTGTCCTGGGCCAGCTCTCCCCCAGCCAGAACAGAAGTGGGCCCTCTCCTTGCTAATGCCAATGCTGAAAATGTCTTGTACTTCCTGAAGGACGAATAAATAATGGTCTCGCCTATTTGGGAACACTTTTTTTACCTTTCATAGGGCAAATGAACTAAAAAATCCCCTGCATCACTTTGGATTTTCTTTTAAATTTAAAATAGCCATGGTGTGGTGGGTTCACCCTGGCTGGATACCAGGCATGCACCAAAGCCACTCTGTCCATTCCCTCCACAACTGGACAGGAGAGAGAAAATACAAGGAAGGGTTCATGAGTTGAGATAAGGGCAGGGAGAGCACCAGATTAACAGCCAGGCAGAACAGGCTTGACTTGAGGATGTTAATTGAATTTACCCATCAGAATCAGAGCGGGATAATGAGAAATAAAATGAATCTTAAAACACCTGGCCTCCTCCCTCCCTTAATGCCCTCCCCTCCTCCACTCCTTCTTCCTGGGCTCTCTCTTCCCCCTGCCAGCTCAATCAACAGCTTCTGTCCTATAATGCATAAGGGGCCACATTATTTTTGCAAAATTACTGGTGAAAAAGCTCCACATCCAAAGAGGTTTCACCTGCACATTTGTACAGGAAAGGCTGAACACTGAACATACACCTATTACTGCTGCACAAAGGACCAATGACACAGCAACCAAATTATTTCTCTATACAGAAGGGAGATGCTCAGAAAACCAGTTAAGATATTTTCATTAAGGTATTTTGACAAAGATGAATATTCCTGGAGGAAGTAGGTACATCAGACAGGAAGAATTGGACCATTAATTTTAAAAAGCCAATTTTCTGTCAGGTCAAGTTGTATTTTGGATTGGTTTTACTACTCCTTCCTGCCAGCCTGCTTGCTCTGCTTTGGGGCCAATTTTTCCTCAAGCTGAAGTGAATACCTTAAAGTTGTTTCTTCACAGAATTAAATATTCAAGCATACACATCCACATGTATATGGACCTTAAGCATCTTTTGGGATGTTTTTACCTACTTTTATTAGGCCAAGAAGATGGATATTGTCCTAGCAGCTAGGAAGCTGAAGGAAACTGGAATTGCCTTTATCAATCTCAAAGCAATGGAATCAGCAGTTTTCTGAGTATCTTTGGGCAGAACCTTTATTTTTCAGGCCTCTGAGTTTATGTTCAGGCAGTGCCAAACACTGGAAGGATCTAAGCCTTATCTGGGATATCTCCTTTGTTTTGTGGTCTTTGTTTATAGTTTTATGGTCAAGAGGAGAATATGATGAAAATCTGATCTGCTACATGACGTGGGACCATATAATTTCACTTAATGATGCCTGCATTTAAGTTATGACCTCATGGCAAGCCCAGAGTGTATTTCATAAGGAAACACCCATCCACAACTGGAATACTTATCTCTTTTAAACATCATCCCATACAGAAGGTAGTTCACTCAGTGCCTCAAACAGCAGCTTCTTCTACACATCTGCCCCTCTGGCTGCAGGGTCTTTGCACAGGTAGGAGCATCTCTGGCCAGGACTAAATGCAGGGTTTGTCCTGAGTTAGCTACAAGGAATGGGTTTTAGTGGGGGAAATGGCATAAATACAGCTTCCAGGGTAGCTATAATTACACAGACTTTGATAAACATAATTACACTGTTGTTAAGGGGATTTTGGTGTATTTTATTTCTTCCACTTGCAAGAGCTGGATAAGAGATAGAGACCTGTCAAAGGGAGTGCACAGTTTTGTTTCCTTATCTGAAATTAGAGCCCCAGGACACAGCTGTATTCTTACACTTTGAAGATTAATTTAAAATAAAGACCATGCTTTTTATATCAGACCCTTGCCTTCTGTCTGGGATTTCTGTCACGTGGATGCATTTCCTGCAGGTGCAGCTTTTCCCACTTTGCTGCTCCTTTTTGGAGGGGATGTATTTGTGTGTGTACTTGTGTGCTCACCTGGTGCAGGACTCAGCACTGTGTGTTTTAGCACTTCATTTCTAGTGATAAAGACCTTCACTGGAATAATGACATGTGAACTTATAGAGGTGTTAAACATTAATTATACCAACACAGATTCTGGAATTATTTAAGGCTTCATGCATGTAACATAAAGTATTGTTATGTGCATCATTACCCCGAATCTCACTCCTAAAGGATATTTTATTTTGATCAGAAAACAGAGAAGCCAAGTAACAGAAATACCATGTTGCAACCTTAGGATCCAGTCATAATTTGATGACATTATCAGGATGTATCTTCATAAAAGATCCCCAAAAGGTCTTCCTATTTAAATTAAACCTTGTGGAGTGCACTATGCTTTTCTGAATGGAGCTAACCATTCCTTAATTTAGTCCCGCCAGCTGCTGTGCTATTTGCACTAATATATGCTGATATTCAGTGAATTAAATCTTGATGCATCCTTCCAAGTGCAGTGGGGAAGAAATCCCATCAAGGCACTTTATCCTAAATCAGCCTTCACCAGCTGATTTGTATGGCCCCAAACATGGAGCACTTTGCTGTGATGAGTGAACTCCAACACCCACAGTAACCCCAAATCCTGACACCATTTATGAGCCTGTAAGGAGCTTTGCTCCACAAAGCTTAAAGTACTCCAGTCAGGTTCCTGACTTCATAAATAAAGCAGAGGTCTGCCTTCCCCCTGGGAAGAGGTTGCTTGTTCCCAACTCTTGTCAAAAGGAAACTGATACTGAAACAGCTTTTTGGCATCAGCCAAGTGCTTTCTGCTTTGTAAGCTACTACCTCAACCTCCTTTTTGATACAGCTGAATTTCCCAGCATATTAGCCTCATTTATCAGCTTTGTTAAAAAACAGTGTCTCTTTTGAGTCTTTCTGGTTTTCTGCAACTCCTGAGCATTTTGGGTTGCTGAACACATTATTTTGGAAGAACTTTTTTTTTTTTTCTGGAGGAATTTGCCCTTATAGATATGAAAATCAAAGCTGAGGCAGAAAGTGGCTTGATGTGTGATGGATGGCCTCATTACAAACAGAACCCTGTCCTTTACAAGGTGGGGTTCAGGGTTAAGAGACTGGGACTCAGAGGATTTTCATGCAGTTCCTGACTCTGCTCCTGATTTCTTGAGCCAATCTTAGAGTGGTTTCCAGTCAGCCTCTCTGTTCCCCCTGTAAATTTCTTGTACTTCATTCAGTGCATTTAGCTCATTAATTTTGCAGACCAGGAAGCCAAAAATGCTGCTTCACAAGGCAAACAGACAGGGAAACAACATGGAATAATACACAATAAATAGCCTTGTTTCAGCTTATAAAGATGAAATTAAACCCTGTAGGGCATTTCTCCTTAGAGCCAACACTGAGACAGCACATTTCTCCCTGTCCCTGAAATCTAGGCACACCAGAGAGGGCGATGGGTGAGGTCTGCTAAGTGCCCTGCTCCACCCTCTGCCTGTGGCTCTCCTGGCATCCCCTCTCATTCTGAGTAATTGTATTTGCAGTGCAAGTATTTGTACAGCCACAGTCACATCCGAGGGCCTTCCCAGAGATAAGGGCCTCTATTTCACTTCCATCCCCAGCTATCTGCAATAGAATGTAATTAATTTATCCCTTGTTTGTCAAGAGAAAACAAAACTGAGCAGCTGAAATGGTATTTGGAGGAGCAGCACATTCCTGCCCTTTGGCATCATTCAGCCTGCAGCTCTTTGTCCAGCTGTCCCTGTGCCATGATGTCCACCACTCTGGGATGTGGCACGGAGCAGTGCTATGGGGAGACACCACCTTGATTTATGGGAAAATTTCAGCACATCCATTACCAATTAAGTTATTAAACTCCTTCAGTTGTTTATCTTCTGTATTTGTGACCTGCCCTTTTGTAGGCACAAGCACTTTGGGGGCAAGGGTTAGTGCAGAGGCAAAGTACCCAGCTGTCTTCTGGCTCTCCCTCAGCTCTGCCCCAGCACACTGGATGAATCCCACTGGAGTGGATCAGAGCCTGGGACTCTCCTCTCTGAAGGGTTTAAATAAATTTTCCTGCTTATTAGACAAATGTAATGGAACTCTAACTATCCACGCCAACTAGTGTGGTAAAAAGATGCTGTAAAATCTCAAGAATCCAGAGCAAAAGAAGGAATGTTTAAAAAGACCCTTAAAGCAGCTATCTTTAATGGAATTAGATATCTTAGCTAAATAAATAAGAAGCTATTGCTTGTAAAAAAACCCAAAACCTCAGTGATTTCCCTTGAGGTAAAATCAGTAGAGCAAAAGAAGGAAAAAAAAATGGACTAAAAAAAAATCCCTCACCATAAACCCCAAAGGGACTTGTCAGCTCTACAGCAGAAATTGGAGAGACTACTCAAGCAAGAAGAGGATTAGGCTATCTCCTATCAAAGCACCCAGGGACTGGATTTTTACAGCAACTTAAACAGAAAGTGGTGGAGTTTTGGGTTTGGATTTTTTTTATCATTTCCAGCTGTGGCAAAGACTGGAAGAAAAAAAATACACAATATTACCCCTAAAGTGATGTCTTTCCAGCAGGACCAGCACCTGTGTCCTCCTTCCAGGTCCACTTTAACCATTTTAAAAGTGCTTTGCACAGTGACCAAAGGCAGTGTGAAACATTTAACACCTTTGGGTAAATCTCTGAGGACCCACATCCCATGCTACTGAATACAAGAGTGAGCTGGTCTGGCTGTGAGAAGGACAGGACACAGTTGGTGACAAAGGTTTCTGGATGCTGCTACTGCAGGAGAGCTGGAGGCAGCCACAAATCCTCCCTCCTGTCCTCTCTGACCTGGGCTCCTGATCCCAGACACATCAGTGTTCAGCTATTTGAATCTGCTCAAGCTTCCACAAACAGCAGGCATGGCCTGAGCAGACCCCTCTGGCACAGCTCTGCTGGGACAACACGCTCCGAGCTCTGTGCAGAGCCCAACCCCGGGCACCTCCCTGTCCCACAGACAGCATCACTGCTTTCACAGCAGCAGAAATTGGGCAGGTTATCACTGCAGTGTGAAGAAATGATTCCTTATTAAAACTCAGCACTTTTTCACCAAGCCCTCAAGTTTGAGACTGTGCCTGTGCTCATGTGTGTCCTTGGGTCCAAGCACTGAGGGGAGGGTGTCTCGGTTTGGAAAGACAGGAGTCTGCTAAGGAAGGCAGGAGCCTCCCCTGAAATGGAGAATGTAAACCCTCCCCACCCCTGCGAATTAAACTAAGGAGCTCTCAGGCAAAAAATATAGGAGCGGGAAATAACAGTTCTTTAACAGGGAAGAAAAATAAAAGGATAAAATAATCAATGCAGTACACTAGAACAACACTGACAGAGTCAGAACTCAACCTGACACCCTGTGGGTCAGGGTGCTAGTGGCAGTCCAATTGGAATTGTGACTGCAGCCCTCCTGCAGTGTCAGGGGTGGTTCTGTTGGAGCAGGGATCCTGTAGAAAAGGGTGCAGCCTTCCTCTGAAGATCCAGTGGAAGAAGAGGCAGCTGCTGTTCCTCTGGGAAATCCAGTGGAGAAGCCGTGCTGGTGTTCCAGAATCTTCAGATTATATCTGGGTAGGAATGCTTGGCTCCTCCCTCTGGGCTCACATCTCCCAGTGGGATGCTGTAGTTCTTATCAGCCATGCAGGGACATTCAATGGCTGTTATCAGCAGGTGTCCCCCCGGAGGGAGGAGTGATTGTGATCACTCAGAGAGAGAGATAAGGAAAACTGCCCTCTTGACAAAAGACAACTGCCACACAGATGGTAATGGAATACATCTTGCCTTGCAATCTGGAACAGAGGGCATTGGTTACATTGCTGCTCTGCACTCCTGCTTGCCCTGGCACAAGTCCCCTCCTTGCTCTGGTCCCCTCCTTCTTCACAAGGTGCTTCCAGGGACCATCTCCTCTAGGCTCAGCCCAGCTCCAGCCTTCTCTTCTTCATTTCTGCAGCTTCTCAGGTTGGGCTGGTGACACCTTCCAGGGACACACAGAAGTTGGTGCATCCCTTGTCTTTCTTGTTGTATGGCTTCTGCTGTCATTGTCAGTGAACTGTGCCAGGGCTGTGTTACTGAGCACCTCCACCTGCCCATCTTCAGACCAGTGTGTTCAGTGACTGGTCCTTCACTGTCCCTCTGTGATTCAGTCCTTTAATCAGTTTTCCCCCAAAGAGAGAACAGATAGGGTTTTAATTTGTAGTCTACTGGGCTTTCAACTTGCTCTTCTGAAAGTTATTAATTCCAGGACAAACACAATTTTCTCTCTCTCTTTTCAGCCCAGATTCTGGTGCTGCTGAGGTAATGTGTCTCTGTCTGTCTAGCTTTATATAACTGTCTCCCTTTCTCTTTCTTTTTTCCTTTTTTTTTTTAATTTTCTTTGCCACTTTATCAACAGCTGGAGAAAAACCTGTTATCTCCTTCCTACGGGCAGGGCAAGAAAGAGATAAAAAAGTAATTCCAAAGCCAAAGCTCAAAGTCTACCTGCCTAGCCTTCAGCCACCAACCCTCCTCGGCTAAATCTGATAGTGTCCAAAGCCTGGGGCCTCACCAGGTTCTCCTTGGAGATTTCCTTTAACACCCTTGTGTGTTCTGCATGCAGGGACACACAGCCACCAAGTTATACAGCAGCCTGAGCTCCTGCTGGGGGTCACCATAAAGGTGCCCCATGCCCATTCTCACCTTCAGAGCCAGCCCTGAAAAGGCCTCATGCCTGAAGGTGGTCTGGATTTATGCTCAGGGGGTGAAACCTCCTGCTGGGGGGGAGTAGCTGCAAGCTCACCTCCCTCAGCTGCCTGAAGGCTCCAGCAGCATCATCTGCTGCCCACGAGGCTCTGCAGCTGTAGGGAGAAGAGTAACTGGGCATATCTCAGACAGCAGTTCCAGGATTTTATAAATGTGAGAAAGCTTTACCTTAACATCTGGCATCAGTGGAGTCCTCTCCAAAGGAGAACTTCATATGGAAGTGGTGTTTTTAGCCCCTTCCCCTGTAACACTTTGTGAGGTGAGTTTACCTTATCTTGATGCTATTCCTTAAGGTGTTTGACTTGCAACAGTGCTTTTTAGGCATTGGAGTGCTCAAGCTCTGCTTATAAATCTAAGTAACTCATGCAAGTTGAAATAGGAATTTATTCTGAAGCTATCAATCCAGTTTGAATTTACATCACTTTTTAACCTCAAGACTTTTAGAAACAATTGCCTCAGGATATGAATATTATGTTATCAAATAATTTTGAAGGATTCTATTGGTCTAGAAAGGGCTAGATTGAGGCAAACTGTATCAAAGAATCCATTGCTCATTGCTCAATATGTGATTACAGTGGATTCCATATCTTTCCAAGTTTACATGTTTAGCTCCAGGCATTTTGTTATGACTGGCACTAATGATAACCTTTAAAAAAAAACATATCTGTATTGGTCCATATTGTTAGTAAAGTGATTCTAATCCCTACTCCTCCTAGTTTTCCTGTTTTAAAAATCCTTCTAACTGGGATTTTGCAGACCACTACTGTCATCCTTGAATTATTTCCGATTAATAATTTTGATTATTAAGGGAAACATTTTACTGGTAACTCCCTCCCTCCCTCCCTCCCTGGAAAACCCATTCATATTTTAAAATCTTAGAAGGAAACCAGAAATTTGCCAGTTCCCAGCTGTCATTTGCTCATTATAGCCTACTTTTGGAGTGTTGCCAGAAACTCTCACCAGTCTGCTGGTGATGTATATGTGGCTCTTTCAGCATCATGTATGGCTGGGGACAAGAAATGGGCACATGGAAATGATGGCTGCTGATTTCACTATGAAAATGCTCTTTGACCTTGACCCCTGCCTGGAAACCACAATATTGTTAAGTCTCATGTTGTCTCTTCTCTTTACTTCTAATCTGTGCAGGTTTTATTACTAAATACGGTTTACAGATTTCACAAACTCAGAATAAAATCCTGCTGTTAGCAGGACACCCCAAAGTCTGTCTGCCAGGGGTCCCATGGGAGCTTCTTACTCTGCACAGCCTCAGAACCTTCCTACTGACCCAGCACAGGAGCAGAACTAATATTAGAAACCCCTAAACTCACTGTTAGTGTAGAATAATTGTATTTAAAACCGTTAACCTAAACCCCAATTGAATTCATTTGGCAAAACTTGAGCCCTTGGAGTAGCACAGATACCATTTTTCTGTGTGTGTGTGTCATAGCACAGATTCTTGCTTAGGAAGATTTATCTGATATAATGACATAGTTGCATTTAGATTGTGTGAAGCAGTATGTGTCATAAACTGCTTGAACACTCGTTACACCTGATGAATGAAATAACCCTCCTGGGCTGGAGAGAGATGTTGCTGTTATAGATTATGATACATCATATATCACATCTGGTTGTTAGTGTTCTACCCAGGTTATTTCATGCGTAAAAGGGACAGCACCATCAGGAAAAAGTCCTTATTTTGGAAGAAACAGATGCTCTGCAAACAGGAGACAGAGCAAAAAGCTTAGAAATTGGGAAATCTGCTGGGAATTGGGAAATCTGCTGGGAATCTCTCTGACAGTCAGAGGAAGTGCAGGAGGACTTGACTATGTGGAGAAAACCTGAGGAATGTTATTATAGATCAGTTATTATACTGTGGGTTGTTTTTTTTCCTTGAAGTACACCAACTTCTGATTTTAATTCCTTTCGTTCTGAGTGCTCATCCTGTGGAAATGTTGCCACAGGGGCTGCTTATCCCCTTGCTTGGGTCTCTCAGGCTGGAGTCTGGTACTCAATGCTACTGATATGTGTCTCTTCTTCCAGGGTGCACTAAACTGGGGCTCAGATCTGCATTTCAGGGCTCTTTAAACTGTCTAAGTCTTGGGGAAAGTCAATCCTCCTAAAATTGCAGGCCAAGCACTTGTCCCTTAGTGTAATCTGTATAAAGTCATGTTTTTTTATTAAGTGGTAGCACAAATCCTCCAGTTCTCAGGTTTACACTTTTGGTTGGCCATGTATCTGTTGGCAGGCAGGGAGCAGCTTCTTTCAGCCAGAGCCAATTCCCAATGGAGTCAACTGGTTCTGAGCCAGGCCAGCTGCCCTTGGCTGTGAACTGTAAAATAAATATTTCTCTTAAACACTGAGCATCTTGACTATTCCAAGAATGTCTCAAAAGCCAATCTAGGCTATGTCAGCTCTTCTTCATATGCAAAGGGGAAAAATCCCTTCAGAACTGAGGCATGGGAAGTATGTAACATTGAGATGTGTCATTGTCTAAACTCTGGGCAGGGTGGGATGTTAGGGAAGGTTTCCAGGGAACCAGAAAAACTTTCACAAAGTTACTGGCTGACATCCATGGCAAATGTCATTCCAGATATGGCAGAGAATTAAGCAGCTCTAGAGCAAAGTGAAAGCACATAGAAAAATAAAAATCATAACACTTATATTTTAATGTTAAATGATAAAAAATCAAGTGCTGTAAAAGTCAGAGAGTGTAAGGAGGAGGCTTATAATCTCTAGTAGTATTTAAATGAATAATTTTCTGTGATTATGATTAAAAACAAGTCTTTAGATGCATTCAAATGTGTGAATTGTTTCCTGGCTTTCAGAGGGACCAGTCTTTAGGTTGCATGCAGTGTGCTGTGCTTCGCTAAACTGTGGTCAAAATTTCTCTCATCTGTCCAGTGATGGGTTATGCTGTGATGTGACAACAGTGTCTCTAGATTAAAGTGTCTGGTTTAAATTAATAAATTGATAAAGAAAGTAAGCAAACAAACAAAAGCTGCCTTTCAAAGGACTTCACCTAAGACTCAAAACCTTTTCACTCAGGCTACATAATATTTTAGAACTAAATATTGTCTGTTACTGATTCTCCTGTTTTACCTCCATTTGCTCCTTTATCACCTCTCTTTCCAATCATCTCTGGGGCATCACTGGTTTTGATCCCAGTGTCCTCCCAATGCTGAAAATGTCTGGATTACTGGGCTCCTAGGGTGGAAAGCACCCACAGCTGTGTCCTTGGAGCACCTAGAGCAGACAGTGTAGCTCTGGTCAGGGCAATCCATTGACCCACAGGAATACTGGAGATGATCCTGAAGTTCTGACCTGCCTTTGGCCACATGATCCCCCCTCTGGGCTGCAGAGCTCACCCTGACAGTGAATGTAACAGGGCCCTACACACAGCCCCCCGAGCAGATCCTTCAGATTCTGTGTCCTAAGCAGGATTTGGATCCTACCTTTGCTGTCCAGACTAAAACTCTGGCACATCTTTGTGATTGGTCAGTTGCTCTTTGTTCAGTTTTTAATCTTTCCTCACAGTGTTTCCTCCTTTCCACATCCTTTCCTAATGATGGCAGGTGATAAGGCTGCTCTGCTCAGGCTCCCAGCCCAGCCATTGTACGAGCTGGGATTTGGCTGAGCTGTGATTACTGAAATCTCAAAGCTTCTTCATTTCTGACTTCTCTATCAGCCGACCCTTCCCAGCACTGCCCACAGGTAAACCTCTCCTCCAGGCACCCCATTTTCACACTTTTAGATCCTTGCAGGTTTCTTTCTGTTACCCTTGAGAAATTCAATCCTACCCTGCTCCTACCCATGGCCTAGAAAAGGTCATTGTCCAGCCTGGATTGCCTCTCACCTTTCTTTTTCCACACTAACACCTCTTTCTCAGACACTGGACATCAGCCCCTTGCCTTGACTCTCTGGGCACAGCCTGGCCAGCTCCCAACCTTCTGCCTCAGCTTCCACTGCCTGTCAAGGCCCTTCTCCCTGCCAAGGTGCCATCATTCCTGGTTCACTTTTCTAACAACAACCTGTAGACTTTCTTCCATAGGCCCTGGGGCTTGGGAGAGACATCTTGCCAACAGCCACAACGTGACATCATCATCTGCCTTCAGAGCTCTTATTTTAATTATACTTTGCCATAAGGCTTAAGAAAAGACCCCTCATCTTTGACCATATTAAATTATAAAAATATTTAATAATACAGAATAAATGTAGTTGTTACTTTCTTTTATTTCCTGTATAATTTTGATTTTTGATTATAAGCTCCTTGGGGTATGAACTGCATTCAGGAGTTATTAGAGAAAACCAAAGTACATCATTAGGATAAATTAAGAAGGGTAATAACTTTTTCATTCAACAAAAGGACAGGCCTAAATTTCCTGTTGCTTGGACATTGTGAGCTCCCCTAGGACCCGTGAATGTAGACATCAGTTTGCCTTATTCATTGGCTTTTTTCCTAGAGTAACAGAGCATGGGGTGAGCTTTGGGAGATGTGAGATCACCTTATTTCAGTCAGCCTTTTTTCAGCATAAAACCCCAGCTGATTCTTCAACGCTGCACTTTTTGGAGAAGCCACTGGAGGGAAACCTCCACTATAAAACCAAACCCAGCTGCAACCTGCTCCAGCACTTCCAGCCCTGTTTCTCCTGCTCCCCCTCGGATGGAACACTCCAAACGCGGTTGTTATTTTTCCTGTTGCAGATTACTTCTGGTTTAAAATCAAAGAACTAACATGACATAAAGTTATTGGTTCTATAGAGACAGGATGAAAAGAAAGAAAGGAAAAATGTTTGTGTCACTTTGGACCAGAGTTAAAGCTCACAACTTTAACAATGGGGAAATAATGTTGGAATTCCTGCTCTGGCAAAGTCCTTCTTGCAGGGCACCTGTGCTGGCACAAGAAAAGAACCCAAAACTGAGTGGGGAACAGCCACAGCTCGAGTCTGCAGCCACCAGACACATTTAGGCAACCAAATAATCTCTGATGGCCAGGCTGCTCCTCCTGCTGCTGAGGGTTCTGTGAGTGATTGCCACAGCAAAATGAAATTATCTCGTTCTGGGTCCCTGGAAGCTGCAGATTTTCCCTTTTCCACACCAGGTCTACTCCTGCTATTGCAATCACAGTTTCTCTAATCTAAATGAAGTAGTATTTATGGCTATCTGCTGCTTTTCCAGAAAAAAATAATAGTCACCAAGAAAGTGGCAATCTGGTGAAAATATGCCAAATGTATCTAAAACATCTTTGTGCAAACATGATTCTATTTTTGTCTGAAACAGAAGGCAGGAAGCATTTATGTTCCTGAGTACCTAAATTTATCTTGAAAAGAGTATTTATTGAAGTCACCATAGAAACAGAAATTTGGAAGTATTAGACTTATTCCAGTTGTTGCAATTACTATTTCCTCCTCAGCAGGATCTGTTATATTACAAATAATGAACAGTTCAAGATCTGTTATAATCTTATTCTAGATATTTTTGCTCTTTAATGGAAAAACCCCAACTTTTGTGGCATGAAAAACTTCCCTTTCACATCCCTGCTTTAATTCACTGATCAAAAAGAGAAAAAACGTTTGAAATATTTACTTGGAAGTAAAGATATAAAGAAGAAGTTTGCACATGCTGTGCATAATTTTTGGGCAGTATCCAGGAGCGTTTGTCAGATTTTAAAATGCTGTTTTATTTTCTGATTGATAAGCAAGGTCCATGACTTGGTACACAGAACAAAGGTACACAGAACAAAGAATCTGCTCAGCCTGGTGGCCCAGTGGTCACTCTAGATTGTGTCATCAGCTGGCACAGCTGCTGCTTGCAAAGCCATTTTAAAAATGACTCCATTGCTGGCTTGTAAAGACCATTTTTGTAGCTTGACTTCTTTAACCACAGCATCCCTCAGCTGACCCAGCCATGAGCTGCAGCCCACACTCTGGCCAGCTCAGGACATTCCCTCTGGTTTTCCAAGGGGATGACACACCCCATGTTCCTGCTGGATTGCCTCAGGCTGACCACATCTGAGCTCTATTCCAGAACTTCTGATAAAGAAGCATCTTACAAATGCCAAACTCTGAAACAGCTGGTTCTGTGTACTAAAAAACAACTTAAACCATGAAAGTACAAAGCAGTCTCTGCTCTCATCCTGACTTTGTGCAGCCTTTCACACCAGCTCCTCAGCGCAGTGGCTACTCCAGAGTTTCACTGTTTCCAGTGGGGATGACACAAATGTCCTATCATGGAAGCTTCACCTTTTCTCACTGGATGTATTTTCTGAAAGCCACAATGTAATCCTGTATGCACAGGTTATATTTATCACAGCTGGCTTAGGCAGCGACAGAATTAATTAGGAAGTGTCTCAAATGTCAGATCATTAAATGAAATTGTAAAAAGGTAAATTGTAGTCTTCAGCAAGCAGAGATCTCAGAAAATGATCCTTGAAACAAATTGCAATCGCTGTGAAATATTCATTTCTTCTTTAAAACAGGGACAGTGTATATGGTTCCACATAAACACTATAACTTTCTAATTTGATGTGAAGGTCAGTATAGAGGTCGTGAAGAAGAATTTCTTTTAGTCTCTGAGGAATGACTAAACACTGAACAAATATTTAATTTGCATTTTACATTACTATTGAATAGACTTTGCTTCTTCAAAAAATCCCTGTAGAGCTTATTTCAGTTCCTGTCAAAAATTTACAGGATTAAAATGGAAAAAGACAAGATATACAACAGCTAACAGTGGACAAATTCTTCCTTTTTTACTATTTTAATAACAAAAAATGTAATGTAGCAGTCAAAAAATGGGAAAATGCAGCATATTTCTCTCTTTCTATCCTAACATGCAAAATTTTCTAGCCTGAATCAATACTTAGACTCGGTAGTAGAAATACATTTTAAACAGAGAAACTCTTGTAGTATAGTTTTAAAACCACGGAGGTGAGGTCTGTTATTTAATGCTCTCTTTGATTCTGGGGACTAACAGGAGATTTCTGTATCAGGATGCCAATTCTCACCCACACTGCAAGAGGTAGCAAATTAAGACAGAAAACAGCATGTGGGGAACAACACATTATTTTCCTCCCTTCTCCCTCTTCCCTCCCCAAGTCAATCTGTTTGGACTGTGCCAGCTGTGGTGTCAGAGCAGTGTGTTATGAAAAGGGATGCTTTGAAGGGGCAGCTTATTAAATTTAAACATAGCTCCTGTAAAGCAGGGGTCTGAAATATGGCAGGATTTATTAAAGGGTCTTGTTTCTTAAGATTACCCCCATATCCACAGTTTCTGTGCGGGCACCCATCTGCCTGGCCTCACCGTGTTAAAATCTGTGGCTCTAACACCTTCCACACTGATAACTGATAAGAGGGTCTTGAGATTGGCCACCTTCACAGGAACCCTTCCCTGGAATTTCAACTCAGTTGTATGGCTGCAGCGATGGTTTCTACCCTCTCTGCTCTGCAGAGCAGTTTGGACAACCTGTTCCTGAACTTAGTGAGTGCTTGGAAAGTGAAGCCACTTCAGTGGAAGGCCTCCAATATTTTTTCCCTATAAAACATTTTTGACAGCAATGTTGCTGATCCCTCCTACAGTCCCAGAAGACTTTGGAACAAAGGAGTTCTCAGCAGAAAAGTGAACTGTCCCTGTGCTGCTGTCCCTGTCTCCTCTGCACAGTGCTGGAAATGGGAGCTCTTTCCCATCTGTTTCCCCAGCCCTAAATTCAGTAAGGAAGACGTGAGCATGGCCTGGAGCACAGATGTGCCTCTCCACTCCCTGACACTGTGCTGGAGATGGCAAGGGACAAAAGCAGCAGTGGTGACACTTGCAGATAGGGAGCTGGATAACTTTGAAATTCAGGTTTCAACATTGCCCTTGTGACTCATCTTTGTTGAACTGTGTCAGCACATGGACCTGATGGAGCAAGTGCAGAGGAGGATGATGAAAATGATCAGAGGGTTGGAGCACCTCTTCCATGGAGGTAGGCTGAGACAGCTGGGGTTGATCAGTCTGGAGAAAAGAAGGCTCCAGGGGGTCCTCAGAGCACCTTCCAGTTTCTAAAAGGGCTACAAGAGAGCTGAAGAGGGACTTCTGACAAGGCCATGAAGTGATAGAACAAGGGGGAGCAGCTTCAGACTAAGAGAGTAAGTTAAAAAGAGATAATAGGAAGAAATTCTTTACTGTGATGGTGGTGAGGCACTAGCACAACTTGCCCAGGAAAGCTGTGGATTCCCCATCTCTGGAAGTATTTGAGGCTGGGCTGTAAGGGCTTCTGAACACCCTGGTCTGAGTGGAAGGTGGCCCAGCCCATGGCAAGGGCTTCAGAACTAGGTGGTCTTTAGGGTCCCCTCCAGCTCAAACCATTCTATGCTCCTGTGATATTGGTCCCCACAGACACTTATGGCAGCTTCACCCAAGCTATGATACATCCTCAACCTGCTGTAACAGAGGAAGTGTTCCCACCTAGAACCTGGCAATTCTCCACTGCACCACCAGACTCTCAGCTCTCAACAAGACTGGCAGAACACGGCAGTCAAAATGTCCCTAAAGGGACCCAAAGGTGACTGACCATCAGTCTCTAATCCTCCACCAGTCTTGCAGAATTGCTTTCATTCAATCTCCCTTGTGTTTTTACCTGGTATCACACGGACTCCTTCATGCATGCTCCTCCTGTTGAAAGCACAAGCCTTGGTCATCTCTTAGGAGGGCACAGTGAGTGTTACATGAGTGAATTCTTGGATTGTTTTTCTTTGTGAACTGTTAAAGTTGCTTCAGGAGGACATAAATGCCTTTTCTGATGTTTCCACTCCTCTGTCTTCATTTTTGATGCCGAGGGCATTCAAGAAGTACAGGTCATGTTGCATGGGATGTAGGAAGCTTAATGCACAAATCACAGACCTTCTGTTTCATTCATAAAGATGTAATAGGAGATTTTGTTTTCTCTTCAATAAATCTTTTGATTAAAAGGATGATGATGGACTTTTATTAAAAGGAGACAGCAGTAATAATAAAAGGGTCTGTTTGCTTCTTGTTTCATATTATACAATGATTTGCCTGAAAGAGATATCAATTATATTTGTATAAGGACATTTTCCCTCACTGGTTTTAGCCCTGTGTGTTGCACTGATGAAGGGGAATTGATCTTTGCTGCCACACGGAAATGGGAAAACAAACATGAGCTCAGTGGTTGCATAAGATGTGCTCAAGGGCCATAATTTGAGCCAAGAGGAACACTTTGTGGCTCAGACCATGCAGACAAGTCTATCAAATGTACAGCATGTCATATACAGATTTCTGTTTAGTGGACCTTTCTGTCCCAGCCTCCACATTTATCACTGTCTCCCTGACAGGAGCTCTGCCCTGTTATCCTGACTTGTATGTCATTTATCAGTGTTAAGTACAACAAAAGAGTATCTCTTTAAACCCCCTTTACCCTTTCACATGCTTCTACCCTTGAATAATGATATCTGTCTCTGCAGCCACAAATATTCCATTTCATCCTTTCCTTTGTATTACATTAGTTGCTCAAAAAATGATTAAAATGGCATTAGTGCACTTTAAAATGAAAATTATTATATTATTGTTGGAGTCATGTGTAAGAGAAGAGATAAAAGCATTTGAGTACTTTTGCCCTCTTTTTAGACCTGTCAAGGCAAAAGAATTTTGTCTATATATGTATGTACAAAAAGACCCCATCCACAAAGTCAAAATTTGCAATGACACTTCAGCCCAAATCACACAGCCCCAAGCCCAAAGCTGAATTTTCAGCTGTGGGTATAAATAGCTGTGTCCAAAGGAAACAGTGTAAATTATGACATAAACACAGGCATTAAAATAACATTAATGGTCTTTGAACATACTTTCTCATATGACTATTGCATTTATTTTATTCAAAAAACAAAGAGGAAAAAAATTTAAATGGGCCACAGAAACCTTACAAAGGCTACACAAAAAGTGTAGCAATACTGAAAATAGTTGCTAGAAGAGATGTTTTCAAGCAGCATTTCATGACCATGCCTGCTGCGATGCTTTATAACAACAGACTGCTTTTATAGGAAGTTGGTAACATGCTGGGAATCATAAGCTTCACAGAATTTATGTTTAGCTACTGCCTTGCTAGACATTTTATAGAGATGTGTTAGCAACTCTCTATAACAGGTATGGTTCAGGCTCAGGTTATTAATTATAGCTTGCAGATTCAATTTATAATCAATAAAAAACCCAAATGAATTGTCAGTTTGAAACTTTGCTTCTCATTTTCTCATGTGTACATACACATAAATCATCCAGTTCTCACACCTCCTGCTCTATTTCCCAGACCTATTTCCCAGTTCTCTTTCTGAAAAGCAGAAAACACCTCATCCTTCACGTTTTCCCCAGCCTCCTCATGCTCCTGCACTGGTTGGATGTGTTCCCTGGCACTCCTCAGCACTGTGCTGGATCCTTTCAGACATCACTTCCAGGATGCTGGCACCTGCAGTCCTGGGCACAGCAGTGAAGGAATATCTGCAGGGGGAGAGAGCACTGCATGGCACAGCTCCTGCAAAGTGCTGGCAGGGGAAAGGATGAAAGGATCCCTCTCATTACTCCAGATCTGGTTCCTGAGACAGACATCATTTGTGCAACATGTGTCAAAGCCTCTGCGACAAAGAGGGGCAAGTTGCTCTATGGTGAAAGCAGCTGATGCTGAGGGAATGCCCAGGAAAGGATTATTGGATAAAAACAGCTCACCTGCTCCTGAAGCTGGTACAACACCAGGAATACAAGGATAAATGGAAATAGGGGGAGAAATTTGGAAGGTAGGGTGTCTCCAGGAGCTCCTGATTCCCAGGTCTGGTAGCTGAAAAGGCTCTTGGGGTGTCTAGGAGCTGGAGGCTCATCGCTATCCCTGAGCAGATTTGTCTTTTGTACTTGTATCCTTGTGACCATTTACTTTCAATGTGGTAATTAAGAGCTTGGCCATATATCCTGCTAATTTCCTTCTCTTGTTCTGCCATTGAGTTTACTTGATCCCCTGCATACCCTGGTCTTAAATACACTGAGCTGAAAATCACTACATTTCTATTGAGTAGAGGAGGCAGGTTCTGGACCAGGTTTTCAGCTGAGGGCAAAAAAACTCTACCAGGCTTACAAAAAGGACCATATAATGGTGTTTGCAGCACTTGTGTGCTGGCATGGCACACTCTGGAGTCTGCTTTTCATTGACAAGTTGCTATCACAAACAGGAGATCTGGGAACAAGCCTCTCACAGAGACTGCCAACTGGCACAATATGTTTTCCAACTTGGGCAGGCAAGTCCCAACCCTGACTGTCCCAGGAGTATTTCTGGAGGGCAGTCTGAACCTTCTTTCTCTGGCTGTTCTGCAAAGACATCACCAAAACCCCATCCTGGTGTGACCATCACATGTGTGCAGTGTTTTGGATGAGTTCCTCTCAGACAAAGCCTTACTCAAAGCCACTATGGCAGCAGTTTTCCCAAAATGGGATAAACTGACTTGACAGCCACTTCCCAGTAGAATCAGTGCCTACTCCTTCCCCTCTCCCCCATCTCTGCTGTCTGCTACACACTCTTGTCATTAACCATGTGGTAGGCATGTGGCTCTCTGAATCCCTCTGCAAATGGATGCAGCTCATTCACACCATTTTTTGTTCCTTGGTTACCAAAAAATTGCAGGAGACTTGACTGACAGACAGTAGAAGATCATGAGAGGAGATTGAGGAGAATAGAGATGGTGCACAGGAGATAGTGGGAGCCATGTCTGAGTGTAGGAAAAGGGCACAAGACTCACATCTGGTTTTAGGGCGGGAGTGAGCCATTAGACCAGCCCAGAAGATCGTGACTCTTACCTTGATACGTCCTTAGTTCTCCTAGGAATTTCACTCCTGGTACAGCTGAAGGCAGCCTTCTCAGAACTGCCATAGGGCTGGTGGCTCACAGCTGCCACACAATCAGCTCATGACCTTTCAGTCATTTCCACTGATGAGCTCCCATCTTATGGGAGCTGGTTTTTGGGTGTTAGTTCAAATGTATGAGTTAATATTTTGCACCTTGAATGAATTTTACCGTTTCCATAATTTCAGTCCAAAGCACCATGCAACCCCTCCTTGTACCCCATATTAGTTCTCCTCTGTTGGGAACACATCACAGCTTTGTGCCATCAACACAGAACATCAAATACTCCTGCCAACTCAGTGTTTGCATTTAGGGTACATTTTCAACAAACCACATGGTACTTCACATACCCTGATGGAGTATGTCTTAACCCCATGCTGTCACTTAGTGAAGCCTTGGATGTTAAACAAGATTGGCAAGATTGTTATAACTTCCACTGAAATCACAAGGGGTCTTGGCAGGGATGAGAATGTGTCAGGCCACTGTGCAGAACAAGCTGGAAAGTTTGGGACCAGTAAGTCTAAGTTGTGAAGAAAATAGTTTGAATATGCCAGTGCTTTTAGGGTAAATTTTGTAGCTTTTTACTGATCAATACAATAGAATTCCCCCCTCCCCCCCCACCCTGTGTTTAAACAAAATTACAGTGAATTGCTCAAAGGCAAAACAAAATTCTCTGCTCAGCTGTTTGGCTCACATTCATCTCCCTTTACTCCTATACAAGTGACATTTTAATTAACTGTGTCAGGTGGATGTGTAACATCTCTGCTGAAAAGCCTCTATCTGCTCAGCTGTGTGTCATAGCTTCTATACCACCAAGATCTACTAGGGGTCATGCTTTTGTGGCAGGAGTATCCAAATTCTAAACAAACACTTCCTAATACATAATCTGTCTAAGCTTTTCTTCTACTTGCACAAATGTATGGAAAGTAGTGATTTACATTCACAATTTTTTCTAAAAGCGAGCAAAAAAAAGTCTATAGCAGGATCAAAAATCAGTTCTTTGTGAGTAATAAACACTTTTGCATGGGACTGGCTGGGTAAATGGTAGTGATTTTGTTCCTCGAGTGAGTGCTTTTAGCTATGAATACCTAAGTGTGCAAATGTAAACCGCTGCTTCTGCAAATATATGTGCAGCTCTGAGGTTCACTTTCTGTGAATGTTAATGGACACAGAATTCAATCACATGAATATTCAAAGAAAGTGAACACAAAAGCAGCACAAGGGTGGTTGAAGCGAACAGATGTAAAAACGTAAGCCCAGAATCATGGTTCCCCCCCTCGCCAGTGTGAGTGCCTTCAACTTTGAGAGCTTTACAGTATTGATCAGATTCTGAATTTTTCAGGTAAATATAATGCAGTACAAGCCATGACACTCCACAAAGTCTTGTGAGGAACATATCACTCGTGTCAGAAAGTCTGATTTGGATCTGAAGCCTTCCTAGTCAACTGTCAGCTTAGACCTACATGGGAACGCTGGTGCAGATAATACTTCTGCTGGGATGAAAAGGATATGGTCAAAGAAGAGGATCACTGGCTTTGTGAGAGTCCCCTGTCAACCAGGAGTGAGGGAAATGATGATGTGAAATTCTGTGAAAGGGAAGGGATGAAGGTGAGCAATATTTTTATTATTTTACAAAATAACAATGTATGGTGGGGTTTAAATTTCAAGTCTGTGATTTTAACATCAGTGAACAGGAGGAAGAAACAAAGGAGGAATAGAAAGCTATATATATACACTTATACATGTACTTGAACATACATTCTCAATCTATCACCTTTAGATGTGCCCACTTAGCTGCAGCTGTGAGTGGGAACCTCTGAAAGAGTCACTGAAGCAGGAGTGGGCATACAAACAGAGTAAAACTCCAGGTGGCTAGAGTGCTGCATTTTGTTATTCAGGAACTTTCCTGATGCATTTGAATTTTACCCATAAAGAAATCACACAGACACAATCTACAGGGAAAGAACATTGGAGGCTACGAACGAAACCAGCTAAAATTAAAGAGAGGCAATTCAGACCTTTGGAAAAGTGAGTGGCATTTTCCCAAGCACATCATGAACACACAGTCAGTGGGAGCTCACCACACATCAGTAATGTAAATGGCAGCTCCTCTGGGGAAACTGAGGCATGCAGGTGTCTGACTGGAACTCTGATTCTGCAAAGCACTTAAATATATCCTTCAAACATGGGCTATCTGCACTGATCTCAAATCCTGTTTTCCTGAACTTAGTAACTGTCTGAAATCCCTTCTCCTTAAAAGAGGGATGATGTGATGGCTGTGCTTAGAATCATTCTATGGTTAGAGGATGCATCAATTTATTTTGGTGAGTAAAAAGCTACACATATATCTGAAGGCCAGGAGAGGGTCAGAGATGGGCTTGAGACAGAAATATTGTTGAGAACATCAGGCACAACCATCACTGGGGTTTGATGGCAGTAAGAAGTGAGGAAGAGCAAGAACTGAAACCGGAGGTGACAGATGAAATACAAAAGTATGTAGGAAGCCTCAGGAAGATGCACTGTTGAATCTGTTCTGCTGTTTCAAGGGAAATGAAATGTAGCATGCTTACTTACCATGCAGAGTACACAGAACCAGCTGGAGCTTCGGAGATAGCCTTGTGCTGCATCAGCAGCAGTGAGGGATACTGTGGAAAGGCTCATCTCCCCTCATTCACTTTGGAAGATGGGCAAGACTTGGCAGGGCAGAAATCAGCACATTCCTTTCAGTATATTCCTTTTAATCCTCTTCTTAAAAACTAAGACAAACCTGTGCAGTGATTTGTGCAAGCTCTGTGCTCAGAATCTTCGTTTCTTTGTGACACCTTCATTTCTGTCACACTTGTGACTTGTTTCTTTAATAGCTACAGAGGAATACAGATTATTTATTTAGCTAGTAGGAAGGGTTTGGGTTATGTAGTCAATCTAGTAGCTCTTGAAGCCTGTTCTAGCAGCTTAACAGCTGATGACAGACCCTCAAAAATCAAATCTAAATTAATTTTCAAGGAAATTAAATACTACCTCTCATTATACTATCCTATTGGCACCATGCCAATGGCTATTTTATTGATACTCCTCCAGAAAAATGAGATCTGATAAAAATTTGCATTTCAGTTTACATTTTTTACCAGAATTTTAGTTTAGACTTCATAAATGCCTCATAATGATAATAGCTGCAACTCTCAGCACAGTTGCATGAAGACCTACCAAAACTGTAGCACACAGCATCACTGTAATGTAGCACACATTATCTGTGTGGCTCCAACACACAGTAACCCCCTCTCTACTCCATCCAGTGTCAGCACCTCCTGCCTCTTCTGGAAAGGCCACCAAATGATTTGGAGATGGCATAAACATGACTGAAATCAATTTAACCAAAGAGATTGTGCTCATTGATATATGAGGAGAGCCACTGTGGTAACTTATAGAAAATTGTGGGAAAGGCTGGTGCTGCCTGAGTGCTTTTCCTTTATTCTTCAACGAGACAATGTGGTGAAAAAGCAGAATTTGAGCAGGTTGCAACTCCCCGAACTGGAGTCATTTAGGAAGCAGGCACATAGTCTACACCAGCCACGTGGGGTCCCTCTACATTCAGTGAAGAGGAGAGACACCTTCATCCCTCTTATTGTGGCCTCTCAGAGCTTATGCTGAGGGGCCACTGTGATTTTGGCAATCCTTCCTCAGGAAGACTTAATTTTCTTGGCTAGGATTTGCCAAAAATGCTGTCTTAAAAGAAAAAATCTCTTTGAGTGTATTTTTCACAAAACCCCGTGTTCTTTGAAAATTTTCTGATCCTTCACTTTGAACAGTATCCAAACTGAAATAAAACCTAAACAATACCTAAACAATATTTTCCATATTCCAATACTCTCTGCCTTCTCTCCATTTTTTTCTTATTTTCCTTTGCTTTTCCAATGGAAGGAAAGTAGAACAGAAAACACAGAGAGTGTGAGGATGATTAAGCCTATTTAATTAACCTGTTAAAGGCTTTCTAAACATTCAGCCAGGGATCTGCTCAGGACTCCCAGGGCAAGTATGGCTTCACCATGGGATATTCTCTGCAGAGCTGTATGGGATTAAGTGAGCAGGGTTACCTCTTCACTTTCTCCTCAGCCATTAGCCTGCAGCAATCTGCTCTCCACGCTCTCAGGCTGCTCAGAGTTGAAGGGCCACGAGAGAATTTACAGTAATGGCTCATTTCTGCCAGGTCTGTGCCCTGGTAGCAGATAGTCCCTCTCTCCATCAACCTGGTGGCTCAAAGCAGGCAGGATGCTGCAAGTCAAACAGAGCACCCTGGTTGATTATTCTGCAAATATTTTGCTTTTTCAAATTTGCTTACATACCAAAATATGGGTTTAGCTGATAAAAGCCAACAGCTCTATCAGAGTCCATTACAATCTATCAGACAAATACTCAGTAATTTCCAGATTAGTCCATGGACTACAATACATTCAAGTCATCTTCATAATCTCTCTTGTAGAAAAGGCTCACTGCTATAAGAATTACCTAAACATGGATTTAGCAGACAGATAGCTTGCAATGTAAATGACTTGTGTTTGCATAGGTAGAATGCATATCAAAATGCGTGCTCAAATGAGAGACCATATTGACTGTCTCTGAGTTGTTATGGTCTATTAGATAAATATTATCTTGGTTCAGGATAGTGGTAGTTTTCTATATGCACAGTTTCCTAATAAGCCATATGGACCCTCAGATAAAATTGTGCCTTCAGATTTCAAAAGTGATATGGCTGAATAGCTGTAATGAGTACGAGGAGGCTCCTGTTAACCAATTAATCAGAATGTGTCATGGAATGCCCCCTCCCTGTTTTGTGTTAGGATGTGTTACAGTACCTCCCCAGCAAACATGCACTGCTCAGTGGTATTTTGGCAAAAAACACATGCCAGGGGCATGGCAGCCAATCCCTGTACAAGAATGGTGGTTGTATTAGAATCCCTGCACTTCTGTGATTCCAGCCATCTTTTTATTATTCTTCATCCTGTTCACACAAATGCACACAGACTTACAACCACTGCTCACTAATATTAACAGAAAGAAACTTAATGGTGTAAAAGACATGGATTTCCATCACACATTGCTTTTTCTCACTTAATGTACTAAACACATTTTTCATCATCAGTAGCAAAAACTCAGTGGATTTACATTTCATCTACATGGAATGTGAGCTCCAGGGATCCCTGAATAACCTGTAAAGTGTTCACATGAACTAAACAAGCCTGGGTCACAAACCAAGAGAAAAACCATTTGCTGAAGCCAAGTCAGCTTTGCAGGTGACACCCCAAGAACCTTCTCCCTGCTTAATGAACATGGGGATTTGTCCAGTGCATTTGTACACCACATTGATGTGGAAAATTATGTGGTGAATTCCAGTTTATTTCAAGAGCTGACTGTTCTTCTTCTGGCTATACCTTGTGAAAGAGGTCTCTTGCTACCACATGAAAATTTGTGACTCCAAGAGGACAAAAAAGGACATTATTTCTGGATAAATCAAATTTTGTTCAGCTTTTCCTTATCACTATGGAGTAAATTTTCTCCTGAAGAGCAACACAAAGATGTGCCTCCACAGCATGGTTCAGCATTATGCAGAGATATCCAAAGCAACCTTAGGGTATCACAGGCCTTATAAATGACATCTGGTGTGCCTTCCCATAACTGTCCCCCAGACTGGGCAGCACACCAATGCATAAGTAGTACCTGGTAAAAGGTTTTTTAAAAAGATGTAAAATGGTCTCCCAGCAGAAAAAGCGCTACTTGGCTGCTGTGCTGGGATGCTCCCAGACTGCTGCAGAGGATGAGTCTCACTTTGGGAAAGGGATGGTCCAGATACAGGCAAGACCATGAGTGCCATGACATTATTCCTCACAAATGGGTTAAGTAACTTTTGGTTCAGACGCTTATTTTACCTGCAGACCTCAGAAGCTAAGGCAGCAGACAGCATATTATGAAAGTAATTTTAACAGGTGAGAAATGTAACTTCATTTGGTCCTCTGTTCCATGACTTCCTTGTTATCTTAATATTATTTAAAAGTAGCTCTGCTTTGAATGACTAAATTTGTTCTCTGAAGCATGCTGCTGAAATGTAAACATCATACAACTTTGATTTCCTCTGAATAGAGAACTCATGCTGTTCCTGCAAAGAACATACGAGATTGCTTTTAGAAATCAAATGTTAATTATGACTGGGGATTGGAGGACACAATAAGCTTTTGCCCATTCATTGTGGCCAAAGATAATTTCCAAGCCTCTACAAAAATTGTATTTTGCAGGTCTGTTTGGACTCTTGTATTTTATTAGGAGAGAAGTACTTCCAGCCCCTAGTCCTGGCAGAGGAAGATGAGGCTGCAGGCACTCTCTAATGCTCTTGCCCACCTTTGCAAAGAGGACATCAGCATCTTGTCTGTTCTCGTGTTCACAGCCATCCTCCCATGAAGGACTGTTAAGATTTTCAGCTCTAAACAGCTCTGCTGTGCTGTAAATGTGCTGTTGAAGCTTTTATAGGCCAAGTTACACAATGATGTTTTTCTTTCTGTGTACATTAGTCTGTATGTCAAACTTCCAATGTGAAAATAACACTGTTGTAAGCCTGAAGCATTAAGAGGTATCAAAAGAAAACCAATGGTAATCAAAGTTGCTTTATCTTCCCAAAAATTTGACCACAGGCAAATGAAGATGTGGCCTGGGTTTCCGCTAAAACATGTAACTTACCAAACCAAAGTTGCACACTTGGTAGAAGTTTTGGATTTCCTTTGCTTTTTCAGGCTTTAATAGTTAATGCAGCTTATTTTAACAATAAAAGAAATAAAGTGTGAAAGAGCTGAGCATTGACAGTATTTCAAAATTTTGTTTTTGCACCCTTTGTTTCAGTGCACCTTTGGCACTGCCAGATTCTGAACCCAGCAGAGCACTCTGTGGCCAGCCCTTCTGAAGGCAGCCCTCCTTTCCATTCTCTAAGGAAGGCAGCTCTCAGGAGATTTCCAGAGCCCAGGCTCTGTTCAAAAGACTCAGATAGGCTTGAATAAACATCTGACCTTCTCGAGGAAGAAAATGTAAACTTCCCTCCCCTCCCTTCCAAGCTGGGATTCTTTTGACGTTCTTTTCTACTATTTGTCTTTATTTATCAAGCAAAGAAAATATGTTTGACCCTACATAAGAACAGAAGATTTTCAAACTTGAAGAAATTTTCAGCTATAATGGAAACAAGCGAAGAGTTCAAAATTGTGAATAAATATAAAGTTTGTGGGAAGGAAGTTTTAAAGTTTTTTATACTGGGAAGAGTAAAAAGAGTAAATAAACCCCCAGGTACTCAGCACATGATGAGCCCCATGCCCAGCTCTGGGTGACAACTGTGCTTGTAATTATATTGCAGGTCTTGGGGGAAAAGTGTGGTAGAACTGTGCGGCTTGATCAGCCAGGATTTCATGTTTTTATTTTATCAGAGCACTGCTATTTTCAGTGAATTTTAATGTGTGCCATCAAACCCCAAAAGTAACTTAAGCAGATGTCGGTTTTCTTTTTTATTAAATGCATACCTTTTTTCTTGTTTTTCACTGAACACTTCAAATTGTCCTCCTCCAAATTGTTCTAGGTTCAGCCTCCAAGAGAGTAGTGAGGGAAAATCAGGCCATTTAAAAATAAAATAGATTACTTCTGCACAGCTTTCTTTAATCAAAACCATTATAACTGAAGGCTCAGAGCCTTGATTACACCTCTTCAGAGGGCACCCCTTGATTTTTGCGCGACATCCCTGATTATTTTATTTACTTATTTATTTATCAGCTTTTACTTTTGGCATTGATTTCTAGGTCACCGAGTTGAGGCTTTTTCTTGCTTTAAATGGACTTGCTTGTTTCTCACTGGCAGGTTATTTTTCTTACAGGGGCTGTGAAGTAAACATGCCCCTTTTTCAGAAGATGACAGAAATTCCCGTGATCACATATTCCTGGAGCTCTTTCTCTTTAGTCTTCCCCTAGCCCCTGTGGTGAGCAAGATTGGACCAAGAGTCATTCCTCCCGACCTCTCCCGAGCCCCTGCAGAGCTGAGGGCCAAAAGGTCATTTTCTCAGGTTCCCTCTGGAGGGAGAATCCAAAGGTCATTCCCTCCCTCCCCAACTTACCCCAAGTGCATCTGAGAGCCATTTAAAACTCTTTTGAAGAGGGAGGAAAGAGACTGAGTCCATGTGCTTTACCTACTGTCCCTCAACAGCCAGGAGATGTGAACCAGGGCTGCGCATGAAATGTTTATCATAGAATCCCAGAATCGTTTAGGCAGCAAAAGACCTTCATGCCATCAAGTCCAACCATTTGCCCAGCACTGCCAAGTCCACCACTAAACCATGTCCTTAAGTGCCACATCTACATGTCTTATAAATACCTACAGGGATGATGACTCCACCACATCCCTGGGCAGCCTGTGCCAATGATTGATAACCTTTTCATTGAAGAAAATTTTTCCTAATATTCAATCTAAACCTCCCCTGGCACAACTTGAGGCCATTTCCTCTTGTCCTACCACTTTTTGCTTGGGAAGAGAGACCAACCCCCATCTGGCTACAACCTCTCCTGTTGTAGAAAGCTATAAGGCCCCCTCTTCTTCAGGCTGAACACCCCCAGCTGTCCCTCAGACGACCTTGATGCTCAAACCTAGCCAGGACTGGCCTTGGTTTCTAAGTTTGGCACTGTGAACTTCAGCACGGATGGGCAGAGATTGATCACACAGCTGTGACATGGGCCTAACCATTTCTGCCTCCTTTCCCCCAAATCAGCCTTTTCCTTTTCACAGTCCCCAGAATCCTTCTTGTCCTCTCAGATCTGGCTTTCACTTGGAATTAACTAGATGCCATCAGGGACTTGTGTTAAACAGCTCTGAACATCCTCATGTTCCTGGTTCTTGGGAATGGGGCCGCAGGGATCATTTTATGGGTCCCCTTAGAAAACAACCCCCGATAGACTCCCACAGCCTCACCCAGAGCTCCTGCTGCTGCTGCCTGCTGCCCTGTCATCCGTGAACCCTGTGGACCAGTTTTGGATTTCCCAAGACAGAAGTAAATAGTTAAGGCGAGCTCCTCTACACTTCCTCCTCATCCCTTTCAAGGGAAAAGTCTCTTCATTGCTTGCTCTTTGAATGATGAAGTAAAAGCGAGCGATTTCTCATCGTTAAATTCTTTGAGCTGCCTGAGGAAGGAAGGAAGGAAGAGAAGAGCAACACTTATTTCACAAGGTCCCCTGCAGAAGGGGGGCACCAAGGGTCACTTCCTCTCAATCTGTCCCCTCCGAAGGAGAGCAGTCAGGCTGTGTCAATGCCATGGTCCCTTTGTGGCGGGTAGGGAGCCGGAGGTCATCCTGTGCCCCAGCCCCGCTCTCGCTGGGACGCACACACGCTGCTGAGCCCCGGCTTTCTCTCGCACACGGGGGGCAGGGGAGATTAGTTCTTTTTTCCGCTCTCTGCTTTGTGTACAGGGAACTCACAAGTCACTACCTGGGCCCCTTTCAGAAAGAGACAATAGCAAAAGGGGAGTCCCTAGGGGTTTTTTTCCTGGGGATTTTCCAGGCTGCTTGGACACAGTAGGATTAGCTGAGCAAAGCTATAAAATCGAAATAAAAGTGAAGTGCTGAAGTACAGGTTTCAAGCCACTTGGAGGTTTTGGTGACACTCTTTGCAAATCCACAGCAAATCCACTGACCTCTATCTATACATCAGCCCGAAATTTGGGGAAAACACTGAGCTTCCATGAAGTACTTTAAGAAAGCAAGGATCACGTGAAATACACTGGAAAATTCAGGTTCTGTGTTGTCCAACAGGAAACAGTAAATAAAACCACCTATCCTACTTGTTTGGGATTTGAATTGTTGTAGGTGGCTCCTTTAGAGCATGATCGCAATCTTTTGAAATAACTCTGGTTATTTCTGAGTCCTGGCTGAATTTTGTGGGCTTTGGGTCAGGCCATGACTGGGCTTCTGTCCTTACATTAGACTCTGGGCAGATCTTTAAGGAGCTAATGTGGAATTTAGAGTCAAGAGCTATCTTTTCATAGGTATCTTCTGTTCTTTCAAGTCTTTGGGTCAAATTTTGTTCAGATAGGGGTTGCAGTTCCCACTGAACTCAATGAGCAAGATTTTCTTGCTTCCAAAGCAGACCCCAGGGAAATAAGCACGGTTTAGCTGCTTACTTTGTAACAAGAATTTGGACCTAAGATGTAACTTGTAAATACTTTAACCTTGTTAAGGTATCCTACAATTTCAGCCTCCAGTATTTTAAATGACACAAACAGCAAACTGCTCAAAAGAGATGTGCAGACTCTCTATGTACTCCTAAGACAAGAGTAGAGAAAATAATTCTGCACTTGCTGAGCAGAGAAACTAATTCAGCAGCATGAGTTAACATATGCTCAGAACCTCCATGTGAACTCATTGCCAAGACTGAAAACTCCTTTTGAAACACTCCAAGACTATGTACAGGAGATGAAATTGTAGTCAAGGCTTTCTTTCCTTTCCTCTTTCCTTTCCTCTTTCCTTTCCTCTTTCCCTTCCCTTCCCCTTCCCCTTCCCCTTCCTTCCCCTTCCCCTTCCCCTTCCCCTTCCCCTTCCCCTTCCCCTTCCCCTTCCCCTTCCCCTTCCCCTTCCCCTTCCCCTTCCCATTTCCATTCCCATTCCTTTCCTCCTTTCCTCCCTTCCTTCCCTCCCTGCTTTGCCTGCCTTCCTTTCTGCCTTCCTTTCTTAAGGCACCCCTGGCATTCAGACTGCAGTCTGCACATCAGTCTGCACTGAAATAATTCAGGACTTTCCCTTCCAGCTCTTGACATGACACAGCTTCTATAGGAGCAGTAGCACTTAAATGTGGAACAACACAGTTTTTATGGTCTAGGTGAAACATCTCTGTGATGCTGTGAGGTGGTGAGCAGTAAATGGTCACAAAATGCTTCCGGATCCCTGTCTAAGTGTGCAGTATTGTTACTTTACAGCACCTCACCACTGTGAACCGATGTTGTTCATCAGTGCATCAGAAAATCCCCTTACAAATGAAGATTTTAGTCTTTGCACATGAAGTGACAGATTATTCCACACACTGTGTTGCAGTGACACAGGTGGGGGTCCTCTGCCAGCACGGGGCCTTCCTCCTCACACACGGAGTCATTCAAGGATGTGAGGGGGACAGGGTCCTCTCTCCTGCACAGATTCACTTGACTCATTCAAGTGTGAGCTCCTATTTCCACCTGTGCCTGTGGATCCATGTCTTTGCCCTGGAGCATTCCACACTTCAAATGGAGCATGTGAAGATTCTTTATGAATTGTGATGGTTTTGTTATTGCCACACAGTGCTGTTTGTTAAGAAGAATACAATGAATTTCCCTCATTGCAGTATCCTTTCCTCCTCTCTCTCCTCAAATGCAAATACAAATCCACTTAAAATGCAGAGATCTTTTGACTTCTAACAGGAACTTTTATCCACATAAGAGGATAAGAAATTCATTAGCTTAAGTTGTGTGATTGTAACAGCTCATTAGAGAGCACTGTGCCTTTCACAGTGAGCATGCCTCCAGTCCCACACAGAACCTGTCAAAGTTAAGGATAAAGGTATGGGACAACTTCACCATCTTGGAAGGCAATTTCTGATTTTTAACTATGCAGACCACAAGGTTCATTAAATGATTTTAATGAACAGTCATAGGCCTGATGTTCAAATCTTCATTTGTGTCTAATTACAAGTAAAATATAAAATTGGTAAATTGATCGTTCTTGACACGAGAAAAAAATTATGGTCATTAATTATGTTTTCAGACTATTTGTTATTGGGTTTTTTTAAGCTAAAATAAATATTTTGATCTCAGGTTTGTCTGCTGCAAAATGCTGCTGTGAAAATCCTAACACAGCTTCTCTTCAAGCAAGGGGGAAGCTGCCACTTCTGAACAGAAAAAATAGTAATTAGTCATACTAATTTGTTGAAAGAAAGGAAAGATAAAGAAGAGTTCTCAGCCATTTATTACATCAAAAAAGTTAGTGATACAGTATTTTTTCATCTCTGGCATCTCAGAAGGCATGGCCTTGAAAAGGCAGGTAGTTTGCAACATTTTATAAAGTATATGAGTGGAGATTGGAATGTATTTTTCAATCTTCCCCTGGCAGCCTTCATGGCTTTATTCAATTTATGCATCATCTCTTGAAGTTCAATACAGGGCACTGGGTCCCAAAATGTACTTTGAAGCATCCATAGCAAATCTTCTGATCTCGGCTCTCACTATCTGAGCAACATATGCATTAGAGTGGAATTTGAGATCAGCTTTTAGGTTGAGGGGTGAAGCGCTTACTTAGATAACCCACAGTATCTCAGCTTCAAGTGCAATGCTCAGGTTTGGGTAAATGATTGCTTTTCATTTTCCCTGAGGATAAAAGATACAGTTTCATACTAGGATTTACAAACCCCTCTACCCACATGGACATCAAGTGTTTCTTTTAAAATGCATGTTAAATACAAATATTCAAAGGCAACGACTTCCTTATGCCAGTCTGAGAGAAATGATACTTTAGAGAACAGGATAGTTGCAGTAAGGTACCATCATGTGCCTTCAGTGATCAACGAGCTCTTCTGCCTTCACTGCTCTTATTTAATCGAAACAAAGCTCAATCTCTTTCCTCCCCCTCAAAGAAGGGAAATTACACATTTTTGCATGGCAGTACTACAGAAGAGTTCACAGAACTCCACAAAGGAATTGCATGTAGTGAGGCTCAATGCTTTTAGCACTTTTTGTTTCCAGGTACAACTTCTACTACAGCAAATTTTTGGGTTGTTTCTGCCACTATCCTGCCACTTGCATTTCTGCTTTGTTCTCCCGTATGTCACCCGAGAGCAGTGACTGTGTCGTGTGATAAGACAAGCCATGGGCTTGGAAGGGCAAAGCTGCAACACAATGATTATTGCTGGAGGGTGCAGTGGAGGGAGAAATAATCTGACTTTTAAGCTGATTCTCTTAAAAGTGATGCGTCATTCATGGAACAGTACAGCACGCTCTTGAGGAGCATTTCTGCTTCACGAAGACCAAAATCCTGAAATTCCTAAAAATAAGCAAACAAGCAGATAAATAATCCGCTTCCTAGTGCCCGAAACCCTCAAGCTTCCCTCAGCATCACACAGCGCTCACACTCACGGACTGCAAGGACACACTACCCAAACCACTCCATCCCCTCACAACAGTCAAGGATTGCACGGACACACTTCCCAAATCATGCAGTCCCCTCACAACAGTCAAGGATTGTATGGACACACTTCCCAAACCACTCCATCCCCTCACAACAGTCAAGGATCATACAGACACACTTCCCAAACACACAATCCCCTCACAACACTCAAGGATTGTATGGACACACTTCCCAAACCACTCCATCCCCTCACAACAATCAAGGATTGCACGAACACACTTCCCAAATCATGCAGTCCCCTCACAACACTCAAGGATCATATGGACACACTTCCCAAACACACAATCCCCTCACAACACTCAAGGATCATACAGACACACTTCCCAAACACACAGTCCCCTCACAACACTCAAGGATCATACAGACACACTTCCCAAACACACAATCCCCTCACAACAGTCAAGCATCATACAGACACACTTCCCAAACACACAATCCCCTCACAACACTCAAGGATCATACAGACACACTTCCCAAACACACAATCACCTCCCAACACTCAAGGATCATACGGACACACTTCCCAAACACACAATCCCCTCACAACACTCAAGGATCATACAGACACACTTCCCAAACACACAATCCCCTCCCAACACCCAAGGATCATACGGACACACTTCCCAAACACACAATCCCCTCACAACACTCAAGGATCATACAGACACACTTCCCAAACACACAATCCCCTCACAACAGTCAAGGATCATACAGACACACTTCCCAAACACACAATCCCCTCACAACACTCAAGGATCATACAGACACACTTCCCAAACACACAATCCCCTCACAACACTCAAGGATCACACAGACACACTTCCCAAACACACAATCCCCTCACAACACTCAAGGATCACACAGACACACTTCCCAAACACACAATCCCCTCACAACACTCAAGGATCATACAGACACACTTCCCAAACACACAATCCCCTCACAACACTCAAGGATCATACGGACACACTTCCCAAACACACAATCCCCTCACAACACTCAAGCATCACACAGACACACTTCCCCAAGCACGCAATCCCCTCACAACCCTCCCTCCCCTTGGGTCGTGCCTCCTGATTGGCCCGGCCGCGGCTGTAAGGCGCGCGCTGATTGGCCGGGCGGCACACGCTGTTGCCATGGCTCTGTTGCTAGGGAGGCTCTGCCGTCTCCAGGCCCTGCAGGAAACGTGTAATGAATTATGGATGCTTGGTTTGCTCAAAGAGGGCCTGATCTGTAATGCAGATGAGCTGCCAGGCCTCCCCCCCTCCTCGTCCCCCACCCCCCTTTTCTTCTAGGGTCTTAAAAAAAAAATAGTTAAAAAAAATCGGGGCGGGGGGGGTGGGGTGGGGTGTGTGTGGGAAATCCGTTTTAAATCAGAATCTGCCGTTTGCGCGTCCCCCGCTGCAGCAGTGGCTCCTGAAGCTGATGGCAATTCTCATGCAAAGGCAGGGCCAGAGGTCACTATCTGTTATTTGTTCAGGAAAAGCTTGTAGGATTTTTCACTGAACTCCATGACCTGCTGGGGTATTATTTTTCCCCCCTCTTTGGTTCAGAGACAAAATAGGATACAAACACCAGAAGTGGCATTTTCTGACAGTTGGACAGGAAATTGTCCCCTCGGTGCGTGAGGAACGCAGCGGCCAGGCTGGCTTTTCTGGCCTCCTGAAGGAGACCTTTGCCCAGACGTGACCCAGGCCCTTCCACGGCTGTGGTTGAGTGGCTCAGGCCTCTGGAAATGGTGCCAAAATCCCTTGGCTGTGGAGATGTTCCCAGCGAGTGCCACAGTTGTAACATGCCTGCTTCGCTTCCATCAAAACTGGACCTTGTTCCCCACAGATTGCTCCCCAGCTGGAACCCCCCCAGCCCCGCTTGAACAAAGCCTCTGGGTGTCATACCTGAATACACAGGTTGCTACAATTCATTTATTTCTCCTAATCTTCAAATAAGAAATATGGTGGATGTTATGCTACAGAAATGGTAATATTTTCCTGTACCTAATGAATACTGATGTCAGAAGAGACACCTCTCTTGTGCTCATGCAGAGTTTAGTCTTGGCTGGATTTTTTTTCAAAACAGCAACAAATTGTTTCAATCCTTTCTGTGTCAAGCCTCCATGGACAAATGTGACTTCAAAAATTCTTAATTCTAGCAAAAATAACGAACCTGATACTTTTTTTAAACAAGATGGTGTAATTTTGGCGAGACTCGGTTGAGAGTGGGCACCCTTAGCTGTCCAAACATTGACCTCAGCAGAGATCTCTTTGTACCTTGAAGGTTTATCACTGATGTGAGAGTTGAGATACCCCTGCTCCTTCTCAGAGCCCTATTTTTCAGAGAATTCCACACTAAACAGTTTACTCAGCAAGGAAATTACTGAGCCATTAGATGAATTTCTACGCATTTTGTATTGTGGAATTTTATGCCTTTTATACCTCAGATCCTGATTCGTTCATGGTTCTTCCTCTGGGCGAAGTAAATTCTCCAGTAAGAGCTCTGAGATGAAGACAAAATGTATCCAACCCTCCTGTGATTCAGAGTAGAGTGATGCCTTGTTTCTGGGATTGTTAAACAAGATGTTCTGTTGTGTAAAATCCAATGAGCACTTAAAAAACAAGAAAGTCGTAAAACACTGCATACAGAAGAAGAAAACACTTATGGTGAGCTCTGGCCATCAGGCAGTCCCTAAGAGCTTCAGCTGTTAGAATCCTTATGTTTTATTATTTTCTTTTATTAACATGTTTTCTATTGAAGAAAATTATTAAGGCAAAACTGTATTGTCTACCTAAACCACTTTTGAAAGAGCTTTCATCAAATTCCATTAAAAAAATAAATTCAGACTATAGAATTAGAGAACCCATCGTGCTTAAAGTCAAGAAATGTCTGAGATATGTTTAGCTGAAAACACAGTATTAAAATTTGTATATATGGATGTATTAATTTTGGGGGTGGTTTTTTTTTGGTTTTGTGTTTGGGTTTTTTTTTTTTGTGTGGTTTTTTTTTTGTGTTTTTTTGTAGCAGTGGTTCCCTGCAACGTGCACTAAAACAAAAGATATGTTAACAGTTTGCACTTGCAGGAAATGTAGGTCATGATTTTTGTGAACCAAATAATTGTGGCTTACACTTTTCATTTATTGATCTTCATTTTTGTATACAAACTTTTAAGGCATTGGAAAATGATTATTCCCACAGCCATACAAATACATGCCGCACATACCATGAGATTTGGGATAGCTTAAATAGTCAGCAGAGAGGCTGCAAACGACTTCTTAAGCACATAAGCAATTTAAACAAATCCATATTTCTAGTGCTTTAAATGGCCTTAGCATCTCTCCCATGCTTTCTATTGAGGAATCACAAGAAATTCAACCAGCAGCAGCCAAGCTCTTTCTGTAAGTGTGCTGTCAGGTTCTGGAAAGCTCTTGTAATGATGTCTGCACAGCTTTTACCTTTCTCCATCGGTCCAAACTTCACCAAAACAGTGTTTGAACCTTCAGGGCAGAGACACCTCAACTCCAGCAAGCTTTGCACCTTCCCCAGGACATTTTGCAGGCAGCTCCTCAGGAGGAACCTTGCTGAGTTCTCCTGATTAAGATTTTATAATTCCCTTTGCTGTGTTTTGTGCGCTGAGGGGCGAAGGAGGGGCTGGAGGCCTTGGGGTATGGACCTAACAACCTGACTCAAATAAATACAATACATGCTGGACAATAGTTCAAGTGTGAGAAGGTCTGGAGTCACCAACAGGGAGAAAAATGATGCAGGAAGCTTTCACAAAAGAAGCAGCTCTTAAAGAAAGAGCTGAATGAGGAAAGGGAAACATTTTGGTGCATGGTGAGAGGGAGGTTGGTGTGGTGGCCAGGGTGGAGCAGGAGGGAATCTTCAGAAAGCAGGAGCAGCTAGGAGAAACAAAGGAAAAATATGAAACTATTTTTTTTTCTTCATTCCTGTGGCATCTGATTGAAAAAAAAAATCTATTTCATTGGAAAATATCAAAGTTATATTTTCCCCTAAATTTTAAATGTTATTGTTGTTTGTTTCCAGTGGAAGTTTCTTTCTTTTAGAAACAAAGAGCTTCTTTCAATTTGCTTTAAAAATGAAAACTTTCTAATGCTCCTTTTCTATTTGGGTTGTCTAAACAAAAAAGCTTTGCATTTTTATCAATAATAGCTTTAAAATAGTGCTTTAGTACAAACTATTCTTCACAAAGATCCTTCTGTAATTTAAAACATTTTTTTGCTGAAGTAATTTCAACCAGTTTATGCTATCAGTAATCTTCATAGAGTTTACATTAATCCACAAACATTGTATAGTGTGATGAAGTTGATGAGAATCAACAAAGGATAAAGTAGAGTATTGCAGCCCAGATAAAGAAACCCTCTGTTTAATGCCAGCTGCTCAGGAAATGTCAAAAGTAAAGCGAGTTTCAGGTCAAGGGCACTGGGAACAGGCTCTGTTAGCAAACCCTAAGACAGGCAGCTCTTGTTATTAGTATGAACAAGGATATGGTGAGTTCTTTTTAATCTACCCCTGGGCCTCCTTCTGGCTTCCCAGACACGAATTCGTCCCATTTGGGCTCACCTCTGTGGGATTGCTGGGAGTTTTTCAAAACATACCCTCTTTGCTCTCTCTAATGTTCCCCATCAGGTTTGCTAATGGCCAGGATTTCAGCGAAAATCCTGCTCCTAGGAGATCTGTGGGCTCACTGCCAAACCTTGAAAGTGAACAAAATTGTGGGCAACTGCTCTTTTTGTTCACTTGTATTGACAGCAAGGATTTTCTTCGCCCCTGGTTTTTTTTTATGCCATGTACCTGTGAGTGTACCTTGTTTATCACCACTTAAGGGAGTTTTACCTCTTGATACAACACTAAGCTGGCAGGTGGAACATCTGAGAAATAGGACCAAAGTGTGAGCAGGATAATAACTGGATGAACCTCTCTATTGGTAGCTCTTTGATGAAGAATGGGGCACTCTTTCATGTGACTGGGAAGCAGAGGAGCTAGTGTGGGAGAATGAACATGGTATATGCTGATACTGCTTGACAAAATGTCCCCAGCAAAATGAGAACACTGTTGACAACCACTCTGGAATGAACAGCAAAGCAGCTTGGCTCTGTGAATTCAGAGCCATAAGAGGCTCTTTGCTCTAGATGTCCCATGGATGTGCACCAAAAATACAAGGGATTTTGCAATGATTGTTCAGAATTGTGCAGGTTAACAGCATAGTATGACTCTTTTCTTGCTCATTTTCTTTAATCTCTTCAAATTTTCAGGGATCCTTTAAAATTGCATCTTTAGTTCTTGAAGGCTGTGTTTTGGACCAGAGGAAAAATCCCAGTACAAAACTCTACACTGTATTTTGTAACATGAAAACTGTAAATGTTCTGTGGGATATGACTTGTGCATCTTTATGATACAACACTAGGTGAAAAACTTCTTCAGTACTAAGCATATAAGCTCAGCCAGAGCATTAGTCAATCTGATGAGGCCTCATTTAGAAATTGTCATAATATGCAAATATGTTCTCACATTTTATTGTTTGAATAGTGGATATTGGGAGATATAGATTGGGAAGAAACAGATGAGTGACTCAGAGGCTGCTGGTGCCATAATACTTTACGGTTATTAGAGCCAGACATTCTTTCAGATTTTGTTCTGTTTGCAGAGAAATTGTCCTGTGAGAAAGAACAGCCAATATGATGCAATCTACCATGAATCCAAACCTTTCTCTCTGCAGTGACAGCATATATTTAATCATATGTTAGGTATTTAGAGAGGAGTAACTTACAGCAGATCTAGTGAGCCCGGGCATTGGAGATAAACATTATTTGTCACATAATTTGCTTGATCTATTTAATTCTGTCTTCCTTGGACTGAGACGAGCCCATGTCCTGGAAGTAGGTGTGTTGGGGTCGCAGGGCCAAAATGAGTATTTTATCAGTGTGTTATGGTGACCCAGGCTCTTCAGGAAACTCATTTATATCTGCTTCAAAAGATCTCTGTACAGAGCAGCCAGGGGATCAGGCCCAACTGGTAAGGGTTTGAGAAATGCAGGCCTTGCTTGACCAAGCTCATTTCCTCCTATGACAAGGTGACCTAAGTGGGTGAGGGAAAGGCTGTACATGTTTATCTGGACTGTAGTAAAGCTTTTGACATCATTTCCCATAGCATGGGAAATGAAACTGACTGCTGAAACTGGCTGCTCATGTCTTGAACAGGTGCTCTGTTTACTGGATAAAAACTGGTTGGAATGGCCAGGCCCAGAGAGTGGCAGGGAATGGAATTACATCCAACTGGTGGCTGGTCACAAGTGTGCTCCCCAGGGCTCAGTACTGGGGTCAATTCTGCTTGATGTCTTTATCAGTGATCTAGGTGAGTGGATTGAGTGTGCCCTCAGTCAATTTGCAGGTGACACCAAGTTGGATGGGAGTGTTGATCTGCTGGAGGGCAGGAAGGCTCTGCCGAGGGATCTGGACAGGCTGGACTGATGGACAAAGACCAGAGGTATGAGGTTGAACAAGGGCAAGTGCTGGGTCCTACATTTGGGTCACAACAACACCAGGCAGTGCTACAGGCTGGGGACAGAGTGGCTGGAAAGTGGCCCTGTGGGGAAAGGACCTGGGGGTGCTGGTTGACAGCAGCTGAACATGAGCCAGGTGTGCCAGGTGGCCAAGAAAGCCAAAGGCATCCTGGCTTGGATCAGAAATAGTGTGGCCAGCAGGAGCAGGGCAGGGATTGTCCCCCTGTCCTGGGCACTGGTGGGGCTGTACTTCTAATCCTGGATTCTTCTTTTGGGCTCCTCACTACAAGATAGACATTATCCAGAGAAGGGCAACAAAGCTGGAAAAGGGTCTGGAGCACAAATGTTATGAGTAGCAGCTGAGGGAACTGAGGTTGTTTAGCCTGGATAAATGGAAGCTCAGGAGAGACCTTATCACTCTTTACAACCGCCTGAAAGAAGGGTGTAGCCAGGTGGGGGTCAGTCTGTCCTCCTAAGGAATACACAACAGGACAAGAAGGCACAGCCTCAACTTGCACCAGGGGAGGATTTGACTAGATATTAAGAAGAATGTTTTCTCTTCAATGGTTGTCAAGCACTGGAACAGGCTGCCCAAGGAAGTGGTGGAATCACCATCCCTAGAGGTATTTAAAAGATGTGTAGATGTGGCACTTAAGGACTGGTTTAGTGGTGGTCTTGGCAGTGCTGGGTTAAGCGTTGGACTCGATCTTAAAGATCTTTTCCAACCTAAAAGATTCTGTGAAACATCTCATCCCTGCTACTCTTTGCTGTCTGCCACACAATCCTCTTTCACACAAAACTTCTTCACAAGCCTGGAAAGAGCCTTTTTCTGAATGAGCCAGGAACAGTTACTCCAAAGCAACTGGTTACTGGCCTCCTCACTATTTGAGCAGCAGCTGTTGGTAGGATCATGGCAAGTGGAGCCACAGAATCTGCTTTAACAGCAGCTTGGTAGCTGCTTCAGCTTTCCAAGACAGCTGGCAGCTGAGTTGTGAAGCTGCAGCCAGCCAGCAGTGAGATGTCTAATACATCTCCAGAAATCACTGTGTGTTTGCCATGATTACCAAAGTGACATGTCCCACTGTTTTGTCCATGCTCTGTGATCAAATAGAATCAGTCAAGATGTTGCCATTTATCCAAAACTGAAATAAAACAGTGAGATAAGAGGAATAACAGCACTTTGGATGTGGATCCCACATGCCATAAGTCTACTAGATTACAAACAGCTACTGTTACATATGGCCTGGGAAGAAAAGGTACCAGGATGGATAGGTTCCTCCTGGAGAAAGGACTGTGGTACCAGAATTATGGATGTTTCACAGAGAATAAGTGCCTGTGTTGCAGAGATGTTGATATGGTAACAGGTTGTGTGAATAAAAGCAGCATAGATAATTGGAGTGTAATAGTTAAAACATTACTCAGCTTATTTGCAAGCAAAAGCTCCAATTTACCTTCAGCAATCCCTGTGTGATGCAGTAGGCTGCTGCATTGTGCATTGTTTGAGCTTTTCAATCAGATCTTGAACTTATACTATTGGCAAAGGTGGCAGGTTTGAATATCCCTGTGCATATATAGGAATTTTGTTGGCATAGGTATCAAAACTCATATTGTGATAAAGGAAAACAACATCAATCCTTGACTTCTTAAGAGTAATTCTTCTAAACTAGGAAAACACCTTAAGATCCTCTAGTTTGATCTCCTGAATAATATGTTCTATCCAGTTTTAGTTGATACACAAATATTTTCATGGTTTAGTTAGATTAAAGAAGGCATAACAGAAAGAACAAGCTGTAGTGCCAAGTATGTGTGAAGCCTCAGTAATGATGAAAATTTATTAATTGGGATATGGCTCATTGATCACAATTAGTAAAAGTAGTGCTTTCTCCCATCTTTGAGAGACCTGAGAAATTATTTCCAACTTCTAATCAATATGGTTCTGTGTATTTAAGCCAGAAATACATACATAGTATCTAGGAACATTTGTCTCTATCTGGTTAGAAGCCAGATCTTTGGTGCCTTTGTGTCAGTTACAGCAAGTTTGTAATTTTGAAAGCAAACCACAACCCTCAAACAGTCAAATAAATAAAAAAAGCCCAATCTCCAAATGCCCAGTCATCTCCATCTGACCAGTTGAGCATGAGAGGGAGAGGGGGAGGGGATCCATCGTGCCCCAGGCTTGCTCTCAGGTTGTATTGAAACCTTGCAGCCTCCAGCCAGTAGTGAGACCCCTACCTTTGCTGGTAATCTTTTAGTGTTTAATTACCCTGTCAGCCAGAAAGTTACATCTTGTTTCAAGGTTGAATTTGTCTAACTTCCAGCCATTCAATCTTGTTCAAGCTTTTGTCAACAAAGATTGAAAGCCCTTTATTAGGTATCTCTTCCACCAGGGAATACCTATATAAATTGATAGACTCATTGTATAACTTACCTGATTTTCTGCCTCTAAAAATCACTTCCCAACTCTTGCTTTCCCCACATCTTCCTGCCAAAGATTTCTTCATACTATATGCTGGATGGTGAAAAACAAATGCTGTCTTCTAATAAGAGATGAGGAAAGATGAAGAAATTATCTAAGAAAGAAAGAGGAGAGGTTCAAAAGGAATTGCTTGGAAGAGGCATTTTCTCTTGATTTCAACTCATTTCTGCAATACTGATAAGCAGTGCCATGTCCTAGACCACACCTGGCACAAACCAGCCAATCTCCAGTGGTGGGGTCAGCTCCTTTCTGGGGAGCTCTGGGAGCTCTTGCTCTTTATAGCACTTGAGGATGTAGAAAGTGCTTTACAAAGAAGCACATTAGGTTCAGGAACACTGGCTAAAGCAGGGATAACCTGTGTGGTGCTCTGCAGAGTCATGGTGAAATCACAGAAAACCCCAACCACTTAATTTAGCGAGTCATGTTAAGCACAAAGAAACAGTTACAATTTCACTACCAATTTGTTCTCAAGAAGTCGTTTGTCATCCTACCCCTCCAGTTATTAATTTATATAATCAGCATTTACCTTTCACATGATGAAAACAGTAGGACAGACTTGCCATTGTAGAACATGACTAGATTAGGACAAAAATGTGGTGCAGCCCCCATAACACCAAAATGTTGATCTGTAATATTAGCTATTTATACTGTAATATTTGCTATTTGTAGCTGACCAGGTCTAAGCATTTAGTGTAAAAGGAGAAAGGAATTCAAAAAAAGAAGGTGAATGCTGGTGGTGTAGTTTTTGTGTGTACCCTACGGGTGTAAGTTCTGCAGCGGTGCTTTGTTTCAAACATCTTCATTTTTCCTCTCAGGATGAAGCAAATGTTTTAAATTACAGCTGTAGCATGGAAGAGAGAATTCAACTGAAGCACAAATATGAGTCATGAAAGTGTTTGTGCCTTATTTTCAGGGTAATCACTAAACACCTGCTAAATTACATTTTAAAAAATTACCCAGTATTTCACAGTGGGTTTTATCCTCTTGTTTATTATTTTCTCTCTTAAGCCCCACTCTCAGTCCTTGATCTGCGTGGGAAGATTGTCTCATCCATGCAGAGCTCCCAAAACTCAGCAGAGCTCTGCATGTACTGACGCTCTGCCCAGGCGGGGCTGATTACAGGACAAGGACTGAGGTTTGTGCTACAGGGACAGACCTTGGGGCCTTTAGGCAGAGCCTTGGCACAGCACTGGGTACACCAGCACAGCACGAGAGAGGAAATCATTACCCAGCAAATACCATAGACTTTTTCTGAAAGCTGGTGCAGCAGAAATAAAAAAAACCAAAAGTGACTCATCCACACTATTGTGTCTAAACTTTACTTTCCCACATGTTGCTGTTTCTTCTGTTAGCAGCTTTAGTGTTGTAAAAGTGCCTCGTGGAAGAGAAGAATGCTGTGGATGGGTAGTCTCCTCCCTGAGATGTGTAGCGTACACTCTGTTACTGAGCCTCCTGGGAACATGGTGGAGGGCACATGCTCAGTTGTCTGGTTTGCTTTTTATGTTTTCTTCAGTTGTTTTTCAGTCTGGCACTGAGTGGGCAGACAAGACTCTTGAACAATCTGTAATTACATTGTGTCACAGCTGATGAGGTTACAAAGGAGTAAATATCTAGTTGGTTTTAGAGAGGATATTTTTAACAATACTCACTCTACATCTAATAGAGTGCATCTGTGTCCTCTGTGGGCACTTTGCCTTAGATAATATAAAAGGAGAGCAATGGAGAAAAGAGCAGCATAATTATATCTGCATAGTCTTCAGCAGAATCAGTTTCTGCAAATACACACTTGACATTTCAACTATCTCATACCAGTGCTGCTCCTATTGATGCCAGTGGCGTCTCTGCCCTTGAATAGGAATAGGATTGAATTCTGACAGTTGAATCTCCTATGACAAGAGAGGTGGAAGTTTCCCAGCATGACCTGATTGCCATAGGGAAAGAGAAAAGTTTTATTAGACCATCATGTCAGTAATTCTTGACCCGGGGTTGTGACTGTGTCTTGACAACTTTCCCTTCTTTTGGATCACAAGGAGAGACCAGCAATCCAATATATTTTCCTGTTGTAACATGGGTCACAGCACAGAATAAAATAGTTCCATCAGCCTGCCTCTGCTGGATTGTTACCTGCTGTGTTTCCACTTCTGCTAGCCAAATGTTGGCACCTCAGTGATACAGAGCAGCCTGCTCTGGACAGTATCACATTTCTAAAGTCATATGAAATCACATTGCATTTATACCACTCCGAGCTGAGGGGAAAAATCCTTTTAAAGAGTCAAGGGCCACTTTCACTTTATAATGGCAATGTAGAAAGATTTGTTTGAAAGGCTGTTGGATACTGATGCTTGAGATTCTTTGGTGAAGCAGTTATTGGACACACTTATGGTCATATTTATTAATTATTTGTTCTCCAATGGCACCTACTAATGCACATGCCTGGTGCAAACATACAGAGTGACATTGCTTGAAAACCCATCATTTCCAGCTTTCAGGGCAGGTGTGGGAACACCAGACTGACTTCCATGAAGCAGCATCCGCTCACTTCAGCTGTTGCTCTACCTTTGCAACCTGAGGATCAGACTCAGGCTATTGGGAATATCCCCTGCCTCTCAGCTTCAACATTCAAGGCTTTGCAAGTAGATTGACCTTGAGCAACAACAGACTTCCCTCTGCACATTGTAAGGAGGTGGCAGAACTCCTCTTATAGAGGGATATTATTCCCTGGTTTATAGGAGAAATAACTGTTAAAAATACCTATAGGAAAATAAGACAAAATTGAGAAAAGGCGATAGTACACTAAATTGGCTAAAACTAGGACATAAGTGCAGACCTATTTTCTAGAGTCACTTGCTGAATTTTTGAAGAGATTACTAATAATTTGTTTTTGTTTTCCTAGCCTTGCTCTGTCTCTCTTCTTTTCAGCATCTGACAATAGAACCATCTATGCAATGCAGCAGAAATTATCAAGAAATCAGGGGAGTGGTTAGGTGATCTGCCTCTTGAACAGCCTGCTAAGAAACATCTTCTGAATGAGAAAATTCAGACGCAGTGTAGGAGAAATCCATCAGCACTTTCTTGCTTTTTTCCTCCTCTTTCTTCTAGCCACGGGAGACCAAAGCAATCTCTATCCCCTGAGCCTGTTGTCCTATGGAAGGATTATCCCTTCCTCCAGCATGAAGGGTTATTTGTGTCTTCTTTTCATCTACTATTTACTTTATTTTCCTTGTCTTGAAGTTTTCCCTTCTCTTATTTAAACAGTGTTGCTCTGTTTTTGGCAGTAAGGAGTGCAGGACACAACAGAGCCAGGCCTGCCTTCATCTAAAAGGCAGAAAAAAAAGTCCTTTTCCTTCTGGCTTTAACATTGTGAGATCTCTGCCTAATCCTCACCATTCTCTTTCTCTGCTTCTGCTCCTCCTTTGGGCTGCCCACTCAAACACTCCTCTTGTTACTCTTCCCCCTCCTTGTGATGTAAAACCTCGACATCCAAGTAATGAATGCTGTCTCACCTCTTTCTCCTCACTCATCTGCCTGCAAGGTGAATGAACGCCCTCACAATGGAAGGAGGAGATAAGAAATTCCCCATGGAAATAGCGCAGATACTTAAAATAATTTGGAGCAAAAAATCCCTGCAGGTTTATTGAAAACACCCCCCTCAACACACAGAGATTTATTTATCTGCTTTACTGCATTTTGCTTACGTCAAGAGCTGGATTGCTCCTGTACAGCCCCCTCGCCAGGCAGATAATTGCTACATATTCTTTTGTACTGCTGCCACCACCTCCACCATCGGGCGTTTTCCCAAACAATTGCCTGAGCAGCCTCGGAGCAATCCATCTCCCTGCCGACACTGCTTTGGTATTAGGGGTCTCTCAGGAGCAGGTGAGAGTCTTGCCTCTTTTCTTGAAAATCAAATGAAGTAAATGAGGTGCATTTCTCCTTCCTTTTGCAAATAATTAGCAAAGATGTGAAATAAAGCCAGGGTAGCTCTGTGACAGCGCCAGCCTCTCCTCGATGGTATCTCGTTGGCCATCATTTCAATGCAGACACACCAACCTGATGTAGTGTCATTTATCTTTACCTTTTGTTTACAGCCACTCAGCCAGTTGTCACTCTGTGTGACAGTGCCTGTATTCAAGCCAATATGAATTTATTTTTCAAGAAAGACTTTCTGAGAGCAAAGCTGATGCCTCACTGAGGATCCAACTAAACTGCATTGCTGGCAAGACCTTTTCCTTCACCATCATCTGTTATATTCATGATTAAACAAATGATAGCATAATCTGGCCTTTCTTTTTTTTTGTTATTTCCTGCTCAGGGCTTCTTCCACATGCTGATACTTATCTTTTCAGCTGAATAGTCATTAAAATCTATTGCCATGCATTATGGCAATAACAATTTTTAGGCATTCTTTGATTTCCTTTACCTGTCTCCAGCTCCTCAAGATTGGTTTCCTTCTCAGCTCCCTGGACATGGGACTGTCAGACTCCATTGCTGTAGGCAGCTGGAGACCCCAAGAGTGCCAGGACTAACCATGGTCCCATGTTTTGTCCTAGAAGGATGCCTGACAAATGTGACATCAGTGTGTGTGAGGCAGGGCATAAACAGCTTTTTATATGTTGCTGTAGTCACAGCAGTGGGTTTAGGTTTTGAGCCTCTTCTTTGCTTCCCTTCCCTTTTCCCTGGCTGTTCAGTGAAGGTGAGAGGAGAAGAGCTGGATACAGGGGCAGCATCCCTGGGAGAGCTGGGCCACACCTGTTTATCCTCCCCTTGCCTGCAGTCTGTGTCAGTGTGCAGGTAGCAGCCTCTTTGCCATGCCCTTGGACAGAGGCAGGAGGATGCACTCACCCCCTGGATTTCCTGCATTGTTTCCTTCTGGACAATGGCAAAGGTGGAGGGAGACAAAGTGCAGGGACTTATTTCCATGGTGCATTCCGAAAGCAGGTTCAGCAAAAGAGTTTGCTACCTTGTAGACAAGTAATGACTCTCCTTTCTCTTTTTACTGTTAATATATTCATTGCCAAAGTAAATATTTCATTTCCCAGTACTAATGCAGCTCAAGAAACAAGAGCATGTGTACTCCCTTCCTAACGTCTCTTACCCCAACAGCATATAATATATAATTTCACAAAAAAGACTAGGGGACTAAGGACATACCTTAAACTGCTTCCAGTCTGTCTACAACTTCAAAACCAAGAGCCCAAATACATAACTGGATGAACTATTTTATGCAAAACTTCTGGTGAACCAAGAAGTTTCCATGATACTAAATATTTACTTGTAAAAAACATGTTATCTCACTGTGAATTTTGCTTTCTAATTTCATAGGAAGTATGCTTCTTTGTAATACTCTCAGGGTGGTATATTTGATTTTTTAAATTGGAAAGTACATTTTAGCTAAAAATGACATGAAAATTTATTCCAAAAAAGTTCTAAATCCTTAACATCAGATGAAAAATAAAATGTTTTCATACATGAAGCATTTTGTTTTACCTGATATAATGATTTTAAAATATTTTTCTGTTTGCAGATAAGTAACAAAGTAGTTTGAAATGAGACAGTCATTTCAATATCATTTTTTTCAGAGTCATTAGTGGGATAAAAAACCCATTATCTATAAAGCTCAGACTAGAGAATCTAATTCATGAGAGTTATGTTGAAAGCATCTTGTGATCTTTAGATGGTAGATGCTGGCACATACATTTAGTATGTATATGTGTATGTGTGTTTATATATGCACCCATATGAAAGCATGAGTGGATATTCATAAACAAGGGCATTGTGCCACAGGGGTTTGCCCTCAGATGTAGTGGCTCCATACAGCTCATGGAGAGGCATGCAGTCAGCATTATTGTGGATATTATTTCTTTACAGCTTTGGACCCAGGCCAAGGCTTAAGCACACAGTTATATTTGAGTATATCAGTACTTGCATTGAGCTTTGTGTGAAAGTTTTCCTTAAGTCTTTCCAAAAAATCCATGAATACACAGTGTGGATTTTGTTACTAACCCTTTTAATAGTCTCCCAATCCCCAAATTGTCTTTTGCTTTGGCAGCCATGGTGATGTAATACATGTGTGTGCTGGCAGTGGTACATAGGATGCTGAGGGCAGTAGTTACACAGCTCTTGGAGAAGGTGTTCTTGCTGCCATCCCTGGCAATATCAGGATAGATAAATTCAGTTCCGAGCCTTCTATGGTAGGCATGGATCCAGCAACCTGGCCCTGATCCTTCACCCTGGGGCTATATCTCAGTTTTGCCTGCCTCCTGGGTCAGGTTGGGCTGCCTTTGCCTCTATCCATGGGCAGAATGTATTGAGTGAGAGGTGCAGCAGGAGCAGCACAGCCTGCTCAGCGATCCCAGCGTGAGCGCTCCTGGGGCGCAGGTGCCACCTTGAGCTGTAGGTGAAAGGAAAGCCAGGGAAAACAAGCAGAGCAGCCTTTGGCTGCACAGAGCTGCAGATCAGGTCCCCAGTGCCCTGCTCCCTGCTGATGGACAGCAGAGTGTTGTGGAGGCAGTGTAGCATAGCTTGTTTAATGCTGCATTATGGTAATGAATACCGGGGAGCCATTAACACGGGAATCTCGGATTGCAAATATAACAAACCACACACTTCAATGTTTTCTAGCAGTGTCTTTGGAGCTGTAAGCACATGATTTTTTTTTTAATCAACTTTCATCCCAAAGCAAATTTTCCCAGCTAAGTACCTCTTTAATCAATCTATTCACAAATGTATATATATTTATTTTTAATAACATTTTTAAATATTTCCCAGAAACATAATGACAGTTATTTTTACCCATGGTATGTTCTTTACCTATTTAATGTTATACAACCTTTCTAAAACCAAATTAAGCAAAAACATTAGCATCAATCCATTGAATTCAGGTGCTATTAAAATAAAGTAGATGTTTTCAAACACTAGAATGAATGGAAAAATACTGCCTTGACTGTCAGATTGCATTTCTTTCCCATTGAAGCTAAGTGGGTTAAATTAAGTGACTAATTAACTATGCATCTGCGCAATTAGGTGGGCATTTTTATTTTGTTTAACTTATACATTTATTTCCAACTTGTGGAAAAAGAACTGTAACAAGACAGAGGGAAAGCATTCCCCATAGCACTACTGTAGTATGGTCTTTACTATCATTTCCATTGGAGTGCCGTTAATTACTTGGGCTTACAACTCAGGCATAAAAATTTGCACAATGGTGAAATTTATCCCAGAAGATTCTGTTAAGTTTTATCTGTTGTTTTTAGATTAGGAAAGCTGAAACAACATCCAATAACAATAACCACCTTTGTTGCGGGTGTTCTGAGTCTCTCTTTGTTGTGAACCGATTTGGTCCAGTCTGGCATTGGGGTACCATTTCTAAAACCATCTCTGGAGCTGCTGCCTGGACCTTTGCCTGTGGTTTGCATGAGGGCAAGGCAGGTGCTGCTTTGCAGCTGAGGAACTTCCCAGATGCCCAAGCCAGTCTGGAGCAAAAGTAGCAATCACAGTTTCAGATTCTTCAGTTCCCCTTCCAAAGTGCATGTGGAGGTTCATAAACCTCCAGCAAACATTCAGTGGAAGAAGGGCACCCAGGGCTTCTCCACTTGGAATGAAGCTCCTGTTTCCCATGCTTTACACTGCTCCCCCAAAACTGCATCTGGCTGCAGCACTGTGCTGGATTTCTCACCGAATTTCCTCTTGCATAGAAAAACCAGAAGTGCTTTTTAGTGCTGCCATTCACCAAACCTCCTTTCCAAGATGGTTTTTATCTTGGTTCTTTCCAGAATCCCTGTCACTGGATGGTACAAATGCTGTAAATGGACTAATGTGGGCCCAGCAAGTGCTGGGACTGCTGCTTTGAGCTGTGCTTTTGCAAATAATGAGCTGGATTGTCAGAGTCCTTGGTCAGCAAGGCAAGAGAATGAGAACCCTGCTGCTCCCCTGCTCAGTTTGCAACTCCAGCTGCTGGCAGTGGCAACAATTCAACTGAAATTCCCTCCAGTGAGAAAGGTCTTTGGCAAGATGGAAATGTTGAGATGTTTTTTCTCCTCCCCTGTAATTTTGTGCCTCTTTTGGCATCTGATGCCTTGTGTCTTCATACAAAAGTTCTTTTCTTTTTCTTTTTTCCTTTATTTTAAGCTGACATTTTGATTCTGCCTTAATTAAACCACTTTGGAAGCAGCATGACTGTTTTGGAATGAGTTGCACTGGTACAAGTTTTGTGCAGAGGCATCTTTGTTTCAGAGTGACTACATCCCTTCTGACAGTCCTCCCACAGCTAGCCCACCTTGCCTCGCTTCAGGCCTGCATCAGGATAGGTTTTTTAACCTGCATGAATCCTACTGCTCCACAAGCATCCTGACCAGATGTCACAGGGCACTTTTCATGCCAAGGGAAAACCATTTTTTGCTTTTTCTCCTTTGCTTTTCTGCTTGCCTGACAACCCTCTTGCTCCTTTTCCCCCTCCCTCCCCTCTTCCATTCAATTACTGACCCAGTGTGGACGTCATGCCTCAGGATTTCTCAGGGCCTTTTTCTCTCCCAGAAAAAGAGCATGTCCAGTGCTCACTGGATCCATTCTTTGCTGTGACCTCCCAGTGTCTGGGGCATAGCATGCAGGAGGAAAGCACTTGTGGGGACAAGGGCCAGCACCCCACTGCGTCCAAGAACATGTGTGGCTTTAGTGTGATACAAAGATGCTCTCTCGCTACTCCCTCCACCTAAAGTTGTGCACATGATTTTTCCAAGTTTTAAATAGTTATAAGTAGTGGTTGTTAAAAGATGAGTGATTATTTTTTTTTGCTGTTGCCCTTCAAACCCACCCTCCTCCTGCCCTGCTCATATGGTGCTCCTACAGCTTTATACTTTAAACAGCTTTGTTTTGTTCAGTGTCTAATTGTGCAGCAATTGGCCGAATATCCCACCTCTCCCTTCATGCCCATGTGCTTTATTTTTCTCTGTCTGGCCTCTTCAGAAAGCATTGTAGACATTCAAGTATTTTTGTTTAGCAGATAAAAAAAATAAAGAACAACAAAAAACTGGTTCAGAAAAGCCATGAGGGAACTGCCTCTTAGGTTTCTTAACTGTATTTATAGTAGAGGAGGTAAATTGCCAAAATTAAACCATGATAACATGACAAAAGCCCGTGAAGATGATAAGGCAGAAATTCTTAGACATCCTCTCCTGCAACTCCACTTCCAAGCCATGAACTCACTCCCACCAGGTTGGAATGTATTTCTGAGACTGGAAAGCACCTTCATGAGGAATTATTGGTTATTTTTAGTAAAATCCTTGGAAATTTTAACAATTGAGATTCAAATGCTTTATTATTAAGCCTACTTATTTTAAGGTGCACTTTTATGATCAAAAACCATATGGGAGAGCATTTAAAGAAAGAAAATTAGTACTCAGTTTGTGGGCTGGTCTATGGAATAATGGACAGCCTCTTCATGGGGCTGAACACTGTTGATTCAGTGTTTCCTTCATATCCCAGCAAGGCCTTTCTGACCACCAGCCTGGTAAGTGGGCATTGATCCATTTTCCAGGCTTATGGAACCTTTTAAAGCAATATCCATTTCTGTTCTGCAGCCCAACATTTCAAGCAGTGAAAAGAAATCCATGGAGGTTAAGAAATAATTACAAATCAACTATTAGAATTACAAATATTTTTACCCTATGCTATTGCTTAGTGGATTGAAAATTGAGCCCACTTGGATGAATTAAATGAAATGTGGGAAGAAGACTGTTGGGAAGTGATTAGATGGTCCCTGTGTCCTGGAAGTCCAGTTAGTCACTGCTAGGAAATTCATAGCACCCCTAAAGCCAAGTAACCAAATACTGGATTCACAGGATGTCTTCCTAGAGCCTGCACAGCTACTTTGAAAAAAAATCCAGCTGTACAGTAAGCATGAAAATGTTCTTAAACTGGCATTAAAATATCGCTGAATGTGTTAAATGAAAATCTTCTATCAAATGCATTCTTTTAGGAGTGAGACAGAACTGAGTAAGGACATGTCAGGCAGAACGAGGTGATTTCTGGAATTCTGGCTCTGTGATCCCTCTCTTGAAAGAGATGCAACAGAAGCAGTTTAATTCCAGGAAAGGAAGCAGAGCAAATGTTTCTCCTTTGAGCAAGCAAAGAGAAGAGGGAAACTGTGATCATTCCCTGCTGTGCCTGGGCTGCAGGGCAGCTCCAAGCTGTCTCCTGTGCAGAGCAGACAGTGGAATTACAGCCAGCATAGTCCAGTGGGCTACTCACTGCCTTACCAGCTATGTTTAGTGGTGGGTATTTTCAGCAGCAGGATTTTGCCCTGTAATCCACGTCACACAGCACCTGACTGGCAGATGTCTGGGTACAGAGGGAGGCTGGGGGGAATCAGTAGTTTGGGTGTGCTGGAGTTTTTTGTATGTGACTATTTTGATCATATTTTCTTTATTCCGAAAGTGAATTTGTAACTACACCCACAGTTCTGGGTGAATAAAAAGCCAGACCTTGCATAAAAACAATCAATTTTCTAAAGTTGTTGAAATGGCAAGATCCTTTAAAAATCTGTCAGTTCATTAATATATAATAAACCTACGCCAGCTTGCCCTGAAATAATTTAGTAGATAAGATCTCATTTTGCTGATAACTAAATGAGTTTTAGAACATTCAGAGTTTTTTTTAAAAAAAACCTTGTTTACATTTACAATCCCTCATAACTGTTTATGTCCATTTAATGACTAAAAAAGCATGTCCACATTCTGTCCCTGGCTGAATTCCTCTGAATAGTTCACTCATTCAGAGCAGCATTGGCTAAGCGCGTTGGTTCAGTGACCAGCGTGATTTTTGAATCAATGTAACACAGGAGAGGGTTTACATTACTGCTGCCACAAAATGTAATCAACTGCCTAGCATACTTGTCTGAAGAATTATTAAAGCATAGAATGCAAAGTGGCAGAAATAGAAGTATAATTCTAGTAAAATCATCAAAGGATGCAATAACCGAGTTAGAAAATGCAGTGACAGATCTAATTAACGAACTAAATTACAATTCAGTCCAAAAATAATTGTCATTAGAAGTAAAATCACATTTCTGTCTGAAGCATCTCAGCATGTTTGCCATAGTGATTGCTAAAACTAGAAAGAAACCCACTCTCATTATTTTTTTAATGCAATTATTACACACAAAAATCAGTCATGAAATCGAATATGCCAGTTTAGCAAACGATTCTCAGCTAAGAGCCTTCCCTCTCACACCACAAGGTACAGGTTTAGGCTGGCACTGCTGGCTTTCAGCACTTTGTTTTTGTGCTCATGTTGGAGTCAACATTATTTTTGGACTGACTCCTTCCTCCTAAAGACCTCTTTGTATTCTGACTTAAAACAACAGACCATTTAATTTTCATATTGACCTAATTGCACATCTGAATCCATTGGAAGCTGTCTAACAAAACAAAAATACTAATAAGGACATGTGCCAACTGCAGTTTAAGTTGGGTTGCTTTTAATATAAACTGAAGAGCTTTTGTATTAAGCTCTAACAATGGCTAATACAGCTGCTGAGCTGATTACTTAAGCAACTTCTGGGTATATTCACACATCAAATTTGAATTCTGAGTACTTTCCATACCTATATAATTGTCCACTGGCCCTTATCATTATTTATTATGCAAAACTGATTTTTTTTTAAAGCGTGAAGAATGAAGTAATTTAGTATGCAAACAGTTAAAACTCTCATGTGGATTCTGATTTTGTATGTGTTGATAAATTCACTTACGATGACTGACAGTGTGAGATTTTTTGGGGTCATATCGGTCACTCTTTCCATGACACTGATGAAAATGATAAACTAAATGCCAGAAGTGTCCCTGGCGCATCATAGGATGAAATGTGTAAAATGTCAGTGTCTAGCCTGTGTCTATTAATAACTAAATATGATTGTGTGTAATGAGCAGAGATTTTCATGTTGATTGAAATATGATTTCTTTTGATCTTCCAGATGTTGCTGCTTAGAAATTCATATTGCTCTTTTGCTGCTAAATGCATAATGACCTTTTAAAACCTTTTAACTGTTAAAACCCCTATTATTTTCAACAACATAGTCAAGTTTCCATCTTTTTTTTTTTAATGTTGATTGGAAGTTTCTCTCTCTTCCCATCCTCAGCTTCCCTTTGCTTTCTCTGGTCTCCTCTTCCTCTTGATTTTTAAAACTCTTCTTTTCCTCTGATGCATTTCTCTAGCAAAGTTCCTGACATCACACAGACTCCTGTGTTCAGACAGCATAAGAGGGCAGGACCCTGTTGTCACTTGTGTCACTTCTACCCCCTAAGTGTCCCAGGCTGTTACCCAGCATTGCTGGAAAATTTGTCCTGAGCAACCATTTCAGGCAAACACTCAGGTCACCTCACTTCTGAGGTAGAAAAGGAACAAAGGCAGGTGTCAGAAATGAAGAATCGTGTAGCTGACGTTGATAGTGGAGTGATCTGCTCTGAAGAAAGGAATTGTGGAGCATTGTAAGCTTTCTGCATGAATAATGCATTTGTGTCGCTCATTTTTGGGCTTAGTCACACCCTGCCTTCCACATTTGGCCCCTTTATGGTTGCACCTGTGCATGAATGGTGACTGCCTGAGAGCCTGCAAGAATAAAACCAGTTCCTGAGTAAAGGCAGCAGCAGCAGCAGCAGCAGCAGCAGCAGCGTAAACATCTCTTCATTATTCAGCTTTTGTGCCAATCCCACGTTGGCACAAGGCTGTCTCTGGCCTGTGTGACTCAGCTGTGTGAATGCAGGAGCTCTTCTGCACCCTGAAGGTGTTTCAGGCACTTGACTGATTCGGTCAGCAAAGAAAGGAATCTATACTCCTTGCACTTCTGCCAGTATGAATTTAGGATGCTTCAAGGGCTCTGAAGGGACCTCACAGTGCCCAGGTTTCCTCCTCATCACTGCACCACTCCAGCACTGTCCACACCAAAAGGGCCTTGGGACACTACCCAGTCCAAGCTCCCATTTCAAGCAGGGCCAGCACTGGCTTCTGACCTCTTTCACCCAACCCATTCAAGTATTTAGGAGGGGTCTGGAAGGAGAGCTGCACCTGGCTTGTTATGTTTGGAATGGTGAATACTTATCAAGGGCCAGATCCCCTTTATAGCCTCACTCTGGGCAAATGCAGTGTCTTCAAACAGGACTCCTATAAATTAACATGAGGATAAATGTACTTGAAGCAGTTTCAACAATTCACTGTAAAATGACTGTTCTACCTAAATTCTTCCAAACCCTTCTTTGGGCCTTCAGCTCTTCTCATTACCTGGATGCTGGCACAGGGCCATGCCTCAGGTGTTTTGTGTCCTCTGAAATGGGGAGGTGGCTCATGGATCTGTTTAAGCTGTTATGTAATTTATGTAAGAGCAGGAAAATGTACCACTTCTGCTTGGGCAGTACATAGGTGGAAGAGACAAGAAAGCAAAATAAAGCATCTAGCAAAAGAAATCCCACTTCACCAAGATTTTTGCACCTTGTTCCTGGGAATATTCACCATAGAAAACAAATTATTTTCGTTTGAGTTACAGATTCTGTGGCAAATATGACACATAGAGCCAAACCCAGGAAAATCTAGACCCTTGGAGACCCAGACCAAGTCTACCATGACAGGTAAAGAGTGCCTGTACGAGATGATTATTTAGTGATTAAAAATGCTGTCTGTCATATGGCATCTTTGCAATGTCATTGTGAAAATAGATGCATCTTTTACTGGTGTCCCTGTGGTTTTGTTTGTCCCTAATGCAATAGTGACAGTCCTGGGGCCCTATTGCTCTCAGCTACCTCTGGTTCCTGTGCAATGTACTGTGTCCTTCATTATATATTCTGGTCCCATCTGGTCTGACAAGCCTTCTCCATCCTCAGAAGCGATTACAAATAATAATGATGACAAAACCCAGAGAATTTTTGCTTTATTTTGAAAATGATTGTTTTGTGTTGCATGGTGGTGCTTCCTGCCTCTGTCTGGGGTCGCCTGGCAACCATTTGCAAGCCTCCTGCCATCGGCTCCATATCGAGCAAGGGCATCTGGAAGCTCGTTTGGGATGGAAACTGCTCCCTTTCACCATCCCTGATGGCCTTCTGTGGGCAGAGGTGAGGTTACTGTGCACGCAGTGGGTTCATGACCGTCACTCTGATAGAGGCTATTTAAGCACATTGTAGCAGTTTCATTTGAGTGTTGCCAAAATATTAAAAGAAAAGCTGGTGATAATACAGTATCAACCACCAACACTGCATAATTAAGCATGCATTATTTGCAGTTGATGTTTGTCTGTTTAATAGAATTAAGGATAATTAAGAGGAAACAGAGAGGAGATATCTCTGCACAATATAGCAATCTACCAAAGCAAGCGAAACAGGGATAGCAATGTCTCTGAGTAGGATTGCTTACCCTGCGTGGTGTTTGCTCCTTTGTTTCTTCAATGGGTCACTTCTTATATATTAAAATTATATATTTGTGTAAGTACATGCATACATACATGGGTTAAGTGAAAAAGAGACAGATCATAGCTAGGGCACGTTAAGATTTTATAAGAGCATGCTCAAATTTTGAGATTAGACGCATTTGCTATGTAGGGCTAAGATAGACACATCCCAACTTTCTCTCATCCAGCATCCTTTCCTTGTTTTCACAGAGATGCCCTGTGACTGTTCCTGTCTGATCACATTCCCCACTCTCCTCTCCCTGAAGCTAACATCTCTGCACTGGCTGGAGTAAGTCCAAAGGTTGTTAAACACTGGTCTGGCCACTGGGTTTTGCTGCAGGAGTGAAAGTGGATGAATGCCTTGTGCCCATCCTGCAGCAATACCTCGCTAAGAGCTCCTTCTTCTGACATCCCACCTTGGGGCTAAGCCTCTTCCCCTGGCTCTGGTGCTACAGATATAAATCACCTTCTGTAGCTGGGTAACCCTTTGCTTTAAGGGTCTGTTCCTTTAAGCAAAAGCAGTAGGAGCAGTGGAGGGAGTGTGGCTAAAGATGTATTTACTTGAAACATCCAGAGCTCTGAATATATCACCAGCATGGGCCAGAATGGCCTGGGGAACATCTGTGCTTCAGCTTTGCTCAACAAAGACAAATACGTCTCAGTCAGTGCTTTGTTCTTATATAAGTTTCCATATTGGTAGAAATAATTCAATGTATCTTGGTAATTCTGTTAAGGCAGGCTCACCAGTTTCCCCACTTCAGATTCAATAGTAATTGTGTTGATATTACCTGCAGGTATCTTTGTAGGATAATGCTGTTAATGTCACTACTCCAGAAGCTTTATCAATACATTAATTGGTGCAGGAAAGTTGACAGCCTGCCCTTACAAGTGCCTGGCTTTGAGCAACCTGAAACTGAAATGATTATTTGAAATTATTTTCATTTTTGAGGATAGTGCTCTGCAGAAAGACATCAAGAAGCAGCATCCTTAAATGGTGGCCAGGTTTGCTGAGTGGGTAACTAATGCAATCACTATTTTTGTTTGTTCCTGTAGTGAACACATACCCAAGGGCTTTGGTGAGGATTAGGGTCTCTGTGCTCAGTACCATGTTATAAACATCTTGCAATCAAATATGGATTCATATATAAGAAAATGAAACTACTCTCTTTCAGAAAAATTGAATTCCTTTCCCAACAGGTCAATAAGTGACCTCAGACAGAGGTGGTTGAAAAGAAGGGACAGCTGCCATAGTGTGCAGCAGAGCTTCCTGACGAGGATCTTTAAAAGGCTCCAGCAAGATGAATCCCTGCAGTAACACAGAGCTTTGGGGGAAAAATGTGCTCCAAGATAGAAACTTACTGCTCTGTCTCCATTCCTCCAGCACTGCCTTTGCAGACAGGCAGAGTTGGTGGTTCCCTGTGGCAGCAGTGGCTGGCAGACTGCCTTGCTTGGACAAGGCATGTGACAAAGTAACTTGTCCCCAGTCCCTGCTTGGCCAGTCTCTATTGCACAGAGGCTGGCAGATACTGTCACAGACAATGATTACTCTCCTTCCCAGGCTTGTCCCTTCCCCTTCTCACCTCATCTTTTGTTCCTACTCACAAAGTTTTCAGATAGATAGCTCAGAGACAACTTAGAAATGCAATCTTCCCCCAAGCTGATGTCTCCCAGCTTTTCCTATAGTCTTCCTCTAAATATTTTTTTTTTTTTTGGTTTTGCAGAATTGAATTTTACCTGTAGTAAGGATCAGCCTTGAGCTGACTTTGCACTCTTAAGCTCTGCTGAGAGCTGATCCTGAATTGCAGATTTTGCCTGGAATTCTGCAGAGTTCTCAGAGGTCTAGACCTCCTGACACTGCACAAAAAGCCCTGAAGAGGTACCACAAAGGGATAATGAGCACTACTGCCTGGAAAGGTGGTAGAGGCCCCATCCCTGGAAATAGGAATGCTGACGGGGCTCTGAGCAACCTGATTTAGTAGAAGATATGCTTTCTCATTCCAAGGGGGTTGGATTAGATGAACTTTAAAGCTGCCTTCTAATCCAAACTATTCTGTGATTTTATGAATCTATGAAAGAGGCCTGAATCCAGCTGCTCTAGCTTGCATGTATGATTGAAATTTTAGGGCCTGGGCAGAAAGAAAAGAGATGGATGCAGCAAGGCATAAGCAACAATAAAGACTTCCAGAGGGGACTCACTGGAAATGTTGTCATCATGCCTTTGAAATCCATCACCCCTTTCTATAAAGGCAGGATTCTAGTACTGGATGGTGCCATTTGTTCTGTTATGAACTATGTGGCAGCAGTTAGATCACTGATTTAAGATGGGGATTATCTAGCTCTCAGCTTTCTCCTGATGCAGGAAAAAATGTTCTCCCATTTCCCAGATCTCCAGCCTTGATTTACTGTATCCTGAATGACAGCAATCACCAACTCTTCTTTCCAAGCCACACCATGGTCAGTCATCAGACATGCACAAGTTTTGCCACGGCTTTCTCCTAGTTTTTATCCAGTCACTCTGAACTCCACCAGCAGATCTGCCCCACCATGGTGCACCACAACAGCAACAGGGAAATGGCTGCACCACCCTGGTGGTATGAGAAGCCCTGGCTCATATGGAAGCTGAGAGAGGGTGCAGGTGCCTCTTGGTCTATGCTTGGGTTGCTTTAGGATCAGTAGCCTCAACCATGCTGCCTGCACCAGCCACTGCAGCAAAGACTGTGTGCAAAACTGAGGCTAAGCCTGTGTGGATTTAGCTGTCATCATCCAAATATGAAACTGTTGAAAAGGAGCAGTTTTGACAAACTGGACCAGTGTCTGATATTTGTAAACCAGCATGTGTCTGTGTTCATATTTATTCACACCATTCTTCAATGCTCCAGTTCCTAGATTGGTGTGAGGATAGTTCCTTGGAAATTAATAACTGTTAGAGCTTTGTGGCTCAGTGAGTTGTTTACTTCCTTACATCATTAATACTATCCTTGTAGGGAGGAGGAGTGCTGAAAATAATAAACACTCTTTCCTTCATTAACATGCTGAAGGCTGTGGAAGCAAAAGCAAGACATGACTGCTGGTTACTGTGGGGCCTCAAAATACACAGCTCCCAGCTGGTGCTTCAGTCACGCTCAGGTCTTTTCTCCTTGCTGTCATAAAAAAGTGATATAATCACACAAGCCCAAGTTTGTATCTTTTCTGGCATATTGACTGTTCTGCTGCCTGCCTGTCTATCTGTATATGTATTGTATATACATCACTTAGAAAATATGCTGGATTTTACATATTGGGTGTGGGTATCACTCATTGCAGGAGTTCACCCTGAGCACTGGTCCTTGGTGGGGTGCTGGCTCAGTAGGTGGCACTATTTCCTCTGGATTTAGGACCAAATCTGAGTCCAGCACCATGTGTGGGAGCCTTAAGGCCCAGTCTGAGTCAGTTATCAGGGCTGGTTGCTTCTGTGCAGGACATGAAGCAGCACTTCTGGCCATGGGTGAAGGGGTCTTTGACATTGTAGCCAAAATTAACTTCTGTAGTTTCATTCTGATTCTGTAAATCCCTTTTGAAAATTCAGCTGGGTATTGCATTGGGTTTTTACTTTACAGACTAAAAACTGCTGTCTGGTATTGAATATGTTGTAGTAACTCTCTTAAACTAGTTATTACTAGCAACCCCAAAAATGGCTGCATTCCTACAGTAGAAATGTATCCCTATACATTCCTACCCTCATAATGTTGAATCTTAATTAATTGCTGCTTATAAAGTGCTTTCAGATCCCCAGAGGGGGGAAAAAATGGTATGGAAGTGCAAAGTATTGTTAATTGTTATTTTAGCACTTTAAAAGCATGAACCTGGCCCTGAAAACTAGCCACAAAATAATACACTAATTCCAAATTCTGCATGAGAAAACTCAAGGCCACAAGGGAATTTGAAAGGTTCCTAATTAGGCAAAACTCACAAGGCAGACAAAAACTGGAAGACAAAGGTTAAACAAAAGAGGCAAGAATATATTTCACAGGAATCCAAAACACAAGCAGAGAAATGCAGTGAGGGACAGATACTCGGTGTGGACCCGAGGCCAGGTGCAGATGCCCAGGGGAGATGCCTGCACATTAGCATACATCACTCTGCTAAACGTGCTGGGCAAACCCCGGCCTTAGGGAGCTCAGCAACTTCCTGGAGTGACACCAGGGATTTGCTTGGCCCCTTTTGTTCTGCTGATATCACAAGAGTGGAGACAGGGAATTAGGCTGGCACTGATAACTGCCTGCCATGCACTCAGGGGAGAGGGCGATCATTTGTGTGCTGTTGGCTCTGCCCCTTAGGGTCTTTGGATTTTGTGGTTTTTTTCCACCCATATTATTATCCTTGCTATTTTTAGAAAATTCTGTAGAGAAGGAACAAGTTGTTAAAAATACTAACTTTAAATAAAAAAGTGAGCAAAAGTTTTGGGGCCGGATTTACAAGGACAGATCAGGATACTAACAGCCATTTTATGCTCTAAGTCTAAATGTAAATTTTTAAACTCTCTTCTTTTATTTAATTAAATTTATTTAAACAGGAAATGTTTAATTCCCTAAATACAAAAGTTTCCACTGGACAGTTTTTCCAGGTGCTATGGCACTGTGCTTGCACAGATAGACCTTCACTTGCAATTTGATGACTCTGAGGTGCTTGACATCTGTTTCACTGACAAATTTTCTCTCTTTACCAGAGTACCAAATCCAGAAGCCATCCTTTTCCTCCATATCCCTGCATCTTCTCACAAAACACAGCCAAACACTCCTCCCTGCTACACATGCAAACCCCAGCTCTTCTGAGTATCCCTGAGACAAAATCCCTGCTTTGTGTGTTTTGGGACAGAAACTCACAGCCAGATCTCCCCTCTTTATGGAAACTTTCTGCCAGTGGGGTACTGACTGAGATAGGATGTGGCTGTCCCAGTCAATCCCATAAATTATTCTCAAGGTAATAGAAGCCTTTTCCTTTGCATTTGCAACTCAATATGTACAAACTAAGGGAGCCAGCCCTGCCTCTCCTCCAGTGCAGGTAAGGATCCAACCCTCAAGGCTGCAGAATCAACTCTTTACAGCTTCTTGTTCCCTGTGCCTTAATGAATATGTATGTTTTTATTGCAGCATGGAATAGCTCAGGTCCCATGAGTGCAGCAAGCAGGGAAATGTTTGATTTGTGAGCCTGAGATAGGGAGCAGCAGTAGTTGAAATTCAGGTGCCACAGGGATTTCTGTACAGGAGGAGAGCCATGGTATCTATATAATTTAGGTGCCAAGGAGGTCTGGAAGATGGCTGGTTTGGAAGTTAGCACATAGACCAGCAGTTAGACACCTCCAGCACCCCAGTGAATCAAGCCCCAGAGGCTTCAGCACAGTATGCAATCCATATTCACATATTTTCATTATTCAAAAGGGTTTTTACCTTGCCTGGAAATTAAGCACAAAGGGCCTAATTCTGGATGTTGCATGGATATAACCCTTGGCAACTATCACTGAAGGTGATCAGTAAAACAGTTTCACTTTTGCCTCTTTGAGAATGGGATTTGTCCCATACCTAACCAGATAGTTCTTATCAGACTGATCCCTACACCTGCATAAGAAAGTGTCTCTTGTTTTACCATTGCCACAGCATTTCCTCTCTAGACATCCCCTGCATATCTGAAGGCTCCACAGTTTACACAAAAAACCAAAGAGCTACTCTTTCCTTGCTAGGCTTTTACTGATGTTACCTGTGCTCAGGATGCAAAAGTCAAGATTCATTTCCCATCCCTGGAAGTTTTTCAGGCCATGTTGGATGAAGCTCTGGGCAACCAGGTCTAGTGAAAGGTGTCCCAGCCTAGAGCAGGGATTTGGACCTAGATGGTCTTTAAGGTCCTTCCCAACCCAGACTATCATTTGATTCTGTGATGAGTCTATGATTTTCTTGACATAAAATATGGCATGTAAGTGTAGCACCTTTAAGCAAATGCCACAAATACTTTATGGAGAGGTATAGCATCTCTCTCTTGGGCTGATCTTTGCTTAGTACATGCACGTTTTTAAGGCTAAATATTCCCAAGAAAAGGTTAAGACCAGAGTTGGTTTTCATTTGTTTTCCCCCAATCAGTCACAGCCCAGCTACTTAGAATAAGGTTTTATGAAGCAGCTCAGCCTTCAGTTCACAGTCTGCAAAATTTTTATATCCTCCCATACAGATCCTGTGGTCTAACTGCTTCCCTTGCATTTACTCTGATCTTTGGACCTTATAGCAACCAGTCTGTATCACTACAGAGAAAAAAAACCATTAACACACAGGAAGAAAAGCAGAAATTGATGTTTACTGTCCTAGCTAAGCCTGTGTGAGGGACATGGTGGGCCAGCATTGCCAGCAGCAGGGGATGCACAGGGATAGGGGCTGTACCCCAGAGAAGTGAGCTGTGAACTTGCCCTCCCTGCTTGTGAAACCTCCCCCTTAGAGGTGAACAAGTGTCATTCCTCTGTAAGATCCACCTCACAAGCCTTCCAGCACAGCTCCCTGTCTGGCATGCATTAATTAGAGCATGCTGCCATTACACACACCACACAGCAATCTGGGAGGGGGGTGGGAGAGAGGACCTAAGACGTGATGCTAGCTGTGACAGGAGAAAATGGACTGCTTTTCTTCTGTGTTTCAGCCTAATTATTGTACTGAGAATCTGGCTTCTCTGGTGTCTTAGAGCTTTAGGGCTCAGTGCTGAAAGCAGGATAAGTGCCAGTAGCCAGGGAATGGGGTACTTGGTACAAAACAACAAAAACATCTTCATGAAGGCAGTGACCTGCAGGACTCTAATTAGCTCTGGTAGCAGCAGGGCCCAGCTGTGATGCTGAGCACAGATCTGAAGCTTGAAGGGACTGGCCAGCCACAAGCAGGCTCCATAGCTGTGCCAGAAAAGAAGGGAACAGAGGAAAATTCTGCCACAGTGACATGAAAGAATGCTCAGAAGGTGTCTCGGGCTCCTGTGCCAGCTGGCTGAGTGGCTGCAGAGCCTGCGTATAAAGACCACTTTCTGGGAAATAGAAAGACATCTATGTTTAATATTAGAGCTTGTGACTCATTTTCTCTATTTGCTACCCCAACTGCATAACCAAACAGAGTCTCCAATCTTCCTTCCTATGACCTTCAATCATCTGTTGGAAAGACACGTCACTCGGATGAAATGGAGAGAATTTATTCAGAAATTTCACTAACCGAGATGAAGCAACCTCCCTGCTGCATTTGTCCATCTCTCCTGGAAGACCAAAGATGAGGTGGGTCACACAAAAGGCAGATTTTTCCATCAATCTGACCTCACAGTTCAGTCTCTATATTTTGTTGAATGCAGGAAGCTGATAACCTTATCCTTGTCATGTTTTCACAGATCTGTGCCTCTTTTCATCATATTCCTCCAGGCAATTCTATGTCTATTTTGTACTTAACCTCATAGTTTTGATTTGCATAGCAGGTTGCCTATTCCTTTGCTTTTGCACATTTCTTTTGTTTAAGAAAGAATCCCATCCTAATCCCTTGAATTTGCCCATGATTCTGCCATTAATACCACAAAGAAAAAAAAAAAGGTGCAAAATATACAAAATCTCTCAGAACCCAGAGAAAAGAGTATCCCAAAGAACACCAGTGTTAAATACTGTTGTTTACTCATGCACTCCAAATGCATTAATAGGTTAGAAAATGGAGATGAGTCTAGGTTAAACAGACAGCTTTGTCACTTTGCAGATGACAGGCCTTTAGACTTACAAGATAAATAAGACAATTCAAGCATGCCTTTACCACTCAACATACTCCTCCTTATGTTCTTACAAAAGCTTATGCAATTGTGTACTGATGTAAAAGGCACTTTCCTGCCTGTGATTATTTATGCAATCAGTAAGAAAAAATTCATGATGAAGGAGACTCTGTGGGTCAACCTCTGATCATTCTAATTTGAATGTTGGATGAAGAAAAAATGTCACAGGCAGCCAGTGTGCTGGAAAAGAGAAGATCTGCAGGGTCACTGACAGCAGACTGGCAGTGGGTTGTCACAGTAGACTCTGCTGGGTATTTACTGTCTTTCTGTGAATCATCTGGTCTTTTGCTCCTTGATCACAGGCTTAGGCTCCCCTGCATGCAAGGCAGATGCCTCATTTGTGGGTACCAACAGGAGTCATGTCTAAGATGAATGTTGAACTGCTCAGATCTGTTAAAACTGAGAAACTTCTGGGCACAGCTGAAAATACAACATGAATTGCCTCAGGAATGCTGGTGTTTGAGGCTGTGATGCTTGCAGATTTTTAGGTTCCCCTTGATTTCATGAAGAGATGGGGAGAAATCAGTGGTTTGATGTCTGGCTGATAGCTGGCAGTGAACAGAGCGCTGGGCTCTCATGAAATCCCATCTATGATTTTGTGTCTGATTTGGGCTCCAGCTGAAAAAGGATAGGAAGAAACTGCAGCAGGTGTAATGGATGACTACCAAAATGGCACAAGGTTGGGAGCTCATGGCTCACAAGAAGAGGCCAAGAGAGTTGAGTCTGTCCTGCCTTTGTGGAGACAAGGCTAAGGGACAAATTTGTAACTAAAAGGAATTGATGGGCAGCTGCAAAGACAGAAGATCTAAACCCTTCTTAGTAGTTCCAGGCACTATAAGAAGGGCTGAGACCTCAAAATGAGATTTGGGGTTTCAGTCTGAACATGAAGAAAAGATTTCAGCAGGAGGCACAGCGGTTGAAGAGCTCCCCAGAAATGTTGTTCAACCTCCATATTTTGAAGTTTGCAATCTCAGCTACAAAAAGCCACAGGCTGGTCCCTTGTGGGTGATGAGTAGAATGATGGAGACTAGAGATCTCCAGATGTCCATTGCAACCAGCATTTCTATGATCTAGAAGATTTTTAGCTGAATGCGGCTAAAAATTTTGTAGCTGAAATGCAGTTCCAGACTTCTCAAGTGAGACTAAGTCAGAGCAGGAGACTAGAACACAAAAAAAGGAGAGCAAAAGTTTTGCTCTAAAAACCAATGCACCAGAAAATTGGAGGAATTGTACCCATATGCTATTGTAATCTGAGGAGATGTGTGCTTGCCATTACATTGAATGGGCTGACTGTGAGTTTCTCATCATGATGTGAAGAGTTAGGGATAACTTCAGAAGGAGCCTGCTGGAAGGAAACTCTGCTTGCTGGAGTGGTGAAAAGCTGCTTCAGCTGACAGCAGAACAAAGTCTTTCTATGCTCTAAAATGATTCTCACAGAGACCAAGGAGCGAGTGTGTGTGTGGGGCCCCTTCTATCTCTTGACAGTGGTTGTGCTCTGGAATAAAATGTTGGGGAGAGAGAAGGACATACCTTGAGGAGAGAAGTCAGCATTCATTTTACTGTTACTGTGTTTTGGACTGAGCAATACTGAAGTCTTAGGCTTGCAGAGGTAGTGATAGTCCCTGATTTAGTCTGCAACAAAGAAGTTTGCTGTCCACACACACACACACACACACACACACAGAATCTTTCAAATACCCTCTAGCACCACTCACCACATGCTTCCTATGTGATGAACACATTCCTCATGAGTGGGCAAAAGTAGCATTTCCAGTTTTTGCTGTACTCCAAGTCTTTGACTGTCTGGGCTGGCAGCGGCACGGGGAGCACAGAGTGCACTCCATGTCACCTAATCCCACGTGTCAAACTCAAGAAGGAAATTGTAGCTATAGCAGGCACACAGCAGTGTGCATGAGTATGAAACCTAAAAAAGAAATAAACTTGTAGATCTCCATGGGTCTATTTAAATACAATATTTTATTCCATTCTGTGTAGCTTTTTATACAGTTCTCATCACCATAGCAACAGAGGTCCAGCTCTTCAAATGGATTTTAGGTATCCTTCATCTCCCAAATCTGCCAGCTGGGTGCTATTGCAGTCACAAATAGGTTATTAAGCTTCCACACACTCTTGTGTTTATTCAAAGTTCCTGGATACAGGTGCTGCCCATAGCTGAGAATATGCTAAGTGTTCCAGCTCAAGCTGAAACAAGACTTAAAGATCCCCAAATGCAGATTTCCTCACTTCACTATGCAGTACCTTTGAAACCCTGGGAAGATGATTAAATCAGCTGTGGTTCACCCAGTGGACAGCCTAGGGACAAATATGGCCTTATATTCATTTTTACCTCTGCCACTCTTGCCACCCTGGCAGCCCCCTCCAGCTTGCTGGTTAAAGAACTGATGTGTGACAGGCAGGTTCAAATTTTGCTCTGAATCATTTGATGCAGAGAAATACGAGTCCTCTCCCACATCCTACTATAACCCTCCTGCCAGCTCTCCCTGTTTGAATGAACATGCTCAAGCAAAAAAATTTCCTCTGCACAACACCTTCCCCTCAGGGGAATGGTTTGAATTTTGCCTCAAATGAAGCAAAACCAGGGAACTGAGCTGGAGTTTCCTGCAGCACAAGATTAACAATCATCTGTCATGGTTTGGTTCCATTATCTTTTTGTAAAGGGAGATATGTATGCAGGGGGATTTTTAAAATACACATATTTCTGTGCATATAAATTCTGCCCCTCTTTGTGTTCTTCTACTTGGATGAATGGTGTGTGTATACTTAGCAGCATTGCACAGACTTTGCATGCATAAATATTGTTGTGTACATTTTTTATTTCCCCTCTCTAAATAGCTCCATATATGAGGAAGGCAGTGACGTTTGTGTTCAGGCAGTGTGCAAGGCTGTGCCCTGTGTGAGGGGGGAAGGGGATCTCCTTGACACAACACTTATTAGGATCATCAATCACTGGGGATGTCATCTCCAAATTCCCTTTCCCTTACCTAATTTGCTAAACCTAATTCTTTATCACACTAAAAAACACAGCATGAGAGATGGAAGTGATAATAAGAGATGGCTTGCTCTGCTGTACAGGGGCAACGTCAGCCTGGCACCTTCTAGAGGGATTTCCCATTTTCTCTCTCTTTCCATGTAGGGTGCTCTGTATCTGCTCAGCCCAGAGCAATTAGAAGCCCATTGCATCCCTATTTTACTGTGGCTTTATTTACTTCTGGCTCCTCAGTGAGCTCTTTAGTTGCTGGAGTCCCTAAGTTAAGCATTTTGCTTGATTTGTCTGCTGGTGCTTTCTTGGCTTATTTGCTAATGCATCCAGTTCAGGACACCTCCAAAATGCACTTCATTAATCTCAACAACCTAAGGCTATATTTTTTTTTCCAGGTCTGGCACTAAATTAGCCAAAGACCTTTATCAAAAACTTGCTTTATTGAATTTGCCAGTCCTGTCCTACTTGTGCAAATAATTGCATGTCTGTAAAACTTGGAGGGAGGAAAAGAGCAAGCCATGTGTGGAATCTAAAGTACTGACTCAAAACTCCATCCCTGTCATGGACAGTGCCAGGATCTCATCCTATGTGTGCTGTCACTTCCATTCCATATGCAAGTCCTCTTCCTGTCAGTGAATTTAACTCACCAGAAATCATTGATTTCCCTGGGTTTGTTCACAGGATTGTCCTACACACAGACTCCTAATGGAATTAATGGATCTGCATTCTGCCCACAGAGATTATAGCACTGGATTTGGGCTCAATTATTCATGGATGTGACTTTGTTTCACCAGCAGACCTTAAAAAGACCCAGCGTCTTCTCTCAGTTCTTATAAAGAGGATGCCAGAGAAAGAAAACAGAAACATATGAAAACTATAATAGTAAGGCAGGTCAGAAGCCTTAGGAGGAGATGACCTTCAAAATTTCATGCACATTAAGGGAAAAAAAACCCAAAGAAGCTCTGTTTTTCATAAAGCAGGGAAGGTGCATCTAGTGTGTAAAGCTTTTAACACCAGCATAAAGAATCAGTGAAGCCTGACTCTTACATTTGATGAGAAATGAGTAAGACTCAGAATACAAAGTTGTCACCAATTAGCAGCATCTCAGCTAAAAGTGTGAATATTTTTAGAAAACTGAAAGGATTCAAGACTTATTTTTAAACAAAGAAGGGGTTTTAATCAGATGGAGAGATGGATATTAGGAGGGAAGCTTTACAAAAATCCTTTGGGAATTTGGTTGCTTAGTGCCAGGAGGAATGGTACTTAACTCTTTTTTTTTTTTGTCTTTTTTTTCTTCACTTTGAACATCTGTAATTCCCCCAGTGGCTTCACAGTCCCTTGAGCTAGACTATTGGGACTCCCTGTTCAGATGCTGTCATGATGACATCAGTCTTGGTGGGAGCCCAGGAAATATCATTGTGGATCAAAGCACACCAGGCTGGAGATTCACCAAAACCAGAGTGTTTATATGAGTCCAGTAAAACTGACCACACTGGGAAGGTCCTGCTCAGAAGCTGAAAAATCACCTGAGAGCAGTCAGGATTCACTGGAAAACTGGGAAGAGACTGCTTCTGACACAGGAGCTGCCATAACAGGAGATGTGCAATGTGGGGTCTACTTTGATACCTGGATTTGTGGTGCTGCATCTCACTCACCCTGAGCACCTCCCAGGCTGTCAGGCACCAAAAGCTTTGTTACTTGAATGCCCCGGGGCAGCAGCAAGAATTTCAACCGTGAACTCTGCTATTTGCCCAGAGGTTCTGAGACCCCCAAAACTGCTGTTCCTTTACAGAGAAGGTGCCTGTTTGCTCAGCTTCCTCGCTGAAATCCATGTTCAAACAGCAACAGCTGGGAAAAAAAAGGCTAAAACAAGGTATTTGAAATTGCAAAAGCTCTTCTGAGCAGGGATTGACTACTGCACTTACCCAGAGCTCTGCACTCAGTTCTTGGTTAGCTTTCAGGCAGTTCTGTAAAATTTATTCTCCGAGGAAAATATAAAATCTTTAAAGGCTAGAAAATTTCAGTATTTTTATGTAAGAAGTATCTAACATAAGAAAAACCTCTGCTTGCTACAACCCAGATATTTATGGTAAATGTGCTCTGATCTTGTGATTTCACACCAAAAGGGATTCATGCCACTGCCAAATGTCCAAGGAAAGGCACCATAAATCTCCTTGTGTCCCACTGAATACCCATAAAAAACCCTTCCAGATTTAGTCTTCTTTTCTAAGCTGTAAATACCTAATGGAAATGCCTTTTAGCATAGGGAGGCTACAAGGAATCCAGCAAAACTTTGGCATTGAAACTACAAGTTTCTTTTCAATGGCTGTTTGCCTCCCCAGATCCAGAACTACAACTCCTCCCTACAGGAAATGTTCCAATATTCTAATTGTCTGAGGAGTATGGGTATTGTTTTAGCCTTTTGTAAAAGAGCTAAAGATTAAATATTTAAATAAATTGTAAGTATAAAATTATATGTGATTAGACACAGATAGTAAACCTTAATTCCTGCATATTTTGTGAAGGTTGAGAGAAGTTTGGGGTTTTTTTGCATAAAATCTGCTATGAGAAAACATTTAAAAATATTTCACAAGTAATGTGGCCATATCTGCCAGAGGCAAAGGAGCAAACCCTATACAGATGATGAATTTGAGAGCCATTTATCTTAGATAAACCATAACAACCAACTGCAAAGATGGACAAAGCTCTTGTCCCCAGTGGCTGAGTTTCCACTCCAGGGCAGGTAGAATTTAGCCAGGTCTTTGTATTTTTTTCAGTCTGTAGAATATTAAAGAAGATGAAAAGTTGTTGCAAAGATACAACTTTCTTGCATACTTTGAAATTAAACAATATGATACTCCACGACATAGAATCTTTTTGGCAGTTAAGCATCTTATTATTCACACTTGGCCTTCATCAATAACTGCAGTTCTGTAAGACCATTTAATACTGTGCCTGGTAAATTTTCACAACAAGTCTGGAAAATTTGTTGTATTTAGATCAATACCACAGCCATTTGGTTGGCATGTACTAAGAAAAATATTACTTTTGCAAATCCACCGAGTCATGCACCGAGGCTAGGAAGGTTATGAAGGCAGTTGTCCCAGTCTTCCTGCTGCTCAAAGGCCTGTGCAATAATTTTGGCCCAGGAGCCAGCTGTAGGCTTATTTAAAATATCAGCAACTTTCACCTTGGTGCAAGGTTTAGTGAAACTCATTGTTTTTAATTTGCAGCTTTGAGAAGTGTAACCATCTATGTTTTATAGATTTTTCTTTTCCTGTGAGGAAACTCATCAACTTTGATGTCTGTAACTATTGATTCTCTGCATTAAGGGATTGGTAAAACAGATTAACCACAATAGCGTGTTAATTAAGACCATGTTTCAGCTTTCCAAAATTACTCTCCTTTTGCAGAAAGCTGATGAATTGACTGGCATTAGAGACCATCCAGCCCAAGGAGCCAGAAGGTACAGATCACAGGGGAAATCATGCACATACCCAAGAGAAGGTTTGGAGAGAGTGCAAGCCCATTTTTACAATGTCCTCTGTGGGTCTGTTGGATCCAAACCTTTAGTGATGCTAACAGGATATTCTGCATATGCACAGCCTGTCAGATCTTCAGCCAGGCTGAGACAGGATTTGCCATGCATGAAAATTCCAGGGTGAGGGGTCAAGACTAGAAACAGGGCCTTGTCCCACGGAAAGATGTTCTGCCACACAAAGCCAGTCTATCAGCCCAGGAGCCTCTTCAGGTTTTCTGTATTGCCTTAACTAAATCAATAATTTGCCTCCTTCCATTGTTAACTTTCATGCTTCTTGTGCAGTCAGGCTTTACTCTTTGGAGAAAGCTTGTGGTGGGTTTGTGCCCGGTCCAGAGGGTGCTAGCCTGAGCTGGGACACCATCACGGCTGCCCCTGGGTAAATGCCTCTACTCTGCTCTGGTGAGATTCCCCTTGGATTGCTGTGTTCACTTTGGGGGTCCACAGCCTTGGAAAGACATGGACCTGTTGGAGTCAGTGCAGAGGAGGCCACAAAAATGATCAGAGGGTTGGAGCACCTCTCCCACAAAGACAGGCTGAGAGAGATGGGGTTGTTCAGCCTGGAGAAGAGAAAACTTCAGGGGGACTTCAGAGCTCCTTTCAGTACCTAAAGGTGAGTGTAAGAAAGATGAGCAGAGAGGTTTATCAGGGTTTGCAGTGACAGGACAAAGGTAATGATTTTAAAAAACAAGGGCAGATTTAGATTTGATATAATTTATGGTAAGTGTGGAGAAACACTGGCACAGGCTGCTCAGAGATGTGGTAGATGCCCCATGCCTGGAAACATTAAAGGTCAGGTTGTACAGGCTTTCAGAGCTACCTGATCCAGTTGAAGTTATCCCTGCTTACTGCAGTGGGGATGGGCTTTTAAAGGCTCTTTCCAACCAGACTGTTTGACAAGCCAATGATTCTGATGCAGGCTGGTAGTTAGTGCTGCTATTCATTCAAGTTTCGCTTGCATTGAAGTGTTAGTTCTGCAAATGCCCAGTGCTCTTCTGATGTATTCAGTCAGAGAAAATGATGAGAGTTTGCTTTTGATGCAATGATGTGGATTGCTTTTTAAGCTATTCTGTCTGGGAGCGAGAAAAAATGGAATCAATGTCCAAGGGGCGTCTCTGGTGGTTGATCAGGCTGGTCTGATCCACTGCCAGACAGTACCATGTGGACAGAGAGTCACCTCCAGCAGCAAAACCCCCTCTCCTTTTCTTCCCCACCCTCATTACCTAGTGCAAGGATATCCAGCAGACTCTTGCCCCCTCTTAACATCATGCAAGCTGGAATGTTTTTTGTCCAAAAAACAAATAGTGTTAGCACAGCACTTCAAGGTCATGTTGCTGCCCCCAGTTAATTTCATTTTCATTTGGGTATGTAAAAAAATTGAGGAACATGAGCTATGCAGCTCTTCAATATTGTTTAAAAATACATTTTTCCGGGGTAGATGGGAGTATGCTAAATGTGTATATCTTTTAGAAAAAGCCTCAATTTTATTATTGCTATGATTTCCCACTTTTTCTCTTTTCTGGAAGGAACACGGTTATTTTGTTCAGAGATTATTTTAGCTGGTTCTATCCATTTTCCTTCCCCCTCCCCAGAAAGCTTTCTTTTAATAACAGTTGTTTTTTTCTTTGCAACAGCTGGGAAGAGGAGTCCAATAAGCCCCTCCTTAGGTTCCTTCCAGAAATAAAATAAAACCCCCATCCTGGCTGTCATTCAGGCCTGCCTTTTCATTAATTCTATTTCAATGTATTTTATGTGACCGTGTGCCTGCCTTTGCAACAGCAAGGAATCTCAGTGGGATGGAGCAGCTTAATCGATCAGCAATCCTGGTCACCCAGAAAGAGTGTTAATTGGCCTCAGTACTTGAAGCATGTGACACTGCCTGACCTAATCATCAGAACTGGAGAAGTCAATAAATTAGAGGAGAAAATGTAGATGGATAAAATAAAGACCCAGCTCTATACAACACGCTGTGAACATCGTTCCTGAATAGTGCTATATGGAAAAGCCAAGTTAAGCATTTTCTGGATAAGGCCCAGGGGAGCTAAGAGCAAGAATAATTTCATGTTTTCAGAGTTTCACCTTTTAGTCTTCCATCACGTACACTTGATATGTCTCAGCAATTTGTCTGATATCTCCTAACTGAACCTGTGAAAATTATTCATTCTCCCACTCTAATAACCAGCAGTGTAGCTTGCCTTGCTCCTGCACTCCCTGGGGATGGACTGAGGCTGGCCAAGCCAATATGGCCTGGTCAGGGGTTTGGCAGGGACATGCCCAGGCTCACCTCCCTCTGAGAGGGGAGCAGCGTTCCCACAAAATTTCATGTCTGGGTTAAATGCTGCAGGTGAGATCTCAGCTCCCTCTGCCATCACGGGAGCAGGTGGGCTTTGTCACAGGGTCCAGCATTTCACTGCTGATGGGTGAATAACTTCAGGCTGCTAATTTAGACCCAGGAAGAAGCTGGTGGAAACACCTCCCATAGAACAGCCAGAGAAGGAGAGTAGATTGCTCTTGGAGATAGGGCAATCCCCTGTCAGGGCTGTGTCCTGTCAGCTTTATTAAAAGTGTTTCCTTCCCTGTGCTGCAGGAGGAGGACTTTGCTCCCTGGAGCCAGCAGGGGTGACTTTCCAAGTGTTGGCTGCAATGGAAGTAGCATGTGCAAGCCCAGGCTGTCCCAGTAAACATGGAAAGGACTGCCCTAGTGACTGAAGCGTGTGGGATGTTGGCCCAGGCAGAAGCTAGTGGGACAGAAGAGTTCAGTGTCCCAAAGCTGCTCTCCTACATGGATTGGCTGTGTAGGGATAGAACCCTTAACCACCCTTCAGTGGGACCTGGCAGTGTCAGGATTGGATGTGGAATAATAAACTCTTTGTCCTGCCTGCTCCAAAGGCAGTGAGTACTGTAGTGAGACACAAACCTTCCCTTAAATGTTCAGAAAAAGAAGGAAATCAATATAAATGCCCAGTAAATGCATCTGTCGGGCAATGAGTTAAAGGGAGGATGGTGTAAGGTGTATCATTGTGCTGGTTTTGTCTGGGATAGAGTTAATTTTCTTCACAGTTTCTAGTATGAGGCTGTGTTTTAGATTTGTGCTGAAAACAGCTTTGATAATGTAGAGCTGTTTTTGTCATTGCTGAGCAGGGCCAAACACAGAGCCAAGGCCTTTTCTGCTTCTCATATCACCCTGCCAGCAAAGGTGGCTGGAGGTGCACGAGGGATTGAAGGAAACACAGCCAGGACAGCTGACCCCAGCTGGGCCAGGGCTATCCCACACCATATGGCATCAAGCTCAGTACATACAGAGAGGGGAACAGGAGGGAGTGGAGAACATTTGGAGTGATGGTGTTTTTCTTCCCGAGTCACTGCTATGTGTGATGGAGCCCTGCTTTCCTGGGAATGGCTGAACACCTGCCTGCCCATGGGAAGTGGTAAATGAATTCTTTGATTTGCTTTGCACATGGTGTGGCTTTTGCCAGTTGAAATGTCTTTATCTCAACCCATGACTTTGCCAGCTTTTACCCTCCTATCACATTTTCAGTTCCCTACCAGTTAGAGCCACCTTGTGTTGGTGGAATCACTGGAGGAGACTGCTGGGAGAGGCACTGCTGCCAGCCAGGTGTGGGGATGCCAGCAGATCCAGAATAACTCCCAGATCCCAGCAGAGCCAATGTGATAGTGAAGGGTTGGATGTCTCCTACACCAAAAATTACAGATGTCCAACCATGAGTAAGTGAACATGTGCCTGGTAGGAGTGCTGTGATGCTATTTTATCCAGCTATTTTCTGTGCTATTTTATCCAAATGTCTGGAGGGACATTTATCCATCTGTTGGCTGTCCACATAGCTGTGCTCTTATTTATTCTCCTTTTTTTTTTTTTCTGCTGTTGTTTATTTATGTCTAGATCTGTAAGAGATATATATCTCTCTACAACAGCTCCAGAGATAGTTGCACAGATAAACATCTGTTGCAAGGTATGGTCCATAGAGAGAAAATACTGTGTTAGCAGAGAAACCAACACAAAATAGGCACAGGCCTATTAGTTGCAACTGGTCAACAGAATACATTTCCTAAAATAAACAAAGCTTAGGGAAAAAAATATCAGAGAGAAAGTTATCAAGGCACTACAACCTCATTTGGTTGCCCTTCAAGAGCCAGAAGATGCTCAGAGACAGCAGAGCTTCTGATATTAAGTCAAATATGAAAGAAAACTAGATTGGATATTGTAGCCTGGCAGACATGAAGGAGCTTAAGGAATAGGAGCAATAAAATCTCCAGACCAGCCAGGTGAAAAGTGCAAACCTGTCCTGTCCCCTCTGTCCATAGCTCACTCTTTCCCTGAGCCAACAAAAAATATCTGTACCACATCCTTTACCTGCCAGCCTTTCAGTGGGGCAGACAGGATTTTTAAATAACAATAATAAATTTTTCCATTTGTATTTTAAGAAGGAAACATTTCTTTTTATCAGATTACCAGGCCTATCATGATTTACCTCTGAGCCCTTTGCTTGGCTAATGAATTTATGCCCCTGTCTCTAGGGGAAGAAGATCTTGTCATTTACAAAATGCTGCCATTGTCAGCATATCTCATGCTGAGGTGAGGCAGGGAAAGAAATGCCTGCTCAGCTTCCTTGGTGCTGGTCTCTCCTTCCTCCTGTGTTTGGTGCTGTGAGAGGGCAGACCATTGTTCAGCTCCAACACTCTTCTCTGCTCCAGGGCTGCTGTCTGGTCTCTGAGCCTTTGGGGTCAGGAGAGACCACGGTGTGCAGTGGAAAACCTCACCCCTTCGTCCCTTCTCACACCAGGAGCTGCTTATTCTGTTAGTGCACCTTCATTGGCTCAACTTGGGCATGCAGTGAGTGGAACACACTCCCCTATCCTTCAGCAAAAGGTTGAAGAAGAATGAGATTTTGGCCAAAACACAGTGAAAAGAAGGCTGGACTGCGGGCCAGGAGGTGATTCTGCATCTTTGGCATGGACACAGTGCTAACCCATATGGCAACAAAATCCCCCAGATGGCTTCAAACTTTGTTGAAGACAGTTTGCCTTCCATCCCCATCTATTCCTGAGCCACTTCCCACCATGCCAGGGCAGCTTTTCTGCTCTGGTTCAGGATCCAGAGTTGCTGCCTACCACCTTCACCCTCATTGTGGTGAATTTCAGGGTGAATTGAAGGAAACACAGCCAAAACCTGTGTCACAGTACAGGGGGCAGACCTAAGTCCTGGAGCACTATCTGGTATTGGTTTTATAGCCTCTAGCTAAAAAAGAAAAACAGATGTCTTTTTTCCCCCTAACTTCAAAGTGCCAGTTATTCATAATCCTCACACAGATCTGGCCTGTGCAGGGGCAATCCTCCCTCTCAGCTTTGTGCTGCAGTCCTGCTGGCACACAGTGAGGATTTGTGGGAGCTGGGTCTAGCAGCTGTTGGCAGTGCCACATTCCCAGAAGAGATGAGTGTCCCTGCTCAGAGCCCTGAACACGCTGGGGAATGGCAGCTTTCAGGGGAGACTACAGCCCCTGGCCAGGTGGGAGTCCTTCCACATCTCATGATACTTTCCTTCTGCAAGGGAGACTATTCAGTAATATCCTGTCTGCCTACCATGACTGTATTTTCCCCTGGGAACAGTATTTTTCTGCTCTTAGTCCACAGGTAATTCTGGGCTAAGTAATTTTCCACTGTTTCTTTCCCTCTGCTGATTTGGAAGAAAGCTGAAAGGATTATCTGGGACTACCACTTAATTTTTAGCTGTTTGGATTAGAGGAAGCAAATCCCACCTTCTACACCTACGTCACTTACTGAAGTGTAGGGGAGCAGATGGTATGGGGAGAGGAAAGTGTGTAAGTAAATACTTATTAGAGGGTTTAGGAAAATATCTGTTAGTGGTGCACTGCTGTGCTCTCACCTCTTGTCTCCTGGAAGGTCCAACCTGCCAGAGCATTCCCTGACCCTGGACATGGGCAGGAGGAGTTTATCAGGTTTATCCTTATGCTTCCTTTCCTTCTTGCCCAACCCTCTATATCTCACTGTGCATTAAAGGGAAACTCAGACAAGTAATTAAATTACTTTTCCCTGACTTAAAATACTTAATAATATTAAGTGAGCTTTCACGGGAGCCAAAAGTAAAAGCTATAATGGCATTTTCAGCCAGCATTAAATTGTTAATTAATTGACATACATTAGAAATAGTGTAACTCACGCAGCATCAGCCATCTATTCTGAAGAAACATTTAAAATGGTATGGTCTCAGTGACTTACACTGGTCAGATGCAGCCAGACTTGTATATATAGCTACAGGAGTCAGCTCTAGGAGGGGGGATCAGCATTGGTTATGTATGGCAGGGCTGCTTGTGTCTGCCATTTACATAAATCCTGCTTTTACAGGACTGGAAATCACCAGAGAGAATTGAATAAGCTTTTTCAAGCCAGCATTCTGCTAAGAAAAGAACTTTTGTGGACATTTATGTGGTTCTGTGCACATTAGATGTTGTGACTTACAGAAAAGAAAGTTAGATGCAGAAAAAGAAGATCTGTGAAGATCTCCCAGGATATATACCTACAACACTGACAAAAAAACCTGTTCTTTTTTATTTACTGAGAAGAAAAAGATAATTAGAGACTGGAACTTGCTCAGCAATGAGACGACAGCTCTGGCAGATCACTCCAATGTCCATCCATTCCATTCCTTGGTGAATGTGATGATACAGGAACTTCTGCTGTAAACTCTCTGCTGCAGAGCAAGCACCCACATTTTTCCTGCAGGATTCTATTCTTGTGCCTCACATCCTCATGTCAGAGGGGGACCAGCCTACAAAGGACATCCATCTCCATCTGGCCTCTTGGCCATGGAGGATAAAGGAGGCGGAAGTGGAGCAGGGCAGGAATTTGGCACAATTGAGAATCCAGCAAGGGTCTGGTTCAGCAAACAGAGCCGTGACAAAATCTTCCAGAACAAAATACCTGGATGTCTATGAGCCATCAAGAAATGTTTTATTTCCCAAGTCAGCTCATTAGCTCATCATGTTGTTATAGTGTCTTTATTCTCTGAACTGCAGAGAAAAAAAATAAAGAAGGTAATTTAACTTTACAAACACAATCAAAGTGTTTCTTCAAAAAGCTCAGCATTTAGTGCTATAACTGTAACCTAACTGCTTAGGAACACAGTTTGGCTTGGTTGCCTGTTTTGAGGGTCTTTGTAATGGAAATATATGGCATGGGCAGAAAGGTAATTAATTTCAGATTAACCCTAACAGATCCCAGCTTGTTACTCCAGCTTCAATATTACCATATTTAAATAAAATATAATGAAAATACCATGTCTTAGAATGAAGAGTAGAACAGATGAGAAAGTCAATGCTAAAGACCTTCTGTTCTGCAAGAAGCATCTCACTGAGTGAGGTCACTTACCCAGCTCCTTCAACCAGGCACAGCTAGACACACCAGATGTTAACTCAATCTCCCTTTTCAAAAAGCAAATGTGTATTCCTGCTTATGGAAATAATATTTAAAGAATCAAAAGGTTTTTCTGAAAAAGTGGAAGTTTGTTTTTCCCCTTCAGCCACTTCCCAGAGCTCTAGTTTCCTTTCAGCCTTGGCAATGCTTTTATGAGGATCACAAAGCTGTGGGTCCACTGTGGCCTCTGCTCAACAGCTCAGGTGTAGCATCAGGAACAGCTCAAGAGCTGCTCTTGCTGATGCTCTTCTATTGTAATATCCACCTTCAGGAACAAACATTTCTAACTTGGACAATACAAATGAAACCTGTTGGAAAGTGGAGCAGACTTCCTGTGTGAAGGAAATGGATGCCACATTTAGAAACAAGTGCTAATGGAACACTGCTGTACACCAGGTTTTATTTTATGTGAACTCATGCTTTTGGCCAGTTTTCCCTTTTTTGCCCTCTTGTGTTGGAAAGGAACAGTGCCTCTGATCCCACACACCGCTGTCACTGCTGTGAGGTACACAAAGCCTTTTAGTGCTCCCCAGCACAAGGGCAGCTCTCCAGCTGTGCCCTGCTGTGGTCATTGCAGCACCTCATGCCTGGGCTTGGCACACACTCAGGTAATGCTGCTGGAGTCACAGCCCTGCCTTGAATCCAGTTCTGACAGCAAAATTAGGGTTTTCAGAAGCTGTTTCGGACTGATGGGTTATCTGGGAAGCTGCTATCCTGTCAAATTCCCTCCCATACCTTCAATTTTGGTAGAAGATACAGAATCCAACTGCTAGACACATGATGTGGGACTCAGATCCCTGAATGTAAGCATCCAACATGATTTGAGGCACTTCAGGAGATTTCAGCCACCAGCACAGGGCTGGCAAACGCAGCACAAGACCTCAGATTCAGCCATTTGGCAGGAGTGCTGCAGGCTGGGCAGGGGACCCACAGCATCTGCTGTGACATCAACCACTCACCAGCAAGCACTGAATCCTGCCCAGAGGGTGGGATTCAGCTGACAGATTAAGAATTTATTTATAAATCCTTCCATGTGTGCTACTTGCCCGAGTGTGCTCTACAATGACAACCTTGGTGGTGGAACCCAGAGAGGGATTTGTCTGCAGAAGGCATCTCATTTTGGAGAGCTGGCTGGCAATCAATCAGCATCAAGGGAAATTTCAATGAGATCTTCAAAAGATATTTTTTACAAAGAGGACCCAGAGGAGCCTGGAGCCTGCATCTCTGGAAATACTCAAAATGTGCCTGGGAATGACCCTGAGTTGTGCTGAGTGGGGGTTGCACTAGCTGAGCTCCACAGCTCCATTTTTAGCCCATCCAGTAGCTCTCCCCTGACTCCATAAGGATACCACAATAAAGCTGTTTTATTGTGCCCTACTCTAAAGGCAGCATCCACACCCCTGTGTCTAGATCTTGCATAATTGATGGTGTAAAGAGGAGGAAGAAGCAACAAGGCTTTTGCAGGGTCAAGTTGTGTTGCAAAAGCCTCCTAAGACTCTTTGAAAAAAACAGTGAGTTCGATGATGTACATGATCATTTTGTATTTGGCTTTCCTAAAAGCATTTGGCAAAAGCTGTCTCATGAAAGGTTCTTACAGAAACTGAGTTGCCATTGCATTAGGGGGAAGTTTTTTGTGGGCCAATGAAGGATTAAAAGTCAAGAAACACGTTGTGAAAAAAGGGACAATTTTGGTGATTCCAAAAAAGGGACAATGATGGTGATTTCCCCCTTTAAACAAAAGGAAAAAGGAAGAGGTGATACTGAGATGGCAGAGTGTGAATGACACATTGTTACCTACCATTATAAAAACAAAAGTAGCCGTGAAGTGTCACGGAGAGACCTTGTGATACTGCAGAACTGTGAGAATGGCAGATGAAATTAATGGAGGTAAAGTAATTCATATCATGAAATACATCTTAACAATAAAGATATAAAGATGACCTGAAGAAAAGCATTTGCTGTTGCTATGAATGAGTGTGTGAGAGCAGAACCTCAATGGTCAGCACTGGAGAAGGACAACAAAATGTTAGACATCCAAAGAAGAGGAAAATATCTAAAATATCTAAAAACATCACAGTGACACTGGACCACAGCCTGGCCCCTGTGTACCTTGGAGTGTAGCACAAACAGAATTGGACAAGGTAAGGTGAAGGGTAGAAAAGGTGATCAAAGGCACAGGACAGCTTCTGTAAGAGGGGACATGAGTCATCTGTAAGGATCAGGAGAAACTAAGGAGGAATGGGATAAGGATGTCTATAAATTCAAGGTCTATAAAACCAGAAATCACTTCCTTTTTTCTCACAAATGATCCAATGCAGTTTTGAGGGAATAGGCTTACAATATAGAAAGGAAATGCTTTTGTACATAGCACATAGTAAAATTTTGATGTTGCCTGTTTTAGGGTATGGGGTGAATAGGATGAATCACCTCATGGTGAAGTGGAAGCCAAACCAGGTAATTCCCACTCTAAAAATGCTCTGTTTTCCTTTACTGACCACAGAGGAAGCTTATGATGAGTGGGTGGTTTGTCAAGTCCATGAAAAGCTGCTCAGAGGCTGGTTAAGATGAATCCCACCTGTACTATATGCTGGAAATGATGGGAGCAACACATTCCTGTATCTTTGAGAAGTGTTACCAAAGCTACTGCAGGAAAACTGGGGCAGTGCAATGTAATATTAACAGAATATCAGCCAAATTAACCCAAACCTGAATTCCCCAGATTGGTCATCCACATTGAGTCTTTTATCTGTATTGCTGATTTACCTGCATGTGGGGGGTTAACTGGTGCACTCTCAAGGGGAGAAATTAATTTTTGACTTAAGAATTTGCCCAAGGACTCAGTTGTTTCAAGCACACATAAACCCAGCCTACCTGCTACCCCTCCCTGTGGCTGTGCAGTTCTTTCCTCAGCATCCAAAACCAGGAACACCAGCCAGTCCCATCAGCACTTTTCACAGCTGTGTGCACCTGTGCAGTGTGAGGCAGAGCAGCACTGCCTGCATGAATAAATGATGCACAACTGGTGGCTTTGGTTTCATCTAGAAGACTCACAATGCTCCAGTACTTATACAGTTAAACACATTTCTCTTCTTGTCCTCCATCTGATGTTACCAGAGTTTTCAGAATGCTGTCTTGGAGATGAAAGACCTTCTAAATTACACCAACAGGAAAATAGCTGTAATAGTGCATATATTTTGCTTCCAAGATGAAAGTCACCTTCTTACACTGAGAAAGGCAGAGATATTAAAACATGCAACTACCTAAACAAGGTTAAAGAATGTAAAATGTGATTATTCTGATGGGAAGGAAGTGAGCTGGACCAGGACCACTTTAGGTTTCTGTTTACATTTTTCTAGTGATTTCCAGGTAAGTGGAAAACATATTTTAAGTCTTCTTCAAAACACGAGTGAAATTTCAACACATAACACAGGACCATGGAAACTGCCACACACAGACTGCTCTGACAGCTAACAGTAAGTATTTCATGGGAAGATCCAAAACCTTCATATCATGGACAGTGCTTATGGGAAAATGACTTCCCATACCCCAGGAAAAAGACCCTTTCTTGAATGCTGTGTTTGTGTGGTAACCTTACACTTTATTCCTCTTAACTTTATTTAATGTAACAGTGAGAAGTTTCCACTACCTGTTCAAATACTCCTATGAACTTCTACTACTTTAAAACTATAAATCCTTGGCCATTTTGCAATGGCCTTCCCAAAAACATTTTCCTGCCTTTAATTTTCCTGAAAGCAAGTTCCATTTAATCTCTTTGTTAACTTGTACACTCTGTGGCACAGGCTCTAGGTGATTTTTTTCCACTTCCTGGCACTACAAGGAGGGTCCCCGTAACTTTGTGATTCTTCTGCTTCATTTTTGGCCTGAATACAGGAATTCATCTCAATCAAAATCCTGTAAGGTGCAGTATTAAGGGCCACACACCTGAGCCAGAGCTGGCTGCAATCTCTTTTCAGAGCAGATGAAATGTGCATATCCAAGCCACCAGCAGGGCATTTGTGCCCCTCCCTGTGAGCCTCCTGTTCCCACCTTGGATAGCCACACCCCCCCTCCAGAAAGAGACATCAGCACCACTCCCACCCCCCAAATAAAAGCAAAGCACCAGCTTTTAATGCTGTATTCACAATACCATACTCCACAGACAACGTGACTTTATTCACAAATATGATCTTTACAGAGGTAGAACAAAATACTTTGTATAATCTTTTTTTTTAACTATATACATATAAAGAATATAATAGAATGATGAGAAAGAAAAGGTTGTAAACAAAACAATATTATGCCATCAAATACAGTACAAACAGCATGCATGAACAGCTTCAAATGAAATCTTGCTGGTGTAACTATTTTTTTTCTCATGTGGTAAATGAAAAGTAGTAAAGAGTCATGCTCTAATTGGATTGAGTATGCCACAGCTCTGCAATTTTGTTTTAATTATTTTTTTTTCTTTTACAATAAACCAACAGGATCACTTTCTTTTCACTGTGGTGGGGAATGCTTTTGTAATGCCCAATGTAATATTAACAGAAAAATATAATAATCAAATCTACAAAGTGTACTCTCATTTAAAAAGCAAAACCATAGAAACTGTACAATTTTAAAAAGCGAATTATCTCAAATGCTTCTTAAGAGAATTTTCTAAAGAAAGAATAAAATATGCAGAATAAAAATGAGGAGAGCTATTGTTCTGTAACAAAGCTAATCAAATACTTGTTTTCTGTTTCAATAAACAGGTTTTTTAAATTAATGACTATTCTGGAAATTATGAAGTGGGCCAGGTTTTATTAATGTTCCACTTGACTAATAAAGCATGAACTCCTTACAGGTACTATAGCTGTCATTCCCCTGGGAAAGGATGGGGATTGGTTCTGCATGCATGCTGGAGACAGGGACAAGGTTTAGTCATGGGTGTAGATTCTAAAAATATTTTGAAATGTGTTAAACATTTAGTAGCTTCTATAAAAATAATCTGGCTTGTTTTGCTACTGGATTGAGATTTGGGTTTGTGATTTTCTGCTGAAATTCATTCCTGGCCAAGGACTTCCACTGGGATGGGAGTTACCTGGGCTGCAGCAGGTCCCATGGCAGTGGCCAACAGCAATGGTTACAGGTCACACCTGAAGCCAACAGCAAAGCCCACACTGTTGTTCATCCCTGTGCCTCAGGCTGAACCTCAAGGATCTGGGATTTGGGGAATGGTGCTGTCCTGCCACTCCATTCCTCTAAGTCCCAGCCCATGTCATGGCAAGGGCAAAGGCTGGAGGGAGCAACTGTGCTTTTACTCCTGTGAAATATCAACTCTGGTGACAGCCACCTTTCTGTCCCTCCTGTCTGGACACACTGACTGCATCAGCAGGGCTCTGGTCAAGTCCCTGCTCAGGGACAGCAGCTCTGTGTGCTGCCTGTGGAAAACAGGGATTTCTGCCTCTGACTAGCGAGGAGCAGTGGGGTTAAATTGCCCCCATGCAGGTCACCCCCTAAAATATCATTTAAAGGTTCAAGCACACAAACAGAACCTGTACACTCCATTTGTCTAGAATGAGAGTGTGTCCAATATTAAACACATGCTGTTTGTGGCCAAGTCAGGCACCAGCCCCAGCTTCAATGGCAATGAGTTTACTAAAGATCAGCAGAAAATTGAACAGAGGAGGATGGTGGGTCTCATTTGACTTTGAGCTCTCAGGTGATCCTGGTCTTCATGCAGAAGCTCAGCTCAACCTGACAGTGAATGTGGGGTGCATCCCACGTCTAGTGCAAGTGACTGGGGGTTGGCCTGAATAACATCCTTCACCAGATCACGAGGATTAAATTAACTGCAGTGAAAATAAATACCTGCCCTGCACGGCAAATCCATCTCTGTGGCTTCGTCCATGGCTTTGGCATCTTCCTGGGAAATGGATAGTCAGATCCCTCTAGATTGCCCTGGTGCACCTGAAACCTGCGTTTCACTAATTGGCCCTGCAGCAGATTATCACCCCCAGAGGCAGGGCATTTATTGAGAGGTGTGAACAGTGTGCTATGCACAGATGAAATATTCTGTGTGGTTGTTTACAGTCAACAGAATAAGCCTTGCACCTCTTTGTGGAAGAACTGTACAAAACATGGCTGAAATAACAGGATTGTCGATGACAGTCAGTGGGAGATGCTCTAACCCTCTGAGTAAAACTGCATCTTTCTGTTGTGTAAACTGCTCTACAAGGATGAGTTAAACAATACATTCCTGCCCCATTAGCCTTGGGGAAGATTAATGCCCTCTAATCTACGCTAAATAAACTCTGAAGCATGAAGTCCCACACTCAGCTGCTTGTGAATTAATAGGGATCACCCTGAAATTGCTATTATGAAATGCAAATATTTGCAAAACAACAATTAAAAAATATTCCTGAAGTGCAACGAAAGGCTCGTCAGTCATGTTGGTGGTATGCACAGGGACAGTCAGGAGGCAAACACTAATGAATCCCAGGGCAGAAATCTGTGGTAAAACCCCATTAGCCCATTGGCAGTGGGTGATGGCACAGCATCTAACACTGGAAAATAATTCCACCCAGTAATCAGAGAGAGGGCTTGGCTTAGGATGCCCCAGTTTTGATTCTTTGGACAGTTTGTTTGCATACACCTGTATTTTCAGAAAGCTGCAGTACGTGGCTCACAGTAAATCTACTTCAAGCACTTGCTGATACAGCTCAAACTGATCTCATCTGCCCTGATCTGAAATTTTGTGTTAGCTAAAGTAATAAAAGAATCCCGGTAAACCTAAATTATCAAATGAAAAAGGCAATTTTCTCATTTATACTCCATTAGTTTTTTTAGTTATTGCTAGGAAAGCTCTAAAATGCTTAGGCCATAAAATAAACATGTGGCTTAATGTACAGTATGTGTACTTAAGAGGATGATGGCATCTGCAGTAACTGCTCTGCACTGCTATAGTAATGGATGCACAAATTAAGCAACAGCATATATCAAGTAAAGCATACAAAAATGTATGGCAAAAACTAACAAGCCTTCTGCTTTTTTTTTTTTTTTTTTTTTTAAGGACCTCTTTAATTGCTAAAAAGAAGAAATCACCAATATCCACACCTACAACACAAAATTGCAACATGGTTGATTTTGATTGATGCTCATCACCTCTGTGCCAGCAAAACTGTGTGATACTGTTATTTTTAACATTTCACTGATTAGAAGTTTATGAAAGCTCCCCTTCTGAAATTAAATTCAATGATATATTTTCCAGTGTTGAAGTTAAACAATTAGCCTAATATGGTTTCAAGCACACAATACTCCTAAGATTTTGGGAAAAAAGCACCCCAGATTCTTACATCATGGAGATGTAGGATAGCAGATGAAAAAGCATCCACATATTCACTTTTGGAAATGAAATTAATAGCCTAGATCACTTAGGTACCTTCAATAATTTTACTCTCAGGCCCTTCATTCAAACATATCAGAATACTTTCTATCAATAATGTAAATTCCTTTAGAAGAGTGCCACAACTGAACCTGTGACATCACAGAAGCAAGATTGCATATCCAAACCATTTACAGACATATTTTAGCATTACTTTGCAACAGTAGGCATTAGGCTTTTGAGAACACATGAATGTCTGAAATTCAGCCTTTGTGCTGCTTTACCCCTTCATGCTCAGTTCAAATAGGTGTCCTGCAGAACAAGGAGCGAGCAAAGCCTCTGCAGAGAGCTACAACAAATGCTTGGATCAGACAAACTCGATGAGAGTCATAAAATGCAGATTGGAGATTTCTTCTTCAGCCAGGCTTTTACAGAAATACACTTTCCTGGCTAAAAAGGATGGCACAGCGGAGCTTTACAGAGGGAAATGCAAAGGTATAAAGGGGAGAATCCCATTTTCTTCCTCAGTAATCCCATAAAACCAACAATCTCTTTCCATAACAGCTCCAGACAATTACCTGACTGCTGACAGGATCTTTCTCATCACTTGAGGGGAGCCTGTGCTCTCCTTTTCTGTGCTGTCAGTGCCAGGTACATGGTCAGAGTTGTGCTCATTATCCCCTGGCTTTCCATAAATGTGACCAACATGTTTTCTCCCCAGTTGCAACAACCATGCAAGCCTCTTTTACTCATAGTTCAGACTTTCTTCCTCTCATGGCACAAAGCTGAAAAGTAAACAACAGTTAAGAAAACATTTTCTTGCCAAAGCCTGGCATGAGAAGGTGCAAGCTCTCCTTGCCAGAGCCTGGACCTGTGTTTGCTCACACCCACAGCACTGTTTCATGCTCCAGCTTGGCACTGCATGGGAACAATCACCATCCTCTCTAGGCCCCCACTCTTATTCAGCCTTTGAGAAGTTACAAAATATAACAGAACACTGTTTTCTGAGACTATATTGACTGCACTAATTACCCACAATATTGTATATTTGCTATTAAGAACATGAATGTGTGCTTTCAAAGTGTGACATTCAGGGCTTCGAGGATGTAGGAGGAATTAGATGGATTGTTCTGTCACTTAATCCGAGGCTTTGATGTACTTTTAAAAATTTGTTTAAACCCCAAAAAAACAGAATACACATTTTAACTGTTGAACTTTTACCAGCTAAAGCAGTTTGTAAGGACCCTATCACTATGTGGTTACAACAGAAGATACACAGTTAAGGTCAGGTCACGGTTTCCAAGAACATTCACAGGGACTGAGGATGAGGAAAACGAGGGATGGATTCTGCAGGAACCTTCAGGAGACTGAGCTGCTCACTGGGGAAGGGCCTTGAGTATTGCATTCACTTCCTCTGCCACCGCTGTCAGAGCAAACTCAAACTGCTCCTGCGGAGAGAACAAACGCACACCCTGAATAATAAAACAAAACACTTCCCAGAAAGCCTGGTGCTCTGTTCTGCAGCTGAACCTCCTCAAGACATTGTTAAAAATATGAATATGCAGGATGAACTGTACACTGCAATGGAAAGGAACAAAATGTTCTTGGATTACTGATGTCATATAACATGTTTGACAGCATCTCGATGCTGGAGTCATTTTAATGGAGAAAAATGTTAGTGGCAGAACCCAAGCTATTGGGACATGATGATATATTGCCATTGCATGGTCAGAAGGGTTTGGGAGTAGCTGATCACCAGCCATTTCCTTCTGACATACAGATGGGAACTCAATACACTGTTGAAATATGAAGTAAGTGAGATGCTGTAAAGCAGAGATTTTGGCTTTTCTCAGGACTGTTTCTAGTTGAAAGAATCTAAAATAAATATCTCCCCCCCCTGATATCTATTATATAGAACAATATCTGGTTTTTGGCTGTCATTGATCTTTTTAAACCTCTCTTTTTTAATGTCCTCTCCACACTCACAAACTACTCAATTTTGTTAAGACCACTCCTACATAAGACATACTTGGGAAGGCTTTTCTCTGCTATTAATTTACTGTAACCTCAACACCAAAATGATTTACCAGCTTCTCTGCTGGGTTGGCAGAGGTGTGAAGGACACAGCCATGAATGGCTACTTCTTCTAAGTGCAACCCTAACACACTCCTGAACTCTGTAGTCCTACAGAAGGACAAAGCAATTTTAAATCCTCAAGGTTAACAGGTATTATATTTTCCAAGCAAGTAATTTTTTTTTCTCTGTAATTTAGCTTACTGAAATAACTGGCTGGCTGATTTGGAGTTTGAAACTTTCCAGTCGAAAGTTTTCTCAAAATATAGGCAAATCAAAGACACCAGATAAGGACTATGGAGAAATTCCTGGATTTCCTGAAAGTACTCCAGAGGTTTAAGCCAGCTGGGGTCAAGACCTGCTGAGGAATCGACTCTGAGGATGCAGGTTTGAGATGCACCCTGCAAAGCATCCCAAGATCACTGCTGGGATACTGGCTGTGTCTCCCATTAGAAAACTGGAGGTCTGTACCTCTGGCATCTCAGTTGGTGCTACCAGGGGCTGTGTGGGATGGTTACAGAACACAGCCACCTCCAAAAGTGATCACTGAACCAATAACATTAATTTTCCACAGTGTTTCATTTTACTGCAGAAATGTACAGGAAGGATGAAAGAACAAACTACAGATGAACAACTCAAAGTTCAGAAAGGCAGCTGACTCTTAATTCCTGCAAACCAGCGCCAGTCTCTGCCTTGTCTTACCCAACTGCAGTCAGCTCCCATGTGGAGATGCTTCAGAGAAGCAATGATGGGCACAGTGCCAGAACAGAAAAAGCAGAATAAAACTCAGAATAATTTCTCAGCGACGCTGCCATTCAAGAATTTTGCTGTCTGCTTGGTGCTGTCAAAGTGGCATCCATGTACACTTGCTGGACTGCAGCCAACAGCTTTTAATCAGACATCAATTCACTCTAAAGAGTAGGACTCATCCTCAGTAGGCACTGAAAACGGTGTGCATGATTGCCTAAGGCTCCCTGCACTGTCTAAGGGCTCTGCAATTAAAGGAAACACTGGGAATGCTGGGGGCCATCCAGGAGCATCAGTTGTATTTTAACTGGAGCACAATGAGCGTGAGAGAAGCTGGAGAGCAGCAGGGTCAGAGAGGGCACATATGGGCCATTTTGGGGCAGAACCAAACTGGGTGCTTGTAGCAGCTCAAAAAGCCTGAGGAAGAGTGTCTGCCTCGGCCAGGGACTGAGCTACAGGCAGAGTGACCTTAATGAGTGAGCGAAACAATTCACAGAGTCTAATCTGCACAGCCAGAGCTCAGAACTGACTGCAGTAAAGGGACAGGAGAGCAGACACGAGATGTGTGCCTGTCAGGGATGGCCAGCTGAGCTCTTCCCCTCCATCCTTCTGCATAACACACCCAGGTGAAAGGCAGGGAGCGAAGCTTCCACTGGTGTGCATCACCACCCTCCCAGGAAAAGCCTTCCCACACCTTCCACACTTTTCCATGAGGACAACTGCAGTTAGAGCAAATTAATGTCAGTAATTTTTAAAGGAGATCAGTTTGTTGTTTCGTACAGCTACACTGCCTTTCACATATTCTATTTGCATATACAAGACTGCCTGGAGATGAATTTTAACATCTAGTTTTGCCTAGAAAACAGAGCTGGGCAGGCATTCTGTGCTGTCAGTTCACCTATAATGCAGAGGTGACAAGAATATACTTAATAAATGGAATATACTTAATAAAAAGTATATTCTAAAAATTCTGTTCTAAAAATAGAATACACTTAATAAAAAGTAACTATGGCTATGTTTCATTAAGCCTACAGATAAAAAAAAATCCCAGGAAAACAAAGTGAGTTCATGTAGCATATCTAACACAGTACGGAATCTATCTACTGTTATAGATTGTGAGAGGATATAGGAGACAGGAAAAATAAGAAATACATCTTTTTCCCATCACAGAGAATACACTTCCTCTATCATTACTTTTTCCTCTCATATGTGACATATCAATTCTATTTTACAATTCCCCTGCAAAAAACCCCAAAACCCCCCCCCCCCCAAAAAAAAACAAAAACAAAAAAAAAAAAACCAAAAAAAACCCCAACAAACCCACAATCCCTCTATTATGTTTCTCAGAAATGCAGAATGTGGTTGTGATAATTTCATTACAAATTATTATTTACAGTGCTTCTGAATTAAAGATCCCTTCCAGAAGACAAAATGCTGCAATCAAATCTTTCCCATGCCTGTTGGAAAGGTGGAGCGCTGCCTGCTGGAAACAAAATAACATTGCTGAAGGAAGTTGGTGTTTATTTTGCCTAGGGATATTCTGTAATTGGCATTTCTAACCTGACTTTTAATCCATCGTTTTAAATTACTCCAAGAGTCTAATATTCCTCATTTGTATTCAGTTGGGAAAGCACAGGGGTTTGTTTAAATCCATCAGAAAAATTCTCTGGGGATCATGCATTGCTTGCATGTAACCAGATATTTATAATTTGCAAGACATTAGCTTGAATAAGTGATTTGGGTGGTTTTGAGAAAATGACAATGATGGAAGAAGGAGCAAGAGGAGAGATAAGTAATATCCCGAGAAAATTTTTCATCCTGGATGAAAACACAGGGTACATTTGTTTTCTGAAGCTCTTCCAGACGAATGTTTGGAGGGAAAAACCATGTCTTGAGGGAGATTTTCATGGAACTCGGGTAACTATTGCTGAGCTAAGTAGGAGAAGTTGTTCACATAACCTCATTCTTTCCTTCTGGAGCAATGTTTTTCCTTCTGTTGAAGGCAACAAGCCATAATTTCTCTGCCCTGAAAAGGAAACTGGAATCTACGTTGCCACAGAGCTGCTACATATTTTGAATGCATTTGCAGAGTAGTCCAGGATTTGCATCTTACCTCAGAGTAAATATATATGACATTGGATACTGTGTGCTATTTGCCTTTTGTTCCAGTTGGAACAATCAAAGCAGAAGAACTGTGCAATTTTATGTCTTCCTTGCAGATAAAGATTAGTTAGTTTTGACTGGCTCATCTTTATTTTTCATGCATTTACTTAATTGGTAAATAATAATTAACATACCCCAAGCTGTTCTTCAGCAGTATTTCCCCCTAATATTAGTGGGAAATAACATAATTGGGAAGACAGTCAGGAAAAATTATGAATGATTTTGCAATGATTCTTGCAACACATATTTATTTCACCTTTGCCCCTCAGCAATTTCAACTCCCTAAACACTGCAGAATTTCCTATCAGTTCCAGCCTGGCCAAGACACAGTGCTGTCACATTGCTCTTGTTACTCAGTTTGGGACTATAATTATCATTTGATATTTTATAAGGCCATAAACTGATTTATTTCACCTTCATACCAGGAAAGAGTTTTTTTATTGTCATATTTGCAGCTCTTAACTTGCAGCACATCTCCCACAATATCATTCCATACATCACTGGAATTGTTAATAACAGAAAGCTTCATTTCTAATTTAAGGGACTAGAATTGCACCATCAGCTACTATGTTTAAAGGTTTTACATTGTAGAAAAATGTCAAAACTATTACAACTGACAGGAATTTGAGAGTAAGGCATTCATCTCACCAAAGTGTAAAAATATAGTTGCCATGTTACATCTATTAAGGCTGATGCAAGCTCCTTCATTCAAAGATACTAAAAATTACTTGATTCCCTGCAAAACTTTATTTCCTTTAATTCAAAACTTCTGAGTTTTTTTTTTCAGAAAAAAATATCAAATGCAGCAGTTACATTCTCTTTAATGAGTAGAAGCTTTAAAAAATATTACAAGCACAGTTAAGCACAGATACTCTAAGAAAATAATCCATAGTTCAGGATGAAAGCAAGAACATTCTTTCAAATGCACATTTTCTTTAGCAGGCTATAGATTGTTGTCTTGACTGCCCTTCATATATGGTAATCAAGATAGATGCTGGAGATGTTACAAGAAAGAACAGTAAACACCAAAGAAAGTAACCTAGATAAATCTTCAGCATAAATAAACCTCAGTTGGTAGGGAGCCAAACAGAGTAATCAGCAAGCGACCTGCGTTAAATTAGGTCATACCCTTTCTCTTCTGTCATGAAAACAACTACTGTGAAAGACCTTTAATGTATTTAAAATCCCAGTGGATTTATTGACAGTACCTTTGTCTGGACCATGCCTGGTCTCTGGTCCCTCAAGTGCTCCAGGGTAGCAGCAATATCAATCTCTTTAGCACCTGCAACAAACCACAAATTGGGCTGAGTTCAGAGCACAAGATAATCCATGCTGCATCTGTCAATCTCTTGCTATCGGGTTCCCTTTGGGCTAACAGTCCAATTGAAAATTATTACATCCATCTCTCAGCAGACTTGGCAGGCAGCTGCAATTTTTGTCTTCATATAGAAAAATAAGAGGTTGGGGCACCTTTTACTAACATTAATTCAAGAGAAGCCAGAGAAAAACAAATTCTTAAAAATATCTCTTCACCAGAGCAGAATATATTTTGTGCAACCTGAGGGTCTGTCATGGCAATGCCACTGAGCATTCCTTTTGTCACTTCTAAGAGTATGCACTGAATCAAGGGCCTGAATCACACAAAGATTAATGCTGTAAAAACAAGATATAGGTGACCTTTTGTCACCTGCAGCTGACATCCAGAAAACCTGTCTGTGGTTCCTAGTTCAGGACCTGTCAGACCCCCTTGCTGTGTGGTCACTGTTTCACCTGGCCAGTCTATGCCATTTTCTTTAGGTTCCACTCCAGGTGTCTGCACACAGCTGCCCTGTAGCCATGGGTAGCACCAGGGCAGGTGAAACAGGCACAGACAGCCTGGCTGGGACTGGCTCCCTGCCCCACACACATGGAGGAGCTTCATTTCAATAGATAAACTATGGAGATCAAAGCAAGTCCCTGAGCCCCTTCCCTTTGTTATAATCCACAAAGATTAGAGGACTGAAGGGGACAGGGAGAAGCTGATTTCCTCCTCAATTTCCTCCAGTGACTGATATTTCAATAAGACCACCCTTCTAGTTTTCCTTAAGTGCCTAATCTGATGTTTTAGGAATGGATTGAGGGGGAATCAGGACTTTGGTCCTTCCTGTATGAGCTTCAAGAATAGAAGTGTGGCTGGAAATCCTTTGAGATGAAACCTTCATAAGCACAATTTGGCTTTCTTGTATCTGCTCCCTTCTGCATCTTGCAAGAACATCCAGGCAGATGGGCAGAGGGTCATCCTAATGCAAGTGTAAGCACCCCATCCCTGCTCCACCATGCCCTACTGCCCCGGGTAGCTGTTCATTCTCCCAGGGCTGATGTGGGCCCATAGCTACAGGAGCTATGACCTTCAGGTCTTTCCTTTTTTGTACATTCACTTTTGCCATTGAATGGTTTATCAAAGGCAAGGATTGGCCACAATTCTGGAATCTGCTCTGTTTTAAGGGATACTCAGTGGTGTGCTCTGAAGAAGTCTTGTCAACTGCTTCCAGTTGCCTGATCCTAAAAATTTCCTGAGCCACCCTCTGCCAATTTGGGACTTCCTTCTGGAGGCATTTAAATATCCCCAAATATTCACAGGGGTCTCAGTGGCCAACTTGTGGGCCATGCACCTGGAGCACTGCTGCTGCAATGCAACTTGTACACATTTAGAACAGACACTTGTTGAGTTCCCAGAACTGGATTTGGAGAACTGGACCCAACATCTACCACTCTTCCTACAACTCTTGTAATTTAAGGGCTTGTCTACCCATAGTTGGGTTCATATCAATGCAAACATCATGCACCTCCTCATTCACCCAACTCAACTTTATAGCTCAGCACCATCTTTTAAAAAAAATTCAGAATAGCAATAAATAGTAAATGATTTCATTTGGTTTTCTTGATAAAAAATATGAAATTATATTTAAAAATAGCATCAACTCTACAAGAATAATTTATTTGGAATATGTTCTTCAAATATATGAAAATATGTTCTTTAGCTGTATCAGAAATTGAATGAATTCTTTCAGTAAATATAATAGTGACAACTTAGAAATGGTATCTTACAGAAAGTTTTGCTAATTACTATGGGTTGGGGCATTGCATGCCTTTTGCTCCCCACCCCTCCCCAGGATTTACAGGGATGAGCTTTGAAAAAAAATAGAAGGTTTTATTTGAAAATTAAAAACCCCCAAATCTCCTTACAACAGAGCAAAGCAATGCTTACATACACTGTAAAGTCTGATAACACTGACAGTAATTATACCTGAAATCTGTTGCAGGTTTGCAGTGGCAATTCATCTGGAAAGCATCACTAAAGGTACCCACTTCACAAACCCTAACACTGGTAAAACACAGTAGCTCTCTTCAGTGTTTAATCTCATACACACACATGTGCAATTTTGTGGGATTTTCCTGTTCCACCAAGCTGTGGATGGAAGCAGAGCTATGTGAGTGCTGCACGTGCATTACAGCCTCACTTGGAGCCTCATTTGATTTCCAGGAAACAAAAACTTCCAGTAGCATCTTGGTTCGAAGTAAGAGGAATTCTCCTTTCAGAAATTAAGATTTGAGAAATATTTAAGTCACTGCTATCCACGGACAAGGCAATCCACAGTTCTGAGCTTCCCAGGTGCATGCTGCAAGGATGAACCCAGAGATCCTCCCACTGCAGCTGGCAGGCTCAAGTACCCATGACTGTAACATCCATGTCCCCCCACCACTGAGGGATGATCTTTATTTGAAAATACTCTACTCTCAGAACAAAAAGAGAAAAGGTTTATGACAAGACATTGTTACACTCTTTAATGGCCAGAAGGCTTCTGAGTTTACCTTTGAAAGAGTTAATTCCTCCATTTCTGTGATGCAGACTGCAGCATTTACTAGTGAACTGATGTTTGCTTTTTTATCATCATTAAGGGAATGACATGACTAATAGTATGAACAACAATTGATTAAAAAGTCCTGATTTAGCAAAACACCAAAGCATTTGCATACACTGGAACATAAGAACAGTCCTAGTGGGCTGGTGTGCTTAATGGCAAGCTTGTTCTGAAGTGTTTTGTCAGTAAAGTCCCTAAAACATCAATCTTTACTCACTAGTGTCCCTAGCCCATGTGTTGTGATCAGCAGGTCACTCAAAAGCATTTCAGATGTCCTCAGCCACAGGTAATTTTAAGGAAAAGCAGAGCAGCTCAAGTGTCTTGTTGAGATGCCATTGGGTTAGAGGCAATCCAAAGCAGAGACAGGGATTGGCTTGCTACACCATTTTTTCCACCTCTGAATGCCTTGGATACTATGGTGATGGGAAATATGTAAGTGCCTGGAGAGACTGATCAATGAAACTTAGGGCTGCAAAGACAGGACACTGTTTCAGAAGAAAAACACCTTGGAACAAGAAAATTCACAGGACAGGAGATGAAATCAATGGCATAGGAAAAAGCACAGCATGACTTATTCTCACTCTATATGAGTAAGCCTCCCTCCTCTGTATCTACATGTTCTGCATCTATTCCTTTATTGTGGCTAAAACAAATGTGTTTAAATATATATTGCTAGTCCTCTATTAAATCTCATTTTGTGATGAGAGCTTTTTTTCTGTTCAAGCTTAGGATACTCTGCTGCTGGATTATGTAAATTCAGCTCACTATCACTGGCGTGTGCAATAGTCTGTAAAAAGTTTTCTGGTGACAGACACAGACAAAGAAAGAGATTTTCAAGGCACAAAGGGAGGTCTGAACCCAGCCTGCCTTCACAGGTGAGAAGAGCTTACTGCTTAAGTGCAGCATGAACCTTCAACTCTCTTTGGAATTATTTTGCTGAAATCTGACACAAATTCAACACTTTCTTTGCCATGCTGAGGCTTCCTCTTTCATCCGGGAGTATGACAATATGGCATTATATATATAATATATATATATTATATATATTATATATATTATATATATTATATATATTATATATATTATATCTATATTACATTCTACAGTACCCAATAACAATTTATTTATGCTTTTGAGCCAGTTTGGATGACAAAAAATACAGCATATGCTACATGACATCGGGAAAGAGGAATATTGCATCTAAGGACATTAGGGTCAAATCATGCTCTTACTGAGATGGCTGCAAAATATCCACACACTGCTAAGGCATTTGAAACACTGCTTATCTGGAAAGCTCACACAAACTAAATTTGATGCAGTGGTTAAGGGCAAAAGCTAGAAGAGCTTGATCCACTGATTCCAATGATATCCAATTATTGGAAGTGTTTTGCTTAGGCTTCTAAACTATTAAGTCCAGTAATAGATGCAGATGTCAATTTACTGTCATACAACAAATAATCTACAGGAAGAGTTAAAAATACTAGGCTGGAGAGCAAGTGACATTTGGAAAAGAAAACAAAATATGTCAAAAATACATTATTTTCTATCTTTTCTTCCCACCAATATATATGTGTCTGCCACTGGTTTCAGAAGCTAAAGAGAGGGATAAAAGAAGCATTTAAAAATAAGGAATGGCCTTTTAACCTTTTGACTGTATTTTACTTTGCAGGGAATAAATTTGGGTTGTGTTTGTGACAGGCTTTTTCACTATGGATTTCATTGCTTGTTTTAAATGAACATACAAATGTAACTTAGTGTGAGCTAATATTGTACCAACAGTATCGGGAAAAATGACTGTGCAATGTGCTATTTTCTTTTAAACAGAACATACATTTGCAGTAATTCACTGTGAGCCAGATACTGCCAGCCTTCCCCTGCCCCTAGCAGCTCAGTGAGCTGGCTGAGTAAATACCTCTGAAAGCACTTCCACACCAGTGCAAGCAGATTTTAAATTCAGTAATTAACTATCATCTTCCTAAAGGCTTGAAGCATTCACAGTGAGTGCACAACAACCCACATCAGGAACATTAACTGGATAAACTAAAAGAAAACAGGAGAAGATGCAAGCTGAATGATATTTTGCCCCCAAGGAGAGAAGAGGTTTCTGAAGTTTAGGGTCATATCCTCTGCAAGCCTTTCTCTCCCCACAGGCATGAATGCTGGAGGCACGCTGGCACTTAACAGCTGGTGCTCCTGATTAGCAGATCTCAAGGGGTTAAAGTGTTTGCCCTTAGACAGTTGTGTAAGTGGAGTATCCAGCCTGTCATAAAAACATGGGTAAATTCCCCTTTTCTTTCTTTTCTATGCAATAAATAACAACCCAGCCTAATTCTGCTGCAATAGCTCCATGAGGTGACCAGCAGCTCACAATATTTAAAATCACCCTGAATGACCTAATGTTAGTTTTATGACTATAATAATGAAAGCTTCCCTCTCTTCTCATTCCCCTAGACATGGCAGGGGTCCTGTTTTGCCAAGCACAAGACACATGAGAAGCACTCTGTGGAGGATGGTCCCTTCCACAGAACTGCTGTCACTGTGATGGCACAGGAATATGACAATGTTTGTCAAGAGGAGTAACATCTTTAAATGGATCAGCTGGGAAGAAAAAATGAAGGCATATCATTAAAAAGTTTTTTTCAGGTTCAGCAAACTACAGAGTCTGTGCACCTGAAAATGTGCTGCGTTGTTTTTTTTTTCCAGTTATAAGAACACATAAATGCATGAGAAGTTTTAGCTTAATTAAGGTAATCTTTGAGATTTTTATGTAACAGGCTTCAACATACACTGAAAGCAGAGTCAAATGTTCTATTTTATTCAGTACTAATGAAAAGTGCAGTGTAGATTCTGTGAAACTGATAGAATTTTATATTAAAGCTCTGTCTTAAAAGGAATATTTTAGATTCTAGATGCTCTGAATTTCCTGTGTATTTATAAAAATAAAATGATGTTTAAATACTTCATCAAAGCAGTTATTTGTGGGGGGTTTCCTTTTAAATAGCCCAAACTGAAGAATTTTCTTTGTGAATGTTTCACAAATGCATTTTGCTCATAAATATTAAATTAAAAAGGATTTTTCTAGTTGGGAAAAACTTCCAGATATACCTCAAAAAGATATGATTATAACTCTGCAGAATGGCTAAAAATTTGTTACTGTGATTCCTAAAGGATGGCTTGGTCATTAGGGGCTATGTTTAGATAGATTTCAGTTCTCTTGCAGACTGAGATTTTGACTTCCTGCTAAATGATTTAGCCACTTGGTCTAAATCATTAAATTCACCCTATGTTTCACACCATCATTTATAAAATGAACCCTTTTTTTCCCCTACCTAATGAGTTGTTATGAAAGCAAATCCATTAATGATTATAAGGTACTTGGACACTAGAGAGGTGAAGACCTAGATAGATCCTCTTTTTTTTTTTTTTTTTTCCAATAGCTTTTGCACCTTTCTCTGCTCTCTTTCTGTTCTCCTTGACCAAAAAGTGATCACAATACTGAATATATGAGGTAGGAGTTGTGCTGAGCAGCTGTAAAGGGGGGTTATTAGCACCTTTACCATTTCTCCTTCAGGAAATTATGATGATCAGTGAGGGAAGAAGCATTTATCCCAACAGAAAAAAATGGAGTACTAAGAGCAATACAGAAATGACCTGTCAAACACCTTTCTTTTTGTAGCAGAAAGTATCCAGCTTCATTCTAGTCAGATATTACCTGCCTAATGTATCTTTTTAAATTTATTATATTGTATAGATTTTGAATTAGGCCTTGAAGGGCAAAGGGACTTGTTAGCTAAGATTAAAAACTAGCTTGTTAAAATCTTGAAGGAACAGTCTCTATTACACTTCTTTATGCTGTTGTTGCTAGAAGCTGAAGAGCCAATTAGTGTTTGCAGGATGCTGCTGATCACAGCCTTTAGCCTCAGATCCTGCACGGCTCAGTATTCCCAGGCAGCCGGAAGATCCACGTGTCATAACGTGAAACAGCAAAAAACACACTTGAGAAAGAAAATAAGGGGAAACAACACAGTGCCAGTGAGGACACTAAGCAGTCTGATCACAGTGTGCCTGTGTTTAGGAAGAACACGAGTGTTTGTCATGTTTGGGTGATGGCTGCATGACTCACGTCTAAAGCGGCGCGTCACGGTCACAGCAAACGCGCTTTAGGCTGCCTTCCTTCCCTCCCCATCTGAAGACTGACAAAGAGGCTTTCTTTGGCACTGCATTTTCTGGCCCTTTTCTGCGTTCAGCTTTGCCACAGCAAGGGGATAGTGAACTAAGAAAGACCAAAGGACAGGCAGTAAATAGATCCAGGTCTGTCAGGAGCCTAATACACAAACATCCCCATCTACACTTCTGTCTGCCATAGATATAGTGTATAGAGATAGAAGTGGGCTCTCTGGGGAGTCAGGAGGGTAAATCAGCACTCGAGGACTATTACACTGTCACAGCCATGCTGTTTCCAATGTCTAATGTAGCTGGACATAGCACAGATATGCTGAAGATTTGCAAATCTCCTAAAGCCCTACATGCCTCCAGCTTCCCACTGAGAGCTTCTAAAGGAAGGCTCATGTAGCTGCCCCAGCAAGTGTTTGCCCCATTGAGTACTTAATGTTGCAGCAAAACATTTAATCACACCATATGAGGGGCAAACTCAATCTGATTAAAGAGAAAAGGGTCATAACTAGGGGGAGTGTAACACCACTTCTTCACTGACCATTAGTTTTAATAGCAAACCGGTAATATTTACTAACTAGCTTAGTCTCAAAGGCCCAACCTCATCTCATCTACTCCAGCCATCCTTGAAGTTGGAATTGGAGTTAGTCATCTCCGCTCTCAACAGCTAAGAGAGAGAGGGTAAGCTCTGATGGGCAATTCATTTGCCTGAGAATTATCCTCCAGAGGTGTGTATCGTTCTCCTTGATGACTGAGGAGACCCAGACAACTAGGTTAGGTGAGATGCTTAACACTGGATGTTTTATGTGCCTAAAGTTAGCTGGAAGGAACCTGGGCTGAAAAGAGCTGACTTTCTGCTCTTCACTTCTGGATTCACAAATGCTACAATCTGCTAAAGCTTATGGTGTTTGAGATCTGTGCTTTGTGTCTGTAGCCTTCCCTATTTCCCTTACCTCCACATTGGTGATTTTGAGGGAAATGACAGAAGAAAGGCAACATTGAACCACAATGAAAAGATAAACCAGCAGTACAGTGTAGAGAAGGCCATGGAAGTGAAAAATGTGTTCTATGAGTAACTGCTGTTTGTAAAGTGCTCTGCTGCAAAGAAACAAGAGTATTTTCTTCCTTCAACTTGCATTCTCTAAGTGCCCACTAAATAAAAAATGCTTGTAAGTATTAGAGATAAAAAAGAGGCCTGACCATCAGTAGAAACTACAAAAATAAAAGCAATTTTCATTTGTAGCTACCCAGATGTCTGCTGCTGTAGCTCTGCTCTTGGCCAGGAGTATCATTTGACACTTTTCGTGGAAAGAGAAAAGCGTCAGCAAAATCCTAGTGAGGGGTACACTTTTAAAGATTAAAAAAAAACATTAATGTGTTCAGGTTGGCATTTTCATTATAAGCTTTTTCACTTACTGAGATGAACAAAATCTGTGTGCATGTGTGTGTAGCTAGGGATGGACCCAGCCTATGCCTGAGTCAGTGATCTGTCTGTAATTTCAGACAAAATATGTTTGTGCTTCTATGCACCTAACAACCCAAATTAAAAATTCATTACCTTTATTAAAAAGAAAACCAAACCAAAACAACTTCAACAAAAGTACCCAATGGGCAAAGCAAGCATGTAAGTGGAGAAGGGAGTGCTTAAAGTAATAAAAGTGAAGTAATTAAAATTATTGTGACAGTCATGCACATAGAGTATACATTACATATATGCATTACATAATGTGTTACTGTTTACACTTTTGGTATTAATACTTTAAGACTGCATGTAATAAATGTACAAATGTGATATGGCTTTGTCAGCACACAATCCAAAGGAAGTGACACTGCAGATGGAAGGCATAGGCACAATCTAATATTTTAAAAAATTACATAGGAAAATAATGCTTCTAAGTTTTATACTGATTTTAACAGCCTTGCAGGGATAGAAATTCACTGCTGACATGTCAGTTTTTAAGTTAATATCCTTTGTCAATGCAGAAAAAAACATGCAGAAACCACTCACTGTAACAGAATGCAAATGGATGCTAATTTGAGGACCAATCCTTCCTCACTTCCACTGTGTGTGAGAATTGTCACATCACATTCTATACACGGTAAGAATTGTTTCTCTTTTACAATTAGATTTCTTCCACCCTTTCCAGAAGTTAAAAGTAAAATGAATATGCCTAAATTACTACACAAGAACTGCTATAGAAATGGATGCTAATGAGTTTTATTCCATATGAGGTAAAATATCCCATAATCACCTATTGTCACTGTAGAAAATACCAGTGCATGCATCTAAATTCAACTTACATGTGCATGTGCAGACACACACATGTACACAAAGCACATACAGAGCAAGTATTGTGAATGTGCTGTTACTTCCTGCTAATAGATGTTGCCCAGGATCAGCTCCCGTGGAGTTTTACACAATTTCCTGCTTTTAGTATCTCTTCCAGAAACTCTTGGTACATTACCTGAAAGGCATTTGATCTCCACGTGATGAATCAAACACAAACAAAGTTAAGATGCTTACTGCAAAAATGACATTTATGAGAACATGTCTCACTTGGCCTTAAGAAAATCTTGAAGTCCCCTTTGGAAAATATGCATTTTCTTTCCAGGAGACACAGAAGTAGCTCGCCTACATAAATCTATTAAATTGTAAGAACTACATTTTACATTCGTTTCATTTTACGTTGCACGTAGGTGGTAAAGCTCTCACAAGACATGGAGTGACCTGAATAAAAGATGCAACTGTTATGGATTCACTCTTTATACAGAATTTATCCTTAAAAGCGACTAAACTGGTCCAGCTCTAGAAACTGTGGAATAATTACACTTTAGCCACCAAATTGTACCCTTTACAGCCAGAATACCACCACTGGTCAACTGAACACTCCTCTGCTGCACGAAATTAGCTACTGAAAAAGAAATGGATTTACTCTCTGTATATAAACTTCCTTTTCCAAATATGTGCCCAGCTGCTTTCAAAGCAGCAGCACAGTACTTCTATGACCCAGCTTTTTCACTTTTCCATATTCTAACCTGCCCATGGTGGGAAAAACGCCACACAAATTTCTTATCTGCTTGTCTCCTCCTTAGTTTCAGTCAATGACCTCTTGTTTTCAAATTAGTCACTATCTCAAGCTGCTTACTGACATCAATGCATTTCTTTCAGGGTCTTCCAGCACTCTATGGGGACCCCCCTTCATGCTCCCTCTCCCAGGGAATAGCCCATGCCTGATCAGTCTTTCTTCACAATTCATTTGCCCCTAACCCTGGATAATTAGGATTGCTTTCTGCCATAACTTTCCCTACTCCCAAGTAGTTTCCAATAAAATCCTCAGAATAGCAAGTAACTCAAGAAATATGGCTCTTTTAGGGTAATCCCTGACCAATAAATTATATATATATATATATAAAGGCTAAAGAAATTGTATCAATATCATGTTTGCTTTTTGCTTGAAATCTTTATATTCTGTAAAGGAAACCACCTAAAAATGCAGACCATACAACATACAGTGGGAAACATTAACCAAGAACACCTTCCCCATGGTCACTAATTCATTTCAGAACAGAAGCTTGTAGAATAGGCTACATTTTAATCTTCTTTTTATGAAGTATTAATTGATGACTCCATACAGGCAATAACATGCAAAGAGCTTTAAAGCATCAGATCTCCAAATGTGTTTTTCAAAGGAAATAAACACTATTTTAAACAGCTTTTTCTAAATAGTAAGAGTTTGCTGAGCACCTCAGGCTGGACCGTGAAAAACTATCCTATACATTCCCTATACACTTGTGCATGTAGCTGGGGGCCCAGCTCTCATAGTGATTAATTATCTGCTGGGAAAGGCTGCAGGAACGAGCACTATTTGCCTAATTGTGTTTCCAGGGTAACTCATTACATAAAAGTTACAATACATAAATGCAGCTCATTGGAAAAACCAGCCTTATAACATACGATATGTTTACATGGACACGAGCAACTTCCTTTGGAAATTGAAACAGCAGCATTTCACATTTACATGGCTGGCATTACTGCTGCTGAGAAATCAGGCAGTCTTGTGGACAGCACAACAGTAAACAAAACAAACCCCAATTTTTTGGCTCCGTATTTTTTCTTCTGCGATCCTAGAGATAATTATCTGTCTCACCCAAATCTCAAAGACCAGCCATGTAATTAAACTTAGACCCTGAAAACAATTATATTTTAAGTCCTGAATTTTTCTGCAGTAAATTTTTTTACAGGATACCACCTATTTCTAATCCCACTTTTTGACCCTCTAACCATTATTACCTTAAAAAAAAGGAAAAAGAAATGTCCCATTTACACTATATATTCTCTCAACCTCCGAAGGAAAGCAGTATGTTAAATTTTGTTTTCATGGGAGAAGCTTGATGCTGGGCTGAGGAAATATTCCCTCATTCACCAAAAGCATGTCAGAAATAGTCAGCTCTAGACTTCTATCAGAACAACAGAACAATAGAATTTTCTCAGACTTTGCATAAGGACTCAAAAATAAGCAGACTGAATCCATTTTAACACGAGCATGGGCAAGCATTTCCTTTCATAAAATCCCTTCAGAGAGGAGCTAACCCCACAACTTCATTATGATTGTTAAATCCAAACAGCAGATAAGCAAAACCTCAGCAAGGGTTCAGATTAGCCCAAATCATTTGATCACGATGAGTCAGAAGGCGAATTAAGGAATCTTTTGTTTTGCCTTAAAATGTCACGGTATAAACTGCATCTGCTCAGGAGCTGACTCACAAGACCCTCAGACAATAGGGTAGCAGGGGCAAGGAAAGGACTTGGGGAGATAACCTCCACAGCCAGCCCTGGCCAGAGTGTGTGTGCTCATCAATTATAATCCAAGCTTTTGAATGAAGGAGAATAAACCGTTGGTTCAGCTTTGCTAAATCGAATCTTTTTTGCCGGGTTTTAGAATTTGGAAATCAATACTTTAAAAGGATTTTAAAATTCATATTCGCCTTCCCTTTGACTCATCTCGTTTCAGCTAGTTCAAACACAAGAAAATGGATGGTCAGCAAACCCCAAGCAGCTGCTGGCTGGATGAATATCTAAAAATCAAACTATTATCTACACTATCCAAGCCTCACAGCTGAGAAAAATAAAGTGGGAAGACTCAAAATCTCTCCTTTTTTTTCTTTTTTTTTTTTGTGTGTGTGTGTGTATGCGTGTCAAAAACACTCAATAAAAATGTCTTGCAATATATCGCACTTTTAGTCACTACAATAAGCCTGCAGGAACGACATGAAATGAGAAAATTCTCAACTTTTCTCTAGATCACACAAAAAGAAAAAAAATCTGATCAGCTCAGCATTACTGTGAGTTTGAGGTGAGGAAGAAATATCAAGTAGACTAAATCTAAATCATCTTATATTCCCTAGTAACAAAGGATAAAACTTGTAAATACATCAGGAACGTTGAAATTCTCAGCAGAAATCAGCCTCAGAGAAACAGTCCCTATGAAAAATCCAGCAAGCATTGTTATCTACAAAAACAATCCATTATCATTTTCTGTATTTATTTAAATCATGAAAATGCACATGGGCTGAACAAAATCACTTCTCAGCTTTTAACTCAAAACTAAAGCTTGTCCTAAGATGGCTGTCATTGAAATGAGAGGTGATTTGGTAACTGTCTTAAAACTTTAACACCCATGTACAAATAGCTATCATAGTTGAATAGATACCATAGTTGAAACATGTTAAAAAGTATTAAAAATATATTACTGTAAGGCCAGATTCAACACTGTTTCATTTTTCTTATTGCCTTGATGGATATAGTATCATGGTCTCTGCTTATCACAGAACATCAGGTTAGAAGGGGACCTCAAGGATCAACTTGTTCAAACTTTCTAGGCAACAGCATATGAAGTTAGGAAGAAAAAAGAATTATAGTAATAAACTACATGATAAATAGCTACATTAATTCTTGGAATGATGAAACAAAAGGACCTACTTTACATTCTAACTTCCAGCTGACATGACACAGGAATGATAGCACAGGATAGACACTGCTGCTCTCTGCCTATTCCAGTATCTCAGATTATTTCATGTGGATGTTGGGAATAAGTGCACAGATGCAGTCATTGCATTTACTGCACTGAGGACAGTGAAATTCATTAAGAATCTCTCCCAACAGCAAGTCCGTCCCAGAGCCCCTGTGAGCTCCTGCACATCCATCCACCAGCTCAATTCACCCCCCAAGTACACCATGGGAGCATTTCTGCCCTTGTTACCAACTTTTACTGTCCTGCAAGTGCCCTCAGCTGAAACGCTTTGCTTCTTCAAATTTTCATTCCTCAAAATTCCCTTCCTCAAAGGGGTTGGGGCCGTCAAATTGATGTGGCACATGTCAAACACAAAATCCTCCCCAACTTGATTTCTTTTTCCCTGCTTTAGCTTTTAGGAACAGGTCCCTTGTTGGTGGTTTTCAGCATCTAAAATAATATGAGGGTTGGCAACAGCAGGGTAGTAGAAGATATGAATTTATAACGCGTTTAATAGACTAAGTGTTAGCACTAATTCAATGAGCAGTAGAAGAAATTGTAAATGACAAAGGCATTTACAGTTAACTGTCCAAGAGAATGCAGGGAAGTAAATCATTACATGAAAAAGGAGCTCCTTTGCCCAACCTATTAAAGACCCCACTAAAGAGCCAAGGTATTTATTGATTGCTTTCTACTTTCCCACTGCTGAAACTAAGTACTCCTCTATTTACTTTGATTTAAAAATGCATTATTGTCTACTTTCTAATAAACCAGACCATGGAACAAGAAACTCAAATTAATTCTAAGTTTATTCTTAAAAGTCTGTGGTGGTTTTTTTTTTTTTGGTTGGGTTTTTTGCCTTTTTTTTTTTTTTGAAAGACTGAAGGCCTTAATCCTTAAAAGCCTTTTTGAAAGAAGGGTTCCTCGATGCTGGCCCTGCAGCTGGGCCCAGATTGAAAGTGCACTTACATTTTTATGTTCAGCGCTGAAGGACTCTGAAGTTAGCCCTCGCACTGCACATAAAAGCTTTGGAAAGGGCATTCTTTGCCACTCGTGCAATTCATTCTCTAAGAAAAGGAAATGGAAAGAAAGATTTCATGTCCAGGGCTTCAGGCCTTTGATCATTTGATGAACATTGGATCCTCAACCTGGGCCTCCAGCTTCTCAGGCCAGACAAAGAGGGCCCCGGCCGCACAGGCTGGGCCGCGGCTCCCGCCCGAACAAAACCTTTGGCGGCCGCACAGTGTGACAGCCTGGGAAAGGCCCACCTCAGCAGGGCTGAGATGCCCGCTCTGCCCTTTGATCTTTCATTTAAACTCCAGCCAAAGCACCAGGTCAGGGGATTTCGCGTCGCACACCCCCACGGGCAGAGGGGAGCAGGTCAAGAACAAAATGGGGGTGACCGATCTCCAAAAAGCCCTGTGACGCCTTTCTCTGGCCAGTTTCACATGACTTGTCTGGCATTGTGCAGCGCTAAGCCCACACTTAAAATGGAATTTGACATTACATGGTACAATGGAGTCAATAAATGGCATTCTTCAGTGCTTTTACAACAAAGTCAACCCTCCCTTAAATGGCTGAAAGCCTTGAGCTAGAAAATACTCCTCATTTACTTCTATATGCCAATAAATTGCATATACTTTAAATCTAGTTTTCATTATGGCTTCTCACTGCTGATAGCCGAAATGAGTGAACAAACACTTAACAAAGGTCCACATTAATTTTACGATGCACCATTGCTTCTATTTTTAAAGTCTAGATTGTCACGTGGCAAGTAACAAGCATTGGAAATATCTCCATATTCCTTCACAGAGCAAAAACCTATTTTCCAACGAGCATGAAAAACTAATCTCATCCCACTGAAAAATTTATTTTCAGTACAGCGCAAAGGAGAAGGCAAACATACAACTTCTTTTAGCATCAGTGGCAAGTTCCACATGATGCTTGCGGGCAGAAAATTCGGTCCATGTTTGATGAGACATGTTAACAAAATCTGGGGAGAAAAAAAAGCTAAAATCTTCTTTCTAAAGAGACTGGATACCACCATGTCCCAGAGGACTGGAATATTCAGGATGCAGCAGCAGATGACTGGAAAGCATGGAGAATATTTTTAAACTACATACAAAAATATGTCTGTGTTAGAAGATATTAAACAAATGCTGTAAAGTGATTAGAATTCAAAGAACTAAATATTGTTTCTCTCTATAAAATAGTATGTTTTTATACCTAATCCTTTTCATTAAATACACGTGTGTGCATAATGCCAGATGCGGCTTAAGAACACAGGTTAAGAATCAATACAGGCAAATTTCTTTTTGTTTATTTGGTCAGGTCTACATGCTCACTCTCATCCTCCTTCCTTCTGAAGACAGCATCTGCATTAAAAATTTGTTCAGTTCTAACAAAGATTATTTCCGAGTATCTCAAGTACTTCCCCCCATGAACAATTTACCAATCAAGAAAAAAAAAGGCATCTTTAGATTCTCTAGAATTCTCAATTCTAGAGAATCTATAGATTGTTCATTTTAACAAACAAGTTTATGTTTAGTTGACAGATTATTTCCCACATTATAAAATTACATCACAGATGAGACTTCTAAGAAACAGAAAAGTTAAATACATTGTTCAATATTGAATAGATAGTGGCGGAACTGGCAATGGAGATTTATTTTCAGTCCTCTGTCCTGTTCCCTACAGTCTTTTTCCTTGTAAGAAACAAATCTGTGCCAGACACGAGATCCTGTCTGGCACCACCACTTCTACCTGTGTTGGTGGCAATGGGCAGCTCCAAAAAGGAAAATAATCACATCTGTCTGTCATGGTGGGGCAGGTGACACCCACGTGGGCAACAGCCATGACACAGGCCAGGACCCAAATCCTGTAACCACTAAACTAGGGCTGTACAGCCCCAAGGCATCTCTTGTAAAAATTGTAATAACTATTTTAAATGATAAATTTAAAAATTCAAATGCTTCTCAACAGCACAAACACACCTCTCATTCACAAAGCGTTTGCGTTTGGTATGAAAATAAAAACTACAGAACATTCAGGAAAGAGTACAATTTGCCTCTAATTTATTCTCAGATTTTCTGCGAATATTGCTCCCCCACTGTTGTCATGGCAACACAAGCACATATTTCAGTACTGAGGAAGTAACAAGCCTTTCGATTCTCACCTTTGGCCATTTTATTGAGAACCATGTCAATTAGAATGTAGGTTCCACTTCTTCCCGCACCATCGCTGCCAACAGAAAAGGAAAAAGAAAAAAATAAAGCCTATCAGTGTGCATCTAGACTCAACATGAAGGTACCTGCCCTTAATGTTACAGTGTTACACATGGTGGGAGAGGAGAGAATGAGGGGTTAAAGGAGGGTACTGAGAGAGGAGAGAAAGCTTGCACTGAATAAACACAAGCTGGTTGTGGATGATTAACTACTACCCTGCATGGATAACAGGGCTTTGTTTTGATTTTTTTAAGCCAAGTTGTGTTTATGCAAGAGAAACATTTTAAACAACAGTGGAAAACCCTAAACCAGGATACCATTTCTATTAAAAAAGTGTACATATAGTGACCTTACAGTCACTTATATAATGAGATGAAGAACTCAGAGTAAGTTTGACTAGAACATTATCCAGAACAGTCAAAAATGCTGTAGAATGCATTCGAGTGCAGTGGTCAGAGGGAACGCAGAGATCTGCTCAAGAACAAATATTTAATTACTGAGGACTGCAATCTTTCTTCATGATATATGAGTGGTTTGTTTTTTCTCTATCCCTTTCCCTTTAATTCTTCCCTAGAAACAACAACCAGAAAGAAATATTATCTTGTAATTTTAAGAAATGGCTTTAACTTTTGTGTATCCACAGCCCTTCCTCAGAGATGTGAAACCAAGCCTCGGGAGGGGCAAAGCTCCCTAATCTGAATGCAGCTTGTGTCCCTTTCAGAGAGCAACGTGTAATTGCCAGCGTGATGCTCTTTTAGAGCTGCTGTTAGCAAACATAATTAAGACTTTAAGTAAAAGCTTTTTTTCTTTCCCTCCCCAAAATTTTTACAAAGGTGCATGTGTGACCCATTAGGCTGGTATGCAGTTTTATTAATTAAGCCATTATTTTTATTGATAGCTCAATTTGTGTAAAAGAATTAATGAAAGAAAAAATAATAGAACAGCATGAAGCACGTTATTGCATTCTGTTTACAGTCAGGCTATGAAACTTAATTTCTGTAGACAGAGATTTTTTTCTTTCAGTTACTAGATCACTGTTTAGAGAAAAGGAGCTAGTGGTAATAATTTTTTTTTCTCTGTCTATGAAGGGAACAAAGACACAATCTTATTAGTTAAGCTGAATAATGAGAGACAAGACAGCAATCAGGCCCAATAAAAACAAAAAAACTCCTGAGCTCATGGTAGATATTTCCATCCATCATAGTAAGGAAATAGCAAGAAATTTGAAGGCTCTTCATTGTGCATCAAATTGTTCCTTTCTCACATTTCCTGAAGGCAATGCAGAGCAGCCCCCTCTGGAGCATGCAGCTCCTTGCATCCTCACTCGGCTGAGCCACACGTGAGAAACACGTCCCCTCCCTCCTCACCCCCATCCACAGCAAAGTGCCACATGGCAAACATCCTGCCTCTTAGCAGGGCTCTTTTTCTGTCTTCATTATCTGCAAGGGTATTTTTGATAAATAAGTCAGAACCCCCAATGGCAAAACCCAACATTAATGTTATTATGGTAAACTTTTCCACTAAACTGCCTGACAGCTTTCGTGCGCATCTATCACATTGTCAGGCCTAAAAATAGTCTGTGCTTAAAGAATTACTCAATCTCTGGGCAGGTTTCCACTCCCTGACATTGTCCTCTTCCTACCCTCATTGCTAAAAACAAGTAAAGAAGAAATAAAACACAACTGAGTGTTAATAAAATAAAGCAGACTAAATTGGGAGGGCATGCAAAAAACATCTGTAATTTTGAAGGAGATGTATGAAATTGAAGTGCTACTTATACTAGAAAGCGTGGCCATGCGTTAAGTCATGGCTCAACATCTAAAAAATCACATGGAAGGATAATTTTATGATGAAAACACATCCTAAGTATTAAACAGCATTAAAACTCAATTGAATTATACCTAAAACTTTTAGTCTACTACACTGTTTAGTGATTCATATAAAGCTTTAATTTGCCCACTTTGTTTATATCTATATTGAATTCTTACACATACAGATCTCTCTAAAGCTATTTTAGAAATTGTACTTGCCTGCAATGAACAACTACTGGACAAGAGCGACCCCTGTAGCACTTGTTTACTTTTCTGAAATAAAACAGACACAAGAAATTAATTAAGCATATTATTTACTGTTTCTTTCACCAACTGTCAAAAGTAAGCAATAAGAAAATACAAATATTACTGTCTTTGAAGGAATACTAAGGTTGATAGTTTCCTAATATAACAAGCAAATAGGTAGATAATCTTCTCTAAAGTTTGATTCTGGTTTGCTGCCTAAGAAATCCAGGAAAACATTCCATTATTACTGTTGTCTGGGCAAAACAAATGAGCTATTTTCTCAAATGGTTAATTTCTTAGCTCCAAAACTAAGACTATGTTGAGATGCCTTCATTTTGAGGCAAACTTTGAGTTCATGAGCTTGCTGAAGGAAATATCAAGGGTCATCAAACTGAATACAAAATTAAAAAAGGCTATTCCGCTATTCCACTTTGTACAATGTGTGCTGATCTGTAACAGCACTTCTTCCCAGAAAGGCAAATGCCAAATCTCCTGAAACGCTTCTTAAAAATTCTAAAATGTAATCTTATCATAGTAAAAATAACTAAACCCATCAGTAAGCTTTGGTTCTACTGCTTTAGTTCTATTAAAAAAGTATTATATATTTAATATTTACACATTGTTGTCTTCGACAGCTTCCTGGTTAAACATTTTCAGTGGCAAGAGAATATATGTGAAATCAATCAATAGAATATAACCACAGAACAGGTTAGCTGATGTGTAAATTCAATGAAGGAATTAACTAGTGCTGAAGCAAAGCAAGATACTCAGTCTAAGAATAGAGCCCACAAAATTGGTTTAAATCTATTTAAATTGCCTTACAAACACCAAAATCCCAAGCCCTCTCTTTTGCTCTAGGATATGTTTTGCATGTCAAGAACGTTACAGGCCAAAAATCCATAAAATATGCACACATATGTTAACAAGGCAAGATGAATAAAGGCTAAAATGGGAAAGCATTGCTGCAAGAAATCAAAACCTTTCATTCAAATTATTTGATGAGTTTGAGTTTACTGGAGCTAGAAGGTCTCCTATAAAATAATTTCATAAGACCCCTTCCAAAGGGTGCTCTAATAGTCCCCAGCTCAGTGTAAGTGTTACACAGGATCCTGATAACTAAACTAAAGGGAGCTGCTAAAATTTAACAGTGGTGTGATGTTATTATGAATTTTAAAGCATAACTAACCTACTGAATCATTTAGTTCTTGGCTGTTCATCTATTCACTAACATCTGTGCTGTGAAAACATGCACATATCTTTAAACACTGCTTACAGTATAGCCTGAAGATGCCTAAACTTCTGACAGGGTGTTGGGATACCTGGAACTCAACCCAAATGGGCTATGGAGGTATTGGTGATATCCCAGGAAACCATGCTTTCACATTCTTATTTTTGTTACTTAAGATTCTAACCAAACTTGAGAATAATATTAAGTTCTTGTTGGGATTCCCTTTAAACATTTGAATTCAGGGACTTTTCACAATTTTTACTCTCTTGCTTACTTATGTAAATCATGCTTGCAGAGACATTCTGTCTCTATTTATATTCCCTGGATATAAGTAATTAATGCAGTAGAACAATGTTCTCATTAAATGAGTGGTAAGTCATTGAGAAGCACATGACCTCAGAAGTTAAATGGACCATTTATATGTCCATAAATATATCTATATGCAGGCAGTACCAAACAAAACTTGAACAACTTGCTACAGCAGAGTTTTCACATGAATGAACCATTCAATTCCTGATGGTCATATCCTGAGGATCAGCTCCTCCTACATGATATAAAGCCTGGTTTGGTGGGGCTTTCTTTGGGTTTTGTTTTAATTGTACAGTAAATTACATTTGAAATGTCTGTACCAACATCTGATACAGTCAGCCTGCATTCCCCAACTTGCAGCCTGGTCACTCTCCCCCCACCCCCATCAATTGCATTAGAAAGGAGTTGTTTTTTCATTTCAAGTATTAAATAACAGCTAATCACTACAGAGGGGTATTTACCGTTTCTCTTTCTGCTTGTGTGGTTCCTTTGTTCCTTGCGTGGCACCACTAACATGATATTTGCATGTTGTGACTAGCCATCTACCAAAGTTCTAATATAATTTCAATGGCAAACTGCATCTAAATCTATCAGACCTCTCAGTAAATCAGACAGCCAGAGACACATGTTAGGGAAAGACACCTTATGTTTGTCAGTTTTATTGAAGGCGTTTCAAACATTTTCATTATCACACATTTCAGAAAACACATTAAAACAAAGGGTTTCAATCCAGCTGGTTCATAGCTTTGTCTATATATAGCTTATGAAAATATTTAGAAGTGCAGCAACATCTCATTTCATTCTTAGTTCTGGCTAATGAGAGTGAGTTGAAAATTCATCAGTAAGCAAAGTTCTTGAATGTTGAAGAAAATATATATTATATATATATATATATACAAATACAAGAAGAATTAACTTAGAAAGAATGATTAGTAATACAAACCAACCCTTGGCTCATTGAGTGAAAAAGAAATCATCATGCAAACCATCAGCAAGCAAAGGTCAGAGGTCGTTAGAGGCTCAGAAAAGGGGTTTCCCACATTGTCCCTGCAGCAGAGTCACAGTTTCCAATGATCACTTTTGTGACTATGCAACTGGGCTCATATTACTAGCTGCAACATCACAAAAATGACACTGGCAACCGCTAATTAGCTGGCAAAATAAGAATTTGTCCATTTTTAAAGTGAGCAGTGTTAGTAAATGCCATTGCACACAGCGAGAAGTGATAGCATAATAGATATATATTTTAAGCAAAGCCCTCACATGTGATGCTAATTATCTTTTAGCTTAGCAGTCCCTCTTTAAAGTGTAAATGTGCTCCCTCTGGGCTTAAGAAATATTTAATGACACATATCAGTGCATGACTAACAAGCTAGTCCAGGGCAATAATGATTGGTCTATTGTTCAAAATGAAATTAGGACTCCAGAAGCATTTAAAACTGACCAGTGGTTTCCGTAGTAGCCTCACCTCTCAGGGACTGTCTTTTGTACAGATTTGTAAAGTATAAAGAATAATCTCTTTTTGGCAATTTATTCCTACATTATGGAAGTATGATAGATTATTCAGCAAGGTTTAATGTATCTGCTAGATGCAAAATCATCTAAATCACTGTCTGATATGGAGTAAGAGAAATGTAAGCTTTCAGTTTTCAAAGAGACTTGCAAAATTTACTTCAATAAAAATGTTTAGGTCCATATTTCCACAGACTCTGGGCAAGGTAATTTTGGGAATCCAATTTTTCTTGGTGATGAATTATAAAAAAATAGAGGGTTGGTTATGTATATGCTTAATTTCATATATGTATGTGAATATATAAATATACACACATATCCATATATACACAAACACACTGAATGCACATAAAAACATAGATAAGATTAAAAGAAATGAGAGCAGCCCCTTCCTAGCACTACCCTACAAAGAGTATGGTAGCACTGTCAGACATCTTTCTGGGGGCTTTATGACTCAGCTGTTGTAATCCAGCAGAGTCTGTACTTTCAATAGAAAGCTTCAGGTGCAAAACATGTATTGTATAAATGAATTCCAAATACATTATTTCAGCGATAGTGCATTAGTTTTTTTGTCATTAAAAAAGAACGAAAAAGAAAAAACAACCCAAAGATCAGATGACCAAGAAAACTGAGATTCATTGACCAGGCTATTGTGCATGCCAAAATTCCTTTTCAGGCGGAATTTTACTATGCATTCAGTACTATGAGTTCATTGTACAAAATCTGCACGTAGCAAATGATTACAGTACCCTACACTGGACTGTGAATACATGTGAAATGAACACTCAGAATTCAATTAAATCTTAACAGGTTCATTCCCATACTGGCTTAAAATACAAAGAATGGCAGCCCTGCTACTTTTCTCATCTAGTTATCATTTTTCTTTTTCAAAGTATTGCACAACACTTCTTCCACACGGCTATTTAACCCTTACACAATGTCACTCTAAGAGGCGCTTTCCTGGCAGTGTGAACTGTGACTTACTGTAGATCTAATCCTGCAGCTCACACAGGGACCTCAATCCTTACTGAAACAAGTCAGAGGCGAGGTGCTCTGAGCTTCAGATGTCCTGGCTGCACAGGCTCATTTATGCTCCAGTTAGAATTGCTAGAAGATTTCCCACTAACTTTGAAAAGAGCAAAGCTGGACGCTGCGCTGCCTCTGTGCTGCAGCCTCACACAGCTTAATGGAACCGAGTCACAATTCTCACTACAAAAATTCACTACAGGCAACTTCCTCGGTACCACAAGCAAAGGGAAATCAACCTATAAAAATCATATTAAAGTTGAACCCAGAGAAGAAAACCTTGAAAATTCAATTACAATTTCAACTCCATCCCATGGCTGTGCTTCCTTGCTCTACTACTGCTTTTGTGTTGTGACTCTGTAGTATATCCTTACATCCTCACCTAGCCATAGCTCCAAGTGACTCAGAGCAGCTGCACTCCATTACCTGACCCGCACCGTGTGAGATGTCTCTCTGCTTTGAAAAGCCTTGCAATATGTACAAGAATACTGAGTAGATGAAGGGTGGCATTTAGCCCTAAATTTTTAAGGGTAGGATTTTGCCAACAGACAACTGTGCAACCAGCTCCTGTTGGCTGTATGCCAGCTCCTCCCCTCGGGTGCAGATGCACGACTTTGACTGGCATCAGTCAGAGCTCCCAGCACTCCTTGAAAGAAACAAGTTTGGATCTTTTGAGCGCTGAGCCCCGTATAATCACTTTGGGGGGTTGTAGATAATATTGTAGAGCAGAGAGAACAACATGTGATCCCACAGGCCGCTGGTGGATGGAGCACCAACTCCCCAAACCTCACGGAGATTCTTTTCATTAGTCATAAGCGCGTCGCTGTGGATTAGCTGGTACACGCTAACACCTACACGTGATGCACTGGGCACGGTTTGCAATCAAATGAAGATTATTTCGCTCCAGTATTTATCATGCATGGCTTTAATTTTCAAATTAAAATTTAGATAGGCACAGCAAACATTGGAGAAGGTGGCGAGGACTTTCACAGCTTTTGCCTTTGTATATTTGTATTTTAAAGCCACACTGACTTTCTTTAAAGTTCCAAAGGGTACGCTTTGTCAACATTTTCATCTGCTTCCTCAAGCTTCCACCTTCCTGCAGCTAAAGGTCTGCAGACCTTGCTGCTGGATCCTTATGAGCAAACGGTACCATGGGAATGATGCTATCGCCATATGACTCCATTGTGATTCTTTTTTTAAAGCTCACACCTCCTAATTTACTTGTGAGAGTCCTGATATAAGGATCTTGGGGGAGCCACACAAAAAGCCTGGAAGTTGCAGAAATGAATAAATACTTGAAAAACAAAGAAATACAGAAGCACTGAGATTATACAAAGGGAGGAAAGGTATTGATCTCTAAATGTGAAATGAATATGTCTTAAACCCAGGCAACATCTCTATGTAAGGCAACACTAAAAACATCAACCTACTGAAGATATTTCTCTTAGTTTAGCATTATGGCATCACAGGCTGAGGAGGCCCCGTTCAACTCAAAAATCTCTAAAGGAAAAAAAAGCCCTAGTTCCTCAGACCCGTATCGTCTTAGAAGAAGCGCCATACTTTGTGCTTTACCTGCGGAAATCCAGAAGGGATCTGGTGGAAGCGGGAGCCCTCTGGTCGTTCCAGCTGAGGAAGTGGAACTGGGTCACTGTGCGGGTCTCGTTGGTCTGCAGGTTCTTCAGGTAGAAGCTCCTCACGAGGAAATCCTCGCACCAGATGTGCTCAGAGACAAGATTTACCTACACACCCACAGGAAGGAACAAACGGAGATCAGCAATTCTGGTTGCAAGTCACGTCTCTGGGATTGCACGTGTAAGATTTCCGGGATGAAGAAATTGCATGAAAATTTTATTTTTATTGGCAAATTGGCCAGTATGGAGGGAAAAAAAAAATTCACTTAGCAATCAATGTAGCTGTCAGAAAGGGGTTAGCTGCCATTGCTCTTCCATTGAAAACATAAGAAAAATCTCGACAATTTTCATGCAAAAGAAAAATTCACTGAATTCAATCTTTATAACATTATGTGAATACAAAAGATATTTTGTATTGAAAATGTGTAAGACTGGCAGTTCCTTTCTTTTCAGAAATGTCCACAAATGAGTTGCCCAGCCCACTCTCAGAGGTCTCAAAAATCTGAGTTGAATTCACATGAGAAGTAAAAATTCAGTTTCTTTCACTGTGAACAAAAATAAGCATTAAAAAATGCAGCTTATTTGCAGAGCTCATCTTTTCAGAAAATGACTTTATTCCTATTTTAGTTTAAACAACAGCATTTCTTCACAGTTTTTCCATATTTCTTTGTATTTGGCATTGTGGCATTATTTTTCTTCCTCTACACAGCTGGACCACTGGAAAAATCTGACAGTCGTTGTCAATGTTGCATTGCAACATAACTCGTGATATGTTATTTTGGGCTAGAAATGCAAAGCAGAAAATAAAAATATATATTTGTTGTTGTGACTGAGGCAAGAGATAAAAATAGATAGGATTAATTACTACAGCAATATAGAGGTTTTTCTACAAAGATTTACATATGGCTATCCTAAGGCAAAATCCACGAGTTCTAAAAATATTTCCTATAAAACATAAATACACACTTTCATATATCAACCACTTGCAAAACCATTCAAAATACAAACACTATTGTCCTTTTTAATACTGCAATATTTCCCTCATTATTTACTATACTTGGTGGAAACCACCTTGCTGCTAAAGCTGCGCTCCAATTTTTTTGCAAACGCAGAACTACCCGAAGGCACACCAGGGGTTATTTCAGAGTCCGCAGCTCGACCTCTGGCTTAGAGCATCTCCAGCATCCTTCTGCCCTGGATGGAATCAGCACTTACTGTTACATTTGCAACCAGAATTTTTGTGCAGGTACCTCGTAGATGTGGTAGAGGTTTGACCCTTCGTCCGGCCAATAGTGGTAGCACTGCTTGACTCCGTTTTCCACGAGGGGTGTCAGCATGACAATAACGACACAGCCGTTCTCCCAGACCATCTGCAGACAAAGAAAGACACCGTGGCCACATTGTGACTGCCTAATTACTGCGTGACATGTATAATTACTGCACTCAGACACACAATCAAAATTTATTCCATTCACAGGAAATTTATTTCATTTTCATTAGACACTTTTACTCTGCAGCTGCTTTCAAATCCCTGAATAAACTGGCACCATATTTTGCAGGCGTCCATGAAATATTAAAGAATTTCCTGCGATTTCAATTCAGGTCATCCCCAAAATCTCTCCTTGCTCCCAGTACCATGTTCAACTGCTTTTCTGGCAAACTTTTAGATCCACTGAAGGAACACTGAATGGTGCTTGCAGAACACCCATCTATTTAAGATTTGATATTTAACGCTGAAGCAGCACAGACCTACTGAAGTCACATGTACTGAAACCTGTTTGTGTTCTCAACCCCATGTCTTTTTTCAGTTTGCCAGGTAGCTAAAGCCAATAAAGCACTGCATTGCTGAAACAATCATAAAAGTTCCATCTGAACAACAGTAATGAAGAAAAGGCAGGGAAAATTCAAACAAATCTGTTTTTCCAGAAACATTTTGGATGGAGAAGTCATGCCTCCAAATGCAGATTTATAAAAGATTTGTTGCAAATGTGCATTACTTTCTTTTTCCTTCTTTCTTTCCTTCCAGCTTTCCTTTGTCTTCTTTCTTTTTCCTTTAAAAAAATTTCTTTTTATTTTCCTATCTCTGTCTCTCTTTTCTATTTTATTTTTCTTTCTTTTTTTTTTCCTCCCCTTCTCCTTTCTCTTTTCTAGTTCTGTTTTCCCTTTTTTTTTTTTTTCCTGGAGGTAGAATGAAAGTCCAAGCTGTGCTGCAGACTGCACTCACAGAGCACAGGTAGAGAAACAGAGGAAAACAGAGTATCTTCGCTGTCAGCATGATCACTTAATAATTTAGACCAGCCACAGAGTAGGATACAAGAATCAAGCACATCCTCAGCTAAAGGATTTGTGGATGTCTCTCACAAACAGCAAACAAGCAGAGATGCTCTGGTCTGGCATATCTCTGTTCCAAACACAGCCCATGACTGAACAAAAAGGCTCCTATGAATTAATACCAAGCAGTATAATCACTAAAAACTGTTATTATTATGCTGTACATTGATGTTATATTTGCATACAACTTTCATTGTCTTTTTGCTAGCATATAAAATTACTAAATGAAGAGTAAACTGCTCTTTTTGTGAAGGGTTATGTTTATTTCACAGAAATATTTATAAGCAACTGTATTGACATGTAAATTTTGTCAACAAAAAAGGCCTTTGTCTAAACTGTGCAAAGATGAGATGATACATTCAATTCAAGGATTATTTTTTAAATTACATATCAAATAAAAAGGTTTCCATTCATGGATAATGATGTTGTCTTCTCTTTTAAGAATAGCTTGCATATAGAGAAACAAATAATGTTTTTCTTCCCTTTTTTCATTTTGCAACATAATTAAAACTACTTTTAAAACCGGCTTAGAATTATGTAGAGAAATGAATCTAGGGTTTACACAGAATAGGGTTATTTATCATTTTGAAAAGAAGTGGGGTAAAAAAAATTACAGTGGAATTTAAGAATAATATTTTAACCCCTTCAAAAACGTTTTTTAAATAAAAATGTCTGTAATTTCCTCCTCCTCACTTTAAAATCTCACAATGCCACAAAACCATTTAAACATACTTTAAAATTATAGACACTTTACAGACAGAGGTATATTTATCATTTGTATCTTTTTTGTACTACATTTGTTTCAGGCCACAGCTGGAAACCTTCTTTATATGTAAGGAAGATGATACAGATTTCTTTCATTCTAAAATAGTTTCACCTTTTTCAGCCAGCAATCAGGCTAAGATAAGAATTCAAAACATGCATCTTACTTTAAAACTAGCCCCACTAAATCAGTACTTTCATGGCATAACGATTTAATGTGCCTCTAGAAGGTATAGAAGCTCATTGAAGCCATTACGAAAATGAGGAGAAACACAGTTTTTATGAGTGTAATAAAAATACAATGATCTAGACCATAAACTAATCATCGAGCACTCTGCTTGTGCCACCCAAGTGTAACATTATAAAAGCCCACTCATTTAGAGAGGAATCCTTACAGTTTGGCAACCCTGTTCATTGGTTCAAAGACAGAGCATTTCATTAGAGAGGGGCTGTCTGCATCTCTGAAGATTTCATTAAGCATAAATCCAAATGAAAGTTAATTTAAACAAACAATTTCAAAGTTACTCTGGGGTGTAATATTTCTTTTAGGTCATTGTGTGAAAAGTAGAAGTCAAATCTACTAAATCAAGAAGGCAATACTGTCTAGTGCCTTCCTTCCTATTACAAGCAACTGTCCCTGCATCTCCTGTGCTTACCATTGAGATGGGATTTTCACTAAGGCTCACCCCCTGTGACTGAAGGACTACAGCATTTTCAATGTTTCCTTGCTAATTTAAATATTAGACCATCAGCCTGATATTTATTTCCATGTATTTCCAAATAACTTGGAAGCAGGATGAGTCAAAGGCAGTTCACAGAGTTTTACACTGGCATCTGTTTACCTTCCCATCATTAAGCAATTGTTGGGGTTTTCAGAAGCTGCATCCACCAGCACTTCACACGTGGCTGTGCTCAGTGTCCAGACACACCATAAACTACAAAGTGGCCCCAAGAATGTGTCTTGGTAAAGAAAGAACAGGTAGCCCACACCTGGTCTGCACAATCCCAGCACAGCCTCTGAAGAAGTGCCAAAGAGACATTTGAACTGACGTTGGAGAATGGAGGAAGAAGTTCAACTGCAAATATGCACTAATTCACATATTTCTGAACTTTGTATGCTTGTACAATGTGATAGAAGAATAAAGAGAACATCAGGTCCTCAGGGCAGAGGCTTTTCTTTTTATTTAGAGCATAGCAAAATTAAGCCTTAGACTCTAAGTTTCTACAAAAACTAAATATATTTATATATATCCATTATATAATATAGACATGTATATATTTGCAATATATAAAACTAATTTTATTTTATTTTTTTAAATCACTTAGCATAGGCAGGCTCATGTTTGTAATTCATGGTAATACTTCCAGCAGAAGAAGAAATGTTGAATGGAGACCAGTGAATGGGAGCAATAAAGCCTGAGCTCTGTAGAGGAGCTCACTGCAGAGCCTGCAGTGCACTCTTGGCTGAAAAGGGAGGACACTGCATGATTTTGTGTGATGTCCACCTTCAGCCTGTAGGCCTAGAGAGTAACACGTTAATGATCTTTAATGAGGTTCTGCTGTATGCATCATTCTCAGAACACTTCTTGGACAAGAATAACATCATCCTGTTCCATTTGCTGCAAATTAAAGGCTGAATCCTGCAATCCAAAATGAGCAGAGCATTTGTGATCCTCAGAATTCCCTGTTGATGAAATCCACCAAGTGTAGAGACCTCATGCTGTGGTTATCCAGCATTGCCAGCCCCATATAAAGGGCTTCCACATTGGGATGAATTATATTTAGAAGAATTACTTGAAAAGGAGCACAGAATTGGTTTTTCATGTAATGAGAAAAACAAAGTCACAAATAGCAGAGCCAGTGTTACAACAATGCCATAAATCTGATAAAACATCAGTTTTTGATAGCTTATGCTTTAAAATGTCCTTGTTTACTAGCTTGTAAATAAAATGGTTAATATGAACCCCCTTTTCTTTTTCAGACACTTCATCACTTTGAAGCTTCTTTTTATAATAAATGATTCTCTCCAAACTCCTTTTTCAGCCATTTCTGTCATTTTTGTGATGGGGAAATGACAACATAGGAGCTCTGCCCAGACACTCTTCATTTAATGGAGACCAGTGGAGAAGTTTCTAAAATGCAATGATTTAAAAGTAAAAAATAGATGGGATAGTCAGTTAAATCCAGCCAGTTCACTAAATATAATCTGCAAATCACACCAGCTGCTCTCTGGGAGTGACCTCCAGCAAACTACAGAATTTACCTTTTCAGTCTTTTAGGCTCTCCATACAATTTGTGTAACTGGTAAAAGCAAAGACTTGGAAAAGCAGATGAACCAGCAAAGAGAACCCAAATAATTTCTGAGGACAATAAAAACTCGATATGAATAAACAGGACTCGTTAAAAAACACCAAAGCGAGGTGCTAACCCTTGCTGCATCAGATAATATTCATCCCATTAGATATTGTGAAAATAATTAACAGTGATGTCTTTCAAGCTTTAAGAAAAAAATGGTGATCTTTTAACTAAAGGAAAAAATTGGGTTGAATTTAGATTTTTATTACCAACTAGAGCTTCACAATGCATTCTAGTCAGAAAGTCATGCAAACTTTTTTTTGTGAAATATTTTGTTTGCAAATGAGATAATTTTAATATGAAACGGATCAAATCTGGCAAGGTGAGATTGGCCATTTGCAAAATCATAACTGTGCCTGTCAGTTAAGCAAATCTGTAGGTTGGAAGATGAATGGTCAAAAATCTGTATTTCATTAAAAAAGTATCTGACTGCAGCTGGAAACATGTCTTCAGAGAAGATCATATATAAATACACAGTTAAATACACAGTTGTATTGTTTCCCCAGCTGTTTTAGCAACACTTGTTTGGAAGTCATTGGAAAAGGCAAATTCAAGATGTCTGTATGTGTTGCAATAATTTCTCTTTCTGCTTTCTCATAGAGACATAAACTGCTCTTATTCTTCTCAGTAGACTCCTAACAAGCCTTATTATTAAATAATTTAAATATGAGCTCTGTTTAGAGCTGCACTGCTGACAAAACTACATTAAGGAGCAAAAGTCCACCAAAATCATCAGAAATTAGCTTTTCCTTTAGTATTGAAAATGTGGAAACTAAACAATAAAGGGATACAAATTTTAAGGGACCATTTCTAAGTATATTCTCCAACCAGAGCCATAATTAGAGGGAGCGTGGTAAAAGCAGACTCCTTCAGTGAACGCTTATGGAATTTCTAATGCTGTATTTATTTCTCATGGCTTGACAAGTTACTAGAGCTCTAGGGGCTACTGTTCTGTGCCTATGTCTCCCTTGCTGTTTTTCCTTTATTAAATTAAAATATGCATATTTTACACATTGAATTGCTTTCTGTTGGTTTTCATCTGCTCTTCTTTCTGAAGGTGAGAACTGATTAGACATGCAGAAAGTCCCATTCCAGGCAAAGAAAATAAAACTTGGGAATCACAACTGCTTGAAAGCACTGTGTCTGCACAGAACAAAATGCAGAAGAATAATTTAGTCTGTAAATTAATTTCAGCACTCACAAAACGTGCTGAACTGGGAGCACAGAAACCAGCATTTAGAGCAGACAAGGGTTTGGTACAGTTGGTCCTACTCAGCCCATGGGCTTGGAACACTGATTTTGCTGGAAGACTCATTCAGCGATGGGGACATGGTCGCCTGCTACTGGGATTTGCCCTTGGAGACTACTGATCACTAATCCTTTTTACAGAGGAAACAGTCAACTGACACTATTCTGTATTTCTTTTGCTGAATTCCAAAACTGGAAGAGAGAAGCAAGTGTTGCTGCTTAGACATGCAAAGATTTATCATGTCCTCAAGACTGTGATTCAGGAATCAGTTCATAATATGCCATTGTGATCTGGGAGGAAACCAACAGTCAGTTTTTCTGACTGATGCTGATAACTTACTCCTGAACAGGGGTAGAGAAAAGTAAAAATAGTTTTGGATTAAGAAATGCAGGACTGGGGCAACAAAAAGCAAACGGCAGTTGAACTGCCTGGCTCCTATTAGGGCTATGGACTTTACTCTTGGGATGCCTTCTGCACTTTACATTTAACAGTCTAGCAATAAAAGTAAAAAATAATCAAGGGAACAGAGATGAGGTTTCCCCAATCACTATAGCCACAACAGTGCAAACCTCCACTACAATGTGGTCTCTTTGCTTGTCATCAAGAGACAGGCAGCAACAAAAAGAAGGCTGAAGAGGATTTCCAGTTTCAAGACTATTTAATGTATTGACAAGTAGTGGAGGTAAGATGGGGTAAGGAAAAACATGGGTTTGACTCAGGATGTGGAGGATGATGAAGCTTCTCCTTGCTTCCTACAGGAGCACCTCAACCACAAAGGGGCAGCACTTGAAGTCTGCCTTCCACCTCCTGTCTGACTTGGTGCTGCTCATGAGTGGCGTCTGCTCTGTCACCCTTGCCAGACTGAGACACTGGGGGATCTATTTTGCCTGAGCAGCAGATCTGTTTAGGCAAAACCCATGGAGTTTTCTGGTCTAAACTATGAGTGTGTCCACTACAAATATGGACTGTATTTAACTTACTCTCATGACTTAGGTCGCTAGGTGACTTAGGTGCACTGTACCTTACCCAGCATTTGCAAAATGAGGAAAATCGTATTTCTCTACCCCTTCTGCAGAACTTTTATAATGTTCAGATAATGATTAATTATGTTCTTCATTGAGGGAGGACATCACAGGAGCACAACAAATGCTTACAGAAGTATATATATCACCTATTATTTCATTTTCCAAGGCAAAAAAAGCATGGCAGGAACTGCTTGTTCCCTCCCCCTATTTCACTTAATGTGGTAAAATAAAAAACCACGAAAATGTACTTCCCTCCAAAAAGAAGGAGGGGAAAGAAGGGCGAACGTGGGTTAGATTTATGAAAGAAAGACATGATATGGGGCATTTTTCAGAGGGAAAATTTATGGCCTCCTACAGAAATGTTCATTTGGAGATGATGAACCTTAGTAGACATGCAATTTATAAAACCAGAATAATTAAGAACAATTTTTCAGTGAAAGGACAGTTGGTTCTAAGTATCCTAACTCTTAGAAATAGTTTCTTGCTTATTATCATCCCTTGCTTCTTAGAATACTTTGCAAGTTAAGACATGTACTTCATGTCAAATATTTTGTGGAATTATAACCCAGCACATACTGAAAATAATAAAATTTTATGCCTCCAGAATTATTCACAACATGGAACTCCTGCTGCGAAAACTTGTTATAGATCAGAAATGTTCCACATCCTCTTTCTTTTGAATTATGTTCAAAGAGATGTTGAATTTTAATAGCGCTATGTGAAAGAGCCGAGTGAAATCTCACTGAAGCTGCTGGACAAAATCATCACCTTTCATTCAAGATAAATGTAAGAAACAAGCAAACTCTTTTATGAAGCCTGATAACTGAAATTACAGAAGTTATCATCAAAAACAAGAGAAACATGAAGCATATGGACCCACGAGTTTCTCTAGAAACTGATATGCTTAATGCAGAGAGAGAGCATTAATCAAGGCAAGATGATTAATCCTGATAAGCAGCATAAATGTGTAAAAGGAATAAAGAAACCACCAGCACAGCTCGACAAACTAGCATTGTGATCCTGGTAGAAGAAAAGCTGAAAGAGAGGTTGGGGGTAAAACACTGGGTGAATGAAGTTTGGAAAATAGAAGTTATTGACTGTTATTTGATTCTGTCTTTGTTCAAGGAAATAAAACTCTGTTCTTTCTTTGTAAATAAAATGGAACTCTATCAAAGCAAAACCCTGTCCTGAGGATGAATTTTCTTTCCAGCTGAGAAGAAAACAACCCACAGACCTGACAAATTGTTTAACCACTCAGGTAAAAATGGATTAATACCATGCGAGGACAGTCTTCCAGTTTTTGAGAAAGGGAATTGTGAGGTGGAATTCCCACTGAACAAGAATAGAATCAATGAAGGATGTATTTCTCAGAAATAGTAATTGGTAAAAGATGAAAACAAGACCAGATAAAATTAAAAGAAGACTTAAATCAGCTGGAGGCTTTTCAAAATTAATTAAAGTAGTGGCTGGAAAATTTCCAGAGTGGTCCAAGAGATGACAAGCGGGTAGAGATGAAATCTCTGCTTGAGCCGCAAACACAGAGCATCCAGACAGATTAAGAAGCCCTGTGGCAAAACAGATCAATGAGATGACTGACAACACAACTCCTGCAGGCTAGAAAGTTTTCAAAGAAATAGGTAAGCCAGGAAAGTTGGAACTAACTTGGCACTTGCTGACTTAGAGAAGCTATGCCAAAAATCTAAGGAGCTGGAGAAGTAAACCAGAGGGACACAGATAACTGTGGAGGTTTCTTGCCATTAGAAAAGACAGTGTAAGACTATTGACTCTTTATCATTATTTTTCTTACAACACATACAAATTCAAACACCATTTGAAAATAACCAATATCCAGGCATTTGGATATCGGCATTTATATATCTCCAGTTCAAACATTGTGCCTTTGAAAGAAAAACTTCTGCCAAGCTGATCTCTCAGGTCAAGTTGGAAACCCAAATGAATAGGAAGTTTTACAGAAAATTCTGAGACTGATGGCCAACTCTAGTGGCTCAAGTTAAATGGTACTGAAGAATGATACCTGCTCTTCTCCATCCTACAAAAAAGACATAATCTTCCAAGAAGTGGTCATGAGTGAGATCAGTGGAGCTGGTGCCTCTCAATTCCATAGTGGTACCAGGCTTGGATCACACAGAACTCACAGAATCACTGGGTTGGAAGAGACCTTAAAGATCATTGAGTCCAATCCAGCCCTAACACCTCAACTAAACCCTGGCACCAAGTGCCACATCCAGGCTTTGTTAAACACACCCAGGGATGGTGACTCCACCACCTCCCTGGACAAACCATTCCATAACTTTATCACCCTTTCTGTAAAAAACTTTTTCCTAATATCCAACCTATATTTCTCTTGGTGCAGCTTAAGACCTCACCTGTTAAACTACATGAGCCTGGACCAAGCACCATCAATGTTGCATGAAAAAGCTCTGCCTAGTTTGAGAAAGCAAAGGCACTGAGCTAAATATGATCTTTGCTTGGATCTGGGCAACCTGAATACAGTAAATGGGAATTTGTTTGCTAAGTGTCTAACAGCATTTGCACTAAAATACTGGGCATTGGATCAACATAACAGGTTTTAGAGGGGCCTGCCAGTAAAACTAGAAAAAAAGATTGCCCAAAACTAAATTATCTGTTTGGTAAAACCTACAAAGTATTGTGACATTCCACAAATCCATTCATAGCAGGCCAGACTGCTTGCTGCTGTAGAGGTAGTCACTGACTGGTGGGAGAATATAATGAAAGCTTAAGAGAAAGCTGGTTTAGAAACCGTATCTGGAGTAAGAGCATGAAATTCAGACAGCACAGATCAGAAGCAGTTTGGATTTCATTGTGGATATCAGCTATGCTGTGAATGCCAAGAAAGTTGCCTTATACTTTCAAGTAAAACAAATGCTCTGTAGACAAGAGTTTTCTAGAAGTCAGCTTGAAAAGCCTTCAGGAGTGGAAACAATTACAACAGGTTCTTGCTGGGGCAACCTTTCAGCCAAGATGCAATGAAGTGGCTGATGCCCACTGTGCACTCTGACTGTTGGGAATCTCTGCAGCCAAATCTCTGCAAAAATAGGAAGCAATACATCCAGTAAATATTGCCATGGAAGGTGATGTCAAGCTCCAAGAGTTTCTGATGGACTTGCTAAAGCATGACATTGCGCATTTAGACAAGGAACAGCAGAACAGTCCCAGATCTCTCTGGAGTCAGACGCTCTTCTCACTATCAGTCAGAAAACTGCTTCACTGAGCACAAAAAGGGGAAAACAGCAACGCAATGCCGCAACAGCTGGCATTAAGTGGAGGAGGGAGAGGGAGGAGAACCACTGAGAAGATGTATAATTGAATCATTAAACAATCCCTGGTGGCAGCATCATGGAAGCACCATAAACTACAGAAAACTGCATTCAAGTAAATATCAACTGATTGTGCCCTGACAGCAGTTAAGACTATTTTCCATAGCAAGTTCAGGTTTCCTATGCTTTACATTAAAATAGGCACAAATAGGTGAAAATAGAAATTAACTTTTCTCCTGCAACTGGGCATAAGCTGCAACATGTTCAAGCCATGGCTTTTGACTTGTACGCTGGATCTTCTTTTTTTCAGTGGTTGTGGATGCAGTGTTCTGCAAGGAGATCATCTCTCTTGGCCTGTTTATTATATCTGGTTGACACCCTGGGCTGTGTAAAAGGTTTGGGACAAGAACTGGCACATTGAATTGTGATCTGCAGGAAGAAAAGTGGGTCATGGACCAAACCAGGACACTGGCACAGGTAGATTGTTATGTTGAAGTGACACACATCATCAAAATAAATGTCAAAAAACACCTTTTCTATGGAACCTAACAGAAGAAATAGTAAAAGAGCATCACATCAGAAATGCACACAACCACACTCAAACCAAAGCTGAACCATGGCTCCCAAACAGCTTTTGAGGAGATGGTGGGGAGCTGAAGTGAACTTTCACTGATGGATTACTGGAAGAGAAATAGCAAAAAGAGCAGAAGGAAAGTGAAGACTCTTCCACACAACGTAGCATGAGGAAAGAAAGTAAAGAAAGAGATCTTTTAAGTATGAAGTAGAATGAAGAAGATTGTGCCACAGAAGAAAGAAACAAAGTTGCAAACTCTGTGACCATGCAAACAGGATGCTTAACTTTTCAAACTGATGTGGGAGAAGAACAAAAGATATTCTTTATAGTATGCTTGTATGATTAATTTTGATTTCTGCAACGCTTACTCAAAGTGGGCTTCTTAAATGCCATATTTAAAAATGAGAACATTTATTCTTCAACATGTAAAGGGACATTTACAGGTCAAAGTACACACAATATAGATGTACAAATATGAAAAAATAAACAATTAAAAACTTGGGCCATAGAAATCATAAAATGTCATTAACTAATATACGATTTGATTTTGCATGTGTAACTTACCAAATACGTTTTCAAGTATCATGCCTGTTAGAATGAACCCATGTGCCAAGCAAAAAGGATCAGTCTTCTCAATTCTAGCTAATTACCCAACACTGAAGACAAAAATCACAAGCTACTTGAAAATTTAAGCCAGACTAAAAGCTCACCTGACTTCAAGCAGAAAGCATTTGCTTTGCCCTTCTAGAAAACAGTCCCAAAATATCTTGGACTGAGCACTTCAATATCCACGCACCCAAAATTCAACAACGTTTTTGAAAATGTCCTGATTACTCATCAGAAAAATCGTGACATGAAAAGAGTCTTCAATAGGCATCAGTTAATAATTTCTAAGGATAGGTCAAGTGATGCAGACGAAGAGATGATTTCAACAGATGCAAGCTCCTAAAATACAATGACACTTCTGAAATTGTCACACAGACAGTCTCTTATCCTCAGAACAAAAACTTCTAAATTCATAACGCAAACCAAAAAATAAAAGCATATGTTCATGTTGATAATAAGCCCCAGCTGGCCTCCTCCCCAGGCAGCTTCTGTAAACTTTCAGACGCAGTTCTGTACTTCCAAAGGATTATCTAACACTTGTATCCATCACACACATCTACCCTGGCAATTTGTGTTGGTCCAAACCTGAGAGCTGCACCAGCACTGAAACACCTGCATGCAAAGTAAGCTCCTAACTGTGCATCAATAACTACTCCATTTAGTCCCAATCCTGCAAAGAATTCTGCTCCTACTTAAATTTATGCAGCTGGGTCCTAACTGCCTGTGGTAGGGGAAATGCATAAGGACTGAAGCATATTGGAGAACTGGGACATGTGTGGAATAGATTTCAATGGAAAATTCATGGCACTTGGTGTTAGGTCCTTTCTGATCTGGAGAATGACAATGAATTCTGGCTATACTCTTCAGGCCTTCTGAATAGCACTGAATCCCTGGCAGTAATTTAGTTACAGAGACCAGGCACTAAAATATGAATACTTTGTCCAGAGGTTCTCAGTATAATTTTCAGATAAACTATTCCTTACCAGGGCTTGTATTACATATAAATGTCTTGAATAGCCACGTACTAGATTTTAAAAAGGCATTTGAATTAAGGTTATTCCACCTACAGTGACTCAAGAACAACATACTTTTACACAAATTACATTTCAAAAAGCAGAGAAAAACTTGTGACATAAATTCAGTTTTCAAAAAGATGTTTAACTTACCTGCCAGAAGTCAGCAACAGTAGCAGGGAGAGGGCCCTGGGTGGCAATATATGCAGGGTTTCGGGGGTCATGGTCCATCTAGAATAAGGAGAAGAACACAGACTGGATTTATTTAAAGGAAATCCCTTGTAGTGTTAGAGACAAAAAGTATGTGAGAGCAGAACAAGGGACTTCCTGAAGGACTGTCATGTCCCTCCACCCTTTATTGGCAAGCAAAGTGTTTTATTTGTATTTGTAAGCTCAGAGGAGAAGTTTTCCCCCAAGAGACTGATGACACCAGACACAGGTGATGAGCAATGTCCTATGTCCTCAATATGCAGAGAAAGATCATTTATGTTGGCTGACAAAGGCATTTATTTGAGATCAGTACTTGTGGTTTCATAGCAACCTAGGAGTCTTTTGAAACATTTTTCCACACTGAATGTTAAGAATGCTCCACACATCTAAATATGTTCTCCATTTCCACCATGCCAGTCAAGGGCACATGTAACTAAAAACCAGCAAAAATGGGGAACAAGTTCAGTTTCTGGCTTTTTCTGGTTAGCTGATTTATCTAAATGCATGGATTTGGCCTCAATGGAGGAAGTTCTGCTTAAAGACCTTAATTATTACGTTTAATTCAAGGAGCAGAAAATTCACTGAGCAGAAAAAATAAAGAATGTAAGAAACAAAGCCATCAGGAGTAAATAGGATTAGTGTGTTACAATGAATGTTTTCGAACTGATGGGTGGTTTTCTTGGTTCTAAATCTGAGGACCCATTCTGCTGAAAAAGAAGATCTGCTGATAGGATTAAAAAACAAACAAACTCATTCTAACCCTGAACTGGGCAGGACAAAACTTTGAACATAAAGAAAAGAGACCCATTTCAGCTCTGAGATGTGTGGGTGTGACTCAGTGACTCTGAAGTCGGTGAGAGTTAACTTATACCCATGTAGCTGAAGGCAGAATTTGTCTCAATACACAGTTCTTCCTATAAGTAAAGATCTGAATAAGAATGAATGTGAGTCACATTTGCATTAACAGGCATCTCCTGAATTTATTCATAGCCTATCAAAATCTTCAGTGATGGTACATGTCAGCGTAAAAAAGGCACCTCATAATTATGTGCAACATAAAAGAAGGAAGAACCATAAAAGAACAGATGTAAGTTATTCTAACAGAACAACAATGTGATGAATGTTGCAAAAAGGAAGAGAACACTTTTATGTTTCTAATTTTCTGATGTATAATTAAGCTGGACTTAATATTAAAATTCTCCATGACAACACAACACAGGTAAAAGTCACTGAATCAATTAAGACTAAAAGCTTACTTCTGATTCACCACCCATAGTTACAAAAAAAAAAAAACCAAAACTTGGCCAGGATGTCTATAATAGGATCATTTTATTCCAAGTTTCATTGGGATGCTTCTCTTATCAGCAAATAAATCTTCCCAACAAGCAGTTGCTCACAAGAAATTTCAACCTTGCTTTTTTTGCCTTTTGACAAAAGCAATTCTGAGAGCAGGACATTTGCTGTTGTGGGTATTTTGAGACCAAGGAAAACTAGCTTTCTTCAGAAATCAGTATTAACAAAAAAGCCCTTAGGAACCATTTCAAAAGGGGCAACTTTTTTTGTTTTGTTTTGTTTTGTAAGAATTGAGACACTGAACTAAACACAGCTGAAAACAACAAGCAAAGTCAAACTTAAAAGCACGTTTTTTTTATTCTCCACTACAGTTGAAATGATTTGTTGTTGTTTTGTCTCGAATCCCAAAGATCTACAAGACTTAAATTTATGGCAAAATCATTTCCTATGCTGGAACTAAAAATCTTAACTCAGAAAAATTGACCTACACCAAGGAGGATGTGCTACTCCCAGTGGAAATTGTTGTGGGCTGCATCCATTCAAAAATGATGTCACTTCTCCACAGGCTAGAGCTTGGCTTGGAAATGTAACCAACAGTAAACACACCAAACTTTAGAAACTTGAGAAAAAATATAATTTACTTTGAATTCTTCCTAAATGTTTTTTTTTTCAAATGTAGACATGCCAGAAAACAAAGGCAGAAGAAATCAAGGATGATGCAAATAGTGCTGTCATGGAGGAAATACATCTCAACATTCAGCTGATAAATCAGGAATAGGCCAATCTTGGCATTTCAGCATTAATCAACCTCTGTCACAAAGGTGCTGTTGGAATGTGGCAAACATTACAATAAGCACAGAGTGGTGAAGTATATCAGCAGTTTAACAATAATTCAAAAGACAATTACAATTATTACATTCCAAGCACATTGTGTTGCACAAAAAAACAATTATGAGCAGAAACTCTTCTTGCTTGGAGCAAATAGAAAATGGCAGAAAATGCTATCACACTATTAAATGATCTTTAACTGAACAAAAATAAGAGCAAAGTTTAAACTAATTAAATGAAATTCCTGGTTTCATCAATTTTGTATTACATGCACTGTTTAAAAGACCATGTATTTCAAGAAAAGTGTGAAAAATCCCTAGTCTGGTCACATTCAATTTAATATGAGTAGGTGATGGCAAGGGACAGTTCTTGAATGTTTTTGCTTTGTTCTTTTTTATTCTCTCAAGGTTAGCAAGAACACCAAGGGCATCTTAATCTATCAAAGTTAACAGAAGTTTGAATAAAGAAATAAAGTCAGTAATGGGTTTTAAACTAACTAATCAAGGATCCAGTAAAAGGCTTTTTTTTAATGTCAGTAGTCATTATCTTCTTTCAAGAATCCCTCAGATTTCTCACTTCATGAAAATAAAATAGAAAATATATTCTCCAGAGAAGAATGGAGAACTCCAGACTCCATACAATCAAGTATTAAAACAAAAATTGATTGTTTGCTAACATTTTACATCAGAACAACCTTCAGAAATCAGCCTAATAGTAATTGTTCAAAAAGAACATGATTTTTGCCTCTATTTCCCCATCAAAGCACCAAGTTCACAAGGCTTACATCAGAATGGGATCGAACAGCCATTGTTGGAAAGAAAAACCTACAATTATTGCAGCTGTTCTACTATGGTGGAATTCTCATTTTCTGCTGCAGTACAGCAAAGGCAAGTCTGGTGATAATGTTTCAATCTATTTTTCCATGATTTTATATTAGGGGTCAAGGATTTCTATAATGGGCCAAGCAATTGATTGTACTGATTTCCCTCACTACCAGTATCAAAAGCAAAAGAAAAGAAAAATGAGGAGCACTGAGATTTCTTCTTGGAAAAGAAAAACTAGAGAAAACTTTAGTGGCACAACTTGTGTTTTCCTACAGGGCTTTGTAGTATAAGCTGACTTACAGTACCCTAAAGTAGGAAAACATATGAAGAACATTATCACTACTGGTTGCCTCTTGTTAACATCAGACCAGGATTCCACCTTTGCTTACTGCAGAATAAAAGCTGTTTTCTTCCCTCAAGAGTTCTATTATCCAGCTGTCTTATTCTAAGACTTTGCAAGAATTCCCTGACGAAGGCTGAATTTTGTTGAGTTTTTGGTAGAGATTGTGCTGCTGCACGATTTCACTGACAATGCTGATGAAATACAGAAAAATCAATACATTGTGGAAGTAAATCCTTGAGAGTGGTACATGTAGATTCTTGTTAAGCAGTCCTGTAAAACTGCAAACTGAATTAAAAGTACCATTAGGCATCAATGGCCATTTTGAAATTTTATGTAAATGATAATACTGATGAATTCCTTCCCTCTACCTTCCATTTCAGCTTGTCAGATCTTTACTTTCCACAGAGAAGGATGCTGGGTGAGATGCGGTCTCAGTCACACCATATTTACCTTCATTTAAAGCCTCTGAGTCCATCTGAAATATTCCTGAATCATGAGATCAGAATGAAATCCACTGTAGACCGAATATAACAGAAAGGAAGTTGAAACATGATGAACACTTTAAAATTTTGTATGGATTCAAGCTTCTGTGTGGTTTCCAGACTTGATGTGTTTACAACACCAAGAAAATCTACTTCCATGCATATATTTATTACACAAAGTATAGACAGTCTTTAAAGAAGAAGTGTATTTGTTTTTGCAAAAGAAAGCATATCTAGCAAATGCAGATGAACTTTGTAATCATTCACCTCAGCATTAAAATTAAAAAGGTAGACTAGTCCTCATCTTCATGTTTGAATTAAAATTTAAAACAAGTTTTTAAATCCTTCCTTTTAAGCCCCTAATGGAACGAAAGAAGCAAATCTGGTTGCCTATGCCATTATGAATTTCAGAGTCTATTCTTGCTGATGAAATTTGTATGCTGTATTTGAACAAACTGTCATGCTAATGACATTCCTCAGTCTGGTGTCTTCAATAATAAGCAAACTGAGTTTTTAAATGTAGTTGATGGGATTTTTTTCTCTCTCAGACACCCTATGAGGAAAAACAGAATTCCCATTTACTTTCATGACCTCTGATTTAAAAGCAAAGATTGCACATTATTTACTACTGGATGATTTTCCTGAAATTTAATGAGGACTAAGTACAAATATGACAGAAGTAATTATCACAGTTTTATTCTGCACAGTCAGGGTCTCCTTGTGCTGTAATTGCAAGCCTTTCATTCAGCTGCCGATACCAGAGTTATTATCATAGTACTTTATGTTATTTCAGAGAGGAGGGAAACAGATTTCTACCTCACTTTTACCCTGCACATTTATCCCAAGGACTCATTTTGCCTGGCCTCATGCTACAGCTAAATAAAAGACATATGGGAAGAATTTGGACTAAATCTTTCCTGATTCTCTTCCCCCAGCTGCAGTGGGGCCACCAATATAACCCCAGTTTTCACATCCTACTGTGAAGTATTGAGATATTGAGGGGGGGCAGCATTTTTTTCAAAGGAAGAAACATGTGGGCAGGTGGCCAGCTCATTGTCTAGCACGGGGATTTTTTTACGGTGTGCTGCTGCACTCATTTAGACTTCAGTGAAGGTTGAGTGAGCCCCAGCTGGAGACTCGACCACTGACCCAGAAGCTGGAGATACCCAGCAACATGCATGGGACTGGCAGCCTCCCTCTCTGAAGCTCAAATAGAATTACTTTATTTTACACTCTTCCTGCACCAGACAGCTCCCACACATAGGGAGGAAAAAGCCTCCTGCAGTCAGTTCATCCTGTACTGATCCTGTGCTATCAATGCCCATCTCACGACAGTGCTCACTCCTCACCCAGGCTCTGCTAGGGGCAAATGCACCAGGAGCATCACTGTATTGACAGGAAAATTACTGAGGTTATTTAAGTTGAAAGAGTCTGAAGGAAAGAAATGGTAGGATTTTTGTAAAAGTGAGTGAAAAGAGTTGTACTGATACTCCACATCCTCCACTGTGTGCTTTCATGGACACTAAATGTGTGCCTGCTACCAGAACAGATCTCGAGTAAACAGCAGTAGAAACAGCACAAATGTCCAACTGAGGCTTCACTAGCTCTATAAACACAATAAATATTGCAGAATCAAGTGCCCAATTCAGTACTGCAGTAGGCATTTGAAGTGGGGAGAACAGAGACTGAATATCTCTGCCACTTCTATATTCAACCTCATTATACAAAAACTGCACCAGATTAACAAATATGTTTACACTAATCTGAAGATATTTAATTTGGCTCAAAATTCAGCAGTTTGCAGGGAATCCTTCCAGACCATGGGCTTGCAAAGCAGGGATTTCCTCCTATCAGCCCCCCACTGTATCACCTCCAGGAAACACATTTTGATCTACTGCTTCCAAAACAGCAAAATGACTACTGGCTTAGTGGAGCAAACTCATGTAACTAACTGGAGCATCTCTTTCCTTGGAATAGCAGGTCTACACAAATGTCAGCTGTGGCACTCTCCCCTCACAGTAGGGTCTCTATCCTACAAGGAAGAAGAGGAACTTGAAATTTTTTCTTGGCAGTTTCTCTTGGCTATGCAAGTTACTGGGCACAAATCCCAATCTAATGAAACACTTGTGAACCCACTTATTTCTGGGCATAGAAGTATTTCTGTAAGAGATACAAAGACAGCCATAAGAATTTTTGGTTCATCAATGTGACTTGTATTGAACAGAACTCTTGAGTCTGGGAAAACAACAAAAAATAAATATGGTTCTAACCCTGGAGAAGGACCCTTATTAAGAGCTGGATGGAAAGGGAAGATTACAGCCCTTTGTAAACACAAGAGCTAAAGGTGTGGGTGCAGGGACCCTGTGGTTACATAAGCTTTGGGAATTCTGATAAAGCAAACCTCTTCCCAGTTTTGTCAGTGGGATATCCTAGTCCTGTTTCTTCACTTACAACACTATTTAATCTAATACTTTACTCTTCAGTGTAATTAAAGAAACAGTTACACTATAATCCAAAACTACAATTGCAACAGACACATACACACATGCAAGAATTTACCCCCTTCTCCCACCAAAATTGTACGCTAAAACTAGTTAAACTGTGTCTACACAGACTTTTGGGCAGGTTGCAGAAGCCCATTTTTTCAGTAAAAACCCAGCAGTTGTACTGCTGTCAACACTGAACCCGCCTTAGCACTGTCTACAGATGCTGTAATTCCACTTTGCTACCACGTTGTTGCCATGTGAGCTACAACCAAGCTCCTACAAGAAGACAATATCTCACTTCCAGTTATCACCTCCCACTCCTGTCTTTCCCACAAAACCTCTCAGTTTCTACTATCGGATGAAGGCTTGACCAAACATAACTCACCAGCTGGGTCCTGAAGTCACAGGCAGAGCACTGAAGCCCTGGAGCTGGCCCTCTGTGTGTGATTTTACAAGCAGGATGGATATTCCTTGGATCACGACCTGCTGTGATCCCCTGATCCTGCTGCCAGACAGCTTGGTCTAGTCAGAGACACACCTAAAAACAGTCTAAAAGCTCTAATCTGTGCCTGTCCACCCTGGTCCTCTGAAATGGAAACTGGCAATCCCTCAACATGCAGGTGCTTTGGTTTCCCCTCTAACCTAAGCCAAAGACAAAAATATCCCAAAGGTGTTTTTTGGCTTCTGTGTGTTTTTGACTCTTTGAATAAAGGGCTTTCATGTGTTGAAGGAAATGAAGCTTTGAACTCTGCTGAAACAAAGATCAGGGAACACTTTTTATGTAGCTGTTGGGTTTTTTTTAAAGAAAAAAGTATTGTCAACAACATTGGAAGGAAGCAGCCTGTAATTTCATGCTGTTGCAAATTGTCAGCTGCCTTGCCCACACAAAGTCATTTAACTGGGGGAGTGATACTCCCCAGGAAAATGAGCCAGTAATGGCAAATACAGCCCACTGCAGTGAGATCTTATTCTCCATCCTAAGCTCTTTCTCACATTTGCCCTATAATAACTTTTTGGTGCCTAATTAATGTGAATAAGAACTGTGAGAAAATGCAACTGCAATACCAGGAGTCCCACAAGGTCAAGGACACAATGCCTTTTCCCCTCCTTCACTTGGATATCCTGACACTTCCATTGAGATGCTATGACAGGGCAATGCCACTGGAATGACTGTACCTGTTTAGTGTCTGCAAATAGAGACCTTTTCTCCCTGTCACCTTTCAAGGACAAGAAAAGGGTTCAAATTCAGCTCACACAGTCATGGGAAATGGCAGCTGGGCAACACTGGAGTATCTGGACACAAAAACTGGACTGACCTACTTTGCAGTTGGAATGAATGCACAAGGGCTAGGGGATCCTGTTCTTGCTTTCAAAACAGCAACCTCAGAGAAGAACTACAGGAGAGCTACAGAACCACCAGACTGTGCTTCACTAGGTCAACAGAATAAGAAAGATAAGAGGAAATGTCACTTCCTAATGCAGAAGAAGCTCAGAAGTCTGTGGAACTCAGCCCCCCACGCCTACAGAAACCATTCCTCCTACTGTAGCTAGCAGGACAATGCAAAAAAGAACAAGTTATTTTTACTTCTTGGGAGAAGGAAAAGCTACACTAAAGTAAAGCATTGAATTTTATAATCTGTAAGTTAATAAAATCTAATATCAAGTACAGAAAACTGACAGCATTACAAAGTAGAACAAGGGCTATCTAGTGACTTTTTCTTAGTAAATAAACTTCAAGAGTATTGTATGCATATATATTTCTCTTCAATTTGAAAGAATAGATTGAAGCACCAGCATTGTGAGGTGCTCACAACCTGAGATTAGCAGTGAGATCCCTGGAGTGACCCTATTTTGACAACAAGGAATGGCAAGGATCAGCTGTTTAGAATACTTCTCATAGGTTACCATACTTACAATGGGACTGGCGTTGATGTAATCTGAATTGTCGTGGCTACTTTCACCTTTCAGACATATCCTGGAATGGTCATCTGCAAAGGAGAAAACAAGAGAAGAAAGTTTCCATAGCAGTATTCTACCCATTTTATGTTAGACAACTCAAAGTCAGATTAATGTGCTTTCCAAGACAGGAAAATGTAAGTAAGGATATTTCCTTCTGATTCCCAACCTAGCCATAGGGTTGATTCAGCGACAGCATTACAGCCTGACTCAGGCATGAAACAATGGGATATCCCAGAGGCTCAGCACCACAAAGCCTGTCTTCATGATGCACTGTGATGTGCTACAACTTCTCATAAGAAAAAAGAAAATCTCTTCTGTTCAGGGAGTTTAAGATTTAAACTAGGCAAATCACTAAAATCACTAAACCCCCCAGTATTATCACAAACATTCTTGTGCTTGCAGGGTCATGGAAGAGGGAAGCTGATGGGACTTTGTCCACCCAGCTTTTCTAAAATATTGAACAGCAGGGACATGGAAGTACTGCTGAGAGCTGGACAGTAAATTAATCTGTCCTGGTCAAAGACCAGTGCTGTGTGGTGTTCCACTAGTGATGTGGAGAGACAATCTTGGAGATGATCATGGGAGAGAGAAAATGCCAACAATTTCACTTAAAGTACAACTGGAGCACACACAGACATCTTACACTTCAGACACCAGTAAAGAAAACAGCAGTTCTGGACACAGGAGACTCACTCCTGTTGTTTGCCCATGTTCACAATTATTTTATTACTTTTTAACTTCTAATTTTACTGGTGCTAGCTCAATTATATTTAAAGCTGGTACAGCTCAAACTGTAGTCCCTTAAAAAAAAATATTTCTACATCAGAACCCATATAATGGATGGGTTTTATTTGTCTGTACTCAGGCAGAGACAATGCAGATATCTGCATCTCTTCCAATCATCCAGACTCACTTTCTGTTATGAGAAAAGAAATGTTTCTATGTGATGAATCATTTCATCCTCATTTAGCTGCCATAAACAGGCCAAATTGTGTTCAAGAAATGCCACTTCTTTTCACTGACTAAAGAAAGAAAGCCCAGACTCCACTTAGATAATTTTAGAGATGTCTAAGTCTACATCTGAATCCCAAACAACTTTTACTTGATAAATAACCATCAAAATTTATACTCCTCAGGAAACCTACACTGCACAGTATATGGTAGAAAGAGGTTGTGGAGCTGCCCTTTCTAACCCTCAACAGCTGAACACAGACAGTGATGTTTTGAGAGGATTGAGGATCTTTCCACTGATTTTTCAAACTGACAAAGTAAGAGCACATTGTTCAGGGGCCTGAGACACCACTCAACACCAGGATTCTAAGTTGGCTGTTAAGTACCAATCATTATCATAATCATGAGGAATAATAAATGAATTATCAAACATTCTAAGGACCATAAAGGAAGGTAGAGACAGAGAGTTTGGGCTCTGCTCAGGCTTATTTCACAGCAATGCCATGGCAGTTCAGTAGATGAGCAAGACAAAGGGATGTTTGTAAGAGTGTTGTTTATAGTCACTCAATCTCACCCAACAGTGTCAGCAATCTTCTCCTGGAATAAGATTAGTGATGAACAAGTCATGTCAAATAACTGAAGAGATATTCTTTACTATTCACAAAAAAATTACTTTCCCTGCTAAGATTTGAGGATGAAGAAGACAAGAAAAGGAACATGCTCATGAACATTATTTCTTTCCATCCCACTTTGGCACCACTGGACAAAAAAATCCAAAACATGAATAAGAACTTCTGACACCTGAGATCTTGGGCTACCTGATTTTTTTTATAGGAGGCTTTGCAATGAGCAATGTCACAGAGTGCTTGAAGAATTGCAGCTCTGAATCCTTCTGGCTTTGCAGGAGGTACACAGGTTACATGCAGTAAATGTGGTCTCACATACCTTAAGCTAAGCAAGTACTCAGGATAAGCCCTGTTCATTGAATAGCAGAAGTGTTTGAACTAATCACCAAAGGAAACGTGTGAAATGTTTTCAGAGGGATGAAGGAGAGAGAGCAGACAGTGATTCATCAGTACTTAGCAAACAGATGTCAGGGTGACTCTCCAATAAGAGTCAGGTGTGAGATCAGTAACTTATAGATCTTTTTTTTTTTTAAACACAGAGTTTTATCCAGACCCTCTGATTTAGTGTGTTATGTCATTATCTTGCAGTCTTGGAGGGTTTATTAGAGGGCAAAACATGTTAGGGCTTAGTGAAAAGGTGTTGAGATTTTGTATTTGCTCTTAGAAAAAGGAAGTGTACAAAAAAGGTTGGACATGTTTTTCTGCATATATCAGGAGTTTGCACCCATGTGTGCTTCAGTTGCAGCATCAAACATTCATATTGACAATGAACAGATTGTGCTTGTCTATGCCTGTTATCACCTCAAAGCTTCGAGGAACTGGCATAATAGCTCTTCTGAAACAGGCAGGGGAAGAAGAAAAGAAAAAAGAAACCAAAAGAATACCATGGACACCAGATTGTTATGTTAACAATGCGCAACTATGGGGAAAACGCTGAATCCACAGCATTTTTTTTTTGGGCAAACTGCATATTGATTATGTGAGAAGCAGGAAAAACAGGAAATACAAGGAAGGAAGGTATGTCAGAAAAGGAAGATACACAAGATCAATCTAAATAACGAGAAGGAAAGATGAAAGAAGAAATAGGAGAGGAGAGGTGTGGTAATAAGGAAGTGAGAGAAAAGACAAATGCTGTTACTAGCTACTGCAATCTGGCCAAGCTACAACTCAGCATCATTTTAAGTATCTCCAATAGCTGCTGCTGAATGCTGAGCTGCTTTGTATTTGCTATTGCTCCAGCCAAGCCACAGCTGAAAGAAAAGCAAAATGTACAGATGGATACATGTGGCAGAGAGAGACTTTCTAAATAAAAAGGTTAATATTAACCTGTAGCTCCAGAGAAACACAGCACAATGTTGGATTTTATATACATGTAAAATATAAATTATAAAATATAGAGGATAGAGCATCAAGGACGTGATATAAGCAAACACACATGAGTTTGCAGTATATAAATCTCAATTCACAGACTGTAAAAGCTACGTTTTGGTGTCTACACATAGATAGCTTCATGTGAATTGCATAATGGAGCTTGATTTAGGTTGTTAAACTAGAACATGGACTGTTTGAGAAACTGTAGGGTAGATGAGACCTTGCACAAGGAAAACAGACAGGACACAAGCCTCCAAGACTTTTACCCTATTAGACCAGCATCTGTAGCTCACACAGGATACACAGTGGCATCCCAAAGCTTTTCATTTCACTGTAAACCAAGTGCCCACTGTGGCCATTGCACAGCTCTCCTGATGTCACTGCACTGACTGGCTCCTCACTGGCTCTATCAGGGGCTTTGACACCTGGCTCACATGGAGACACTCCAATTCAGGCATCCTGATCTACAATCTCACAGACTCATGCCCAGAAACTTGGTTTCAATGCCTCAGTGTAGGTTTCCATTGATATTTGAGAGTCCTAAAGACACTTGGGCCAGCAGGCAGTAGGGTCACAAGTCTCCCACAGAGCTGGTGTTATACCTACTAGTTCTGCCTCTTGAGTACTTTGGGCATCTCAAACAACACTGGATTCCTGTGCTTAAATGACTTAGTCAAGCATAAAATGTCATTACTATCTGAATTATTATCTGAGTAATTATTATTAATTATTATTGACCAATACTACAGTAGTATGTCATCTTAATCTTTTACTTTTCTCACAGTGGCCCTGCAACTTAATGAAGATTATTTTTGTTGTTAGATGGAGATTGAAAGTTTGTAAAAGTAAGACTCACATTTTCCCTCTGTCTTTTGTTTCCTTTTAATCAGATACTTCTGAAGGAACAGAACAACAAACATAAGGTTGAAAAAAAAGGAATATGGGAAAATTTGGGTTGTCTGAATCCAAGCATCACAGCTTAAGGCAAATCTTACAGCAACCAACCTGGCACATCCTGCCTGGATCATCATTTTCTTCCTTCTAGATTTAGACTGATTTTTTTTTTTTTTTTTTTTTAATACAAAGCACTACACGGGACTCCACTGAATTAAGAAAGTGAAGAACTACTGAGAAATGAAAGTGGTGCAGCATGAAGAATATGAAGAATCATAATCTGCTGATTATCATTATTTTGCCCATAGATGATTTGCAGGAAATGGAAACTTTCTTTGCTCTAAACTGCTCGAGTTCCTTCATTTCAGAGCACTCTTTGCACATGCATTCATAACATGCACACAACCCTCTGCTCAGGTGTTCCCATCTCTGGTGCACAACCCCAGGCTGTGCCCTTAAGGCAAACAAGGCTCAGATCTGGGTGCATGTTCTGCCCCTAAATGCTTTGCTCTCCTTTAGAGGAAAGGCAAAGCACAGAGATAACCAGGTTGCTTAAATATATACCACAGCCCATGGATATGGCTATGGTGGACAGTTTTTGATAGATGTTCACTGCAAAAAGTTGTTTGCCAGATGTTTAAAATACCTGCATATATTAATGGTGTACATAAATAAAAACATACAGTATTGACTCTGTTGAGATGGGTTCATTTTTCAGAGATGCAAAAAGAGAAAAAAAAAATTGGAAAGCTGCTCATGTATTCATAAACAAAATCGGCATCACTAAATTATAGCACTAAATATAAACACAGTGTGCCCTAAATTATAGCAATCTGCTTTTTGATTGGATAAAAAGATACAGTTTTGTTAATCTAGAAGGTCCAGGTAACTTGACTTGTTAGCATTTTTAAACTAGAAATTAGTTAAGTGCAGTGTCAAGATGTTCTGCTATCAAGTATTTTAAAAGCTGTTTATATAGAAAATAGAAAAGTTAGGTACAAGAGTAAGCAATGATAAAATTGTGATAATAACTAGATCAGTTATATAATCAGTAAAAATAATATTGTATTGGTTGAGAAAGAAAAACACAAAGCAAATACAACATATTAAAGCTTCTTTGAAGCCTTTCTAAGAGGAAATCTTCTATGTGAATTGGCAATCTTGTTCTACCTTGTCAAGGTGATTATGAATATGAAAAGGGTAAGGAAACACTAACAAGGCATTACTCTGTGAGAATACACTGAATGTAGTATAACAGCTCTGTAGAATATCAGAAGCATATCAGGTTTGCTTCTTCATACATTATGAACCAAATCTATGGCTTTTTTGCTATAGTTTTAATGTCTAGCACACTTAAAAAAAAGTGGGCAAACTGGCCCCTCTCATCTCAGTCTAATCTTAGAGTCTAAAATAACCAACACCTTATCAAAATTTAATATTGTTTAAACTCTATGCCATACTTTCTACCCATCAACAAAGTAGTAAGTAGTTTAAACATATACAACATGACAGCTGTTTACCAGAGCACAGCAACCTCAGAAAGTGAAGGCAGGTAATTTTGTGCAATTCAGTCAAAAAGGAAAATTCCCAGTGCACTAATATTTGTAACAGAAGTTTCCACATTGAAGAAACAAACCAAATGTGTAATTTTACCCTTTCAAATGTACTAAAAACCACTTATAGTTAAAACTTCAGATAAATTGCAGTCATGATATCCATGTTCAAATACCTTCACCCAATCACTTTAAATGGCATAACAACACGCCATGGAAGAAGCAATGGCAGAGAAACAAAGGTTGGTCAGGGCTGGCTGATACATCCATGAGGTACAATATGATGAAAAGAGACAGATTACCTGTCACCATGCCTAAGTGTATTTAAAAGACTTGTACATGTGGTATTCAGAGATGTGGTTTGGTGGTGGCCTGGCAGTGCTGGGTTAACGACTGAACGTGATGATCTCAGATGTCTTTCCCAACCCAAATGATTCTGTGACATCCAAGTTAAAAACCTCTGCTCTTTAGCACTGACACAGCCATGGTACTTCTGGATTTGGAGGTAGAAAAGTCTAGTCTGAAGGTTTCTATCTAATAGCTCATTGAATCATGAAGACACAGTTTCTACATCAGTCAAATAACCAGCACCAATTTCTGGCAACATCTGTAGCTCCTATGCTGTCTGTGGCAGCAACCAAAACCAGTCTAGCTTAATTTATGAGCAGAAACTTGAAATATCTTAAGATGGTCTGACTGTAAGTCCATATTGACGGAACACTTTAAGCAGGAAGATTAACTTGGATCAACACATATTTTCATGGAAAATTTTCTCTGCCTATCATGTCAGTTACATGCTGGGTTTTTTGTCACGATGTAAAAGGGCACAGAAGGCTTGCACTACTTCAACTTTCATAGTGACTTCTTTAGAACTTCTTAACAAGCCTGATCCCAAAACACATGGAAGTCAGCAAACTGCTGCTGCTGCCCCAAAAGGCTTTTGACCAGCACCATATTTACTCAGGAGAATAAATACTGCTAAGTTGCTGTAATCCTCTCCTGAGTAGAAAAGTATTGCAGAAAGAGCCACTACATAAACGAAAGAGACAAACCCTGCTGAAGCAAATATGCAGGGACTGCTGGGCTCAGTTAAATTACCATGTCCTTCCAAAGAATCTTCACTCTAAATCTGGCTATGACATTTACTTAACGTGTTACCTGTCATTTCTCCATTCCTAAAGGAGGAATACTACTTACTCAAGACTCTCTTAGGGAAAATTAATGTTTTCAGGGCACCTTAAAAATTAAACCAGCTATATATGCTTGCCAAGCTATCCAGCTGGATTGTGGGCACACTGATTGAGAGCATTTTGGTTGCTGTGGACCGTGCATATATTCTCAGTTTCATTTTTGTTTCATTGGTTGCCTAATTAAATATGTGTCCATACATTACCAATGTAATCTACAACATATATATATATATATATATATATATATATATATATATATATATATATGTTTGCATAGCAAAAATATGTTACTTTTTTTTCAAGCTCAAAAGGCAGCTGCTTACAGGAAAGAATCTAGGAATATAAACATCGGTTCTTTTTTAATAATTATTTTTATTTTTGTGCATTTAGAGAAGCCTTGCAGAGAGAAGCCAGTTTGCAAGTTTATCCACTGAAGCCTAAAGGGGCTCCTTCAGTACAGCTGAATATCTGATAAACAGATTATCTGGCTCTGCCTATAGACTGCTGGTGTTACTGCTGGATGGACAAGAGACCAACTTGTCTTGGTCAGAAGAGGAGACTCCTACTGAATAGCTGCAGATGCCACTCTTGTACAGACAGTATATTCCAGCACTGAAAATCATTGGCTGTGGAACGGGTGAGACAGCATAGCTGCAGCAGCAGCGTTATGTGGCACAGCTGTGCATTTTTGTAACATATATACAAATTACAAGGAGATAAACAGGGTCTGATAAGACAACAGGATGTGCACCCAGCCCAAAACTGTAGCCACAGCTTTCCAGTACACACAGAAACCACTCCACATTGTTCACCTGCCTTCTGCAGCTTTCACACCACTGTGCAAAGAATACTGGGGAATGTATGAAGAACCAAAATGCCAAGATGCAAAGGGAAGTGTACATACATGGTACCACGGCCCGGGAGCGGTTCTTCGGCACATTCTCCTCCTGCTGTGCCACGCTGCTCTCGTTGGGCTCAGCCTGGTAAGCACACAGGGCTTCCCACTCCTTCTCCAGACGGTTCTTGTTCTTCAGGTGATCTTCCATGTAAGACTGGAAGGAAAAGAATACTCCATTAAGCAGCGGCTTAACTAGGCTGAAAGCTAAGCTTAAAGGATGTTTCTCAAAGCGTGGGAATCCTGAGCTTTGGGGAAAAAAACTGGCTCAGTTTTAAGGTTCATTTATTTACTTAATAGAGTTAACTTCAGGCTTATTTGTGCTATAAAAAATGAGAATGATAAAATGTACCAGTGCTAACAGAGAGGAAATGTATGAAACATCCAGTCACTGAGCTTTAGGGGAAAATTATTTCTTCTTCAGTACCTAGAAAACATAAGCCCAAATGTCTCTTTCATCAGGCAATGGAAAAGAAACAAAAGTCCATTAACAAAAATTACTACAAACAACAACTTCTTTGTCAAAACAAAGGATTTTCCAACCAAATATCAAGCACATGTGCATGTCACAACAGTGATAGAAATATTGAAAAGAATTTAAAAATTGCCAGGCTGAACTGTTGTGGCCCAAGCATTGGGTCATCAGAAACTCATCTTGCCCATGAACAGGCACAGAGAGGGCCTTCAACTGAGGAGGTGTTGTTAATTAATATTAATATATGTTGTTAAGGATTGTACATTGCATTCAGTTAACAGTATTGGGAAAAGCATCACCAGAGGAAACTGTGGCAGGATTATGGGCCTCAAAGTATCTTGGTGCTGGTCTTAAGCTTTTGCAGATCTCCCAAGGCTAGAGCTCCAGCAGTGGATAGGAATTCAGCTCCAAAGATTTGAGAAAAGTGAACCAAAACCCTTTTTCTTCACCCCATGGATCAGAAAATAATCCAAGTAGGTGAGGGGAGGAGGGCAGAAAGGAGGAAAAGTGGGGAAACCCAGAAACTTCCTTTTGCTTTAACATGAAAATTAAGAAAGTGATCACCTGGTACTTTAAGCCTGCTTATACAGGCTCATTACCTTGCAGAGCCTGCCATCTTCTACAGCAAGCAAGAGAAACATCTCACTTTACACCCTCTTCATATTTGTAAATTAAACTCCATATTGCCTGTACTAGGTAGGTTGAAATTAACATTTCTAAACAGATTTAAAAAGGACAGAATGTTCAGGAGACAGGCTCAGGGCTGGGGTCAATAGCAGAGCTTCTTGCCCAAACATCAGGTATTGCTGGAACCTTCTCTAATACACCCCAATCTACAGCAAACCTTGTGTAGAAAAAGCTCCCAGAAAGGATTCACTGTAAAGTACAAAAAGCACTTTAATTGCTTAGAAAACCCTTTCCATAGACGATCTTTCTGATGTTGAATTGTTCTTCCTAAATGTACTTTAGAGAAGAAAGGCTCTCGTGCCCTCTCTACAGGTTTAACAGAAGGTGTACAAAGCTTGCCGCTTGTCCTCTGCCAAACAGGAGCTCTGCAAATCTGCTGGGCCACTGTGCTTCCCACCTGGCTGGCAGGGCAGGATACAGCTCCCTGTCGCAGCTTGAACAGTTTTTTGATGACAAAGAGCCCCTGACACACAGCTTTGTTTGGTGCAGGGTTTGTCGGGCCCGGTCTTTACACAAGGTTTGTAAATCAAACCTGGTACTGAAAAACCAATTCAAGAAGCGACGCTTTAGAAGGGATGTCTTTAAGGACACAGAAAGATCTTGCATTAGAAGAAAGGTTTCTAAAGGAGGTAAAAAATAGTGGTGGCCTAGGTACAATCAAAACACCTCCTGTGTGATTGCTTTTTCTCTATGATGAAGGAAGAAGCGTTGCAGGGGACAGAGCTGTGACCTGACAGACGTGGAGCTGGGAGAGCGGCGTGGCCCCGGTGTGTGCCAGGGTGTGGGTCTGGTAACACGTTCCCAGCATTAACTCGCAAGTTAACAGGAGGAAACCGTCCTCTAATAGTTTATTTGTCCTTGTCAAAAGGCTGTTGCTACTGGGGAAAGGAGGGAGGCTAAAGATCCTGTTCTTTTCTCCTAGCAATTCTATGCTTGGCTATGTATACTGAAATCATAGGGGAAAAAGAAAAAAAAAAAGGATAATCCCTCCAGAGCAGAGACTTCCTGGTATATAAGAATTTTTATGAGGCAAAGGGAAAAAATAGCAAAATCTTACAATACCACAGAGCCAAGACTGCTGGCTTCAGAGCAGCTGTTTAGCATGCAGCAGAGATCAGGCAGTCAAGGACCAGCCTGTAGCATATTCCCATTTTAAACCACAGTTTTATAATCTGATTCATTTTGACATGCCCATCACCAATGTCCCACAGACTTCAGGGACATTTTATGCAGATATACAGATCTGCCAACACTGAATCTCTCCAAAATCCTGGTAGACCCATAAAGCTGTAGGAAAAGGGCCATGAACATTTGATTCCTAAGGCAGGACTGAATGCAGTAAGGAGCTTTCTGTTGACTCCAGCTTGTCTCTCTGATGATTTCAAGGATAGTATTTTAAAAAGAAATTTAATTTCCTTTTAAAATCATCAGATCTGTCACAGTTAAGGTAAAGTTTAAGGCAAATTAACTGCTTTTGTTGCACATGAACTTTCAAATAACTCAACATTCTTTAAAAGTTATTACTTTTACCTTCATTTTTCAGGTAATCTTGAATGTAAAGATACATGAATTTTCAAATGAAAGCACACTGAAATCTTTACTTTAACCAACCATTTTTTGTGTGGTTTCAATTCCTGCATCACATGGATCAGATTCACAGGGCACTTCCTGACAGACCTTGAAGAGGTGTTTGACTATTTGAATGGACCCGTGGAAGGCTATGCCCAATATGGGCATCTGCTTTACACACATTTTTAAAAGCTACCGAGGAAGAAACTTGCTTTAAAACATTCAGGAGCCAGACAATTCCCTCAGAGTTAAGTAATCTTTCATTTACAGCCCTTCAGAGCCCCTACGCTCATCCCCACTTTGCTAAACAGAAGCTTAGTGATTTTGAAACACTCTCTTGGGAGCTGCTGGATGTACATTAAATTGAGTGGAACTTCTGATATTTTAGAAATTGTATGTCTACTCAAATCCACTCCTTAATTAGGATGTTTTGATGAGACATTCTGCAGTGTTTGCCTGGTGCAAAAGAAATTCATTACCAACGTGTCAAACACACACATGATTGTCCTTGTCCCAGAGCAGCAGGTAAAATAAATAGAGGTTGTCACCACTGTTATTGCAATGCTCCTCAAGCCTGCTGAAAAAAGCAGAGGTCTAGCCTCACCAATATGGGCACAACAAGGCAAGTCCTGTAATCCCAAGCATATGCTATTATTTAAACAAACACCATCTGCTTGCACAGGTCTTCTGATGCACCTTAAATTCCATTAACCTTAATTTTCCTTCCACAGGGCCTGACCTGCGAGGACAATTGGTAGCCCAGTCCCTACTTTCTCTTGTTTAGACAGAGGAGATACTCTTGCTGCCAAACATGCTGTGGGGATAAGGAGGATGTGCTGATGTAATGAGGACAGAGTGGATGTGTTATAAAATCCATTATTACTGTGTGAGACCTGCCAGTTGTAAGGCAAAAGGGGAGCTTTCAGCAAGAGGATGAAAAGCTGTCCTAGGGACAATGAATGGGCTGAAGAGACACTGCCAGTGGCACATATCAAGACAGACTTTATGTGCCTGAACACAGGCACAAAGAGAGAGCACAGTGGGCTGGTTTGACTTTGGTAGAACATGGTTTTGTTAGAGTGTCCTGTGTGCTCAGCTGATGTTGTAATAGGGTGTCAAACTACTTTGGTTTTCCTTATTTTTTTCTTTACTCTTTTATCAAGAGGGGTGTCCAACACATGCTCTGTGACTAAATAAGGTTTAGAATATAACTATTAAATTCTGATTTACTGGCCAGTCTTTAAATCATAGAATCACAGAATCATTTAGATTGGAAAAGTCTCTCAGATCATCAAGTCCAACTGCCAAGTCCACCACTAAGCCATGTTCCTCAGTACCACATCTACATGTCTTTTAAATACCTCCAGACATAGTGGTGACCCCACCACTGCCCTGGGCAGCCTGTTCCAGGGCTTGACAGCCCTTCTGGTAAGGAAATTTTCCTTAATATCCAATCTAAACTTCCCCTGGCACAACTTGAGGCCACTTTCTCTTCTCCTATCACCTTCTACTTGGTTGAAGAGACACAGTACTTTCTTCAGAGACAGTATGGTTTGCATCTGTCAAGATACTTGTTTTAAAAATGCCTATTTTATTAGCTGATGTTCAATTGCCACAATTATTTCTGACAACATACTTCCAATACAGTACTTGAGCAGAAACCCTTTTCATGACTGAGGATGCATCTTTCAGTGAAAACATGAGCAGCTCTCAAACTGACAGACCTTGACAGGTCCAATCAAATTTCAAATGTCAGCTGAAGATCTGGATGTGAAATTATCTTAATCCTTGTGAATGGTGACTGCTCAAACCCACACTGTTCACCCAACAGTGTGGGAACCACTGCTTTCAAACTGCTGCTGCATTTTCCAGAGATGCAGAGGACCAGGCAGTGCTGTTGTGCTTCCCAGGTTTCCTTAGAAGGAGGAGAGGAAATTCTAGAGGAATTTGCCTAGCTATTATACAGCAAATTGTGCAGAAAAAGACTATACTTGAAAACATTTGTTTTGTATTCTTGTCAGTTAATTTAAATAATGTGGTTTTTTGCCTTTGTTCCTTGCTAACTCATGGGTTGTATCGTTCTGGCCCAGGATGCCCCAGAATTCTTGCTACTGTTTGAACTTCTTTGTGTTCTTTAGTACACATTGCATTGACTACATGTAAGAGGAATACTTTTCTGCATAAATCCAATTTGCTTTCAACACCACATATGGTTTTGTCCTTCCATTTTCTGGCTTAATACCTTATAATTAGTGGCTTCACAGTAAATTTCTCTGTTCCCACTCATATTACTCACAGTGCTATAGAATTCAGAGACAGAAGCAGCCTATCTGATTACTTGCTTCCAGGTCTTCAAATAATGTCATTTCTTGTACTTCACTAGGATTTTTCTAACATTTGACTGTACTGTATCTGAAGCAGAAGCCTAAAGCACAGTTCATTACTACTTCTGACTGTTCTGAACTATACATTGTATACCTGGAAATACACAAATATTTTTCATAAGGACCACTAGTTCTTATTCGAGATTTTTTTTTTATAGGGATGTCAACAACATTGCTTTTCTTTTTCAACCTTAATTTACTACTCATTTTCAGCAAGCCATGTATTTTAACTTCAGTCTGTTTGCTTAGAATATTGCTGGTCTCCACAATTTCTGCTTGTATATATTCCAGTGTCTTCACAGATCATGAATTAATGGATCTATGCAAATTATAGATATGTCTTCTTGCGACTCTTTTCTTCAAAGATAATTTTTTTGTTGTATGTGTTTTCAGGTTTAACACTTTCAAACTTTTGAATTACTCCTCTGTCATCACATCTGTGCAGAACTTTAGACTGTGATGAAAGTCATTGTCACTTCCACTCATTTCCACATCATTATTTAAAAAGTTAAATATAACTGGATCTAAGAGCAATTCCTGTAGTCTGCCAGACACTCCTAGTCACACCTTTCGATCACTACTTTTTGTATATCAACCTTCTGCCTCATTTCAATCCACGTAATTGTTCTCTAAAAATTTGGCATTACTTTTTCAATTAACTATTCATGAGACAGTGTCACGACTTTATTAAAATTTGTATGCATAGCATCCATTGTTTTCACTTCAACTACTGGCTTTTGTAGTTTTACTTAAATAAAAAGCAATCAGGTTTGTCCAGGCTAGATTTGCTCTTTAGAAAATTATGCATATTCTTACTCATTGTTCAACTATCCAATGGAAAGGGTGAAGGAGATTAGCAAACACACAAAAGAAAGCCTCCAGCCTTCCCCATCCTCTTAAATGACACCCTTACATTTCCTTTTATGCCCTTGAAAAATCTCTCTCTAGATAATCAGCAACTCCTTTTCTAATATGTGCTCCATTATTTTCTAGGGCTGGAGTCCAGACTCGGGGAACAGCAACAGAAAAGTTAATTTCTCTTCTCTGTTCCTGCTCCCCACTCTTCTTTTACAAAATTATTAGTTTATTCTTCTATTTTGGTACACACAAACTTGACCAGAGCTGATCAAATAAAGCCCCCTGAGATCAGAGTCACTATTACAACCCTGAGCCATATTCAGGTCCTGCAGAGCACCACAATGTTTTTTCTACACTTTTTAAGCATTTCTCACTTCCCAGCAGTTTCAGAGTAACACTGAAGTTACTCTGGGGTCTTGCTTGCAGAAGATCAGTCTTTCTCCCTGAGCTGCCCTGATGTCCTTGCACAGACAACAGGCTGGGATCTCATCACATGTTTCCATGAAGAAAATTGCAGCAGTGCTGAAACATGGGAGCATAGACAAACTATGCCCATGCTCTCCTACTTTTCTTCCTAGCAAAGCAAACATTAAATAAATAGAGGATGCACTATCTCAATCAATTTCAGTCTTTGCATCAACTAGCATGTTAAGAAAATAATTTTTTCCCAATAGTTAGTTGTTCCAAGGAAGTGCCACAGTTGTTTCTGGTGCTCCAATCCAACCAACCCACAATAATGCAGAGTCTGTGACTGGTACCAAGACCACCTCCATCGCTGAAGCTTCAATCCATAAATGTTAGGAATACCAGCTTTAATATTAAACATTAAGTTCTCAATATGAACTGCAAAGAAGTGTGACTTTATAGGGGCAGTTATATTTGGCTTAAAATGAAAAATTCTGTAGTGGCAGCTCATTGTCAGTATCTCACAGAACTTGTATCTGGAAGAAATCTCAGTAAATTACCATCTGGCTATAAAGCCTCACATGCTCTCAATCCTGGGCAGTGTTCTGCATCCCTACTTTACTGGAACCAGGATTTCATCACCTGATTAGTCAGTCATTTCAGCTTGAAGGCTCCTTTCTCTTTTGTAACTTGTCCTGTGCCACCTCAGATCTCCTGCTTACAGTAACCACAAATGAAAAAATACGGGAAAATAAAAACTTGGGAATTTGTATTTTCTCTTGCAAAAGACACTGAGAAATTATTTTTCCTCCACCATTTGCAGACATATTACTACCATGATGTATTTTGATTTAATAGTTCTTGTATTTCTCAGGACATGATTACACCAGTGAAAAAAATAGTTTTGAAGCTTTTTAGTTAGGTACTGAAAATGCTATGGAGCTCTAGCTGTAATTTGGCATGAAACACTACTAATATCATACATAATATGGTAGGTGATGAAGGAAAACTTAAAAAAAAAGCCAGAGGGAGGCAATTCACTGACAAAGCAACTATTCAGTGTGGTTGAGAATAATATCCCTAGATTGCTTCAAATGGGTTGTAGTATTCAGAAATAATTTAACTTCCATGGTGATACCAGCCAACAATAAAAATGACATTCCATAGTTTCAGTTTCATATTTTTAGATGTAAAGCTCATTGTAGACACCTAAGCATGCACACAGAGAGCAGTTGTGCTTTCAGCATGCCATCTTAAATAATGTTGAATTTTTGTCCCTGGTTTGCTAGAGAAGTTTCACCTCTGCACAAGCAGTGTAAGGCATTACCTGCCAGACTGGACAAGTGTGCAACTTTGGCCAGAAAGGCTGTAATTCACAAGCATATTAGATGGCAACCTATGTTCTGTTTGCCTAAATTAATATACCCTTGATGCAGTGTACATCACCATCTCTCCTTCTCCTAATGCTCTGATAATAGAGTTTTGTAACTTGTAAAAGGATTACTTCAATCCAATCAGCAGGTGCTGGGATCAGTGTGTGTCACACAAACACTTGCTAATCCCTTTTCTTACAGCTCCCAGCTGCCAAAGGTGTTCAATGAAATCCCAGTGAAATGGATGGATACAACCTGGCCTGGACTGACACAGGTTGTCATCTCTGGAGGAGATCTTGGAAAATACATGTGCTGCTAAGAATTGCTTCAACTGGAATGGTGGAGGCAGGTATACTTTTAAAAAGAAATGCAGCTATGAAGTTAAACACTTTAAAAATTGAATGCTTAATTATGAAATATTTACTCTACCTGGCTCTCTAAATATAGCAGAAGAAAAAGAAATTCACTCCACAAGGAACCCCTTCTTAAGGAATATCAGCTACTTAATGGTGTCTTCTAGGTCTTAAAATACAACCACCCTCATCTCCTCCTCCTTACCCCCTTTCTTGAAATCTAAATTATGGCTCTGAATTTTCACCTCTGCAATTACTTTGCTTTAAATAAACCTCCACAAAAAAGGGAAGATGATTGCCATAAAAGGAATATAATTTGCTCCCTTACAATCCCTGTATTTCTATAGCTCCTTCTTGTCCAACTGTCTGAAAGTGCTCACATTACTCCTGCAGGGGAGGCAAGTATCACTGCTGCTTCACAGATGGGAAATGGAAGGGCACCAACATTGAAATGAATTTCCCAGGGTCACAGAATATGCTCCTAAAACACTAATTTTTGCAGGAATATTCTTGACAGCTGTTTTTTAACCCTGTGATCATGTTTATAGACATGGCTAAAAGTCAGGACACCTTAATGAATCCATATCTGAAAACGTTTTTGTAATTACAAGTATAGCGAATGTTCTGACTGTGATGGAATTAATCCAGTTTTGGGTTGGGGATTTTGTTTAGAAGTACATGGTTTAAGTGTCTGGTGAGTAGATAAATTTATGCACATGCTGAATGCTGTTTATGCAAAGACACGCCAAGGTAAATAATATATATGTAAAAGATGAATTATCCAAAAGCGGTTTCTAAAATTTCTGTACTTCTTATAATAGATTTCACTACAAGAATCTTAAATAATAAATAGCCTTCACAAAAAGGAACAATATTACTTAAAAAAAATAAAGGTCTAAACCTCTTAGCCAATTACTGCTACTTCACAGCATGGGATATGTTGTGACACTTTGTAAAACCAAAAATAAATCAAAAACAAGAAAAAACTCAGCCCAAACCTCCCCATTAAAGACAGCTCTGCAGTACAGGAACTGGCACCAAGGAGAGTGTCAGCTGAATTCATCAACTGAGACATTTTGGGAAGCATTTCTGGTAGCTTTGTTAAAATGTAAAAGCACAAGCATGTAAAAACTAGCTGGAAAACTGAACAAAAATATACAAATCAAGTCCTTTGACTCTTTGTGATAAATATTGACACCCAACACCATTCTCACAAAAAACTGCTATTTTCTTCTTACACATTAAATCAATTTTTCTAATGATCCCTTCTCACTTCATTTTTTACTAATATTTTAACACCATACCACAATCCAAGACATATTTGTGATTCATTTATACGTCTGTTGTGTGTCGGAAATGAAAACTTAAAAAATATATTACTGCACACTAATTACCTGGCTGAAAACACAAAACCAAATTCCCTGGCTTCGTCTCACAGCCCTGCTAACTCAATTAAGCATCTAAATTTGGGTTCCCTGTTGGATACTGTATTTTCAAATTTAAATTTTAATGAATTACAGTCTGTGTTTCTTTTCAGAGCACTTGTATAGTCATCTTCCTTTACTATATATATATAAATTACCAAGAGATAAATAAAGAATTCTGAAAACATCATGTTTAAAAATAATCCTCTCTTCAAGCATGGTCAAGTTCTACAGAGATAATGAGACCAGTAAAACCCAGGCAACCATGACCAAGTACATCCAAGTGATACAGAACATGATGTGATTTATAGATAGTCTGGAAAAATATCACTATGTTAAACACTGGCCATCTTGAGAGCAGACAGGAAAATATTTCTTTTACAGACATAATACCCCTGCTAAAGCAAAGGGATAAGTACCTACTTACTGCTACTCTTAAACTTGTGAATAAAAGTCAAAAAGTGCTTCTCCATGAAAAAATAATAACTCATAAAGGAAGGCCCCTCTGCTTTTCTGGGATTTTTTTTTTTGGGTGGTGGGGCAAGGTAAGATATCAAACATTGAGTTTGTATCTAAACACACACAGGGATTGTAGAAAATTGAGAACATGCAATATGAAATCCAAGAAGTCTTGCAATTCATGCTATACCCACAGCCTAGAGTATAAGCACAAGTGACCATCAGGTTACCTGGGAGAAAAAGCAGGAAAGGAACACACTGGATAATCAGCCTTTTCCTTAGAAACCTCCTGTAACAAAGACCAGACACTTCCAACTCCACAAACAGCTTCAATGACCACATCCTTGCACTCAGGACCACTTTGGAACCATGGAGGTTCCATGTTTGCACACAGAGAGGCAACACAATTAGTGAACTGCCTGTCCCATGGATGCAGAGCAAACTCAGTGCAATAGTAAAACAAAAAGCTTGACTAGAGAAGACAGCTCAGAAAGTAGGTTGAATGAAAAACTGATTTTTCAATGGTTGGACTTGATATTGGAGGTCTCTTCCAACCTAAATGATTTGATGACAGTAGGAAATGAAGAAACTCTTTTTTAAAAGAGACAACTGTGGGAGAAGACACTTCTGCCCTACCCCTTCCATGTCACACTCACAGCCACATTGAAACAACATGCAGTAGGAGAGTAAGCAATGCTGGCTGTGAGCAAGATGCAGCTGGCATGTGCCCAGCTCCCAAATCTGGAGGAAGTGTCCCATTTTTCAGGTAACCTTTTATCTATGCACCATGGGATTTCCAACTGATGCTGGCCTAGCTCAGTGATTCTCAAATATTTTTCTCATGAAAGCATTCAAAAGGGATTGTGAAGTGATGGTAGAAAGGCTTTAGAAGTGCATAAGCTGAAGACATCCTGCCTACTCCTGGGACTCTTGGGTTTCCATGGAAGCCAGTAAAGAATAACACTTTAAAGAAGTTTGAGGAACACTGGTCTAATCCACAGATGAAAACATTTGAAGTGACAGAGGGCAAAATAAGAACAAGGGAAAAACAATGTGAAAGAGGATAGAAGAAGAAGCCAAGAACATACTCTAGAGGTCAACAAAGAAGTGAAATGATGAAAGAAGACACTATACTGCAAAGGAAGAAAGTCAGAAAAACAAAAACCAGAACACAGCTAAATGCTATGGGAAGAAGCAAATTTTGGTCATAACTGATAGGTCTTAACATTTCTTTGAGTGCTGTTTCTTTTCCTTGGAACCTTTCTCTTCAACTGCTGAACAAGGAGAATACAATGAGGGGGTGACAGCTGTAGTTCTGAGTAGACAGTAAAAGTACAGCTGATTGTTAAACAGAAAGAAAAAGAATCTAAAATTTGGTGCATGTGCATGATTGCTAAAGATTTAGCAGATTGGCCTTGAAGCAAACTGTTATCAATTCAGAGGAGACTCAAAAAATGTGTGGAAGGCATCCTTTTCCATCATACTGTTATTTACTATAGACTGCACATCCTCAGTTTGGTTTTCACAAGCTTTTTCAATGTGTATTTAATATCTTTCAGTCAGCTCTCCAAATATGGGATATTTTGCTCTTAGATAATAAGGTGAAAACTAGGCAGAATGAAATCTGACAAACTCAAGTCCAGAATTTCTTTATACTTTCATGTCTTAAAAAAGTGTAATGAGCAACAAGAAAGGGCTAAATATTATCGTTCAATACAATCCTTTTTCTGTTAAAGCCAATAGGATGAGTTGTGAGAGCTCAGCACAGGGACACCAGGGAATGGGGGTCTACTCCTGGCTCTGTTTCCAGCCTTAAGATTTGTCTTGGTCAAGATGCTTCCCTGTCTGTGCCTGAGTTTCCTGGAGTAAAAAGACAGGATAATGATAGAGACCTTTAAAAAGAGCTTTGAATCTACTGATCAGAAGTAGCATATAAGCATTGGCTTATTATTATTTTGGTTATTAAAATGAGTTGAAAATATCCTAGTGGCTTTAATCAAAATTTCTTTTATCGGGCCCCAGAATCCTACCTGAAGGAAAAAGTTTCTCAAAATTCAGTTATGAGGACACACATATGCTAAGTCAAAGGCTGGTGGATACCCTCAGATACAGTTTTCTTGATACTTTAACTTGGTTCTTGAACTTCAAGTGAAACAAAAGCCATTTATGGACTTTGAGAAGAAGTACTGAATTAGGCACCATTAGTACATTTACTACAGCAACTAGACACTATCATGATGTTTTCAATCAAAATGGTCCAATCCAAACAAAGACACCAAAAGGTGAAAGGAGGTAATGAAAAATGAAGAATGCACTTTTCTCAGGCAGGCATTACACACACACACTCAGCTGAGAAGCAGCAGGACACCCCTCTGCTGTGAGCCAGCACTGCCCTGGGCATCTTAGCTTGCTGTGGTTAATAAACCCAACCCTTCCAGGTGCCTTCCCCAGAATCAGATAAAGCAGTAGATAAACAGCTGCATCAGAAATACTCCTTCATTTAGAAAAGCTTTGGGTTTGGATTCTGTATTAGCTTCATCCTTGAAAAATTCCGTCTTTTCAATCCACCACAGCCTACCACACTGGCATGGTGACTGTCTCTGAATGCCACAGTCTGCACAGTTTGTTATGATTCATACAGGTTGAGAAGCACCCTTGATTCCTTTGTCCTAACACATAATTATAATAGATACAAAACATGATTTTATATTAAAGTACTTCTCTGGGTATCATTACTGCATCTATTTACCAACTGCTACTTTTAAGCTAAAGCTCCTTTGGAATTGTCTGATGACTGAAGTGAATGCCCACTTCAGGACATGTCCTGCTGCAACAGTACTCCCTCTGCAAGACTGCTCCAAGGAACATTGAATAAAAGGTTAGTTCTGCAACCTGCAGTTTTTGGGGTGAGCCCAGTCAAGTTCCACGTGCTCCACGAAGAAGTAATCTCATGGTAGAGCAGGTACATGAGGGTTTGTTGTGCTGATGATACTTCTACACACAGTCCATCTACTCATGCAAATAATGTCTTAAAGCATTTAAATGATCTCTATCTATTCTACTGGTAAAATTTGTCACTGGCAAAGACATGTGACATCTTTTCCATTAGCTTTTCTCTGTAATGTGACACAGGCAGATTAAAAGGGTTCTTTAACATACATCTCCTCCAGTACTGATGTGGCTGAGACCACTGCAAATTAAATTTTATAAATTATCACTGCTGTGCCTTTCACCATTTATGTCACTATATATTCACAATTTCCTCATTCCAAGGAGCACAAACAGCCTTGTCAGCTTCACTTATACACTGCCGTGAGAGACAAAAATTGCAAATATTGCAAGGAAAAGTTTTAAAATTTAAAATGCTAAACAGTTTTCCGTTAACACAGAGAAGTTGTATATATTGTATGTCTGCTCCCAAATATTTATCTATACCTATAGAGGATACTATTGCTGTTCATGCTATTTGTACACAAGCATGCATGTGGGTATGAAGCACCCACCACTGAAGAGTCATCTCAAGGCACATGATACTAAAACCAATATACAAACCCCAAAAATATACCAGTATTTAAAGGTATAAGAAGGCCTAAATAAACATGAAGTAACACTGTGTCATAAATATAACACTAAGATCTAGGGCCTGATTCTGCCTGGGCTCCCACCCGCTAATCACTCGTCTGCAGACACAGCCGTGGGTGCAATTTCAGCTCTCAGATTTTCCTGCTGTAGCTTTTCTCCCCTTGTTATCTCAGTAGACATCTTCACTTTGGTGAGATGGATATTGAGCTACCATCCTGCTACACATTCTAGGAATATGCACACAGCAAGCAGCTCGGCATCAGCTCACACATGAACAGCCTTAGCTCCCATAAAATATTCATTCATTTAAAAAATATTTGCACCCTGCTGTCAAACTTAGACAAATTCATACTGAGCCTCAGAAAATAGCTGTTTTAATGGTAAATGATGTTCCAGAAACCTCTTTCAGGCTAAACACTCTCGTCAAAATTATTTTAATAAGAAAGATTAACAATTTCAACATTAGCTGCTAATCCCCTTTCATTTGAAACTGTGCTGATAAAATTCTTTGCTTGTCATTCAAACAGTAAGTAATAATTATAGATTTGGGGCCTCCATCTCTTGCTTCATTAATAGTAAATTGCATGGAAGTCTGAAGCATAAAGTCAGCTTTGATACATCTCAAAATGCAATTTCCATAGCTTTCCTTAGCTATGTACAATTAATTACAGAGTTAATAAGGGGAATATGTTAATGAAAAGGAAATTATTCACTCAGACCACCTGGTCTTATCAAATTTTTTTAATATGTTTCCTTCTTTCTGTGAATTTGCATGACAGCAAGAACACAAATCATGGTGTGCATTGCTAGTCCTTTAGTATTTTTATTTGCAACCAGCTAAAGTCCACTTAAATTAAATACAGAAAGAATGAAAGAAGTAGTCAGTAGTAAATAACTGACTGCATTTGTTCTCTCAAGTTCATTACCTTTATAATTTTAAAATAAAATTGCTTAAACAGCTTTATAATTACCAGACTCTCTTCAATGCTGAAGTACAAATACAATGCATCCAAAAAGGAGACATTGTCATCTTTTATTTTCCTTACAGAAATGTGCTGCATGTGCACATATTTAATAAAAGATGTACAGAAATGTGCTTCAATTCGCTGCAGTCTGACAGCTACTAGAGCTTAGTTGCTATGTGCAGCGGAGTTTTTGGATGTTCATGGGAATATTTTAGTTGCTACAAACAGCCCAGTCAGAAGGTGGCAAACCTTCTCATAAATCATGTTAAAAATAACGCAGTTGTGATACATAGTCAGAGAAATATTTTTTAAAGATGGGTCAAATCCAGAAAACAACCATCTTCAACAAACCTCGATGGATTTACTACTGACCAGACAGAGGACAAAGACATTTGAGGACCTGGACATCAACCCTCATAATCATTCCAGGAAGAAAAAGGCCAGAGAATAATTCCTAGAGCAATGGCAGGTTGTGTTTGGAGGAGGTGATGCTTGTGGGCAGTTTATCACCCCTCCCTTCTATTCTTAGTTCAATGCAAAGGTCCAACATACAGCCAGCAACAAGAGGCAGCTCATAATTCTCCTTTGCTATGAATAGGGCTTTCCTGGCCAGCTTGGCAACCTAAAGCAGCATTAGCTCATGAGTTTAGGAGAAGAGGATAAGGGAGACATGACAGCATTGAGGGAGAGCTGCCAACTAAAAAAAAAAAAGTAAGATATTACTCTGGTCTGAAACAAAAGGACAGTTACATAAATGAGACAAACTCAGTAAAGTTATGTCTTTTATAAAGACATACTGGGGTAAGGATGTAATATTTGAGAGTGGAATACTTTACCTGTTTTTGACCACAAAGTAAACCAGTCCTCTTTTATTGAACAGCAAATACTATGTCATCCACTTCCAAGCAAGCTTCACAGATTATTTTAATGTTTATCTCCTTATTTAAAAATGTTTCCACAGCTGCGTTGTGGGTGCATATGCAAAATCTGATCATCACAGGAGCATTTTGTCTGTGTCCTACACATCAAATTTTCCAAATACCACCCAAATTCTGTTACCTTACTCAGAAAACACTGCCAAATTATGGTCTAATCCCAGAAGGAGTTGCAGAAAGCAAAGTACAAGTTTTTTTAATCTTGCCCTGAAGAACTTTGTTGAATCAGTGGAGGGAATGAACTGTCATAACAAATAGCCAGGCAATATTCAATAACTTTTGCTGGCCTGGCCCACACAAAGAGAAAGAGCTCTCCAAAATATCAATGGGAGTTCTTCTGGACATCTTAAACTGCAACTGGCACAGCAGTGCAAAAACACAGTGCCAATATTATGTCTCTTTGGAAGTTACGAAGCAAGTCCCACTTTCACCCTCAACTCTTACACATTTTGAGGAGTTCTGAAGCTGTAGTCCCATTTACCACATGTCATTTGATCTTAGCAGTGTGCCATGTCTAGCAACCCATGTGAGTAATTTCTTTACCTCACAGTGAGTCAAAACTCACCACCTGCTCATATCTGAACTCTGCCACCAGCTCAGAAATACTCTGTAACATATATTATCATCTCGGGTCTTCTGCCTGAGAAGTCTTCCTGAATTGCCCTCTTTCTAGTATCCTTCTAAACAGGCATTTGCACCTGCTAAATCCAAAATATGATTAACTGCTGTATCTGCTACAATGAGCTATCAAGGATTTAATGCATGATGTGAGCGTGCACAATAGGAAAAATACAGCAAGAGCACTTCATCACTGGGGATGCATTTGGAGCCAAAAGACAAGATCTCCCAGATAAATATTCATCTCCAGGAGACTCCACAGTTCATGAGACTCTCAGAATCAGCTGAGTATCCAGTAAGATTCCTTGTCTTCAACCTGAAGTATCAAAACTCAGCTAATTTTCATTAAATCTCCATCTATTGCTACTTGCTACAGCTGATACTTGTCTTGCCTTGACATTACCTGGATGTCCTCTAGAAATGCAAGAAAGCTGGGTGAAATAGAAAAAAGTCCAGACAGCCACCAAGATTTGTTTCAGCTAAGAAAATTATCCTTTCTTTTTACTTGGTGCACACAGTTGCATAACCTAGTTTTGTGTCACACATTTCTGCCAATGTAACACTTTTAAAATCAGTAATCTAGAATATAAAGAGAAATGTTTTCTTCATCTTTCTACTAAAAGCCCTAGGGAATGATGTAAGTTGGATAAAAGTGTTCAACGAAAGTAGCTTAAACAAAGCTGGAATAAACACTTTACAGTCAAATGACAGAGTAAGATGTAGTCACAGAAATTTGGTGAGTTATTTCTAATCATGAATACATTAGGGGAAAACAACTGGCGTGGAGGAATTTAGGGAAAAAAGGTTTTGAAATCAATTGCATACCATGTTCAAGAGGAATGTTTTCCTCAATTTAATACTGAATCTGCAATTGTCATTATTTCCTAAGGCCCATTCAACAGAATTAATATAGAAAATGGGGAGCAACTTATTATGAAACGAATAAAGTGGAAGAATCAAAGGGTAATGTGTTCATGAATATTTTTTCTGAGTTTTATTGATATAATCTATGTAGTACATACATCCATTTATTAGATTTATGGCTCTATTAGTAGAGCTGTTTCCATATGCCACGAGATTTTTTTCACTTTTCTTTGCAGCTTTTCTTTGCTCTTGTATCTCAAGTCCCAGCTTTAAACAAACACAGGCAAATGTTTCAAAACAACTTAAACATTTAGGGAGGGGAAAAAAAGATGTAAAATGAAGGGATAAACACTACAGCAGCAGCAGATCTTTCAGGAGGCAGCCAGCTCTGCTTGTCCCTAAAAACATGACAACTCAGGGAGAGATGGGTAAAGATTTTCCCATCCACAGTGTTTATGTCTTTTTGGGATATTGGCTATCCTGTCACAGAGTAACATAATTTATAACAGCCCTTTCCCTTGTGACTCCTCCCGTCCAACTGTTCATGATGAAATGGCCTTTAGGGCCAAAGCTTTCTTGGGACTTAAATCTGTGAGACTTCTACAACTATTTATACTGGCACAGCTGAAAGATAAGTTGGGATTTAGATCCACTTAGCACATGTGTAAGGAGTTTATGCTTTTAGCTTAACTTTGCCACTGACTTTTTTTCCTTCCCATGTGAGGGAGGATTTTTTTCTTCATTTTCTCAGTGGCAAGCTTTTTTTAAACAGGGTATTTATATTCTTGAGATGCATGAAGAGGTACTAATGCTGGCAGAAGGAGATGGTGGGGGAAAGAAAAAATATTAGAATCCATTTAATAATCAAACAAATGATTGTGACAAAGACCTTGTTTTCCATACCTGCACTCCTCACCTTTGTCCCTGCCAGCATTAATCACCTCTGCAGCATCTGTGTCCCCAAGCAGTGCCCTGCACTCATGCCCTGTGTGCTGCTTCACTCAGGAGACGCTCAGTGTGTATATGGATTAAGGTCAAGGTGGAAAGTACACCTGCTTCTAGCTCAGTGCTAGTTGTCATAACATGCTGGAGCTTCTCTTTTCATTTAGAGAAGTGTGTTTAGATGCCTTTTGCTCCCAATTTTATTGCAGCTTTAGGGATAAAAGGAAGGAATTTCAGCAAGGTGTAGTACAGGATCTAGCAAATACCTTTTCTTGTTGCAATGTGTCTTCAGTCACTCAGTTCTACACTCTTCCATATTCAATTAAAAAGAATCTATAGCTGCTACACCATAGAGCTTATCTAACTAAAAAAGAATTCACTTCAAAAAATGAGAGTGAGGGGGAAATTGCTAAGAAACCATCAAAAAGTTACTATTCAGAAAGTAGAAGATACCAATAGCATCAAAACCCCCAGGTTCAATCTTGGAAACTATTCTCTCCCTGCTACCCTTCCCCGTCCTACAGCAATCCTGTCAGTGATTCAGCATCAAAATTAAGTGGATGCCAAATTCAGCACCTGGGGTTTGCCCATTTAGCAGCTCCAGGCCCCCACCCCATGTCCCCAACTAAGGTTGTGTCACCTTCTGGGACACAACCTGTCCCAGGACTTTGACAGAAAGTTCTCACATGAGGCCATCCTTCACTTCTCTGTGGTGAAGGTTCTCCTGGTTTTACAGGCATATTGCCAAAGACAAGGGGATTAAGCAGACTTATATCTCTTAGATAAAAGGCCATAGATTTCAGCCTTAGTTCATCTGTTCCCATCACCTGATTCAGCCCAAGTATGAAATTTTCTTCTCCCTCTGAAAAGTACAGCATCACAGACAATCACATTATTATTACTTTCAATACATAAAGCAGTTTCATACCCTCTGGGAGAGGACGCCTAAGACTTCAGCTTACAAAAAATACTGAAAAAGACCTTTTGCAAATTCACACTTTCTGAGATTCTAATTTATGTATAATGCTCCAAATTTTGCACATCTGTCTTTACAAGGAAAAAACCTGCAAAACCCAGAAAATCACTTCTGCTTCTGCAAATACCCTCTCTTATAAGGTATTCAGAACACAACCTCATAATGTTATCACCAAAAGCATACATTCCCTTCTTGCAGTACTCTTCTTCATTTAAAACCTCATAAAAGATTATAATTGTTTTAACCAAAAAAAGCATGGTAATACATGAAGCAGGTGTAGGACCAATCCACCTTGGTGCTGAGCTTGTGCTACAGCACAAACAAAAGAGACTCCTTCATGTAAGCTGCAAACATCAAGGTCCCCTAATTCTCAGGAGACCTTCAGAGCCACCTACTCACTTCATCAAGAGGGAATTTATGGACTCAAGTCAACACCAACACTTCATTAAATGCCTAAAATATAGAAGCCCAAGTTAGGGAGACTAAATCTCTCCCGATCACTTTTAAATCCCCTCTGGTTTTCCTGCTGGACTTCAAAAGGAATTGTTGCCCTTTATTGGAACTTCTCTTGTCAGCTGCAATATAGACATACACATGAGAATAAAGTGGGTGGAAATTTAAGTTCCTATTCTTTCCCTTGTTGTGACCTTCTGAATGATGCTTTCTTGCAAAACCAGTGGTGACCAAAATGAGGGCACATATCCTGAGATGCTGCTCATGCTGAAACCAGCCAGTCAGTGCCACAAACATGACTGCATTAAACATGCTCCTCTAATTACACTTCCCAAAGTGCTTGGAGTTTTTAGAAAGACAGAATCAAAATGTGCCATATGCACCACCCTCCTGTTAGAAATGTGATGAAAAAGACAGTGAAAAGGAAAAAAAAACCCTCTGAATGTTGTTATCACTGTCCTTCTGGGCCTCCTGAGCCCTCCCTGCTTCCTCCTGCCAACAGCTCAAACCACCTCGCGCTGCTGGCAGCAGTGCAGAGGCACTGCCTGGCTGCACAAGAAATGCATGATTTTTCTCTCTCAAGGCTGGTTTCAGTCTAAGTGAGGAGACTGCCCCACAGCCACAGGGCTTGGAAGATTCCTGCTTTCTGCACATCTTCAGCAATATAAACAATGGGCTAACAAGTGGAAAGTCCTCCAAGAAAACAGTACCTGTGGCCAACCCAAGCTCCAACAAAGCCTAAGCTGAGATGACTTAAATATGACTGCAGGTATGACTGATAGCATTTTCCAGCAAATTCAGCAGCTTTATAGAAGTATTTCTGACCAATGCTACCTCTGAATAAGATTATATGGAGTTATTCAGCAGTCACACACTTCTAAGCTATTTTCATTAACGTTTTATTCTGTTTATGAATCAAAAGAAATAATTTCCTGCTGCCACTTTACACAGTAATCCACTGTTTTATTTTCTCTAGGGAGATCCCGGCACCTATAAGCAATAAGGACTGAGGAGCCTTAGCTCAGCTAACTACCCCTTCACTGCACATTGTGAAGCTCAAAAACACATTTGCAGACTTATAAGCGCATTTACCCTGCAAAGAAGAGGGTATTTGCCATTCTTACTAGGCCCCTTGCTAGCATTTCTCCTGGCTTTTTTGGGCACTGAGATATATTTCAAAGAAAATATCTAAAAAATTTAAAAGGAAGAGGATTGTGGCAGAGGGAAATTAGAAGAACTGAAAAATGTCTTTTATTGGATGGTATAAAAGTTTCAGATTGTCTCCTCACTCTCTTCCACTTGTATCTGCAAGGCAAAGAGAGGAAGAGTTCACCTCTGGTGAGCTGCTTCTGTTGCTGAGGTCCAACAAGCCACAGCATCCCCAGAAGGAGAGAAATTCAGGTAAACAAGGCATTACAGAGCTGTGCATTTATTTTTGAGCAGAACATAAACTGGGTCAGCTCTCTGGTTTCATTTTGACCCACAGTGACACAAAACATGAGCATTTCTGATCAAGCCCAATCATCTCCTTCTGCGCTGTAGCTGAGGGATGCTGATCCTTCCATGTAGACCTAACCCAGCTTTGCCTTCAGCAAGTCTTGTATTTATGGTTTAACTGCTTCCTTAAGTAAACATCCCACTGCCTGCCTGACCCTCCTATTAGGTTTGCCCTGATAGCAAAGCTAAACGCATATTTTGATTCTAACACATATTTTCTTCCTAATTGTACCATCTGAGTCCATTAAGAACAATATCTCTCCGTCCTGTAAGTCACAGCACGTAGGCAGACTCCCCTGAATCACTGATTTTTGTTTGTTCAGGTTAGACTTAACAAATTAACTGTTTTTACTCTTTCTGTGTGGCTTGCACTCTTAAAACCCTACAGCATTTCTTTACCCTTCTTTGAACCTTCATCACCTAAGATATAACATCTGCTGTTAGATAGTTAACACATGTATGAGTTCATCCAGGGTTAAACAGGATTGACTGAATTACAGACACTGAACACCGTAACAGTGATCTTGACAATCTAACTATTTTTTAAAGTTTATTTACTGCCATATGAAGACAATTCCTTCTTGCAAATTTGCAGGAATTTGCAGAGGCAGGATAAGTGGTACCCCTAAGCAACTTTCTCTCCTTTAAGCATGACTTTGAGATGATTTTGTTTCCCAATAATATCACTGAAAACGATTTTGCTCAATTTGAAGTAGTTGAAACTGTTTGCAAATGTTAAATGAATATTTCCATCTACATAGGAAATCTTGCTCTAATTTCCATACAAATATATTGCCTAGATCTTTTTGAACCTTTTTTGCCTCAAAATTTGCATTTATTTTAAAACTGGGCAACTGGAAATGTTTGGGGTTCCCAATCCTCCCCCACCCCCAGCTCCCAAGTATTTTACTTAACTATGAAAGGAAATCAAGTGAAGTTTTATTATGGTTTGGCAATAGTGGAACAGTCAAAACTGTAACAAATTTTCTGTCATGGGAACAACCCTTTCAAACTGCACTTGTCTACCAGATATTAACATAATAATTAATTAATTACTTTTGGAGGGGGATGGCAGCAATGTATTTACCCAGGATCATAAACTCTGATGAAGCATCTGGTTTAAAATCCTACCCTGCTTTTGCTCAGTTTTATAGCTGACTTGATCAAGGCTGAAGAAGGTCAGTAACTTGGCTGAGGTCAAATTTGGTTTTTGGGTTTTGCCTGCCTTTATTACTTTCACCATTATGTGAGGTTGGCTTGTAAGAACTTGGAAAATACCTCAGAAGATAGTACCTTCAAATATAAGTCCAGAAAAAGAAAGAAGTTTAAAAATTATGAGCCAAAAGTATGGCATGATGGAGAGAAGTTTCCAAAAACATGGCAAACTATCAACTGAAAAGGATGCTTACTTTAGGTAAAAACAGAAGTCAAATATACAAGCAAAATAACACAACTTTTGGTCAAATTTTCACCACAACCTAACTTCTACTCAGATAATGTCAATGCACTCTAGAGAAACAGTAAATATTTAAAGAAAGATGAAAATAAGGCACAAAAGCTGGAGGATTACTTTACAGCTCTCCCAGCAGGACAGAAACAAGTTCCACCAATCCCAACTACCAGACTCTGACTCTTACACCCAAAAAACTCTTAATGTGTCCATCTTCTACACTGATACTGGTCTTAAGCTGTGCTTGGAAGTAACCCAAGATTTCCAACATAAACACCACCAATAGAATATATTTGAATCATTTCAAACACAAGAAATCCAGCTTGGAAGAAATTCATCCAAGGACAAAACAAAAAATCTAGGCAAGGCTCAAAATTCAGATCCCTTTTCTAAGGGTGACAGAAATAAATTGCTCCATATCACTAATCTCCTGCTGCCTTCTCAGCTTAGATACCTCCACACATTGGAAACGCATGAGAAAAAGCAGTGAGCTGATCAGAAATTTGGCAGCTTTCTTCAGTTGTCCAAGCTGAGCTAAACATAAATTAGTAGGACAAGAAGACACCACAGGGCTTTTTTTTTTCTTAAAAGGAAGCATGCAAACAATTCATATGTTCACATTAAAAGAATGTTCCCAAGAGAAGAAAAAAAAAAGGAAATAAAAATTCCTGTTTTAATTACACAAAGTTAAGATTACCAGCGAAGCTCAGGAATATTTTACACCTGTGAAAACACATCTTCCCTGTCATTTCAAGCTCTCTCTTTCCAAAAACTGAGCGGGTGCCTAAAATTCTGTCGCAATTTCTCGTGCCACGAAGATGAAAGTGCCTTACCAGGATCATGTGACCGGTGGAGATGTCCATGTTGGACTGGACTGGCTCCTCACACCAGGACGAGGTGCTGCTGCGGGCTGAGGGGCTGGGGATGGGCCCATCACTGAACTGGGAGGAGACGCTGTTGATTCGGGAGGAGTGCAGGGGCTCGGGGCGGTCAGAGCTCTTCACTGCCATGCGCTGCCGGCATAGCTCCTGGAGAGAGAGAGAGAGGAGGAAACAACCCACAGTTAACAGTAATTACAGGATAGAGTCTACTAAAGACATATGATTTACAATATGTTTCCAGGGCTGGAAGTGTTTCCCCCCTCACTGCGGTAATTTTTGGGCGGCTGTCTGTTCCGTTAAGCACAGCTACAAAGGGATGCTCAATGAAATTACTCCACGATCACTACCCTAACCTTTCAAAAGTGCAATTATGACTGCATGCACGTCTCCATATAGATAACCAAAAATCATATTTTGAAGCTTGACTCCTCTAGCAGATATGTATTTTTTTTCTTCCCCACATTCTGCAAAGCCACTTTTGAACCACACAACCTCCTGAAGTTAATGGGGTTGCACGGGAGTAATTGAGAGCACTGCTTGGCCCTGGTTATGCAAACTCAGCAAGCTCAAGGCAACTGAATTGATGTGCTCTCCAATGTAAATCCTCGTTGATAGATGCCTCATTTCTCTTCATTAAAATAGCAAACTCGCAACACTTCCTCCCTGATGTGGGGCAGAGAGGATGAAGAATGACATTAACGAAGAATAAAAGCAGAAATCTGTCATTGTATTGTTTAAGCAGCTTTGGCGAAGAAAGAAAATTCAAGCTATCACACACACTAATGCAAGTCATGTTGAAACACCAAAATAGATAGCACTGGGAATACGTATTTTCAGTTGCTCTCACGCATAGAATTCGTGCAAATATACAAAATTATAGTTAGGTAGCAGAAAATCCTGCTGGTAAAACCAACTCCTGACAGCATAAAATTCTGATTCCTACAGGATGAGCAGACCCACAGTCGCACTGTCATGTTGTAATGCTTTTAGAATCAGCTGTGGTGGTGAGATCACAAACATTGTAATAAAATGATCATTCTTAACATATGACTATTGCCCATGAGGGGTCCTTAGCTGCGTGGCAAGTCTATAGGATGTGGCCAAATTGCACACACAGTGTGGGTACACATTTGTCTCAGATTACTCATTCTGCACAGATGAGTACTAAGAACTCAATCTTTTGCCTCAGGCTAACAAAATAATACAGGCTGAAAAATTCATACCATTGGAATGCCATGGCTTCTGTTTTCTTATTCATTGATAATTTAGTTGCAGCCCAAGTGCCATCAGTAGGATGATCCGAAAACCATTATTTATCAACTGCAATAACATCTTCCTTTCAGACAGGAGTTTAAATACACTCAACTTAAGACTATGTCTGGGGCTTTTTTTAACCCTGCAAACTCTAGGATACTGAAGGGGGATCCTAATCCATGCAGCAGCAAGCATTCAAGCAAACTCCCTGAAACCATTGCATAGAGTCTCCTCCTGTCACCACATGACAATGATTAAAGACCCCTTCAATTATTCTTTTCTAACAAAACTTCTGTCTTACTTGCTATTAGAGATGCTTATGTGGACTTCTACTATTTGATAGTATTTAATACAGTATGTATATACATACATGTATGTATGCATGTACAAATTAAGATACACTGTCCATTTTGTCTATTACAAAAATACAGTCAAGAGAAGCTTGGGAGGCAGAGACTACTAATTCTATGTGGTGTCAGTTGTTGGACTAACTGTACAGAAGACTGTCACAATTGAAACTGCTACCTGACTCCATCATTGCATTTTTGTATATTTATTGATTTTGTCTAGGCCATGAAAGAGTTTTTTTTCTAATTTTTACCAAAAGTAAGTGTTTTCCACACTTGAGTAGTATCTATTCTGTCACTTGGTACTTTTTAGCTTCCTACTAACCTTAACATGAAAAATATTAGAAAAATAAATTAAACTTCAAAAATATGTTGAATTGAGTCACATATATTGGTGTTAGGTCAGTTAAACTATCAGTATTAAACCCAAGACTTTTTAATAAAGGAAAAAATGTCATTGTTATTTTCAAATATAGGAACAAGGAAAAAACCTCTTTTCCTCCTTTTCTCTGGAGGATCACACACTTTATAAGAAAGGCTAGCAATAGTCCTCAATGTCTATCACTAACCTCAGAATGACCCTGCAGTAGTGTAATTTCAAATCCCTGCTTTTAGCAGATTTTGGGAAAAAGTATAACAGAGCGGAAGCTTTTTAGACAGAAAAATAAATCTACAAAAAACCAAAAAGCTGCTCAGATGTTTAGACATCAGCCATTCCTAGAGGGAATGGTTTATTGGACTAAGCAAAAGTATAATAAGTAAAGGTATAAAAAAAAGAAGTCTGTCACATAACTGCTAGAAGAATCTGTCTTCTGGCTAGCATGCCATGTGGTGTTGATATGAATTTATTATATTCTAATAGACATCCTGCCACTTGACTCACCCCAACTCTGTGCTAACAATAGCATTTGTACTCAAACAGGATCTTTGTTTTTAAGTTGATCTGTTCCTGCTGTTCATATCCTGCCTCAAGTCATAATCCTCTGCTTTTACAAGTGGTTGCTGTGGAAAGGATTATAGACCTCTGTTAACAAAAAAGAACGGAGATCAAGCGATCTCTAAGAAATTAATGTACCATTTTTACATGAATTATAATGACAAAAGAAGCAATATTATAGACAACTGGTTCTGGAACAGATTAACCTCTAACCAAAAGATCTTTTTGGACATAAAGTATTTAATATGTTACTAAGAAATGTTGTTTTATAATGAAGTTTAACATGTTCATGGTCTTCATGGAAGAAGGTGAAGTTGAGAATCATAACAATTTAAATGCGTTTAAAAAAATGTACCTTATCTCAAATATTAACATATTTCTTTCCTGACATATATAGAACCGAAACAATAATTCCCAGAACTGCTGTAACTGTCAAATACCTCAAACAAAGCAACCACGTCACTGCACTCTGCCGTAAAAAATGTTTAATGTAAACAGGAAGGTCAAATCATAGCTGAAGAAAAAAACCCCTGAATTTCTTGATTGGAGTTTTAAATCTCCATGACAATGGGTTTCCCTTGCCTGTAAACAGAAGTTTTTGGGTTGAATTTATTTCCAGATCAGTCTGACAGCCCTCAACAGCTCTTCCTTCCCCCTCTCCCAGCCAGCCCAGCCCTGGCTGAGGAACCTGCCCCATCCCCACACACACATCAGCCACCTCAGCGCAGCTACAGCTTCTGCTCCTCCAAAGCCACCTCTCTGCCTCTCAGCCATTCCAGCTCCCACTTGGGTTTCTAGCCTGGCACTGCAGGGATAACATGCTCAAAACCACCACATGTAAAAGCTTTGGTGCACAGGGTGTTTTGGGGAGCCACATCGATTCCTCCAGGACATACAGACAAGGGATGTCCAGCTCAAAGCAGGGAAATGTCTTTATGTGGAATTTGGCCTTGAGATGGGTCATCGGTGTTCCTCCCCTACAAAAGGCATTGGGAATAGTGGGGGTCTCACAGTGTTGGGTGTTTCACACCATCCCATGGTGCTTACTGAGCTGGCATCTCTTCACAAATGCACAAAGACCCTCATAAGTACAGTAGCTGTCACCTGTGCACTTCTCTACATGCTCAAGTATGCTCTGCCTTCCTCTCCAAAATATTTACTCTCACAAGCATTTTGCAAATCGGCCATTTACCAAACCACAACTAGAATTCAAACTTGACTAAAATGTCAAAGCTTCATACTGTGAGAATGACACAAACTGTATTTCTGTATTGTCTCAGCCATTAAAAATATTTTCTAAGAATGAATTCAATTTACTGCTGCATTTCTATATTTAGCAGAGTGGCTGAGGCTATTTCTGCCACGCTGAGACTCAGTAATGTCTAGCCATTGTTTGTGTATAGTTTGAGTGCCATTCTTCATTTAAAAACATCATTTACACCTAAAAAAGCAACCATAATGCATACAGTGAAAGATGAAGAAACGATCCTCCTGACCTTCAGGCTATGATCTAATGGATGGGTTGGACATAAACATTTGTTTAAAAGGTAATTTGAAGTTTATGACATTATTTCCCATCACATGGGAATTGCTATCATACTGAGGCACTTACTCTGTTTTTTATTTCCCAACATTTATTATCAAACTTATATGGCGGTCACATGCAGTATATAATGGAGAAGTAATATCGCTGCATGACAAAAACTGCCATAACCAAGATAAATATTCTGTAAATAATGTTGAGTTAAATGAGTTCAAAGTACTGCACCATGATCATCTGCAGTGAGCTTTTTATTTGACACACAATTGATAACCTTAAACAAACCATAAACAGTATTCTTGGGAACCCCTCAATCCTCTTCACAATGAGGTTCTAAAATATTCCTAATACTTGGCTGTCCACACAGAGGGAGAAGCATGAAGTGCAACTATTTCCTCAGGTACAGATAGATTTTTGAATCCATGCACTCCACTTGTGAATGAACCACTCTGCAGCATAAACGTAGCTTATCCACATTTTAAAGAAGGACATTAAGAGACTCTCTGCACCTCCTGGACAAAACTGAGAGCCAGTCTTGCCACCATGTTTTGTTAGGTGCGTCTCTGAACCTGAAGAGCTAAGAAACTCTCCTCTCAAACAAGGAGGCATCAAGTCTGTTCGGAAATGGAGCCCACAGATACCTGTCCAGGCTGGTTTGGAGATGTGCCTTGCTTACCAGCAGAAGTGTTAGGCCATGTCACCAGCCAGTGACAGGAGCTGCGACTTCTGCCAGGTGGCTTTGTGATACACAGCAGCCATTGGGGTCACAGAAAGGCAAGGCAGCAAAAGAGAGCTCAGAGAAATTTTCATCTGTCATCTACTGGAAAATCCACTTAAGGAAATTGGAAAATCCATTGAAGTTACAGTGTTTACTGAAATGTTTGGTTTTAGAGAGAAATATATGTATAGGCCCTGGAAAGGATTATGAGTATAGGCAACCATAGAACTACAACCAGATGTAACTGAGGCTAATGGGAAATATTAAATCTTTTCTCTTGATTTACTTACAAAAATGGAATTTGAGAAGCTCAGGTGACACAGTACAGGCAGGAGAGCTGACTGGAGCATCCCAGTTAAGACATGGCCAGCGTTCACCTGAGCTCTGCAGTCATTAAACACGAGCCATTCCACCTCAAAGCTGCCTCCAGAGAGGATGCTGCAAATACTTAATGCAAATTCTCTAAGCAATACCTCCAGGTATTCCAAGTCCAGCCAGTGATGATGGCACATGAACCATTCTCTTCTAGCTGGTACCAGGAGCATGAAAAATGTTCAGTCCAAAGCAAACAAAAATAGCTTCCTATCAAAAACACTGCTCTTCTTTCCCAGCCACTGTCACATCAGATCTGACTAACAGAAGATCTAGGATCTGAGGGAAATGTCAACTTTTCAGTTTATTTAGAAAAAGAAATATAATTTCATTACTATATATTAATGAAAATAGATTTTGTAACTGATCCCAAGATTTGCACCAAACAAAAAATTAAGTTCAGGAAACAGGACTAACATTTCCACACTTTAAAGAATTTTTTGTTTAGCAAATTTAAATAGAAATCACTTGAGTTAGTCCAGAAACAAGTGTGGCAAAATTATTATAGAATTAGCAAAATATAAGAGAGAATAAAGCTTTCCATGGATAATTATTAAGAAAATGCAAGACACTAAACAAAGAAATTACTGTTTATTAAAAGTGATAGCTGAGTGTACACCAAGCCCTTCCAACCTGACCTGCCTAATATTCTATCAATCAAGAAACAAATCTGCTTAAGCAGGCATGATCACAAGAACACTGTGTTAATTTTTTTGTGAAACGAACGTATTTCACAGATATTTTAAATTTAAATGCTGACACTTAATTCTAAATTATTCAAGACTACACCTTTTAATAAAATGTATAATGAAGATTAAGAATATATGTAATCTATATGCTAGGTATGGATGAATAAGACCTCTAAAATGCCTCCCCTCCCCCCCCCCCCCCCCCTTAGCTTTAATACATTTAATTCAACAGAAGTCTCATTCTCCTTTTCAGGAGGTATTATTCACAGGATGAGATGAGGTCTGCACATACAGCCTGGATTTCACTGTTCTGCAATGGATGCAGGAATAAGACAATGAGATTTAAAAAATGAAAAAAATAAGATAAGCTCTTTTTTTAACAAATGGATGAAGGACTACAAACATCATTATTCTCTAACTAAATTTGCTTAGTGTTACTACAGGGTGAAGCTAAAGTCATTTGGCTGCCTTTGTTTTGCTTTTGCATACTTGATAAGCTTTCAGGTGTTATAAATTTAACTTTAACTTATTTACTGTATTTGTAGCTTTGGGGATAATTACAGCTTTATTACCATTTATTTTTGAGTTATTGAAACAGTTCAAGATTTAGCCTGATTTTAACATACTTTTTGTCCAGGAATAAAAGAGCTGTTTACATACATGGAATATTTGCATGTATATTTTCTATCCTTCTCAGAAAGGCAACTATATCTGATATCTGTGTCCCTTCAGAAAAGGGATAAAGGAATATATTGAAAAAATGATTGAGAATAATATTTTGGAAGACACAGCATCAAACATATCATTACACATCCATACTGTGGACAATTCATTTTTATCTAGACTTGCATGTGATAGATCTTGGGAGGAGCAGAAACAAAAAAAAAAAAAAAGAAAGAAAAAAGAAGAAAGCAAAATAAATTTCTTTGACTGTCAATGAAGCTTTCATGTGTCCAGTTCAGTTCACTACCTGCCCTCTTGTACCACACTCTGTATATCTGAATATAACTCTGAACCTTGGGACAGGAGGGGATTACTTTGCTTGAGTTTTAAATTATCTAAACACCAGTGATGCTGTTTCTTTTTGAGAGCATCACAGCCAAATAAAGGCTTGAGAATCATTCTCCTAACAAAACCTCAATTTTGATTGTGGCCTATGAAACCTAAAATTTCAATTATTTTAGCATTGTGTGTGTTTCCTGGTGATGACTTGTGTCATTATGATTCCCCTTTCCCCCAAAAAGTTGAGGCCATGAAGAAAGGGAAAGGCAATGAAAACATGGCTAACTTAAAATGAAAAATTACTTTTCTTTCTTTTTTTTAATTTCTTTGATATTTTTGTTGTATTCCCTCTCTTTAAATTCACACACTTGCACAGTCTTATCCTACCAAATTGAATGAAAAGCCATCATGGTCTTGTACACATCTCCAGGTGTCCAGCGGACATAAAAATTGCACAGAACCAAAGATGCTGTCTATGCAATACAGCTTGAGAAAATAGTTTTACTTTCACCCTTTCAGCAACCTCTCATCAATGAAGAAGCAATCTGAATAGTCCAGAAGCTCCTGAAGGAAGCAGATATTTCCTACATGGCTTACATTGCCAAGGAAGACATGACAGCATAGGTTTAATGATTTTTCTCTGAAATAATGATAATATTGCCCTGCAATACATGCCAGGAAAGCACAGGTATCTTTGGGGGTAATATGGCTTTCCAGAGGGTTGGTAAAATTTGAAGACCATTTTTAGGTTACTCAGCTGGGGAATGTTTTCCTCTACAAAACCACAAAAGACCACTGAGTGGGACTGCATGAGTGTGACAGTTTAGAGCCTTTATTTCTAAAAGTTTTGTGAAACAGATGCTGACTAAACAGCACCCTGGTCTTCACAAACAGGAGATACACAATGAAAAGTTGTGATTCTTTAGACTGATTTGGAAGAGTATCTTCCCTGCATGATGACATCATGGTAGCTTCCCAAAGCATTTAAAGAATTTAAAATTTCCTGGATGAATCCAAGGAAATCAGTATCTGTTCCCAATAGGATATATCTACAAATTGTGTACCTGAAGCCACCTGAGATCTACTGGTGTAAAAGCACCCAATTTTTTTTTCTCAGGTTGTCAGAGTTTTACTGGTCTTGTAGTTCAGACAACAGCAATTCTGGAAGTGATGGTATATCACATTGACCTACCTGCCACAAAAAAAGTGGTTTCAACCAGTGCTGGTTTCTAAATTGCATTTCCCACACTTCAGCTGTGCCTGCATGTAATGTTTTACAAGTATATGAGTATATGGCAAGTATGAATCTGGAAGAGGAAAGATTTCTTAAAGGAGTAACCAGAGAGATAAAAAATAACACGCAAAACAAATTTCACCTTTTGCCATGCTTTGTTCATCTTAACTAACTCTAATACATGCTCATGAGGGCACAGCTGCTCCTTAATATGAATTGGCACAGAAAATTCCCCACTAGCACAGTGAGAGCCACAGAGCCCAGTATGGGTTACAAACAAACCACAGCAACAATTGAATTAACCTGAAAGGCCACGCAGAACCACGTGTAAATCCATCGTGTATTTTGCCTTTGTCTAACCCACCCAAAGCCTGACCAGCTTCCAGCAGATGCCAGTGCTCTTAAAGATAACTGCCACAAATGTTTCCTTTTTCACTCCCAGCATTTATAGTTGCCTGGGGCCCGAAGTAGGCAAAAAAATGCAGTCCCAAGACAGCTGTAGTTTCTCAGGAAGGCTATACATTAAGGCTGTGTAGTCCACTATTTTATTGCCCTGCAGGACTGAAAATGGAAGATCATTTCTGCTAGAAATAAGAATTCCCAGCAGCCAGTAGGACTCAGTGAGCACTTCCAGCCTGGAGAGAAACAAAATAGCCACTAGTTTATGTCTAAAAACATTATACTACCCCACTGCAAAGACTAGTATTGCTTCTCCCTGAATCTGTGTAACCGCATTCATGGTAACAGAGTTTCTAAAAGCAGTCAGAGAAATGGGAAAAGAAATCCTAAAACTTCTAAAACTCCCAAATACTTTCTTTTTTTTCTCCACAGAAGGCAGACATACACCAGAGGTGATGCAAGGATAAAGGAAGTATTTACCAAAGATGGCCATCAGTGACAAACTTTTTTTTTATAACATCATCTATCATGACAGTCAAAATTGTCAGTCATTACCCCCTCCTGATTTGAAAAGTAAATTCACTGTTTTTCACCCACTCTCCACAGAAAAAAAATTAAATCCCTCATCGGCTCTTCTGGGAAGACCAAATGCAAATTTAGTGCGCAAGTGTTAAAAAAGGATCTATAAAGAACAAAATTGCTACCAAGTAACAGAAGGTTATTAAAAGCCAAATCTTTGGTAATACAGAGAAACCCTGTCTCCGAGTACAGACATTCTTTCTATCACACATCACAAAAGTCTTCAAGGGTTAAAAAATGCTCAATATTTCTACATTTTCACTGTACTGGTGTCATAGGAGTTGCTGGACAAACTAACAGGGATTTAATAGTTGGTACTGCTGGTCAGACATACAGAGACTTCATATTTTGGAGAAGACAGCAAGAGCAGCAAAACTGTACAATTTTTCTTGGGCTCTCCCGTGTCTCTCTGTACAGCTGTGTACAGCTGGATCAGGGCTGTGCCCTCAGAGTGCCTAGCCAGAAGAGACCTGCAGCCCTCTCCACTGTCCCTGACCCGTCCCATGCTACCAGTTCCACTAAACACCCCAGAGCAGCAGCAGCAGCAGCAAGGGGTTAATGTGTATCTTCATCCAAATAAAAGGACTTCCCTGGCCATTACTGAGGTTCTGCATTTTCTTCTCCCAACCCATACAAGCACAGGGGATCACTACTCTCCCTTGGACCACTCCACCAAGCACCAGTTTGTCTGCAAGATGCACCACAGGAACGGCACAGGAGGACAAGTTCTAAGCAGGCCCATTTCTTAAATGGTCACACTCATATTTGGATTATTTTGAGACCTGGGGCATGAAGCTACAGGCATCTTCTAAAACATTACTATCTCTTTTATGAAATAATTTTTTTTTCTCATGTGGCTCCTTTGGTTTTTGAGATTCCTGCTAACAACTTGTGCATCAACAACATTCTGCAGAAAGTGTTGCTTGTTGCAGTTCTATTCGGCTGATAGCTTTTCTTCTGTTAGTCTTTTATTTTACATATTTAATATAACTGAAAATCTTTGTCCTGGTGGCCAAAGACAGAATAAAAGTTTCACTCTTTCTTCAGTTTATATTTTTTGTACATATTTTTTTCTTTTCTATACTACTTGTTACTGTTTTAGAAGAAATAATCTGTCTTTTCAATTTCTCATCATATGAATTTTCTATGCCCTTAATCATTCTTGTCACCTTTTCCTTGCTCCCTCCATTTCTGCATTGTCCCTTTGGCAATGGAGTGACCAGCACTTACAGAAGCCTTGAGCATTGATTTATCCTTAATTAACTTCTAAAGCCCTCAAAGAAGCAAACAGAATTCTTAGTTAACAATGCCTGCAGAGCAATTGGGTAGACTCAGACCTCCAAAAAGAAGTTGAAATTTGGAAGAGCTTACTAGGCAACCCTTATGTATGTTTTAACTTCACACTCAAGTGCTTTCCAGTGAGGTTAACTAGGAACTGCAGTTCTTTATTTTGTTCTTGAGGGTCACAATACACAGGATTTACATGGTCAAATTCCCATGTTACTATACATACTGCTACCACACAGTAGAGAGGGAGATGTATGACATAATTTCCCTATGTAAGATAAATTTATATGTGTACATTGTTTTGCTTCCAAAAATACATTCAGCTCCATCACATTTCTCCTTCTATTTGATGTAAATAGCCAGCCACTGGCACCTTGTGCTGTGAGCCACTGCAGCAAAACCTTTTCCAGCAAATCATTTGAGGCATTTTTCTTTCCCAGAAAGCCAGAATGAACTCCACTTGGGAAGCTGAAAAAGGGAAAATCCAAGTTTCTTTTCCCCATGCTGTCAGAAAGGCACCAACATAGTGAATTTTACCTTTTCATCTTTCACTTGCTCTTTTCTTAGCAGTGGGGAAGATCAGTATGTCTCCAGCATGGGAATATTCTCCCCAATACACTTCTAAAGACCAGGAGGGTGTAGAGAGCAGCAGTACCAGAAAATGGGGGGTGTTGGTCCTTAGGGCTCCAGGGCACCCCACCTCAAACCAGGCACCTCTGCTGCTGTCAGGGGGACCAAGGGCAAGGCTCCAACCTGCATGGAGGCTCCTTGGCTCCCCAAGCCAGGCAGCACTCGATGAGGGAAAAAGGAGTGATTGTTATCAGCCAAGCTAAGCATGTAATCCCAATACCAAAAGTGAGTTTTATCAGGATCATGTTGAGCTGTTCTCACTTTGGAGAGCAAGATCAGCCCTTTCTGAGATCTCTTGAATGGCTGCCAGAATATGGTTCTGCAAAACAACAGCCATCCTATATAAAAGGAAAATGCTGGAATCATCAAGAAGTCTGCAACTATGTCAGCTAGACAGGAAAGCAGAAAAATAAAAACTGCACTGAAATTCAACAGGGTTTTATCTGTATGAAAGATTAAAAAATTTAAAAAAACCTATTGCCCTGGTCAAAATCTGTGTTTGTTCAGAATGCAGTCATCCCAAACAATCATCAATAAAACATCACTCATTTGTCTTTAGCAAGAAGTACAGAAACGGGTCAACAAAGCTAGAGAAAACCTAATGGATTTTATCCTTTGGATAAGCCACTTACACTAAATTTGATTTTCTCCTATTCAAAAGCCATTGTCTCTCATCCTCCAAATTAATTTTGTTTCTTTGAGGGATTTAACTTTTAGGAACATCCTTTTACAGTCTCCCTTCTTCAGTCTTGGTTTGGTTGTTTGCTAAGAATACAAGTGATAAAAACTGAAAGCTGCAAACCTGAACTGGAAGAAGAACTGCAGAAATACCCCGACTGAATTAAAGTATAGGGGCAACACTGACAGCTTAGAACATGTCACAGCAAAAAACAACACAGAACAAAGAAGTCAGGTGAGCTGTCTCAGTCCTTCATCATGCCTTGCTGGTATGCATTAAATCACTCAGATTGTCTTTTTCTAGTGGTTTCAAGAACTGTAAAAATTTAGATCTCTGTTGTGTATGAAATTACAAGAGAAAGAAAATATCTTGGATAGAAGGATCCCATCCCTGGAGCCAGAGCTTTTTCTCCGTTGAGAGAAATGAAATTGGGCCTCTTGTCCAGCAAATCCAAATTACATCTTCAATGTCTGACTTCTTGTAGCTCAGCACACAGGCCTTCCATGGATCTCCTTGCCCTCATGTGTCACACACACCCACAAGGCTGTTTGGGGTGACACCTCTCACTTGTGCCCTTAAGAAGACTGGAGCAGCACAGCCCTAGGAGAGCTCCAGCCTGCTCTACCCAAACTTGTCTTATAGCTTATATCACAACAGAACAAGCAAAACTATCAGTTCACTCTGAATATTCCACTTGGCAACATCCCTACAAGAGTCCCTACAGGGCTACAGGCAGAGGAAAGTGGAGGATTTGAAGCTCACTTTTGTCCATCTGTCCCACAAAGCAGCCAAGTCCGTATGGGCTTGCAAGGTAAAACCTCAGATGGCTGCAGTCAGCCTCAAACCCTTCCCAATGGTGAAGCACAAACACACAGTGCAGAGGACACTGGAGGTAGGATGCTGGTGGTTTGGGCAGGACACAGCCCTGCTCTGCCCACAGGGCCAAGCACAGCACAGCTTCCCTGCACACGTGGAGAAGGAGAAAAGAAGCGACACAGAATTCCTGTCCCTCTTCCCTTCCCCAGCCTGTGAGACTGGTGTGCAGGAGGAACAGATGTACCAAGAAGAAAGCAGGAGGAAGAATGCTTTTATATACCTTACAGACTTCAGAGAATAAACTGCAACCTGTTCCTGCTCGCAGGCAATGCGGTCCTACAAGAACTGACAATCATCAGCTACCACGGTTCCTTATTTACACAAAATTATTTCTACTCCCTTTCAGAGGCCCTGGTAAAATTTATCCTGAAAAAAAAAAACCCAAAACTTTCCAGTTACAAACTTTTTAAAATGTATTTTTTTCCTTCTAGTGCAGCACTCTGGAGGAAAATGAAAGGATCAGCAAGCCAGATTGCAGTGTTAGCTGCTGAGCATTCAGAGAACACACAATAGAAGAATGTGTCAAATCTGAAACGTGATAACAGAGATGCTGCAAAAGAAAAAGGAAAATCCTAAAACAGAAAAAAGGGTAGAAGTGTGTAGGAAAGACAGGCCTGATTATCCTCTCCATTAAATAGGGGAAAAAAAAAAAGCCACTGAAGACAGTATAGTTATTCCAGAAAGAAATCGGGACACTTGAGATGATGTACAGCCGGGGACTGCAAATCAAATACTCTCCAGCCCATTAGGCAAGGCTGTGGTTATCTTTGGCTTCTTTATAACATACAGGCTCTGGGACATAATCAATTTACCAGGGGGAGACAATCCATTGTACTTATCCAGAACCAGCCCACGCTCAGCTGGCAAACAGCCTGTGGCACCACAGGGATGGGTGAAAGGAGCTCAGAAGCAGGAGCAGAATGCTCAGGAGCTGGATCCTTGGGAGCAGGAGCGTGAACCATGGTAGTCCAGAACAGAAAGTCAGGGCAGATAAAGCAAAAGGAATTCTCACCCTCTAAAACCAGGTGGCTACAGCCAAATTATTAATAAAACTGTCTATTGAGTGAATTTTTCTTTGTTTGTGCTTACTCTGCTAAGAAACTGGGGAAAGTTGGGTGGCATGACCTGAAATGGTGCCAGGACCATTCAAAATATTTACTGGTTTAATCTACCAGGCAAAATGCAGCCTGCAAGTCCAGAGCACCTCCAGCACATTTTCTAAGAAATGCCTGTTTGGGTAAGGATCTGGATTTCCCAGTAATTAAAATGAGTCACTAACTTAATTTTGCCTCCTACTATTTTTACTTAGCATTTTTTTTACATCCTAGACACACAGAAATTATGCTGCAGGATGCTTGGGGCACGTTTGTCCTTGTTTCACTAAACACCAAGCTCAAGCATCATACTTCTGAAAAATAAACAAAGTTGGCTAAGAGGAGAGGGTCAGCATCACCTTCTTGCCACATTTTGCAGAAAAATGGACAACTATTTGAAAAACATAGTTTTTTAATTAAAATGTAGACCTGTATGGCACCTTCTCATCCAGCATTTGCATATATGCATTTTACTTCCACACCTGCAAAAAGCCCTTTCTCTCACCTGCTTGCTCTAATGTAAGGAGTATTTTACCCCAAGGTGTTGCTGCACTGCCACTGCAGCAGCTAGTCCACTTAAGAGCTAGTCCATTTGTCCAACACAGAGTAATTCACAGAAGTTATTCATGTAGACAGGAAAAGGCTGGAGGAGAGCCATCAGCAAAAGCCCAGCAAGTCCCTTTCCTATGGCCTGTGTGGTTCCCCCAGGGCTGCCCCTCGGCCAGGCTGGGCGTGCTGGAGCAGAGGGGCAGAGCAGGGACAGGAGGTGACACGAGAGCCCTGCTCCTCAAGACACACACACACAGAGGCTCAAATAAAGACTTCCAGAAGTGCCCCCTGAAGTCTCTGCCATCAAGCTCCAGCCCTTAAGATGGGCATTTCTCACTGAGCAGTATTTTGAAGTTGATTTTAAATGCTGTGTTAGCAAAGACATCCCTATTTGTATCCTGATTTATTTACCAAGCAAGTTTGATAAATTTCTGCTGATTTATAAATTCATACAGTATTTTGGAATGCCATTTAGAACACTGCTACCATTTAACTCAATTTTATGACTACCACAGGAAGCAAGGTTAGGGAAAAGCAGAGTCCACTGCACCACGGGAATAGAGGATAGCTCTGAACACTAATCAGATAAAAAATTGACTACAAGTTAAATCCAGATTTGTACACATCCTGTTTTGTTTCATTCTGCTTTGACTTGTCTGACTTCAAGGAGTGTTTAAACATAAGGGAAACTCTTCTAATCACCTTGAAACACTCCCCCCTTCTTCTCCTCTCCCACAATCACTATGTGTGACTACTGTGAATTCTGTGTAGTCACACATATTTTGTACACTGTGAAAACTGTCTCACCTTAAAGTACAGTGGTTTATGTAACTACTGTATGTACAAAGTATCTGCAGGGTGCCTGAGAATTTATTCTGAGACAAAATGCCAATCAAAGAGAAGCAAAATTGTTCACATAATACACAATAAGCTGACTTAAATGGACAAGAACAACTCTTCTAATTCATATACCATGCCATATATGCTTTATCACAAAAAATTACAGCTTGTCCTGTAGCTTTACATAGTCATGAGATGATCTCTTTTTGCCTCTTTAAATAAGGACACAGGGAAAGAAAAGATTAAAAATGCATTATGCCCTTTGTTTTCCCAGTAGAGAACAGAAGCAAACCCTTCACAGCATTCTGCCTTAAGGCAAAATTTTCATCTATCCAAAATCCTTACAAAATGTATTCCTTCTGAAATGTTTACTAAATACTCATGTACTGAATAACCTCATCCTCAGTGGTATCTTTTGTACTTAAGTGTAGGAGGGTCCTTGAAAATTGGGTGGTATAAAGGTAGAAGGTAATACTTTATGGTACAAATTATCCTCAGTTTATCAGCCTCCCTTGGTACTAAAGGTGATTTTAATTGGAGTATTACTGAAAACTTGATAAATAAGAACAGCAAAATTTTCCTTTCCCCTTCCCCCCCTTTCACTTAGTCCACAAATTTCCAGTTTCTAAGGAGCTGATATACAGTATTACTATAACATTAAGGTCTAATATTATAATAACAAGTTTGCTTTTGAAATTCAGTCTAGAGTGTAAAATATTAAGCCATATTAGAGGTAATGAGTTATCTGTATTTAAACACACAAACCATGCATGATGGTTAAGTAGAGGGTTTATTTCCAGCAGATTCTTTCAGCTGGAGTCTTTTAAAATGTTTGCAGCAAAATATTTATTGTGATTGTTGCAAATAGTGTGTTCTTAACATCCCTAATAAAAAATACCAGCGGGATCAAATCTGTAAGAGCGTGGAGAAGTTCTTAGGAGCTTTGAATCCAGCAGGATAATGTAATTAATAAGACTGTATTTGACAAAGGAATATATAATTTATACATAATACAATACATGTAATAATGTAGAATTTAACATATAATTTACAATTATATGCCTGCCAAATCAAGTTAATTGGACAAGTTTTTAAAACAGCTGATGATGTAATCCATCTGCATGTAACCTTGAACACTTCAGGCAGTTTAAGAAAGAACTTCATTGTAAACTGTTTGGTCTTTTCCTCCACACTTTTCAAAGGAAGTTCTTTTGAGATGAAGGAAAATTAAAAAGAATGCTATTGACATAAAATATTAAAAGGCAAGCTTGCTGAAGCCAGCTTCAGAGCATTTTAACTTTTTGCCTTTTAATTCCATTATGGGCAAGGTTTTGCTGAGCATTATCAGTGATGCAGAAGACCATGCTCATAGGAAAGTTCTGCAGAGCAAAGTATAAAACATGTTGATGATTTAACATGCACACCCCCAGCGCTCCCCGCACAGGGGTCAAAAGCCAGGGTTCAGCTGGACTCACAAATACATCACCCTGAATCAAACAGAGCATCCCTAAATCGTAGCAGTCACTACCACACACTCATTACATTAATAAATTGCTCGCTAATGGGAGCAGCGACAAGTAAGATGTGCACTTAGTGGCCCTGTTTGCTGCCTGCCCCTGATGCCTGAATGCCCGTTTTTCTCTGGGTTATGTTCTAAAGTCTTCAAAGTGCATGAAGAAAATCTGCTCAGTGTTGTGAAATAAATCAAAGAGCGTCTGCTGAAAATTCCTAAAACGCTTCTGCCCTAATCTCCTGGACCAGAGAGTGGGCTTGCAGAATGCTAAACTTGCTTTTCAAAGAAGATCAAAGCAATGCCAGCAACAATTAAAAGCAGGGGTGCAGGTGCGCGCATGCGCGGGGGCTCCGTGGAGGCACCAAGAGCCTCTTTTTAGTCATCCCTGAATGCTAACGCTGACTTATCTAATCATTCCACGTGTGCTTTGAAAGGACAGGAGATGTGTTTGGGAGAGACACAAAAACTGTCCGCCTTTAGGGATAAAACGTAACATTTTACAAGACACACTATTTCCATTAATTTTGAAAAGCTCCTCAGCTACTGTCTAATTAAACCAGCCTGTAATTTTGTTTAGTGATTCAAAGATAAATGAAGTTTCAATTGTGTATCTATCCTTCCTCCTGTTACTTAGTCTTTCAATAGGGTTTCTCTACCTCATCACTCTGAGGGCCAGCTGCTTGCCTTACCCCAACACCTGAATAACCAGGTTTGGCAGCCTATCAGGAGCACTGCAGCAGTTTAATTTGCCTGCTTCAACTTTCATCCAGTACTGGTTGTCCTGCCCTCTTCACACAGTTACACAAGAAATACTTGTGTTAGTAGCTAAGTGTAAGGAGTGCTCGTGCCTGAGGGAGGGTGATGTTACATGACAAGTGCTACGCCTCCAGTATGGGGGGAGACTTGGCAGCCAACCTGCTATTTCCCTGATAATATGGTTTGTCTGTTTTCCCTTTCTCAAGATGGCATTTCACTGCACAAACCAGAAAAGGGAGAAAAAACCCCCCCAAGCCCCGCCAATAAACAGCCATGGGAAAAAAACCCTTCCAAGTTCACAGGATAAGTAAGGAAGGAGTAAAACCCTGAATGAACTCCCCTGGCTAAACTGGGTTAGGATGAAAAATGCTTCTACTAAATGCTGAAAATTTAGGTCAGTCTTGTTTATGTGAAGATATAAACAACTGACATTTTGAGAAGCATGTGAATCGAAGTGATATTTCTGTGTTCTCTCTGAATCACATTGGGCCACCAGGCCCTTTTATACCAACCAATTTCTCCCCCTTCAAATAAAAAAAAATAAATCTGAATTGTCATGTCAGCTGTAAGCAGCAACACATTGGAGTACTGTGCTTCAAAGCCTAGTGGCAACAGCCCTGATATATTTCATATTTTTAAAAAACATTGAGTTAACTGAGTGGCTACCTGGGAAACATAGAGGAGAACCAAGCAGGTACAATTTTGAAAGCTGCCTGCCTCTTTCCTACCCCCATATTACACAGGTTACATTATTCCCCTACAAGTATCAAGAGAAGATGAGGTAAAAGATAGCAGATGCCCTTCTGAGACCTGATTGATGTTATCCAAAACATGCACCACACCAGATATCCATTACATTTAACACAGCTCAACGTAAGGTGATTCTGACAATGTGAATAGGGCTCAATCCTATTTCTCTTCAAATCCACGTGAATAGTTTATTATATACAGACCCAGGCACAGTGATTCATTTTGATAAAATGCTACTTAGCAGCATCAAAACTGCCTGAGCATTTTGTCTGCCTATGCTAGGGCTTCCTACTGCTGCCATTGAAACAAATGGCAGAATTCCCATTTACTTCCATGGGTGGAGAGCCAAGCTCTTAGAAACCTTTGTTTTTAAGGAAAAACATTTTTCCTCCCACTCATGAGTACAGTTCTCCTGAAAACTCCTGGAACTGTTTAAGAAGTCAGGTGGTTAGGACCAGGCCCAGAGGTCAGGAACAAAGAATATTAATACAGTCTTGCTATTGAAAAACTGAGCAGCAACCTCGAAGCATTGTTGTTGTTTTCAAAACAGAAAATGTCACTCTCAGATTTAAATATGAAGATTTTAAAATATATATAAATCTGTGAAGAAAAAAGGAAGCACAGATTTCATTTAATGTCTGGATTACAGATTCTTATTAAACAAACCGAGCTCATTATAAAATCAATATCAACCACTACACTCCCAGGAGAAATGGTAAAAAAGGTCACTCCAAGAAATTCAAACAATTTTCCTGCTGGAAGGGCACGATTTTAATTACAGATACTATTAATTAGAGCTGTCAGTAGGAAGATTGTCCTGTTAATTATCAGAAATTCAGTTTCAAGTGTGGTTTTGGAACCTGGAGGGCTTTTCAAAAAAATTAAGAATTCCTGTATTCACAATTAATGGAAGAAAAAGCCTACCTATTGCTTCTGTGCTTTAAATAAACCAACAGCAAGTCACCTATTAAAATCAAACAAAAATATTTATGGGCACAGTCTCACTGGCCAACAAAAATTATAAACTACTGATTTGTTCACTCTTTATCCCAGAGAACACTCCTTTTTTTTGTCTACAGGAAATGCTCTTGCTCTCACTCTGTCTTGCTTTGGAAGTCATTAAATGCAAAGATGTGATCCAATGATTTTTTTTAAAGTAAACATGTCTTTAAAAGTGTAAACCAAAACCATTCCTGAAGATACTAATTGTTACAGAAACATTCATATTTATTATTCTGTACTTAATTCTCTCTAGACCCAGCCTGTGGAAATATACTTAATGCATTACATCTTTAATATCTAAGAGGTACAGACAGACCCAAACTTTGAGAGGAAATATGAGTTTATTCCCATAATACTCTCAGCTGCCAATTTAAATCTATCTCAGCTCCAGGACACAGAAAGGCCAGAATGTCTGATCCTAAGCAGAACAAGAAAGTAAAATAAAACTTGACACAAAAGTGCCGTTAGCGAGGCCCTATGGGTGCACAATAGGCAGAGATACTACAGAGACAATGTTTACACATTCTCAGATTCTTTTTCCTGGTCACACTCCAAATATTTTGGGTAGCAGACCAGGGCTGTCTGGTATATGATCATAACACATGCACTACCACACCAATAACACACCAAGGAATAAGTGCCATATGATCTAAAACAAACTTCAGGAAGATGCAGTGTCTCTCCACCCAACACTTCTGAAACTGAAAGAGAAAGCTGGAGGTTTCTGATTTATTTCGGAGAAGCTGAGTGAAGTCCTCCAGCATTACTGGGTACACATCTGCTATCATTGTTCTCCTAGAACCAGTCCTGGTTTACCTCCCATCTATCAGCATTAGATTTCATTTTATCTGAATAATGGCAGAAGGTGGCAACAGATCGGGTCAAAGGCTCTTTTCATATCAGACCCTGAAGAAGTCGATTACTCAAAAAGAGAGACATCTTCAGATAACCGTGGAATCCATTCCTCATAAATGTTAAAGATTTTTCGTTATTAATAGTGGCAGGGGTGACAGATTATGGATATTAATGTTATTTTTCTGAGAATTTCAATGGCAAGGGCTGGGATTTTTTTTTTTTTTTATGCTTCTAATTAGGCACGAATTTACAGCAGCTACCAGAATAGCCAAGATTAATACCCAGTAGTAAGAAGCTGCTACACCGAATCCGCGGGACTATGAATGGAACGGGGGCGGGGGGGAAGCGTCGGAAACAAACCCACCCCCGCGACTCCCGAGGCGAGAAGGGCCCCCCCGGGGGTCTGCCGGGCAGCGGGGCAGGGCCGGAGGAGGAGAGCTCGCTCCTTACCTGGTAAGCAGCGGGCGCATCGGAGCCGGCGTCAGCCCCCAGGGCCGAGAGCTTCTCCTTCAGGCGGTGGTGGGCGCGGTGGCGCAGGCAGTAGGCGACCCCCGACGCCGCCAGGACCCCGGCGATGCAGGCGAGGGAGAGGAGGGTGAGGAGGAGGAATTTCGCGGACTGCGCCTCTTCCCCGCGCTGCGCGAGCGGCGGGACGTTGCTTTTCTGCAGGGAAGGAGAGAAAGGCAGCGCCTGAGTTGCGCGGTCGCGGAGCGGCGCGGAGGGGGGATCCCGTCGGGGGGAGCACCCGGCAGCCCTAACTTTCGGCCGGGAAGGGAGGGAGGCACACGGAGGGGCAGTACCGCTGCTGTGCCCCGCTCCGTGCCCTCCCCTCCGGCGGCTCAGACTTAACTACCGGGAGGCGGAGGCGGACCCGCGGGATGCGCGCAAGCACCGCGGAGCGCCCCGCGGCTCCGCGCCCCGCTCGCACCGCATCGAGGGCCAGAGGCTGCGAGGGGCGCAGCACGGGAAAATCCGGTATTGTTTTTTGCTTAGTGAAAAATAAAACACAGGAAAAAAAAAAAAAAGTAGGTGGCGATCCTTCCTTTTGTCTGTAGTAGAGGGAAGCGGCTTAAAAAAAAACCCGATAGTTCCAAACTCCTCCAGATTACTATTATTTTTGCAGCAATAGGAGAGAATCCTTCTAGTGCATTTCACTTGTCTCCATGTGCTAAAAAGTTGTACAATAATTTCCCCTCATTAGCTTCATTATAACCTATATTAGCAACAATTAAAAACGCAACATGAAAATGAAAAGACCAGGCGCGCAAATTGCAGCAAGACTCATTTGGCCTGCATTCCCCCTTTCACAATTACCAGGGAAATGAATTGAAAAGCACGCCCCTGCCTCAGTCCTGGTTGCTACAAGACGAGAACAATTAGCAAACTCCTTTCCACCACCTAATTTCGCGTGGTAACAAAATGGATTTTTCCCCATGAATGCCTAGCCGGCCTATTCATTATCTCTCCTCTATTAGTAATTTTCTGCTCCGTATTCAGCTAGCCAGCTCTTAATTTCCTCCTGTCTTGCAGTGTACACAGTGGCTCTTATGTCAGGCCCGGTCCATTTTTATCTTGTAATCATAAAGGCCACCAAAGCAATTATCGCTGGTCTTGACTGTAAAAGCTTGTCATTAATTAGCCTCCTTGCCTTCAGTGCTGCGGATTAGCCGGGGCTGAGGCTGAGTTAATGGAAATGCAGGTTCAGTTAGACTCTCGGATTTTCCTGCCTGGATGCGCCGCGCGGAGGAGGATCGCGGGTCCGTGCGCCCCGGCGGGGTCGGGCACGGGCACAGGGCTGGCCGCGGCCACCGGCCATGTGCCGTCCGTCCGTCCATCCATCCGTCCGTCCGTCCGCGCAGCCACCGCCGCGCCCACCGCCTCCCCTCCCCTGCACGGCCCCTCCTCCAAATCCCAACAGCCACCAGGAGGAGGGGGCTGCACCCCCACCCCACCCCGCCCGGCCGCGGGGGGATCCGGGGCCGCCTCCTCGCCCCCGCCCCCGCGGCCCCAGCCGGGCACCTGCCCCGGGGGGAGCCGCCCTCGGCCCGCAGCGGGCGGGGGGCACCGGGAGGGGCAGCACAGCACCGACGGCAGCCGCCTCGGCCCCGGGGGGGTAAAGGGCTGCTGCGCTCTGCCGTTAGCATCTCCCTGAAAGGCCCCGTCCCCCCGGGGCCAAGGGTCGCAATCTGCATCTCAATAGGCGGCTCCCGCCGAAGTGCCGGCGCCCCCTGGCCGAGCGCTGCGCCCCGGGACGTTAATCCTTGTCGCCGCGGTGTTTGCCCCCCGTGCGCCGGGCAGGGACAAGCCCCGCACCCCCGGAGTCCCCCGCGGGCCGGCCCCGCTCATCAGGCGGCTCGGGCTGGGCTCAGGGGCACGGACGGGAGGAAAGAGGCTGGCGGGGTGTCGGGCACTGCTCCTGAGCCTTACTTCTCTGCTATCTCTACCACGGTTTTAAACGATTTCTTTTCTCCGGGTGCCGCGTGACAGAGCCGCACCAAGCACACGGGGAAAGGACTATGCGAGAGAAACGATGACAATGATGCTGACAAAGTGCTGTCAAAAGCTCCGAGTAAACATGCAGAAGAGAAAGGGCGGCAGGCTCTTTCTCCCACTGGAGTTAGAGCTATTTTAGATGTTGCTTCCAACTTCGCCAGGCAGTTTTTCCCGCAAAGCCGGGGCTGCCGTCCCCGGAGCTAGCTGCCCTTGACAAAAGAACTGCTCGAAGAGCCCCCCCCCCGCCGCCTTTACATATTCTCAGCGTACAGCTGCACTCGGGAGCCTGAAGCACGGGGAAGAGTTAGAAACCTTCTAACTCTGGGCGTTCGGCATTGCTTACACCTCGGCAAGCGTCTGCCCTGGGGGAGTCTGTGTAGCCGTGTCCCTTGTGACAGGCTTCCAGCAAGAGAGGGCTTGCAAAGCCCCTGCACGTCCAGGGGGAGCGGCGCCCACGCCTGCCCCGACCCCCGTGCCCCGGGCGGAGCTGGAGGCCCCGCGGCGGGAGGGCAGGGGCCAAGGGCAGGGGGCACGGCCGCTCCCCGCTGCCCGGCGGCGCCCGCCACCTCGGATCCGCCGAAGGGGAAGGGAGAGGGGCTCTGCCGCGGGGCCGCCGGCCCTTCTCCCGTTCCTTTCCTCCCTCCCGCCTCACGGGGAGCAGCTCCAGAGCCGCTGCCGTCGGGGCCCGGAAGACTCCGCTCTCCATCCCTGCCTGCGGGGGCTGGTGCTCCGGGCCGCCTCGGCCAGGCCCCCACGCCGCCCCCGGGAGGGAGCAGCGGCTGATCCCCCCGCGCCGCCCCGCAGCAAGTGCCGGGTGCGGCCGACGGCAAAGCCCCCTCGCCCGGCTCCGGCTCCAACCCCGGGCCGCGCATCGGCGGCGTCCCTGGACCCCGAACCGCAGAGGGTAGCCCGGTCCCCCAAGTACGTCCCATCAGGACACAGCCCCCACCGTCCCCAAGGCAGCTGGAGGAACCCGCTGCCCTTTCATCCTACTCGATGACCAAACATCACATTATGAAACGGGTAAAAATTAATCCGACGTGTTAGTTACCAGCTCTCTCCCTCCTCCCACCTCTCCCCCCAGCCGCCCCCGCTGCCTCTAACCAAGAGCACAGATTTCCCCACCTCGCCTAACCCCCTGATTCTTCCCTGCAATAAGGCCCCAGCCTGAAACGGAGCCCAGGGTTAATTAGAGGCGTCCTGTCAGCCTTGACTTGAAATTGAAAGAAAAGTGTTTAAATATTTATGAATTTGACATTTACAGTCGGATGTCTTTTAAAGCAGAACACCTCTCCCTGTGCTGGTTGGGGCTGCCGTGGTGCGTGTGCCATGGTGCGTGTGCCTGGGGTGGAAGGGGAACAATAGCTATTGCATAACAAGAAAAACAAATTACCTCCCCACCCAAGGCTTAACAAATAAATAGACCACATAAATTACACGCAATTGAATATTAAACTCAGCTACATGTAAGTATGCATTTTTTAAACTTCACATAACAGAATATATTGACATTCCTCTGAATGATTTTCTCCTTCGAAAAGTGTGGAGTATCAATGAAGTCCCAATGAAGGAAAAACAACTAATTCCTAAATGAATGGCTTAGAAAGTGAATCTGAATGAAGAGGCTTTGGAGGTGTTCATCCAGCTTTGCTTTGAAACAGCCCGACCTAGCTTAAACGCTAGAAAGCAAAGAACAACAGCACACCTAACACACACAGTGTCTACTTGAAGTACACCGTTTCTGTGAGGGTCTGTGGGTTTTTTAAGAGGAAAGAAAATTCTTAGTGTCTGATCTCATGTAGGCTTTCCCAGTCCCTCGACAGAACACATTTTATATACACCCAAAAGTGAGTCATTAACTAGAGCAGCCATAACACTGGAGTCACAAATCACTGTTCTAATCAAAGAGCAGCGTCCCGTTCCGCGGTGTCATCCCATGATGCAGCAGAACAGTCGACATTTCAAACGAATTCCAGGCAAATGTCAGTAAATATTTAATGTACGCTTTCATGTAAATAAGTTCTCACACCTATGCTGGAAGTGCTGGAGAAAGTCTTTGTAAGAGCTGAGAGGAGCTCCCCATGCAGTGATGTGGAAGCTCACCATCCAGATGCCTCAGCAGAATTACACTTCATTATTTACTTTAGGACATAGGGCATGATTCTGGTCCTTGCAAAATTCTAACTGAAGTTGAGGTTTTGGTTTGCATCATAAATTTAAAAAGATTTCAAACCCAATTTACCAGTTACTGCACCTGACCACTCTTCCAGTTAGCAATGGAAAAAATCACTACAATTAATTTTTAAACAATTCAACATTATCATTTTTTGCAATTTTTGCATGCTTCGATTTTTACATTTATATTACACAGCTTTGTTTCTGAACAATAATAAAAAATTGAAGATTTCTTAGTAAATATGGGCAAAAAGAGGAACTTCAGCATATGATTTGTTTCAAAATATTAGAACGTTAAGAAACTCAAGAGGTGCTATTTTTAATTTGGAATTCACTATAGAATCTAATAAATGAGAGAAGTGAGGCGGAAATAATCATGTATTAATTCTGTGCATTACAAAATCTTTTCAGAAGCTATTATCAGAGCAAGAGGCATTGTGGTTTGGATTCAGGGTGGGAGAAATCCTTTGTGCAACTGAAAGCTATTGTTCCTCTGTGCAGATGAAATTGTACTTGCAAATATGCCATTCAAGGAGGGAAAAAAGTACCTAGGCAGAAAAAAAAAGAATTCTACAAGAAAATCATTAGTCTTAAAAATAAACTTCTCTAAAATAAGTTTTGGTTCATTGTTTGTTTGTTTTCTAAGGAATATCCTGTGTTAACAGTTGCAGCCACTGACATTACATGAAAATATAAAGGATATGCGTATTATTTCCTTATATAGAAAGCATGAAGAAAGGAATGGATGTGTGTGGGTGTGTATATATATAAAATGTGTGTGTGTGTGCTCACATGTATATATACACACATCCCTGTATGTCTGCTCATTTATATAAATCTCAACTTAAATTCACTTCTAGTAATTTCCCTCTCCCAGAGGTTATCTGAGACATAGGTTGATACACTCTGCTGGTTAAGTTTTGATAGGTTACTAGAAAACCAGAGAAACACTTTACGTCAGGAGGAGGCTGGCTACCATAATCTGTCCCCAGGAAAGCTACAGAGAAGATTTTTTTTACCTTTCAAAAAGTAAGAAAACAAAACAGAAGGGACAGCAGCATCTCCCCCAGCTTTGGTAGCTGTGCCTCCTCCCCTACTATGCTCCCAGTCAGGTTAGGCTGGGGCAGCAGGACCTGGGGATGTTCACCTTTTGTGCACCCCTTGTGTTCAGCACTGCACTCCTGTTTGGTCCAGGCTACTTGTTGGTGTTTTAAATACTATCTTTGGAGTTACTGAGAGATTTCTAGGGCCACTGCCTTCTGACTCCCTGTTCACACCCCCTCCTTCTCTCCCCGGAAAGCTCACCTGATGCCAGGATCACTTTCAGCAAATGTCAGTTCATCACCTGAAACGAGGTCAATTTAATGCTTTTACTCGGGAGGATGAAATCAGATGGGAAGGTACTTTTTGCTTCTTTTAGGGGTCGGAAAGATTAGACAAATCAACAAACACAAAAGGCAGATGGATTTCTGGGAACTGCAGCTTATTCAAATCACTGAGAAAGGTCACTGCAAAAGCCACAGATCTATTCATCTGTAGGGGTACAATGATCTTTCCACAACCTTCAACACCACAAAGCACTCTGGAGCGTCTCTATACCTTTTAGTAGGATTAATACCATGAACAATGACTGAATACAATCAAGAATTCACTAAGTTCAAAGATCCCTTGATCAATGGTAGATATTTTCTTCTGGCTTCCTAAAGGCAAACAGAAGTGAAGTTTCTGGTTAGAGTTACAAGAAATAAGAGCTATTATTCTGAATCCCACTACAAGGTGGTATTGAAATGCCAGAATGTCCAAGCACCCCGAAGAAGTTTGTGGCATGGAAGGAGTAAGGTTGTGAAAGAGGAAATTCAATGAGCTTCAAGATGTTCATGAGCATCTGGGTATTTTTGAAAGTCAGCAGTTAGGTAAAGAGTAAAGCACAAAAGCCTACAGCATCACTGAGACAGTGCAGGGATAACACACAACTCAGGAAACCGGACAGCCACATCCATGCCTGCGGAAGAGGCAGGTGAGTCGGAGACGGAGGAGCACGGCCCATCCTGTCCGAAGCCGCACAGTGCACCTCTGAGGAGGCAGCAAGAAGAGGAGGGCGCGGAGACGGCGAAGAAACCACGGTGAAGAAACTTCGATCCCCGTCTCTAAGGACCCGGGGGCAGTTAGGGCAAAGCAGCAGAGTGGGTGCACCAGGAAGCAGGTTTTCCTCCGCAGCCCAGGCTTTGTTAGCCGGAGTAAAACCGCGAAAGAGAGGGACTCGGCAGGTCTAAGTCACACAGTGTCAGAGCCCGAGCCAAGAGGTCGGTCAGCGATAGCCGAGTTTAATCAAATATCTTCAGCTAGCAAGGGAAACACGAGCCGCAGCGCCAGCGCTGATCTAATGCTGATGCTGAAGGCACATAATTCAGGGATTAGATAAGGCGCCCTTAGAGCCGAGTGCCAGCAAACGAGCCAGCTCTCGGTTATGCTGGCAAGCGCCGGCGGGTCCGTCGGCGGAGCAGCCGCCCCGTCTCGCAGGGAGCCGGGCCGGGTCCCTCGGCCGTCCCTGCCCGGGGACGGGGCTCCGCGGCCGCACCACGCACCCACCGCGGGGTCCCGTCCTCGGGCCCGAGCCGGGGACACGTCCTCACCCCGCCGGGCCCGCTGCCCCCTCCGCCCGCGCCTGTTGGACGGCCCCGCGCCAGGGGCATCCCCGGGGCTGCGCTCGGCCGGGGGCGCGCAGGGCTCTGGCGGCCGCGCGGAGGCGAAGCGAGCGCTCCGTCCGCCCGCGCTGCTCCGCGGACACCCGGCCCGGCCCCGACCGGCGGCAGCGGCTGCCCCATCCACCCCGGCCGCCCCCACCGCGCACCAGGCTCTCCCGATCCCGGCCGGGCCGCCTCGAGAGACGCTCCCCCCACGCCGTCCCCCGCCGCATGTACCTGCTGCCGGCGTGCCGGGACGGGCCCGTCTCTGCGAGGGGTCGGCGCACCTCGGCGGGCTCTAGCAATCCTCCTCCGGTGCCAAAACTTCCCCCTCTCCCCCCCCGCCCCTCCTCAGCGCAGACAAAGGCGGCGGCCAGCACAATCGCCCCTCGCAGCCCGCAGCCGCCTCCCGGCTCGGTGCGGCGGGGGCAGCGGCGGCCCCGGGCGGCCCGGTGGTCCCCGCGGGGCGCGGGCGGAGGATACCGGCGCGCCCCGGCGCTGCCCTCCTTATATCGGGCTGCTCGCAGCCCCTGCCGGCTGCCGCACATGGCCCATCCACCGGTTGCTATAGCGATGCCTCCCCTCCACATGTTGCTGGCAGCAATTGGCTAAGGAGGTCTGGGCTGTGCAGAAACCCTTCGCCGGAGTGCGGCGATGAATGGACACGAGCTGTGTCACTCATTTGGAAAAGCTGTTTGGGGTTTCTGTTGTGGATGTGCGGGGTTTTTTTGTGGGGTTTTTTTTTTTTTTTTGGTTGATTTTTTTACGCGCATCCTCCCCCATCTTTTTATTTTCCTTTTTTTTTTTTTTTTCTTGGTGTCTCTCTTGCAAGATGGAAGTGGAGGGTAGAACAATGACAGAAAGCCAAAAATAAAATCAAACAAGGACAACAAGGAAAAGCTACAAATCATTTGCATCACAATACGGCAAAGGAGCCCACAACGCTTCTTCCTGAAAAGACTTTCCTCAAAAAAATTATAAAAATCTACACACTGCCAAGCAAAGAAGATCCAAACTTTCTCCCCTCCTGTCCTCGTTCTTCAAATGATATAAGAAATGAGGAAGGAGGAGTGTGTTCCGACTAGCCCCGGGACAGTAACGAAGTCCAGCTCGATAAATAGCGACAGGCGCTGCTCGGGTCAGCGGGGCCGCGCCGTGCCCGGCGCTGCGCACCGTAACTCCCGGGCAGAGCCACGCTCCCGCGCAGGGGCCCGGGCCAGCACCGAGCCTTGTAACCAAACGGACCCTGCAGTCTTCCCCATCTCCTCAAATTCCCGCATGCCGCGGCAAACACGCTGCGGCCCCTCCCTCCCCCCATCCAGCATCTGCCCACGGAGTGCCCCGGCGGCGGGAGCGGGACAGGAGCGGGCGGGCAGCGGCAGGGGGGCTGCCGGCCGCGGGTAGCAGGTCCCTTCCATCTCCCTTCCCCCGCCGGTGGACAGCCCTCCCGCTTCCCTGTCCCCATTGTTTCCCGCTGTCACTGCGGCTGAGGATGGCAGCCAGGGCAGCGCCGGCTCTCCTCTGTCCGTGGAGGGGGCAGTCCTTTCTCTTTCCCCTTCCTCTTCCCTTTCCCCTTTCCCTTCCCCTTCTCCTCCCCGGCCGTCCCGCCCCCACGCCGCCGCGGCCGCTGTGCCCCGGCCCGCCCCGACCCAGCCGGCGGCTGCTCCCGGGCAGAACCGTCCCGAGCCGGGCACTGCACACACCTGCCCTGGGCAGGGACCCCAGCCGGGCACTGCACACACCTCCCCTGGGCAGGGACCCCAGGCGGGCACTGCACACACCTCCCCTGGGCAGGGACCCCGAGCCGGGCACTGCACACACCTCCCCTGGGCAGGGACCCCAGGCGGGCACTGCACACACCTCCCCTGGGCAGGGACCGCCAGCCTGCCCGACCCTTCCCCAGCCGCGGAGCGACCCCCGCGGTGGGACGGTGCGGAGGGGGCAATGGGAGGGACGGGACGACCATGGCATGGCATGGCATGGCCACGTGTACCCCACATCTCTGCTGTCCCGGCCACTGCCGCCTGCCCGGCTTTGCCTTCCCGGCTGGCCCTGGCTCCTCGCGGCTGTCCCGGGGACGCCGCATTAGCGCCGTGTAGCGATTCCTTTGCCCCCTTTTCCTCTCGACAGGATTCATCCTTCCAGCACCCCTCGGCAGCCGGCACCTGGGTAAGGGACATGCACCGGTGCGGGGTGCCAAGGAAGGGCAAGGGCCGCCTGAGTTCCCAGAGCATCCCTGCCCGCCCCACAGCGACACTTCCCTTAAACTTGCAGGACAGCACCGAAATGTCATCACCATCCCCTGTACAGCGTCGTTCTGCCGAGTCCTGAAAGTGCAGAGTGATTTTGCCATGGGCTCACCGCCACTAACATCTCACCCACACCCAGCCTTCCCATTCCAGGGCAAAGAAGATGCTCTTTACATCACCACCGTTTCTGAAAAGAAGGTTTCCAGGCAGGAGAGGTACTCCTCACCTGGCTGCTGCTCATACAAAATCCTTCACAGTCCCACTGATTAACACAAATTTGGCTTCTCCAAACATTTCCTCAGCCACGTTTGTATTGCTTGGTCTGAAAGCATTGCTTTGTCAGTCTGTCATGCTGAGAGGACCCTCTCAGTCTGATATTCTCCTGCCCCTGGAAGCCAGAGCATACATAAGCTGCTCACTAACCTGCATTGCTTAAGTTGAAAGATAAATGAACCCGCCAAGTGATTTCATTAAAAGGACACGTGCGTTTGCATATTGATCCTTCTAATGAACTGTCTGAAACTGATAAATACATCCATTAGCTTTGTAGTTTGTATTTAGTATTTAAAAATATAGTCATTAACATTTCCTGGGAAAATACTGGATCGTTTTTGTAGAATGTCAGGTGTGGAATGGGTTGAACATGAATTTGACTGGCCAAGTGCCAAAAGACAGCAAAATATTAGTTAAATACTAGTCTGTTTGGGTTTTTTTTCAACAGTGAGATTTTGAGAAATTTGTGGTGAAATTTAAAAAACTTTTCACGTTTATGTAATTTTCATTACTTTTATCCCATTCTAGATATGACCTTTGAAGTGATCATAGATCCTTGGGAGGGTTATGTCACAGGGAGAAATTATTTAAACATTGATTGTTTAACATGTTATTCATTAAAAATGTAGAAGGTGTTGAGAGATAGAAGAAATAATTTTCAATGGTTTACTCATTTTAAATTTAAAATCTGTTTTAAAATATCTATAGAACTATTGGTCCCATACCTGTGAATTGACTTACTGATAAATTTTCTTATATGATTTAATTAATTGAAAAATGGGAAAACAAAAAACCTGTCATGAGCATCATTTTATGATAAAATTTCTAGAAAGTTTCATGTCTTTTTCTCAGAAAAAAAAGTTGACATTGAAAGTATAAATGACTTTGAGACAGTTTCTTTGGGTTTAGCGCATCTAAAAATACCGGTATTTTGAAGATTCACATTAACATTCATCCAAATTCAAGAGCTGTGTTTGAACTATGCCTAAACTCAAAATATTCTAAATCTTGCAATTTCAGTGAGAATGATGCTGAAACATATTCCCATTTTGCACAGAACAAAACTCTTGCCTGAGAGCCACCAATGTTTGTCAGGACTCCCTAAAAATCTGTTCTTCATAACTGGGCACAGAAAGCCACATTGACCATTTTGCCTTGATTTCTGACTACAGATCTATCTGTAATTCTAAGTTTAGCCACTTCATTCTGCAAAGCATGCACAATGCACAGCATGAAATAGATTTTCATTCTTTTAAAGCATGTATGATAAAGCTAAAACACCATTTAATCTCATTTGTTGTTTTGTTTATCAGTTATCCTTTGGAACCTTGCTCATTAAATACAGATCCAAATATGTTGTAGAGGATTTTCCATAGATTTTCTGTTCATGTGGATTTTGAAATCAAAGTTGAATTTCCTTCATTCTGATGAACAAAACATTTTTCCAAGTATTAACTTCCTATATCACATGCATTTAAATTACTTTAACTTTAGGAATACATGTATTAAGAAAGAGGCAGAACTCTCATGTCCTGAAAACACCCCACCTTTCTTATAAATAAAACCAATATCTAGGACCATAATTTAAAAAGTAGAGTTAGCAGAATTTTAACCACTAGACTCCACTGAGTTTTATGTCTTATCTTCTCATGCTCATCTGTGAAGATCAACAACAGACACATTCTACTAGCAAATTCTAGAGCTCTTAGCTTTATTAAGAAAATTATTTCATTCTGGCTAAGATTTGAATCTAATTAATCTGTCTTGCAGTTTAAAAATGATAACTAAATTCAAGCTGCATACTATTCTTCAGAGACAGCTTAAAATATTAATTAAGTAAAGAGTGCATTTTCCATTTATTTTAATTACATTAATACAGTTTCAATAAATAAAATAGTTCTATGCTTCATCAAAACAAACTCAGATGCAAATTTTCCTGTTGATTACTTCTCTGTTCACATTGGCCCTCTTGACTGTTTATTTTTAAATAGGAAAGATATGCAGAAATGTTTGGAGGTTCCCGTTAGTGAAGTCCAACAGTCTGAAAAGGTCTGTTCAGTCTTCCAGGGGGCTGATGTAGCCCTGTATAAGTGGCATCCTGATAATGTATTGCTTATAAAGGTAATTAGTAAGATAAAAATGGGTGAATTTATAGACATTTTTAAACAAATGAAGATTTTACTGAATTACATTTTTCTAGGTAACTTAAAAAATCCCAAAGCTGTTGGATCGCTCTGATCCACTTGCCTGTGATGCTTACTGATCCACCAACAAAATATTACACGACCAGTGGATAAACTGCATTTTTAATATCCAATTTAATTAAAGCTGATGTGTTCTAGATTTCCAGGTGCACCTCTTTCTTGAGATAAAGCACAGGACGAGGCAGAGGAGTCTGATTAGTAGCTACATCAAAAAATAAGTGTAATTCTACCTAATTCAGTAATAATTCTATCCTTCAAATATTTGAACAGCAGCATCAGGTGAAGGAAAACTAAGTTTCAAAATACCTTAGGAGTCACAGCAGGTGCTTTGAAACCTGTCCTTTATACACAACATTTTGAGTGTCTTTGTAGGGCCCAACCTGCACCCTTCATTTTAAGAAATTAAATACAAATCAACAGAACCAATCAGAATAGCACCTGGAACACAGTAGCAAATGTTTTCAGAGTGAGGATTTATGTAAATTGGTATTTCACAAAAAAAAAAAAAAAGTATTATTGAAACTTTAATTCCATTGTGATTAGGTTTATATTCACAGAATATAGATAAAGATATTAATCTGTTTTAACATGTGACTAAATACTATTATTATGAAAGCCTGGTTAAGAAGCTTCTATAAAAATGCCAACTTAAAACATGTTAAATGGCAAAACATTATGAGAAAAGCATGATTTTACACTGTGATCTTGTTATAACAAAATGTAGCTATCATTGAAATGCTGGACTTCTTTTATGCATCAGTACTGTATGTGCCAAGAATTCAGAGAACTGGGAGGTATCAGTTTTCTCTACTGTAACATCAGCAGATGAGTTTGTTAAAGTGCTATTTTAATATCATAATGGAAAGGGAGTTTGTTTCTTCTTTCCTGAGATGAAAACAAACTACTACAGTTTAACTATGAAAAAGTATTTTCAGAATAGTAGCTAGTGCTGCAAATCTGAAGGAGATCTGAAATCAAGATGTGTTTTTTCTGCCTTTGACACAGATATTGCTCTTTCTATCTTATCTCCTAATACTGGTAGCCTCAGGACAAACATAGATTACGTTAGAAAATTGTCCTTCATTATATTGATCCAAATTCACTTCCAACCTACCTCAATCTGATGTTAGAACATTTTTATTAGCTTTAAATTGTTTGCATTATAAATTTAAATTAATAAAATGCTTTTATAAATAGTTTAAGGTTCTGAAGCAGACTGTTTACAAAGTTCTTATGTGCTTCACACAGTCCCACCGAGTTGCTCTTGGCACTGACCTTCCATTTCTGACTGCAGAGAACAACCATCTCTGTGAAATATTCAGCAATGCCTTCTATGAAAATGGATGGAGACAGCATTTAAACTGGTGTATAAGGTTTTGAGAAAAGTCAGAATTGCAGAGCACTGTCTGGCCAACTGAAGTTCATGTACAGGTAGAACCTCCACTTTATTTTGATTTCTAGTTGCTGCTACCATTGGTTTAGGGTCACTGATAAAAGCCTTGATTTTATGTTGTGGCACACAGAAACAGCAGAAGTCTGAGCAGCATTAGAAATATCATCAGGAATACTGGTCCTGGAGCTGAGCTTCAATGGATGATTTGGCAAAGATGGCAGACACCCAATAAAATCCTAAATGTACTTTCACTGTATCTAATAAAGACACCACCTCCACTCACACCCCACTTCTCTATTTTAGAAAGCAATTTACCAGGGTTTTCCTCTTTTTCTCCTCCTACTGAAGAAATGACAAAATGTCCCTTCTTCGTTGGAAGCAGGCCCTTGGCCAATAAAGTAAGTGGGCACCATGTCTGTGGCATTTGTAATATAACTAGAATCCTGAAAATATTAACACTTACCAAAAGAGAAGGAAGATCCTGACACTTATAGGAAGGGAATAGAGACTACATAACTTTCAGAAAGTCCCTTTCTTCTCTGAGTCATACAAGCATTTGAGAACATTGAAAAATTTTGCCTTTTCTGGCTACAGAAAAAAAAGAAGGTGACAGCATCAGTTTATGCAACCACAAGCTATAAAACCTAGATAAACAATCATGTGTGATAGCATGCTAATGATAGTGTGCTACCATGAATGTGTCACATAGTAATTTTAAAAATATGTGCTTCAAATATGTAGCTTCAGATTACATATGAAATCAGAAAGGTTGTTGAAAAAGCAGCTATCCTATGTTTTCCACTTAATGAGGCACAGGCACACACACACACACACACACACACGCACACACACACTCCCAGAAGGGTTTTTCATTGATTTCAAAACAAAGTTCAAATTCAAAATTCCAGTTAATCCCCAGTAGATGTAGGTATGGTCCCTGAGCTTTTCCCTGGACTCAGACACTTGGTGCTTGAAGTGATTTTCATGAAGTCTCCTTTTTTAAAGTGGAAGAAGAACAATGGTGCAATTTGTATGAACATAAGCTTTCATCTTCAGCTGTGGTCTTACAAGTGGCACCAAGAGCTGCATCACTGTATTCCCATAACTTTGTCAGAGTTTCAGAAGGGCTAAGAGTAGAGGGGTCATGTCAAAACTTGAGCAGACATGCACTGACAAGCCTCTCATGCAACGCTAATTGCAGAGGGAAAGCCAGAATTTCTGAGATGTTCTGTTTATCACTATTTTTTGGTGATTTGTTCAGTCCTTTGAAAGAAAGACCTTCTTGCCTCTTCCTTCCTTTTAATCACTCGGTGTATGATAACTTTGTACAAAAAGTTTTTTAGTAAATTTTAAAGATTTCTCTTAATTCAGTATCAAAGTTTAAATTGTCAGTAAGATATATGATGCAGCCCTTTCAGATACAGAGCTCAGGAAAATTTAGGGGTTTACCATCCAAAACTATATCAAGAGTTTAGTTTTCCACAATGAATTAGACAGTCTCCAACACAGCTGTTCCTAAGTTGTATTAGTTACAGTTGCTTGTAAAATCAAGGAAATTAATGGGGAACAGTACTCATGGAAAATTTTCATCTGGAAGTCCTTCCAACCTCCCTCTGGTCCTGGCCTCAGAGCTCCCAAAGGCACCACGGAGATCTCAGAATAGATTTAAAATATACCCAGGGAAGAGCTACAGGCTTGGTGCCTGCATCAATTGTTTGGTGCATGAAAGCACCAGAGGCACCTCAGAGGCCAGGAAATGTGTGCCACAACCAAAGCTTGCACCTTTTCCTACTACCTAGCTCTGCTGGTAGGAAAAAAGCATTGTAGGGTCTGACTTCACAGGAAAAAGGAAACTAAGCCTGAAAGTTTTGCACTGTTTTAAAATATACATGTATAGGAAGTTTTAAGAGTTGTAGCTTAATTATTAATTAATAAAACTACTTAAAAAATTCTACTGTTCAGCTCTTCAAGGAAATTGAGAAGATGCTTTTGATGAAAGGGTGTGTGAAGATGCTCTTTATCTCTGATTCACTGGTTTTAATAGTTTTGTTTCTCTAGCTACTTTGGGATTGAATATCCTGCCTTCACTAAGCTTCACTGGCACTACTGGGGATTTCTTGGCTGTAACCCCACTATCTATGTTCCCCAAAACATGCTTGTGTCTTTCACCCTGCCCCAAAAACCCCAAGTCAAGTCCATGAACCACAGAAAGCTCTTCAGGCTCCCACCTGAGGGCTTAAGTGAGGTGCAACCACTGCCTTGGTCTCCTGCTGGTCTGAAAGGGCATATAACAAATATAATTTCTTTTCTTTTATGTTCAATATTTTAGTTACTCTACTGTTGATCACAATTAAAAATCAAATGAAAAAATGTCATCCCCTTAGAAAGGTTACCATAGAAACAACACCAGAGAATTCCCTTTAAAAATGTCAAGATTTCCCTCACATTTAAATACAGACTCCCAGGCATTACTCATGCCCCATTAAAAACTGCAACACATCCAGTGACTCATTAGTTTAAAAATACATCTACAAACATACACTCTTTTAGGACAGAGATGTTTTTGTCTCAGTAAATGTATATCATGACACGACCCAACTTTTGATTTTATCTTTTCTACCTTACATCCCCAGAGAAAACTTGAACGCTGTTGTCTCTTGTTCAAACACCTGATTGAGAAAGGAGATAACAAAAATGAAGAGTGACAAAACACACAGAATGTAAGCAATGCCAGCAAAAGCTACTTGGAAAGGAAGAATAACTTTGAGAACATATTTACATGGTAGTAGACAAGATGAATGGAAAGAAAATCGTCTGAAACGAGACACAGTGCAGACAGAAAGAATTTTAATGTTGTATCTTAAAGTAAGAAAATTTTAAATTGAAAAATGTCCTAATTTAATGTAATCCAGGCCATGCTACTGGGCTTCATAACTTAGTTTTCATTTCTTTGTACCAATCTGTAGCATAACATTAATCTCACATACGATGCTGCTCCATCCTCCTTCCATGGCATAGCTGGCAAACTCTGACATATTCTGGCAGAGCACAAGAAGGTCCTTCTGCATTAGACACTTTGATCATATGGAAGCAAAAGAAAATAAGCTGTAGTCAAAGTGGAAGGTGCTTCACAAGTAATATTAATGTAAATTTAAAGAAAATTCAGAGCTGGTCACAAAGAAAGCTGATAAATAGTTTATTCATAAACTCTTGCATATTTAGAGGAGATAATAATATAAAGGCATTGTGCCTTCCCTTTGCATTACTGGGTCTGCTGTAGATAAACAGCATGGCTGAATGGAACCAGATTAATGATAATAATGACAGTTTTCTCATTTTCTTTGTAGTAGAGCCAACCTGAAAATGAGGAAAAACAACAAAATTGAACTATTTTTTTGTTCTTCAGGCTCTTATAAAAATGTTCCATTTCTTTTTCTTAATGCAGGGAGTCTTAGGAATTTGCTTCTGAATTTTTAGTGGTAAAAGTCTTCCTATTTTTGCTTAGCCTTATTTCCTCCTTTCTTTTTTACTGCTTTCTCTATTTTTTCCTCCCTTAATAAAAGAGAGAAAAAACCCATCAGAAGACAGATACAAGGAAAAGAATAAACCCAGTTAAAAAAAAGAACCAAACCAAACTATTTTGCTTCCTTTCAATATTTAGCTTCCACTGAGCACACAGATTTGCCAAAAATGCTGCAAACATGCTCCAAATTAAAGAGAATTTTCAAATATATTATTTTGTTTGTTTGATTTTTTTTTTTACACAGAATCACAACATGGGGATGGTTGGAAAGGACCAATAGAGGTCATTTAGTCCAACCTTCTGCTCAGGCAGGTTATGCTACAGCAATTACTCAGGATTGTGTTCAAACAGCTTTTGAATATCTCCACAGAAAGAGACTTTACAAACTCTCTGGGCAACCTCCTTCAGTGCTCAGCCACCCTCACAGTAAAGTTCTTCCTCATGTTCAGGGGGAACTTGCCACTACCCACTTGTTAATTTATATAATCAGCATACTCTGATTGTTACAATATAGTTTTAGGTTTTCTGCTATCAGAATTGGGTTTTGTGTTCCCACTTCAACTGTATGACATGGAAAAAGAAAACGAACCCAAGGAATTACCTGATTATGAGAAGGTGAGGAGCAGTATCTTATCAGGACAGATGTATGTAGAAGACACCACCAGAGAAACATATTATGGAAGTCATCCCACTCTTTAAATTAACTTAAAGATTTTGATAATAAATTTCCCACCACTCAGAAATATAAAGGTAGTATTTTCATCTTAAAAACAGGAAGGGCAGTGCATAGAGCGGCTGTAACTGAGGTATCCTTGGTATCTTGCTTCTGATTTAATTTATTACTATTTCTAAAATGAAAGAACAGGTTTTGGAAATATTTAGATATCATTTGTATACTTGGATATAATTTTTCACTAGCACTATTTTCATGAAGGGTTATATTCTGAATTTTACCCCAAATTGTAACCCAGCCATGCTGCTAACAGGCTTTGCTTGTTAGGCATTAGCAAGAGGCAGAAATTTGCCACTGCCAGCATGGACTGAAGGGAAAGGTTTAGTTATGAAACACAAGCATATTGTGGCAGGTTTTCAGCTGGAAGTTGATTTAAAATCTTTGGTAATTATGCTTCTATTCAGTGCCACAGAAGGAGTTTCACATAGCAATAGATCTGTTTGTTTCAAAACGCAGTTGTTCAACATTGTCTGGAACAGCAAAACACATTTTTTGGTTTATAGACTCAATGCCATAACATTCTGGGGTGCCTATGAGAGCTGGACTTTGTATCTGGATATCAAAGGGAGGTGATTAATGTGCTGAAGCTGCCCTGGCAGAGAGTTTCCCACTGACCACACACCTGAGCTTGCGCTATTTTTACATGAGTGAGAAATTTGCTAGAGGGAGGTGCTAGTTTCTTCAGTAGCCTTCCTCACCTTGTTTCTGCAGCAGGATGTATTTAATTTCTCCATTGTGAGAATTTCTGTGTTTACCTCATCATTTATCTGCCTTTAGATAGATACAAAATGGGATTGACTCAAAACTTCAGCCCTGAAGCCCCTTCTGCGTGGCCCTGTACCTCTGCCATGTATGAGTAACAAACCTTGCCCTAAAACATGACAAAAATCTCTATCCCACTTCTCCTGTCTCCTCTCTGAGAGACAAATCTCTGGAGCTGTAACAGTTTACACTGGGGAAGGTCTGTCCTCATCTATTTTTATTCACACGTATGAATCACACTTCCATGCACCACAGCTAGAAATAAAACAGTAGTCCACCTCAAAGCTTTAAATTACTTAGGGCTTAATTAAGAGAATGATAGAACAGATATGAAATTTAGGAAGCAGTCAAGTGGGTAAATTAATGTAGACACAAGCTCATGTGTCTGCTGTATACCTTAGTCTGGTAGTTTCACACAGAACAAATTTCCTACCCTTTTTTTCCCCCTACACATAACACAGTGTAACAACCATGATTACCATTATATGAAAATTACACAATTTTGAAATTGCAGGGTTTGGAAACATGACTATCATATGTATGGCAAAGAAAAATGGTATCTTTCTGTATCAGTTTATCTCACTCATGAGTGAGTGTTGGATCTTGGCCCACTCCAGTTGCTTTGTGACACTGCAGTTTTCAGGGCTGGGGCAGGCAGGTCCTCAAAGATCCCCTTGCATAATCAGAGAGGCAGAATGTGGCTGTGTATTGATTCCTCCCAGAAAAGCCACTCCTCCAGGATAGGAATATGACACGAAGGCCTTAAAACAAGAACATCAAGCTTCTTTGCAGAGATCCCCATTCTCAATTTGAGTGGTCCCTGAAAATGGGAAATGTCTCAGGAAGAAGACCAGAACTCTCCTGTCTTATCCATGAACCCTGTGAATCCTGCATATTCTTTATGAGTTTGAGAATTCATCCAGATGGAAACAAGAGGTGAAATAAGCTTGCAAATGACTTCTCATCCCAATCTTTTCATCTGCTATTCTTTCAATAGGACTCATTGTTACAATTGAGTTCTTTTACGAGAATTTTCCCCATTGCACTTGGTTATTTGCAATAAATGCAGAGCTGGGCTAAATTACAGCATATTACCCAGTTTCCTTGGTAGGACTTTGGTTCTGTCAAAGCTTTTACTGTGAAGCCCAGGTTACTTCAGCTGATGGAGCAGTCGAGGGGAGATGCTTTGGAACAAGCTCTGACTCTTTGCCCTAGCAGACAAGTTCTAGTAGAATATCAGACCAGTTTCTAATTTCTCTTGGCACTCTGTCTCACCACTTATATCTTTGAAACAACCTCTCCATACCACTTTAGATTTTAAAAGGCAATTCATCTGCCTGAAGGAAAATGAGCAGAAAACCTAACAAAGAGATCATCAAGGTCATTATTTATTTTTAAGCTGCTGTCCTTCGGTGTGTTTCCTACAGAGCCCTGACTTTTGCTTTCTGTTGTGCAGAACAGAATTTAAGGAGAAGACTATGGATCCAAGACTATGAAGGCTCTGTTGATTTATACCCTATTACAACACTGAATTAAGAGATCCAAAGTTAGGCTTTAGTCCTGGTTTTGTGTCTAACTAATGATGTGCTAAGGGGGGGAAGAGAATTTCCCAAGAGCGTACTAACAAAATAAAGTTTTGATTGCAATTTTGTTAACACATTTATCAAAATGGATGATAAACAAAATAAACTCTACATTTGGCCAGAGAGCTGGACCTCATTGTAATCAAGAGCTAGAAAACAATAATGTTATAAATTGCTTCCCAGTGGCTAAGAAAGGGAATAAATCCAAAGGGCTTTTTAAAGGATAAGAAATCAGACAACTGTACTATCTCACAGTTACGGTGTATGGTTTAGAGCTACAATTACAAATGATAATTTTCAAGGGTGTATTCCCTGCAGGGTGAATACAGGCTGAGCTACTGTGTCTCTCAGGTTCGTGCTGAGGAAACCTGGACTGCCAGCACTGGTCCATCAGCTGCTGTGGCTGCATCAGCAGGTCACTGCTAATTGCGGGCTGCAGGGATGCTGCAGCTCCTCTCCTGCTGCTCAGAGCTGGGGGCATTCCTTCCTTACCACTCCCTCGTGGTGTTTCCTTGGGGGAGGGCTCCTTAGGCACTGGAGCTGTGCCCTTTTTCAGGAGAGAGAGGGAAGGTTGCTGGGAGCAGACGTGACACTGCTCGGAGGGAGGGCAGTCACGACTTCCCAGGAACTCGCACAGCCGGGATCAGCAGGGCAGGAGGCAGCTCTGCCGCTTCAGCCCAGCCCTGCTCCAGCACATCAAGGCACTTGGAGCAGAGAAGCAAAGCATCACCTCAGAACCATCCTCTGTGTCTCTAAAAGCTGCTCTCAGCCCATGCTCAGACCCAGAAGTGACTTTTTGTCACATGCTGAGACTCATGCTTCGGAAAACTGTGTAAGGGTGGAGTGGGGAGAGCTCGTGCTTGAGCACAGCTTTGGTCTCTCACTCAGAGATGGGTGCTGGAGCCCATCACCACCTCTGAGCAGAAACACTCATGGCCACCTCAGGGCAAACTGGCCAGCCAGGCTCACTGCCAGAGAGACCTGATGTGGATAACACAAATAATTGCAGATGCAGTTAAAAAAGCTGATATTTTCCTATACATGCACAGATTCAGCCTGGATGCTGTGCTCTCTACTGCGGCAGACAAGCTTTCCCAAAGGCACTGGGCTGCCCTCACCAGGCACTGACTGCATGCGACCGCTGAAGAAACCAAACACAAGTGCTGCAAGACCTTTATGATCACACAGAGATGGATATAACTGAGGGAGAAAGAAGTGAGGGCAGCTGGACTACAGTTTTGGATGCAGGCTCCTAAATCCTGCACTGAATTCAGCCCCAGGTTTCGGGGCAGCAGCTGCATTATGCATTTTCCTCAGAGTGCCAGCTCTCAAGCTTCTCAGAGTAGGGACATTCATCATCTACTGAACTGCTGGATTATTTATCATTGAGAAAAATCAAGGACTCTTAGTTATACATTCATTTAAAATATTAATACCAATCTATTTGTCAGTAAAACTCTCTAAATGGTTTTGAAATATGTGTGGTGCAAACAGATTTTACTTAGAAGAACACCAAACCATTCCTTAATATCTCTTTTGTTGGAATTCAGCTTTAAACCCTGTGACTAAGATGTGCTATGTTTTTAACACCTCTCCAGTGGCTTGCTGCTTCTCTTTATTAAAAAGGATCCCAGCAGAGAATTTTTTCTTGCTGTAGATCGCTATTGCCCCTCACAGTAGAGAATGTGTGCTCACACTAATTTCTCTATGGCAGATTATTATTATTTTATTGTGATGATCAGTTCTGAACAACTTGTCCTGGCAGAATGATTTATGCACCTCATTTCAATAAGAATAGGCCTCCATTTGATTTTAAAGAAAAGATGAGGTTTTTCTTTAACAACTGAAGTTAAAGAGGATTACAGAGACCTCTGGAAAAAATAAAAGAGGCAAACTTTTTATTTATTTACTTACATGTGCCTAATAATATCGTCAGCACAACAACAACAGGTTTATTTTAAAGCCCTGAGGTTGATATCACAGGCTTTTATTGGTAAGTATAGGCTAAATCCAGGGGCATTTAGGCAGATAGGAGGGGAATAGTGGATTTTATAGGCTGATTGGGACTCTAAAAGGAGAAATCAAGATGCCTGCCTGGGGTCAGAACAAAGCACCTTCACGGAGAGCCCTGCTCATCCTCTTGTGGCCTGGCCAACAAGGCAAATCACACTGGCATAAAAACATCACACAGCTGGACCAATAAATCCACAGCTGGGGCTGGTACCAGTGCACCTACTCCAGATGGGGGGGGGAAATCAGTACCTTTCTTAAGTACAGGGTTTATCAGTCCTGTCTGAATCCTCCAAGGTGCTCATCCCCAAATTAAAATATTTAATTTCATACATTATCATCTCCTTTTCAAACTAAAGTATTTTGTTGGCACACAGTGGGTCAGATGGAGATGAAAGGATGAATGGGAAGAGGACAGGCTGATTTCCATCTTCAGATTCAAGCCAGATCTCATCAGAGCAGCATGAAAAGCCCTCCAGAGCTAGCAATGTCAGCAAAGTGATTTTTTTTCTACAGATTTCCATATGGTTTTGGACCTTGGGAAGGTAAAGTGATAAGTGGGCATTGAGTTTCTAGCTTTCTTCCCATGTCTGCCCATGACACTTGGTATAATCTTTCCTGTTATTACATTTATCAGTTCCTTGGTTTTCTTATTTATAAAATGGACATGGCAGAACTTCAATCCCTCACAAGGTTGTTGTAGAGATCAAGTCATTAAAATTTATAAGATGCAGTCAAGCTTTTAGCCAAAAGTTACCATATAAATGGTGAAGATTGTAACAGAAGGGAAAAAATCACATATACAGGTTTTCTTGTGCTGCCATAGCCATTTTCTACATTTTTCTTTGTGGCCCAAGCAGAAAAGTTATAGGTGGGTAGTGGAAACTGGAAATCCTTTTTGAAGAAAGTGTAACTCTCCTTTGGGACCACCAAAAAGAGCTACCTCTGGTCTGCATGGATTTCTAGCAAACGCAAGTAACATAAACTCACTGAGAATAAGGTCAGATCTCCAAGCTTACTGCAAGACTTTGATAGGATACTACCAACAAAAATTTCAAATTAGGACCAGGCACAGAAAAAGTAAAATTAATTTAAGCAAGATGTACAAGTATTTTCCAAGTATTTTTACCCTGGATGAACAATAAGCAAGAAGGACACAATGCAGTTAATTTAAATATCACAGCTGATAGACAGATGTTCAGACAGACTCCTGTAACAAATGCCACAAAGCAGGAATAAACAAAGGTGTCTTTGTGAAATATAACAAACCCAAAACATTAAGGGACAAAAATGATTTTTTTTTTGGTGGGGGGTGTTTGTTTTGTGCCTGAGGATTCTAACTGATCTTCAGGATGGCTGAATGGTTCCTTGCTTCATTGCAGTGCCAACACTGCAATTTCATAATCTTCCTCAGATCTTATAATATGTCATGGATATGCAAAGTCAAGTCCACCCATAAGATGAAAAATCTAAAGTTTAATGAGATGGCTGCTAAGGGATAGTTAGTTTCATTAAAAAATGACAAAAAGAACCTTCTGTTTCAATGCAGTCTTGGGGAGAAAGAAAAAATTAAAGAGATTATAATGGCTTGGCAAACCCCAAACATATGAATATCTGAACAATGGATTTGTTGCCTGCAGGTGGGTCAGAGGGATGAACTGCTTGCTCTAGCTAGGAAAGCCTGGTATCTAATGACTCTCACATTCCAGTACCATGACAAAAAAAGCCAGCCCCAAAACAGAGGAGACACCAGATACAATGAGTAGCAAATTTAAGTTGGTATCAGCTCTATTTAAAGATTTTGATTTCTCCTGGGAATGCAATTTAACCTCCCAATGAAAGATTTTTCATAAGCACCCAAGGGATTCAGAAGTTGAACTCTCATTAATTTTTATTAGACTTGTGGAACCCTCACCCCTTGGGTACTTTGAAAATCTCCCTCCCTGTGTTTTTTAGTTGACTCCCCTGTTAAATAGGGATAATAATTACAACTAATCAACCTGTTTAAATAATACAGTTTTAATATCACTATTATTTTCATAGGTTATACTCAGCACTGAAATAAATGCATCATAATAAATAATGCAGAACTTTAACATCTGTTCTGGTTAGTAAATAATTCACAAGTCAATAATTAATTTTCTAGCTGTTCATTTATAATTCATAAATATTTTCCAAATATTCAGAGTCTGAAAATTTTTATCTGAACTATTTTATGAACTTTTCCTTTTAATTATTACATACTCACAATTTGTGTCATTTAGTTGGGCATTTAATTAACACAGTATTATGTTCCTTATCCTGAATGAGTAAAATTTTTCAAAGGTTGGAAAGAAAGTCACTGTCAACACCAAATCATGAATATTCACTTAGCATGACTTTTCAGTGCCCACAAAAGCTCACAATGCTTTGAGGACTCACCAGCATTTTTATGAACAGAATGATTTATGGAGTCATCTTGGTGCATTACCCATGTAACGTACACTTGTACTTTGAGACTTCATCAGCCAACTCTCCTACTTCCCAGTTGTTCCATTAGCCAGTTCTCCAGTTTACTCCCAGTGCTTACCTACTTCATCTATTTAACATCTGCATGATAATTTGGAGCTTGAGAATCAACACTTAGTTTGGAATATTTTTTTTTAAACAGTAACAGTTTTTACAGGAAAATAAAAACCCTTTAAAACATTCTTTTAATAATTCCCCAAAAACTTAAACGTCTTTTATATCCTTTCACATTAGGAAATGGGACAAAAGCACCTTTGGCACATCAGACCCCAAAACTCAATCACTGCTTTTTATTCTGCAAAGCATACAGTGCTAAATAGGGCAAATAATCATTACTATCAGTGTGCATTTTTAATGGAGTTTAGCAGCAAAAGACCTGAAAGATTGAGATTATCCAACCTGAGGCACCTTCCCTGACTGGTTAAATTGGGGAACTGGTTTCTGTAGGCTACTTGGGCTATGGAAAATAATGAGTCTGCCCTGGCTGTGGGCTGAAGTGTTTTGAGGATACATATCTTGTCCTTTCTCCAGTGGCTCCACACAGAGCCAGAGCAACTTTGCTCTTTTATCACTTCATGGAGAAACTGAGCCCTTAACTGCTGCCTGAAGAAGGTCTTGTTTCAAAAGCAGAACAAATAAATATTCACTTGTTATTCTCCCCTTGAAAGGGATCTTTGCATTCACCAAATGATCCTGATTAGGCTGCTGAAATATTCTAGAATCAAAATTGACATTTTTTTTGTCTGGTTCTCCAGAGGATGCAAACTATGAAACTATTTTACATCTGGATTTAAATGCTTGTTCAGAATAACATTCTGCACGCAGCTTGTGCCTGTGTGGGTGTATGGATAAAGGCACAGGGGTTAAAAATGTGTCTGGAAGACAGGCTCAGGGCGCAGCCTTCTGTCTGCAGCCCCAGTGGCTGCACTTCTTTCACTAATTAGACCTTGATCAGACTAATCATGTATGCAGTCCTACTGAATGCAATGGGACTACTGCTGGGGACAAAAGTAAAAAGCAAGTTTAAGTGCTGCAGGTGGTTAGATCATCAATAACCAGAGCCAGAACCTTTCATATAGCAACTCAAGTAGGGAGAAGCTATCTTCTACCCAGCATTTCCATACCTATTGCTTCACCAGAACCATTAGGATTGTTATACAGTGAATATCCCTGAAACAGCAAAGTATCATTATAATGGATTTTTTGTTAAGAGTTCATAGCATCCATAAGCCTATTCACACAGCAATGTGCAGCCACAAAGCTTTGAAGAGTGAGGTTTAGAGAGTGGAAAAGTAGCACAAAGGTAATTCAATAAGATGTTGGTCTCACAAACAGTATCAAAAGACTAACTTTTACATAGATCATGACATTTACTTTTAAAGCTAAGAAGATTTTTTCTTATTCATATTATTTTCATTAGGCAGCTACACTTGTTACAGATTTTTTCCCACTTGGGCACAGATGAATGAGACAAAAAGCCATATATTTCAAACATTAATATAATGGCCTGGTACCCTGTAAATAAAGCTTTGTTGATTATCCATTTGCTTTAAGTGTCTCTTTTGTTAAGCCACCAGTTTGTAGGTCATCTCTGCCATTTAATCCAAAGTAGCTGTACCAGGTACTGGCCCTTGAACAGAAGCATCACCTACAGATGTAGGAAGCAGATAGCAGGTGTGTTCATTGTGCTCTGCCAGGAGGATCCTTGCAACTTTTAAAAGGGATTTGGTGACACCCAGGATGGGGTCTACATTGTCATCCATGCTAAAATGAATTTTGAAATAACAAAAACACTCAGGGAGATGCCCCTATAAAGGCTGTCAAAGGCACTGCCACAGTTTTCTACCTTATCTTGTTTTAGCCACATGTATACTTGTTTAGCAATGGACACATGGATCTGTGGGGCTGAGTTCCTCTCCTACGAGGAAAGCCTGAGAGAGTTGGGGTTTTTAGCCTGGAGAATAGAAAGCTTTGGAAAGATTTTATTGTGGCCCTTCAGTATTAAAGGGGGCATTTTAAAAAGATGAAAAAAGCTCTAATAAAAGGAAAAGGGGTTACAGTTTTAAATTAAAAAAGGGTAGATTTAGATACAATACAAGAGAGAAATTCTTTGTGATGAGGTTGATGAGACACTGGAATGGGTTGCCCAGAGAAGCTGTGGATGCCCCATGCTGGAAATGTTCAAGGTCAGGTTGGATGGGGCTTTGAGCGACCTGATCTAGTGGAAGGTGTCCCCTCTGTGCCTGCCCATGGCAGGAGGTTTGGAACTAGGTAATCTTTAAGGTGCCTTCCGACCCAAATCAGTCCACGAATATATGATTTTATGATGTCGGCCCCTTCTAGCTCAACAATCATTTAATTACTCCATGTACACTGGAACAAATTCAACAGGACAGCTTGAAAGAAAGCATCTGAGAACATGCTGGAGAGTTACAAACTTCCAGGAGACCAGACATGTCAGTATATTTCTCAAAGCATGGAAATTGAATCTGGTTGTCCCATGTCCTTGGTGATCTACAGTCAGAAGATAAAGCATTGTCCATGGACAATGTCTCCAACTACTATTGTTTTCTTTGTCTTGAAATCTGTCCGGTGGATAAAAATCTTCAAGTAGAATAAGGTTCAAGGTTTTAATTCCCATCTTGATCTTCTGATATTTTGTGTTTCCTTAAATATATGTGACTTAGTGCTCCTTGGCTTCCTTAGGCAGTTCCTGGTCAGTTTTATGGTTCATCTGCTGGATCTGCAAACCCTACACACTGAAGGAGTAACCTGCATGGTGAACTTCTCACATATAGGCTTGGTTAATAACTAGTTGTCATTACTGAGAGGTTTTTTAACTAATAACACATAGAAGAAAATTACTTTCAGAAATGGTGCTTATGAAGTGTGTCATCATTCTTCTGACCACATTGGTGAGAAATTAAAGCTGCATTGTATCTAAAAGAATAATCTAAGTTACAAAAAGGTAATTTATTCCAGTGTCTAAAGTATCAGGAGTTTTGCGAATAATTGATAGATCCTGAAAGTAGGGAAACTTTGACAAAGAAGCCCATTTCAGGCAAAAGTATAGGCAGGCTGATTGGGAGTGAAGGAATCCGTGACAGTTTGCCCAACCTTTTCCTCTTGATTCTCAAATAATGTGTGGTTTGAAGTGAGAGCAAGTCAACATCTCAGTATATGCTGGGCCATCCTCTCACAAGTCACATCTGCATGCAGATTCCCAAAGTGCTGATTCTCAAAGGTGCAGCAGACTTGTCCAAGCTGTTCTGAACATCAAGATGCATTTTATATAACATGATATTGGAAATAACTTCACCCAAAATGTCAAGTTTATCCTAAGTATATTTGATGACAAAAAGTTCCTAATAAATTGTAAAACTAGAGAAGCCTAAGGAGAAGTAAGCTTTGTAAGTCCTTTGTTGCAAAGGGACTAGCTCAAAATTTTTTTTTCTGAAGTTATGACATTTTGCCTTTGGGTGATTTTCTTGGCAAATAGTATAGACCAGTGTCAGAAGGAGAGGAGAAATAAAGAAACTGTACAATACTTTCTATTGTATGCATCACACAGTGCCTTTTGGTTCAGTAGACATAAACAGCTTTAAATTTCAAGGCTAATTCAAATTGGATTTTAGAAACACAAAGTCTTAAAATATTTGCACCAAACTAAGGGATTATACCCTTATCTTATCCTTAGAAAAGCTTTTGAAAAATATATGGTATCTCAGATTTTAAATTGGGTCTTCAAAACCCTCTTGTCTGTAGCTGTGTCATCTGCTTGGTTGCCTATTGTCAAAAGGTAAAATGTTGTATAGAGAAAAGGATTTGCATAAATTGCTATCACCTGCTGGCCATCCAGGTTAATGAAAGGCAGGGAGAAAAATAAGGCAGGAAGCCTTTGAGCCTAATCTTTCTTGACTGTTTCTGTGCCAAAACAGATGAGCAAAATATTACTATGGTGTTCTTCTTAACTTGCATTCACAACCTGGGCCTGGCCTTTCCTATTGCTATCACTGAAATTTTTATCTCCACCTACTGAAAGCAGTTATCAGAGGGTGGGGAAACCTTTTGATTGCGCAGATGCTTTTAGCCTTGTGCTCCCCACAGGCACCAGAAAAGATGTAGTACAGGAAACTGTGGGAAAAAGCTGTACCAAGAGGAAATTCCCTTCAGTGGCTTGAGCAGAGCATACACAGCAATTGAACAGTCAGGCCAGAAACAACAACATGAACAAAAAGCACATTAGGAATGCTTGTACTCCTAAATTAATTGAACACTTGGTAAAGATGGTTAAAAGAGCAATCTATAGCACCCAGCAGCTACCTAAGGGTTAATGACAGAGGTGGCAAAGCCAAACTCTGCAGCAGTGTAGATGACATATGGGGACAGTGGTCACCAGTTATGGCCTGGGAGATTAGGACAGCCCAAAAGAGGCTGTGGAATTTTCACCCATGGTGTTTTCAAGATTTAGGAAGACCAAACCAGGATTGGAGAATCCATTAGCAGTAGCTGAAGTTTAAACAGGAGTTTGGCCAAGGACAAGGACTGCTCATGTCCCTTCCAATCACCATTTCTGTGACCCCAAATCACATTAAGTGAAAGTTAATATGGGGAATATAAGTATTTACACAAAAGATAATAAAAAGTAAAGCTATTGTGAAAGCAGTAATTTTGTTCTAAGGGATAAAGAATGGTTCTGACAAATTACTACAGCATAAGGAATTTTACCAGTCAAGTCAAATGAACTGATTTTTGTAGTGTCTTTTCTTTCCTGTTTAGACAATTCTCAAGAAACTACCATTAATATTTGTGGGGATTTTATATTTACATCAGATGACCAGATAATGAAATAATAGACAATGCTCACCTACAGGTGAGTATCATTTCAAACAGAGTCTCCACACCACACTCTATTATCTAACATAGTCTGCCATGCATGACTTTCCAAAGTACACTCTTTTGGGGGTGCAGCAGAAGAAAAGAAGAATTGGCTTATTGCTGAGGATTTTTAAGCAGTTGGTGAGATTGACCAAAGCATAACCTGAAAATCTGAGAGAAAAAGTAACTGCCCACCTATCAGGCTATTTTAGTTGATGTGCTATACCAAATACATTATTGCATATATTGAAACACATTTAACTAAGAATGACTGTAGCAGTGAAGCCCTGGATTATGCCCTGTAAAATGATCTATACATGGAAAAGGTGTTTGAGGTATTATTGTTCATGGGTAGCTCAACTGTTCTGTGCTGGACTGCTGCTCGGATTGTCTCGGCTGCACCCAGCTCACTGCACAGGCTGTGCAATGCAATACTTGGATTTCTTTCAGGGAAATCTCTGATTGATCTGCAGGCGACTTACACCTGGGTATATGAACAAGTACAAAAAGCAGTGCAAGGGATGCCCACAGAAGGTTAATCCATTCTTAGAAGTTGCTAAGTAACAGTACCTGGAGCTCAGGATCACCCATTACTTGACAGCTCATCCCAAAGACTTTGACATGTGAGGTTTTTTTTTGGCTAAAAACTGGTATTTCTTGGTAGTGTGTTTGGGCAGTACAGGTTGAGAGGGGAAAGAGAAAGGCCTCAGTTGATTTAGATCAACTGAGAGAAAGAAGAGAGAGAATCTGACTTGTCTCACAAGTGACGTTTGAATTCACATCTCTGTAAAAGCTCCCTAGTCATGAGAAAACACAGTAGCTTCTGGACTGGTATATGCTAATATACCAAATGTTACTCACTCTGGCTACAAAAGCACTATCTCTTTAGAATGCAGAAAAATTCATTAGAAGGCAGGTGAAGTAAATTTGATTTTGTTAAGCTATCACGTGAGTGCAGCATTACATACAGAATGGAGCACAGTTATGTTTTGCATGTCCTAAGTACGTAATTTCTGTTTGCTGGAGGTTTTTTTCTGTCTGCCAGGGATTTTTCCTCCACCTTTTTAAAGAAATAATCAATCAAGTCCCCTCCCAGCTTACAGGTAAATAAATATACCAGCAACTGGATTAAGGTCAAAATCATAAACAATGTTCTGTAAATACCCAAGATTAAAAAAATGTATTTTTATTATTTCTGTAAGAAATCTCTCCGATATTTGAATGCTGTGACATTTGAACAATAATAATCTTTTGGCTCTCACTGACATGTGCATTTTTATCAGCAAATACTGTGATACATGGCTTTCAGATTCAAAATATAGTTTTAGCAAACCTTTAAGTAAATTAAGAACCAGGCTAAAGCCAAAGGGTCTACATTTGGTTCATGGCTGCCATTCTAATATTAGTGAATAATGATGTACAAAATAGAGTATTAGCTAAAGATTATTTGATGTAAACAAAATGGCTATTTCAAAAGCATTTAAAACAATATAAAAGACATCAATTCATTTAAAACATAATGAACATGCAATTCCTTGTAGTGAAAACATATTTTACAGGACTTTGGCAGACAGTGTGTGTGTAACTGAAATAAAAATCAATATAATTTGTTGTATAACTTAGACATAGCTTTATCCTCTTCTACACAAATTAATATATGGGTTAGCAATTTATATGCCAAGTCTCAGTTCTCAGGGATTAGAAACAGCTGAGATATACTGCAACACTGAGGTTTATGATGTGAAAATGCTGACAGACTCAAATAAAACAGCACCACTGCTACGGCAGGTTGGAAACCTGATCCATGAACTATTGCTGGTTGGGTGTAAATGCCTGAATCTCCAGCTTCAGTCTAAAGGGCTCATGTTTGCCCAGAGGATGTTGCCTAGCCTATACCTCTTTGTTTACAACACTCTTCAAAGTGATACTGTACAGTAAGTGAGCTTCAAATCGGCTGCTTGTGGAAATATGCTGTAGTGGATCACCAGCACAAGGCTTGCATGACAGCTGAGCCTGCTTAACACCTTAAAGAAGGGATTAACAGATGTATTTTCTCAAGCACTGTGAGTGAGCTTCCTCTCCTCTCCTCTCCTATCCTTCTGTCTCTGAGTTTGCAGCACTGTGGTCCCTGCCCTGCTCTGATATCCCAGTGCCCAGCACACCTGGTTACTGCAACCAGCTTTCCAATTCAAAAGTATCCCAATGGAAAACAACAACATTCTTTCTAAATGTTTTGGGGTGTTTTTTTTGGTTGTTTTTTTTTTGGTTTTTTTTTTTTTTTTTTTTTTTTTTTTTTTTTTTTTTGTTTTTTGTTTTTTTTTTGGGTTTTTTTTGTTTTTTTTTTTTTTTGCTGTGGCCTTACCCTGAAGCTGAAATGCCTAGATTATGCAGAAGCTCACAGCTAGACCTCAGGCTAATCCCTCTGGATGAGGGGATGTTGTGGCTTTCACCCTGTAAAGCTTTTTGTCAAAGTCATTTTACAGTGCAGCATGTCCCTCTCACTGAGGAGCTCTCCTCACAAGTCCTGGCCATCCTAGGCAGTTACAAGGGATAACTCAGCCCCAGTCACTGCATTTGATCCCCACAGAGATCATTATGTTTTACTGGTTCCTCAGGACATGGCTAAACAGGGCTCAGAGTGCCTTGGGAGTATAAAGACGTATTTTTCTTTCAAGGCACATCTCTGCTCTGCTTTCTACAATACTTCTCCAAAGTACAAAAAAAGTAGCAAAATAAAAACAAAATAGCAGGAAGTAGACTCTGAATGCTGTACTAAGCATGAAGTTCCTCGAGGTGAGAGGTAATTGCAGCACCTAGCTGTCATGGTAACAGGCAAGACTGCAATTAATACAATTTAAAGTGCACTATATGTGGAAGATGGTAGGTACAATCTCCACCTGTTTGTTTATAGCTACTGCAGCTTTCCTGCTTATCCTGCCTAAAAACTTCCCTGATGCAGCTCAGCTGGGCATCAGATTTCCTTCAGGGATTTCAAACCTTTGTGCAAAGCTGCTGCCAGCCGTTCATAAACAGAATGACACTAAATTTCTGTGCCCTGAGGAATAACACCAAACACTTAGAATTTGAAGAACTGAGCCTTTGGTTTTCAGTAATGTGTGCTCTTGAATACCAGGAACTAATCTAATACTGCCTAAACCTCCTTTCAGCTCGGCAGCCACCACATCAGCATGGCTCTCCAGCCAATGTCATGCTGCCCTGGAACTGTGAAAATCAATGAAGGTTAAAATCACACACATGAAGGCATTGTGTTGATCTGCGCTGCCACTAATTTAAACCATTTGGGGAGGCTAAAAAAGCAACCCAATTATTTTCTATTTGCAATTCTAGTGTAGGGCTAATACACACAGCAATACCTGGTATATAAAGAAATGTAAACTTGTCAGTTTGCTGCTAAGTGACCCAGCTTATACAGATGTAATTAGAAAGTTATTAAACCAGAGTCCCTTTAGCCATGGCTTCAGCTGAACAGCTCTGCTACTAATACTATCCATTAAATTGCATCCATTTATAGCTGGAGCACTATCACTTTTTAATAGCACTACTCCTAACAATCAGCTAGCATATGCTGCTTTAAGCATTAATCTTTGCATGCCATTGACTACTTATAAACACAAAATACATTAAAATTAAAAGAACTGCAGTAGCACTACCCTTGCAGGTTGTGATTAGGAGGTACTCCCTCTCTTTGAGGTGTGCAGGTGCCAAGAGCCAGACCTGATCTCTCCTGGTCAGACCAGAAGACGCCAGAGGGGCTGCATCTTGTCCCTGGCTGTGGAAGCTCACCTGGGGTGATGGCCCACCTGAGCACAGAACTGTGCTGCGTCACCTGCAAGTGACCTTGCCAGCCTGGTGGCGCCACTGAGGCCTTTCTATGATGCTGTGACTAAGAGAAGGCAAAGTTTAGCAAAAACCAGACAGGTTAAGACTTACACCAAGGTGCAGCTGATTTATTTTCTGGGAGAATTTTTGCCCCATACCTATAATTTCTGAGAACAGCCCATGAGATGCCAGAAGAACCTGATTCCAAGTGCTAGTTAAACATGGAGATTTGTGGCATGAAATCAGATACCAGGTCTCTGCTGTCTAGTCCTTGAGAAAGGTTGAATCCTATCCCCAGGAAAGATGTTCTTATTCTACTGAGCCTCCTGGACATTTTTGAAGTCCACACTTCTACACAGGTCTGTACAAGAGTTCATTAGATTCGCAGAAAAAGATCTTCAAAATAGGTTCGATTGGAATGCAAATAAAGGCCTGTGGCAAGACGACGAATTTCCTCTTTTTGAGTTGACCTTTTCTATTTCCATCCATACTGACTGATCTGTACTAGCATGAGACACAGTATAATTTCAGTTGCAGCCCTTTTTGAAATCAGGTATTTTCCCAACTCCCTGCTCTATTGGTGGAAGGTACACAGTGGAAGGTACATTTACTAGAGATTGAATCTAGAAGCATCCAGGCTTCTGAGGTTGTACTGCGTGAAATAGTTTAATTAGGTAATGGTACATCAGTATTTTTAGGAGAAATTTAATTTATTACATGGAAGTGATCATAAAAGTTGAATGAGTTCTGAAAATAACTTGTTCTTTTCTGAGACTATTCAAAAACCTCATCTTTATTTTTAGATTTAAAATCTGTCTTAATTTTAAACTGTATAGATACAGTGCACTTAGAACATATATAATTAGAAAGGAGAAGTCTAGATTGCTCTAGATCAGGAGCAGTAAAATTTTCCTTAAGCCTGGTAGAGGCACTGAGTGTGGTTTAGCATTGGAGAAAAAATATTTCTGTATCATAAACTGACTTGCTTCTCAAATTCTTTCAGGTATAATCTTCTGTCAGCTGGGTCTGCTAGATCTGACCTCAGTTCTATAGATATCAAGACTAACAGAAATGGAGGATTTCTCACCCTTTGATAGCCTCTATGTAGTCTTTTCTCTCCTTCTCTTCTGCATAGGGGGTGATATTGAACTCTAAGCCCAAAGGTTACACCAAGGGACAGTGCCCACAGGTCCAATGCACTGACAGTCCCACACTTCCTGTGCAACTTTGGGGGGACTTTCACTTCCCTGGAGAGTGCAGGAACTCTGTTTCTGATCATGTACCTTTCTATATGGATTCCTTCAGAAAGCTTCCTCATTTTGAACGAGGCATCTTTAAAGTGAAAGTGTTCAGCTCCTGTACTCCAAAAGTATGACACACTAAGGGGAAAAGAGAGAGCCTGGGTTTCAAGCATTTCTAAGAAAGACCATGAGTTCCAGCAGGTAAGGTAAGCTACCTAGCATTAGACAGTGGAAGATCTTAGAAGTAACAACTCAAATAAGTTATGTGGTGCTAGGATACTAATTACTGCACAGGAACCATAGGTTTTGGAGCACTAAGAAATCTATGTGCACTTCTCCATCAGAAACCTGTGTACTGAAAATATAAATGTGGAAAGAATCAGTACACACAAACCTCAGCCTAATGGAATAGGCTGTCTTTAACAGTGGAGAGGAACAATCCTTAATCACAGGTGAGCAATCTTAATTGCCCTGATCTTTGAAAGAGCAGAAAACTACAGCACAGAGCACAATGTGGCATGATTTTAGATAAGCTGCACAAAATTCACTGTTGACTCACCAGTACATGCTCTAGATGAGGCAGGTATTACAAAAGAAAATTTTACTAGGAGAAAAGTCTCTTCTTCAATTTCTATTTGTTGAACAGTGACTGTATGATTGAACAGAAGATGCTACATTTCCTGCTGAATTAGATGTTTTATGGTTCCTCATTATAGCAGTTGACTACATATATCTATATGTTTTACAAGTAAAGGGCACAAAAGGTCCCATCCAAAGAGAACTCCTGAGCCTGCATATTACCCCATTATAATCCATATAACCAGCTCTGACCCAGGGTGGCAGTTTGCTGATATATTGCAGGAACAACCACGTATACACATTGTAATACAGTCCAGGCTATTACCAATGAGAGTCAGTTATTTGGCCTCTGACATTTATACAAGCCATGAATATCCAGAAATAAGAAAGCTAGATCCTGCTTTCCTACTTCTTGTCTTCCTAATGATGCAGCTTTTTTCAAACTTGTTAACAACCCTGTGTCCAAGAGCTGTTCAACTCTATGCACTCATTGTGCACATTTCCATTTGCCTAAATAAATGCAAAACTTTCACTGCAGCTCTTTTAGCAACAATTTTTTGTCTGTGCTTCTGACACCTCAGTTATATTCTCTCTACACTGTAAAATGAAAAATCTTAGATGCTCTGACAAATAGTCCAGTTTTGATGTTTGTATTGTGATGTGCTTCCCTCCCAGGAATCATTTATAGTATAAAGCAAAAGCTGATAGATCAGACCAATTTTTTTTTTAATATATTGCAGCTAAACCATTTCAAAGTAAAAAAAATAAATGGAAAACAAAACCACATTTTCTTAAATTTTGCAAAGTAGAAACACAAGACTTTTTAAAAAAAAAACACCCAAATGTCCTCCATACCAGGCATATTCTGTTTTACACTGACTTCAGCCACTGCAACTGTCTTCTACCAGGCATCTCTGAAAATTTTAAATACTTCATTCAGCCTTGGCACAGGAGCTCCTAGATGCACTTAGATGATTCAATACCTTTACTAAAACATCTGAAGTCACTTGGTTCCGATAAAACCTGTGTAAATGGAGAGAAGCCTTATGCTATACTCAGACTATCCAATCTCAGCACAAAAACCTCACTCAAATGTGCCTGATTTCTGATTTGAAGAGGTGGTGGGACCACACAACTCATCTAACTTTAGACATGGGGTAATGAACACTTGGAGAATTATGCCTATTTTAACACTTAAATGCAAGCCTTGCTGCCCAAACTGATTGCCACAGTTAAAAATATGGGCCTGTAGCTGTAAATCCTATTTACCAAGCCTCAAAAAGATACAACCCTAATGTCAAAATTGCACTCCAGATCAATAGGAGCCTGACTTAAGCCTAAAGACTGTATGTAGGGATGCTAAGCAACAACCCAGCTGGGGCTGACCCATCTTTCCAGGTGGGTAGGGAGCATGTCAGACAAGCACAATCCTGAGACAAACACAAAACAAGTATCTATGGCACAACCACATTAAGAATCTGAAATCTGAAAAGGTCTTGACTACCATCTTCAGGCCCTAACATGTTTTTCCTGCAATGTCAGCATTTGGTCCCAGGCCCCCTCCTATCTTGCTGATATCTGAACTACTCACCTCATACCACACTTCTGCCTTGCTCTTGTCTTTCAGCAGTTCTCCATTTCTGGGGCTTGTTTGTCAAAATTTGTCTTTCACTCTGACTCAGCTGACTTTAACCAACAGGCAGGACCACCTGTGCCCCAGTCAACACAATCTGAATCAGACAACAGCTCGATTTCCACCAAGTTTGAGAGTCCTGACTACTGTAAATGTAAAATAAAAGAAACTTGTTGAGCCTGGGAGGATCTACACTCCACTCTGCGGCATTTTTTTCAAAATTGAATGTAACATTATGAATTTTGGGAATGGCACATCTACTCTCCTCCACAATATCAAGGGGAATGTTGGAGGTGAGTTGAAGGGAGGGGGAAAAATGTACGAAAGGCTATTAAACACAAAGATACCATCTCTGGTGCAGGAAGTCCTTGGACCACAGATCACCAGAAGATGGGGAAATACATCAACGAAGTGTCACTGGCCCTATTCCATCCTGCTTTGCCTGCAGCTGCAGACAGACTTCCATGGTCCAAGAAAGATGTTTTTATACACCCAGGTAGCCAGGGGGCAAATCATCATCAATATAATTAAATGCATTTTTTGCTAGAGTGGGGTTGGGGTGTGTGTGGGGGAAGAAATTGGGAGGGCTGAAGGTGGGAGTCCTACCATCTGCTTCATAAAACCACTGCTTGAGGTATCTGGCCTGAATGCCAAAGAACTGATTGATGGCACCAGCAGACATCTTCCAGAACAGCACTATTCATGTATTGGTATCTCCCCATGAAGTTTAAGGTAGTGCCTTTCCAAATGACTGCCTCCTAGCCAGAGAGAAGATGGTGGTGCTGGGTAGAGGGGGGTAACACCAAGCACTCTGTCAGAGGGAAGGCAACAGGGGGTCTACAGAGTCCAGTGAATTAACTGAAGGGGGCAGAAAAGGGGATAAATTGGAACAGCACCCCCATCCCTGCCAACAGAATGTCTTTTGTTAGAGCAAACAGTGTCCCAGGCACAGAGGGAACGCTGAACTTTAAAGATCTCTGTTAGCAGAGAAGACCCGAAAGAACTGAGCTGGGACATGAGTTTGGATGGCAGATGCCCCAACAGAGAGGAATCTCCTGATACAGATTAAATACAGGGTATAAATCCCTACTATCAGGAGACGTCACTCCTTGAACCTCCCCTAACAGGGGGTGCAAAGTTAAATAACATGTGGAAACTTGCTAAAAGGCTAAAGAAGATCACTCAGTTTCTGAATAACCTGCAAAATACAGGGCCAGACTGTGCACTGACAGAGCAGTGGAGCCTATTTCAGCTTTTCACAAAGAAGGACAGGATCAGTCAGCATTTGAGCAGCGGTAGCACAAACCCTAAGCCCTAATACCATTGTTTCAGAAAGCAGGTGTGTTTCTTTTACGCCCTGAACGTGCTTGCTCCTCATGTCAGACCCCAAGGGCTGAGGAAAGGAGGGTGCCACCAGGCCCAGAGACGTGGGCAGGAGGTGCCTGAGGCAGGTGTGGAGACACCACAGCGCGGGCGGCTGACACGTACCATAGCCCGGGGCTGCCTGGGGATAACCTGAGCATCTGGCAAGTCTATCTGCTGCAATGTTCTACACCATTTGTCCAGGATATTCTCCTCTCTCCCTCTGTGCCACTCTGTGCAGTGACCTGGTGGACCCCCAGGAAGAGTCCAGCTCCAATGCAATTAGCAAGAACATCAGAAAACGTCTCCCTGCTGCACAACTCCACACAGCCAGGGCACAGCTTGAACATGTTTATTCTGTGCAAAGCTTATGAAGAATTTGCATTAGAAAACAGAGACAAATGGAAATTTTGGCTTTCACTGCTGTTTTTAAAGGAAGTGCCACCCAAAGAGCTATTTACCTATTATCTAGATTCTGTTGTTGATAGTGCTAGCCTTGCAATATGAATTTTTAAAATTTATTTAAAGCAGTATTAGGAAATTCATTTTACACCATGTAATTATATTAATAAAGAAATTTGTTTGATGTTAAATATTTATTCTTCTCTCCCTGTAATCATGCTTTTGATGCCGCATACATTTAAAATTAAAAAATGCAATTTCAAATGTCTTCAACCTAGTTTTATGATTGTTTGTCAATCACAATCTATTAAACCATTTAGGTTCTGAGTGGAGGGTTTGGGTTTTGGTGTTCTTGTTTCCTGGTGCTTTGATTTTTTTTAGTGGTCTGTTTCACTTTGGTTGGCAGAGTGAAAAAAGTAATTTGGGTTTAGCGTGTAGAATTTAACTAAGCTTTATTTATTTTATTGTCAAAAGTAATAATAGAGAGCAATTTAAGTACTTTGAAGATGTGCATTTAGTGGTCTTTGAAGCATAATCCCATTAAGATTAATAATGAATTGCATCTGAGCAAGACCATGTCCCTTAATGCTAATGTCTATTGCAAGGTGGATAAATCACTCAATTTAACAGCAAAGACAAATGTGCTGAAGAGCTGTAGTTGCACTGGTTTATTTGATGTTGGGAGGGTCTAATTTTGGTATATGTGTGTTTGTTTTGTTTTTGTGTAGTAGTGACTCCTGATCATTGAAAACAATGAGGTGCACCAGGCCCAGCATCTCCAGCTGGGCAAAGGAGGGGATTGTCCCGCTCTGGGCTGGGGCAGTGTCAGATCAAGTGCTGGGGGCACTATGGGCACCTCATCATGAGATGGCTGTAAAAGTGTTTGAGATCACCCAAAGGAGAGCCATGAAGATGATGAAGGGCTATAGGGGAAACCATGTGAGGAGTAGCTGAGATCTCTTGGCTAGTTCAGCCTGGAGAAGAGGGAATTGAGGGGAGACCTCATGGCAGTCTTCAGCTTCCTCATGAGGAGAAGCAGAGGGACAAGCACTGATCTCTTCTCTGTGATGAACAGTAACAGAACCTGAGGGAATGGCCTGAAGTTGTGTCAGGGGAGATTTAGGTCAGATGCTAGAAAAGGGTTTTTCGCCCAGAGGGTGGCTGGGCACTAGAATAGGCTCTTCAGGGCAGTGGTCACAGCACCAAGGCTGAGAGAGCTCAAGGAGCATTTGGGCAATGCTCTCAGGTGCACAGTGTGACTCTGGGGTTGTCATGCGTAGGGCCAGGAGTTGGACTGGATGATCCTTGTTGGTCCTTTCCAACTCAGGAAATTCTGTGACTCTGTGATTTGCATAAAGCCCTTCCCAGAGATCACCAGCTACCTCAAATAATTACCATTCATGTCCTATGACTGCAAATCTCACTGGAAGAGTTTCACCATTACCAAGATTTCCCATCAGGTCTTGGTCATGGTGTGCACAGAAAGCTTGAAGCAGCCAAGATGGGCTGAAGAGCTAAATATGGGGAGAATGTAGCAGCCCTAGTTCTAATTTCGCTCAATAAACCGTGCTCCTAAGCAACAGGGTCTTTCACAGACACCAGCCTTCAGGATACCAACTTCAAACTTCAATCAGAGCTGCTGCAGTGCCCCAGAGGAGAGAGATTTTGCTTCTTTGCCAGGAATGACAGCATGCTTTGTGACATGCAATAGCTGTGAAGTAAAAGGTAGATCAATATTAAGCATGATTTGGCTCTTCTAAGGGCAAGAGGAAGGACTGAGGAAGGACCTAAGGACTGACATAGACTCTACAAAGGAAAGCCTAAGTTATGGCTCCCACTGGCCTGAGGAAGAATCCATTTCCCTTTGGCATCCTTTCAGGTCCTTGTAGCAGAAACCTGGTGGAACAGCTCTCTCCATTGCCACTCAGGGAGGATAAATATCACTGGCAGGACACCAGGCAGTAGCTCCTCCTGTGCCCTGGCATTACATTTGTGTCAGTCAGCTAAGTCTTCATCCTGTTTAACGTATAAGACTAAAGAGATTGCATTATGCACTGGTACAACCACAAAATCAGTGCAGCTTTGCCCAGAAAATAATGGTTTATGTCACTTCTGATTACAATTAGTTCAAGGGGCAACAAACCACACAATATGTGCAGCCTTCAAAGCACCTATTAAAAACACACTTTTATGTTGTAATTGCTCACTAAAAAAGATGCATCGATTTCTTTCCCTCACATCTGAGAAGCAATTGCACAGACCTTTTCAGAAGAATGCACATAATATACTTGAAAAACTAAGCGTGAAAAATCAGTTTAGATTTCACTGAGTGTGAATTTGGGGAGAAAAATTATCCCTCCACCTTCTCACTACTAATGCAGTAGGGTTTATTTTTGAATGAAGGCAATATGAGCTTAAATTAAATGTCAAATATAATTTAACATTAAAGCATGAAGTGGCTGAGCATGTGCGTGTCAAAGCTAGCAGCTCTTCTGAGTGGTTAATTGCTATCTACAAAATAATAACCTATAAAAAGATCTCTCATTTTCAGTAGTGAGGCTTAAATTTACTGTACTGGAATAATTCTAACAAAATAGAGTTTAGAAGCCTTTTTAGTCACCCATGCCACATGAAGACACACAATGACAAATAAAAACATCTGCAATCTGGCTGCCTACTTCTCCAGAGATGTCTAGACTCCTCTTATAATCAGCAATGAGAAATAGACACTTCTAGGCTGTAGTTCATCTTGTCCTAAACTAGATATCTAAAATAGGCCAGAAGAATCACATCTGAAAAATGCCCGTTTCTCTCCACTGACTGTAAAGGGAGCCAGCAGTGATTAATTCAGAGGTAGAAAGCTACAAGGCAATGTGTAGTTTTGATTATTTTCTGCCAAAATGATCAACTGACCAATTCTGCAATTACAATTTTTTTTTTCCCCTGACATTTGATAGGTAACTATTATTAGCATTAGAAAGTGACTATTTTATGCAACATGCTGCCCACTTTAGAAAGTAGTGAAATCCTTGCCAAAAGAAACTCCCAGTCTGAGACTTTAGCTTTGGGGCAGAACTCCAGAAAGACACTACAGCAGCCAAAACAGCTAAAACTGAGCAAAACATTTCCCAAGGGACTTAACCTTTCCGCGCAGGTTGCTTAATTCTAGCTACACAAATAGTCCCATGGGGAGATAAAGACAACTTTTTTAAATTAAGTTTTGGCTACCAGTGGGCAGAGCTCTGTGTCCTGTTGTACACTGGACAGGCTGGAAACCACCACTAAAACAGTTAAGTTCTACTTGAAGGGAAGGGCAGTTCCAGTAGAGGAGAAAAAACCAAGAGGACAACATGTTTTTTTACGTTGGTACATTTCTTTCTCAAGGTTAAGTTATGAACTAAGTTTCCCTTTAATTTTTTTTTTGTGTTTGGTGGTATTCCTAAATATGTAAAAGTAAATAATACAGAATACAGTTTAGACAACATTCCTGATGTGTGAAGTTAACAGAAAAAGCTGTCACTGACTTCAGCTGATTCACAACTTCAATCCTTCAGTGTTTAGAACAATTAAAAATGTAAGATTTTTTCCAGAATGTGAAATAACAATATGTCATTACAATATCTTATGCAACTATATCTGCAAGAAGGAGGAAGAAATTTGAGATAAGGAAAACAATAAATGATTTTTGTAAAGGTATTATCACTGGGGTCAATGAATATGAAAACAATAAACTATAATTTTCATCATGATTTCTTGTTTGTTTCCAATGTGTTATAGCCACCAATACCGAAGTTTTGATATAAAAGTTGAGAAGGGTTACATGATGGAGAGTGTTGGGAATTTAAATTAACAGAGAAATCTGAGCACTAAATACACCTTAAATAGCAAGAATTACGATATAATCAATAAAACACTGAGCTAGGCTTCTAAATGCTAGACATAAGAAGGAGTGAGTAATATGGATGAAAGAAATGGAGGGTAAGGAGGAACCACAGGGGAACGAGTACACAATTCTTGCCCAAAACTCTCTACCAAAACAGGTGCCCTAAGTGCTACAGCACTGCATTTTACTTCATGATTCAAAACTCTGAAACCTAAGCAAGGCCTAAGTCTCACTGAAAACCACAGTGTTTGCTCTCCAGTGTCCAAAGTCAGCGCAGACAGCGGGCAGGAGCCCAACACGGGACAAGGCCCAGGCATCTCGTGCCCTGGTGCCACAGCCTCTGCACAGCCATTGCCAAATGTGCAAATCTACAGGAGGCTTTTACACGGTGGTACGAGCCTCGGGCACGGCACTGACATCCTGCACTGCTGCCAGCTTGGCCACTGCTCGCTGTCCCCACTGGCGCTCGGGTGCCAGCCACGAGCTCCTCCTGCCCGCTGGCTCTGGCCTCAGGGGCTGCCACGCTGGCAGGGCGGTTCTGAGCCACCCACCTGCAGCAGGGGGGCACAGGCCTTGGTGTGCCCCAGCAACAGGGGCTGTGTACAGCTGGGGAAGCACAGCAGCCATGGCAGTGAGCCCTCAGCCCTGTGATCTCTGGCTGATAAAGACACTGAGGCCCAGAGTGCTATTTCCAGCCCTGGCACAGCACAATCCTCCTCTGCTGCCATCCCTCCCTTTGACATCCCATGAACAAGCACAGGGTTGTTTCATGCTCCCAGCTAAGGTCCAAGTTGGTGTGGGCCTGGAGAACACTGAAGGGAGATCTCACTGCAGTTCCAACTTCCTTGTGAGGGGAAGAGGAGGGACAAACTCTGTGGTGGCCAAGCCTGAAGTTGTGTCAGGGGAGGTTTAGGTTGGATATTAGGAAAAAGCTCAAGAACCAGAAAGCAGTTGGGCTGTGGAACGGGCTCTCCAGGGAAGTGGTCACAGCATTGTTATCATCTTATTGCAAAAGCTCCACACCTTCTTGGTGATTTCTCATAGGCAACTCCTCATAGCACTGACTCCCTCTACTTCACACCACAGCCAACAAACTCCAACTCTCTCCACAACCAGCTAACCCACTCTTTTATAGCACTCATCCTCACTGGACACAGCTGTGGCCTGTTAAGGGCAGGCTTGTTCCTAATCTTTGGTGAATAGTACAGCTGCATCTCCTCAGGGGTGAGATTACCTTCTGCACTCTATTTTCTTACATTCTATCCCCCCACACAGCACCGAGGCTGACAGAGCTCAAGGAGCCTTTGGACAGTGCTCTTGGGTACATGGTGGGACTCTTGTCCCCTCCTGTGCAGGGCCAGGAGTTGAACTTGACGATTCTTGCGAGTCCCTTCTAACTCAGTTTATTCTGTGATTCTTTGTATTCATGATTTCCAGTTTGATGACTGCTAGGAGCTTGCTGATGTGGCTCCTCCTCTACATGTATCTTGTGTTAAGCTGTTTACAACCTCAGTGCCTTTCCTGCTCTGTGACTTCTGCTGTATGGGGTCACAAAGGGACAAGGCACTATCTGCCCTGGTAACAGGCACAGGTGCACACCACAGAAAACAGAAGATTGTCATAATCGTATCTTCCTCATTTCAGAGGTATCCTGTGTTTTGCTATCTTTTGCCAGGTCAAGACAGGAAAAAAAACAAAGACAGACTGGCACTTTACTGGGTGTAAAAAACATCAACTCAGTTTTCTAAAAAAGACAGTATAACATCCAGGGCATGCTTGACTCTGTGGAGTGACTTGCATTGACCTTGCATTTCAAGAGGGATAGGAACATCCCAGTGCAGTGACTCAATGATTACATGATGAGAACAGAAAGTGGGTCAGGAGAAAAGGCCGGTGAGGAAACAATGGCAGTAAAACTTGGGCAGGGCAAATGTTACTTAACCTAGCACAAGGTCTGCTGACAGCAGTCTAACCAGGAATATTATCTATTTAACTGTTAGTAATTCAGAACTGGTGCAGTGTGATGTAGAGTAGTCACTGATTTATATAATCTGGTTGCTCCTTTTTAGCTTTTGTTCTTAGGCTACTCTACAGATCTAGAGATTTCTACACCTGCTACCTGAAGTCTGGTAAGCTGCTCCCATCAGTGCCATGATGCTTCATTGACATAATTCACCAGCAATTCTGTCTCCTGTATACCTGAGGTCATAATTAATGTTTTAAAATAAGAACTAAATACTTTGCCTGGCAAGAGAGGATCTTAGTACCTTTCAGATCATTATACTGGTCATCATATTAAAAATCTACTTGCAGTATTTTTTGTATGGTCTCCTAGTCTCACAGAAGTTGAAATCCATCATAAATAATTAAGAACTTTGAAACCTCAAGATTTGCTGATTTAACAGAAAAGATATGTTGTAGCAGATAAACTTCAGCAAATTTTGCTGAGGTGGTTTAGATATTACTGCTCTCAGTTATTTTTTCCATCTTTCTGCCAAAGTTACTGCCCCTGGACAGAAGGACAAACTAAAACCTGGGCCTGTGTCTCAGACAGCCCCTTCAAACTGATGAGATATCAGTGTGCAAAAGGATGTCCTTGAAGTACAGGTGTCCAGTCTCTTTCTGTTGACCTTGACACAGGACAGAGTTGAAATAACTAGTACCATCAAAAGCCTTAATAACAAAATATATAACCCCAAAAATATATAAAAATGACCTCAGTTTTCTCTCCCACTTGTTCTCAATGAATTCAAGTCACAGCCTTGTATCTGTGCAACTGTCCTGTCTCTGCTAGTTGCTAATTTTAGCCAGGGTACTCCATTATAGGGCAAGATGAAAAGCAAGTTATGAAAGGATGTGAGGCATAGCTTTCCTAAACCTTTTATATTTTTAAGTTCCTCACTCAGCTCCCAAATACCTTTTCTAGTTCTCTCACAATTCTAGCACGCAGAATGGAAACACAAAGTGCCAAACAGATGCAGCTATTTGTAAGAAAAAGCCAAAACCTTCTGTCCTCTCTCAATGATCTCTGACTTTCAGAATCTTGCCTTAACATTCATCAAATATTCCCTTTGTCTGCTGTCATCCCTCTTAAATACATAAAGAGCTCATTCATGAATGTATAAACTTTTGTCAGTCTCTAAAGTAAATGGAGTTTTCTTTTAAAATGCTTTAAATCAAACTCACTCAATGCATAGTGCTCTGTACTGTTATTCTCCTTTCTTCAGAGACTGTGTCTGCTTTTGATCCTTTATTCCTGACTTCTCCCTAGCACTGATTTCTCTGTCAATTTGGGAGCTGTGCCCTGTGTTAATGTTTAGGCAGAGTATTTTGATGTTTTTCCTGTCTCACTTTCTAAAAAATTCTCTCCTAAAACTGATGCTGATAAAGGTTAAAGATACTCAAGGAAAATGTAATTCAGACTTTTGTTCTCCCCCTCCATCAGCACCCCATTTTATGAAGAAATAATCAATCAATGTTGAAGGACCAGAGATTCCATTTGAGATGCATCAATCTCTGCACCTGCACAGATCACCAACTTTGCTTCATACCACTACAAGTATTAGGGCCCAAAGTCACAAAGGACCAAAGACCACAGTCCAGGAAAAAGTTTCTCTTCAGGAAGCACTACTTAGTTTCTAAATTTTCTACTTGAACCTATTGCATGCTGAGGGAAATATGATCTTGCATGGCTAAGCCATTTCTGTCATTCTGTGCAAGAATTCCACCACTTTGGATTCAAGAATCAGGACATCTCTTCCCAAAAAAACCATTCAATATTCTTTGGACATCACATTGTGTAATACCTTTCTCTAATGGTTAAATCCTCTCTATTCTTCTAGTGACAAGACTGGCAACAAAGCAGCAGACACTGAATCAACTTTAAGACAGAACAGTTGAAAGAGCAAAGAAATCGTTCTTCAGTGTATGTGTGTATATATATATATACACACACACACATTTATTTTTGTATAAACTTTTGCATTACACTCACTTGCAGAGATAGAGACGTCTCTGTTAAGAAGCAATGGAGAACTCTGAGGTAGAGTAATTGGAAACGTGTCCTTCTGCAGCTCCTATTCACTGCTGGTGTTCAGCAATAAAAAGAGAATTGCAACCATGAATCACAAACACTACTGTGCTGTCTTAATACTGCCTTTCAAGAACTGAAAAGACAAATACCACTTAGTCAAGGAGAAATCCTCATATATCTGATACACCTCCAAATGCTCTGTGATTAATCTTTTTTTCTTAAAACCAAACAAAACAAAACAAACAGTGATTGAACAAAAAAATCCCACATCCGACAATCTAGATTTCTAAAGCTTTGATGGAATGAGGCCACTGGTGAGCAACAGTAGAACTTTACATAGAAAAAAACCCCAAACACTTTACTAAAGCGATCAAAAGAGCTATTCTTTTAGGTAGTTTTGGGGTAAATAAAACAACACTTACTCCTTTAAGTGATTTGTTTGCATTAAATGATTCATTTGCATTTATTTGTCTAATCCCAGAGAGGTTATTGTGCTGCAGCATACTCACACATTCAATTGGGCTATTCTTCAAAGCCAAGTGGTGTGGCTTCTAAAGTGGGAGTGTGGATGCTGGATTGCAGCAGAGTTGGAATCCACTACATAAATTGAAAGAGTTGGCTATTCTTTATTGTCTGTATCATGCTTGCTTGTTGAAAGAACATCAACCTTTCAGCAGTGGGAAGTGAGTGGCCTGGGGAGCAGGAGGGATTCCTGAGGTGCCATGTGGCCCTTTGGGAATCTCTCTGAAATGTGCTTGCAAAAGCTCTGGTGGCTGCCTCTATTCTTGCTGTGAGCACTTTTTGAACAGCTTCCATAAGCCTCTTCAGGATTATGGTCTCATAGTGCTTAACTGGAAGGCAATGAGAGTTTGTAGTGCAGATCCTTCCACAACAACATGAACAACCCTCATGCTTCAAGGTACGATGGGAAGGTTTTGGTTAGGCTGGCTGCCACTGCCACTTTTGCCTTCATGCTCTTGCTGCTTCTCTTGTCCCATCTTGGGCCCTCATCTGTATCACAGAGCTGAACCAAGAGACTACAAAGAGTATGAGGTTTTGTGCATTTAGCATGCTGGACTGGGTCAGCATGATTGATCAGAGGTTTAATGTAAGAAGGAAAAAGGATGCAGATAGCTGGGATAAGTCAGAAGAAAATTTTTACAATGGTTTAACTGTATTCTTAAAACATATCATCAGTCCATCCATCCATCCATCCATCCATCCATCCATCCATCCATCCATCCATCCATTCATCCATCCATCCATCCATCCTCCCCCGTGTGGCAGGATTTAGGAGCTGTGGTTGAAAGAGACACTTACGTAAGTGCTAATGCAATCTGAATAAATGGTGGCATTTAGGCAGGGGCAATGTGGGGGTGAGACAGGCATTACATAATGTAATTGGAGATTTATCCACCAAAGCTTCACACTTGGAGTGGGACAAACTGGGTGTCCCAGAAACCAGCAGTTAAACAAACACTGAATTTGTAAAGCCATTCAGAATTTGTAAAAAGTATTGTTGTTTTATTACAGTTATTTATCTTGATCGCGTTTGTTCTGCTTAGAAGAAATAAAACACAGGCGCTCTTTGCCTTAATTGCTGGGTCTATTCTTTAGTAAACAATGAAAAGTGATTAGAGATGTTTTTTGGCATGCACAGTCCAAAACCACCTAGTGAGAGTTCAAAGAACAAAGCAAATGCTTATTGAAAGAAATTACTCAGCTAACTAAACTTGTATATCTTCGAGTCAGACATTTTTTCGGCATCTTTACCCCATTTATCAATGCACAATTACTGTCACTATTGTGTTGTGTCATTAGGCGTAAGGTTACAAGTGCCAGTCGGAATAAAAAAATTGCAGTAATGTTGGCATAATTTTTCATTATCATCTTCATTAACCACAGCTAGTGGGAGTAAGAGTTTATCCTTGCTGTTGTCATTGTCATGACAACGCTTCCAAAGCTTGTCTGCCGAGAGTTCACCAGATACAAAAAACTGAATGTCCTCATTATTCCACTTCTCACACTCTCACCCATGCCAAGGGTGATCTGAGATGCACAGGGCCCTTGATTTATCCCCTGTGATTTCTCTTGACAGCCTGGTATGGTGTCTCAGCTTAAGGCAATCGGTCTGATTTCACAGTTTAATTACTGCTAATCTGAAGGAGCGTGGCCAATGCTAATGAGCCAGCAGCAATCAAAGCAGTAATGGCTAAACTCACCCTGTTTCGTTCTTTTTTTTTTATTTTTATTAAAACACTCTTGTCCAGAAATAAGCAAGTAATTTCTCCTTTTCTGCACATCTGCAATGAAAGAACAGATGAGCTTCATGTATAATTTGGTGTTATTTCAGAAGCAGACTAGAAGATTCCTTTCTATTTTGCACTTAAACCTCTGTTTAGCATTAGTTTCCAAACAGCTTTGAGTCAAGAAAAGGATCAATAATTAGAAAAGACTCATTAGCAGATCACAAGCTCAACTGCAGACATCCATGCTGGCACACTGGGCCCAAATTTTGGATGGACGTCTCCTTGATTTTTGCAGCTGGGCATCACTGAATTATGCAGCGAATAGAAATATCTTCCAATGGCACTGCAAAGGAGAACCCAGAATACCCAGAAAGGGAGTTATTGTAATTACAAATCTGGATAACAATCCACCCTGCAAAATGACCTGTGCTTTCAGTTAGCACCATCTGATAGCAGCAACTTGCACATTCTCCCTTTTCTTGATCTTCTCTCCTATTGCTGAAGAAAAGCATGAAAAAAAGATCTTCAGAACTGATTTTTGCCAATCGTGCTAGTCAAATACCTGGAATAACTATAGGAAAATAAAAAACAATTGGGTGGGCCTTACATCTGCTTTTCCATACATCCTGCAGCTGTGTTGGAAATTTCTTCTGAAATTTTCCTTGTTTTTTTTTCTTCCTCAGTAGAACTTGAATTTAAAATATGTACCAAACTTCACTCTGATGATTTGATTTTGATACAAAACCTTTCACTCTCTAATGACACCCCAAACAAGAAGTCACGTACTAGAAGCAAGAGCCCTAGCACCAGTGTAAATCCAGGCTACCACAGCCACCTTCATGCAGATATTCCATGTTTACTCTGCTGAGCCTATGTGGCTTATTTGGAATGGAACTCTTACTCTTTGAAATGAAGAAGAAAAGCTGTGTTTCGGTGCTACTGTGTGTGATGTATGATATATAAATAGAAAGTTAGGCAATATTTTGCTTGTTAAGTGACATGGGAAGAAGATGTATAGGGAAATCCTCCATAAAGAAAAGGGCTTAGAGCAAATTTTGAAGACTATGAACTGCTTGTCTTGTGCTTATCTCAAGCTTATCTGCCATTACTTGAAATTTGGTATTGCTCATTTAACCTGAGGGATGATAGTTTTTCACAATTTTGTGGCACCTAGGAATACCTGAGCAGTGCACAAAGCCACATCATCTTTGCAAAAAAAGATGTTTAATAAAATAGTAAATATTAGGATGTAGGATTTGCCTTTTACAGCAGCATCATTTAAATGTGTAATATAGCAAGACAATGGCCCTTTGTAAGATTAATTATATTATAAATCATTTAATCTCATCCATTCATTAAAAAGCTCTTCCATCCATGATTGTTTCACACTCACAATGCTGTATTCAAAAATACAAAAGTCCAGATTACAATGCTACAGAGATCTGTTATTTTGCACTCTTCTTAAAAATACATAACTTCTCTTTTCCTTTTTTTTTTTTTTTTTACTCTGTCTCAGTATGAGGAAAATAATGCTATGGGTACTCACAAAATATGGCTATTTCCATAAGATATATGAAGAAAGAGAGTGTCACAAGAGGGGAACATCATTCTAATAATATTTTGTACTTCATCATAGCACTGTCAGAAGATGCCAATGGAGACTCTAAGTCATTTTAAAGAACCACTTCATTTACAGGGAAGGAGTTCACTCCTAATTAAGTTGGAAAGCCTCCAGGGCTTTCTTCAGCCTTTGCAATTCTGATTTCCTCAGAGAACTCTTGGTAAATCTAAGAGATCCAGAGATTTTAGTGTGATTAAGACCCTATAGACACAGACATTAAAATGGCAGTAGTCAAACTATGCCATAAACCTTAGACTAAAAAACAAAACAAAAGAAAACAAACAACCTGTCAACAACAGCTCCAGTAAACAGAACTAGAAGTCTGTTGGAATGACAATAGTACAGCATAGTTATGGAGAACAAATGGCAAAAAAGAAAAGAAGGAAAAAAGTCTAGGTCCAAATCACTTGTCTCCCTTAGCACGGCTCCTAGGAGCAAAATTCAAACTGTGTATGAAGGAGTTACAATTCTGTTATCTTCTCCCTTAGAATGGTTCTATATGGCAATAACTTTATCAGTGCCACCAAACTGATGTTGTATAGCTACATGAAAGATCTGAAGCCCTGTAAATAAAACTAACATTTCCAAATAAGGCTAAATTCTGTGGTTTGTTTCACTGAGAAACTCCCCAAATCCATCAGTAAAAGAGGCAGAGGAAAAGAAAGATAGCATAATAATAATAATAATAATAATAATTTACAACTCTAAGATAAGAATCAAATAACCTGATTTCCACTTACACCCCCATTACCTCATTCTGAACTAAACTGTTTATGTCTAGCATGCAGTGGACTGTCCATATGTACCCACTCTGACACAGAAGGCAAGGAAATATGCATTCTCATTTGTAGTTTGTCCTTTTTTATTGAATATCCTTCAGAAGGTCTAGGTTGATAAGGAGTTGTCAGTCAAGAGTAAGTAGCAAACACAGGGACTTGGGCAAAATTGAGGCCTTGTAAATTTGGGTCAAAGAGAGCAAGCTGCACTGAAAAGAAGTAATTTTATGTCATTCTGAATAATGGAAAGTACCACAGCCATTGAATTATCCTTCTCTTCCCATAAATGGGAATTACTAGCAGAAGTGGAAAGCCTTTTTGTTACAAAAGCGATAGAAGCATCAAGTTAGAGATGTCATTAACAAATGTAGGGTATTTTAGTGAAGAGTGGTGTGATGGAGCACGTGACAAAGGAAACACAATGATGAGAAAAGACTTCTAAAAAATGATGCAGGGACACATTAATCACATAGAGGCAATGAAAACCAAAGAACAGACTGTCAAGAAATCTCAGCTGATTTCCTTCCGGATGTGGTGAATTAGGAGGTCATCTGCTTCAGTCAGCTGTGGACTGGCATCCTGGTACTCTTCCCCAAAAAAGGAACTGCTCAGATAATAATCTAGCATAGAGGCCAGACCCAGAGCTGCTGAGACTGCACTTCTAGCACAGACAGAACTGCTTGATTTTTAAGTTACAATAAAGCAACTGCCTTCTATTATTCTAAAATAATGTTACTGCTGAGATTTTTTTATTGCAAGACAGGAGTGAGACTGCAGTATCAGGTCACTGCTGTGGAAAAGAAGGGATCTGAGTAATCACACAGAAGAGTCAGGAGAGGGGGCATTTGAAGTGAACACAAAGGGAGAAAATGAAAATGAATAAAATTGGAGTGATCTTCAAACAGAAACAAACGTCAGAGGCAAAGGAAAATAAAAGAAAGCAAACTTGGTTTGTTTAGCCACCAAGACTAATTCCCCTTCCTGTTAGAAAAGACCTTCATAGATCAAAGTATTAGAGCACTCTGAATTTCACTTGGGCTACCAGTGATATCCTGATTAGATTTGTATTTAAACAGAATTCTCATACATTTCAATTATCAGAATCATTGGCGCCAAGTGCTCTTTCAAGTTAGACCTAAATTATCCATTCTCTAACAAAAAGTGAAAAGGCATACAATATTGATATCCAACATTGCTCTGCAGAGCCATATATACTTTTAGCAGTCATGAGTATAAAGAGAAGTGTTCTGTATTCATACAGTTCCACTGGCAAACTTTAACACTTGCTACAGCAAGCAAAAGCAAGCTCATTCTTGGCTTTTAATTTCTTTAATATCTAAAGGCTAGGCTTTCATCCTAGTCTTCAAAATTGTTCTGTGGTATAATTCCTCCTGTGTGCCCAAAATGATAAAAGAAAATAATTAAAAGATACTACAAAGGTACTGATTTTCATGTATTTGGACTAGGCACCTTCTAAAAACAAGTGCCCTTGATGGTGTGCCATTTGAGGGGTAAAACGAGAGGTACCCCAAACCAGGGCTCTCTTTAAACAGTGATGTGTGATCTAGGGAGTTGCACATTTCCATATTCCTAGCAGTGAACAGGAATCTAATATCTATTGATGCAGCCCTGAAAGGTAAACATGTTCAGTGCTACTGACAAACACCATAAAACCACCCAAACACAACAAAGAGAAATGAAAGGTAACTCCATGACAGGTCTGGGCACCAATGGGAATTGTAGCTGTTACTTAAATGCACACGGACATATATAAGGAGAGAACATTCATTTTTCACTGAAAACTCATCAGACTATGGATTTCATAAATATGTGCTATTCTGACTTAACACCTACATTTTGACTCTGGGATTTTAAAATCACAAAGACTTTTTTGGTTTTTCGAAAGGTTGCATATTGTCTCAACTTTTGTTTGCTGTTGTTCAGTATACCCTAGGGGTCATGCTGTTACTAGGTCTTAACATTGTCTGTAAAATTATGAAGAACATGCAGGATAATAGGGAGAATTCATCAACATAGTTTTTCAGCAAATAATCTTCCAGATTGTACCAGAATTTTACTGCTCAAAGATGATTCTGAATCACAATACAGTGAGAAAAAAATTCATCAGTTCTTGATGGTATTGTGGACCTTCGACTGCTTTGTGCCTGCTCCCATCCTCCCTACTCTGCTACTGAAAGCTGAAAGCTGCCTCTTTGCACTCACTGTGTTTTCTCCCAAATCCCTTCCAAAATATCTGCACAAGATCCTACTTCTACTCCCAGACACTTTCCTTATTATAGCAATTTTCTCTAAAGGATGATGCTGTCTACCTCATCTGCAAGACACAGTAGAAAGTAAAGATGCTTTAAAATGTCATCCAGATATATCCTTCTCACAATCTCCTGCTCAGTGTCATCTAGAAGTTCCAGTTTCTGTGTGGGATCACATGCAGTTACCTAGGATAGAGATCAGCTATTTCCCCATCTCACAAGAAGTACCTTTGAAACTCTAATAATAATAATAATGCACTATAATAACAATTAAATACCAAAGACTGCTTGCAGCTTTTCCCTTATCTCGATGAAGTTACAAGTGAAACAAATCTACAATATATTTCTAAAACCACACCACCACCATATCTGAATTACAGTTTTCTCTTGTTTGATAGTTTAAATAATTTTAGAAAAATGTTAGGTGAAATGCTAGGTGCACACCTGCCGTTTCCACTGAATACTTTGTCTGGAAGGCAGGATAACCATAACCACAATTCACAGCTCTCTTGCACAGAAAAAGAAACAGAAATTATAGTGTGAATTTATTGGTCAGGTTCAGGTCTTATTTCAAGTAAGTAAAATGTCTGGGCTGGAAAATTTAGATATAATTCATATGTGCAGTGTGTACTCTTGGGATCCTAAAGGGTGTAACTGTCCATTACCCAGTTCTACCTCACCAGGTGAAATTCCAGAGTCAGAACCTCACTTTGCTTCTCGTCAGTGAGAAGGAAGAAGATCAAAGGACCTTCCACTTCTAGAGAGAAACAAGGTCATCATCATTATCAGTGATAACAGCTCTAAATGGATGTACAAAACTTTTGCAGAGTTGGAAATGAGGCACAAAGAAGCTCAGATCCAAACTGTTTTGTATTATCCAAAGCCTCTGTGTGCAGCATTTTTCCTTTTTAACCCTTCTGTACCAAACAGCAGCTCTTTAAAAGGATGCCAACAGCCTCCCTGCCATTTTGTGGCAATATTTCGTATTCACAAAGTCACGTTTCGAGGTGTCAGTAGCTGCAGCTGTCCTTATTTGTGTGGTCCCAAAAATAAGGTTTGAATAAGACTTCTACTTATATGGCCTGGTGAGTCTGTCAGCCTGCAGTCCCAACATTTAGCAGATGGCCATGTTTAGCCAGTGAGCCACAGGAATGACAAAGAGCAGGAGCCATCTCTCCTTACACCATTCAGAAGGCACTGAAGCACAATTCTGAGAAGGGGCTCCAGGGTATTTATATATATAAAGCAGAAAAAAAAATTCTTAATTCTAAACTGTTTAATCACTTCAGTTGAAATGATGATCTAAGTCAGGCCATTCTACCTGCCCCTACTATTTAGTTGTCTCATATGACAGCCAGTGTCATCATCCTCTACAATAATCTCTGTAGGACAGAAAGAAAACCAAACACACACCTTCCATTTCAAATTATTTTTAGTACGTTGTATGAGTCATCCTTGTCAATATAATCTAGAGGATAATGAACACCTTCAGAAAAGCTAACTCACGTTTACTCTTTCCATCACACCATTAAGCACATCTAGAATTCTTTAAGTTATGCCCTGTAATTTTCAAATGTTAAGCTTTGAACCCATGTTCTGAAATAAGAAAGGATCTGTTTTTTTCTTATATATGTTACTTGCAAACATGAAAAAAATGTGCATGAGCCATCTTTTGGCTCCCTGTTTGGTATCTTCATTTGATTCAGTACATAGCAAAAGATGTAACACATATGTTTAGACTTAGCTTAATTGCTACCAAGGAATTCTTTTTGTATTGTTTTGTATTTGCTCTTACCCAGCTATGCTAAAACAACACCAGTGGATGGTAACAGGCAGTGTCATAAACATTTTATACTTCATGTATAAAATACTATGCATTAATAGTCTCTACTTGTCTCCTTTAAAATCTTCTTTAGCAGTAAAAGAGGCAATATCATCCTAGCTGGACATCAAGTAACTCATTAGTGCAATGAAGGCAGTCTGCTTCTCTCTTGTTTCAGACCATCTTGTGACTCAGACAATCTCATCTTGTTGGTTTACACTTAATTTGCCTCATTATCTTTTCAAGCATAAAAAGATGATAACTTCTTTGCTACACAAATAGAGACTCTGGACATAACAAAACACTCCCCACAGACAAAAAGAAAATAATCTCCTGGTTAAGATGCTTTTAATCTGTCTTTGCCTGTGAAAACCACACACACACACACACAAAAAAAACCCAAAAAAACCCCACAAAAACAAAAACCAAAAAAAAAAAAACAAAAAAACAAACAAACCCAAAAAAAACCAAACAAACAACAAAACAAAAAAACCTCCAGACCACGCTGTAAGAATATTTCTCATTTCTCCTTTGCCTTAGGCCAAAGGCACCTCCCTCACCGATGACTAATTTTAGAGTTGTGCCCCCTAAAGTGGCTGTTACTTGAGCCACTTTAACTGCTCTTTAGCTCTAGCCTGAGGATATGCCTGCTCCTGCCTCCAGTCCTCCTCCAAGAGTCCTCAGCTTAACATAAAGAAAGCAAAGGAGTGTGATGGACCAAAAAAAAGAAAAAAAGTCCCCTAAACAACTGTCTGGGAAGCCAGAAGGATGGGGAGAGGGAGAACCAATTTGTGTTTCTTGAGGTACCAGCAGAGCACACACTGAAAGCAGAGTGGGATGGGGAATTCTTCCCTTGAAAAAGATGGAAAAGGTACTAAAAGAATGGTAATACCATTTTCCTGGCTTGAGCCAGGCTGGTCCATTCTCAGCAAATAAAGCATGTAAAATAGCCAGACAGTTGAAGATAGTTGAAAAAAGGATTATTTTCCTAATCTGTCCTCATTTAGCCCAAAGCTGCCAGATGATATTCCCCTAACATAAACTTCTAGATTCCATCAGTTAAAAATTTTGTGTTTTCCTGAGCTGGAAGTTGTAACCAGACCATTGTATTTATCAACCTTTGCTGCACCTTTCTGTCTTGAATTTGTCCAATCTTTTCTTAAAGCTCTTTAAACATGTGGTATCCAAACCATCCTGCATCAATGAAATCCTCAATTTATTTTGCATTAGGAATTAAAAGTGCTTTCCTGCTGCCTAGCAATTTCATTGTGCCCCTGCTTCTTGTTCTGTGGTAGCAGGGGACGATCAACTCCTTCCTATATGCTTTGGATCATGTATAATGTTGTACATGCCTTACATCTTTGCTGTTCACACTGCTATGCACATCATGAGACTCCTTTTTCCACAGGATGAAGAGATTTGGTACATTCAGTCTCTACCTGTACAGAAACTGCTCAATTCCCTTGTTCAGGCTGGCACCTTCTCTGCAGCTCTTCCAGTTCTGTTACATCCAGCTGGAGACAGGGTAACAAAAGCTGCACATAGCTTATGAAGCACAGGAACATCACAAGTTAGAGCTGGAAGGTATTTTCTTTTCTGTTCTGTTCCTTTTCTGGTAACTCCTTTTTTGTCTGATGAAGTTGCATTTTTACAAGCTTCTGGGCTGTGTGCCAGCATGATGTGAGATGACTTGATGTTTTTAGTATTATTCTTCTAAACTCTGACTTCTCAGCAGTCGTGTGTCCTGTGGGATAGCTTCCAGGGAAAGAATTGGCCATGACTGAAGTGTCACTGCTACCTGTGTACCAGCCAGCTTTGCTACAGATACCATCTCAAAGCAAGTGTTGCTGCTCTGGAAAGGTCCCTGTGGGAGAAGGCAGGTCCACACCGTGGCTGAGCAGCTGCATTAGACACCACAGTATTCTAATATAATTAGAAAACAGCTGGGAAGGAACAGTCAATTGTTTTTTGGCAGTCACGGCCAATTTTGCACCAATGCAAATGATGAATCAAATCCCGCAAGTTTACAATATCTGCTGAGAGCATAATAGCAGAAGCCATGCTAATGATTTTAAACCTTGTTTATGCCATTTTTGGCTGATGGACTAGTCCCCTGTCTCCAAGAGGCCTCCAGTGTGAAGGAATTCCCACACACTGCACCATAACACCTATGGGCTGGGGAGAGGAAAGCCAACCCATAGGGTACAGAAATCAGGCAGCCACCTTTCAGCCACAACTAAACATGGTGTGTTCTTCTTTTCTGGAGCAAAACCCATGCTGTTGAGCCATGCATTTCCCAGCCTTGGCAAATAAACATAAATTTTTCAAGAGAGAATAACACAAAAAATCCCCTTACTACCAGGCTGCTCCTCCCTGACTACCCAGCCCAGTCCACCCACTATATAGTAATGCATCAGAAACAGTCATGCAGGAGAAGAGTGTTCCTTTAAACATGTTCCTCATACCACTTCTTCACTTCTTTTAACAAATATTTAGTTCTTTTAAGGCTATCAAATACAGCCTGTAAAACTATCAACTTCTCCTAAAATGTATGCAACTTTACTATCTCAATGATGATGATAATCTCTAGGGCCACCTCCTCTTGCTGTGGCCCCCCACATCATCTTTCAAAATTATTGCATGTGTCAGCTGAGATTGAAAATGCTTCATAGGAGGATAACTGCTAAAAATATATTTTTGTGTTTGTAGCAGTTCCTGTTAACATGAACAAATGGAAACCACTTAGCAATGTTTGCATAAGTGCAAACTTTGAGATAAAGATGTTAGAAACATTTCAAAATGGCCCTTTGCCCTTCTTGTTCTGGCCCAAAAATAGCTGCATGTAAGTCTTGAGAAGGCAGTACTTTTGGCCAGATAGTCAATAATTTTAATAGAACTAGCATGGGACAGAAATGCCATCCAAAAATGGATTCATGTTTAATCTGGTAATCTGATCCCATATGGCACTTTAAAGAGTGGGAGGAATTAGTGTTTGCTGCTTAAAGAAATTACCCAGAAAATGACTGCTGAAGACAGACCAAATAGTACCTCATCAGCATTCAGTGTGAAAAAGGCAAACAACACAGGAACAAGAGAAGTTAAAAGGTGAGCCAGCAAAGAAAGCCAAAATTTGTTCCTGCATGGCTGGGAAAGGGATAACAATCAGATTTTAAAGGCAATCTCACAAAGTACTGGATATAAATAAAGAGGAATGAGAATATATTGCACAGGAGGGTAGAAGACAGTTTAAAAACCAAAGCTAACAATAAGGCAAGCACCATCTTTAAATGCCCATTCACCTTCTCTGCAGTTCTGAGGCGTTAAGAATGCAGGGTTTTGTCCCATAGTTATTCCTAATCATGCAAATCCTAATCAAGCCAATGTCTGGGGCACAAGGATCATGATGACAAACTTGGTTCTGACACTTAACTGGGCTTTATGTCACAGTTTCAGGACACATTTCTCGGAGGCAAAATAGGCCAGTGTGGCTCTTTCTGTCTTTGTCCCTCAGTCCTGCAGTTGTTTGTCTGTGTGACCTTGTGATGAACTACATCAAGAAACTGAATTTACAACCAATCCTGTTAAAGAACCACAAGAAAGAGCTGAGTATAGTTTTAATATAGCTGAGGTCAACCAGTTCATCTATAGCCCTGCAAAAAGTGGCAATGGCACAACCGAGGAGCCACCCCTGGAGTGAACAGTTGGAGCTAAATGGAATAAACAGATGGAGTTGAAGAGGAGAAAAGCAGGAACAGCTCACGCTGCCTTTGATGCCAAGAGCGACGTCCGCAGAAACACAGCCTCAGAGCTCCCAGTTTGTGCTGTCTCTGGAAGTGTGTTCATATCTGCATAAACACAGTAAATACAGCCTTTGTGCTAAAAAAGAATTGTAATGGCCAGAGAATAAAAATAGCTGAGGGATGAAATGTGATGAACATCCAAAACACTTCAGATTCGGGCAGGCAGAAGAATAATGTCATGATGCCTTTTCTTTCTTCGTCTATCAGGAGGCTCAGCTAGCCTGACCTGCCCCATGTTGACAAATCTCCTTTCATGACATCCACCTTTCACTTGGCCCACTCCCAAAAATCCTACAAGACATGAGAAGCCCTTCTCTTTTACTGAAATTAAGGAAACTGAAAGGCACCAAAACAATGGCTAGTGAAGTTGCAGATAAACCAGCACATGGTTTGTGGTTTGCAAATGTATTGGGTGTTTCGATAACTTGACATGGACTTGTAGCATAGGTTAAAAACCAAAGAAAAGCTATTTTCACCCTTCACACCTCTTTGGAAAAGAAAGCATTTAGCAGAACAAAATGGTTGTTGTAAAATGAAATAAGATGTGACTGTTCCCGTATGGGGATTACACAAAATACACCCCTAAAGAATTATTCTGTTGCTTACTTCTGGGGCAAGAATACAGGATTTATCTGTAAAACCAGCTCAGACCAGGGCAGTGCAGTGGCTAATGAAACCCATGCCAATATATGTCCAAATCCTTTCCTTTGTGTCACCAGTTCAAGCACACCAATTTGTGACAGAGCTCTGAAATGAAAAATCACAGCCCAGTGCACAGAGATAATATAGACAATAACTAAGCTTTTGCTGCGTGCTTATGCACACATGCAACACCCAGCATTCAGCTCAGGCAGAGCTTGGCTGGCTCACCAAAGGCAAAAGCCCTGAAATAAAGAGTCCATATTGGGGGGAGAAAAAAAAATAAATCTCTTATGTGCAAGCTATAAATAAAAAAACTCATAATACTTTTCAAGTTTTATCCTGTGGTTCTGAACAGACACAAGCTCTGGGTTCTGCACCAATGTCCAATGGCAGGATTAGTGTTATGGTATTATATCCTTAATGGATATACTTTTCTATTTATATATATATTCTCTCTTTAGATAATATTTTCTTTATCTATTTTCTCTCTTTTCTTCTTATTTTATAAAAATAATTTGCAGAATAAAACATTCTTTGTTTTGTTTATGTGACAGTTTAGGAGGCAGAGGGAGGACAATATCCCTTTTTCTCTAAAAAATTACAAATCCTTGCGTGAGATTCCCTAAAATTAAATATAACAGAAGTGCCATAGCAACTTAAGTCTCCTCACTTAATCACCCAGGTTTTCACAGTCCACGGCTAGTCTGGGTGTCAGAGCAGCATCCAGCAGCTCTGTACATTTCAGAAACTTCTTTGATGAATGAAAAAAACCCCAAACCCTACTACATTTATGAAAACAGTATTTACTCCTCAAGGGGGTAAATCAATACAGGTGTCTGTGCATGTTCAGCCTTGCCTGCCCCTTCATACAGTTTTGTATCTGTGAGATGCAAAAGTGCAACAGACTCTCAGGGTCCCTTTCACTAAGGACTGGCTACTTCTGGCAGTTCCCCTCTCTCATGCCACACCAGACATAATTACATGATTTTACATGGATATAGATTCAGGCAGAAAGGTTATGATTTACCATGTTGGATAGAGCCAGGCTAGAGGCCTTCCCTAATTAAAAGCACCCAGGTATCACCAGGGACCTCTTCCAGGCTGTACTTGATTTCCCTTCTTCCATTTCCCCTTTCCCTCCTCTAAAGGCCTTGTTTAACTCTTTGCAGAAAAATGACAATAGGTGAACTGAGCTGACATAAAAACAATTTCCCTACACTCACATTCTTTGTGCTCAGTTCAGCCAAGATTTCCTTATTTTACCCAAGAGAAAGGCAAAGAACACGTTCCTAAAGCCAGCATTTTATTTGCCCAGCAGTCTGTTGGGTTGTGCCACTATTAGAATGTCCAGCTCACTAACAGCAGTGTTCACTTTCCAACAGCTTTTGCAATAAAGTGTTTATTGACAGGTCAGAAAGGAAAAATGGCTGATTGAATAAAGCAGAGCAACTGTGACCATAATCCTTTGCTGAACATACCCCAGAAGTGTCCTTCACATTCTGCAGTGTGATTAAGAATGTCAATAAATTATGGTTTTTATTTCAGGATTTGGCTAAAATAAGGATGATATCCTGCCTTTTTTTGACTGCAGTATTATTTTTTATAGTCTTTAGATTGTGTCCCTTGTTTGTGTTCTTTCCTGTTCAGGAGTTCAAGTTCTAATGACTTTCTATGTGTCAAATAGAAATATCACCACTTTGCATCCCTGAAAGGAATCACAGCAAGAAATCAAAAGGTTAAACTCTATTATCTGGAAAGATCAAGTTCCCCTTGTATCTCTGCAAGTTCACATTATTACTTAATATGAAAAGCACAGCCTAGAGATGGGACAGGAGATGTGCAAGACGTGTCATGAAAAAGTTGGAATTAATGGATGGGTCTCATCAATCTCATCTTGTATTTGTGATGAAGACAGTGCAAAGTGAATATACACCTTTAATAAGAAAGAGAATGTCAAAAACATGACAGTTATAAATCCAAGGTCAACTGTAGCCTTCAAGGAGTTTTCTTAAGCAGTAGTGATAGATTCCCAAATTGCTAAAAGTTTTACATAAACCAGCTTGACATGATATTACCACGTTTCACAGCATAAGAATTTCAAGGCTTTCAGCGCAGACATCTGAAGGAGATTATAGAACCTTGGCCTCATTATTGGTAGCCATGTTAGTGAAGCCATGAAGGGGTTCCCAAAAAGAGGAATGCTAAATTTTGCCAAACAGCAGCCATCATTTTCTTTTATAAACAACAACTTAGTCTAAGCCAAAGCCCACAAAACTCTTGACAATATTACCAATGACTTTCAGAGAAAACCCATAATGTCCTTTTCATCTTGGAGGTCATGTAAGCATCCCACACCTTCATACACTGGTAAAGTTCAGCAGCTTTCAGGCTAGTATACAGCAACTATTTAACAATTTAGAGCAAACCTACACATGTCTTTAAAAGCAAATGCAAAGTCTACTCTAAAACAGCATTTCCAGGGTTATTTTAGGTGGGTACAATATAATCACTTTCACAGTTTAACAGCATATGTTTTGCCTTCAATCTCTATATAGTCCCTCTGAGAACATAACCTTATATAACTCTTTTTTTAAATTATTATTTTAAAGATGATCCCTGAAAAAGCTTCACCTTGTTCTCCCACAGCTCTCTCAGTAAATCCCAAAGTCTCTAAAATCCATGTAAAGTCTTCAGCTTTCAGGGAATGACACAGCAGTTCAGAGTAGGTTTTCCAGAAAAGAAACCTTCAGGCTGCTGGCATTAAGCTTTGCTTCAGTTCCTGTAACTTCCCAGTTTCATCTTCCTTCCCAAATCAGCCATCATTATCTCTACACTGTTAACACTGCAGCTCATTAGTTGCAGTAGTGGGCAACCTAGATCTGTATTTTTCTCCTTCCACTGGTTTTCCATTATTCTCTGCCCATCCAAGTATGATTGTTCATTTCTAGCTCTTCTACAGGAGTTAGTCCATGCCAAATCAGAGGACAGATGTTAGATACCAGAGCAGACAGATATAAATATATGTAGCATTCCTCCCAATTTCCTTTATGAGAGATTCTTTCCCCCAGCATATATTAGGAACTAAACTAGGAATACAAATATTAATTCTGCAGAATTACCAGAACAGAGCATTAACACTTGTACCGTGGCTTATACTGGCATCAGTTAGAGAACAGCACATCCAAGAACTGCAGCATGTGTCATGGTCTTATTTCTAGCCACAGATTCCAAATTTTAAGTCTGGTCTTAAAGACAATTTCTGTGGGCAACCCATCTCCTACTCAAAGGAGCCCAACTTTTGGTGCAGTCTCTTTTCTGGGGACCTGATCCTTCACTGCCTTGCCTCGATATCGATACTTTTGCACAAAGGTATAATGTGCTACACTTCCTGCTGTAGCACTCACTCCATTCTCCTCTCCTGCTGAGCAGGTGAAAATGAACAAAGAAGCTGCAAGGCTGCAGTGCTATAAATCCTTACACTTGCATTTCCAAATTGTTTCTATCAGAAACATAGCATTTAAAAGTCCTGGCAGAGAAGAGGTTATATTTTTAAAGACAAAAAATTAAAATTTTCTGTCAACATTTCAAAAAATTCAAAGGGTCCTGCATAATTTTAATACTATTTTACATTTGATGAAATTCTAAAAAAAATAGCTACACCTTTGGAAAAAACCTCAGTATTATTAGCTTTAATAAAGTTTTTCAAGCATTTCCTTTCTTGGAAATATATTTTCGAGTTTTGGTTGAAGGAATAAAAGAAGTACCCTTTCCTTGTTTGACTTCTGTCTTGAATGAATTTGATCCTCATTCCACCCACTGTCTCCCCTTTGCTTCTCCCTGAAGCTCCTAAATGAGCTCTGGAGTGACCATGGGAAGGGGCTTGCCAGGTAATGGCAGCCAGAGGCAGCAGGGGGGGCTCACACATAGGGTTACTTTGCTGGCCTTGCATATTTTCATCTTCATTTTCACTCTTTACTGATGGTAATGGCAGAAGACAGAATTTCCATAGCAGTATTAAACTTTGGAACCTAAATTTTCTGATAATTTTCCTTGGAATTTCTGTACATGAATGCTTTTGATGATAATTTATATCTATTTCTTGCATCGAGACATTCATCAGTAAATCTCAAAGCACTTTAGAAAGGAGATCAATGTCATTATCATCATTTTGAAATTAGCTTACCAAGAGATTATTATTTCTGGTACAACGTGATTGCTGTATAAAAGCAGTATGAGTGCAATGGCATTTGCCTTTGTGCCATAATCTTAACACTGCTATCTAAAGATTTCTTCAGCCAAATCAGAATAAGACTGACTTAGTCTTTTCTTCTATCTTGAAAAAAAAAAAAAAACCCTCACAAAAACAACAAAGGAAGGATTGAAAGAAATATGAGCCTTTTGACTAAAGGAAGAAATACAAGTTAACATTACTATATATTTTACTTAAATCCAGACATATAATTCCAAAAAGACTGACAGACATCAAAAAGAACCACGTTCACTAAAGGAAAGCTTTGCTGCTTGAAGGCTTGCTGAGCCCTGTCCTTCACAGAAAGGGCTTCACTCATACCTTGTGGAAAAACTGGCCCAATCTTGAATAACACTGCGCTTTCTCTCTCTAAACAGAGAAAATCCAGAGGCCTTCAGAGAATTTCATGCTAAAATGCCATATAGAGAAGTGTTTGCTGTTTGCCATTCTGCTGCAATGCATCCATGTCAGGGCTTAAATGTTACCCTCACAGTGCAATGCAAAACTCAGGCAAGCCCCAAGACCTCCTTGCAAGAGAGGAAGAGCAAAGGAGAACAAATAAGTAACAGCATCCGAAGGCTCTCTGAGCAGAATGTTCTTTTATGAACCCCCTTAGTACAGCACAGTTCTACACGGAATTTCTGCATATTTTTTTGCAATAAGTGCATGAGAGAAAATGTTAGTTAAAGAGTAACCTATAATAGTTAGTCAAAAATCATACTTTTTGCACTGCCAAAAGAAAAAATGTGACAAATATGTGTTTTGAAATGAAGAAATATGTATTGTAAATAAAAATGAAAGGTCTGGGGTATAATAACTTGACCGTTTCTACCATTCAAGCATCAGCCTCAAAACAAAAAGCACACAGAGCAAGAGAAAGTTCTGTAACTTTTTCAATATTCTTCATTAGACTCCATCATTCACAGCCCCCAGAGTGAACTGCATCATCAAATCAATTGCACCAAAGCCTCCTCTGATTTATGAAAGGCCTCACCATGGAGTTTTCATATGGTGGTTATTTAAACACTGAAAAGTCTTACCTATAGATCCTCAAGTAATTACACACTGAGAAAGCTCAGGCAAAGCAGACTTTCAGCAAAGGGAGGCCACTGTAGGAACAAAAGCCTTTTTACAGCTGAAATCAGGCATGTATTACAGGTTTGTGTTTTTATAGGGCTGCATTAAGAGCTGAGCCCCAAGATTACCACAAAATGAGAGCAAAGGGGCTTTTCCAGTGATAAATCTGAAGAGATATAAAGGCATTTCCAGGACCATCAATATGATAAAATCCAAGTACAACTGGATTTTACAACTCTTTGTTTAAATAATCATTTGGTAACCTGTGATGGCACACATACATATGCGTATAGTAGGTGCTACAAACATCAGCTTTCTACAGTTCAGTTTGGATTTTTATTTTTAATATTCTCATGTACTTTATTTCCCATCCCCCACCAGCACAGTCAAAAGAACAGCCAAGTTTCTGCTTACAGGGGTAGGATCTGCTGCACTCCTGTTTATGGGATTTGGGATTCCAGGGGAGGTTCTCAGCCTCCACACTCATGGACCACTGTGTCATAATGGTCTGGGTAAAAAGAATGCTCATCCCTTTTCTCTGAAACCTGTCCTTCAAACATAGCAGAAATGGAGCTTTACCCACTCTGCAATAGAGTAAAAACAGCATCAGCATCCTTGTCTTCACCAGTGGAAACTATTTTCCCCTTTCCTTCCCCCATCCAAAGTCTCTCTAAAACATGAGTCAGAAAAGTGAATCAGCCCTCACCCCTTCAGAGAATGGAAAAAGACCATGTTTATACGCTTTATCCCCTTTTAAAAAATTTATACACAGTTTATAAGCATTGACACACGTTTACACTCATTTTTGGGAGGGTGGGCAAACAGAAATTTTCAGGATCTTTGCACCAAACTCAAACAAACATAACCCCTCTGGTCAGCTTCAATCAATTGGAATGGCAGCTGTACACTCACTGATATTTTGGAAAAATTGCTGTATTTTGTGACTCCCAGAGAAATCCACACCCTCTCAACAGCAACACCTAAATTGATCTACTCTGCTTCAGAGCTAGCTGAAAAATAGTTACACATCATCAAGCTATATAGAAATATATTTTCTATACATGTTAAATTTCTACCAAAATGCAAAATTTAATACAGAAGAGTGAGCTATTGCATCTCTGTGATTCATCTCATGGGGGCAACTCATGTGAGCACAGTCACAAGGTATTAGGAATGCACTGGTTTAGTTCTTACCTCTGCTGCTTATATACAGTGATATATTAATAAAATTACCATTTCATTGATATCACAAGACCTACAGTTACTTATAGGTGTCCTATTGTTTACAATTATTCCAATTAATTAAATATCACAGACTGTGTGATACAAAGATGTATCTCTGGTTAAAGGTACCAAAACAAAGCCCCTCAGCTGCTCCATCCTAACCATTATCAAACAAAATCTTAACCTAGGCTTAGAAAGCACATACTAGTGCATTATGGGGAGATTGGGAGGAAGATGAGGTACTCAACAGGAAAAAAAAGCTAAAAAGATCTAAAACTGCCTGCAGGTGGGCTTAATAAGACATCCTTGAGTTTTAGCCTGCATCAAGGCTAAGAACTAGCATGCAGCCAACCTGATTTGAGTTAGCAGAATACTTTTATTTTAAAATATTTTTTGAATAAAACATTTTGAATGAGATTTTTTAGTCAAAAGTTAGAGAAAGCCAGAATTAATATTGCTATCCTGAACAAAACCCCTTCCTGCAAACCGAAAAGGAAAGGTATTTTAAAAAGGTAAACCACATGAATTTGCACTGTACTTGTGTTTATACAGACCACTGTCTTTTGTCTTCTCCTGGGTCACCTAGCAGATGCTCTGAATGTTTACAAACACATTGTCCTTTGGAAGCTGAAACCTCACGTAGTCTTAAGATAGGATTATCAAAAGATTGAATCCCTAACTCCATTTAGGATCTTTCCTATAAACCCTAATCCTAACTGCTTGATGGGGCTTTTCCCTGGATACCCTATCTTTTCTATTTTTAAAATATAAAGGCAGCAGAGCTGAGGTTTGGGCTCATGTATTAGAACTCAGAATATAAATGCAGCATCCAGTCACCAAGATTTTGCTCTCAAAAGTGACTGATTTGTCATTGATCAACGTGCAGTTTATTTTGGGGAAATCAAAATGACACAGTATTTTCCATCAGGTGTGACTCAATCACTGCTTTCTCCCAGTGAACTTCCAGTGGCAAAATCATCATCAGGTTTGGCACTGGCTGTACTGGCTTCCCTGCAGCTGCTATTCCTGCACTGTTAATGACCTGTGCTTGTGTTGTATCACACAGAATGGCTGTGCCACGAGGCTCCCCGTGGCCTGAGGGATGCTGTAGCTCTCCAGCAGCACATCTATTGCCTGATGTCAGACAGCACTGTCTCCAAGAGCAGCAGTATGCATCAGCAGCCACGAGTTAGGGAAAAAAGCAGCTGTTTCCAAATCTTTTTGATATGATGTGCAATACACTCAAATGAACCTCCCTTCCTCTCCCCTGGGATATATTATAAATATTATGAATTTGTATTATTAATACTGTATGAGTGTTGGAATATTTACTGTAAGTGTGGGGCCTTAACATTTGTACAACTCAAGTGTGTCTAGGGAATCTCTCACTAAGTGCTGATATGCAACTGCTTCTAGATAAGTATAAATATCACAGGACAAGATTTCATAACAGTTTAAGACAGAAAGTAAAAAAATGTTGTATTATCCTACAAGGCTGATGCTGGAAAGTATGCAGCTGTATGACAGGCAGCTGAGGGTGAATTTTGACAGGGCATTAGGCAGCCAGTGTAGCAGAAGTGTAATAAGATCGTTAACGAACAAGAGATCAATAGCCTTTTAATTTCTCCACCTGAAATACTGTAAAATGCTCTCTCTAACATGAGGTTTTCCAGGGAAGGATGTCAACTACTCACTAATCAAAGCTACTTTCTGCAGCAGTGCCGTGCCTCACAAACCACCCTTTAAGAAAGTGTTCCTGATTTACTTGTGAATCAAATTGCTCTCACAGTCCAATGTGGGATGGCTGTAATAGGAGAAAGCAACAAGGGAGGACACCTACTGATACATTACTTTTCTATTTTATTAGCAGGAACCGTGTTAAAGCCAATTAAATTTCATAGAACTGAGATCAGTTGCTCTCTTCTGGAGATTCCTGTGAAGGTTTAAAGCCAAAATGAAGAGTCTCCCACAGAAACCGTTAATTATAATTGTTCTTAATAAAGAGGGAGCACAAATGCAACCAGAATTTGAAACTAGTGCTGCTGATTTGGCAGGTCTGCTAACAAAGTTTTGTCTGTAAAGTCTGTTCACAAAACTGACTTTAATAGTGCAGTAACATCAAAGCTGCTCATCACGAGCAAGACTATTTTCTGATTTCCAGTGCACATAAATGTACAACATTTTTAGTTAACTAGAAATTTCTGTCAAAACTTGATATTTCATATTTCTAGCTACCAGGACCAGGAAATGGCCATTGAAATGCATTTTTCTCTTTTTGATGCAAAGCACAGACTGTTCTGCTGGACTTTTCATAATTACTTGTGAAACAGGTATCTAGGTATATTCTCAATTGTTTGTAGTTTAAAGCGTTCAAGAAAACTAACCTAGAAGAGCCAAAGTTGAACCTGAATTCCTAAATATACAGTTCATTCTTTTGGCAATAACAACATTTTAGGTTTTATTTAGAATTAAACACCCCCCCCCCCCTTTAGTCAAATTTCTCCCTCTGTCCCCCATCCCCACAAAATGAAAAATTGCATTTTCCAATTTTTGAATGTCATTCTTGAGAAAACGTGATCAGCTGTTGCTTCAGGAAAGAGCAGCCATACTTGTCAAGCTTCAAGTGTTTCATGGCTCACTCAAAATAATGCTCAGGAGAAGGAAAAGCCAGACTACACCAATATATTACCATTTTGCCTGCAACAGCTGCAAAATTCTTTCTGACCTCAGCACACTCCAGCTTTTAGCTTTTGGGAGCTGCCACCCACCTTCTCATACATGCCAAGTCATCACTTCAAACTCTCCTATAGTTTCAAAAAATCAGTCTAAAAACCCTCTCATTTTAAAAACTGTGCAGGAATTTGCTTCTATCACCACCACAGTCTCCCTTTCTTCCCCTTTTTATTTCCCACTTTGTTCCGATAATTTTTGATCACTGGGCATACTTCTGCTCTGTGGCACAAGTTCTACAGCCTTACACTGAAGTCTTTCAACCCAAACCTAACTGCCACATCAGCCTCCTCTTTGGATTTCAGCCACTTAGACCTACCCCACCCTGCTTTGTCTTGGTTTTCCATCTCTTTCCTCTGCAGACTTTTTGCTTTTTTAATTTATATTTATGTGTGTGTATGCATAGAAAATAAATATACCTAGATATCTTAAAAAGTCTGATTTTTTTTTCTTCTGGAAAAAAACATTCATACCATTAGAAGAGTTCAGAACAAGATTCTGATGCAACTCCCAATCCAAAAATGTGAGTGGTGGTGAGTAGAGGTGTAGTGTCCCCTTTCTGCTCTGTCATAATCTTATTTCCCCTACACAAAGGGTTCACACTGTAGAAGTCTGAATGTACCATGCAGTAGCATGAGCTCCCCAGCTGCCACCTTCTGGAAGAACACGTGCCACAAACTGCTTTAAAATTAGTTTCTATTTATTCATACATTTGGCACTTTAAAGCTGTGATATATAATTTAATACAAAAATATAAAATCAATACTGATTTAGTTCCAACTATAAAGCAAGTTGAGCACAGATCAATTTTCATAACATGCTTATAATCATTTAAACACCAACTGATGCCTGATAAAAAAATTGGAGAAGCATTTTTCTGGTTGCTGACTTATGGAAATAGATGAATTCTGTGAGATAAGGACTCTGCATTCAGTAAAACAAAGCCTTCACCCTACAATCCTCTTCCTCCCCACCACTGCTCTGTTATGGTCACTGTACAAGAAGCACTGGATTAGGACTACACAAAGAACTATTATACTCCAGCATTTTATGCAGGATTAGCTATTTTCAGTTCCAGAAGCTTCCCCAGAGCTGTGGACCTGAAATTACATAATCCCAAAAAGGCTGGATTAGGTGGGCCATACAAAATTTACTTTTTAGGGCTGCCAATGCTATGACAGGGACAATATGGTCAGTAGTGCTCTGCAGTGCTCTGCAAGCACTGCCAACACTTGGAGACTCCAGGCCTTGCCCTGTTGAGTATGAATCAATAAAATGGAGACATCTGTGCTGCTTTCTGGGCAGAGAGACCCATTTTCATGGGGTTCTCAGTCAGTTCTTGTAAAATAAATAATCTGAGTACTAACAGAAATGCATTCCATCACACTTGAGAAAGCCTCATGAGTTGTTAGTCCAGAGTCAGCTCCAGCGGGGACCACCTCGTTCTCAAACACATCATCAGCCTCTAACTTGCTGTATCTGCTGCTGTTAAACAGAGTCCTGGGCTTCTGGGACATCCCTGCGCCCTTTTGGGCTGGAGCCTCCCTCCAGCTGACCTGGGACATGGAACCAGAATCAAATCCACAAGGGAATATGTGAAGGGAGCTGACCACCTCTCGCTGCAAAAGGCAGATGGTTGCACCTCTGAGCTAGGTGGCTTAGACTTAAAATTCACCCTGGAGGTGAATGTGATGGATGCCTGGGCAGCCAGAGCCTTGTGAGGAAAGGGACCACCTGTTCACCACGATGAGAAGAGACAGCAAAGGTTCCAATTCTTCAGGACTGATTTCTATGACAGCGCAAAATACTAACCCCAATGCAGTGACTACTCATGTAGTGAACACTCAGCAATGGTGAGACTAAGATTTTTGGAAAGGGTGACTTTCAGGGCCTTACTGGGTCAAGCCAGCCCTGACACACAGCTCTGGATACATGGGCAAGTCTCTAAAGCTCAGTGTCCTTGCAGTAAGCAGGTCTCCTCTTCTTCCCAAGCATCTCCCTTCTCTACCCTTGCAGTAGACCTCTGTTTGCAGCACCTGACCCCTGCTTCACCTTGTAGTCCTTGACATGGTGTCCTGATTTCTGCCACTGGAAAGGAGAACAGGAACTCTCCTTTTTGGAGAGATTGGAGCCAAGATGAAGACCTACAACTTTTCATTCATCTTTTTACTAAAACATACAACACAACACAGCCTGCAAACAAATAAACCAACTAATTGTAACTTTGCCAGAATGAGACAAATTTAAGATCTCTCCTTCAGCAGTGTTTCATTTTGAGCTAATATAATAAAGGATTAGTTGCCAGAGGAGTTGCCATTCAGATTTGGGTAAACTTGGACAAGTGACAGCTAACTGAAGTCTACAGCTGCCTTAGACATTAGGATATACAATTAATCAGACATGCTGATAAAGTCTTCCATTTCAGACCAAACTGACAAGCTTAGATCAGGGAAAGGCAAGGTTTTGCATAAGCAAATCTTTGCTGGAAACCAGCATTCCTCCATGAAGAGGTGTAAGCTGGGTGGAATGGAGCAGCCCACGAGCCTCTTCTCCCCCTGTTTCCTAAAGCTTTAAGTGTGATTCCCTATATTTTAATTAAAAAGTTGGAAAAGCTCCCCATACCCTCAAATCCATGATATTTATCTTTTCCTAGTACACTGTGTTTTGATATAATCTGGGGACAGAAACCCAATCAAGAGTAGCAATCATTTTCCTACTGCATTTTTTTATTTTGATCTTATTTCAGATTAAAGTAAGAAACACCTTCTTTAAACCAAGAATTTCAATAAAGAGATGTCACTGCTGCAGTCATATCTAGTGACATAGGTATTTATTTACATTGAATTGTATTTACAGACCAAAAATTATTATCTCACTAATGCACAACTGGCCTAAAGAGGCAGCTCAGCAAAAGATTTTGTTAGTGCTGACAATTTACAAGTTCCTCATATTAACACATGGAGACGTATGGGATTGTGTGAAAGCATTTTTAGGGTCTATTCTGCTTATCTGCATACTAAAACTCAATTTTATACATTTCATATCATCTAAAAGATGTCAAAATCCCTCACAAATTAAACTAATATTCCAGCTGGAGAGACAAAAACTAATTCCTTACTAAAAGTCAGCATTGGTTTAACAACACACACCACTAAACAAGAAATCATCTTGTACTCTCATACCTGCTTCTGCAAAACATAATAAACCCCTAATGAATGGAAAAAGATGAGTTTGTTAGAGTGCAAGGGAAGCAGTTAAGATAGTCTGTTGAAAATATGAAATAAATTGAGACATCAACACCAGTAAAAATAAAACACTTCAGTCATTGATGACTTACCAGAATCAACATCCCCTTCTAAGAGTCATATTTTTCCAACTTTGATGGAAAATGGATGAAACTTTGACCTTTTGTGGGATTTATTCTCCCACTGACACTGGGGTATCCCAAAGTAAGCCTGTGATGGGTCACACTTGGAAGAAGGAGGTGAGAGGAGGGCAGAGCAGGTGAATTGAAGCAGAGCCTTGGCTGGCAGAGGGATGAGTTATTCTGATCAAAATGGGAATTGTCCTTTCCTGGGTTTACAAACAAAGGACAGTCCAGGACCTAGATTTGTATCTGAGGGCTTGTTCCTCATGGTCTGCAGGATACATGTTCCCAGCCCTACAGTTTTCACTTCAAGTCTTGCTTGTTCCATCCTTTTGGAATAATTTCTGAACTACGTAATTCTTTTCTCTAAATTTGAACAGACCTGCAGTCTTTGTTGAGAGTGCATTTAGAATGTGGTTGTTTTTTTTTTTTTATTTTAAACAGAAGCATCAATTTCCCAGAGGGTGACTGTTTGCTACATCAAGCTAGATAATTCTTGGTAACATATATTTTAAAGATTTTCATCCTTAAATAGTTACTTATAAATACATTTTGTTCTCTATTGACTTTTCTCTTTCCAATTACATTCATAAATATGAAAATCAGGATTTTTTTCAATGTTTCTTGCCCTTTTGCAAAATTAAAATTTTGGAAAAGAAAGAAAAAGAAAACTCTTAAAAGTTTGTTTTAAATGTATTAAATTCAAACCAATCATATGGAGGGCATTTGATTAATGCCACAATCATGCTCAGAATGTCTGTGCTTCACTTAAAGTGCACCACACAGAACTTAAACATTTAAATGCAGAGCAAATATTGTCATATAATTTCATTTCCTAAGCATCAGTGTGACATTTTTCACCTCTAAATAATACAAATGAATCCGGGAACAATCTGCTTATAAATAAGCATGAACCTCTGGAAGCCCTGAATGATGAGCTACCACTACAGGCAGTGGATGTGTTTTCACTCTCAGCACTAGGGGCCTGACCCAGACCCTTGATGAGTACTGTAATTCCCTGTGTACACAAAACAAAACAGAAGATGAGTTAGTGACTGGAATCAAGTTCTGTGTCATAGGTTGTCTTAGGAAATGGCATTTTTCAGTTCCCTCTCTTTTTGGGTGTTCAAGCCATACCTCTCTTTCCTTGTTCCTTTTATCTCCCTCTTGAATTGTATTTCAGAATCAGAAATGTTTTGCTCAGTCTATTTGAAGAAGAGTCATCTCTCACAGCTAAAGTTGTCTCCCACAGCTACAAATCCACATTTGACCTTCACACTGCATTTCAGTACTGCACTGCTTCATTTTTCACACATAATCTGATTTTATTATACAGGTCAGAATTACTCATAATGAAAAGTTGAACTAATAACAAGGGGCACAATTGATGCCTCTTGTCTCCTCATTAAAGCACAAGACTTTAGTTTATGATAAATGGAACCATAACCAAATATATGTGCATAGGTACCACCAGAGATTTAAGATTTTTGCCTTTTCATTTTTTTCCCATTGTATTCTAATTTTCTGAATAGAAAGTAATCAAGTTGGTTTATTTAGTTTTATTTAGATTGCAAAGACTTTCATTTATCTGTTTGTGTAAGATGTTCCACTCCCAATACAATAGCAGCAGCACATTTTTTAATGCACAGCTCTGCATGAAAACAGAACACAAATCCCCAGCTCTACACCCACTGTGCAGTGGAATCTGTGGGTGACAAAGTGCAGTCAGAAAAGCACATTTGCAGCCTGTAACAAAACAAATGTTATGATGGAGAAGAGAGGAAAAAAGGAAGCAATTTTTAGAAAAGGTTTAAACCATCATTTACCCTAGCAGGAGGATGTGACTGACTTGCCACTTTAAGGCTTTATTGATTAATAAGATTTGAGGATACAGCATAGTAAGAAAAGTTTCCTTCCTTTTCTTAAATAAAAATAACTTCAAAAGATGGTACACAGCTATTCAAAGATGCTCATATTTGCTTTGGGATTGAAATGAAGCCTTTGAGCATCAGGAATCCATTCCAGAGGGAATGAATGATGTATTTTGATTTTTAGACTTGCTATTGTACTTTTAACACATCTTTTGGCAATAATTCAAGTTCTTATTAGTTAAAGTTGGAATGACTTGCTTATCTGTGGTTGAACAGACCAAAGCTGAGGGGCCAGTGTTCCTATATGCTGCTGTGGAAAATGGGATGCTTACTGTTTTGAAAATACAAAACAAGGCTCCAGACCTGCAGCTGACTCAAGCCTGGAGCCAGCATAGATTGCAGTCAGTCCCATGATCAGAGGTTACATATTATTTAAAAGCTATGGTTTTTTATTAACCTGAAAAGAAAAAAGAATTCTGTGTGCAAATTGTAAATTATTTTCACATGAAACCCCTGATCTTTATTGTCAGTGTACATCTTTGTCTGAGAGAAGGCTTGACTGGCAAATCTAAGACCTCAGTCTCTAACAAATAGCTCTAGAAAAAAAAATAAAATTAATTTCTATAGAAGCAAAACGTGTAGTTTTGTGAAGAAACAAGTGTTTTCACAAATGGATTTAGGAAGAGCAAATTCTAATGTGACTGCCATTGCCCCAGCTAAGCTAGAGACTTGCTCTGATGGAAAGCTGAAGCCAGAGAAATCTAAGACCAAAAGAGTTTTCATTTCTTCCAGCTATATTCTGTTTCACTTATTATTTCTTTTATGTCATGTACTAGAAAGGACTCCCTTTTTTCCCCCCACAACACTTTCATTAAAAGAGAAATAAAAAAACCCAACCCAACAACAGTAATTCAAAGCTCAGACAAAAAAAGAAAGGATGCCAGATATCAAGAATGAAAGAATTTTTTCCTTCTTTCCCTCTTAAAAATGTCCTGGTTGAGAGTTCAAAGCCATTTTTTTTCCTTATAGGCTAAGCTGGAATAAAATGCCATGCCCAAGATTTGAAGTACAATTTTGAAAGTACATGTAGAATTCTAATTAGCAACAGCAGGAGAGACTGCATACACCTAAGAAAAATATAATTTTCCTTCAGAGTCACTAGCCTTTGCAACTTTCATTCTTTAAAGGATGTGGATCAGAATTAAAACCACAACAACTAAGCTGCATTTTTCACCTATTTAATGTAAAGACACTGACCTACACCTATTGTTTTCACCAAGGATGCAGCTACATGCAGATGCATCCTTGTCATGTGGTCACAGGCAGGCCAGTAACAGAGCTGGGAAGTTCAACAAAATCCTATTCCCCAAAATAAAGCATTGCACTCATTAGGCAGGACAGCATCCCCTTGTGTAAGCATTCCCCCTTGTGAGGCTTCCAGTGTTGCATCAGAAATGGAGGACGTCAAATGTATCTTAAAAATTTGAAGACTCTCTCTGCATTGAAATGAAAATGGAAGAAATAACAAAAAACTGTCAAAGAATAACTAGTGATGTGCAGAGTTTTCTTTGTATTAAACTGAGATGGCATAAACCCATCATGGTGGCTGTCTCTCTGCTATATCATTTTCACTTACCAAACCTGATCACTCTATACAGAAGTTGATATTTTCTCTCTGACATTTAAAATAGTCCAGCCTCTTACTAAAGGTCTACACCAATTTTTAAATCATAATACTTCCAAGTGCCACAGGAAAGGGGCACATTCTATATGCAGGAATCTCTGAAGTGATGATCTGTGGTACTAAGGTTGTTTGCTGCACTATGGACTTTACAAGGGCCATTATTTGTAAAAGCCCCCCATGGCCAGCATTCAAATTTCAGCTATCGATCACTATTGAGTCCTTGGGGAAACATAATAAACAGCAGAGTTAAATAGAGGTTTTTAAGAGCCTGGGATTTGGGTTATGCCCTAATTATGAAGTTTGAATTTGTTTCTGTGTCTGGCTGTGAAAACAAAGCCCCATGCAGGCTATACTATTACAATCCCCACCAGCAGCAGAATGAGCAATCTGCACATTTGCTGTGACTCTGTGAGTGTTGTATCACTTCATAAAGATGCCTGTCATTTCTCAGAAGATACAAGAGCATCCTACAAGAAACTTCCACCACTCTAATTCAGATTTTTTTCTCTTCTGGAATGTACTAGAGCCTCACATATTCCTCTATATGGACATGCTTTGGGTGACAACATACATTGGTTACTGTTTGTATCCCCAGCTTGGGGGTCAGTGATTCAAAACCATTTATAGATTCAAAAAATAACTGTTTGCAGTGTAAGTGCTGGTGAGCAGCCCATATGAAGGGCTGCCCTTAAAGATTTTCATGACCTCTCTCGTTTGTAGGGTTTGTTTTACTCCTTTGAATATTTTGGCTGTTGTGCTATTAGCTTTCTGTTAACACATGAAGTAAATTGCTGTTGTGCATTAAAGCAACCAAATTTGGCTATTTGAATGCTAAAATGACCAACAGTTTCTGTTTATTTCAAAGCTGATTAGAAATCTGCCTTTTGCACCAAAGCAGTATTTACAGGGTATTCATGTAGCAGACACACAGTGTAATCTTCTTTCTCTGCAGCTGACAGCACACAGAGATGTTCAATGTAAAACTCAATGATGTACAAAGAATTTGACTGCTATGAGATAACTGGTCCTTTTCTTAACCCTCTCCTGATGGATTATGGGAGGCAGACAAAATAGGGATCTGCTACCAGGCTGATAAGTCATTTCTGTCCTCTAAAATAGGAAAGCAGGGCCATATTAAAGGTGAAACCATTTATAAATATAGTCCTGTGGAGAAGCAGATGGACAAAAGGTTGTATGTGATGTCTGAGTACCTATTAAAAGAAGCAGGAACACAAGAACTGAACAGATCAAAATATGCCTGTTTGCATATGCCTATTAATTGTGAGACAAACTTTTGAAGAATACTAGCCAATATATTCCAGCCTAAGAAACAGAACTGGGATGAGTTCACAGCAAAGCACTTAAATAAATCACTTGATTTTCAGAGGATATTTGAAACTCAAATACAAAATATAATTGCCTACCTTTAGGCATAAAATAATGAAACTGCTGACAAAATTACAAACTCTCGGCACCCATGAGTTCAAGGAAGGTCAAAGATTGAAACCAAACATTCACACACAGGTGATAATTATTTTTTCTTCCCCCTCCACTCCCATGTTTTTATACAATGTCATACGTGATCCAAACTTTTACAAATGCATAATATTGTCTTAGGCACAGCCATACCTGACACTTAGTGAATCTGATGGAAAAGTTCACTGTAACTTCAGGTAACTGGCTACTGCTCTGACTTTAATCCTTCTTTTGGTGGAGGTTGTCAAAATAATATAAATTTTCTCCTATAAATACATCTGCAACACTGGCATGTGTTCATCTCTCTAGGATTTAAGAGAGTTAAAGAGATGGTATTTCCCAAGAAGGCTTTATATATGTATTTACACTCATGATATGCACTCACAAGCACATGTACATGGGAATGTTCTGATATATTTTATAAGATTTTACCTTGAAATTGTTGTTGCTTAAAATCATTTAATCCTCTGAAAAAGCCCTTGTGATGTTTATTTCAACACAATAAACCAATGATGTAATAGGAAGTTGATTTTGGATGTTCTGTTTGGAGGCCAACCTCTAGCAGTTATAGCAAGTTTTTCATTCATTTATTTTCTACCGTTTTACAGAGGAATGGAGATACTGAAAGTGCCATAACAACCAAAGAAACTGGGGCAGGCCCTGTTTCTAAGTGAAAATGTAATAAAATTATTTATCAACAAAATATTTTTATAAAAATACTATGAAGAAAGTTATGTGGGTATGTATTGTGATTCTGCATTTCTCTTATCTTCAGTTAAACAGCTAATTTCCTTACTGCTCTGTTCAGGACAGTAAAATTGAGAGAGAGACCTTGAAAATCTTATTTTTCAATGTAAATCTTATTTAAAAAATGCAGAAAAAAATTCTCTGTCTTGATTTTTTTATAGAAGCCTGTTCTGACAAAACCTTTATATTTTAGATCTAACACTTTTTCTTAGGTGCTCTGATTAAAAAGGACAAACTTCCTCGACACATTTTCTTCTCCACAGGAGCCAGGGTTTGTTTCAGTTTCAAACTTCACTTGAAGCATCAGACATCAAACCTTTGCCCTAGAAATTACAGGCTGCACAGACAGTTTCTGAAGGACATGCAGGAAATTTATTTGCATGTTTTTCCTGTTTCTAGTACTTTGCCTTTTCTACAACCAAAATAACCACTGTGCAGGGAATGTGCAAGCATAAATAAAGGGAGTTGGAGTGATTAAGATCTAAGGTGTTTCTTATTGGATATTTAAATCCATTCAGTTTATTAATTAAAATAAATCTGGTGACAGCCACCCCAAATTTCCTTTTAAATGATCTAGGTAGTCCCTTTCAATTCTGATTTCTGATTCCTTAACATCACCTACATCTGTAAGACAACTTGCATGAGAGTGGGAAGAGACAAAATTCTTTCTGTGAGTTGGATCATGGGGTAAATAATCCATAAAACTCTTCCCTCTGCCTTCTTTCAGGAAGGATAGTCCTCATGGACTGACTCCTCTGTTGGAGAGACAAAAAGGCAGTTCTGGTTGTGACTTGGTGCCCAAAATCCAGGTAGTCTCTTAGAAGCAGCAGGTTTGGGAGCCAGTCGTGCCTTCTGTTGCCCACACTGACTGACATGCTACACACGCAGAAGAAATGTTTTAAATATTAAGATTACAGTGACAAGTGCTCAAAAATTAGGAAACACCAAAATCCATCTAGCTCATAAATATGTATTTTGCTCCTGTGGCTAATTACATGATCACAGACCCCTTTTTCACAAAGTCCTCAGCTGGTGCTCTCTGAATGAGTAACTGCTGAATATTTTATCTTCACAACGTAGTTTTTGCACTAAGCCTTGGGGATAAAGTGAGAGAAGGTAACCTGCATTACCCATGAAGTCAAAATACTTGAGGAAATGACTGCTGTGAAGTAACTGAGCATGCTTTTGGTTTGCTCAGTTGGGGTAACTCTTCTGTAACCTACCCAATTAAGCACATTCTTGGAAAGTATCAGCTGGTCCCCAAAGGGGTTTCCTGGGACTGATACTGAGCCCCATGCTGCTCAACACCTTCCTAAGCAAACTGGCTGATGGGACTGAGAGCACCAATTTTGCTGGTGACACCAGCCCAGGTGTTGAGATGATCATGGCAGAAGGGGGACCCACCTTGCAGACAGCCCTGGACAGGGCTGGGAGAGTGGATGAGGGAGAACACCATGAAGTTTAACAAAGGCAAGTGCAAAGTCTTGCACTTGGGATGCCTTAACTGATGAGCCCAGCACACACCAGGTTCTGGAGATGGGGAGCAGCCTTGCTGAAGGGGGCTGGAGATCCTGGTGGGTCACCCCAGGCAGGAGTCAGCAGGGCACCTCGGCAGCAACAAAGGCAAAGCAGATGGGAGCTGCATCCCCAGGGCAACACTGACAGAGACAAGAGCTGTGATCATCCTACTCTGCTCAGTGCACCTGGAGCACAGCCCAGTTCTGGTCACCACAACTCAAGAAAAACACAGACAGACTGGAGACGCCCAAAGGAGGGGCACAAAGGTGATCAAAGGGCCGGAGAGCCTGCTCTGTGTGGAAAGATTTAAGGAGATATTTCTTTTGTCCCTGGAGAAGAGAAAGCTCAGGGAGCACCCTGTCACAGTGTTCCAGCACTTATGGGGCAGAAGAAAAGAGGATGGAGTCTTTCCCTTACAAGGGGCCACCTGGAGAAGACAAATGGCAATGGGTACAAGTTCCAGGGGAAAGGTTTCATGTCAATATAAGAAAGAAATTATTTACAGTAAGAACAATCATTAACTGCAACAACCTCCCCAGGGACGTGGTGGAGTCTCCATTGCTGGAGGTTTTCAATCTGTGGTTGAACAGGGGGCCAGATAATCTCATCTGGTTCCCTTTCCCATGGAAGGATAGACCAGATGATCTTTCCAGGTCCTTTCCCATCTGGGTATTTTAGGCAATTGCGATGGTAGACAGTGCTGCCATTTCTCCCTATGCATTAAATGTCTTGAATATTTTGCCTATATTTATTCCCTAGAAATAAATCCAATTGAAAAAATAAAGACAGAGGCCTATATAGAGGCAGGTAAATTAAATTAATTTGGGGGAAAAGAGTAATTAATTAATCTGTTTTAATCTGAAATGCTAAGACTTTTCAAATTAAAACATATTGCTGTTCAGTGTTCAATGAACACAGAAAGGAGTTTTTATGGGGAGAGATAATTGTATAAAATTAATTCAAAAGCAAAAAAATAAAACCAGCTTCAAACTAGTAAATACAGATTGCCAGTTTTTGAAGACTTAGAGCTGTCTTTATGAATACAAAAGTGTTATCTATATGAAATTGAGGTTATTACTGCTGAACTATGCATAAGATAGTGATTACAACAATGCTTCACTGGCCTGGTTAGTTGGGGTGAAATACTACTCCCATTATAGTTGCTAGAAAGTTACAGGTTTCACTTCAGCATTACTGAATTTCTAAAGAAAATTTAGGAGTAGGGTGACTCACATGGTGTTCAGGCTTGATTTGCAGTGAAGATGCCATTAGTGAGAAAGAAGATGGAACCCTAAATTGCTTTAAATCTTTTCAGTACTTGATTCTTCACTACATGACACACAAAGCAGCAGAACTGAGCTGGAAACAGTCTTTTCTGCCTGGTGAAAAATTAACGGGTTTCAAAAACCAAATTGTATTCATTACCTCAAACACTGCATTTTGCCCTACAGCAAATTTTAATAAATTATTTGAATCACAGTAAGCACTTCATTCAAATAAAGTACAGTGATTCTCTGCTGGTTTGGCAATTTTTAAGTTCTAGATTAGAATTATTACAAAATTTCAGAAAAAAAATTCATGCAGCTATGAAAACATATCTATGTGAGCATCTCAAAATTCCAAAGCGAATTTTTTTAAAAAGCTTGAATTCAAATAATTCTTAGAAATTGTCATCCATTAGAAAACTTTTAAAACCACTCTCTAAAACAATTAAAAATAAAAATGTTTGACTTGTCCTGTGAAGTGTACCACACATGGTGCATAAACCTAAGTATTAATTCTACTTTTTTTTACCAAGCTTGGAAAGTAAAATTCTGACTGTTTTATAACTGCATTTATTTTATTTTTTATTATCCCTTGGTGTGGGTTAAACATCCTGAAATGCCTGGCTGGGACCTCAGGTCCATGTAAATATCCATGTCCATGTCCTGCCTTCCTGGCAAACTGGAAGTCATGTGAAGAACTCCTGACTGTGCATCACTCCCAACAAAAATCTTAGTTACTAGCAGAAGCACTCCTTGCAATAAGATCTGGTGGTTTCCTAATCTGCCATGAGCCTTCCCAGCTCAATTCTCAGCTTCCCAGTGATTGTTCCACAGGAACTGTGGTAAAATTAAGTTGAACAGATCTTAAAGAATAAGTTCTGTTGGTCACATCATTGAAGAGGTAAGATCCTCATTCTGCCTGTAGCTCTGTTATAGGCCAATTGAAGCACAAGGAAATATATCCAGTTTGGGAAAACTACTGAAATGCAGAGAAATTGCTCTCCCAGCATGAATAAACGTTCGCAGATTTTGGCTAATCTGAGTTTCATTAATAAAGGTTAGCAGATTTAGGGTGCATTGTAACTCACACTTTTAGACATTGCACTATTTATTGACAGTCTTTTTCTTCTTATTTTTAATTGCAAAGCTAGAGTTAAGGTAATGAACAAGAGCATTTGCATACCAAGGACAATGGCGGGGACTTCCCTTGTTGCTGTGCCTCTGCAGCCTCCAGCTAATCTCCTGCCAGCACCAACCACCCAGACAATGCCACCTCCCTCTCTCACACAAACACTTCACAACCTGTTGATATTCAACAGAGGAATTAGAGCAGACCATTTCATTTGCAGCTGTAAATCAGTGCTAGGCAAGCAATTAGAAGTGCCCTAAAGTCTGATTTAGTTAAGACCATAGGAATTACCCAAGAGACAAAAAAATCATCTTGATTAGCACAGATCTGTTCCAGCAGAGACCTCCAGCAAGCATGGATTCATCACTGCCTTTAGCAAGAGGACTTGCAAACACAGTGTAAAGCGTCACACACAGATGACTGCTTTTGTTTGCAAATAATCCTGTGTGCAAGATCTGCTAGCCCAGTACACACAACCCCCCCCAAAAAAAACCAGCAGAAATAACTTTGTACTGTAGCATTGCAGCTTTGGATGCAGTCTCAGCTTAATTAATAATCAACCCTTACACTTTGGAGGGCCACCTCTCAGCGCTGTCACACATTTCCTTCAGCACGCTTGCTTGCTTTTGGTGAAATAGCTGCATGACTGACAAGTGCATGAAACAAAATTACCCCCCTCAAACCAGAAAGAAGGTGTCCTCTCAAGGTCATGCTCAGACAAATGGCTTGAGCTATGTGCTAAATCTCCAGCAATTTACCTGGGCTCGGGTAAACAGAATCCTTCAGCATCCTGTGAAGCTCTAACGCCAACTCCTCCTCCTTCTCCTCCTCCGTCTCCCATATCAAATTCATTGTGAAGTTTCAAGGGGGAAAAGTACTCACAAAGGTTATTCTGAAGCTCAAATCTAAATGCGTTTTTAAACACTGCTGAACTCACTGCAGATGCCACACACTAGACAAAGAGCTGCAGAAGGCCCACAATAATACGCTAATTCCATTGCTAGAAGAAAGGCAGAAGACTTCAATCAATCTCGAAATTAACTTTGCATTTAAAAATGTAACAGCCTCTGCACTGCATAGAGTGCCAATTCTTTTATCATGATTACTTGTTATGTGTCAAACCATTTAGTCTCACCTCCTATTGTGCTGTGATTGAGTTCATGACAGCAAACATACTGGCCATAAAAACAATGGAAGCTTGAATGCTGTCTGAGATATTTGTTTCATCGAAGCTGAATAATCAAATGCACATTATGATTTTTTGTCAACAACTTTAATTTAGTTCTGTTTAATTGATTGCCTATGCCTTACCCATTTTTTTCTCCATAAAGGAGGCCTGTAGGACAAACAAGAAGCAAGATAGCTAGCTAAAGCTCATATTCTGTAACTAAAGAAATGGCTGAGAGCATTTTTATGGATTTGTTTCACAAATCCTCCTCTTTTCTTCTAGTATCCCTTTTGTCCATTTAAGCTTCTGTATCCAGGTAGTGGCTTCAAACTTTATGACCTGGATGCCCCAAACATTTTTGGCGAGCCACAAACCATTACTTGGATTGCTTGTAGCATCTATAAACTTGTTTCCTTTAGACATATTTTGGTGGTCCAAAGTCTGGAAATGTCTGGACTTGCTGGAGCTTACTACTCAGTGAGTGTGCAGGATGTGTGGGACGGGCAAATGTTCCCTCAAAGGGGCTGGAGTAGGAATGGAGGCAAAACTCCCCTCATCTGATGTGCTAATGAGAACCGATGGGTCTGGTAGAGAGGATGTCAAAGCCTGAGGGTCACTGAGGTGCCTGGGGACAGAGCTTGTGAAGATCTCAGTGCTTCTGACATCTTCTGCAGGACTGTCCCAGTCCCACTCTGCACCTCTGTGAGTGCAGAAGGTGTAAAAGCATATAACAGACAGAGAGGAAAGTTTAAAAGTGAACTGGCCAAGGAGGGAAATGCAACATTTTCCAGCACACTCAGCCTTGTTATTGGTCTTTGGTAATTACTGCTGGCCACAGCAGCAGTAGACATGGGATCCTATGAACTGAAGTTTTCTTGGGCTTATTTGTTTGTTCTACTCTTTTAATCCATTTGTTTTTAAGATGTGGAAAGCTCTGAACCTTTTCATGCAACATTTTCATGAAATCCCTTAACTTGAAATTTTGAGTGAAAATCATTAAAGTCTTGGTTTCTTTAACAACTAAAGAAAGGCCATGTCCTGTAGCATACTTTTTATCAAATTCCAGATTGATAAAAAATGTTTTACTCCTTCTTTGAAGTTAGGTGCAAATCTTACCTTCCCTGTTTATTGCAAAGACATTTCCACCTAGAGAATGAAACTGATACTTTAGCCTTGTGGTCCCAGTGTGAATATTTGAATACAATACAACTAGATGAAGAAATATGCCAAGGTGAATATGTATAGAGTAAAAAAAAAAAAAAAAAAAAAAAAGGAGGATGGGCTGTTTTGGCATTGGTTAAAAGCAGAAAACAGGGGGCAACACAATGATGGAAGACATGCATTGTTATTCACTGTGAATTTTGCAGATCATTTTCTCTGCTTCACAACCTTTAAGTGCTAGTCCACTTTTTAACCTGCTCCTAGATCTGAGAGCACTGCAGATCTGCCCACAATACTACTTTATTAACTGCAGATAATGAGGTATGTAGCACTTCAAATAACAATACATCAGTCAGCAGAACAGGGAGCCAAGTGCCTGGCTTGGTTTGGCTTGCTGTTTACCTTCGCTCCAGCAATTATAACGGCTTGAGGCTGAGGATGGAAAAATAAAAGAGATGGTATCATTTATCTTCTTGTTTTTTTCCCCAAAGAAAACCTTTGTAAAAAAGAAAGGTAATGTTATTTTAAAATTGAATTCATGTTTCTTGTTTATCCTTTATTGTGAGTACATTTTTGTCCTACAGGCAAAGTCAGCTAAGTCAACCACTGCCAGGGGTAATCAAAGGACTTTGGTTCTTCTGCCCACTTTGACCATGGCACAGCACTGACCATCCAGAAGGGGAAAATTTAGTATGTGACTGCTGCTGGGGTGAAGGTTGGAGAACACTATTTCCACTTTGTCCAGATTTATTCCTCACATCTCAGCAGCAAGGGCTTCATCTTCTCTATCCATCTCTCTGCCACACTTGGACTGTCCCCTGGACTCTGGATTAGCAAAATTAAATTTACAATTTTTAAAAAAACTTTACAAATTTTTGACTAAATGGTGGTTCCATTTTCTATGTATTAACCTCTGAAGGATAGGATGGAAGGAACTATACCATCTAATTTTCCCAGTTAGACAATCAGGCCCCTAACTTGCTGTGAGAGAGTAGAGAAATACTGGGAAGATGAGTTTAAGAATACAGGACAACTACAATCAACATTCTTCTACTTCAAAAAACAATAATGAAAACATATTTTCATGTGTTTACTGGCTCATTTTTGAAAATAGATATTAAATTAAATCAGAACTGTCCCCACTCATATTGTCCAAAACTGAAATACTCGCACAACAGCCATTCCAAAAACAAAGTATCAGTTGTATACAGATATTTCTAAGGTCTTAGAAACAATGTAAACAAATGACTGTCCTTCAGATCATGCCATATTCCTGATGAAGACCAAGAATATGGTCAGCAAAAAGACAATTCGTTCTTTGAGAATTTATGTAATTTTGGGACATCAATGTTTTCTGTCCATCTACATTTATAAATATTTTAGACCAAATTCAGACGTTATATAAGAGAGGGAATTATTTTAATACCTTCATAATTTAGCTACAAGATACCTCAAATTGCCTCGCTGAAGAAAACTATTTCCCATTTTTGAAAGGGAAAATAAAAAAAAAAAACATCACTCCACCCAGCCTATGGTAGTTTTTCTCTGTTTTTGTCCACATTTGCTGTCTTACTCACAAAACCCATGATTAGTGAGAAAAGAATCCTCCGTTTTGCTATGATTTTCCATTCAGAAACCATGGTGTAATCTGGCCTGTGTGTGCTTTATAAGCACATATTGATGAGTGAAAATGGTTCCAAGACTGGGACTGTTTCAGGGGGAAATCTGAGGATAAGCTAGAAATAATCATTATATTATTGGGATTAGTTACAGAACCAGAGAGCTGTTTGCCCACAAGTAAGACATGCTGATACTCCTCCAGAGGAGCTGGAAAGGGGCAGTGGATCCCTGCAGGATGTGGGATGCTGGTGTTCTCCTCACCTGACAGTACCAATGCCTGAGTCACGGATCCCCTTTATGATCACAGCACAGGTCTTCCAACATTCTGGATGCAAAATCCCACAATTGAAGGGCAGAACTTCCCTCTTAAGGAAGATTCAACTCCTAATTCTGGAAATCTGGTCTCAGAGGTCAGACATGCACCCAGCAGTGTAAGAGTGCTGGGATTCCCTCCTTACTCCTCCTGTTGCAGCCATGTCTTGCTGTCAGAAACACTTCAATAAAAGAAGCCCCAATGTCAAAACCACACCAGTTACAAAAAATGGTGGTTCAAAAGCCCAACCTAATGTGCCAGGTTGTCAGTGCTTTTACAAGCAGCACACTTTATAAACCTGTCTGAGAGGCCAGAGAACGTCTGAGAGATGTCTGTTTGCCATCATCTTTGTATTAATCTAATACTTATCCAGTGGTCACTAGCTGAGATTGACAGTTTTCTGACAGAGGTGTAGTAGTTTCAGATTCCAAATCAATTTAAATAGCAACCACAAAAAGACTGGCTGGAAATGACATAAGGGATGGCTTGTAGCATCAAGGTCTGACGCTAAAAAAAATTACTTTCTGCCGGTATTGAAATGGAAAAATCTTTTTGTATTGATATGGAAAACTCCTCTTGAGCACCTAAAAGCAGCTAGGGAAGAACAATAACTACAGATTGCAAACACCAAGATCAATGGCAAATGAAACATATGGTAAAAAGGGACAGTTATGGTCTCCTTGAGAGGAACACTGAGCTTGGCTTATTTCCATTGAATTGGGTATTGTGTTTTGAATTCACACTAAAGAATTGCAACTGTCTTTTTTGGCCTTCAAACCTCCTCAGTTTTAGTTCCACAGCTGGAGCTCAAACCCAGAGATCAACCTGGCTCAAAAAAGGGTGCTGCAGAGCAAGAAAGGAGATAGCCAAACACCTACCTGACACTAGCAATCCTTCCTAGCCATGAACTGGCAAAATAATGTCTCTTTTGAAAAAGAAGGGAAGTCAAGGAGATTTTGGACTTCAAAGATGTTTTGTGATTAAATATGTGGGAAACTAATTTTGCATGGAGCTTTGTCCCAGTTAACTTCAGGACTATGATACCTGAGGGCAAGGTATTTCCAAATGTGTGTATAAATTAAAGAATTTAAATAGTCATCTGATTTTCAGTTTCTAGATAGCTGTAATTCTCACCCACTAATTATTGCTGGCTAACTGCTGCCACTTACTGAAGTCTTGTAAATTAAAACAGGTGAAATTGGAAATACTTTCCTAAGCACTTAGCAAAATTAGGGCTCACAAACTTATGTCCATGGGAAGGAGTATTCACTGAGAGTTAATAATGATAAAAGGAAGGGCTAAGACCTGTTTTCCTCCAATAAATGCATTATTGTGCTGTGCTGCATCAAACCAGCTGTCGGTGACATTTCCAGTAAGCTGCTGCAAAACTCAAACTAATTATGGAGGCAGAAAATACTGACTGAGAAAAAGGACAGGTAAGAAAGAAAACACCAAGGTAAACTCACAGAATCTATCTTTTGCATAGTCAAGACCTTTCTTGAAAAGCTCTATCTCTGCTCTTTATATACCTAGAAAATTAGCATATCATTTGATAATGACCTATCAAAACCTATGCTTTGATTACAAGCAGCTGCTTTTGATTACAATCAATGAATCACTAATTTGTGCTCAACCACATAACAGTTGGACTCCATCTATTATTCATTCTTGAAGTGGAGATCCTATTTAGAACTGGATTCCGAATTTGACTAGGGCTTTTTACCCCCTTGGCTATAAATAATTTTGTTTTGAAGTTAGGTCTCTAAGGTTTCATGATGGCCTCTTTTGTTATGATTAAACTCTGGAATAATATGCTCAGTTGTTGCCCAAATCTGTACACCTTTCTCCCTGACTGTATGTGTGGAATGGGCTGATTTAAGTTTTCTAACAATCACATGATATTCCTTTGAATTTCAAAATCTTTCGCTTTTATTTCCAGTACAGGCTGAGCTATATTCACAAGGAACTCATATGATATTTATTGCCAGTGGTTGCATAACACGAGCTCTGTAGATCTCTGGATTTCTTTACAATGAAAATATATGTGTATATATATATGACATGATAAAAAGACATACAAATGTCACATGGCTTCTCAGTTTGAGGTATTTAGCCTGGGATATAAGCCACCTTTGTCATTATATTCTATGTACATAAACAACCACATTCTTCAGATAATTCCAAAACTTTCAAGCTCTCAGATGTCATGTTCAACAGCTTGATTATATTATTGCTAGTTCAAGATAAGGTACAGTATGTTTTTTTCTTAGATTACTGATGATATTGTTCATAAGAGTGTGTGAATGACTTCTGTTGGGGAAAAAAAACCTCTATGGTCTGAGCTGCTACCAAATTGTAAGAGTAAAACTGTCTGGCCCACAAATCTGTGTGACTTCATCAACCAACACAAAGTGACACCTCATTTGATAAATGAATGATGATTAGACTCAAAATGAAACTAATGCTCAATGTATGCTGGTTTTCTATCAAACCCAAAATAAAAATAATTCACCATCAAGCAAGTCAATTAATTTATGAGCCCAGAATGTAAAAAAATGCCCTGTCATTCTCTTTGAGTGGTGGGACTGATAGATGGATGCCTGTAATTTAAAAGGTTCTGTTCCAAAAACTGTTAAACATGTTCAATCTATGCAGAAACACTTCATAAAGCAGCTCGTACCTCAGAGCCTGAGTACTGTCCTTAGTCTAAATATGAAGAAGGCAGCTTAGGATTTGGGCTGAGCCTTGAAGAGCATCACCAGTGCTTGGTGGGGGTGAACACAACCTTGCTTCCCAGTCATGGGTTCTCTTACTCCTCAGACCCTTCATGAAATGTAGCAGAAACTGTGACCCTGAAATGCAGCTGAAAACCAGTTCCAAGTACCCTGGCATGATTTACCAAACTGTAAACCTGAGGAAAGAAAATATTAACATCTTGCTTATGAAAAAAAAAAAATAAATCAGTTTTTACAAGAACAGTCTGCTTGGAAAACAATATTCTTTCTTAGATTTACTCTTGAATTGCACTCTACTTCTGTGCGTGAGATTAACCACCCACGAGAAAAAGCTGAGTAAAAGTGAGATATCTTTTCAGTTCAAAATGATGGGCATGAGTAGTTCCAAGTGTAAAGTGGCACCCACAAAACCAAAGATACAATTTAAAAATCACGGCTCAAGCTTGACAAACACAGGCTCCCAGAGACCCCAGGGCAGTCCATGTCTCTAATGATTGCTTCCTGCTCCTGCAGCCTCTGCCCATTGACTTCAATAGGAATCATGCCTCGTGATTTTTTAAATAGTCAACAGAATGCTGTAATCTGTAACTCTTGCTCATGTTAATAAGTACTTAATCATCTCAACAGGATCTGGATACACATTGGGACTGCTCCTGAGAATAAATTACTTCCCATTGAACATAAGGACTCAGGCCCATTTTTATTTACACATTGTATGTGAGATTCACAAAAAGCCTGTGAAAATTCAGCCCGAGGTCTCATTGCAAGAGTTGCTGGGAGCTAAGTGCCTCTGAATAGCTGGCATATAGCACCAAACAGCTGACAATCAGTCAATCCATCAGACAAATTTTGCCCTCAGATGTATGTTGCTTCCACTGATGTCAGCAAGTTACACATACTTCACCAGGGAATTTGATCATAAAATAGCTGCTAAAGCAGACTGGCATTTTAGAGTTCATTTTTAAGCAAGGTGCTTTGTTAGAAAAGTTGCCATGTAACTAAATGTTTAACCACAACCACAGATTTGAAATGTCAGCGAGGAATAAGTCTTTGCAAGCCTTTTTGCTTCCCAGGGAAAGCTACACAACTCACTAGGCCTTTTCCAAACCAACAAACAAACAAACAAAAGAAAAAGACAAGAAATGGCTGTCTGCTCAAGAAAAACCTCTGTGAAAGAGAATGGCTGAGTGGAGCCACACAGCAATTCAGCTACAATGGCCAGTAGCTTCAAACAACACAAAGCCTGCACAAATGCCATATTTCCATTACTGGTAGACTGAAATCTTTGCAATAGAGTTGTTTCTATTAATACTCAACATCGCCATATGCTCTAATTACTGTTAAAATGCAGTTTGTCATGTCTGAAATCTTTCAATTTATAAACACATCCTCGGGGCACAGGTAGGTACACAGTGGCAGCACACACTGAAATTACTATCAGCAAAACAAATGTAGGAGGGAAAAAATCATCCTTGCTAAAGTGACAAGAGTTTTGGTGCTCAATGGCCTCTGTGTGGGACCAGACCCCAGGCAAAATCACAGCCTCTGCTTTGGAAGACATCCCCTAGAAAGTCAAGTTGAACCTCTGTGGCTCATCACACACCTAGGCTGAGGAAATCAAGTTAGGACATCTTTGTGTTGAACAAAAAATGTTCTTCTAAGTTTTCTGGTTTAGCTGAATTTGCCTGAATGCAAGTGGAAATCAACTTGAGACCATGTAAAACTCAAGGATTCTTGAGTGGCTCATGCTGTTTCAAACATATGAAATAAATAAGGTATAAAATTTTGGTGTGATTATAAAGGTACTTTCCTATGGAGACAAAACATAAGGTGAACAAAATTTTCATTGATGTGAGAGAAGCACTATGAATTATCATTATTTGCTATGGACTATATATATATATATGTATATATATATGTATATATATATATATATATATATATGTGTATAGAAAATGCTAGAAAATACAATAGATAAAATAAATATAAGAAATCCATATATTCTGTAGTGTGTATATATATCCATATACTCTATAATATATATTTATATTTATATATATACACACACTCAGTGCTAGAAAATTGGTAACCCCATGAGACAACCAGGATCAAGTGAATTCACTTAAAACCAGGTTCCTTTCTGGTTTACAGGGGCACTAAAGAGCTCTGCGAGGTTGCAGCTTGGGGTTCTGCTATCAAAATGTGCTACCAAATGATGCAATACAGAAAATACATTTGTGGAAGAAATGTATTTCAGTATCAGGATTTTGGCAAATCATACCCTAAATATCTAGAAGCCTGGTGTTGGTGAGATGTGGACGTCACTTGAAATTTATTTTTGTTCATTTAAAATTCAGTTTCTTTAAATGAAAGGCAGACACAGAAATATCTACACACAAGATCCATGTGCTTTCATTCAAAGTTTATTTTTTTCTCCTAGTTTTAATTAGCATAAGCAAAGGACTTAAAGACAGTGAAGGAATAAGAAAATAATGTAATTAAAAATTCAGTAATTGCTAAGTATTTAGTGCTGCTTTAGTACATGAGTACATGAGTGGGGTGCTATTTTCATGCATCTATTAATGAAAGAAGTCCTAAGAGTTGGATAAATATGATACACAGCACTGAAAGACAGGTATTTTCCAGCAGGAGCAATTAACCTGCATGAGATTTAAAAAACACTGGTGAAACATATGTGACTTGACTTTCACATGAGAGGTAATTGCACCTTCTCTAAAGTTCACTGTGATTCCTGGTGTTCTGGTGCTTTCCTCTGAAAATTGACTTCATCAAACTAACGATGTGAAAGACAGAACCTTTTATTTAATAGCTTTCCATTAACTATCATTTTGTCATCTTAGTATAATCTTTGGTAACACGTCTGACCAATCTGCCACGGGAATAAGAAATGGTGAATTGGGAGAGGCTACTGAGAGGAGTAAATAAGTTTCAGAACCTACAGGTATCTCCCTAAGATACTCCCCAGTCTGCTGTATGCCAAGAGACTTCATCCCTTTGTTTCCCTTATATCCTCACTTCTATTTAGAGCTTCCTTCTGAAGCTGAAGATCTAGGGGTAAACCAAGCTGTGCATATCATCAGATATTTCATAAGAATGAAAAAGAGGACAGGATAAAGGCTGTGTATGACAAATGACATAAAAGCATAAAGCAAAAATGGCAGGTACCTTCAGAAAACAGAATTATTCCCAGAAAGGCACTTTCCTGCACCCTAATGAACATCAGTCTTTCTGCCATCCTGCAGCCTAGTGTTGGCTGGTTTTCATGGTGGTGTATTTCTGGAGGTTTCTGAAGGAGATGCAGTGCCAGAGCACCACTATGGCACCATTCTGATTTAAAAAAAACCCAAAACTATTATTCCCTGATATCCAGCTGGACTGGACTGATTGTGAGTGAAAAGGATATAAATTAAAGTTGAATTTTTAAATATTAAGCCTGCAGTGATCTGAAAAGCTGGACAGCAGGTACCATCAAAATGGACAGACATAAACTCTTCAGGGGTATATTCCCAGGGGTGGAATGCTGCTCTTCCTACTGATTTGCATGTCTGGGAGCACTTTAAAAACATGAGTAAGGGCTCTTGCTAGAACTGTCAATATTCACTGCCTGCTGCTTAGGTAGCAAAGTGAGTATAGCTGCATGGGCAAAAAACTGGTTGTGACCTTCATTTTCCAAAGTTTAAACCTGCAAAGAAACACAGTCACCATTTTGTTTCACCTTTGTAGAAGCATAGATCAGACACAGCCTTTCAAATCCAGCTATGGTAAAAGTTTAATTAATATAATGTCAGTATTTCATATTGCCTTTCCTATAAAAAATAAGACGCACCAACTAGGAATCTTGAATAACCTGAGAGATATTTTTTTTTTAAATCAGCTTGTATTCTGATGCTTGAATTGGTCTCAGAATCATCTCCCTTTTATTATATTTTTCTTTAACTGAGGGAAAAGAATAGCAGAAGGCAGGGGTTTTGAGAGAAAAACAAACAGCAGAGACTAAACTTAGGTCTACATATTCCACCTTTGATGCCAAAACAAGCTATCAGATTACTGCATAAAAGGAACTAAAGGCATGACCTATACATTTATTTTTTGCTCATGGCTTTCACTGTTCTGTTGGTTTTTATTGCAAGACTTAATTAAAATTAATAGCAAGTCAGACTGGCTTCAGATTGTTTGGAAACACTACAGAACAATTGGATTGTATCTCCACCTACTGTTAGTACTCAGCTTGAGAGGGGTGTAACTATGGCATTTAAAGCACAGGCACAAATAATGCTCTGGGATACAAGCTGGGCAGCTCATGAGCAAGAAAGTAGCAGACAGAAATAATGGAGAAAGTTGAGTTTTGGCTAAACCCCATATTTTATTATTATTATAAAAGGGCTGCAACTGGGAGCTTTGAACTTCTGTCTGCTGTTTCCTTTCTTGTGTCAAAATCTGGTGCATTCATGCAAAAGGAGCAAACAGCCTTTCCTCTTATTTCCATACATTACTTTGGAGATTTTCTCCTTCTTTGTATCTATGGCAAAGTTTCTTGTGAAGCCAGGGCTCACAGAAGCACCAGCAGGCTTTGAAGTGCATAGTTTAAACACACTTCAGAAAAGGTTTCTCTGAAGCAACCTTGTATTTTACATTAATGAAAAACTTTCCTTTGAGATTATGCATATTTCCCTGCAGATGCTACCTAAGAATGTGTGGAATACATCTTGCCATCCCTAAATATCCTTCTTTTTCTCTTGGGCTAAAGTAGCCCAAGGACATTTGGTAAATTCACTGCACAACTGCCTCCTAGATACCATCCTGCCAAGCTCTGAATTAGGCATTTTGGGGTAAGAAAAAGGGTTCACAGCTACCACATCACTGGATCTGCCCAGCCTGGCCAGTAGAAGATGGGTATGACTTCAGCCTTCCTCATTTAGGGCCTCACTTGCACAGAGTCACTCAGTTGAATTCAGGGCTCAGGTAGCTAAACTGATTCTTCAGGTGAGCAAAGGAGATCTGGTATTCTCCAAGGGCAAGACAGTAGTGCCCCTTTTCATCCAGTAGCTCAGTGTTTGAAGCATCTGACCACATGATGTGGGTCCCTGCCTTGATCAAACATTTCCCCCCCACCTCAGGGATCCCTCCTGCCAGACAGCTGAAGCCTCCAGAGCTGGAATGTCCCATGGAAGCTCCTCTTGGTCCATTCTGATGGAACTCTTCTGTAGCGACATTTCTCCTCACAGAGAAAAGCAAGGCAATCTTCCCAAGAATATTTCTGGGATTCACATTCTCTGAACCTCAGAGAATGATCAAAACAATTCTTACCTTATTTGCTGTGCCTCTGTTGTGCAAAAGTAGAATGCAAAAAGGCGATTGTTTACCCACAGTGATGGTGTTTTGTTTCCTTGGCCTGTCAGGGCCAGGGGTGTGTGTGTGTGTGTCGGGACTGTCACTGACAGTCACGAGTTCTGTGCAGTTGCATGTGCATGCAGTTGAGTGCTTGGCAGATTCAGTTTAGATGTAATGTAGTGTAATATAATAATATAATATAATATAATACAGTAATTAATTAGCCTTCTGATATGATGGAGTCCTCCTCCTCCTTCTTCTCCCCTCGTCGGGGCATTCCTTGCAAGTACTGTACTCTTCTACTTTGTATGGCACGATTAAATATTCATTGGGCCAGAGAGCAGCCTCCCACTGTAGCTCAATAGTTTTGTCAGCCCCTGGGGACAGCGTCCCATCTCTGCTCACATGGACGTTGAAGTATTTTCCATGATGGATTTCCCAACACAGACACCGTCAGGTCAACACACACCCAGGGGGGCCAAGCACGTGGGTCAGGTGCTGTGATGGGGAGGGGAATCTGGGCTCCCCATCCTGGATCTGGGGCGCAGGTTGAATCAATTTATATGCCCAAGGAATGAAGATTTTTATAGATTTACCTGCTGTTCTTGCTTGCAAAGAATCCTGGGAAGCTTTTCTTTAATTACTGGACTAAGTTTGGAAAATAAAGCACTCAGTGTCAGGAAAAGCCAGGATTATGGTTGCCTCACCAAATCTCATCCTCTACATGTATTTTGAAATGGTGGTTTATAAGGACTCCTCTTTGCTCAGGGCACAGTATTTTTTGCACCTATATTTGCATTTGGCCATTGGCCTTATTTACCTCACATTACACAATGCCCTCTGTGATGACAGATCTCAGTTCTAAGGATAGATTAATAATTTTCAATATTTTCATTTCATTCTTTGGTACTCATTTTCCCAGTATACAAACACTACATAATTTTAATGAATTTCATATCCTGCTAGTACATGTGGGTATTATTCCCTCTGTACAAAGTAGATTTGAAGCATAGAGAGATTTATGTCAAAAGGTACTCATTAATTTTGGGTACAGTTTGAGCTGTCTCTATATTTTTTAGTATTTCATATATTCACATACACTCTTCAGTTCATACATTTGTTGTGTCAGTGCTCACCAAAACTTTGGGTCAAGCTCTATAGGGAAGGTCTTGTACACCTAGAAAATGAGAAAGAATTGACAAAACTGGAGTAAGAAAATTGCCTACTGTCATAAAAGTTCCTCTGGTGAAAACAAAATGAATTTTGCTGTTTAAATGAGACTATCCTCTCTCATTCACTCTACACTTTCTTACTTAACAAAGGAGGTGGGGGACTCTTAATTATTTGCTTTACTGCAAAGTCCTAGTTCACTGCCAGACCTGACTCTTCCTGCAAATGAATGAAGCATGATTCTGTAATTAAACATGCTAGCTCAATATACATAGAAAAATGAGACAAATTAAGGATGTACAAAAAATATAAGTCAGGAATTAAATTTTGAGGGCTTAACTTTGAATTTTTTTTTCAAAGAATGTATTCTTTTTGGAATAAAAAATTATATCCACAAGACTTTGATTCTGAGAAAAAGTACTCTCCCCTTTGTAGTTTAAATCTTTGTCTTCATACCAACTCCAATATAGCTTGTCACTTGATACCCATCATCCAGACCTGTGTCATTTAGGCTACTGGAATCAAATACCGAATCAAAGAATCATGGAGTCCTTTAGGTTGGAAAATACTTCTAAGAGCATTGAGTCCAGCACTGCCAAATCCAATACTAAAACTTGAGTTCCACTTCTACACATCTCTTAAATTCCTCCTGAGATGGCGACTTCAGCACTTCCCTGAAGGAGAGTCACTGTGTTACCATTGGTTCCACATCTCTCTGCTGATGCAGGGAGTCTCTCAAACAAAAATCAGTCACTTCAGAACACACTGTGAAGGAAGGTACTCTACATAATGTCTTCCAAATCTGAACCCATCTTTTTCCCAGACCCTTGGCTCTTTCCCTACCCAGTTCCCCAGTATTAAAGTTTCTCTCCATGGTTGTCTTGGTTGTGCCTTTCCTGAACAATTCTCCTGCAGACCAAGGTGTATTAGTCCTAGTGGCTTTGGTAAATTTCTTGTTACAAGATGTCATCTCTGACACCTTTCCAAAATCTTCTTGACTGCTGTGTCCTGTGGAATTGCTGATGCAGCAGGAGGTTAAGGTCCCCTTTAATAACCAAGTCTGTGTTACAGAAACTTCCTTTATTTAATTAGAAAAGATATCTTCTAATTCTCTATCTTGATCATGCAGGATCATGGTCCACAAGCTCTCAAAAAGCTTTCTGTCTACCCTGCCAATGATGGGATGTATTGCCTGGTGAATTCAGATGCTAAAATGCCACCGACTTCTTCAGGGCATGTGCAAAACACAAATATACACAGATTTATAAATACTTTGGAAAGGATTTCCTGGATTTTTATAAAAAAAGGGCAAAAGATATATCCTTGTCACATGGCTTCCCCTCCCCATCAGCATCCATCAATGGTAAAAGGGATGAATCACTGGGACAGTTAAAATAAAAAAAGCACTATAACTTTTTCATACTGGCTTAGGTTCAGTTTTTAACAGTGCAATTTCAGAAATGACTGAGTTGTTTTTGTTGTAATTTTCCTAAGAAAATGCAGCCAGAGGCAGAGAGTACATTAAGTACTTTCAAATTATTAAAGTTTGCAGCTGAAATTTCTAAAAAGAAGTGCCAAGAAACTTTAATCGTTGGTAATTTTGTCCAAGGTATAAGCTATAAACAAAATAACTAAGAAAGAAATTTCAGTATGCTTGTATGTGGCATCTTTTCACCATATCCTGAAAGTTACCATGAACAGAGACAGTCTGTACCTCCATCAAAAGTGCCTTTTATCTTCCAGAGAAAACACACAGCATACAAATGTATCCTCTGTTCTGCTTCCAAAAGCAGAAAAACTTAAAAAACAGATAAAAAAAAAGAGCAAATACTCAGTAGAATTGCACAGTTTTGAGCTCATGTGCTGCACAGTTTCAGATTCAAGTGAATTCATTTAGCAAGTGCAGTTGTCATAATTTTCTGTTGAGCTCTCAGGACTGGTGGGGACAGCCAGCTTAAAGAAAGACTTGTGCACGTGTTAAAACCAAACCTGTACTTCTGTCAGTCCCAAAATTAAAAAGAAAAATTCATTAATTTTTTGGGGCCCTCATATCAGCCTGGTCTTGAGTACAAATATGATAATGGATTTAGGATTTTGATTCAAAATGGGTGCACACCTTGCTTTTTATTTATTGGTTATGCTTTCTGGGTTATGTGTTTTAAATTAAGTCTGTGATTAACTTTGATGTGTCTATCAACACTAGATCATAGGCTTACTCATCTAATACTGCTGGGAAGCTGAAATATTTTAATGACAATCTAGAAATGAGAAAAACATTAGAGAAAAAAAATTACTAAGGCTCCAAGAAGGTAACATTACACTAAAGCCAACTCCTGAGATGTCCAGGTACAACTCAAACATGCATCCAAAGACAGAGATGAACTTTAGTGTTGCTGCTGAGTCTATCAGTTATTGACTATCATTGGAACCTTAAAAAAAAAAAGTGAATAGAATGACTAATAGTCCAAAAATTTGGTCTTTGCTACAGTAATACCAGATCACTACATAATTAGTCGATTATGAAAGTACAGTCCAACTATCACATCACTTATATTTTCACATCTTATCAAAGCAGGAGTGTATAACTTTAAATAATTTTTGTGAGAAAGTCAAACAAGTTGAATTGATCCAGTGAAGTGTCCTGGAACATGTATTCCTGATTGACTGCAGGAAAACATGAACTATACTCACAAAGAATTATTTTAATAGTCCCAGGAGTTAGTTTTGTCTGCATAGCACTTTAAAAGAAAACTTAAAATGCTTATGACATCAGGAAAATGTGTTTTGTATCTCAAAAGTGATGCTAAGATGATTATATAATTATTATTTAACAGGTTTTGTATTGTTTTGTTTTTAATTTCCATTATATCTTTAAATTTGAGCATTTGATATCTCCCAGTGTGTGAGGCAGGACTTCCTCCTCCTGCAGCCTCCTGCTCCAAAGCTGATTCAGAGTTATGTGCTGGAGCTAGAAGTCTGTAGGAAATGCAAGTCCTTAAGAAAATTTGCCTTGTTCTCAGGAAAAAAGGTTCTGACTTAAAAGAGCCCCTCCCCTGATATTGTAATTGTAATTTCAAATGTGTATGGGATATCTCCTTTTATGTTTTCCACTGATTGTGCTGATAGAGCAAGATAAAGAAGAATGTTGGGTTATTGCAAACAACTATAATTTTGATGTATATAATTCATTTTTAATAAGGACAACTTATTAAAATTTCCCCACATATTTCCCCTTAGAAATGTATTTAAAAGAGCCTGCAATAAACTACATTCTACAAAGCAAGGCTATTTATAGGCAAAAAAACTGGAACCCAAGTATGCTGGTTTCAAAGAAATTGCTTAAGGAGGTGCATACTAAAAAGCTGAGCTTGTTTGTGCACAAAAGCACAAACAAAGATTTTTACTGGTAGTTCAGAAACTTGGTGTGCATGTAGGTGGGCTAAAAAATAGCAAGTATACAGTATTTCCATATCAAACAAATTTTGATATCAAAGATTGCTCCTGCAAAATGTAAAAAAGCAACAACTTTCCCTAGAAATAGATATACTGTGTTCAGAAACAAGTTTTCAGGATTATTTTACTGGAAAAGGAGGAAGGGGCAAAGGATCTCAAATGAGATGTTCAGCCAGAGCAGCTTAGTGTGGCATTTCAGTCCTGCCCCTTTGAAAGCTGCCCCTGTGCTTTCCAAATCTGAATCCTTCTCTTTCCTCTCCACAATACCTGATGAGAACTGTATTTCTCCTGTTCACAGCTTCCACAGAGGATGTAGAATACAGTGTTTTATGCCATGCAGTGATGTCCTTCCACTCTGACTGATAACATCAATAAACTCTCTTTACTGACACTTGAACAATCAGGGGGTTTAGGTTTGGATGTTAACACAGACAGAAATCAGGTGTTGCTGTACATCTATCTGCCTTCAGGTGCTGCCCATCCACCCCCCTGCTCCTCAGCACTGCTTAGGATTTCATCCTCTGATGAGTGTGAAAAATTGAGGAAATCCATCAAGGAAAAACAGCACTTTTCAGCAAATTCATGCAACCTGGGCTGGGATAACTTCCTCAGTGCTCCATTCCTTGCAGCAAATGAACATTGCTGCAAAGAGAGAAGGGAGAATGTTGTAAGAGCAAGGAAGGTGCCTATTTCACCCCTTCTCATGACTGAAGAAATGAGAAATGTCATATTGGCACTCTGGTTCTGACATCCCCCTTCTAACAACTGTACAATATACTCCAGGATTGCCTCCTCTCTGAGTCCTGTTGCCAATGGCTGGACTTGGTCCCCTGTATGCCACGCCTGTGTGCAATTAATGGACAGGAGGTCAGGATGTGATAGGCAGGCCAGTCAGCAAAAGTACATCAAGTTCCTTGGATGCTTCAAGGAACAGAAATGGATGAGACATCCATTGTGGCCTTCAGCATCCATTAAAATTGGGATGATATCTAGAACAACAGAATAATAGAAATTTAAGAGTGAATGAATGATGACTCATATGGGTTAAACGCAACTTCTAAAAAATACATACTTGACATATCTGGCCTGTAGCCTGCTGTGAATTTTTACATTGTGTTTTCAGAAATAAGAGGATTTTTTGGGTTGATCAGAGGCAGCTGTACTTTTTGAAATGGCTTATACTGTATCTGTACTTCACACTACACTAATGGACTTCTCTGATGCAGCAATCCTAATCCATTTGGGCCGCTATGGATGGCTACATTTCTGTAAACTGGAGATAGTTTTGTTCCCAATTTAAACATGGATTTGAATGAACATTAGTGATGGGCAAACTGAAATTCTGGAGCTGCAGTTCAGTTTGAAAAGGAGTGACATATTTGTTTATCCAAACTTCCTGGCTTTACACAACACACAACTGCAAATGACCTCAGGAAGAGAAAAGCCTCTCATGACACTTTCAGCAATTTATGTATTCGGTGAAAACTAAACCCACAGATGAAGGGACTGCAAGAGGATGAAAACATATAGTTCAAATGACTATTCTGTTAAAGTTTTGGGCTACACCAGTGTGCCAAACTACAATTGTTACTGGTTCATTTATTCTTACTTCTATTAAAATGTGAAGCCTGGAGGTTACCTGAAAGTGTGTTGACAGTATTTTCCTGCTGCTTGCCTGTACTTTCTAGCTTCAAGGGTGTGCTATATTGTTCTGAAAGCACCTTCTCAGATATACCAACCAAACTTCTGAAACTCACAGCATTCTGTGAGGGTAATAAGTAATTTTCTCAGCATTAAACACTTCCAGCACAGCACTATTATAACAGAATCATAGGATAGTCTGAGTTGGAAGGGATCCACAACTCCTGGCCCTGCATAGGACACCCCAAGAGTCACACCCTGTGCCTGAGAGCATTGTCCAAATGCACCTTGAGCTCTGCCAGGCTGGTGCTGTTACCACTGCCTTGGGGAGCCTGTTCCTGTTCCCAGCCACCCTCTGGGTGAAAAACCTTTTCCTAACATCCAGCATAAACCTCCCCTGACACAACTTCAGGCCATTCCCTCAGTCCCTGTCACTGTCACCACAGAGAAGAGACCAGTGCCTGCTCCTCCTCTTCCCCTCACAAGGAGCTGTACCTGCAACTCTACATAACAATAAAATGATATATAAAATCATAAACAGTATAGGACAATATAAATATACACTATTCAATATAGAAATATATTTATTGTATTGATTGATTTGTTTACTGGGTTTTGGTATTTTTACAATTTTTATTTGGAGATGGTTCACAATACCCAGGAACATATCTCCATGCAGTGCTGTAAATTTTTAAGAGGGATCAGCATTTGATCCTATAGTTATAAATAAAGTAGATCTATTGGCTTCTAACCTCCCTGCTCTAGGAATGGAGGCAAGAGTTCTTCTCAGAGTGCCAGAAGAGAAGGAAGGCTAGCCTGTAGGCACTGCTTCCTACAGGAAAAGCATGTATATGTCATGGACTGAGCCTTCAGAAAGACAAATGACAATTTGGACACTTCTGGAAAGAAAACAGAATTAAAAAAAAAAAAAAGATAATTTCTAAACATCTTTTGGGAGAAATGTTGAGTTGTTTTCAAGAGAATCCTTCTTGCGATGTCACCAATAAAAACTTTATACAAGAACAAGCCAAAATTATGGCTTCTTCTCCCCTCTGCCTTTACTCCAAATCTCTCAAAGTTTTTCTTGCCTCAAAACCAGCAGTCAAGTAACTTTTGTCAAAGAGAAAGAACAGAAATCTCTATGCTGCTAATTCTTGTTTTTCAAGTTAGGTACAATATTTGGTCCTATCTCGCTGCCTCCCATGTGTATCCCTTTTTCTGAATGGCTAAAAGGAGAACTGTGCAATTCAAAAAAAACAAACCAGCAATTAGAAGGAAATATTTATAGTTTGATTATTGAGTTTGACACAGCTTGGAAAGCAGACATGTGGCATCAATACACATTCCTCTTTTTGGTTAATGGAAAATATTTTAAACAATTTACACTGGTTATTAAATAGAAAACATGAATGCAATAGAGAGATTTTATGCCTAAGAAAACTTCTAAAGACATAAAAGCTAACTGCACCTGGTTAGTGAAGTATTGAAGGTACTATCAGTTGTAACCAAGGTGATTGCAACCTCTGGACATTTCAACTCCTGTCTGCCTGACTTTGTCAGGCAACAATCAGTGGCCTGGAGTTCTCTGCTTTCTTGCCTGGCAGAGTCACCTGCTATCTTCTGTATTATACAATACAAAGTGGGAACAAATGAAATAGATTTGAAACATCTCTTAAAAACAAAAACCATGACAGAAAAATAAAGGTTAATCAGAAAATCAGATTTTTCCCGATAATTTATTAAAAAATTGCATTTTTCATAGAGCTGGAGGTACCCTTACTTGTTATTACAGGAACACCTTCAACTTTACACATTCTAAATGCTGACTTGCTGTCCACAGGGTACTTGCAGAAAAACATATGGTGCACTCTGGACAATTTCCCCCCCTACTACAGAACCACAGTACAGCTTTGGCAAGCAACCATTTTAAGGATCAACAGAAAAGTTGGGAGTTTATTTTCTGTGTTTGTCCAATTAGAGTTACCCTGCAACTCCCAACGTCTTCCTATTCTCTCACCTGCCATAGCTGTCAGGAATTTGGAAGTGTGTACTCATTTAAATCGATACCAGATTGCCTTAAAACCACTCACACAATATGCTCTAGACTGTATTATTCTCTTCAAGAAGGTCTATGAGTCAGTTCCCTGTTTCCTTTCTCAATTAAATTCCATTTAGGCATCTTATCTGGTGTTGATTATTAAATGAAATTGCTTTTACACTACCAAGATGATGAAGAATATGTACATGAATCCCACACGAATATTTGATAAACCAAGCGCACAAGTACATAAAAGAAAGAAACACATACCAAGATGAATATTTGTCAATGTATGTGCAATATAGAGGGGAAATCCCGTTTTTAGCCTCTGGTTTTGTATTTCTCTGGTTTGTGCAATATTCTCATCTATAAATCCCCCAAAGCACCTCCAAGATCTTCACCTAATGTGTATAGGCATTAGCATATTGCCACTGCAGCTGACAGGAGCCCTGCTTGCTGAAAGTCAAATGTGTTGAATGAAATGAAAGTCAAAAAGTTGAGACTTCTCAGCATCTGAAGGATGCAGGCTACAAGATAACTGGGATGCAGTTAAACTGGGATTTGGAAATTCAGCTCTATTCAGACTTGTACTCCCACTGATCAATTTTTTCCCCCTGAGTCTTAGAGGGCCTTGTGCCTGTGTATCTGATTTATGGTGTATGGGAGGTTACACAGACCCAGAGAACTCTCTACAAGAAATTAGACTAATATAATCGAAGACCAGCTGGCAATACATGTTGGGCAAAAAAGGAAGATGTGACAACTTCAGCTAAACCAACAGACAGAATCACTTGATTTGGTCTCTGCACATCTTTAAAATCATGCTCTGTGAACATTGTTATGACAGGGAAAAACAAGATTTTTTTCCCTGTAAAATTAAATGTCACTCTTGATAGCATAATATCTGAAACATCATCCTTCCAAGTCCATAGCAATACTTTACACAGAAAATTAAACTCTCTCTCTGTTTATTGAATGGATAATGCTGTCTTCGAATGTGTGAGAACCCCTGCTAGGTGAGAAATTAAAAAAGAAGCACTATAAAGTCTAATGGTATGTATGAAATACAAAAAAGGGAGAAAAAGGTAACTTAATTGGTAATCAGAAGAAATCATAAAACTAATCATGCAATTAATGTCTTAAAAAGCTGGCATATGAGGTGTGTATAATTACCAGAAAACAATGCAGTGATGGTTTCAAGGATTAATGAATTAATGATTGTTGGGGGGAGGAGGATCTGATCTGCAATTTTAGATGTTAGCTTTAAATCCATGCTTAAACTATTACTTTACTTTGTTTACAGGAAATACCCTCACCATACACACATAGAGAATTTATCTCTGAAATTAGTATTTTTTTCAATATTACATTGGAAACGTTTTCCTCAAGAAAGATGCAGATGTGTTCCCTTTTCCTTGATAAAGCTCCCTATCCTCCTCTCTTGTTCATGAAAATTGAGGACTCTTGGCAGGGAGAAGAGTTTGGGCAGCACATATATCAAAATGACACAAAGCCTAGAGAAACTCACCAATTGCAGGTGCCAGAATAAATTAAAAAATATCTTGACATATATAAATATTTTAATTTTCTCTTTAAAATGTAAAGTGCTACACCACATATTATCAATTGTCCTTTGTTTTGTACACACATTAAAAATAAATTTGTGTTCTGGTGCTGATTGCTAATTTACTGATGATCTTATATATCAAGATGTTAATTTGTTGATAAAACGAGGTGATAGAAAATTACAAATGATTTAAGACTGCTGTACATCAAAACATAAGCATTCCTTTGATTTGGTTGCCAACTACAAAGATTTCAAACCATGGTATGTAAACATTGGTCTTTGTTCCTTTTTTTTTTTTTGCTGTCATGTGGTTCAAATGTGTGCATCTGCTGCTAGACGTGATAGCAATGCATGACGGATGGAGGGATGGATGAAAGGATTCTTTTTTTTTAGGACAACAGAGTCCCAGAATTCAAAAACCTTCAAGGAAGGGCTGAGAGGATGGTCCAGAGAAGAGGATGCTAGCTTAGGGCTGAGGAGATCCAGGATACCAAATGCATCCCCAGGGCCAATAACCCATCCCTGACTTGCCTCCTCATTTGTAATTGAAGGATTCATATAACTGCCCTGCCTTCATCAACTCGTACAAAAGTAAATGCATTCAAGGTTGCCAGGTAGACAGATGCTATAAAAAAAGCAGAAAGGTGAGTAATACAGGTAGAAGCTTTAAAAGCTGTATGGCTAATAAGGTAGAGATTTTTAAATTAAAAATGGGTGAATCCTTGTAAAATGTGCCACTGTTAGAAATGTAAGCCCTATCTATGAGAGGTTTGGCAGAGGCTGGGTTCCCACAATGTCTGTGGTGCTCCAAGACTTGAACTGCTCATGGGTAGTTTAGGTCTCAGCTCAGCTCCTCTCTTCACCTCCAGATAATGCTCTCAGCTGGGGAAAGGAGGGAAAAAGAACAAGACAGAACAAAGCAAAGCAGATATGAAAATGAGACTGAGAAGATATCAAGCCAATTCTCCAGTCTGTTGCTGCCTTTCCACATGGGTTATGGACACTCACAGTTCATTTCTATGATCCAGCTCCCAGCTGTAGCAGTGGTTATGATACTGGCTGTACCTCAGAAAGGCTCCATCACCCCTCCTTTAGTGGCTGGAGCAGTCACTCAGTGGCAGAGATGGGGCTTTGAGCCAAACAGAATAAATATCACAGGTGAAAACTGTGTTTGCACATGTGGTGTCTGTGTGCTGAAGGACAGAGATGCAGCTGGGCAACAATAGCCACTTCCTGGGATAGTCACCTACATTGAATAATCTCTGAAATCTGTAAATCCAGACTGATCCAGCCACTGCTTGATGCAGCCTCATTCTCATGTGTCTGCAGGAAGGCATCAGAGGGAACAGGATCATCATTTCTAGGTGTTGAGGCCCCAGGGCTGTCAGCTGCCCCAGAGAGGATCCAGATTTTTTTCAAAACAGATGTGATTTTGTTTTCAGTGCATTTTCTTCCTTTATTGAGTCTGGGACTAGTTTGGCGCAAGCTAGAGAGTCTTACAGCAGTTTTGGTATTTCTGGATCACTAATTCTCTGTTTTGCTTTTGCTGAAGCTCTGTGACCCCTCTGTGTGACACTGACTACCCTGTGATCCCAGTGAAGTTGGTGGCACACGGCTACTGGGAGGGCTGGACAGGATCATATCTTGTTTTGGCAGAGCAATGACTTCCCTAAACTCCACTACTGAGGGCAAGCATATGACTTCGTCAGATTTTGCACAGAGCTGGACTTCTGCTGTCCTTTGAAATCACAGTTTGTGTTATGTAAATAAGATTTATTGTCGCTCTTTCTGCTGGACACAGAGGGGATATCTGGAGACAAAAAAAGACATAGTCTAAATCATATACATCATCATCAGTTTTCTCTTTTGCGTTCTGCAAGATAAGCCTTGTCTTTTCTACTTTTGCACCAATAATATAAACACTGATCTACAATAACAGGATCTAATCAACAAGGGAAGCTATTATTTTCTTAATAGCCAAAGAACACCTGAGATGTGGATTTCTGAGTCTTTAAAAACACAGGAGTGATCTAACCAAGTTAGAACAAAAATGCCCATATTGAACACTCCTCTTGTGGCAGCAACCACAGGTGGGTGCTTGGAGAAGAGTAAGAACAGGTGGAGAAGCAAATCAGGACATTTGCACTCAACACTGGCCATGTGATGATTCTCTCCCAGTCTCCACTCTGTAACATGGTGGGATTTAATTTGGATGCTTCAGGATCTTGAGCTCTTCTGTGGATACCCCTTGATCTGAAACATGGTCCAACATCCTGTGATGTGAAAGCCTCCATTCCTGCCTCTAAGCAGAGAGGAGGAAGGGCATTCCTGAATCTCACACTGTGGAGGCATCCCATTTAAATTGTCCTCAAATTTTGGAATCTCTTCACAAGTCAGAACCATCCCAACTCTTTGCAACCTTAAGATGTCAGGAGGCTTAAATCAAGTTCTAATGCATTCACCTTTATCTTGCCTAATAAAATGTCCAGGAAGAACTGAATTTTTTACTGATGGAAATTTGGTTGCTATGCTTTATCAAGGGGAGCTTGAATTCAATATTTAACACCCAAGCATAATTGTGCATTTCCTTGAGATGAGAAAGCAGGACAAGGAAAGGCTGAACCAACAGCTGCAGTTCTGCACTCTGTCTCCTTATCATTATTATCCTGCAATATGACACAAAGGTATTCAAGAAATTTGACAGAGTTCTGCTTTGCTCTGGCAATCCATAAAGTCAATAAAAATTAACTCCCTCATCTTGATGAATTTCCCTTGACAAATATCCAACATCAGGAAAATTCTACTTGTAGCACTAAAAGAAAATTTCTCAGTAAAAGTCTTTTCTAGCCATCAAAGCCACTGACAACACTCAGAAATAATCAGAATGATTAATTTTCCTTTCCATAAAAAATATTAAAGTCTCAAAATTTCTAACTGTATATTTTATAATCACAAATGTTAGCACTTCAACTTGATGTAACTTAAAAAAATCCAGATCAATTTAAGTAAACTTATTCTTAAAAGCTAAACATGAAAATACATGTTTTGATTAATATTACTAACTAGGTAATGCATGAGTTAGAAAAATAGATTACTGGAATTTGTACCCTGAACCCACAGTTTACTGTATAAAAAATTTATGCTGTAAAGTTCCAAAAATGAAGCCTCATTTTCAAAATTGCCTGGCATTTTGGATCTCATCTGATTCAGACTGTAGCTTTGAGTACTGACTAGCTTTGAAAATCAAATGACAGTGACACACGCTAAACACTGAGCCCTGAATCTAAATAATTCAAAATTAAAAAGTACTTTTGAAACTCTAGTAAGAGCCTTGATAAGAAGTGAAATAAAGTTTTCAGCACTGTGCAGAAAAATTTCTGAGTCTTCTAACTAGAAATATTCAATCATGTCCACAAGACTGCTCTTACCCCCCAGTCATGATCTGCTTTAGTTTAGGCTAATTTCTTTCACCCAAGCTCTTCCTTAAACCCATCTTTCCTGATTGTTTTTTTTTACAAAGCAATTCAGCATTATTTAATCTTACATGACACACAGGCAGTGACTTACTAATTAATATGCCAAGTAAAGCAGGTAAACTAAATCACCTCTTAAATTAAGAAACCAGATCCTTTCTATTGGAGCATAAACATAATTTAAAACATTGATCTTAATAACTCATGCACTATTAAGAAAAAAGCAGGTGGCTTAGTGTTGCTAATGCTGAATTGGTATTTCAGAAAAATATGAGAATCTTAGGTTGGTGTATTATGTACTTGAGTTGCTTTCTAGCTGTACCATCAGCATTTAAATAATGAAATTAGATTCCTATTCATGAGACACACTCTTCTGAATGTTAACATGCATATTATAATTATTTTTAGAAATTAAGGGATAACGTTTATTCCTGGTGGATACTATTTATTTTATTTTATTATTAAAATAGCATGTTTTTAAACATTAACTACCAAACTGTAGGAAGCAGGGCAGGTATCTCCCTGATAATCAGCAATCAAACATGCTCTTTCCATTAGCAGGTTGGGTGAAAACAGAGGCTGAGCTGGAGTCAGTGCACGCTGAGTGCCCCAGCATTAGAAGTTCAGCAAGGGTCACTGATGAGACTACAGGCAGTTTTGTTTAGCTCTGTTTTGCAATGGCCATTTAAAGTGTTTTTTTGTCGCTGTTTTGTTTTTTGTTGGCTTTTTTTTTTCCTTTTTGGGTTTTTTTTTTAATGCTTTCAGATCTGCACCACAAAGCTCTTGTGCACAGTTTACAGCTGCTCAGGATCCCTTCCAGGCAGAAACAGAGGAGTTTGTCTCCTGCCTGCTCCCCAGACCAGAATTCAGCCCTAGTTTCTGCAGAGTAACATCATACATCCTACACTGAGAGCCAGTAGCTTCCACTCTGATACATTCAAAGAGCTGAAAATAGGGACATGCTGTCTCCTGCTGCACTATGTGCCAATTTTGCAGTGGTGTTTTGCACTTTGATGGTGAAGATGTAGCATTTAAATATATATTGCAGAGCAAGGCTGAAGGCAGATGCCTAAATGGTGGTATATAGAATGCACTGTCATATCTTCATAAATTATGAAGATAAATTTGTCACAATGGTCACTTACTCATAGAATTTTCCTAATTACCCATCCTATATTTTGAACCTTTGGATATTCATTCATCTTCCCCCTAGTCAAGCAAAACCTGTGTTAAAATACTGGTAGTATTTGCATCTTGATCTCTTTTTCACATTGGGCACATTTAAATGATGGATTTAGTTACACAACAACAGAATGAAAATATCAGGGAAAATAAATGCCACGGGAGGAAAAATCTTTACGCTGTGACCTGCAAAACACGATTATTCATTTAGATAAGTGTAGTTTAAAATGCCTTACTGTAAGATCTGCAAGGACCCTATAAGAAATAAACTCCAGACCTAAATGCAAACTCAGTCATCTTTTATGTCAGCAGAAATACCAGTTCAAAGTTTACTCTTTTAGATTAAAAATAAGAAGAAAAAGTAAACAGCTCTACAAGCAGGGATGTGCCCAGTAAGAATTCTCTAGTTGCTAAGTTAATGGTATGGTCCAGGGCTGTATTCTGGCTCATCTTCACCTGTGCCAAAATGATGTGGTTTTACTACTGTTAAGAGTTTCATTAAATGTCCTTGTTGATACTGAGGGTTGACAGAAATTGTTATGAATTTAACACTAGGATGGAGGCAGAGTTAGTGATCTCACAGATAATTTAACTTGTGACAAGTCCTTTCACAGGTAATACAATTTTCAAAAGGAGACCACAAAGAGTTCATGAGTGTATGTGGAGCATAGGTGTCAGGGGCAGGTGCTGCTCACACCTGCCAGACAAGCATTTGTGTCACAGCACACAACACAGACTTCAGATAAACCACTTGCTATTTAGATGACATTTGTACCTACAGCAGTTCAGGTTTTGGAGGGATTTGGATATACAGGCTGTATTCTTAAAATTATTCACTTAGGTGCTGTAAAACAGGTGTGTAAAAGAAGGGAATGAAACCTGCTGTTACCCAATGCCAATGGATGCAGAGGCTCTCAGTTCAAAGCTTTTTGTTGAGTGTGAAATGTGGCAATAAAAGAGGATCAAACATGCAGTAAAATACACTTCTGGGAGCTAGAAAACCCTTAGTGCAATCAGTGTTAACTAATATGCTCACATCAAAATTGAGAAACAATATGACCAGTGCCAGACAAGCTGTGCATGTGATGTTGTCACTTAACCAACAAGAGAGTGCTCCTGCAGCCCAGGGCTCTATGGACTCTCCTGAGGATGACAGGGAGGCTTCATTCAGAATGTCATTAGTAACTCCAAATCTGCCTGCTAGGATTTGAACACCAGTTATTTGAAAAGAATAACCAAGGGTATCTGAACATGGGAATGAGAGACAGGAGTCTTTGGTCTGTTTTGGTCTTATTAGCTCAATTTAACAAATAATTTCCCATATCTTTATGCTGCTGCTTGAAAGCTGCTTTTGATGAAACCAGAAGCAAAACACCTCCCTGTACTTTCAAGCAGGGCTCACATTCAACAGAGTCAGTTAAAAAGCTAATGAGGCAGGGATGTAGCAACAGCTCCTTCCACTACACTGATCAACCACTTTACAAATGAACATGGTGCTTCTTTAAGAGACCCAAACATGCTGAAATGGTCCTTTAGTCAATCTCCAGCTGTATTTGCCCCTCAAAACAGAAAGCAAGAGATTAATGATTTAAAGTTGCTGTAGAGCTGACTGAGAGAAAGAACCAGACACATGAAAAATGGTATTTTTGTGGAGAATGGCAGCTGCCACGGTGTAGCACCACTTTGTGGTCTGGGGCTGCTGCTTAATAAATTACAGCAAAAATCCTGCTGCAATCCTTTAGGAAAACTTCTGCAAGACACAACATCCTGTATACATGCAGTGATAACCACACATTAGAGAACGAAGCATGAATGGATTGTAGGGCAAAAGCCATCTGTTGTACCTGCAGTTTATATTTAGTACTTTATGATAAAATATCTCCAAAGTCACATAAATCATTGTGATATTCAAACCCAACCTCTATGATCTCTATTCAGAAACTGCAGCAACTATCTTTAAAAGGGTCCTTCCCAACAATAACAAAATATGACCCTATTAAGGAGATCAAAGCTTAAAATTGATGGAAATGATTGTTCTGTTACAATTAATAAAATTCAACCCTTTCACCCATAAAACACTTCAAATTTTACTAAGTTATAGAAGGATTGGGTTTTAGCTTACACTAACATGTGAACAGGAATATGGCTTATGTGATGCAGATATATGTAGTCCATAGAATAGGATTTACAATAGCAGCATAAAATTTATGATAAACTTGTAATATATATTTTTGTCTTCAGTTCCCAGTAGAAAAAAATCATTTTGTACATTTATCTCTTTGTGAATTCCCATAGACCTTATAATCATTAGAAGCAGATTTAAGTCCCATCATAAGAGACAAACAGAACAAAGCTCTGCCTGCTCTTCCCTGTGCTTGTAAGAATAACTTGCACTGGTCTAGGAGATACCAACTGCAGTTTGCTGAAGCTTTAAGAAAGCCCTGAACTTGAAGCAAGTTATATGAAACCTGGTCTGTACTTTTAAGACTAGCAAAAGCTATGTGATGGGTGTTTGGAACTCAGACTAAGGTTGTACTCAAGGAGTCCAGACCAACAAAATCCCAGGGGGATCTCTGAAGAAACACGGCAATGCCACGGGCAGCTACACCGCTGCTTCCAAAGGGGACAGCTCTTCTTAGTGGGGCATTGGCAAGCAAGGCTGTGCTCTTCCTTTTGGGAGAGCTGCCAAGTGGTGTTTATGACATGAAATTAGACCAAGGAAGTGAACTCAAGGACTACAGGAAAGCTTCTTAATTTTATTTCTTTTCCTTGTATGCAGGAACAAATGGGTGCAGTAGACTTTCTACTAATGGTGCTTTATCTTCCATCCTAACGATTCTAATGTATTTGTTTGAGACCTAACCAAAGCATTTCCTCCCTTTCTTCCTCAGCATTTTAATCACCATTTTGTAGGCAGATGGTCCCAAGCTCCTTCAGAGCTGGAAGCAGGAACAGGAGAATAAGCTCTGTCACTGACTGTGTCCAGAACATTTCTAGTCAGTTCTAAAATTTTCTCCAGGACCAAACAAGACTGCACCCTCATGCAAAGCCTCTGGTTATACACAGAAGGAAAATAGCTGCAGGGAACTTTAAGTTTGTTTGTCAAGCTAGTTCAACCAGACAGTCCACAAGGTATGGAGAAAGCCATGAAAATGATGGCATCCCTCACCCTGCCCAGGCCTGGCAGGACAGGGAATGTGACTATGGGTGATTGTCACCCAAAGACATCTGTGGCAGATACATTTATTACATGCAGAGTGTTTGATGCATGGTTTTGAGCAGGTGAAGGAAGACAAAGAGAAATCATCATTATTTATCATGTGCCAGATGGCAGGAATGCCAGAACCAGGATGGTTCTCCTAGGGACACACCAATATCAAAAAACTAAAAGGACAGAAAACAAATCCTTGGAAAAGGCATGAGACCAGATTGCACAAGCAAGTTAGTAGCACCCAAAGGAGGATATTTCCTTACAGCTAAGGGGGTAAGTCCTGCCTTTTCCTTCTGCCTTCAAAAACTTGTACTCCTTTTCTAATGAGGGCACTCAAAGTGCCAGTACGGAAAGGAAATCTGATACAGGGTTGGCAACCACCCCGTTTTGAGCAGGAGATGAGACACGATGGATCCAGGGTCCCTTCAGACAATGTTTTCAGGACTGTTTTTGTTTCTCTAGATGCTCGTAGAAGCAGACAGGCTTTGAAATATGACAGCAATATGAGGAAACTTGACTATAAAAAAAGAAACAATCTTGCAGTCAGCATGGATGGGCATTACAGTCACGGTCATTTGGGCCACAGGAAGAATAAGGTGCAGCTGACAGTTCACCTCTGTCCCTCTCTGGAGCTATGGACTTCATACAGAACCAAATGCTGCATGCCTGAAGGATGGCTGGCTCACCTGGGCAGTACAGAAATGTGTTTTTCCCGCTAATCTAGAGAATGCACTGCTCTAAATTTCATAAATGCATCATTCAGAAAAGAGGGAGGATTTAGAGGATTTTTAGAGTGACCTGATCTTTGGAAAAAAAAAAAAAAAAAGACATTGAAAAAAAGAAGAGAAAATGGCATGGTTTTAGTAGAAAGTTAAAAGGTCAAAAAAAAAAAAAGGGTTAGAAAAAGTACCCCAAGGAAAAATACCATGTGAAGAGTTGTACCAAAACACTCCAGCACTGCTGAAGGCTTGAGAAAACTGTGTGTGGCAGTCAAGTTCCACTTACACCATGTTGTAATATCTGAAATAGTGGGTCATGAATGTGCCCTATGATACTGTTGCATTTGAAAGACCTTTTCCCTTGCCCATGCCTAGTATGACATGGGAGATGCAAACAGTCAGTTCATCAAGCAATTCGCAGTTAAAATTTAAATTATAAAAAGTTCTAGAAAATTCCACAGATGTCTTTTTGACCCTCCATAATTTTCCCTTGGTAATGTACTTAAGTTGTAACAATCATCTGAAAGACATAAAATATGATGGGGAAGGTGGAGGAAAGGAAGCACTTACTGCTAACCCTATACTGGCGAGATAAATGCCAGTCATAATCTGACCTGATATTAATTTCTGTATGAGAAAGGGTTTTCAAAAGAAATCAAATGCTAAATACTTCTATGCAATTGTAAAGAAAGTAACCTGTGAAGTCATGGGCTATTAACTAATCACTATACTTCAACTAACAGCAGCATACAGTTGCTAGGTAACCCCTGATAAGATGTGTGCATTGGCTGGCTGAGAATTGCTGGAGAAAAGTGATTCCCTCTGCCAGCACCACCACCACCCAAACCATCACTGAGTCAAACTGATTACAAAGGAGTTTCTGTTTTGACTGGTTTTATAGGAGATAAATGGTGACTACGTTGTGTTTAGACAGACGGAATCTGCACGCTGGTTTATAAAATCTAAAAAAATGCAATCAATGAAGTGCATTTGTTGCTTTTTCAATGGGTTCTTTTACCCTTGACATCATAATGCTGCATGCTGCAATCCAGATGATTTATTTTTATATATTGCACTATATTTCATAAGATGTAAAGAGTCAGATGACTGGAAGCTGACTCTGAAAATCAATGAGAAACATACCTACTGGCATATATGAGCAGTGCTTCCCTTCTACAATTTTTTAACACTTTTTACTCTATTTCACACTATCACATTTATGTGTTTGATAGAAACTTGAAAATGAATTCCATTTGAGCTCTTTTTTTCTTTATTTTCGTTCACCAAGTTAATATTAAATAAAAATTAATGCTAAGTCAATTCAGTAAATAGCTTTTGAGGAAATATTATACTGACTTGTTCTGAATAGAACAGAAATGAAAACAAGCTTAAAATCAAAACAGAGAAAGACATCCCCAATATCAAGAACTACATGGAAACTACTGGCGGAAAGGAATAGGTTTAATTTTTTTTATCCAACTGCTTAGCTTTCAATGTAGTATCCATAAACTGCAAACTATTTTGGCAAAAAGACTTGATGACTTCTAACAGTGACCTGTAATGCCTTCCCTGCCCTGGAAAATCATACACTCTCAAGTAAATTATTTCAAAGCAATAAGGATAAATTCAAAGGCATTTCATCCTTCTTCTGAATTTTACAGTGTGGGAGAGTTGTCTCCCTCTTCTGGAGGGAGGGAGGAAGCACTGGAAAGAGAGAACAAAAATAAGAGATGACAACATTATTATCTTTCTCTTCTGAGCTAGCTTTGAGATTCAAGGACGCACCAGGCCTTTCTACACTACCAGAAGAGAACCACAGTTGTTTGCATACACTTCGAGTGGCACCACTATTTTTGTATCCCCATCACACACCTCCTGTGCTGGCATCAGCCAGGGCTCTTTCCATGGCATACATTGCTCACAGCTTGATGCAACAAACAGCCCAACAACTATATTGAGAAACAGCTTGTTTGGTCTTTCTAATTTGGAAAACAAAGGCGCACTGCAAGCTGCGCTGACTGGGAAGTCATACATCTTTAACACAAAGTAAAAAGGAAAAGAAAAGAAGGAAACATCCTTTAGATACTGCAAATGCCTTCCTCTTCCCTTGCAAAGCGCCTTGTCAGCATGGCTGACCCCATACCACTTCTCAACATCAGCCAAAAAAGAATGAACTCTTTATTCTCTTTGTGTTCAAAAGTTTATATTAGGGAACTTGCCAGTAGAGGGTTTCTAGCTACTAGAAAAGACTCTTGATCAGCTATGAAACTAACACAGACTACAAACTATTCACTGCTTACTTAGGCCAGCAGTTGTCAGAGGGTTGCTCTGGAAGGTAAATCACCCACTGGGCCATCGATGCATGTGCTTCATGAAGTGTAGGACAGAGGCTGGGAGACCTGCTGGGCTTTGAGATCTGACTGCTCAAGCTGAGTGTGCTCACACACTCTGTGGACACAGCCTCAGTGCTCTGTCAAAGACAGCCACAAATGGTTGAAGATCAATCAGGAATCCCCAGGACAGGCTTATCAGACTGACACGGAGTTTGGTGAACATTATTTCCATCATTTGCATCTGCAGTCAACACTGAAGACTGTGATATCCTAGTTTACCTGGTTATTTATATGACAGAATCATCTTGACACCTTAGATGTAACAGAGACCTATTCTGTCTTAGCTTTTAAACTGAATTCCATTTAACTATGCAGCCATAGCTTTTGACTTTCCCTTTAATCAGTGATGTGAAATAAAAGGCAATTCCAATCATAGATGGACTCTGATGATTATAGAGCTCAGCTGACTACACTCCTATCACAGATGATTTAGTTAAGTGTCTGTACAGCTAAGTTTGGGGTGGATAATGCCACTTTTCTAATCAGTAGGCTCATGTATCTCACTGGAGGGTAAGGGTGCAGGAAGCTGTGAGCCAGACTTTCAAAGCCCTGGGAAAAGCCAGAGCCAGTCTTATGGGCTGAGATCCTGGAGAGCATGGATCTGCCACTGCCCACTCCTCCAGTGTCCCATGCAACAAGAGCTGGGGTAAAGTTTCTGTAAATGAGCAGGACTGCACCCAAGAAATAACTTGCATGTACCATTTACCTTCTCAGGTAAGGATCCAACAAACCCCTGAGCATCTGCTGATCTGTCAGGTATTTAGCATGAGGGAATGCACCCTGGTGGTTCTCTGTACCTGCTACATCAAGGTAATTAATAATAAGCATTTAAAGAGACCTGGCATGAAGCAAGGAAAGGATCTTCCTCTGAAAGCTGTACATCCTGTGTACAGCTGAGCAGGAATACTGAATTCAAACCCTGCAAATAAACCATTTCACTACAGAGGAGTTATGTGGTTCCTGTTCTCCTGAGCCAGAAAAGACACAGTTGACACAATTTTTCATTCTGCTCTCCTGACCTGTGGTCTGATGGCAGATGTTTTAGACTATCTTTTAAATTAAAGGCAGGTTCCAATACAATATATTGTTGTGAATACAGATATATTAAAGATGGCTTCCTTCTTCTGCTTCTTTTGGCTATTTGCATTCTTAATCAGAGACAGAATTTGGCTGAGAATCTGGGAGTCCCAAGGATGAAGCAGAAAATTCAGCAGAAATTTAATTGTTCCAAATGTATCAAGTTGCCATATTTTGTTTATTTCCTGAGATTCAATTACGAAAATTACCAGTCTGCAACTCCAAATTGCATGACAACTGTTGAACTTACAGTCTCGCAAGGATATTCACCCCAGAGCACAACAACACACACATTGCTCCACTATCATCAATTAATATAAACTACCAGTAATTAGAAGGGGCAGAATAAACCCCACACTTCCTTTATTCCCTGACTGGTATAATGAGGATGCCATTCTATTGTCTCCTGGGTGGGATCTTTTGGTACCTCTGTTGTTACTGTTTTTTCTAAAGCACATTGAGTACAAACATGGTTTCACTTCACAAAATGTCTCAGTGCCCTCACCAGTCTGTTCATCCTTGTCAAATCAGAATTTCACACATTGTTTTCTGCACAGTCCCTAATCTTAGCAAAAGTTTCATTTCCCCAGTCCATTGCCACCGGCTATTAGTCTGGCACAAAACTCAAGCTCAAAATGAAAAAGATAAAACAGAGAAAAGACAGCAGACACAGCCACTATTGTTCTGTTTTGTCTTGTCAGACCTAACAAAATATGGTTAATAGCACTGTTGTGTTATTGGTGAGCCAGAGGGACAAGCAGGTGTGTCTTGTCATGCCCTGTGAACATTACCTATTCCTGAAATATTCTGTATCTGCCCATTAGAGTTTCCAAAGTTCAACATGTCAATAGACAGAGGAACATTTCATTGTCTAATGGATAAAACCCAGCAATAACAACATGGTATTAGCCACTGTGGACATTACTGACCAACAGGGTCACAAACAACACCTGGATCTACTCCAAGCTTTGAAACCAAAATAGTAAAGTATTAAAATGTCAATTTAAAATTTCACACGTTAATAATACATTTTTTAAATATTACGGCATTCCTGATATGATCTTATCTGACAGACTTTTAGCATTTTTGCCTACTTGGTACCAGCAAAGTAGAGAAATTGAACTTGTTTAGAAAGGAGACACAATTATTTTATTTTAACATACTGATGGTGTTTTATTACATCTTTAAATATATAATAAATATATTATATTTATATTTATTATATATTTGAAGATGTAATAAAACACCATCAGTATGTTAAAAAATTATCTGCAGATTCTGGCTTATCTGAGTGAAAAACTCTCTTCTCTGGTTTAGAAAAGAATGATTTTCTTTCAGCATTCAAATTTGCATGCCAATATACTTTGCATATAATTTACATAACATAGAGTATCACAACCACTTTGCTTCTTATTGTAAAATCCAAGATCAGCTCCTAGCATTTCATAGCTAGGATTATTAAAACATTTAGTTAAGTCAGGTCTGAAGATAAGCTTCCATCCCGATGCTTCTGGAATTGCACACGCATGAGGAGGAAAGGTGAGTGTCTGGTTCTGACACTGGATAGGACTTTGGGTCCTAAAAATTTCTCATAGGCTTGTTTTTAAATCTGGGTAATTTCATTTAGTAACTTTATAGCTTATACACTTTATTTTAAAATGAGAAAGGTGATAATTTTTATTCCCTTTCTATCCTAATCTTGTATTTTGCAGTGATCATCTTAATCACTCAAAGACACAGTTTTCCTGTCACTTTATGTGTGGGCAGGTACCCAGTGAGATCCCAATCCTGTCTAGAAAGGATTACTGTAATGCTCCTGTTAATCAAAACTACTCAGGCTTTTTTCAATTAAATGATTTATGCAAAGAAATATCAATTGGCTGCAGAATTATTTTTTAATAGGTCCACATAAGTTTCAGGGAAACTTAGAATAGGGAATTTCTTCTCATGTCAAAAGCATGATTTTTTTTATTAATGTTCAGTTGACAGAAAGCTTTACCACCATCTACAGTTTAGTGTCAAAACACTCCTATGGGAACCCAAAGTCCAAGCCTTCACCCATCTGACTGCAAACAAGAATCTTGATATAAACCAGGAACTATGTTGAACAAATACCTGTCCCAGGGTCTCATAAGTTATCTGCAATATTAAAATAGCTAAAAAAAGAGAAACAATTCCAGGAGACAAACGCTCAGTGTAGCTAATGAGGTTCAGCCCACAGAAAAGAGCCAAGCAGAAAATCAGGGTGTCCCTTCTTCTGCATGAGGGACTACACCTTCCCTCAAATCTGAGACCCAAACCTGGGTCCCTGTTGTGTTTCTGTCATGAAAAAAATTCATCCAAATGGGAAAGAAGTAATGCTCCATGCTATCAACAAGCTGTGCAGCACACAGAACTCCTGCTGAGCACTGCCAAGTGTGCACATGGTACTTTTGTGAGGAAGATCAGAGCGCACATCCAGAAGCTGCCTGTGATACTTCAGTAGTGTGCAGTAGCAGCTCCCTGCATGAAGGTGACTGGAAATGGGACCCAGGACCACAGCTGAGGTTCATGAAGCACCTTAATCCACAGCCACCTTAAAAAGTTAAAACTGGCTGCACAGTGGTGTGAGTACTCAAATGATGTTGGATATATTGCTTCCAGGTAGCATTGCTTATCTCCAGATACTGCTTTAAGATGTATTATGACTTAATATATCTGTGGCTTAAATACAGAAGACCAGCCTGGATGAAGCTTTCAGCCACCTGGTCTAGTGGAAGGTGTCCCTGTCCATGGCAGGAGGGTTGGAACTGGATGATCTTTAAGGTTCCTACCAACCACACCATTCTATGATTCCCTGATTCTATGATTGATGCTTCTCCAATCCATGTAAGAAGGTGAAGTGAATAAAGAAGAACTTGATTCAAATTACGCTGCCTAACCTCAATGCAGGCTGCTGCTGTTCTGCTGCAGACACTGATGAACTTCAGAGTCAATTCAGTGTCTTAGGAAAAGGTAAAGAAACAAAAGGCAGCCCTCTAAGAGCCCCTCTGATCAAATGGGAAGGAGTTAAGAGGGGTCATTAACATTCGCAGGCGTGCATCTTGCTGCAGCAGGTAGCACCAGAAGAATGGATGACTCTCTCTTTTTGGAACAAGTAATGGAATTTCCCAGAAAATATCTAACTACCTTGCATTATCTAGCATCTGCACACCAGACACCTGTACAGCTGAACACCCATCTGCTATATATGCTACATGCATTTCCTTTCTCTTTTTTTAGCTTGGCAAAGGAGTTGATTAGGAAGATAAGGTCTCTGAAAAACATTTTGGACAAAGATGCCAGTACAGTTAAAGATATCAGGTCTGCCAATACATGCACACCACACTCTGCAGGCTGCTTATACTTGCTTCACAACAATTTATTGCACAAATTACTGAAATTCTGAAATATGCCATATCTCCATATTCCTATTTAGTATAGAGTTCATAAAGAAAGGGTGCAATCCCTGTAACAAGCAATATTTCTATTCTGACTATTCTCTTTTCTTGGTCAGTAGGAATATCCTTTCTTTCAGAGCAGGCTCTGCCTACCTTTCTGCTCTCTCCTGCTACAGGCAAAATAGCTGAATGTTGCTGATATATTTTTGCTCAGTTCCACCAAATCTAAAAAAATATTCTTGTTGTATGGCAATTTCTCAAGGAATTCAAAAAACTCAGTGCAGGCATTTTGAGTTTTAAGAGGGCTGAGTCACACATTCCTGGAGTCTGCACAACAATAAGGAGCAGAATGGAACATCCCTGGATGTGTTTAAAAAAAGCCTGGATGTGGCACTGGGTGCCAGGGCTTAGTTGAGGTATTGGGGCTGGGTTGGACTCAATGATCTTGAAGGTCTCTTCCAAGCCGGTGATTCGGTGAATTCTGTGAATTCTGTGAATTCTGTGTGTGTCATTCTGTGTGATTCTGTGGGTGTGGATTGCCCAGTGTCCAGTAGCACCCACAGGTCTGTCAGGTAAATGTCAGAAAACACAAGACCCTTCCACAAAAGGATGTCCTTCTTTATACACACACACGTATATATGTGTGTGTATGTGTATATATGTGTGTGTGTATATATATATATATATATATATATATGGGATTATTGGTAGCATCTTAATGATGTGTCTATTTTTAAAAAAGGTCATAAAACCCCTGGGAAGCACAATGAAGAACAAGATACGGTGTGCAACTAATTAGTATAATAATAATAATAATAACAACAGTAAATGCTAAAGTATTTTAAGGCAAATACTTCTTTTAGGACAAACCAGATTTCCATGCTAGTAAACACAAGAAGAAGTATGAAGAAATATTTTAAACTGAGTATTTTAACATGCAAGTATATTAGTTGAACAAATTACCTGATACAGAAAACACACTACTCTCACTTTTGGAAAAATTATAACACTTTTTTTTCACATTATATGCTTTTTTATAGGTTGGCCAGTCAGTAACTGCCTGACTATTCTGTTCAGTGCACAGCACACAAAATACAAGCTACCTCTTCAGGCTGTTCATGTGCACACACAGATACAGAGATACGCACACACAAAATCCTGAAGCAGCAAACTGCACTTATCTTCTTCCCATTTTTATATCATACATATTTCATTAAGCTTCATGCAGAGTGTCTTCTGATTTATGGTAATTGTCAACAAAAGCAAAAAACGCCGACAATTTTAACCCTGCAGTACTGAGGATTTAACTGGGATAAAATTAAAATGTTTAGGGGGGAAAAAACCCCCACAACACCCTAAACCACTGGGAGCTTGACCCCTGAGATGTTGTCAATTTTTTATTTAATTTTATTGTGTTTGTTGTCTGTGGAAGCAGATGCCAGCAGCAACATCTGATGTACTGGACACCTCCAGTGTTATCCCAGCATGCTCATGGCCTGGAGGACTTGGAGTAAGACTAATTTCCATATCAAACCCAATTTAGATGAAACATCTTGGTTAAAAAAAAAAAAGAAGAAAAAAAAAAGAAGAAAAAAAAAAAAGCCAGTGCATCAATAGCCCCTTGATTAGATTTTCATCTCCTGAGCAGACAAATATGAATATTTATTACCATGAATGCAGATTTCCCTCTTTCCATTGCTCTGATCTTGAATATTACCCACTGCTAATTTTTATGAAAATTTGGGCAACATAATGTTTTCACATAAACTGACAGTTCTTGAGATAATCCCATTATTGTTTGGAGGGAAATGACAGTTTCCGCTTATTCATGTGTTAACGAGGGATTAAATATTGTTTTTCATCACCATAATCTAAGATGGACTGGAAATTAAAATTCAAACATTGTGCATTAGCAGAGCTTTGAGGACCAGAATTTGTTTGCATTCACTTAGTAAAGATCTGTAAATTAACAGTTTAACAATCAAGTGAAATCCATATCATAAAAGCAGCATTGACATTTTTTAAATGAAGTCATTACTCTCTCTGCGAAAGGTAAAGAACCAGACAGACAGTTTGCAGAATGCCATCCCTTTGGGAGAGCAGAGTGCACAGAGAACTGTTGTGGTTCCTGGGCATTCCTGGCCTGGGTCACTTTTCTGTGGCACAGAATGATTTCCATTTGCCTTGTCACAGGTGCTCACATTCCCACTCTCGTTGTGCTCAGCTCACATTGAGAAGTCCCTCCCTGACAGATCTCTCCAAGCACTAAAAGCAGCCACAGTGACCCCCGAGCTGTTTCCAGGCACGAGCTGTGCTCACACCCTCCCCAGGTCTTGCTGTGCAGTTCATAGACACATTTAATTCCTCACTGAAATGGGTGCTTTGCTGGGGCTGCACTGTTCCAGTCCTCTCCTTATCTATCTGTTGTCTCCTCAATGCTTGTGCCTAATACCCAGCAATGCAAATCACAGACACCTATATGTTCCAAATTGAAAACAGAGACCTGCTGGGGACTTGCTGCACTTCAGGAGCCACTTCATTGTTGTTTCTACAGAAACTTTGAGTTAATAATTCAGTGAAGTATGTTTGCATTCTTATTACAAAAAAACCCCCCAACATTTCCCTTTGATACCAGTCAAAATGCACACAAAAACTATGCTTAGTCAAAGCAGCTCCAACACTTTTCTTAAGTAGATCTTAAAACTATCTCATCAGGATAAATCTGCTGATTAATGCAAAAAAGAAACAAAAGCGAGCTCCAACAAGCTAATTTAAAAGGAATCATCATGTTTAAATTTAGAAACTTGCTATAAGTTTTCTGACAAAAATTTGCTTTAATATGGTAACACATAAAGCCTTGCATTCTGAAGGAGTCTGACATGATGGACACTACAGCCATGTTGCCTTTGAGGGTGGAAACTTAGTGATGTACAAGTGCAAAGCAGTTCTGTGAAGGATCAATAAGAATGTGCTATCAGGCCTTCCCAGAAAGCAAAGACCTTAAGTTTTACTTAAGTACTTAAAGCTTAGTACTAAAATACCTATAATAAATGACACAATCCTTTTAACCAACAGCTGAAGTTTTAATTCTATTATTCTTTATTTTTAACGTGCCTTTACACCCATGCTCCAAAGGTGACCACATTGAAACTGCCTGCTGTGAACGGACCCTGGCCAGGATCTTGCTTAGGTGGAAAAGTAAACAACCCAAGAGTCCTCACTGGCACAGGACACAATGTGAGTGACTGACAACAACTTGGAAGTGCAGACAAATGCAGGACCATGACAGGCTCTGGGTCCTGGTCCTGTTCATTTTACCAGCTCTGGGCCCCTGGTGTCAAGGATTCCTATAGGAAAGTTGGATGTCTCAAGAGTTTGAATCTAAAAAACAGACTCTTATTCTCCTATGCTTACAGACCCAGAGCAAAGGTCCTGACAAAGGTCTTTCCATGTTCACCTATGTGGGAACATTTCCAGCCCAGGGTCTGCTAGAGAGAGGGCTGAGAGACTGGGATCTGCCACTTCTTCCTCTTCTTAAATAGTTAAATATGTGCTTGAGATTGCTTGTAATCCACATGTTCCTGCCAGGATCAAGCTCCTATATGCGGAGATGGAAGAATTTCCCTTTTCTACAACTTCTGATCATCTAGGTCCCTCAAACTTCAGACACTTTAAAAGAATTTAATCTGCAGCCTCCTCAGCTGACCCATTACACCACCCAAGATTTTGTTTTCCTTTGAGTCATCATAACCTGGCTGCTGGTAGAAGGAGGTTGCTGAATTCCATGAATCAGTAAGATTTCTAGTACAAACAATCATGCTCTCCTATTTAAAGATTCTCTATTAATATATTGAGTGCAGGCTGCCAAATCACAGTTAAGGTGAATAATAACATTGATTCTTAAACAGAACTACCCTGCAGTTTGCTCTATGTAGCCAGTGCTAGTATCTAAATCTCTTCTCTCTGCAGATTTATAATGGTTTGTAAGGGAAACTCTGCTTTAAAAACAATGGCATGACACAGCCTAAACCCAAGATAAATCCTTAAAACAAACACATGCTTCTTTTTAACCAGTACAATGTTAAAAAAGACAAAAAGGAACAACACTGGTAGATGCATAAGTTCCTGAAGCCACAAGGCAAACTGTATCTTGTTTCATTTTACATGATACTGAATAAAAATTGAATTGCTGTAGTTGCCATGGCAACTGCCACATCACTTGGCACTTCTGCTCCTTTAAATCACACAGTGCTACTGTAAAGGAACTCATGAACCAATGTGACACTTGAATACTTGTGCTTTATATACTGTTTCAGGAGGAAAACATAAATCAATATAGACTGATAGTTGTCTCTGAAAATCAGGTTTGCTGTATTTTTTTTTTTTACATTATAATCTCCTCATTTCCTTGTCGTGTTCTTTAAAAATTTGTAAAGAAGATGGAGGGTGTTGTCACAATCAGAGCACAAGAAAAGAAATTACTACTGACACATGATTTTCAAACTGAAGCTGTGACCTGTCATTCAGATGTCAAAATACCTCTGCTATGCAATATTCAAATCAAATACAGGGGATAAACATTGGAACTTTGCCCCTCCACAACCAGAGACGGTGTGATATGTGACAGAAGACAGTCTCAGGAGCATCCAGGCATCTCTTTAACTCTAGACTTAGCAGCAGCTTAAAAGGAATAACAATATACTTAAAGCTAAGCATATTCTAAATGTTTGTAGAATTGGGGCCGTGACTTATATTGTCTTAGTATGCTCTGTATATAACATGCAGTAGCAGAAGAGAGTCGACAAAATAATGTGGTAAAATGATACACATATTTCTGCTGCATATTTTTTGTTTTTAAACATTTAACACTTTTATTAACACTCTGGATGCAATTTACTTGAAAAGCAGCCCTCTAGTGGGCTATGTACTGTAATGAATAGTTAATAAATAGCATTAACATTATATCTAAATATTAGCTAGAATGCATTTTTTAAAAGCATACAAGGTCTTAAATAAATGAGCCAGAGATGTTCATCATTATCTTTGGAGAAATTTAATGTTCTGTTTAGCTTTATTCCTAAAATTTCTTAAAGTGTTACTTCTAAATGCTACTGTGTGTGACTAAGTTCTGATTAGCATAATTTTACTATTCATGTGTACTTACAAACTGCAATAGTGAGATATTATTCGCTGTTAGTAAAATTTCACATAAGTAGTATATTTCTAGTAGAATTCTATGGAAAATATAATCTACTATTTTTAAAGGTTACATAGCTTTAGAATCTGTAATTTTGTGTGTGGGATAAGGTAAGTCTTTCTCATTATGCCTTCACCTGGAATATTTCAAGGATTGTACTCCTAAAAGCTTTTTATTTAATATCATTGCTCTTATTTCTATATATAAATATGCATGCCTTAAGGCAAAGAACCCCTCAGTGACCTGATCCATGCCTTGCCCACAACAATTCATGTGGCTCCAAACACTGCCCCTCCTGGAAATGTTTGTCTGCTGATCAACACAGCCACAGTGATCAGCAAAAGCCAACAGCAAGAGCTGTCTGTGGGAACCCCAATCTCACATAAGAGGAAAAAAACAAACTTGATGATCTCCAAGCTATGGGGTTTGTAAGAAAAAATGCTGAAGCCCTCCTCTGGTGTAAGAACACTTCCCCTGCAGTGCAGAGGTGTCTGCCCTCACATGTGCCTGTGCCTGGCTTCAGCCTGACCAGTTCTGGTAAAGGAAGGGTGGGTTTCAGCGGAGTGGCAAAACTCAGCTGTGTCTTGGGCTAAGACTTGAGTGTTTGTACATGCACAGCTGCTGTTCATACACCATGGTCAGTCTCAGACCTGCCTCATCTAAGTGATTTTGGGTACAGCATCCCTTCCAGTCCTGGGTACCCCTGGGCAGTGCCTGCTCCAGGTCAGGAGCACTTGGCTTCCCAAGGTGTTGCTGTAACAGAGACAGCTGGAGTAGATCCCAGGCTGATTTGGTCTTTCTAACCCAAAAGCCTGCACTTAGCACTTTACCTAGTAGTCAAAGATCAGAAAAAAGGTTTACACCTTATTCTTCAACAATTGAAAATGATTTGTCAAGTTCTGCACTCCAATCTTTTAATGGATTTCCAATCCAATATCATTCTAGGTAAAATCTGGATGTATAGAGACAAAATCTGGCAACATTAAGGAAGGTAAGAAGTTAGAAACCTGCCTCAGAAGCCTGATCATCACTGGAAAGTCTGTCTTATCATGTCCTCTAGCTTCACTAGAATTTTAAAACACAGATTTCTTTATTGTAGTAACATCACTTTATGCAACATCAACATAATTCTACACCTATCAAAATATCTATAAATGAGAATATCCTGAAACATGTCAAAATATCACTGCTCTATTTTAGGACATCTAGAGGTATGGTGAAGTATTCATTTTGCATATATTTTGGGTTATTTCCATTTGCTTTAGAAAACTGTTCTAATTTATATGTCTGCCATATGAGAGCCATGATTCAAATCCTACAAATGAAGTTATGATTCCAGTGATTAGTTTCTTCTGTGCATTCTTACTGGGAAATTGAAAGAGGTAATTTAATATAACTTATTCTGAAATGGGTGCTGTTTTGTCACTTCAAGACAGGAACAGTGCCATTCCCTTGGTTTGTTTCAGGCCTCATTAATTGATTATTCAAATCACAGACTCTTATATCCCAAAACTGGATTACACTTTCTTGAGCCACTGGAGAGCCTGACTTGTTATTCAGAAACTGTGGTTGAAAAAAAATTGCAGCCAAAAGCTGAATAAACATTTATTCATGTCACAGTAATTCTGGTCACAGCCAACCTGAGCGTGGAATTGAACTTAAAAATACTTTCTTCCTGTAATAATTCAATGGTGCTATGTGAAGAGATAGAAGTAGTTCCTAAAGTTTCATCCTAAGTTCCTAAATGATGCTGAAGGGATACCTGACATGGTGATCCCTGTGCAGGGCTGTGGCTCGTGGTGTCTGCTGAGCTCCTTGGGTTGGAGAGAAACTCCTGGGAACAAATCCAGTTGCAGTAATGTTGCTGTGGGACTGGGGCTTGTGCTGATTCCTGAACTCAGGAGGAGTCAGGTGGAGCTGTGCAGCTGCTTTGGAGGCTTTCCCTTCATGTGAGACAGAGATCCCCAAGATTTTGCAGGAGTGCTCAGCCATTCAAAGCAACAAGTTCAACTCAAGTAGTGGTTCACATCAAGTTGGAGCAGAGGAGAACAGAGTTATGGGCCCTGCTTAAATGCTGTTTAGCTCTTCAGTTTTTACCAGTATTGTGTCTTTCATAGTATTATGCAAATAGACATCTAAATAACACAACACATGCAGTCATACCCTCATAGACACAGCAGAACAGCTGAAGATGACCTCAGGACTTCAGAGATTTATTTCATGTGTAGGAGATCAAAAGAAAATACCTGAAAGCTTCATTGTATCTGAATAAACAAGAAGGTATGAAATGCTCATGAAGGATTTGTCTGGCACAAACATGCATGACAATGAGACCAACAAATCTCACATGGATACTGTAGAGCAGTTCTACTGGTTTTTTTTTTTTTTTTTAGTTTTAGTTTTTTCCACTCCTGTTATAGGTGCTGGAAAACTTCAAATAAAAAAGAAACATCTTGGCAAATACAATTCCAGAGATAGTGCTACAGCAATGCACAGATCCTCAAGATTACAACCTCAGCACTGGTTTTCTCTCCAGCAGAGTTATTCTGGTTTTCTGGTATAACTGCCTTCTTGCAAACAAGACATAATAAGATAAAATAATTCTCCTTTTAAGAGTGATGCACATCATAATCGAACTCTAACTCTCTGGATTCCTGTACTGTTGAATATTCTGTTACAAATGTTCAATGCTGAGGTGGATGTCTGATGGAAATACTGGCAAGATCTGTTCTGTAATGGCCTGAAAGAAACTCTGCTTGCCCAGAGTCCAGACAGTACTTTGCTTTTTATCATTGACATCTTCCCCTGAAATGTACAGAATTTTTAAGTCAACATCCTGAAACATGAGCAGCTTCTGAAGTGGCAGCTTAGGAACTCATTTTTAATCCAGCTAAAGCAGAGCCTACCCTCCACTGACACAACACAGCTAACTCAGGCCTAACTCGGAGAATCACAAGCTGTGGAAATCTTTTACATGACATAAAGATGATGAACTGGATTGCAGCTGTGGTAGACTCCAGACCCATGTTGTTAATGACTATATAGCACATGTTTATGCAGTGACATTAAAGCAATTCATCAGCTCTCCCTGGATTTGACTGAATGGCTCAGTAAGCTTGGTATGAATTTCATAGCCTGTTGTTGCTTTTGAAATGTTTTTTCTTGAGATAGGGGAAAGAAAGTGATAGATTGAGGAGCTCTGAGAAGCATTTCTCATCTCCACAGAGGAAGAGACAGTTTCCTTCCAGCACAGCCAAGGCCTGGGAAGTCACTAGTGTCCACACATTCCTTACTGAGACACAAATCCTGTTATCATAGATCGACACTTAAAACAGATTCCACTGTCCAGAGCCACACATGAATTACTGCCGAGTTTAGGAGAGCTCCTGCATTTGTTTGGACAGTGGCTCCCTTTGCCACTGCCATCATTCTCTTGAGGTATTTCAGATAGGAAAATTGCCTTGCAAAATCAATCCTTTTTATTTTACAGGCCTGCGTATGAAGATTATATATCCATTAAGTTTGTCATGCATCTCACCTGCTGTCCAAACAACAAGGTCATTTCTCATTCTCTACTAAAGACTTTTGATTAGAGCATCTTGACTTTGATTTACTGTCACCATTACATATAATTCCATTCCTAATTCCAGTGTGAAGTAAAAGGAATCCTTATTCAACATGAAGCTCTTCCATTATCTTTAAATACATACTTTCTTTTATTTCAATAATAATTATTCACCAGGGTGAATAAAACACAAACTTCAAAACTGGATTACCATAGTTAAATTTGACCTGAAATAGCCTGAATCTGATACTGTATCAACAGAAAAAAGCTTGGTCACAGCACTCCTCTATTTTTCATTTATGTGAGACCACAGAAATGTATTCATTATGTACACAATCATATCTGATAAGACTTAGAAAGGAGAATGTACATAGCTGGGAGAAGTCACATCCAACAAAACACATAAGCAGCTGAATAAATGTTCTTTCATCATATTACTTGGTCCAAACCACTTGGTTCTTTCGCTGTTGATCACCCTCTTTGGATATAACTTGGATTATATTTAGGCCAAAATGTCTGCTTTGCTTGGGTTAATCAGTTTTCACTTTTTGCCTCCTAAATACATATTAAGTAGAGTGTAAAGCACAAAATTCTGTCAAAGTCTTCATTAATCCAAGTTGTATCAGTGGTTTTTAATAAAAAAAAAAATATGACAGCATAAATATATGGAAGGTGAGTTCTACAGTGAGTTTTTCTAAACCAAACACAAGAATCAGGCTGGTGAGGTCTCTGGCCTAAGAACTCTTCAATTTTTCATGCTCTGTTAGCTGGTCTTAGAATCTAGGAAATCTTTAAAGCTATAACTCCAGCACATCCCTTATCTAACCATGGTTACAGCAATGCTATTGCTACAATGGGCATTAATCATACATTTAGCAGGTGAAATCTTCCTGCATTCCAACTATCCAAAAGGGAATGTTTCCTTCATTGACCACATATAATACAAAAACTGATTTAACAGTAGGCATCTAAAGTGGGCTTTCATTCTCCAGCTGATTTTGCAGCAGACTGGAATCCATTCAATGACTGGAATTGGACAAAATACATGGAGGTATTTTATTAGTATGGATGAGTCCCAGTGGGTAAAATTAGTCTGGCTTCCACAGCCTGTACCCCAATCCTGGTTCTCCTGCTATTAAACAAAACCAGGGGCTGCAGACAGCACAACCACAAACTTCAGCCTGGCCTGAAGTCAGGACACAGCCTGAGGTGCACAGTCCCAGGATGTACTTCCCAGTTTCTAAGGTTATGCACCCATAAGAAACATTCCTAGATAAATCAGTTAAGGAGAGATGATGGCTTTCATCTTCTGATGATTTCACCTATCTTTGTTTCCAGTTCCAATTCTTTCAGCTTTGGCCCTCAGCATCACAGCAGGTCTCAGTGTTATTACCCCTCCAAGACCAAGTCTTTCAGTAATGTGAATGAAGTTGCACAGTGAACCTCACAAATCTCATCAAGTTAAGTTCTTAGGCATGAACTGATAAAAATCAGAAATAGAAACCCCAAAAATTGGCAAAGAAAGAAAACAACCTATTCCTTGAGTATATTAGAAGTTAGTAATTCATTATTTTTAATACTGAGAATAATGCAATCATGAGAAAAAGACATTTGCCTAGCCCTGTGAGCATTCACCACTAGCAAAATTACTTAAATGAAAAGGAAAAAAAGAGATAACTGTGTACACAAAATTAGCACGAGAATTAGCAATCAACTGTAGTTCATACAAGGTTCTTAGCAGATAGCATCATGTTTATTAATAAATGATGAACTGCTTAGTGGAGTTTTTGCTTAGCGATATCACTATAATAACAGACACATGTTTTATTTATGTTTCAAGTTACATCCAAAATAAGTGAGACATTCAGATGTCAGATTCTCTCTAATATCTAAAGATTCTTTACCCCAAATTTAAGCTTCCACTGTTCTAGATGAGATAGCACTCCATCAAAACCAAGGGGAATAATATGACAACTTCAGTCAATGTGCTCATCTTTGGGGACTCTTTTCCTGTGATACAACAAAGCAAAAACTGCATTTCTTAAAGCTGGCTGCACTTTTCTCATAAGGATGGTATTTTTTTTCTCTGTGGGATACAGTGCTATTTGTGCAGCAGATTGTATTTTGACAGATGCAACTGTATCATAAAAAGGCCCTTAGCACCATGAGACTGGTAGCTCACAAACATTCATGAGCTCCAGAATTTCTTTAAAAATCCCAATAATGAAAATATTTTTGAGAATGTAAAATGCCTGAAAGCCACTTACCTCCCCCACACCAGTCTGCAAAATTTTCAGTCCAGTTGTTTTTTCCAGCCTCTCTTTGTTTATGGCTGTAAGGAAAAATGAAGATTGAGAGAGTTAAAGAAAAGCTGGAATATGTATGATTTTACAGCATTTCCCACCAATCTTCTTTCCTTCATCAATATATTCACGACAGTTCCTACCTATTCCATCTTTCCCTGAGAATATCTTTCCCTGAGAGCACCTCTGCTATTCAGTATTTTGAATGCATCTTTATTCTATTAATTGCTCATTATTATGTGAAAAAGAAAGCCAAGATAATTCTATTTTCCACAATATTACACACATTTAACACAGATACACAATTTGTTTGGAAAGTTCTTTTCTGAGGATACTTCCCACTTGCTTGCATTGAAGAGCAGAGCAGTAATTTACCATGAGAACAGCACTGTCACTGTGTAGGACTTTTCACAACAGATACAGACTCTTATCTCACAGGTAAAATAAAGAGTTTATTTCACACCACCAGGATGCAATGCACATTTTTTTAATAAGTTTTTTCTCTTTATCAGCATCTATATCAATAAAAGCATTAAAAACTAAAATAAAGCAACCCGTCACAAAGCAGTTAAATAAAAGTGATAATCACTAAAACTACAATCATACTTGGAACCCAAACATGGTCAGGGCATGGGCTTGAGCACTGTTGTACAATTGCCCATTCCCTTAAACCTATGGTCTGATATGTTTTGGCCTGTGACTGTCAGTAGCCTCAAAAAAACAGTGCTCAACCACAGTTCTGGGAACAGCACAAGGATGAGATTATTCCTAGCTGGGTGTATGGGCACTGCCATCCCATTCTGGATGGGGAGATTTTAACCTTCTAGATGCAAACTTTGTCAGTTGGACTTGTGGCCAAAACCCAGGCACCTGGCTTGATTATTTATGAGCAGCAATGAAGCCTTGCAGCCTTGTTAACCTCTCCTTCCTTTAGCTGCCTGTAATCCAAGTGAGTCATCTGGGTTCTCTCTGGTGTCTTTGGAAAGGGATGCACATTTAATGTGGTGAGTCATCCCACACATCTTACACATATCTACAGGCACCTACCTCTTCTTTGATTATGAACAAAATTTGATAGATGCAGCTTCTGAATTTTGGTTGCCTGAAACAAACCTTCCAATCAGAAAGGTCAAGAAGTGCTAGGAACATACTGCACACTGTAAATTTACATGAAGACACTTAAGGGAATTAATTTTTTATTTGTGAAAAATTCCCTTTAATTGTTGCCAGTTGAAACATTTAAAACAGCTCAGATTTCAGCAGACTTGAAAATTATTCTGAACTGATATTTTATTGAGTTTTTCCAACATGCCACACAAATGAGTCCCATTTATTCCAGAGGTAAGTCAGATCATTAGGCTCCATCTCACCACTTATGGAAAGATTTTTGTAAGAGTTTTCACATGCGAAGACTCAAGAAGTTACACCTTTAGCAATTCCAACACAGAATAACTTTTCTGCCTTCTGCAAGAGGTGAATATTGCCCTCAATTCAAACAAAGAAGAAATGTCTGCACACATTTTAGACCCAGATACTTTTATTTTTGCATCTTTTTAATATGCTGATTAAGCAGAGAGAAACTTGGAGTCCCAAGCTAAGAAAGCTTAAATGCGTGTTTTGCTGAATGACAACCTAAAACCTGCATGCAATACTCACATACTCAACACTTGTGTCATGCTTTATACATTCACAAACATATTTATTCCACACAGAGCCAAAGGGCCCATGTGAAGGCAAACTGACAGAAACAAGAAATTTGGGACCATGTTTTGCAGTGTTGTATATCTTGTGCAGTACAGTTTTCCAAAAAAAAAGGGTAAATCTTTGAAAAGATATGCCGTGCTACCATATTGACCACCTTGCAACCAGAAAACACATTAAAGGCAGATTTCTACCAAGTGCAAAAACTGAAGATTTATAAAATGAGAATGTTCCACAGCCTCCTTCAAAGAAACTGAATGGTCCAAGAAAGGATTGTTTGGCAGCTTAGGATAAAGAAAACTGCACAGCAGAGTGGCTGCAAAATAAATGGCTATAAGTAAACAACAAAGCTTAAATCCCACTGTGTAATTTCTTACCACATGAACAATTAATAGAAAATATTGGGTCTGCTGAATCACTGAATTTTATAATTACTATTACACATTTGACCTCTTTTTCATAGGTTTCCTGCAGACATTAATTATTGAAGCTTTGATATTAAAAAACAACAACAAAAAGGTTTATTTAATAGCCCTGCTTTCCCCCTTGATATTGGCTGAAACACAAAGGACAGGTCTGACAGCCATGCTAACACAAACCCTGCCAAAATTAGGAGGCATGGAAGGCACAAGGTGTTATTGATTAAATCATAACCGGAAAATGGTCAAGCCCAGGCTCTGTCAGACTGTGGAGAGAGACACGGCCGACAGTCTCCGGCGTGTACAGCAGAGAATTTTAGCTAACCTTGAACTCCACAAGCTGCCCAGGAAGGTCAAGAAATTCTGTCAAAAATGGTGCTAAAGCTGAAGCAGCAACCACGTATCAAGCAGCTGCTTCAAGCTGTGGAATGGTGAATACAAGCACTTAACCTTTTCTATGCAGGACTCTAATGGAGAACTTAAAACAAGAAGACACAGTCAGTATAGATGGATGGAAAAAATGGTGGGAAAATGTATTCAGATATTAAGAGCAAGCTACTAATTCTCTGAAAATTGGCCCAAATTTTTGAAAAATGTCTTAATGTACTAACTGCTAGCTTTAATTCAAATACCAGTATACGGCAGCTGATGTTTCAGTTGCAAATTTTATTGCAACTGAAATTATTGAAAGTAGAAATTACAGTTCTGGGTAGCATGGTATATTGGATATTTCATCAAAGTTATTTTTTTATGGTCACAGTTTAAAGTCCTATAATACTAATGGAGAACTGACAAAGTCCACCAGCAAAGAGGCGTAATAAAAACAGCTATTCAAAATAAAAAAAAAAAATAAAAGAGAAAAGAAAAAGAAAAAGCAAATCCCTCTCAAGCCAGTTAGCAACACAAAAATCCATTTTTTAATCTTCCATTGAAACAAAAATGGCTTCCAAACACACAAAAACATAGGCCTTTAAATTAAATTCACTAGATGAAGGATATGCAAATTACCTGAAGAAGCGGAGCCCTATAATGTTCTCAAAATTCTGCAATAGCCTATTTAATTAGTATTTTAATTTATCAGAATAATTCTTTGCACTTGACAATTTATGCAGTATTCCATATAATTAAGCACGTAGCTACAGTGGAATAATTTTGCCTACTCTCTGTATACCAGCTATTTTAACCTGAAAGAATCTGTGGAAGTCTCTTCTGTGATCTAAATTACAATGGGGACAACTTAATGGCTTTGCTCTATTAGAGAGCATGATGAGGGTGTTACTGAGTGTTTAAGGGTAGGGATTGTCACTGCTCAGTCTTCACCAACCTGAGGGAGGTCTGATGTGTTTTCTGAGGGCAAACATTTATTTCTTTAGCAAAGTTATCCGTCAGCGGAACAGTCAGGAATTGGAGTGCGTAGGCTTGGCAGGTTTAACCTCAGAGTCCATCAGTTATTAGAAGGAGCAAGTTAGGGAGGGCTCTGAGCAGAGCTCCAGTCTCATTACTGCACTTCTGGAAGGAGGTTTTTTTATCAAGCAGGCTGCCAAGCACAGCTGCACCCTCCAGCTGACTCATGGGAGCACACACTGGCACGAGAGGGGGAAAGGGAACCAGGTTCAGCAGGGTTTCAGCAGGAAGCTCCCCAGTTTGGCTCCCAGGCTGTTGCAGGATTTATCTGCCTCAAAGAAGAAGCTGCCCTTAAATATGAAAAATGTTTCTGGGAAGATGGCATCACTCACAAGGAAAACTTGATTTTTGATGTGTATCTGATTTTGAGTGTGTGCTGTATTTAATTGAATGTAGGGGAAAAAGGACTCATGGGCATATGATTCCCCTGTCCTCTATTACCTGCCCATTTTAGAATGAGCTAATTCATGCTCTAGACTCACTAACTATATTGACTGCACCTTCAGTCAATAAATTGAGGGCAACTAATTCAGATTTACTGTAGGCTGTCAAATGAATTGTATGACCACTGTTTTCTTCCCATGAGTTTGTTGCAAAGCTCCTTTCAAAGAGCCATATTTAGAAGATTTTCATTTATTTTCCTCTCTGAGGAAAGGAGGAAGGGAATTCCAGAGAAATGGTGTTTATTACAGTTTTTAGCTTTTTAACAAGTATCTCTAAGACAAGCAAATGTTACGTTTATTTACATGAAGTTGGACTTTTCTTTCTCCTCCCCTACAAGGAACCCTTGAATATTTGGAACACTTCTTCATAGCATGGTTCAGAGAAGTGCCTTTGTCTTTGGCTGGGCCACAAACTGTGCCATGCATGTACACAGCAAGTCAAAAGCAAAACATGGAATATTCAAAATACATCAGCTCAGAACAAGAATGACCAAATCAACTGGCCAGATAAAGTGAGAAGAAAGGTGCCTGTACTAAATTTTACAATGCCATTAATGAGGAACAAGTACACAGGCTGCAGCAGAAAGTATTTTGTCCTCCAATCTTTACAAGCTGATGGCACGAGATAGCTGCTTCATGTGTAATTTCTATTTAACTGGCAGCCAGGTCTGGAATGGAAATGGTTGCAAAAAAGTCAAAGCCACGTTGCTGTGCTAGCAACAGCCTGCTAAATACTATGTCATATTCAATTTTCAAGTCATTTTTCAAGTGATTTTAATTAGATATTGTTTCAATCTCATGTGCATTAATTTAATTTCTGATATCAACATTTCAGCTTTCAATCTGTTCAGATGCAGTACCTTGTTGCCTGGAGTAATTTAAAATATTGTTTGCATCTCCAGCAATTTTGAGAGCACACATCCTTTACAACCTGCTCTAGCCAATAAAACCAGCAGATGGAAATTCAGACCATGCTCACCACTCCCTGTGCACCTTTGCATTCTCACAGATTTGGGTATGAGGCAGGTAAATCTCCATGCTCACAATCAAGGAATTTTCCATCTCTGTTTGTATTTAATTCTTTACAAAAAATACACACAGAATCCCTTTGTCAGGGAAATAGCAACACTGCCTGTTTCCCTAAAAGGGAAATGGGGCCATACTTGAATATCTTTCAAGAGCTGTATATTTTTTAAACTTATTCACTGAAACAATGTCACTTTCCCCACTCTAAACCATCTACCTCTTACACCCATGGCCAGGTAATATTCAAGGATAGAGTAGCAATGATTTTATACAGCAGGACCCCAGGTACCTATGTCTTTGCATAGATTAGGGATGCATTTTAAACACATTCCTTCTGCATGGCTGCTTGTATTGACTTATTTCCACTTCTTCAATAAATAACTGCTTGATTGTATTTCTTCCTTTAACTTTCCTTTAAAATGAGTACACTACTATTCTAAAATCTGATATTCAAATTGTAGTAAAGGAGTTTGGGATGTATGAAATGACATTTTTTTATTTCTCTGGAGTTTTTTCTGCTTTGTGATGGGATCCATCTCTACAAACTTTGCTGTCTCAGCTAAGAAGTCAGTCAAATTTCCTGCCTTGTCAAGAGTAGTAAATAGATATCATCTGAGATTTACTTGTCCTATCCTGAGATCGGTATAGTTTGTTTATGATCTATATATAAAATATATATATGCCTGGAAAGGCCTGCTGCATCAACCAATCCTATTTTTTGTTTGTTTCCATAGGCATTTCCTTGTAAGAAGCACATGTACACAACCTCCAAAATACTTCAGCAGTATAACATTTCAACAAACAATACCATCGCTACAGAGAGAGATTTTTAAGGTGTGGTGTAAGGATGATTCTGTTTCTGAAGTATGAACAAACCCAGTTCCTATGAATTAGAACTGTAGAAATGAAAAACCTTTATCTACCCTTAATACTTCTTTTTGGCAGAACTTCAGGAACCCATTATCAAAAATATTCTCTTAAATAATATGAGCAGATTGGTGTCCATCAAAAGAAGAGTTTTGAGTAATAACAAAAATAACCATGCTCTAGATACGTATTTTTTGTTATGTGTTGTATATGTGTATATATGTGTGGATATATGTATACATATGTTGTTGTATGTTGTATATGCTTTAGAAACAAAAAATATATTTTAATGAATGCTTAACAGTGACAATTTTTAACACTACTGGCCATTTTAACAGTGACAATTCAATGCTGCACATTGCTTGACAGAGTGCAATGCACGTATGTATAACAACTCGCTTGCATACTTAAAACACTTATCCATTATTTATAGCAAAAGTTGTACCAATTCAGCCAGTGTTAGCAGAAAATGAAAAAAAGAAGTGTCATTCCACATTTCACATCAAAATTTGTTCACATAAATATTCCTTAACAAGTACCAGCTCTGAACAGAAAACTCAGATGAAACAACCTGCAGGATGTTGAGCTGAAACTGGAGCAGGTTCAGGTAGACCAAGGTGTGCAGTGCTTCTCTGCAGTTATTTCTGGGTGATTGCCAATGACCCAATAATTGTCATTTCAAAGTTCCCCTTAGCTTAATGTCAAAGTTCACCATCATATGTCCAACCTTAACATTTAAAAACCAGAAAACAAGATTTGTGGTCCCAGGGGATGGGCAGGCAAGAAAAACCACCTGGGCCTTTCTTAGCCCTTCCCATGCAGAACACTCTTGGCCTCCTCACCTTCACCACCCTGTGAAAAGCAACAGTCCATATGACAAGCTTAAGGCTACAGCTTTTTTTTTCCTTTTAGATAGAAAAGTTTTTGGATTAACAATATAAAGGAACAGGTTTTCTGCCTTGTTTTATTTATAGTCAAGAATTCAACAGATTGCTTTAATTTTCTTGGGCTGAAAATACTACCAGAAAAAATCAAGCAGATAATAGCAGTAACTCAGGTTTTCAAGGGTAGTGAATATTCTGGTTTTGTATCTGCTTTTTCCTTCTATTTGAATAGCCTCTCTTTCCATATAACTCATTTTGATCTCTCAGGGTATCCATTGCCTCTCCTCTTTGTGATTAATTATTTTTAAATAAGCAGAAAGAAACCATTGAAGTCATCCAGAAGTTGATCCTCATGGTTGTAGCTTTGTAGAAATTCAGGAAACCCTGTTATTTGAAACGAAACTGACCTTCTGTGATTTCTTTAGAATAGATTATGTGTTACTGGGGCCAAGAAAAGGACTAAACCATCTCTCCAGAAGTCTACAAGATACTTTTTTCTAGAGTTTCCATTATTTCTTAACACAAAAGAAACAGGCAGACTCTGGAAAATAAATCCAAGAACAGTTGCAGCATTTTTAAAGAAGCAATCCACGCTTCCCCTAGGGTGTACCTGGAAAGTACACTGACCCTCTTTCATATACATAATATTTTAAAATACTCATATTAGTATCTAATTATTAATCTTCATGTTTGTTCTACTTTTTATCATTCTCCAGCTTGCATCATTTTGAGTCTTACCCTGAAACAGTAAGAAATGTATGAATTATTCTTACACTTATTTAAAATTTGTCAAAATCTTTGGATGGACACCGTGGTGCATTTGTGCTGGTTTATGAAAAATTTAACGGACAGTACCACTAATTCTCAGCATGCCAAATGTTATTTTTAATAAATACACATTCAAGAACTGTCATTTTTTTCCCAGTCATTTCCTCAGTTAATAAAACAGCACCCTGTAGGTTCATTTCTTTAATGATCCAAAACACAACTTAGAGACACGTTATTTGTTATTCATCTACGACTACACTTAATGTCATTCTCGTGGCACAAATGTAACAAGACTGAGTCATAAAAACATTAGCAATATTTCAACTGACTGGCTCACTAAATCATGAATAGCACAGCTAATGCACAAGGTCATTCACTAACAAAATCTATTTGCTGTGCCTCAGAATAAAATGAAAATATTTATTACCAAGGATGCCACTAGTAACAAGAGTCACAATAAAGCTTTCAGATGAGAGTGAATAGGGACGATGTTAACTTGCCCATTGCTTCTCAGCACAATGTTTCTCAATTTTTCATAATTCCGCTTTCATGAAAATTCTGGAGGCTACTTCACTACATTTAGAAGGAATTCTTGAAAATCAGCAAGAATTGAAAAACCCTTATATTTCACAAATACAGGCCAAATATTTTTTGAAGAATATAAATTTAATCATGCCATAAAAATACATTATTTTTATCCTTGGGTGGGTGAAGTGCAAAATAAGGAAGATAAATGCTTGCTTACAGAGATAACTGTGTCCTAAATGCATTTACAGGATTTGAATGTGCCTGTGTCTGCAGGTACAAACATTTGATGGGAATGAGGAGAAGGATATAACAAGAAGGATCTGAGAGTGTGAAGGATGGCTGTTTTGCAGTACTCAAAATATTATGATTATTACAACCTTCCTTACAATGCTTTTCATGGCCAGAATCACTGTGCCAAAGGCACTGTGCAAACATGCTATTAAAAGGTGGTTCCTGTGCAAAAGAGCTTGTATCTACCAAACAAGTCGAGACAGTAATTGGTGGCAGAGGGGTAGAGATAACAAGGACTGGATATTAGGCAAGAGAACAGCAGAATGCCAAAGCTGCCTCCATCCACACAACATTCTTTCTCTTATTTTTTGGCATGGGAAGTGATGTGTTCAGCTAAGCCTTATAAATCCTTTAAAAGCTGCAGCACTTTCACCATTTCACTGTTAGGGGCAGAAGAGACTTATTGGCAGGGTTTAAAATAAGGAGAAATGGCAGGAAAGGAGACTCTGATCAGCTCTTCCAGAAGTGCTGGAAGCAAAAGCAAAGCTTTCCTGCTCTGTAAACGGTGTGGAGAGGTGTCTCCTTTATGGTAAGTTTAACCCAATGCTCCTTGGAATGAGATTCTGCTGGCACCATCCCTCCTCTATGGAAACATTTTTTAGGACATCCCTTCAAAGTGTAGAAAAGGCTACCTGGGCTCTGCTACTCCCTATGGTGCCAGTTCCATAGAGAGGAGGTTAAAAATCCAATTATAAACTTCTCATTGGGCAAAACACTGTTCTGTGTCCCAGACCTGTGTGCTTTGTGTGAGAATCCTACATCCCAAAAGCAAAGCATTTTGTCTTGCTGCATTTTTAAAAAGGAAATCATAAACAACTGCACAAATATTCAAGCTAAAGAAGACAGGTGAATTTACAGTGAGAGGCTGTGGACTAATGCTGTGAACCAGGAGTCTGTCCTGCTGATGAAACTGTCCATCAAAATGCCAGCTACACCCTCTTATGAGTAGCCCCTTGTCCTTTGCATTTTCAAAATGTGCAACGTTAGCAAAAAATCCATTATTTAAACTAGTTGAGCCTACTTGGTAAATTTTGACTGGCATGGTTTAGAGTGTGACCACAGGAGCAGTTCCACCAGCCAACACACAACAGCAGTAACCTCTCTCAAGGGTATGATAACCCCTTTCATTGGCACTGATACATTCAGAAGGAGACACTGGCCCACAGACTGTCAGACTTGTATGGATTATGCAATTTAACACATAGGAATCATTACTGCATACAATTTTTGAGAAATGTAAATGAAATGCCTAGCTGCTTTATGCATACATGGGCACAGGTCACTATTAGAGTGCCAGCAATTTCAAGCCATTTCTGCATGCTATTTTCAGAAAAAAATTAGCACAATAGCATTCTTATGGGGTGAAAATCTATAGGAGAGTTGAAAGCTCAGTGAAACATTTTCTGATTTCTGTCTGACTGCTGTGTTTGTCAGGCAGACACTGTCCTACCAAGACAAGCTGTCAAGTACCCCAAGACTGTGAATAAAGCTGTGCTTTCTCCTTCCAGACACTGTGTCCAGAGCACAGATTTGTTTCTAGGGCTTCCCCTTCATGGAAATATATGGAAACTAGCCTTAAAAGAAATATTTGCTACTGAAAAAGAAAGGTGGCTATTGCAAGAGCAGTATAGATAATGACTTCCTCAGGAAATAATTTTGTGAGAAAGTGGTTTGCATATTTCCTGACTCTTGCTTTTGTAGACTGCTGGATCCATGTCCATTTCTAAAGGAGAGGATGCAGTTTTGAAAGTATTTTAAAATTCCTTTATCTATCTATATCACCTACATCCCTATAGATCTCTATAACACACCAGAGCCCTGTACTTTATAAATACCTACAATAATCTACACACACACATAACATGCATGTCTCAATATAAGATGCATACATATAGCTTATTCCACACTCCAGTCTTCAAAAAGCAATACAGAACTGTAGTATAAACATAAATTAAGTATGAGTATACATCTCCACCCATCAAGATTAATGTATATTATTATCCCTTGACCCCTTCTTAATGTTCCATTTTACCACGTTTCTAAAATATTTATACCATACAGGGTGTTAAATTATAGCAATTAAGACCATAGTATGGTTTTATTAATATTTCATCAAGAATGTTTCATAATTTGAATTTCCTTGGTGCCCTTCTGTTGCTTTCCTGAACACTGGGAATGAAGGGCATTTCTGTCTTTTTCTTCTTCATCTTTGCAGAACTTTACCAGCATTTTGCCTTTTTTAGCCAGATGCAGAGCTTTGCAGCTACTGCCTTTTTACCTGATGACTGATTCATGTAACACTTTCAGGTTTGTTATGGCCAGTTCAGTGTCTCCAACAAAATAAAGACATCAGCAAACCAGAGGTAGTCCAGAGAAGGGCCAATAAAGGGACTGAAACATGAATTCAAGCAGAGGTTCAGCCTGGGGTTTGTCCAGCAAAGACTTCACAGAAATCTAAATGGTAATTTAACTGCTGCTGGCTGCTGCTTCGGCAGGATTATTAAAAAAATGGAGCCAGAATTTTGCAGACACTCACACCAAAAGGACTTGAGGCAAATTTCTGCAAAGGAAATTCAGATTGGACAGAAAGAAAAAATTATTTTCTTAATAAGTGAGGACTAACACTGGTACAGGCTGCCATGAGAAGCTGTAGAATTCATTGATATTTTCACATTTCAAGTGGAGCAGGGCCCCAAGAACACAAATTTCAAATTTGGCACTGCTTTAGAATGGTTCTGGACCCAATGACCTCCATAGGTCCCTTCTGACTTTAATTTTTCTGTGATTATAAATATATACATATAAAATTTCATTAAAGACAATGATCTTCACAAGAAACTATGACTATGATTTCATCCCAACATTTCTGAAGTACTGACTAACCCTTCCTTGAAATAGGTACTACATGTTTTTATGAAAAAATGCTGCTGTTCTCAAAAGTACCATCATCTGTCAGACCCAGCAGTTTTATTTCTGGATCAGTTTGTTCTCTTGTAGCCAAGCACTTTAGGACATGTTCAGCTGATGAATCACAACCCAAAAGCACTGGAGTGAAGAAGAGAAAGTGAAAAATTTGGGAAAATTCAAAACCAACTAACATTTGCTGCATACAAATCTTCATGGTCATCACAGCAGAGATGAACTTGGCTATGACAGCAAAACTGGAGATATTGCAAGGATTAAAAATTGGAACATTATGTGAATAGTGAAAAAAATAAAAGCAAAGTTTTTTTTGAGAAAAGAAAGGTTTCTTCTTGAAGCAGGGTGATGTCACTGCATCAATGGCAGGTAGTTAAGGGACACAGTGAGTTTTATCTCAGCCAAAGCACAAGGCAAACAGACACCAAGGGAGAGGAGAAAGAGAGAGGGAGCCATGGAAACACAGAGGGATGGGGGTAAAGAAAAAACTACTCAGGATTTCAGGTTAGGTTTGGCCACTCCCTACACTTTCCAATATGTAATTCAATGGCAGTTTCCAAATGTAGTTTTAGATATCTGAAAATCAGGCATTTAGTTAAAGTTGCTTTGCTACTTCCCTTATAGCTGATAGAGGGAGGCATTTCCAGAGACGAAATGTGCTTCATCCTCTCTGAGGAAGACATAATTCACATACAAAGACAGTGCTCACCATCCATTTGACATGCAGCCATGATACCCCAAAAGCAGCTGGGGGTTGATGCAAAGACTCCAGGAACTGCTTTTCATGATACAGAAGTAGGTAGGTGATCTTTCAAGGAAAGGGGATATCAAATTAATGGGTAGAAAATCAACATAGAAAAAAGGGGAAATCTCTCCTAACCACAGGCTGAGTCACCCAGACTGCAACAAAAACCTCTAACATTTTAGAGTGGTGTTTTCCTATGGTTCTGAAAGCGCAATTTCAAATGCAAAAATAATTTTGGATTGTCTCCTAAAAAAAGCCCAAACCAATATTTTTTTCTCCATTCATATATTTTTTAAATTTTAAATGGTCTAGAATATAACACAGTAGTGAGTAATATTAACATAGAGTGACAAAACTGACCTAGAAAAATTCAATGTGGGAGAATAAAAGACTTAAAATAACAATTGTAAAATATTTCATTAATTTTAAAATATTGAGAATGGTTTTTATTAAGTACAGACTACAGCATCTTATTTTTGTTTTCTGAATTATTAAAGTATTTTTTGTACTGCAATTTTGCTACAAAATACTTTAATATATGAATTGTTTAATTCAGTACTTGCAGCCTATTTCAAAAATAATTGAATATTAAAGTTTTTTGTATTTCCACTGGGGGGGTAAAATAAAAAAAAAAAAAGCAGAATTATCTGTACTGCAAGAATCAGTTTTGATTGATAAGATATACAAAAAACTTCCTACCCCATAAAATCTGCTGAAAAGACAAAGTTGACAAATCATCAAGAGGAACAAGTACCTCCAGGGTTATGATGAAAGGATTTTGTTGTGGGAATTCATATAAATGGGGGCCCCAGCAAAGGAGCAATCTCTATATTACATTGTCACATCTCAGGAAGGCTTGATGCTCCTTCAGGTAACAGGGTGCCAAATATAAAAAATGATCAATTTCAAGCAATTAGTTGCACCAAAGGTTGAATGAGAAACTGAATGTCCTGCTGCCTTACAAGTGGGGATAGGAAGGAGAAAGAAGGGTTCTTTCCCAGGTGTAGGATGGGTGAGGAGATGAAGGCAAGACAATTTACAGGTTGCTCCATCTCTTTTTGATGGCTAACTTAATTAGATGATCTGTAATTTTGTATCTGGATAATTCCTTGGGTCAAGTTAGAAATGCAAATCCTACAAAAATTCATCTCAAATGGATAAAAACACCAAGGTTCTGTACACACAGATAAATGTAGGATTGAATTATATGCAAGGTGTATGTGTTTTGTGTGTATGATGTATGCTGCTGCACTAGGACTTGCATATATTTGAATATTCATTAGATCTTCAATATCTTGTGAAACAAAATGCAATAAAGGCAGAAAGAGAAACACAGATAACAGGGAGAAGATGCATCTCTTTCATTTCCCTAATTTCACAGTGTATAATGATCTACTATCTATTTTCTTATTTAAAAATATCAACAAGATGTTTGGTATTATAAATTACATTAAATAATAGACATTAATAATGCATTATACTCTTGAATCAATTACAATCTTTAAATTAAATCCAAATATATTAATACTTAAATAATAATTAATATAAAATTAACTTTTAAATATAGCACTGTATTACTTGGTGGGAATTATATTAGTAGTTAGAATACTTTAAGGACATAAGCCTATCTAAATCAAATTACAGGCACTGCTGACAATTCATTAAAAGGAATTACAATATACCATCTATTAGATAACTGCAACATATAATTCCATTATTATATAGATCACAGTATGGCACCTACCTCATTCTTTTAAACTGCCACACTATTACTTGTGCAATTTTACTATGTTCTATGCCACACTTTAAAATTATTTCAACAGCAGTAGTGCTAAAGGAAAACAGCAATTTCATAAAGCCTAATACATTCGAAGGGGAAAGCACTCAGAGTATCTAAATATGTTTTCTATGCACAGTTTGAACTGCAGTTGTTCAAAGTGAAGCCTTGCCTTTGGTGTGGAACATGAAGTACTTGGGAGAGAAGAGCAGAACAGCATCAAAGGAGGCCCCACCATCTGATGCCACAGAATGCCTGTATTGATTCTGGACTTTGAAAGGCTTCCTTTACCTTGAATAGTCCGCAGATCCAGTGAAAATCTGAACAGACCCCAGTGAATTTAAATGCTGCTCTAACTAAAATGTAGTATTTGAGAAGGACATACAAGTTATTCTATTATTAGGCTTGTTATCAGCAAGCATGGTAGTAATTCAGAGACAAATACATGGCACATTTGGAGCAGAGAGATTACAAAAACTAAACTATTACTTGCATTTACAATGGTGAAGAAGAAACTACTTCGAAGTATCTTTTATAAGGTAGGCAGAGGTTGCTTTTTAACAACAATTAAAATAGCCTATTTTAAATTACTTAAATAGCCTATTTTTCTGACAAGTTTATATTATACAACATGTTTTCAGCCTTCAACAAGTCACAAAGCAATTAAAGCGACTTTTGGATTTGACTTTAGCATTAAGTCTTTTTCACACTTGCAGCTTTTAATTTCATAAACTGTTTAGTTTAAGTAATTAATATTGACTTTCAAAAGGACCATGATTATTATTTTTTTACTTGTAGCAGAATCAAGAGATTCTTGTCATATTCAAGATGCTGATCCCATTTTAAACCTGCGTGCTAGATAATACCACATGTGAAGATGCTTCCAGTAAGGGAGGGAACATTGCACGTTATGTTAAAATTTTTGGAGAACCAGGGAAAGTGGTTTTGTGAAAAGTAAAAAACAAAGTAAGTAGATAACTGTCTTTTACTTCCATTATTAGATTTTGCTTCAGATTTAAAGTACCTGTTTCTAAGGAACACAATTCTTCCCACTGTTCATGTAATCAGCATCTGACCCACAGTCAAGCTCCCTGGCACAGTCTAGAGCACATACTTGAGGGAATCTAAGATGTTGCTAATAAAAGTTGCAGCTGGTACTCCTCTCACAGAAATTACTACTTTAGAGCAGAATCTGTGTTTGTGTCTGGCCTGCCAAGGTGGAACTCTGCATCTTGGCATGCTCTGCCCTCCCTGAGCCTGGCAGTGACAAGGGACAGCTGGACACATTCCCCAGCCTGTTGAGCTGCCATGGCAATGATAGCCCTTGGCAAAATGAACAAGTAGGAGCCATATATAACATTTCCCATTTTGCAGCCAAAGCTATCAGAGCATGTCTGCCTTAGTCCCATAGCTGAAGCCATCCCTGTGCATCTCAATACAGCCCAATTAATCTCAATTTATTAAGAATTCAACACTGAAAAAAGTGTATTTTCCCTACTGAGCTTGCATTTTTTCCCTGTTTTGCAGTTCTATTTGAGCACTCGTGAACTAGGCACAGTGTTGGTTACTTGGCTGATGATAGCAAAGGTGTCTGAACAATTTTTTTGGCTCAAGTCATAGTATAAAACAGTCACAGTATAAAATATATAAATACGAATTTATACAAAATTCTTTTATGTGTTAGCAAGTTGTCTCCAACATCTTGATCTTATGGCTTTGTCAGACTTAATTTGAAGAACAGTTTTCTGTGCATAACTCTTAGGCCATAACTCAGAAGTTCACCCAGGGCTGAAACTTGGAGTGAGCTTGTAACCACCTCACTGATTTCACTGCTATATAGGTGCTGTCAAGGGGGAACCATATCCTATTGATTTTATAGGGTCACACTTTCATGGGCAGTTGGTTCAGCTCCCTCAAAATATAACTGCTGGGCATCAATTTCAGCTAGACATAAAAGTCATATCATGCTGCTTCTGCTTTGTGATTGGAAAGAGATTGCATAATATAGACACATCCCCTTTATACAGTAATACCTGCATCAGTAAAAGCCTTTGTCTTTCATAAAAGACAGGAAAGTTGTGAAAGAATGAGATAAAAGTGATTTGTGTAAGTCACCAAGCAGCCTGCTGCCAAAACCAGAACCCCTCAGTGTCCTGTCAGCTGTGAAATAACATAATATTTCTAAAAATACTCATTGTTCAACATGTCCACTCCAGCACAGAACCTGTAATCAAACACTACCAGGGGTGCAGGATAAAAATAATTAAGTGAAAGTAAAATGAAAGTATACAGCTAAAGAAATCAGCTGGGCTAAATATTTTTTCTCTTTTTTTACCCTCAACCTTTTTCCAAAGAAAGGTAAGGAAATTTCCTGTGGGGAAAAAGAGATACCACCATTGGGAAAACAGCAGCAATCAGGGCACAATAAAATACCAGATTAAATGAAAGATTCTTTATTTTAAATACATCTAAAATTCATTGTACTTGATACTTTGGCCCATTTAAAAATGAGCTGATAAAGCAACATTGTTTCTTAGACTGATAACCAGCTTATTGGATTTCAGAGGGGTCAGAGGCTTCCTTGTTTATTTAGCTGAAGTAGTCCTTTAGCTCTCTGATCTCCTCAGTCTGTCGTCATTATTAGTCTTCCCTGAGTTCTGCTTTTCAAATACCTCATCTCCAGCTCGCTTTGCATTTCCTATTCAGCAATTTAACCCTACAGACAGTTTATAAAACAAGATAAAAATCCATAAATGAGGCGTCCATGGGTGCCTGTGCCCTATATCTTTGTCAAGGATGATCACAATCAAATGCTTGTTTCTCAAGACAGCCTGTCAGCAAGCACAATTATAGGTTTTCAACTTGCCCTGCCATAGCACAAGGCAGGAGCCTCATGTAGGGAAATAGCTTCATATCATTCTTCACCTGTCTCTTTTCTATTTCTACTTATTTTCTTTACAGATTGTCATTAATACTTTTTTGAAAAACCAAGACTTGATTAACAATGCAGTATTATTTATTTATATTCCTATATGGGCACAGTTATTTCAGAGACGGTGTGAAAAAAATGGAGATTTTAACCCAGGGAGTTTGGCAGCTCTGCCATGCCACCACAACAGTGTGGGGAGGCCAACGACAGGCAAGGTCCAAGGCGCCACAGCTAAACTGTGAGCATCCCCCCCAGTAGTGTAAACCCTTTGAAACACTGACTTTGTCATGATCCTTTATTTGTAGGGCTGAAGGGAAAATCCTCAGACTATTGTGTAGAGCAGAAATTTTGCCAGGGGCTTCACTGAAATCCCAATGCTGTAGGGTTTTTTTTCTTTTTTTTTTTTTTTTTTTTTTTACAGTTCAGGAAGATATGCTAAGGACTGAGAACAGGACTTACAACTATGACTCCTGGCCCTTGGACAGAAGGAATAGTGTATTCAGAAACATCCTTCCTGTGAGTAGGAGCAATTTTTTAATGCTGTGGACTACTCATCTGAAACAGCACCTATTACAACAAACTGCAAATTGTTCTCTGGTGAGCAAGGAAAGATGACAATTATGTATTAATTGTCATCTTTACACCTTCAATTGTTTTGGAACTCCCTGGTTTAGTGCTCCCACCAAAACTGTGCTGCCAGTTGTTCCCTCCTCCCTTCTTCTTGTCATTATATTGCAAAGGTTCCATATTGTTAGAGTTTCATACCTCCTTGATGTTTCCTGTAGGCAGCTCTTCTAGGCACTGACTCTTCCTTGTGCTCACAGCAGCCAACTGACTCCAGTTCCCCCTCAACCAACCAATCCACTCTTTTATAACACTCTTCTTATTGGCTACAGCTGCGGCCTGTTAACATCAGGCCTGTTCCCAATCTCTAATAATTGGCTCAGCTGCAACTCCTTAACAGGGTAAGATTACTTTCTATACTACCTTTATTTTCTTATATTGTCTCCCCCTACACATTCCCTTCTCTCTGCCCCCTGCAGTGGGATGGAAAGGAAAATTGGAGGCACAAAAGATAAAGGTCGTGGGTTGAGTAAGGACAATTTACTGGAAACAGCAATGAGATAAGAAAAAACAAACAGCAACAGCAACGACACTAATAACAAAAGTTGAAAGAGAGAGTGGGTGTGTGTTTGTGAGGGTTGGTGGGTATGTAGGTGTGGGTGTGTGTACAAAAATTAAACCTGTCCTGGCCAGAACCAGAACAACACCACAGGTCATTATGATGGAGTTTAGTGTTTGGAGAGAAGATTTTTAGATTTCAAAGAGAAAATAGATACATATTTAAAGATTCATCCTGAAGTGAGCCTTAGTACATTGCTGTAAGGAGAAATAGGATGCTGTATTAGTTCAGTGCCTTTTTCTCTTAAATTCCTCTAGGAACCATGATATATTAGGAAATTCTGCCATGGTCTGAGTGCTTCCCTTTGTCTCAGAGCCTTCTCCATGATGGTTCTGTCTTGGAGCTCCACCAGGAGTACCCACATCACATCATACTTTGTTCCTATCCCTGATGCATCTGTCTCATCACCCTCATCCCTAGTATGGTTCCTAATATGAGGAACACTCACAGGTCAGGCTTGAGAGTCCCCCATCAGAGTCATCATGCCAAGAATCTCTAGGTACAGCTGCATATTTAAGACACCTTAACTTCTCTCTCTGCATGCAGCAGAGAACTCAATATTGCAGTAAGATTCCCACCTTAATTTTCTATTTCTTTCCAAGAGGAATCAGATCTATTATGCCAAATATGAGCAAGCCTCTAGACAGCCAGGCAGAGCACTGACACAGTGGTACATCTCAGCCACTAATTCCAATGCTGTCTCCTGGCTGCCACATTTTCTGCTTTTCTAGTAAATATTGCCACTTGCACAAATGTTATTCCACTCATAACAGGCCTCCAGGCAGATTACAAACAATTAATTATTTCCCTTTGATTCCAACAATTCAGGCAGCTTTTCACCTTTGTACTAATACACTCATTGAGACTGAAATGTCTGAACTTAAATTCATGGAAGCTACAGGAGATCACATCAAAAGTATTGTTTAGGTCAAAGTAGATAACAGCCCCTCTTTTCTGGTTATCCACAGAGCTTGTCATTTCCTTGCAGAAGGCAATAAGGTTGGTCAGACATGGTTAGCCCATAATTAATTCATGCTATCTAGTCCTAGTCATCATCCTGTCCTTCATGTGCCCAGTAATAGCTTCCAAGAGAACACACTCCATAATTTTCTCAGGGTTCAAAGTGAAGCTGACCAGCCTCTGATTCCTGGAGTGTTCCTTCTTGCTTTTTCTGAAGATGTGTACAACACTGGCTTTCCTGCAGCCTTAAACCCCAGTTTTGACAATTTTCAAAGAGTACAGAGTGACATCAGCCACCTTTTTGAGCATCATAGTATGCATCTGTCTTGACCCATGGACTTTCCTGTGTCAAGATTTCATAAGAACTCTTTGACTCAGCTGTCTTTTATTATTGCAGATTGCAACTTCTCTCCTTAAAAACTCTGTCTGCATGTATTGACTTGGGAGAACTTATTTTTGCTGCAGGTCACAATGATGATACTGAGCAGTTCTGTCTATTCTGCATTTGCCTATTTGTACCACCTACCCCATTCAGAAGACTTTTTTTTCCTTTTTTTTTTTTTTCCCTGTTATTTCTAACACAGTGGTAGAAGCTCTGCTTGTTAGCATGTCCTTCCTGTATAAGCCCTTTTTGCTCTGGAACTCAGTCCTTACCTCCCAAGCCACTTTCCTGGTACATCTCGTTCTCCAGAGTACCAGGAAAGATCATTCTTGAGCTTTCTGTCTTAGATACCCACCAGCTCTCCTAAGCTGTTTTTTTTTTTTTTTTCTTTAGAGTTCCCTCTCACAGGATCCTGCCTACCACGGTCCTGAGAAGCCAAAGCCTGACCTCCTGAATTCTAGGGCCTGGTACACATTTTCCTCATTCCCCTCAGTCTTGAACTCCCTTTTTTCTAGGTCACTAATTAGCATAAGTTTAATACAATTCTATATGTTGAGATGAGTGCAGAAATATGATTTATTGCATTCTGTATGGATTTTCACTTTTACTTCTCAATTCAAATTGTCTTTGGACTGGATTCAGGGAACCTGTTCCTAAGAAGGACCATGAGGTTTAGGCATGAGGTTCCCCATGTAACTTATTTATATTGTACAACTTATTTACATTGTACAGGTCTGGGGTAGCCTCCTTAAAACCACCCTGCTTGTGAACATATTCCATAACTCGGACTGCACTCCCTCTTTGGTTCAACATTCAATGTTTGGGCTCATTCATTGCAGTAGTCCACACCTTGGCACCACATGGTGTCATTTACAGTTTCTGCAAGGTATTTGCCTTTAAATCATACCACCTGCACAGCTATAACTTCATTAGATGTCAGGCAGGAGAGGAGCATATCAATGAAACATGATGCTATCATGACTGATGGTGACTACATTTCAGAAAGTCTGGTTTTTCCTGGTGAGGCTGAATCTATCCAGAACTGCTCACTGTTTCACTACTTTAGTGATCTTCCTTCTTGCATTTCTGAAGAGCTTTAAATAAGTTTCTGTAGTTCACCATAGCTGGGTTACTATGGACTTTATTCTCCCTAACTTAAAGTTATCCTTTGTGAGGATTTTAAGATTTTTAAGTTCAGTATCCTCTAAATTAATCCAGGCAAATCACCCAAAGAAAGCAAAGGCAACAATGTCTGGGGTCTCAGAGCTCTTGTGGCCTTAAAGCATTGTATCATCTCACAGCATTTAAAAGTCTTCAAACAAGTATTCAGTCCAACTGAAAAATCACTTGGTTTTCAGGAACCAAAGCTCTAGGGTTTTTCATCTCAACTCTTTAAATCCTTAATCTTAAAGGCTTTAGATTTGGAAACCCCTCTTTTGATGCACCTTATTACTAGAACATGCAGGGTCAGAATCGAAGATGACTTTTCCTCATTTTGAATAACTTAATCTGCTTATTTATTTATTACAGTTACTTATGGTTTTTTTGGTTCTGAGGACATCAAGGAACTGCAGAAGTGTTACTCCTTTGGTCTTTCATTACATGAAGCTTGCCAAGAGTTCATTAAAGCATTTCAAATAAATAAATGTCTCATTAGAGTTATCAGCATGTGACCCTTGATGCTTTAGCAGTTGCTGTAGCCTTTTCATCAGATAGGAATAAATACTTTTAGAACTGTTGTATAAGGAGCTGCTCAAAAAAGCCAGCTAAATGACCTTTAAGACAAGCTCAGTGGTTTCTTTTTGTTTCAATTAAAAAATTAAAATCTGTAAAATAAACAGTTAGGAATTCCAATCTCCTGAATGTAAAGCATTGAAGAAGGAAATATATGGACCCCTCCCTATAGATCAAGCAGTTGTCGTCCCATCTTGATCTTCTGCTTTGACTTTACTTTATAAACACCAATTCCCTTCAGAGCTTGCTTCCATCCCACAGTGCTCCTGACTAATGGATCTGTTCCTGACTGGATGAGCCAGAAGGGGAAGAAGCAAAAGGCACAATTTCAATCTGTCAATGAAGGACCAGGAGGTTGGTTTCGGAAAGGAGGACCTTTGCTAGTGATCTGAAAGATACAAGTAAGTATGAAGAGAAATTATCCAAAGAAATCCATAGAGATTTCTGTACAGTCTTGGGGTGGAATTCAGGTAAGAAGCATTAGTTAAAGAAAAAAAAAATTCCTAAAGGTGAGATCTATTAGATTGTGGAACGGTCTCCTGCTAAAAGTAGTGAGAGCAGAATGGTTTGAGTTACATCATTCAAATGCTTCACATGGTATCATATTTACACTGTCAACAGAAAGCACTTCCATAAAAAAAAAAATTGCTGCTATATATGTGTGTCAAGCACTCTACACTTAGAAAAGCAAAAGACAAAGACAATATTCACTTTTTCACTTGTTCTATGTTTCTTCTTATTATTTTCTTACTATTGGGAACACTCGTATTGCTTTTTGTATGTTTATTTGTTTTGTTTTGTTTTTATGCAGGTGGCAGACAGAAGAATTGGAAAATGCAGAGTGTTCATAATGTGGAGTTTCACTGGTGGTTTTTTTTCATCCTTCAGAGAGTAAAGATCAGAATGAAATTGTCTTCAGCAATTTGAATGTTTTATTTTTCCTGAATGGAAGAACACCTGAAGTGCTGAGGTGTAATTTGGTGCAGAATATGCACTGTTACAGTGCCAGGAATATATTTCTCATGGACCTATTCTCCTCTTATGGCAGATAGAAGGATACTAATGACAACAGAAATTACACATCTGCCATAGGAAACTGATAATGGTTCTTGCCCTGACATGGCCATTTGGCTACACTGGTATTTTAAACACTCCCTACCTTGTACTAACCATGGGACATTTCAGAAACACAATTTTTACTCACCAAAAATATACAAATGCAGAAACATAGACATTTAACATTGTTGCATACCAATGTCTAGACTTCAGTAGCATAATTCCTAGGGGAAAAATGACTATGTGTATATATAAAAACACACAACATAAAATTGGACTGAAAATCAACAGGCCCCTCAAAGCACATATCTGTTTGAGCAGGGATGTGTCATTCCCGGTATGCAGCTTCTGGACAGCTGAGACCTTTGGTGAACAGAAGGGTTCCAGAGAAACCAAGAAGAGAAAACCAAGCATAGCTCAGCTCCCTCTGCCAGCCTGGCTCCCCATGGCTGCTCAAGGGCCACGACAGCACTTTGGTGGTACCTGGTAGCCCAAATGATTTCTCACAGCTAATTTGTCAGCAGAGATATGGTATCTTTTAACAGGCTACATTTTGTAGCCAAACCATTTAACCTGGCATTTTGCCTGGGCTAATTAGTCCTGCACAGAAGATGGGCAAATCAGTTCATAACACCATAATGCAACCAGCCTGCTCCTTGAACCTGAGCTGGCTATGAAATGCTACCTGAGGCTTCTGTTCAGGGTGCAGCAATCATGGGATATTACTTAGTGATGTATCCAAAGTCATCAGCCCACAGATTAGGGGGCAAATGAAATGAGCTAATGGGAATGCACAAAAAAAGAAGTAAGAAACTTCTTTTCTTCAGTTTAGTTTCTCAAAAATATCCCTCTCTTTCAGTGGATTCTCCTGATAGGACAACCCTATTTTCAAATCTTAGGATTATGTGAAGGCAAAGCCATGCAAAAAGTTCTATGAATACATATCATGGTCATGTAAATTATTTATCCCAGAAAATCACTAAAGCTATTTCAAAAATATCTGCAGATCATATATTTTCAGGTACACGAATCTTGCCTCAGCACCACTGCTAGCTTCTCTTGGATTATAATGCTGCATTTTTTCAAATTCACACAGAAAGCTGGCCAGAAAATGGAGAAAAATATTGTAGAAATTGAAATTTAGCTAATTCACTTTCTACCAATGGAATTCAATTCTACTATAAGAGAATAGGCTGGACATAACTGATTTTGAAGTCACAGCAAAGTCAATGATGAGCACAGAACAGTAAAGATATCACTTTAAAGTTAAAAAACACAGTTAGTATCATAAATACTAACTCTGGTTCTAAAACCATAGAAGAGAAGAGGCACAAAAAGCATACTTCTAGGATATTAACTTAGTTTTATAAAATACCAACTTAGATTTATAAATCCTATGTGATACTGCCGGGAGAGAAACATGGAATTGGAGATGGCTGTAAATGGTAAAGTTGTCCTGCTTCAATCTTATGCTAAGTTATCCCAGCAGTTCTCTGCTTTCCTTCTGCATATGCCATAATAACTATTTATTCCTTGTAAGATTCTTTGGTTTAACTTAATATTTGATCCATAGTCATAGAAAATATCTACTATCAACTTAGAATGCTGGGTCGCTCAGAAATTTGTAACAAGATGACTTACCACACGACAAAATTATTATTTCTATTGGTTATTTTGGTATCTTTTCAGTATTTTAAAAATACAACTACTCTAGTAATTTGTCCACATTTTTTCAGTTGCATGGATGAAACTTGTCTTGCAGAGATCATCTAACACTTCCTAAATGCTTTCATGGTTTTAATGCTGCTACTCCCACTCAAAATGCAACAAATTGCTTAGAGCAGTATTTAATCTGTGCACAGTCTTTAATTCTTTGCTTCAAAGAATGTTATTGTGTCAGAAGATAAACCATAAATCCTATGGTTCTCTAAAGTATTCCCCAAAAACAAAGCTTTATACTCAAACAACAAGGTCTCATAGCAGCACTTCCCTTACTAGCACTACCACGCATGGACACTCATGAGTACCAATGTGTCGTGCTCTCCAAACACAGAAGAAGATGGAAATGTCAAGAAATCTTTGGTGCATCAGAGATTAGGGCTTTTCATGGATCACCTTTGACTCAAACTTTTGCAAGAGTTATGTTTTGGGCTACCCTGGCCCTGAGCAGAGGAAGTGTGGTGGGCAGAAGGAAAAACCTCACAGTGAACAAGGTAAGCACATTTATGTCCTGATTGCAAGTTTCCTGCCAAGGAGTGGGACATGAAGAGACCACATGTGAAAACTGGCCCTAACTAATAATTATGGCTGACATTTTAAATTTAGTTGCTTTCTACTGTTTCATTCCTTTCTTAGAAAAAAGATACTGCCACCACCGTCTATTTCTACTGCACTCAGATCCAACATTCCATTGTGCCAAGTTATACAAAGACAAAAAAATCCAAACCTCTAACTTCAAAAGCTGGATCATGGATTCACAATAAACCAGAGTTCAAAAGATGGATGTTCAAGCCCACACTTTATCATCTGTGTAAAGATATATGTAGATCTAGAAGGAAAACCTCTGAAATATCCCAGATACCTATCAGAAAAGAAAACAAACAGAGGCATCTACCTCTCTGCCTCTCTGTACAGACTATATAAAGTGACTAACTCCAACTTACATGTCTAACTTTTGATGTGTAGATTAGGGCAGATAAATGTGCTCCATACTGGGAAAGAAAAAAGTGACTTAGAAGAATGGAGCAGAGTACAATCAAATATATGCATCATTATTTTTTATTACTATATAAGAAGAATTGTAAACACCATCTATATTCATCTCTCTCCAACCTGCCCACTGGTAAGTGATTTATGTTGACACATATTATGAGACAAGATTTGTAAAAAAAGGCAACAGCTTTAATTCAATAGATCATATAGTTGGGGTTTTTGCAGCTACAAAAGTGGGCCCAAAAAAAGTACTTTCATCATTAGAATCCTTCCTCCTCTCACATCCCTAAGGATCAGAACTGTAGGAATATTACCACACAGAGAAGATGTATGATGGCAGAAAAATCATTTGAAGAAGAAAATACTAGCTAGTGGGTCAGTTCTAGGAGACCCATCTCAAGCTAGCTAAGGAAAGGAGTTATTTTTATAAAAAATAGAAAATTATAAAATCAGAGTCCTTACAAAATAACAGGCCAGGATAAATACTGATTATACAACCTTGTGGGAATGATTTGCATTCCAGCACATGCACACAGTAAATTAGAGACTGGGGTGCTATCAAACACAAACTCCTAAGAGGACTCATTGCATTTGCTGGTTCTCATCAAGTATTCAATCAGTGCAGAGTTCAAACCAAGCCAAGTCTTGACACAAAAATACATTGTTAGTCCATTACCGAAACAGCTCAAGCAAAGGTTGACCTTCTGGGAGTTGCACCTCCAGTCATCATGGCAATCTCAGCTGGAATCAGAGTTAACCAGACAAATCATAACATCCACTCTGAATAGTCATGCACCACTTCCCTATCTCTGCAATCAACAGAGCAATCCTTTCTGCATTCCTTCCTATGGGACATGGGAAAAAAAATGCACTTCTGCATGCCCTTGTAACAACCTGCACTTGTTAGAACTGCAGAGTCCAATAAGCTTCAGTGCCGACGAAAAAGCCAATAAAAATACTGATTAAAGTGAAAGAAATGGCTTTGCCAGTAAAGCACACAGGAGAACCAGCACTTCAGTCCTTGTGTGCTGATTGCCACATGTCTGATAGAATCGTGCTTCATCATTGGCTTCTTTATTGTAAAAACATAGAGAAAGGATAAGAGAAAACAGCTGGGACTTTGATAAGAAATCTAATATGTAAGAAAAATTGGAGCACAAAATCAAAAATAGTGACATTCAGAAAAAACTCTCTGAACCTGCTTTAAAGGGGAATGTACTGGGTTGTGGGCTTTCTGGCTCCCAGTGTAAACTGAAAAGAAGAGGATAAATTCATCTGCTTTAGAACAAAAAGATGCTTGTGAAAAATTGAGACGACAATAAAAAGGTCCTTCAGCACTTCCTGGAGAAGGAGTGTATTGGGTTTTCATGGCCAGGTTTTGGTAGAGGGGGGCTACAGGGGTGGCTTCTTGAGAACCTGCTGGAAGCTTCCTCCCCCCACACCCAGCAGGGTCAATCCCAGCCAGTTCCAGGATGGACACACCACTGGCAAAGGCTGGAGCAATCAGAAATTGTGGTAACACCTCTATGCTAACATATTTAAGAGGAAAAATTACTGCACAGATGTAATTGCAGACAGAGAAGAGCACAGTGAGAACATGTAAGAAGGTCAATTCCGCAGATACCAAGGTCACTGGAGAAGGAGGGGCAGAAGGTGCTCCAGGTACCAGAGCTGAGGTTCCTCTGGAGCCTGTGGTGCAGACCATGGTTAAGGCAGCTTTGCCCCTGCAGCCCATGGAGGTCCCTGGGAATGCAGAGATCCACCTGCAGCCCATGGAGGAGACCATGGAGAGGAGGCTGTGGCCCTGGGGAGGCCTTTGCTGGAGTAGGGTCTTGGCAGGGACCTGCAGACCCATGGAGAGAGGAGCACATGCTGGTTTAATGGTAGTAGGACTTGTGACCCTGTGGAGGACCCATGGCGGAGCAGGCTGTGCCAGAAGAACTGCACCCCATGGAAGAGCTGGAACTGCACCCATGGAAGAGTTGGAACTGCACCCCATGGAAGAGTTGGAACTGCACCCCATGGAAGAGTGACACACACTGGAGCAGTTCATGGAGAGAAGTCTCCTGCGGAAGGCACCCACACTGGAGCAGCAGCAGAAACAACTTGTGATGAATTGACTGTAACCTCCATTCCCCATTTCGTGAGGGTTAGCACAGGGAATGGAGAGCCCAGGGTGGAGGGAGGGGTGGGCAGAAGGTATTTGACAGATTTATTTTACTTCTCATTATTGCACTCTGATTTTGCTAGAAATAAATTCAACTAATATCCCCAAGCTGGGTCTGTACATGGTGAGTGACCTCTCCCAGTCCTTATCTCAACCCATGAACCCTTTGTTGTATTATCTCTTCCCTGTCCAGCTGCAGAGGGGAGTGATAGAGCAGCTTGGTCAGTGCCTGGCTAAGTCAGGAACCTGGAAGAGCAGACCAGTGATGGTGTGGGAATCACAGTGACCAGAAGCAGCAGTGGTGGCTGTGCTCTGCTGGCTGTTGGCAGCCCATTGGAAAACTCCATCACCAACACCTGGCTACCATGTACCTGCTTTTCAGTGATTTGCACTAGTGGTGCTAAGGAACAGCACTTTCTGCACTCTTCAATGGGTTATACAATTTTATGCTTCATCCCCCTACCTCACATCCCAGGGATGACATTCCCCAGAGAACACAAAAGCAGATAAATGTGAAAAAAAGTTACTGCATGAGGTTTAGGAGAAGAGTTTTTTCCACTAGTGTCAAGTTAAAGGAGGTTCCAGGTGAGAGGAAGCCAGCTGTGGCTGCCAGGATAAAAAGGCAGCTATTTGAACCTAATTTGATATTTTAATTCCAGCAGCCTAAAAAGCTTTCAGTTAACTAAAGGCCAAGTGATTCTCAGCAGAGGAAAATTAAAAAAAAATCTGTACAGAGAGAAGGACGCTTTTTAGTCCCTCTAAAGTGAAATGCTGTGAACCATACAATTCCAATTTCAACCTCCCACTTAAGTATTCATGTGGATATCCTTTGCACTGCAGTGGGAGTAAAGGCACTCCCAAAGTCACAGTACTACAGCTCTTTTTCATGGCAATATACTTCAAAGGAATAGGTTTACAGATCTACTTACAGGTGCTTAGGATCGATTTGAAAATGTGTGAGGCATCAAGGCTCATCTGACCTCACAGATTAAACATGATATGTCATTTCTACAATAACTTGCAAAATCTTTCCATGGATGCTCTTGTCACCATAAATCTTGGGGTTACCTTGCAGAAGAGTGAATAGGAACTTCTGTTTGCCCGTGTCTCTGTAGCACATTTGATCATCAGGGGTCTGCAAAGTCTTTCACAAAACCATTATAAAAACTGCCAGCAATGCACAAGAAGAGAACAAATATGGAAACCTAAACTGAGGAAGCACTGTTTTGGTTTGGGTTTTTTGTTTTGCTTTGTTTCTTTAATTTTATGCAATCACATCTATTAAAAATAAATATTTGTGATCTAAGAGAACGAGGTTGGGAAAGATGGATAGAATAGGAAAGAAAGGTTCAGAATTAGCAACATTATATTGTTATGTTCTATAGTTTATGACATTATTTCTCACAGGTAAGTAGAAGGTAAAAATGTTTACACAATCTAGAATTTAAAATGACTTATTTACTTTAACAGTATGAAAAGTATTACTATGTAACTTTATTAGTTGTCTTGAAACATGTTTTTAGGCATATGAAGAAGAAGGATATGGATAAGTCAAGAGGAATTCATCAAAACTATAACATGCCTCACCAACCTCACTGCCTTCTACAGTAAAATAAATGGATTTGTGTATGTGTTTTTTACTTCTAAGTGCATCATCACCAATAAAGTGAATACACTTAGAAATAATAGGTATCTTCAAATAGTTGGGCATAATTTACCTTCAGGTTTCAGCATCTGTGAGATTTTGTAGCAAAAAGCTCTGCTTCAGGGCACCCATGCAGCAATCCAAAACTTTAATATATGTCACTAGTATGATGTTATTGCACAAAAGTACATTTAGTTCTGAAACACAAAACCCTGTTTATATTTTTCCTTTCACGAACACAAATATTAAGGAACTGTGATGGTTGGACTGGACGATCCTAAAGGTCTCTTTCAAAATCAATAATCCTATGATTCATGACTCTATGAATGTGAGTGGCTCTTCCCTCCACTTAAGACAGGCCCTCCATTTCCCTGGGCTGTGCAAAACTTTAGGTATTACCTCATCACTCTCCAAAATGCGATTTTGGATTGTATGAAACATATTATTCAATCATTTATAGCCTTCAAGGATTGTCATTTCATCCTAGACAAGGCATTAGTCATATATATGAACCTATTGAGTTAGTCACCTCTTGGCTTGGCTGTTTTGATTTCCTGGGTCTGAAACAGAATGTGAACATACAACACTGCTCTTTGAGAATTAGAAAGGTATTCCACCACACATCAGCTTGCATAATATTATCTTAAATACAAAGTATTTATAGGATAAAAAAAACAGTAATTGAAGGAATAGAATGGAATCACCAAGAAATTTTGATAATTTTGCACTGTGAGGGTGAAGCTAAGCTGGTGGACCATTTAAACACCTTTGTCTTCTGCAGAACAATATGATGCAGGAGCCCTGACAGGAACACAAATGTTTAATTTACATAAATGTTAATTTACCCGGTGTAGATGGCATTATTTTTTTAGAGATCTACAAGATAACACAAATTAAGTAAAACAATTTTTATTCTACATTTGTCAAAATTCCTCACTACTATTGCAACACATGCTGACCTTGTAAAGACTAAAAACTGTAAAGAGCAGCTTTGCTGAAGTAACAAGAGCTACAATATTGTGAAAATTAACTGAAAGGAAGGGAAAAAAAATAGTCTCAAACTATCAGCATGAGAGTGTACTCTTTCTGGTGATAAGGAAAATAAAATTTAAAGGAACAAATAACTCTGACTTCCTGTCACTATTAATGAAATTTCATTTACCTTTTCTATTTAGCAGCTATCAGTCTTCATATATCAAATTTAATTTTGCAGTTATACATTATTTTTCAGTTGTATCAAGAAATTAACCTCATGGATTGTAAAGCCAGATGGGACCACTATGAGCATCTAATCTGACCTAATAAACCAAAGAACATTTTTCTTGATTAAGTTCAAGCTGAGAGTGTGTGTTTGCACATATACATATATATGCATATTTTTTTAATTGAGTGTCTGCAATTGTAACAACTCAAGTCCTAATCTAAACCTAAATCTGCTTAAACCACTGGATTATGGATAAGAGCCTTAAGGCTGACACTTCCAAAAAATAAAAATGGGTTTCCTTTTCTTTTTTTTGGTTATTTGATTGCCAGATAGGAAAGAGTGTCATTGCCTCTTAACATTCAACAAATGTATTTCAGTGTGGGAAAATAATCAACGTTTTAAAATTAAAATTCATCGTTACCTTTTACTTACAGCACCTGAATAATTGTTAAAAACAACTAATTACCTGCATACCAGAAAGCACATTTAATTAGCTGCTCATAAACAGAATACATTTCGAAAGCCCTCCAGGGGGATAGGTGCAGAAATTCCATTAACCAAAGTTGTGCGTGAATTTGAGCACTTTGAAAATATACTCTGGAGACCACTTTTATGCATATTAGTTTTTCTTTTCAAAGTACTTTCCCCTCTTCCATGTGCGCATGAATGAGAAGTTCCGTCCACCTACAGGGGTATGGGGTTTTATGAATGAAGGAACAGTGGGGCTTTTGCCTTTTGTAACTGAGGGAAACAAAACCGATGTCGAGGGTCTTTTCTTGTATAGACTCAGGGAAAAGTTATGGAAATTGCATCAATAAAAAATGGGAAATTTATATGCAAGAAATGAGTTTCATTCAGAGAGGGACAGAGTTGGCAGTCACTGGGTGTCCGGCTCTGCCAGGCAGCTCTGTCATGGAGCATGAGTCACTCAGAACCTTCTCTTCAGTTTTGCTACAATATTAAGACAATAGCAGCATAGTGGAAAAACACATAACCCCCCTCTTGCCCTCACAATATTACAGCCACTGGGAGACACACAGACACACACGCCCGCACCAGCTCTCACTTGCATTCACTCCATCCAATTTTCTCTTCTCTCCAGCCCAAAACAAAGCTGCAGCCAACTTATTGAAGCTAACAAATGCATGGTCTCTTTCTCTTTTAAAAGGAACAAGTTATCTGGGCTCCCTCTTGATGAGGTAATGTCAATCCTTGTCTAACTTATTTCTTTACTGCAGAAATTGTCACCTTCAAAATTAATGGTCCTTTTCAGAGAAGAGTGCCTATCGCAAAGCATTTATCTGATTGAGCTGGCAACATTTTCCCCAAGTACCATCCTCCATCAGGAAACACTTTTTCATTGAAATCGAAAGTTTTACATGAACATGTTGATTTTATAGCATTTGACAAAAAAATTTTAATGCCTCAAATAAAACTGGAACATTGAGCTTCCTTACTTGATTTTGTTGTGATGGTACAGTCTTGTCTTATTTCTATTTGCACTTGTTTTAGAACGTAACTTCTAAATAATGCAATATTGTTTCCTATAATTCAATATTATATTCTAATGTTCTGAGATTGCCAGGCTGAACTCTTTTGACACTGCTGAAATGGAAGTTCTGGTAAGTTACACAGATGTCTAGAAATATGTTTACTTCAAAGTTTCTTGGTTCTTCAGTTGCAGTGGTTTTATTCAGTGTTAAAATACTGATATTTCACTGAAGAAGGAATTTATGTTTGATCAAATGTCTAATAATTATGTAAGTAGGTAAGGGCATGCAGACAGTTGTATACATGGTGGGGTTTTTTTTCTCTTGGCACAAGAGAGTTCAATGTCTTCTGAAATAGACACAACACATGGAAAACTTTCACATACACATGTTCAGATATGAATTACCTGAAGGCTACACACATTACTGGGTCTCTTGCTTAAGAAGAACTTCGTAATGAAGTTGTACTGGTTGTAGCAAATTGTTTAAAGCTATATATTTGCATTCGTGTGTGCATCTCTGTAGATGTATTCATACTCATCCAAACCCATATAGTTAGTTTTCATTATACATTTATTTACTTTTGCAAATATTTCCCTCACAGTTTTATACATCATGTAATGATTTGTGAACTGTGATGACTTAGGAAAAAATCAGGCAAATCCCATATGGAAAGAAAGTCTTGCAGTTTGACTCTAAATTATATTTCAGAAGCTGAAGCCAAATTTCTTCCAGTATTATTGATTTGCTGGAGCCAAAGCAGCTGCACCTACAGGATCACGTAGGTAGTTTGTCTCTTGTGGTTTCTGCATTAATACACAATTTTATGGTAGTCTTAGACACTGCTTATATTGCAATAACAGTGTCAAATAGCCTAATCATAATGTGATTGATTCCCTGGTCAGAAGAGGTGAAAAAGATGTCGAGTAGGCAAGATGATGAAGCGATCAGATCTCACCATGTGCCTGGAAATACTAAATCCCTCAGCAGACTCCTGTTTTATCCTAGGTAGCAAATGGTGATAACAACATTTGGAGATAGGCATTTAAGGCATGATTTTGCCAAGTTTCAGACACCCACTGATGGTGCTGTGGCCCAGTGTCCCAGTTGGTGCAATGCAAACAGAGACAGCTCTGTCTCCTCCTTTACTTTGCCTTTGAAACATTAAGCTCTACACATATGAAGCCAAACCTCCCAATCCTTCAGAGGAGAGATTTGTTTTTCTGTCTTTATCGTGCCAAAATTCATGTTCCTTATCCTTAGAAATACAAATAAAAAAAAAGAAGAAGAGAAGAAGAAAAGAGGAAAAGAAAAAAAAAAAAAAGAAAACAAAAGAAAAAACTAAAAAAAGAAAAAAAAGAGAAAAAATTAAAAAGGAAAATAAAAGGAAAAAAGAAAAAATAGAAAAAATTAAAAAGAAAAGATGGGTCAGCCCAAATATGTCGCTGGCCATGAATTTAAGAAGTCATCTTTCTATCACATTCTAGATAGACCTGGTGAGCACTCACAGTCTCCAAACTGAGTAGAAATTTGATTTGAAAAGCTTTACTGTTTCTTTTGTATAAAAGACAAAATACTGTAGAACACAGAAAAAATGTTTCTTGGCGTTTTTGAGCATATATACTAAGGAATAATGAGCTTTTCTTTTATATTTTTAAAAGTGCTTTGAAATTAAGAAAATAATTTCTACTATCTAGTATTTCTCATGATAGCATTAGTCATGATGAAATCATTTATGGCAAACATGGAGTTCCTTATGAATACCTTAATGGTATTTCCATTATTTCCACAGTATTTCAGCATTAAGTGACTGTAAAGTATCAGAATTTTTTAGCATCAGCTGAGAGACAGTACATTCACGACTGCATTAAGATACATGGATTAAAAAAGAAAAAGAAAAAGGTGTTTCATCGTTGTAAGAAAGCCGATGGTAAAACAGTAAGGCTTTTCTTGCCTCAGGCTACAATAGCTACTAGTTTAACTCAATGGTCAGAGCACTCCCTGGAGAAACAAAAAGCCTTAATTCTGTTGCTGGCAGTAACTTTCCCTTTGTTAGTGGCACATGTACAAAATTATTTTTAAAATAACACCACATGTATTAAACACTCACTCCAAGATGACTTATAAAAACAATGTTCCATATGTGCAAATGAGATTTTGGCAAGCACAAAATTATATGCAGAAATTACATTTGGGCATGGAAAAGACTCTTTTCACTAACCCAGATAGATATTTAATTTCTATGGGATAAATTGCATGCTACCTATTCACTAACATAATTTTCCCGCTGATGATTGACATTTAGATATCAAAGAGGAAAAAAGATAGCATAACATTAGATTGCACATCTCGGAGGAGTAAAAGGTATTCATTAGACTAGGTATGCCAGCAAATGGCATGCTAAAGTCTTGACAAAAATCATGTCAAAAGTCATGTCAATCTTTTTTTTTTGCTACTTCAAAAGCACATCTGTCTGCGGATGACAATCACTCATTCTGGCACCTGAAATATAACAAATAATATCCACACTGGAAAAAATGAAAGCTGGAATCAATGTGTGATAGCCGGCATTGCTGACCAGTATTCAAGGACATGAAAATGCAAATAGAGAGGCCTTGCTATTCCCACAGGGAAGGTGTGCAGCTGAGGGGCAGCATGGAAAGGAGGAAACCATGGCAAAGGAACTCAGGCCTTCACAGGCTGTTTAAATCCCCAGAAGGGGTGTGATGCACAAACAGCAGCAAAGCCCTGGAGCAAGGGGCAATTGGCACACCTTCCTCCACAGGGCATCTTTCAGCCTGTTCAGAAATTGTGTATCCTGGTTCCAGAGAAAAGCCCAGACAGTGCCTGGAGCTGAAAGGAAGATGATGCCTCTGATGAAACACAGTATTTGTGTAAGGGTTAATGCAGAGAGGAAAATGAGGAATCATTTTTTAGACTTTTTTACACAGATTGAAAAAAAAAAAATCAGACCTCCTAGTGGGAGAAAGCCAGGACCTGCATTGAGAGAAAAGAGAGCTGCATTGCAGAGTAACTGGACAAAAATTACTTTCTATGCAGAAGAGATGCACTGCATATGAGAATGTGTACCCTGCATTTGTGTCTAGTTTTGCTTCTCTTGAAAAGAATAATGCTAACAGTATAACAATAGCAAAATAAGGGAAGGAGGAAGATTTGCATTATCTGTGTTGATTAACCTAAACTATAATGCTTCTCTTAAATATTAAATACCTTTCTATGATTAGAAATACATTGTGAAAGGCTAAAGAAATAGATGGCAGATTTTTTTTTAAAGAATATTTCTTCACGAGACAATGAGAAAAGCAACACAGCTCCTTTAATCCTGTAATCTCTCTGGTAGCAATCAGCTTGGGGTACATTTCAGTTTGTTCACTTGTCATCTACATTAAGAGTCCTTCAATGAGCTTTTCTTTTAAAGTAAATACAGAATGACACATTTATAATTAGATCTCCCTGACCATTCCTTTCTAGGTTTGAAGGATATGAGGTGTGGACATGTCATGCAAACTCTGCTCCTGATCAGTGTGCTAAGGAGCTTAGACTTTCACTGTTGATTAGTGAATTGTAAAACAACCAACAAAATACACCATGGGTGCTGTTGGTTCAGATATTGTAACCTCAGTTATTCCCAGCATTCAGGAACAGTCAGACACTCAAGAAATGTTTTGAACCATATTGAAAAATAAAAGGAGTTCAAACCATTCCTGAATTTCAAGTAAAGATTATTCTATCATTTAAGAACATAAGCCCCTGTGAACACAGCAGCAAGTAAACCCCCTATTTCTGTTGAGCCTAAGAGCAATAAATATGTTTTAAGACTATTAAGAATACAGTATAGTATTATAGGTTAGTGTTTGTAATTCCTCTTGATATTCAAAAAATTTCTTTAAATTCCTGGCCATTCAAAATGTCCATAATATTATTTTTTACTAAGGCATAAAATGAGATTGTCTTGTTTTTTCCCTCTAGTTTTTAATAATTCATGTCTTTGGTATCTATGTGAAAATTTTTCAACAAAGGTATTGTATAATTTTCTTTCTAGGAATAGCCTAATAAAGCTAAATTTTCATTAGTGTTTCAAAATAAGAACTGTGTTCCAACATAGGGATCCATGTTTGCATGCTTTCTTTCTTAATATATATCTGATAAAGAGAGTTTTTTTTTACAGCCTTAGAAGAAGAACCAGATTAATTATCCCACATATGTTCCTTGGTTGTATGTATTCACTGATTAGAGGAAAATACAAGAATCACTCCTCAGTACTTCATCTGTGCAACACTAACTTTACTAATGGAAGACAACTTTGGGGATTTAGTGAATCAGCAAAGTTCTTGAGCTTTCTTATTTTTAACATGACTATTCAGCACGAACGTGGACCTCCTGGGGCTCCAACACTTTCACTTCCATCATGATTATAATGTTAAAACAGACATTTGCCACTGTTCTAATCTCCCTCCCTATACCAGGAAAACAGTAGATGACTTCCCTCCTTCTTCTTCACAGAGTAAAGCTTTCCATCCCAATTTTCTAAATAAAAGAAATAATAAAATCTCCCTTGCCCATTTTATTTTGTTCTGCTGCATATACTTCAGCACATTTTTACATTAAGTGAATCACTTTACCAGATCCCCACCCAGTATCACCTAGATTTTAAACATCTATGCTCTGTTTGTGACTCAAACTGACTATTTACTACCTCTTTTTGACCAAAACTCTTTCAAACAATAATACTCTTGCAAATTCTAAGAACTCTAATCCTTCTGCTCTTGTCACTATGGGTACTCCAACAGTACTAAATAAAACATGGCCAGTAACTGAGCTTTAGCCTAATGTAATCTCTTCCACACTTGGCCATGGGCCTCCTTTTGGCCATTGTACTACTCTGCGACCATAAGATGCAGCTATTTAAAATTTGTAGGGCAGGTTTTGAGATATTTGGAAAAAGGACTGTAGCTAAACCGGAGTTTTAGCTGAAATATCTCAGTTGGCACCACTTCTCTCTCACACTAACCAGACCCTGGAAAGAATGATTACACCATCATTACGTAGATTAGATGCCATCTAATGTATGGAATTCTGAGAGTCCAGTATGGAATGCTGCAGTCCAGTCAGTGGTTACAACACATATTGTCAACTATTCTTAATCTAGCAATATTCTGCAAAATTAATTCTCAAGCAAGTAAGTTTTACCACAATGAAATATTTTACTTCTAGTTCACAAGAAGCAAGAGAAAATTGTTCACCTGACTTGTGTAGTATTGATTTCCTTGGGCATTCTAAGCACACAGTTCCTCAAAAGAGAAGAATTTTTTAAGATGTGGATCTAAATATGGATTTGGAGCTTGATTTCAGACATTTAGCTTTACAATAGGGAGACTAAAATTCTTGGACTATTACAGAAGTTAAAAAAAGTAAGAACCATTGTCAGGAAAGTTGTAAGGGATATAATATGACATAGAGAAAAAAATACAATCAGATAAACAGGAAAGACAAGACCAAGAATTATACATGTGTAATGGAAAAAAGAAGTCTGTAGAGTTACTTAAAGAGAAGAGTGAAATGGTCAAATCACAAGCTACAAAACTAAATCTAACAGATACACTTGGTAAACATTGGAGCTATGGAGTTAGGTCTGAGAGAAGATGCAAAGAGAAAATGTTTGAGAGTTAGCAAAACTTCTGCACAGCCCATAGGCAAAAAAAAAAAGAACATGGGAAAATAAAGGAAAATGACACCCAAGTCTATGGGGAAGATGTTGTCATCAGCACTATGCCTTAGCTACCAGCACATATCAATTCCCTGGAAGTCACAGGCCATCATCCAAGAGAAGAGGTTCACTATATTTTAATTTTGCTATTCAGTTTTTAACTCAACTCTGGGGTACAATCTGCATAAATTAAATACAATAACTGAGCCAGAAGATTTCCAGCAAATACTGAGGAGTCATTCCATGGGAAAAGTATATTTAATAGTTCAAGTGAAATCTAAGACTGTAGCATTTGTCAGCAGGACACAGTCTAATTACACTAGGCAAGGCTCTGTGTTAGCAAATATGATCATTCTTTCAAAACCAAAGCAGTAACTGATGTTATAATACAAGAATCAGAAAACAGAAAATGAAAGAGTCCAGTGACAATGCATGGCATGTAAAAAAAGCAGCTATTTTCTCTTCAATGTCTTATTACTAGTAAAAACAATAATAAATTTCAAAGGACACTGATTTTCTAAATTAATGGAATTACAGATGAGAAAACATGGGATTTTATTTTACCTTCATAGCACTTAATATGAGATCAGAACATCTCATACTGTTATAGCTCCATTGATTTCAATTAATTTAACTTTCTGGCTAACTATAAATCAGAGACCAGAATCAGGACCAATTATCCTCAATGAGCACAAGTGTTGCAAGGAGCCAGAAAAACTCTCAGGACTACTTGAAAGGAAAGAGTTTTCAATCTAGGGAATATTTCATGTGTCTCAGTGGAAGTCACCAAGCAGTCAGTGTAATCTTTGCATGGATTTTTATAAGACCATGTACTAGGAAAAAAAACACCTTAATTGAGCTAATTTAGAAATGTTCTCTCTGATCAATGTATTGATTTAGTTATAATTTGATTCTCAGCCTCGTGATCATCTTTATGTAGCTCTGTAAGTGTATTGTGAATTTGAAGTGAACACAAACACGTAACGAAATCCATTAACTAATAAAACAGTGATCCGTCAATTCATGAGAAATGGTGCAGATTTTTAAGATGAATGGCTAGTTTTACACAAACATTGCATAGTCTGTTGTAACAGCACTGTCTTGTTTAATAATGAGAGAATGGTGGTGTTGTAAAGGACATGAGTTTTGTATTTATCACTACTTTTGGAAGAAAATACAATAGCAGGGGATTCCTTTCAAAGCCACAAGGAGAGCTGAATTTGTTCTTTTGTACTGAACTCTAAGCACTCACCAGAATACTCTATTTCTTAATATGTATTCTCTCTTCACTGGACCTTTCATCAAAAAAAGTGTTGTTCTGAAGCACTGATTCTATATTTTGACCCACTCATGATTTTTCCAAATCTTAAAGCCTGGTCTTCTGCACCAGACAATATCTTTGTAAGATGTGCCACAGAAATCCTGTTCTTAGAATCCATAAAGTTACCCAACTGATATGATGAAACCTAATGAATACCCCATGGATGTATTCTCATCTCTTACATCACTGTAATTCAAATCCCTCACAGTCTCTGGAATGAATCCAATTTAAATTAGATAATATTGCTGTCCTGATTTAAATTAGATGATATTGCTGCCCTGATCAGTGTTCCTGATTTATTTCTGCATGGTGGACAACCAATGTCCTGAGAACACCACAATGACTGCAAATTTGATACTAGTTCTTTCCTCTCTTGGGAAATTTACAAACAATCAGTTTTCTGTGGCATACCAAAAGCAGAAATACTTTCCTTTTTTTTTTAATAAACTTCATATGTATTGTAACAAACAGTGGAATTCACTATAATTAGAGAACTTTGACCTTCCTGATTGTTTTCCAAAATCTTAGTTCAACTTGAGCTGGAGGCAAAGATTTCCATTCAGCCTCATCTTTCGGACTCTTATTATTTCCTTGCTGGCATGTGTTAGTCTATTGTCAGTTAGAATCTCCATTTTCTTACATTTATAAAGAAAAGTTAAACAATTCAACCAAACCCCATAAACTTTTTTTTTTCTTTTTCCTAGGGACCAAAGTGGCAGCTTTCTCATTACATATCAATTTACAGCTCAAAATCAGGAAGAGATCAATGCAAACCATCTGCACCTTGCAAGTTTTAGCATATCTCCTTTTCGTCACTCTGAGTAAAACAGAGGAAGTTATGCAGAGCATGTGGTCTGCTTTCACAAATAATTTCTATGGAAAACAGCAGTCAGACAGTAATACAGGCCCAAGGTGACCTCATTACTGAAATTTGTTCTAGTTGTCATTAGACATATCACACTGTGTCACTCAAATCGGGAAAGGAATAAGAGATACTGACACGCAGCACCGGTGATTAGAGATGAAAAATACTGTTACGCCATAAGAATCCCTTGGCGGAAAAGAAATATGTACAGTGTTTAAGATTCATTCACCCCCCCTGATCTGTCACTACTACTTTCATGGCTTTATTCTTTTTCTACTTGTTAGTTCTCCTTCACAAGGGACAACACCTTTTTTTTGAAGGATATTTCAAAGGCCAATGTTCGCTGGCTGGCAACCTTGCATAAAACATTGATGAATGTTTGGTACTGACACCCTCATGTTGAGTAAGGATATTTGCTGTTGCAGCAGGACAACATGGACAGCTCCTTTTTGAATTCATCAGCGCAGACTCTTGTCCCTGCCTAGCTGCAGTCATGGCCTCATTCCTCACAGTTGCAAATTCTGGTCAGATCAGGCCAAGTTTTGCCATGATCGTCTGTAAATTGATAAGCTACAAGGAATGATACCAGTGTCTCAGAGGATGATATCTCCCTGGCCAGAAGCCAAGTATGGTTGCTAAAGACCCTATTGCTCCTAAACAGTTCTGATTTCCGGCTTTCCCACCTGGTGATCAAAGACCTTGGTCAGTCTGGCTGTTGGGCCCTCCTGCCCAAAGGATGCACTTCCACCCTGGAGAAATATTCTGCTGCTGTGAGTCCCCACAGGAACAACATCCCTTGGGAGTTTCAGGACACACCTCCTGAAGCACAAGAGTTTGGATGAGATTAGTGCCACGTGCTAAAGTTTAGATAATCAGAGGAAGAAAAAATAAAATTTTCACCTAACTTACTCAGTTTTAAAAGTTTGATCTTCCATGGCCCAAATATATATTTGATTATTTTGTATCACGCTTCCCAGTTATGTCCTGTTAAATTGTTACTTTCTTTCCAATGCACTTTGCACTTTCTTAAATCTATAGTGAAGAAGACTGCTAAGCCTGAGTCACCTATTTCCTTACAGAAATTAAAATATTTGCTTCTTCATTCTCTGTTGAAAATATTTATTTTTCCATTCAGACATCTTCCACAGGTGCATGTTTTCTTAAAACCATGGCTTTATGGTTAACACCTTTTCTCTGAAGTCCAACATTTTAATTGCTGTTTAATCATAACTATCTAATCACTTAAAACTGAAGTTTTAATCACTGTCTTTACAAGGACCACAACTAGATTTTTAGTCAAATATAAATGCAATCTCTCTCAAGCTTGTCATATTGTAGAACATGACATAATACAATATTGTCATACTCCCCTTTCACTAAAATTCCTTTCAGTGCTAACAGTACTTACTGCAGAGTGTGAAAATATGTAATTGCATTCAATCACAATGTTGATAGGCTCATTTTTTTCTCAAAATGTATACTTTTTACCGATATACTTTCAGATTGTTCCCTCCTACATTTATTAGTCCTTTCTGGAATAGTGGCAGTCCCATTCTACTATTAACTTTACCAATAAAAGAAATAGGGCAATCTAAAAATGAGAAGTCCAGCCTGTGACAGCTCATCATACATTATAAACCAGCCTCAGCACATCTGTGGGTAAATTGTCTCTTGTGAACTGTTCTACAGCTGTTAGGGTTCATGTTGTTCCCTTATAAACCAGAAATAGGAATTTTTATTACCTCTGGCCATAATTTAAATTACATGAGCCCAACTCCATGATGTAGATTAGTGTACTGTCATGCAGTTCAGCTTTTATTTTGGCACACTACAATGCAGCTCACACATGAGCTCTGCCATCAGTGGACATGTGATAGGAACAGAAAGGATAAACACACACCCAGAGTATTAAAAATGCTAGAACAAAACCTTAGGTCTATAAAGAATTATTACTGTACTTGCACTGATTCTCATAGGTTATATTCTTGGCAGCTTTACATCACCAGAGTGAATGGTTTGAGCACTTCGCTCATACTCAACAAACACTCTAAAGGTCAGTGCTGTCACCCTTTCACTAAACATCACCAAAAATAGCTACATAGCTGTTCCAGGAACTCTTACTTTATTTATTAAATAAAATTTGAGCTATAAGGCTTTTTCCCAGGCCTTACATTGCAAAAAATGAACCCAGTTTTTTTAACAATGATTAAAAGTTAGCATTTTTTAATAATCTGTCCAAATAAGAAATGTATTACACTACAATATTTTAAAAAATAAATTTACTTTTCAAATTTAAAATATGTCACATCAGAACTAAGAATTGCTTTGCTTGTTATAAAAAATGTCATACACTCTCCCTCCTCCCTACATATATTTATTTAACTTGAAAAAGGGCTATTTTAAGAAATATGGAGGGGTTGCAAAAGAAATAAAAAATTACACACCCCAAAATGAAGAGTTAGAAGAGGGAAAAAGAAGAAAATAATCTCACAAATTCCAGCAAGAAGCTGAAGCTGTCCCTGACTAGATTTAACCAGAAACTTGTACTTTCCCAATAAGTTGCAAGCAAAAAACATTCATTTGGCACATTATACTTAATGGAAGAAATACATATGTTACGATCTGAATTTTTATGTAAAAAGTAATATCAATTCATTCTTCTCTTAAGCCCTACACTTCGATATACCTTAGAGTGAGCTGCAGTTTATAAATTGCCAGGATGCAAAAGAACATGAATGTTACTCTAAGCCTGTTCCTGCAACTTGCTTTAGAAAGTCATAAACATTATGGCTAATTAACAACCTAATGGAATGCTGAGAGTGAAGGTCTTGCTTCTCTGTGCACTTCTGGGCCTGCCTTTAATTGGCAAGAAATTTCCAGGGCTATAAACAGAACATGACATCTAAGCAACACTCAAAATTTACTTCTGGCTTCTCATTTCAAATAAAAATAATAATTATCATTAGCTTTCTGATTAATTTTCATAAATCATCATGGCTTGAATAGAGGGTTGCTCAAACCCAAGACCGATGAAGGATTTTTTGCATGTCTTCTCTTTGATTTTATTCAGTTTGTCATTGTAGGAAACAGTTTCTAAATAAGTAATTAATCTTTCATTTTGATTGCAGCACAAAATGCATCAGACAATCACAGTATCATATCAAGGAGCTGTGATGGTTTAGATGTGGGCCTCCATTCAGGAGCTCTCAGAAGTCTCCCTTCCTGCTATGCTCCAGATTGAACCACATAACCTTGAGCTGACAGCTCAGTATCCCTACCTGCAAGAAGCATTTCCATCCTTAGACACTGCAAGCCCAAGAAAAGTGGTGGTGGTGGCATCAAGCTTGGATTTGCACAGAGCTCTGGACTGCTCAGCATAATACTGATTTTACTAAACCATTCCTTACTCTCACCCTCGCTATGAATATTGAATTAATTCAAAAACTTAGTCCATGAGAAATGTCTCCCACAGTTTTTAAATCTTTCAAGATGTGACAGACAACAGAAGTAAGCCATGATTACTTTTGGAACTGAATAAACAGGAATATAGCTCCAACCAACCAATTCTTCCAAGGTTTGAAAATAAAATACTGTTTTCATTTTGGTTTGGGGGTTTTTGTGGGATCTGTTTGTTTATTTTTCCCCCACAAAGAGGAACACAACTAGCCACTCCAGATGTGAGCTTCCCCAATACTTGTTTATTAAATGTGAGGCCTTGCTCCAGCAATTAAAACCTCTGGGACTGTATGCAAACCAGAACATTTGCATTTGGCCTTGAGCAATATACCTCCTGCACGACAGTGTGCTCCCCACAGTTTTGAACATGCTGACAGACTAAAGTAACCAAACCACCAGAGAGCCAAGGACTGGAACCTGCAATAATCCAATGGGAAGGGTTACAGGCTTTATAAATAATAACATGGTAAACTAGCACAAAGTCTGTGAAAGAATCAGCCTCTGAAGTGACCATTACTGTAAAGTTGGAAATGTTTTGCCATGGATACCAGCCAGCCAAAGGCAGAATATTTAAAACAGGGGAAGACTCATTATTTTGAAGCTGATGAATATGATTTCTGTGATTGACCTTTCAGGGCCAGATTCTGATCTTGAGGGAATAGGCTGAGTGTTATCAACAGCATGGGCTCATGGAGATCTAATGATAACATGCCCCCATGACCTGTCAGGCCAGCTGCTGTCCCTCGTCTTGTACTTTATAGTCTCTTGAAATTAAAATACGATTAAACATCTTTAGAAAAAATCTAAATAATTTCTAAACAAAGTAGCTTCCATCACCCTGTGCAGAATCATAACAATAGTTTGCATTTAAATACAAATAAAAAGTAGGCAAAACTCTGAATACGTAGTTATTGCATTTTCTATTTATTTACATGTCAGAAAAATTGCTTTATTTTTTTTTTCTTTTTTTCAATCTGTGGACCTCAAATGGATAAACTCTACTCCTAAGTAAGATTAATTTTATTCCTGCAAAATCAATCAGAACATCATCTTCCTCTTTTCACAGAATCTTCAAAATAGGACTTGAGTGGACACAAGTGCTGGGGGCTGTGCCAGTGGCTTATTCTCATATCCGTGTAAACCACGTCTCTGGGGGACAGAATTAATTTCTATGCAAACCATTCATTTTCCTCATGATTTACCAAGAATTTTATAGTACATATCCTAAAGTGAATTTTAAAAAAGAAAAAAAAAAAAAAAGAAAAGAAAAAAAAAGTAAAGAAATTTTTAAAAAAAGGAAAAAAATTATTGGACCAGAATAAATATGTAAAACAGGTTAGAAGCTATAATGTTTTTTAAATTATACAATAAAGTTTTGTTTATTTTCTAAAAATTTTATAACTGGATTACAAACAAAGAAACAGGTGTCAAAAGCAGAAATCAGGATCAATTTGGCTTTAATACCTGAGCATAAATCAGAAGAAACTCTGTTTAAAAAAGCCAGTAAGGTTATTAAGAGTTACTAGAAAACGCAAAAGAAATCCTCTTTGCATGTGAGCTACAGCTGCAGTAGTCAAATGGAGAATCCTGGCTAAGTTTGAGGGGAAATATGCAATATGCAAACAAGCCATAGCTTCTTTTCGATCTGACATGCACTAATAGCTAACAAATGAGAGGCTCTTTCAAATGAGCTGGTCCTGCACGGCTGAATTATGATAGGCAAATGGGATAGGAATGAATTAAAGAGCAACACTCCCTGTCACAATGTGCCTTTGCAAAAACTACTTCCCTTCAGAAGTTATCGGCACCTGCCAAAGCCACGGGGATTACCCTTCCAGGGTATAACAGGAGGGGAAATTTTGGCTCCTGACCAAGAAGCCAGAAACTGAAAAATGTCCTAACAAGTGAAGTGAGAAAACTAAGCGAAAATTCTTTCAGGAAAGTAATAGATTTATCCCTGCCCAACCCTGACTCCTCATTGACATTTAGCCCCTGCACTGCAACATTAGAACTGTTCACAGAGGACTAAAGAAAATGGCAAACAAATCCAGGCCTAATAGGGTATGCTTCATCACCCGGCCATTGTTTACTGAAAAACAGCAAATGCATAGGGAAATTTGACCCACTAGCATACTCTGTTCCACTGGCAAAAAATTGTCAATGTATATCTATCTGTCACATGGCCCAGAAAGCCAAGAGGCAAAGCCCAGAAGGAAACTCCATGCCATGGAGAGTACAGGCTTGCAGCGGGCTGCTGCAGATTGCACCTGGAACTGCTGTCTTGAGTTGAACAAAATACCCTGACACAGCCTGGGACACGTGTCCGAGGAATAGCTCTGATTTGCTGGTCAAGAAATAGAGACTTTGGCTCCCTTTGGCAAGAATAATAGTGGGAATCCCCACCTGGTTGTCCTATTCCATTTACAGTCCCCTATGTTCCAGCCTCCTGAAGGTCCTGAACAACCTTAAAGCTCTTCAGCTCCATTCAGCGCTGTTCCTAATGTCCAAATATGGTTATTACTTGTACTGCCTAGATAGGGCACTCTTTGTACCCTCTCCCTCTTCACCAGCTCTCTTAATTTGCTCACAAATAAATACACACAGCCACAGAAAAATATTCTTTTCTGAAGTGTGTGATGGCAAAAAACCAGTGAATAGGGGGCAAAACAGGCACAGGACAAAGGGACAAATATATCCAAAAAGAGAGCCTAGACATACAAGAATTGATGGCTCTGCTCTATATAAATACACCAAGATCCTCCCTAGACATGTATTTGATAGTAGAGATTTAGTACTTTATGGGGTTTTTTGTGAAAATAAGGTGAACTTTGTTTTTACTCTAGTGATTGATTCTCATAAAAGTTAAGTAGCCACCTATGAATAATTACTTTAAGACCTCAGGTGCTAGTGGTCTCCACTATAAAGATGAAGATATAAATTCTGATCATCTAAGCTCAAGGTCAGTATTGTTCATCACAGTAGAAATTCTGTTTTACTATTTATTTTCAAAGTCTTGGAAATAATAACTGAAGTCACCATTCAAATTCACATATTCAAGAGGTGGGAAATGCCAGATTAAAACTGCTTATGGAACTCAGTTTGGAGCTCTTGAACATACAGACTACTTTTCCATGGCATAACTACAGTGCTTTTTGTGTGCACTGTGCATGGTATTCTGAGAAATGGTATTTGGGGAATGAATCAGGTTTATCTAGTGAATGAGGCTTTCATTTCTCTCTGCCTCATTTGTTTCAGGAACTGGAAGGTATATAATGAACCAACAAGGGACTACAGGATGGGAAAATGAGATTTAATGGTTAAGGCAGCTGCCACTGAAGAAGTGAATTCCATTTCTGGATCTGCCACAGAGCTCCTATGTGATGTTGGACAAATTACTTCACATTTCCCAGAGATGACCATTAATTTGATGTTCCTCATTTTCTGGTCTTTATACAAGGCAACTGAGCTGAGCTATGGAACACTTATAGCTGCAATAGATGTAGATTAAAATGTATTCACCCTCACATAAAGATTGATTAAAATTATACAGACTATGCAAGAAATGCTATTTAGAAATTAGCTGATACACTGTTAACTATTTTCCTCTGCCACCTATAAGGATAACAAACCCATGAAGGGCCAGGGTATTATGCAGGTAATTTCATTATTGTGTGTGAACCATTCAGGTATGATAGCTGTGAGAACAATGAAGCAACCAATAATTTTATATTCAGTGCAGGTCTTGAATGATGTGGTGGTGAGGAAAGCCCTGGGGCCACATCCTACATGAAGAGGATGGAAGCTAACTGCTGATGAAGCAGGGTCATGTGGAAACAAAAGATATTAATTTTTAAAAGTATGTCAGAGATCCTGCACTCCAAGGAGCTAAGTTCAGTTTCACAAGAGCAACCTTAGACCTGGCAGCATGTAGTTTCTGCATGGACTTGATTTTGTTCTTTTCATGTAGATACAGAATTGTGTTGTTGAATATATATTATAGGTTTTATGTGAGAAGAGAAGAGAAGAATCCAGGCACCTGCCCCCTCTCCCATTTCTAACCTAGGCTATAGACAAATGGTAGCCTGAATCTAAATCCGTATCTCAAAGAGGTGTAGAAGAGGGGACAAATGTGATAAAGATTAATGTCTTAGATTTGGGAATGAACCTCCAGATTGACATGCCCTGAAATGAGCATGCAGTTGGATGTGGCCCCACTGTCTGAAAAGGCTGCATCCAAGCTTGTCCTCAGAAACTGACTGCAAAAACAGATGTTCCAGCAGGGAGAGAACAACCACTTGTTATCTGGACAGGATCCACTGTCTCAGCCCTTTCATTCAGGAAGAGCACTCGGGCTGAGCAGCAATGGCTGAAGCCACCAGTGGACATTCCCTGCTCAGTTCATGACCCAGAGGATGTTAAACCTTAGCTGGTCCATGGGACATGGAGATGGGCTGGGCACACTGAGTCGTGCCCTCGAGCTTGGCTTTTACTTCACTGCTTATCTGACCTGGGCAACTCCACCACTGTGTCTGCCCACTCTGGAACAGGATTGTGGCCAAGTGACCCTGAGGTGTGAACTGGCTCACTTCCGCACATGCACTGAGGCTGTACTTGTACACACTGAAAACATGGGGAGAGTTGCTCTTTCCTGTTAATACAAACAGATTCCGCTGGAGAGGAAAAGAACTGGAGATGCTTTGGCAATTCACTAAAACTTGGAATTATGATAGGGAAATCACAGGGCAGGGAACTTCTATCTTGTTACCACCTTCCCTATTATATGAAACGCATGAAAGAAATGAATATTGTGACAGGGTCATGACTTTGCTTATAAAACCTGCATATTAAGTGGTGGAAAAGATTACTGCCAAATGCCTTGTTTTACTGTTCACTCTCTCTTGCAGTCTCCTATTTTCTGATACTTGCTATAGCTGACACTCACTTTGCCAAGATATATTACAGGCCACATGGAAGATCATATATCAGCAAATAATGGAATCAAGTTAAAATGCAAGTTTCCTATAATGAGCTGAGCCAGCCCATTTCAGCATTATGTTCAGGTGTTACACTGGGAGAGAAGATAGGCTTTAAGGTACATTTTAAATTTGATTGCCTGCAAGAAAAAAAAATATGCAACTTCAAAATTTCATGACAACATGCCTGCTTTTTAAAGCTTAAAGCAGTTTCATTCACGAGGTTTATAATTTGTCAAAGTATTTTCACTAGATTTGCATGCAAATTATGAAATACAAAACCAATTTAGTACAGCAAAGAAAATGATTTCAATCACTAGGGGAAATAAAAGTAACTTTTACTTAGAGCATGAGAAGAAAAGAAAAGCAAACGAGATTAAAAGTATCGTCTCCTGATGAATTCCATTGTTTGGCCTAGAGATTAGCCAGGAGAGTAAAAAATATTTAAGAATCTATTCATAAATATTATCAACCCTAAATCCACATGCTGAATAAATTAAACATTCCTAATGTTTCATATCTTCATTCTAAGCTTTCCTGATCAGAGCAGACTAGAAGTTATGACCCAGACCTTAGGACAAAGCAGGGGTGAAATTTCCCCATTTCAAACTCCAGATGGCGTAAATTTTCATGGACTCATTGAAGTAATTTCACTTCTGGTAGTTTCCATGGTGTTAAGATTCAGCTCCACATTAATTGCTTCTATAAAGTAGTTTATAAATGCTTATCTTGGATCTCACCAAACCAATAGATATAAGTTTAAAAAGCAGTGAGTAAACACAGCCATGATACTCCTAGATTATCAGGAAGCCATTACATACAGCAATTCAATATTGAGGGGGAATAAAAGTGTTCAGCAGATCTATATCTGGTCTCCTGTATGCAAGCCAATGAAGCCCTTTGGTGTTCATGCCTCAATCAGAACAGCATTTCAATACCAAGGGTGTAGGAGAACTCACTGAGGTGATCAGTGTAACATTCCCTGAAATCCTTCACCCAAGCATGTATCTCCACATGCGATGTAAGTTTCTCACCTGGTATCTTATTGATATGACGAAGAAAACACAATTCTCACTTTAAAAGTAGATCTTAGAATCACAGAATAACCTGAGTTGGAGGGGACCCATAAGGATCATCAAGTCCAACTCCTGGCCCTGTATGTGACACCCCAAAAATCACACCATGTGGCTGAGGGCACTGTCCAAATGCTTCTTGACTCTTGTCAGGCTTGGTGCTGCGACCACTGCCCTGTTCAGTGCCCAGCCACCCTCTGGGTGTTTCCAATGCACAAACACCTACATGAGAACTCTGAGCACAGCAGAACCCAGTGAGGGAACTGAGCAACAGCAAAGAGGCACCTCCTATCTTAGAGCCCTAGTGAGATATTTCAGAAACAAGTACTTTTAGATATTCAATAGGATGTTTCCTAAAGGAACTACATAGTTAAAAATATTTTGATACATAAAGACTTAAAAGAGCCTTGTGTCTCATTGACATTTGAGTATCAGGAAATCAGAAGAATATGGGCTTTTTTTGCTAACTTGGCTGATCACCTAGCAAGCAATGAGTGATTCATGAACAAGAGGTATAATTCCTCTACTATTCCAAACTAGCCATTTTTCAACTGAGAGAGTCAGATCCAGATAAATAGATTTCTTTGACTCTTGATGTTCTTTCATTCAAAATAAAAAAAAAAAATTGTCTGAGGATCGAAGAAACCAATTTCAAGCTCCTGGAAAGAGTATAAACATATTCAGATATAAATTTCTAATATCTGGGTTGTTTGTTTTTTTTTTTTTTCCTTTCAATAGATCAAATAGATTCCCTTTCTTTATTAAATCCTTTTTCATTTTATATTACCTGTTTGTGACTACAGTCTCCAATGAGCATTATGATTAAATTCTGGTATTTGTTATAGGAATATAAAAACCTCAAGCTTTCTCTGTACAATACTGTCAGGATTCTTCCTGATGCACCTTATACAGTAGAAGAGGAATGATGCTGATGCTGATGACTTGGCAAACATTTTACAAAACAGAAGATCACAACAACAAAAAAGAGAAAACTAAAAGAAATAGAGGGCAATCTGAGAAAATTATACTGTTACATATGGCAGTAAATGCAGAGCAAGAGCAGCTTTAATGCAAAGGAATAATTTTCGTATGGATCCAATTCAAACATAGCAAAGCAACAACATTGTTTTCGACCACAAAATCCTTTGGGGACCAAGAGTAGGATGTGATGTAGGAAAGACCCACATTTTTGGTGAATTTTTATTTCACCAAAGCAATTTCTTAAAATATACTCCCCAGAACAGTCCTATAATCTGATAAATGTATGGAGTGATAAAGTCCTGATGTGCAAGTGTCCAAGCTCCTTAACACAAACTGTCACATTGTCTTGGATCCACAGGAAGAGAAAACACTGCACTGGGGACATTTGACTACATTTGACAGAGCCATGACATTCACCAGCTCACAAGGATACCTTCATGTCTAGGGTGGGGAACTCATAGAATTGTTTCAGAAAACAGCTATGATACAGCTACAGCTCACATCTGGGGTAGGAGCAACCTGTTCTATCTACTTTGAAGTCTAGACCAAGCCTCTGTATAACTCTGCTTTCCAGAAGCAGAGCATTTTTTGTTGTGTTAGTCTGCCAACTTCTTGTTTTTCTTTTCTAGTTAAGACAGAAAAGCTCCTGAATTCAAGGACTACCATCATCCCATATACCTGCGGCACTCAGCCCCACCATGCTGCAGCCTTGGACTGCTGGCATACAAAAAGCAGTGTTTTGTATTGAAGTGGAGGGGTAGACAGCATCACAAGGTCTCAATATGCATATAGTCCTACAACACAAACAAGCACAGTTATTTCACGCATGAATTAAGCCTGTATGACAATAAGGAAGTTCAGTTCTTCACTGCTTTTAATACTATTGCTGATACTCAGTACCAAATGACAGCAGTTTTCCTTTTTCATGTGAAGTTTACATTGGAACGTTTAGCAACAATTCATGATGTGGTGTATGGTGTGGATGTATTGCAATATTTCTAAATGCTCATTATTGCAAAGTGGAATTGAAGGGAGAATTTTGTATTCATTGTTTTGCAGTAATTTTTGTGTACTTTTCATCATTAATATTTAACCAAATTGTTGACAAATACAGCTATATTTCCCTGAGATGTATTAGGACAAGCCTTTTACTTATAGTTAAAGTGGAAAAATATTAGGGAAAAAACCTAGCAATTCCTACTACGGAACTTTAATATAATTGCAGAATGATTTAATTAGCAATTTGTCTTGAACTTCTAGAACTACAAAATTAATACCAAGGTGAGCAGCTTACTTCCTTCTAAGTAGAAACTGAAAATAGATGTCTTCAGATAAGGAGGTGCTGAAGTGGGACTTGAATGCTATAACTTAAAGAAAACCATAAAATGTTGCCAGAAATAACAGATAACGGTCCCTGAAGTCAATGCCTCAGGAAAGTACTAACGAAGAGTTCATCAATGGAAGTGCCATTTTTCATACAAGATATAAAATCTTCTGATCATTGTGTAGACATCAATGACCCTGGGTATTTTTGCTAATGCTGAAGACCTTGGCCCCTGAATTTGTGCCAAACTAACTCAATTTAATTGCATTTTGCACACCTAATTCCTCCACAAACTTCTAAACTATTCTAGAGTGCTACCTTTTTAGTCCCAAATTCCAGTTACCCTCCACTCTAGAAAAATTTAAAATTCTCTGCCTGTATTTCTGAGTTTGATTAAATATATGTCCTATATTTTGGGAGAGGGGGGAGGAAAGGTTCTTTTGAAACAACAGTTTTTCAAAATGTAAGATTTTAGGAAAAGAACTGTGAGACTATCAAACTAAATACAAACAGAATACAAAATACTCATAACACAATATGCGTGCAAGGATTTTAAATTCAAATTTGTTTAACATTCTCCTTTTGTGTTGGCTGTTTCTTCAAAAGTAAACGGTACCATCTGTATAGACCATCTGAACTGAACTGACCCTGAACAGGAACATGAACAGAATGAACCCACAGATAATCCACAGCACTTTGTTAAGCCCAAGGATAGCTAACGTAATTCCAGAAAGTGTGGACAGCAATTATTACCAGAAAACTTAAAAAAAAAATAGAGAAGAATTATTTTAATTTTGCAAACATTACTTTCCACAGGAGTTTGTTCTGTGGCAGTTTTCAGGCAGTTCCAAATTATAAAAAAACGAGTTGTTGGGGTTGGTTCTAAAACCAGCATCTGTTTTCCTACTCCTGTCAAAAACATTTACCTTTATTTAGTGTGAAGTTTGGCTTCTACACCAGCAGAGCCTCCAATACAGGGTATCAGTACAAGCCTGTGAGAATTGTGTGTGCTGCTCAGCATCTCTGGTGAGCTGCCTGTCCAGTCCCACATATGCTGCTGCTTCCACATATGCTACCAACAGCAGCAAATAACAATCAAAGAGTGGAGATGAAGAATAATTATGTTCAAGGAACAAGGCAAGAGACTGAAGAAAATCAGAGCACATCAGGATGTCCTTGAGGAGATATTGGCTTCCCAACCTTGCTTTTGTGCCTGTTTGGTCCTCAACAGCTCCATCCCCACCTCCCCTCTTCCAGCATCCTGCCTTTGGGCACTGGCCCCAGCAGCACTGGAGACACCATGGAAATCACTGGTACAACTCGACATCCTCATTTGCTCCAAGTGCTCAGCTGCCCTGCAAGACCAGCCCCTACTCTTCTGGAGCTTGTCTCCCCTGCAGGGAAGGCAGGATAACTCGATTTGCTGCTGTCAAGGAAAGGGGTGCCAAGCCAAGAGAGCTGCTTCTGCTGAGCCCTTGGCACTGAAATCAAGCCTGTGGTTCTGTCATGCCCTTTTTGTTGCTTGGATTCATGAGGAACTGCTTCCTCTCCCTGCACAGCTAAACTGTACCACCGTGGGAGGCTTGAACTGTGTTTTTAAACAGGCTCCCTGCTGTTTTGTGTCACATTCTTTCTTCTTCTCTTTCCACAGCAATTTCATATATATTACATTCTAAAACAGAGGGCAAACTCCAGAAACGAGCATCCTGCACACAATTTTCCAACGTTCATGGCCAATTTGCTGCATTCTGCTGTGAATTTCATGACAAGGAATTCAGAAACTATTAATATTGCATTTGATCCTTCCTCCTTTTTCCCTTGTACCCACTGATGCTTGTCTATTCACAGTATGTGAAACAAAGGGGGGGAGGGAAATCTTCAAATTCCAAAATCTTCCTACTTACTCAGTTTTACATCAATTAGATTAACCCTGACTTCTTGAAAATGCTGACTTCAAGGAAAAAAAATTACAATTTGAGGATATAACTGACAGCACTACAATGGAAACACCAATTAATGTATTTAGTCGTGTCCAAGGGTTGATCTAATGAAGAATTCAGATTATTTATGTTACATTCCCATTTTCACTTTTCAGTCATTTGGGTGATGCAAAATAAATGGTGTTTTAGATTAGCTTATTGGCTTGCATTTTCTTATAGTGAAGTGTTCTGAAAGAAGGACTAATGATAATCATTAAAGGTAGGAAAAAGTTAAAATTCAAAGGAATCTCTCTGTCTTTAAGTCCCTCATTCTTTGCCAAATGCACATACCTTTATCTATATCTATATATATATATATATAAATCAGAGGCAGTGAAATAAGGAATGCCTTTGATTTCATTTCAAGAAAAATGTCAAATGCAGAGATGCATCCACTATCCTTTCCTAGATATCAAAGCTATTTTCAACAGAAGGGTCTCTGCTCAGCCAAAAATATAGTCTGTTTCCATACTGCAGATGAAGTCTGTAAAAGCTCAGAGAAAAGAGGAGGAAAAAAAAATCAGTTTTCATGGCCGTGTACCAATTTCTACAGGATGAAAGATGAAAGCATTTTGGGCTGAATCAGTCGGTATCTTTTAATTAGAAGAAGCATTTCCAGAAGTGTCTAGTTGTCTCTAGGAACACAAGTCTCGGTCACTGACTTCAATTTTGCTACAAAAATTATACTATGGCTTAGTGACATCTTTCACAAAAACGGATCGATTTTTCTTTCATAAAAAATGCAAGAAAACCTGACTTTCAAGTCATTTGGCCTTTTATTATAATATATTACATCCCATGCACTGTCTTGATGACATTTACTGTTTCCTATGCAGGATCCCACAGTATGTATGAGTAGTCCGAAGTTCAAAGAGGGCAATCATTAAAATTTGACATTTATGTCAATGTGTGCACAGAGAGTTTACCTTTTCATTAGCTGCACATATATATATATATATATATATTATTTTTTTTTTCTCGTGGAAAAAGCTGATTATGAAGTCATGAAAGACTTGGAGTGATTTTGTGTGATCCCAGTTGAGACTAATGGGTAATTCTTTATGATCACAACTGAGATTACTGGGTAAAGGAATTGATTAAGGATAGGTTTTTTTGTTGTTATTTGCTGAGTTGTCAGGAGGTGTTGAGTCATGCTGTGAGAAGTTCAAGTGCTGAATCTTCTGCTGTCATATACAGAAATGTCACATTATATTACACAGCATGCTGAACTAAGTTAAAAAAATTCTTTGTACATCATATGGTAGTTTGGTAAACAAAACCTATCAACTTCACAAATCTGGTTCCCCATCCAATTGTATCTTATTTTTCATGCCTGATAGGCTCAGATTTTTTCAGTGCACAAGTCCCAACATTTGTCTTTCTCCAGATGAAAAAATTGATTTAAATGCTGTAAGAATAGGACTGTTGACAGCCAAACAGTAATAGGTCTTTCTTTTGGTGCAGAAATGATTATCAAACTCTTCCTGATAACAAATTTTATCTGTTAGATCTTTTCCCTATTTAACCAGATTACAACAGTCCAGCAAATTGTGCCTCTCAACTCATCCCAAAATACTTTCTGTAATTGCATTGTGAAATTACTGAGAAGACAGAAAGATGATGTGATAGCCAAAACCAGTTTACAGACTCAAGGGAGTTTTATGCCTGGTCATGGCATGAAGTGAACATGAAGAGGAATGAATGGATTTTTGTGCTGAGTTTTAACTTTAACCAGTTTAGCAGTGTTGTAGTGCAGCCAAAATTCCATGCATGTGGGTCTTGGCTGGCATACAGCCATGGTCCTGAACACTTGGGAGAGGAAAGGAGAGCCACTCCGAGGGATAAAACTGCCTCTGAATAAAAAGCATCCTGACCACTTCCCTTGCCAAGCCTGGCTTGAAGGAAACCGAGGACAGATGAGGACAAGGCCATCAACATTCCACTTAGAAACTCTTCCTGAAGGGTTCCAGAAAGAAAAGGCAGTGAGACCATCACCCAGCAATAACAAGCCAAAATTTTGGCTTTAGTTCTTATTTGGTCTCACTTGTTGTTCTTTAATCCTGTGATTAAAAGACAGGCTAGACTCTCCAGGCCTTTAGGAGAAGTTTGCTAAAATTATCTCTATGCTCAGTGGAGGCAGTGAGCATTAAACTCATGTGGTGTTTTCTCAGCACTGCAGGTACCACCAGCTATCTCATATTCTGTTAAAAGCAAGACCACACCATGCAAGAATTTGCCACACATTTATGAGGAGTAGGACAGACAGAAGTCTCAGCCTTGTTCTTCACGAGTCTGCATTTAGTAACTCTTATTCAGGGTCATTTAAGTCAAATTTGCTTTAGAAAAGTGGACCTAAAGGTCTTTGCAGACAACATGAGAAAGGAAAGCCTACTCAGGTCAAAACAAAGAGGAAATTCTTATCTTCTAAAATCTTAAACAAAGGAGATTTTCCCCAATTATAGCTGTAGGGGTGTCTTCTAGATCTCCATTCTGAACTTCTATATTTGCTAATCATTTGGGTGCTTAGTTAAAATGAAAAAAATCCCTTTCTTTTTCTCTTCATTTTTATTGATCTAATTTACCTCAGCAATGAGACTTGATAAGACTATTTCATGCCACAATGCAATGTCATTAAGGTATAAACTGGGCCAGCCCACAACACCCTTATGCGTTTTTCCATGTCTCTTTGGCAATATACCATGTAATGTTAGTTATATTTACCTAAATACTCCTATTGCATCTTTGTTGAATTAAATATTCTGAAAGTTCTTTTATACAATATTTACACATAGTTATTTCTGTAAATATTTTAAAAGCTGCCCAAAACAGGGAGGAGCTTTAAAAGGTTTGCGTCTGCAGGAAAAGGTTTTGCTTTGTTCAGCTTCCCACTGCCCTTTGTACTAACCAGCCTGCAGCTTCTAATGTGCTGCTGACAGCCACCTTTCAGATTTCTGTATGTCTTGTAAAGACAATTACTGAATTTACCCAATGAGCCAGACCAGGAACATCCTAATAGGTGTGTGAAAGGCTAACAAGCTGGAAGCCTTTGAGGTGGTGTCAGTGTCTCACATCCCTTGATGTCAGTGAGTTGATAAAATTGTTACTAGCTCAAGAAGGCACGCACCCATGGTTTCTCCTTTCAGTCATTCCCTTCAGCCAAGGCTACACAGTTAAGGTTTTGTATCTCAGACGTGGTAAGTGGGCTGAAATGCCAAAATTCACTCCTCAGGAACTTCACAAACAAGGGAGTTTGTGTTACAAGGAGGACTGAGCTGTTAACAGCAGGAGAAACTGTCTCATTTCCAACTCACTTATTTAATATTATTATTTTTAATAAAGGGAATGCCATCTTTAGCCCTCTTCCTACCCATAACCTGAGCAGGATGTTGATGAAAAGATAAGGCTTCTGTAAAGATTATTCTTTCTTGGAAGCACCAAGCACGATGCAGCTGTTACTGCATCACATGGTCTGACAAAGTTCATCTGTGAGCAGAGACATCCCATTACTGTTCAGCCCAGGAAACTGCTCAAGCCTGGGGAAAAAGTTTAGGATTTAACTTCTCAGAGCTGACAGCCTCCTAGCACTGAATGGAATCAGCCATTCTCATTTCCCACCAAGCTGAACCATACCTAGGCTGAACGGGATGATTTCAGCTACAGGCTGCTCTCAGTGTGAGCCCTAACAGCAGAACTCACCCAGAGCTCCCATCAGTAATCATTACAGCAGTAGTAATAAACTTACCAACTTTTATGTTCACAAAGCTGTGCGTGTGTACCCATTATCACAAAAGAAATAATGCAGCAATGAATATCACCACCACTACAAGCCATTAAGAGTTCAGGAGAACACAGCACTACAGTGTAGTAATCCAGGACAGCATGTAGAGATTAAACTGTTCAGTCTAAAAGTATCATTTGCATAGAGGCTGCCTACTGAAATTGAGTGCAAACAAAGATACCAGTCCTGGTATCTGTATAGAAAACCACTTGCACTGTGTAAAGGCCTGGATTCAGACAGATGCAGAGCAAAGAGTGCCACCTACAGAACTGCTGGGAGCAGTCACTTCAATGTGCTAGGTCCCCTTTCCATCTGCAGACCATCTATGATGATGTTTAGTTAGCAGGTCTGGTAAGATTAAATCCAAGCTGCAGTGCTCTGAGCCAATAAATTAAACGAAAAGTGAAGCAACATAAGAGCAAAGCTGCTAAACAAAAGAGATATTTGAAAAATTTTCTAATACTGCAGCTATAAGAAATCATCTTGCCAGCTCAGAACAAGCCTGCTTTGAATGTACACTTCCCACATGTTTGACATCCTTATACAGCTCATTTAATACTTCCACAGAATCCATATTACACAAGAAAACCTCAGAAATGCTACTGCTGCCATTTTGCTTTCATAAGGGTGCCCTCAACGAAAAGAAGCACAGAAGTTAAAATCTGTGCATTTCTCCCTGCTTTGCCTCCATCAGTCGAAGTCCAGGAACTTGCTGCTTGCTGGGGTTAATGGCATGGCAGCTTTTTTGGTAACTAGGGGCTAGTTGGCAGCTCAGAAACAGATGGCAGGTTAAATAGTCTCAGCTGGAAGGAATTTTTGCTTCGGCCTTCTCCACCTCCCTTTAGACTAACACGTGACCATATTGTGACAGGAAGAGTTTAGGTGGGGGTCAAAAAGTACAACAGACTTTCCCTATCCACATGCAAATATTCCCCTGTCCAGCCTATAAACTGCTGTCATGCATTTAATGATGACCATACAGTTGACTATAATAATATGGCTGGACCGTGAACTCCCATTTCTATTAAGAAATATGCTTGTTCTGGGAGTGTTAGTACTCAAGTACTGGGTGTACAATAAAAAACTAAAAGAGGCTGCTGCAGCAGTGGAGACAGTAAAAACATTTTTTTCCTTTCACACCTGATATTTGTAAAAAGTTTTAAAACCCTTGGGTTTTGTGTGTCTGATGGCTTGCATATCTTGAAAAATCAGACTATTTGGGGCTGAACTTGGTCAGTCTGCTCAACTCCTGTGTGTCTGCCAAGGTTTGAGCCAATAACATACTGCAAGAGCCAATGCAGTAATTATACAATCTGATGTCTGCATGCTACCAAAATAAACTCATAGCTAATGATGGCAGTGCTGCCATCATTTAGCAGGTTGAAGAAGTGTGCCATATTTAATGCTTTCTCATGAGATTGCCCTCCTAATCTGAAAGAGATTTAAGACACTTAGAAATGTGCAGCTTCTCCTTTCTGCTGTTTTCCTGGTCACATTGGGTCTCTCTGCTCTATCCCTCAAATAAACAGAAAAGCTGCTTTCACAGCTCATCTCCAGATATGAAATTACTTTCACAGTGGCTGAGTGCTCTCTGCTATCCAAATTTCTCACAAAAAACATTGCTTTCATTTTCTTGTGCTACTGAGCTGAACAAAGATAAAAGAAGTCAAATAAAGATTATTGATTTGTTGTTATCATTTCTCATCCCTTCTCCTCCTTAGGAGCATCATTGGGTATTTTACACCAACATATGCAGCAGCAGCAGCAGCAATGCCACAAACAAGTCAGCTTTGTGACTCTTTGCAAGCTTGAGTTATCAGCAGCCACCTGTGCCATACGCTGTACTGAGGAATTAGTGATTTGGAAAATTATCCAATCCATACTATCAAATCAAGGGAAAGATCTCTTGTTTGCAATTACTCCCTCAGAGCTTGCTGCTGCTCCTTCCTGCATTTGATAAAATTCAGGTAGTGGAACTACAGTGCTGGACCTTTACAGTGACAGTTCACTGGGCTTTATAAGTACATTCTCAATGCCACAAAAGATGATAGAATTATTACCAGAGGGTAATTATATTGATTTTTTTCCTCTGAGGTTGAAGGTAGCTTGTATAACTGGGAACTTACAGTTAAATTCTCATTCCCACCATGCATACAGTCCAAAAGCAAGGGATGTTTGAAATCCAGTGTAACAGAAGCTAACACCCCCTGCCATGACAATGACTACACAATAGCTGATTTCTCACATCTCCTGTAGATGTATCATGAGGCAACTTCTCCAGAACTAGAATGGGAACAGCCATGAGGCTTGCAGATGCCTTTTCAAAAGAACTATTAACATGGATCAATTAAATATCTCTGCGAAGGGAAGTAAAATTAGGCCCCATCCCCAGCTCAAATTTCTTTGTCTTTTCTTTTTAGACACAGAAACTTGAAAAAGCCCCTGGAATAGCTGATGGGTCAGCATCTAAAATCTGTGCAATTCAAAAGAAACTCAACCAACCAACCGAGAAAATGCTGCAAAATTATCACCGAGCGACAAGACTTTGAGCGAACCTCAACCAGTCAAAGGTACCATCCATACTTCATGAATGCAGAATTGAACATCAACATCTTGGAAACAACTGGATGCACTTGTTTTCAGAACAACAGAGTTTACATTGCAGTAACTAAGTACACAGCTTATCCTGCAGGATGTCTTTTATGACAGATTGGGAATAGAAACAGGCTAACACAGCTCCCCGGTTAGGACAGACACCTCAGGCTGTGGTAAAACATGACCTTTATAGATATCTAGCAAAAAAACATTTAAGAAACAGATATAACATCATGACCTTTTTAGATACATAGCATAAAACATCTAAGGGAAAGTCCTGCCCCTCTTCCCTCCTGCCACTGAAGCCATGGACACAGCAGGGGCTGCCCAGGGGCCAGTGGTGGCACTGGGAGCTGCAGGTTTTACTGAACCCTGAGATGACAGTAATGGTGGCACTAATTACACTGAACTTTGCCACCTATGTGCCTGTTATTCTGGCTTTCCCTACAGTTGCTGGAAGGCAGGCAGGCAGCTCCAGAAGTGGGGTTTTAAATAAATGTCTCAGGCAGAATACAGGAATTCTAAAATATACTTTATGAATTCTTCTTTGGGGACACTTCCATTGCTTTGACTACAAAGGGGCTGCTAATTACTAATGAGAGCTCACTTGGATGAATGGCACCTCAAGGGATGACACTTATACACCCTCTGGGGTGACAAGGGACTGCTTCTGTGGCTCCAGCACACAGAAAAGATCACATTTTAGTGGAATTAGTGCAGGATATGGGATTTCTTCTATCAAACAGAAGTCAAGGCTTAACACTATTGTGCTGCACTTTTGCTTCTAAATGGAAAATTATCTTCTAAAACTGGAATTACTTCTCTGACAGACTTTTGTTTTTCTCACATGAAAATAAACCAACATAAAAAGCAGAGACTTGTTTTCATTAAGACTGAGCAATTGAAGATGTAGCACAGTGTTTTGCTGCTCCTACAGTCCTACCACAGTCAATCCCATTCCAGATACAGTCTGTAGGGTATTTTTAGCAAAACAATGCCATGTTAGTGAACTTTCAAAGGAGAAATTTTGAAGAAATGATAGCCCAAAGGCTAATCAGAACTGGAAAAACAGAAATTAAGTAAAATCTCCAGGAAGGAATCAAGTGCATTGAAGAAATCAGGAAGAAAATAATCATTTTGTAATGGCAAGATTCAAGATGCCAGTTAAGTTAGATGAAAGTTAATTAAACTCTGGGAAAAAAAGTGTAGAGCCCCAATAGAAGTCAAGAGCCATGGCCAACACCCTAAAAGAGGAAAATCTGAGAGTCTAAAACGTTTATCTTTCAGTGAAAACCAAATAAGAGACACTCAGAGGACACTGGAATGGGGAGAATGAGAACAATTTGCTGAAGACTATCACAGGTTAATGAAGCAGTTAAGGAAGAGAAAGGTCCATCTGAGAAGGCAAATGATCCTTTGCCTCAGTGAAACAGGAGACCCTTGATCCTTTCCACTAATTAAGAATAAATTCTACTGAAAGAGAGGTGCCAGGAATTCTGGAACAAATATCAAGCTTCTGAAAAAAGCACCTAAAAGTCATCTGAAGTGTATAAAATACACTCTCTGTGCTTCTCTGATGTGTGCAGCACAGTGCAGCTGTATTTAAAATCAGTGCAGAGATACAAAATCACTCCAGGGGATTACTGACCAGTGAATGTAAATGGCAGCCCAAATCAGAAAAACAAAACACTTGGAAGATGATGATGATAATAAAGGGGCTAATCAGAGCTGGGTTTCTGAAGAAACACCATATCTTTTCTCAACACTATATCTCTGTGTATTATTTTCTAGAAAAGCCATCTGAAATGCCCCCAAACCACCATTTCCACTCCCCTCACATAGATTGTAATGTCCTTACCAACAACTGTGCCACTGTAATTGCTGGAGAACCTCAATTAGATTACAAGTACAATAAATTTTCCTTAAAAACATATTTCTATTTAATAACAAAAGTTGTATACCCCAGCTCCCATAATGTTTACTATGGCAGCAATAGGGGCACAACAGAAAAAACAAGATTTTCAAGTTTAGTTTAGTGCCAAAGAAAATATGTCTTTGAGTTACAATCTTAGAAGCCTTGTGATATGTTGATAAAATAATGAAGAAAGAAAAACCTTTTGACAAACCTTATTTGGATTGGACCTTATTTTTCAAGGTCTGTTATAATAGATGAGTATAGGTAAGAAACTAGAAAGTAAAGAGGAAAACTCTGCCCCTGAGAACAAATGACCAGAGGAGGAAAAAGCCAAAAGATATGATTAAATGGTGCATTTTTATCATGGTGAAAGACTAATGACAGGCCATCCTGTGGTTACTTTCTAGGTCAGTGGCTATTTAATAGATTCATTAATAATCTAGGAAGGGATGGTGTGTAGGTAGGCAGAAAAACAGGCACAATGTAATTTTTCAGGTTATCATGACACAGAGGAGTGAGAAGTGAGTTCAGAGTTTTGCCAGAATATAGGTCTGCCTCTTTTTTTGACTATTTTGTCTTAGGTTATCGCCAACTAATACAGTATTAAAACCACAGGCCTGTTCCATATAGAATACAACAGCTTTATCATCACTTTATTCTTCATGAGTTAGATGTTCTTTTTATTTTACCAGATAAGACCACAAGTTACACATATTTTTATTTTCCTTTTCTTGTTCTTTTCTTTTAGAAAATCTCACAGAAAAGAATGTGGAGTTTAGCAGTAAGACTAATAAAATAACAAGAAACTCCAGAAATCAAGCTTAATCCAATAATGTAAATTCATCAATGCTGAGATTAGACTTATTTGTCTGAGCTCATCTTCTGTCATATCCTTCTCTCAATGGAAGGGAAAGAAAATAATATATTTTAAATTAATTTTTATTCTTAAAAAAAAATAAAGTAAAAATCAACAATCCTATTTTTAATTAAATTAAACACAAAAAATGAAGCCTTTTTGCTTAATATCACCTTTAAGTTGATTTTGTAAAGAAATATTCACACAAAGTTATTTTTACAATATAAGATTTGAGACATTCACCATCATTCCATTTTGTACAAATGCACAGGTACTAAATATACCTAATTTCTTTGTCCCTCACAGCCCTAAGAAGAGAAAAATTGTCAATGTCTTGAAATCCGCAGAGCAGCCGTACCCGGTATACAAGTGTGGAATCATAAGACTGCTTCTTAAGGTCAGTGCAGCTTATGGTAATGAATATGGAAAGGTTACTATTGTTGTCTTTTGTTGATTTCTCCTCAAAAAATGCAAAGAACAAAAAGGTCACTAAGCAATGTTTCTAAGCTACTTTGGAATTTACTAATCTATCACTGAAGAAAATAAAAAAAGGGTTAATAAAATATACTCTAGACACAGAAAAGCAGATTAGAAGTGGCATTTAACTGTGAAACCGTCTTTAGACAGAGAAAAAATAACCCCAAAATCAGAAAGGAAAGCTTTTAGACTTTGATCACTAAATAAATATTTACAAACTGAATAAAGCTTTTTAAAGTACAAGGCTGGAACCCCATAACACGTCACTGAGGAATACATCTGTGACAGTGGAGCTGACATCTCTCACTGTAATGAGTGCTAGATACAACAGTCCTATGGAAACTGTGCTTGTCCAGACCAGCGACAGAAATTACTGTGCTTGAGTTTTGCAGCCAAGCCTGTACTGGAAGTGATTGAAAAAGCCAACAGGGTGACAGTGCAATGGTGAGAAGAGACCCCAGCATGGTGCACTGAATTACCAAATTGTGAGATATCCAGCAGGGATACAAACCTGCATTTTTGAGCTTGGAGAGTGAAGTGTTTGAATTAGGGGAGCTTAGAGGAGAAGCTCTGTCAGAGACAGTCTGGATTAGCAAAGGGTAAAGAAACCAGGACTGCAAAATGTGTCCAAAGGAACTGCTCAGTCTTGGGTCCAGGCTGGGGAAACTTAGATGCAAATTTGAAACAATATCTCTGTTCTCTGACATGCTTTAGTTCTAAAAAAATTATAAATGGGTTTCAAGTAAATTTTTGGACACCAGCAGTGTCTCCAAGTGGAGGGTTTGCAAGGCAGATCCACTGTGGGAACCCCTGGTGATGACTGGGAGCTGTAGGGTCAGGAGATTACCCGAGAGAGGGAGAAAACTGTAATTTGATCTCAATACATGGAGGTAGGAATAGAGAACCAGAAGTGAACTCTGAGACGTACATCTGAAACAGCATGAATAAAAGGTAATTTTTTTCTAAGAAAAATTAGCAAGAAATTAATGCTGTTTTTATATGGATACTCCAATATATCCGTCAACAGGATACACACATCATAGACTGAATTATTGCACATATTTGTATTTCTGTGGCTTTCACGTGTTGTGTGGCCCTTTAGCTTGGCAGTAACTTGTCTACAGTGTTTGTGCAGTGTGATGACAGAGTGGAAGAAGCAGCATAATCTTGACATTTTGGCATTACTCTTCATCTATCTTGCCTTTTGTGGAGGTTACTATATTATTTAAAATGCCAAATGCTCAGAACAATATAGATAAGCCAAATTCTATGAATTTTAATGGGAATATTTTATACTTCAAATTCAAAATAGGCTTCTTGTTTGAGAGGAGGATCAGCTTTGAAGGTAACTGTGCAAACAGTGACATCGTCACACTGAGCTGTTTGGGAGAGTAAGTTTGAAATGAACAAGAACATATAAGAAGTATTTTCATGAAACAGCCCTTTCACTGATAGGGGATAGGTTAATCTTTTTTACAAGTTCAGAAGTCACAAAGCAATGGATGTTTCCTATGTAATAGATTGAGCTGCTGGACTTACGTGATCATTTGTTTGTACTTTTATAAAAATAGAGATTACAGAATTAAGGGACATAATTACACATGTTGCAGAGGAAATAAGCACAACTAATTTATCTGGTTTCAGTTACAGAGAATAACATCTTTAACAAAAGGAAATTTAAATAGAATTTTACAACTGTAGGGCCATTTTCTCATGCTGAGTATATTCTTTTGTGTAGGCACATATATTGGCAAAGGTTTGAGTCTGAATTTGCTTCACAAGCCAATTTTACATTGAAACCACACATGATGTTATGTTCAAATGGAATGCAGAGAGAAAAAAAGAATTTCAGATTTCATCTGCATTTTCATTTCAGGATATATGTCAAATGCTTTGCCTTCTTTAAGTAAAGGTCATGAAAACACAGAGATTTTCTTTTTATCCTAAGAGATTCTGTAAAACAAGGAAGATGTGGGTGGAATGATTTGGAAATTAATTATTTTTGAAATTCTCTACTGCAGTCAATTCAGGACTGATGTCCTGAAAAGACAGTTTAACTCTCAGAAAGTTAAGCACACAATTAACAATGAGATTTTGGAAAAATTTAGCCCTGCATATCATTAAATAGTATCCAAAAATGTGTGAATTATTTATCGAATAATTCACAAGGCATTGTTTTCTGGCAAAAGAAAAGGTATCTTAAAAAATTTTAGATAAGTTAGTAGAGGACAAATGTGTAAGAACACAGCTGAAGGTCAGCCACATTCTGAAGACAAATTCTCTTCATTTTAACTTTTTTATCTCTCTGAAATTACAAGAGGTCATTTCACTTTTTGCTAAAACAAATTTAAGGTTGATACCTGTGGTTGTGGTTACTCTGAGGGTGCTGCAATGATTGACTAACTCAGCCTTGCACAGGAAGGCAGAACAGCCATGCATGAGCTGGACAAAATCAGTAAAACACTGCAAAACTGATGATGGCAATGCCTCAGCAGTGATTCACCACCACAGCAGCCATCAAGGTAGCAAGGAATGAACAAACTGCTCCAGTACTCCTGAATGTAACCATGTCTTTTCACTCAATACGGGTAAAATAAAATTTTAAAAAAATGTTTTGGGTCTTCTCTGTAAAAAAAAAGCCCCACAGTGTATAAAATATAGATAAACACCTAAACCTCTTTCGTAGATTTTTTTTGTCTCCATAGATAAACTGGATTGAAACCTTATATAGAAAGGTTTAACTAAAGAGTAACTAGTAAGATTTCTAGAAATAATTATCCCCAGACAAAGTGAATAACAAATCAAACAGATGACCGAATTTCAATGTAGCTAACATGAACAAAAAAAAAACTGTTCAAATTCTTTCCACACTTTAAATAGGAGAGGCAATTTCCAGAACAGACTATTCAGGTGGACTAGAAACATTTCTTTCTTTCCCTTCCCAGGTATTAGAGAATCTATAAAAATCCTGAACTACTAGAAGAGTGAAATCAGTTGTATCAACAAGTACATGCTCAAGAATAAGAATATATGACAAATTTGACATAAATTTTTCCACAGAAATGTTTCTTTATTTCTTACATTAGACATTAAAAAGGAAAAAATTTTGAAAAATGGCACTTTTTTCCTCATCAGCCTGAAAACTGAAAATGCTTGAAATGCTTTATGAAAGTGAACTTAATAAAATATTTTATATCAAATGAAAGAATTAATTATGTTTTCATTACAATCAAATTTATGAACTTTCTGTGCATCTTGATGCAAGTATCCTTATATTTGAAAAATGGTTCAACTGTGGTCTGTTCAACTAATATCAGCAAAAATATTTACAGCAATAGAGACATGGAACACATATATTTTTATAATCAGATATGTAGGAAAGATTTTTTACTGAAACATAATATCCACTTTTGCAAACTGTAAAAAGCAGTAGTACTCACATATATCCTTTCTCATTCAGGGAACAAAACTCAGTTTTCCATTTCTGCTCCCTTATGGCTTTTAAGTGCAAATACATTTCCTGTAACCATGCTTTTCAAGCAGAAAACAGCCAATGGATTGGTTTTTTTTAAAAAAAGGAGCTTTTTCAGAGAGAACCCTAACTGAAAGAAATGGGACAATTTAGAACTTTGTCCTTCTGCACTGAAGATTTGCAATTGACTTCACTTGCATTGGGATTGGGGCTCTAAAGGAGATGTAGAAATTAGCTTTGAACAGCTTGCTAAGTAAGGAGCCCTAACTGCACTCCTTACTGAGATACAAAGCTGATCATTAATAACTTGGTAATTTAGGGGAATAAATCAGGGTTCTCAAGCACCTTTCAGAAGCAGACTGGAGGACTGCATTCAAGGAATAATGACAGAAATGAAAGAATAAAATTGCAACTGTCTTTCTTCCACTTAAAAAAAAAAGAAAAAAAGAAAATCAATTTCTGGATAAGCCCAGGTCTTGGATACTTTTCACACAGCAGAACAGAAAGCACTGTCATTATTTTTCTAAACATATATGAAGATAAATGCCTTAATCGGTGAAAAAGAAGCGCACGATGGTGATTTGAAGATTTTTGGTTTTGTGAACATAAGTAAGCTCTTGTAAAGAAATTCAGCAAAACTTCAAAGAGATAAAAAACCCCCAATCCAGTCTAGCCTTTATTTTATGCATTTTTCTATCTCATCAAGAGAAGAATCAAACTCCTGCATGAAAATACCTGCTTTGTTCCAATAACAGGTAGCAGCTCCCTTCCTGGAGCCCTGGCACAAACAAACAGTTCAGAATTGCCTCCACGGCTAAGTTAGCTCACAGCTCTGCTCGACTGGAGCAGCTGCAGCCAGCAGCTGAAATCAAATTCATGAAATGCAGGGACTGATATTTTCAAAAGAAAATAACAGCTAATATAGATGAAAATGAAAGCAGGCTTGATATTAATCTCCAAGTTATTTAATTTATAAAGATCAAAGCTTGGAATGGGGAGAGGGTCAAGCCCAGAAATGAAGCTTTCTGAGGACAAGGAGATTTGATGCCATACTCAACAACCAAATTTTGGCAAAGACAAGTAGGAGGGGAACGACCAGGAGGGATGGAAAGCTCCTTTCTGAAAATGTTTAAAAAGAAATCTTTGCACTACCTCAGTTTGAAGATCTGACATAAACATGACTGCAGTTCAGCTAAAGAAACACCTGGAATCCTAGCATGGAGACCAGTTTTATCCCTTTTTACCACAAAGGTGGTGTTTTGGGAGAGGGGCGGCAGGAGCCTGGTGTCTGTAGGACCATAGGTTCAGGCTGGTGCTGCTTGGTGAGACTTGCAGATGTCAAGACCTCAGCACTAGGAAGGTTTGCAGGTCTGTGGTGTTTCCACTGTCCTAAGCTCTGACAAAAGGACAGATGAGATCACAAAACCAGAGATGTAGCCCCACTATGGTAATTATTTTATGTCTTCATTAATGACTGGGATCAAAACTCCGGAATCAAAGATTTTAAAGTGAGGAAATGAAACTTCAAACATCCTGGTAGGCAAAACAATTCAGATAGTTCCCTCATTTAATAGCAGTTATCTTTGAGCCTTTATAAATTTTTCTCTGCTTCAAGAACTTTCCTTCTTTCTTTTTGATGGTCTTCACCATTCACACTCATTGAATGTAGGTGGATGTAGGTAGCTTAATCACTTCTGAATTTTTGACATTTCTTGCCTGTTTTCATCCACTCTGTCCCTTAAATTTCCTTTTTATTTGTGTCTTAAATCCTCAGATGTTGCTCTGTTGGATCTCTCTATCTTTGGAGCCTCCATCTGCCCATTGGGAAGTCTGGGATTGGCCTGCAGGCCACTCACAGAGAAGGAGAAGCATGACAATAGATTTATCTCTTCTTGTCTGGGCAAAAAGCAAAAACCTCAAGGGCTGGCAGTAGCCCAGGGCAGCAGCCAGCCCATCTCCTGTATCTCCAGCTCTCCCACAAGCTCCCATGCATCCCCCCATGCAGGAGAGAAGAGATGCACACCTTGACAAAGCTCCTCTGGCACCTTCTCATTCACCACAAAGCTGAGGATTTTTACTAGGTTAATGTTTAATTCCTAAAGGTCAAAATTATACCTGGTGGAGGTTGAGCTGAACAATGTGCACAAGGCCAAGGTGTCATTTGGGCTGCAGGATTTGAAAACAAACCCACAATCCTTCTCTGTATGACAGCTCCTCCATTAATTGGCTATCGTACAGCACCCATGCATGCAGTGCTGGTAATTAAGGCAGAGTCAACACCCCCAGATTTAAAGAAAGATTGCTTGGTTAATTAGGATACAATTTGTTTTTGTATGCTTCTAGAAATTGTTCCAATAATAAGTTTGTGCACTATTACTACAAAATTAAAAACTGTCAAGAAAGCTGCTATAATTAATGTCTCTGACTTAAAGGCATAACTCTTGAATTTTGAGAATTACCTTTTCTAATAGTAAGAAGAAAAAAAATTGCTTAGGTTTAAAATATTGAGTTTAAATCTGTTTGTTTATCAGGAAGATGAATATCAAATTTCTCCCTATTCTCCCAGGATAACACATCCTATTAAATTTATCTTTTTCTAACTTTTTTTTTAGAATCACTGCTATTTTGAAGTAACCCATTATTTAGAGACAAAAAAGTGACAAATTCCCTCAGCTCAGCAATACAAGAATTTCCAGCTTAAAGACCTCACTCTAAAAACTTTACATCCTCTATCTGACACACAGATTCTGCTACCAAAGCTGTGTATCTAAGCACTGCAAATTGTCATTTTTGGGGCAATGCATAGCAGGGAACAACAATAACGAAGGGGAAAAAAAACCCCAACCCACCTGACAACAGTAGAAGCTACAATAATAGAGTTTAGGATGTAATCACTTAGCTGCTGTCTCTGACCACAGTGGTAGAATACTACTTTCCAGCTGAGTTTAGGCTCTGAAGGTCATTAGAGATGTGTACCAATAAACATACACTCTGCTATCAGATTAGCAGACACAACAGTTTCCATGGCAACCCTTGGACCAGAGAGCTTGCCTGCATTCAGCATTCATTTAAAATATTTTTTTTTCCTCCCTCAGTCTCCTTGGAGTCAGTCCTGTGAAACACAAGTGCTTGCAAGCTCTCTAATCTGCGGCTGCCTTTGAAAACCCATCCAACGGGTGTTGAAGCTGAGCCAATTAACAGGACGAGAATTGGGTGAATTGCAGAGAATCTGGCAAGGCTGTGTTTACCAATTAGGGTTTTTTTTATGATGCAAATGTTGCACACCATGCAGCAGGAATAAAAGCCAGCTATGCTGAATATGAAACTGTTAATTGCATTTTTCAGAGACACGGCTACAAGGTGAAACTAATCATACAAATGATAACTGGGTTTTACCACCTACAGTGCTTTGGTATTGCACTTGCACTAATCTGTATTAAAATAGCCCATAAATTTTTACAGCAAAAGAAAAAGCAGGCCTTAGTATACCCTCCTGAATTTTGGGGGACATAAGGAATCAGGGAAATTAGATAC